>CM076995.1:209444388-210835592 GCA_039090855.1 Macrothele yani | reverse complement strand
CATCCAGGAAAGCCGGGATTCGAACCTGGACCCCTGTCAAACGAACAAGCTCGTTATATTCAATATATACATGCCCAACTTCAGTTATCTATTAAAATAAAAACACTGGCCACTAGATTTCAACAGAGGTGAATTATTTTCACTAAGAAACGCTCCTCCCAGTTAAAAAAGCAACTAAAAAAGCATTTCAACGGACCTAGAGAACATTGAGCATGAAAATGGGTTCAGTTAATATCGCTTTGAGATGCATTTAAAACGAACGCTTAGCGCCTTATTTTTTTTTTTTCCATTGGAAGTTTTACGACCACCGAGAGCAACTCAATGGGCTATAAACAATCGCCCGTCCCTAATATAGGCCCACTGGTTCCAGGAAACGGACAGAGCCAGGGCTGTAAGGTACACACAACATCCAGGGAAAGCCGGGATTCGAACCTGGACCCCTGTCAAACGAACAAGCTCGTTATATTCAATATATACATGCCCAACTTCAGTTATCTATTAAAATAAAAACACTGGCCACTAGATTTCAACAGAGGTGAATTATTTTCACTAAGAAACGCTCCTCCCAGTTAAAAAAGCAACTAAAAAAGCATTTCAACGGACCTAGAGAACATTGAGCATGAAAATGGGTTCAGTTAATATCGCTTTGAGATGCATTTAAAACGAACGCTTAGCGCCTTATTTTTTTTTTTTTTTTTCCATTGGAAGTTTTACGACCACCGAGAGCAACTCAATGGGCTATAAACAATCGCCCGTCCCTAATATAGGCCCACTGGTTCCAGGAAACGGACAGAGCCAGGGCTGTAAGGTACACACAACATCCAGGGAAAGCCGGGATTCGAACCTGGACCCCTGTCAAACGAACAAGCTCGTTATATTCAATATATACATGCCCAACTTCAGTTATCTATTAAAATAAAAACACTGGCCACTAGATTTCAACAGAGGTGAATTATTTTCACTAAGAAACGCTCCTCCCAGTTAAAAAAGCAACTAAAAAAGCATTTCAACGGACCTAGAGAACATTGAGCATGAAAATGGGTTCAGTTAATATCGCTTTGAGATGCATTTAAAACGAACGCTTAGCGCCTTATTTTTTTTTTTTTTTTCCATTGGAAGTTTTACGACCACCGAGAGCAACTCAATGGGCTATAAACAATCGCCCGTCCCTAATATAGGCCCACTGGTTCCAGGAAACGGACAGAGCCAGGGCTGTAAGGTACACACAACATCCAGGGAAAGCCGGGATTCGAACCTGGACCCCTGTCAAACGAACAAGCTCGTTATATTCAATATATACATGCCCAACTTCAGTTATCTATTAAAATAAAAACACTGGCCACTAGATTTCAACAGAGGTGAATTATTTTCACTAAGAAACGCTCCTCCCAGTTAAAAAAGCAACTAAAAAAGCATTTCAACGGACCTAGAGAACATTGAGCATGAAAATGGGTTCAGTTAATATCGCTTTGAGATGCATTTAAAACGAACGCTTAGCGCCTTATTTTTTTTTTTTTTTTTTTTTCCATTGGAAGTTTTACGACCACCGAGAGCAACTCAATGGGCTATAAACAATCGCCCGTCCCTAATATAGGCCCACTGGTTCCAGGAAACGGACAGAGCCAGGGCTGTAAGGTACACACAACATCCAGGGAAAGCCGGGATTCGAACCTGGACCCCTGTCAAACGAACAAGCTCGTTATATTCAATATATACATGCCCAACTTCAGTTATCTATTAAAATAAAAACACTGGCCACTAGATTTCAACAGAGGTGAATTATTTTCACTAAGAAACGCTCCTCCCAGTTAAAAAAGCAACTAAAAAAGCATTTCAACGGACCTAGAGAACATTGAGCATGAAAATGGGTTCAGTTAATATCGCTTTGAGATGCATTTAAAACGAACGCTTAGCGCCTTATTTTTTTTTTTCCATTGGAAGTTTTACGACCACCGAGAGCAACTCAATGGGCTATAAACAATCGCCCGTCCCTAATATAGGCCCACTGGTTCCAGGAAACGGACAGAGCCAGGGCTGTAAGGTACACACAACATCCAGGGAAAGCCGGGATTCGAACCTGGACCCCTGTCAAACGAACAAGCTCGTTATATTCAATATATACATGCCCAACTTCAGTTATCTATTAAAATAAAAACACTGGCCACTAGATTTCAACAGAGGTGAATTATTTTCACTAAGAAACGCTCCTCCCAGTTAAAAAAGCAACTAAAAAAGCATTTCAACGGACCTAGAGAACATTGAGCATGAAAATGGGTTCAGTTAATATCGCTTTGAGATGCATTTAAAACGAACGCTTAGCGCCTTATTTTTTTTTTTCCATTGGAAGTTTTACGACCACCGAGAGCAACTCAATGGGCTATAAACAATCGCCCGTCCCTAATATAGGCCCACTGGTTCCAGGAAACGGACAGAGCCAGGGCTGTAAGGTACACACAACATCCAGGGAAAGCCGGGATTCGAACCTGGACCCCTGTCAAACGAACAAGCTCGTTATATTCAATATATACATGCCCAACTTCAGTTATCTATTAAAATAAAAACACTGGCCACTAGATTTCAACAGAGGTGAATTATTTTCACTAAGAAACGCTCCTCCCAGTTAAAAAAGCAACTAAAAAAGCATTTCAACGGACCTAGAGAACATTGAGCATGAAAATGGGTTCAGTTAATATCGCTTTGAGATGCATTTAAAACGAACGCTTAGCGCCTTATTTTTTTTTTTTTTTCCATTGGAAGTTTTACGACCACCGAGAGCAACTCAATGGGCTATAAACAATCGCCCGTCCCTAATATAGGCCCACTGGTTCCAGGAAACGGACAGAGCCAGGGCTGTAAGGTACACACAACATCCAGGGAAAGCCGGGATTCGAACCTGGACCCCTGTCAAACGAACAAGCTCGTTATATTCAATATATACATGCCCAACTTCAGTTATCTATTAAAATAAAAACACTGGCCACTAGATTTCAACAGAGGTGAATTATTTTCACTAAGAAACGCTCCTCCCAGTTAAAAAAGCAACTAAAAAAGCATTTCAACGGACCTAGAGAACATTGAGCATGAAAATGGGTTCAGTTAATATCGCTTTGAGATGCATTTAAAACGAACGCTTAGCGCCTTATTTTTTTTTTTCCATTGGAAGTTTTACGACCACCGAGAGCAACTCAATGGGCTATAAACAATCGCCCGTCCCTAATATAGGCCCACTGGTTCCAGGAAACGGACAGAGCCAGGGCTGTAAGGTACACACAACATCCAGGGAAAGCCGGGATTCGAACCTGGACCCCTGTCAAACGAACAAGCTCGTTATATTCAATATATACATGCCCAACTTCAGTTATCTATTAAAATAAAAACACTGGCCACTAGATTTCAACAGAGGTGAATTATTTTCACTAAGAAACGCTCCTCCCAGTTAAAAAAGCAACTAAAAAAGCATTTCAACGGACCTAGAGAACATTGAGCATGAAAATGGGTTCAGTTAATATCGCTTTGAGATGCATTTAAAACGAACGCTTAGCGCCTTATTTTTTTTTTTTTTTTCCATTGGAAGTTTTACGACCACCGAGAGCAACTCAATGGGCTATAAACAATCGCCCGTCCCTAATATAGGCCCACTGGTTCCAGGAAACGGACAGAGCCAGGGCTGTAAGGTACACACAACATCCAGGGAAAGCCGGGATTCGAACCTGGACCCCTGTCAAACGAACAAGCTCGTTATATTCAATATATACATGCCCAACTTCAGTTATCTATTAAAATAAAAACACTGGCCACTAGATTTCAACAGAGGTGAATTATTTTCACTAAGAAACGCTCCTCCCAGTTAAAAAAGCAACTAAAAAAGCATTTCAACGGACCTAGAGAACATTGAGCATGAAAATGGGTTCAGTTAATATCGCTTTGAGATGCATTTAAAACGAACGCTTAGCGCCTTATTTTTTTTTTCCATTGGAAGTTTTACGACCACCGAGAGCAACTCAATGGGCTATAAACAATCGCCCGTCCCTAATATAGGCCCACTGGTTCCAGGAAACGGACAGAGCCAGGGCTGTAAGGTACACACAACATCCAGGGAAAGCCGGGATTCGAACCTGGACCCCTGTCAAACGAACAAGCTCGTTATATTCAATATATACATGCCCAACTTCAGTTATCTATTAAAATAAAAACACTGGCCACTAGATTTCAACAGAGGTGAATTATTTTCACTAAGAAACGCTCCTCCCAGTTAAAAAAGCAACTAAAAAAGCATTTCAACGGACCTAGAGAACATTGAGCATGAAAATGGGTTCAGTTAATATCGCTTTGAGATGCATTTAAAACGAACGCTTAGCGCCTTATTTTTTTTTTTCCATTGGAAGTTTTACGACCACCGAGAGCAACTCAATGGGCTATAAACAATCGCCCGTCCCTAATATAGGCCCACTGGTTCCAGGAAACGGACAGAGCCAGGGCTGTAAGGTACACACAACATCCAGGGAAAGCCGGGATTCGAACCTGGACCCCTGTCAAACGAACAAGCTCGTTATATTCAATATATACATGCCCAACTTCAGTTATCTATTAAAATAAAAACACTGGCCACTAGATTTCAACAGAGGTGAATTATTTTCACTAAGAAACGCTCCTCCCAGTTAAAAAAGCAACTAAAAAAGCATTTCAACGGACCTAGAGAACATTGAGCATGAAAATGGGTTCAGTTAATATCGCTTTGAGATGCATTTAAAACGAACGCTTAGCGCCTTATTTTTTTTTTTCCATTGGAAGTTTTACGACCACCGAGAGCAACTCAATGGGCTATAAACAATCGCCCGTCCCTAATATAGGCCCACTGGTTCCAGGAAACGGACAGAGCCAGGGCTGTAAGGTACACACAACATCCAGGGAAAGCCGGGATTCGAACCTGGACCCCTGTCAAACGAACAAGCTCGTTATATTCAATATATACATGCCCAACTTCAGTTATCTATTAAAATAAAAACACTGGCCACTAGATTTCAACAGAGGTGAATTATTTTCACTAAGAAACGCTCCTCCCAGTTAAAAAAGCAACTAAAAAAGCATTTCAACGGACCTAGAGAACATTGAGCATGAAAATGGGTTCAGTTAATATCGCTTTGAGATGCATTTAAAACGAACGCTTAGCGCCTTATTTTTTTTTTTTTTTTCCATTGGAAGTTTTACGACCACCGAGAGCAACTCAATGGGCTATAAACAATCGCCCGTCCCTAATATAGGCCCACTGGTTCCAGGAAACGGACAGAGCCAGGGCTGTAAGGTACACACAACATCCAGGGAAAGCCGGGATTCGAACCTGGACCCCTGTCAAACGAACAAGCTCGTTATATTCAATATATACATGCCCAACTTCAGTTATCTATTAAAATAAAAACACTGGCCACTAGATTTCAACAGAGGTGAATTATTTTCACTAAGAAACGCTCCTCCCAGTTAAAAAAGCAACTAAAAAAGCATTTCAACGGACCTAGAGAACATTGAGCATGAAAATGGGTTCAGTTAATATCGCTTTGAGATGCATTTAAAACGAACGCTTAGCGCCTTATTTTTTTTTTTTTTTTCCATTGGAAGTTTTACGACCACCGAGAGCAACTCAATGGGCTATAAACAATCGCCCGTCCCTAATATAGGCCCACTGGTTCCAGGAAACGGACAGAGCCAGGGCTGTAAGGTACACACAACATCCAGGGAAAGCCGGGATTCGAACCTGGACCCCTGTCAAACGAACAAGCTCGTTATATTCAATATATACATGCCCAACTTCAGTTATCTATTAAAATAAAAACACTGGCCACTAGATTTCAACAGAGGTGAATTATTTTCACTAAGAAACGCTCCTCCCAGTTAAAAAAGCAACTAAAAAAGCATTTCAACGGACCTAGAGAACATTGAGCATGAAAATGGGTTCAGTTAATATCGCTTTGAGATGCATTTAAAACGAACGCTTAGCGCCTTATTTTTTTTTTTCCATTGGAAGTTTTACGACCACCGAGAGCAACTCAATGGGCTATAAACAATCGCCCGTCCCTAATATAGGCCCACTGGTTCCAGGAAACGGACAGAGCCAGGGCTGTAAGGTACACACAACATCCAGGGAAAGCCGGGATTCGAACCTGGACCCCTGTCAAACGAACAAGCTCGTTATATTCAATATATACATGCCCAACTTCAGTTATCTATTAAAATAAAAACACTGGCCACTAGATTTCAACAGAGGTGAATTATTTTCACTAAGAAACGCTCCTCCCAGTTAAAAAAGCAACTAAAAAAGCATTTCAACGGACCTAGAGAACATTGAGCATGAAAATGGGTTCAGTTAATATCGCTTTGAGATGCATTTAAAACGAACGCTTAGCGCCTTATTTTTTTTTTTCCATTGGAAGTTTTACGACCACCGAGAGCAACTCAATGGGCTATAAACAATCGCCCGTCCCTAATATAGGCCCACTGGTTCCAGGAAACGGACAGAGCCAGGGCTGTAAGGTACACACAACATCCAGGGAAAGCCGGGATTCGAACCTGGACCCCTGTCAAACGAACAAGCTCGTTATATTCAATATATACATGCCCAACTTCAGTTATCTATTAAAATAAAAACACTGGCCACTAGATTTCAACAGAGGTGAATTATTTTCACTAAGAAACGCTCCTCCCAGTTAAAAAAGCAACTAAAAAAGCATTTCAACGGACCTAGAGAACATTGAGCATGAAAATGGGTTCAGTTAATATCGCTTTGAGATGCATTTAAAACGAACGCTTAGCGCCTTATTTTTTTTTTTCCATTGGAAGTTTTACGACCACCGAGAGCAACTCAATGGGCTATAAACAATCGCCCGTCCCTAATATAGGCCCACTGGTTCCAGGAAACGGACAGAGCCAGGGCTGTAAGGTACACACAACATCCAGGGAAAGCCGGGATTCGAACCTGGACCCCTGTCAAACGAACAAGCTCGTTATATTCAATATATACATGCCCAACTTCAGTTATCTATTAAAATAAAAACACTGGCCACTAGATTTCAACAGAGGTGAATTATTTTCACTAAGAAACGCTCCTCCCAGTTAAAAAAGCAACTAAAAAAGCATTTCAACGGACCTAGAGAACATTGAGCATGAAAATGGGTTCAGTTAATATCGCTTTGAGATGCATTTAAAACGAACGCTTAGCGCCTTATTTTTTTTTTTCCATTGGAAGTTTTACGACCACCGAGAGCAACTCAATGGGCTATAAACAATCGCCCGTCCCTAATATAGGCCCACTGGTTCCAGGAAACGGACAGAGCCAGGGCTGTAAGGTACACACAACATCCAGGGAAAGCCGGGATTCGAACCTGGACCCCTGTCAAACGAACAAGCTCGTTATATTCAATATATACATGCCCAACTTCAGTTATCTATTAAAATAAAAACACTGGCCACTAGATTTCAACAGAGGTGAATTATTTTCACTAAGAAACGCTCCTCCCAGTTAAAAAAGCAACTAAAAAAGCATTTCAACGGACCTAGAGAACATTGAGCATGAAAATGGGTTCAGTTAATATCGCTTTGAGATGCATTTAAAACGAACGCTTAGCGCCTTATTTTTTTTTTTCCATTGGAAGTTTTACGACCACCGAGAGCAACTCAATGGGCTATAAACAATCGCCCGTCCCTAATATAGGCCCACTGGTTCCAGGAAACGGACAGAGCCAGGGCTGTAAGGTACACACAACATCCAGGGAAAGCCGGGATTCGAACCTGGACCCCTGTCAAACGAACAAGCTCGTTATATTCAATATATACATGCCCAACTTCAGTTATCTATTAAAATAAAAACACTGGCCACTAGATTTCAACAGAGGTGAATTATTTTCACTAAGAAACGCTCCTCCCAGTTAAAAAAGCAACTAAAAAAGCATTTCAACGGACCTAGAGAACATTGAGCATGAAAATGGGTTCAGTTAATATCGCTTTGAGATGCATTTAAAACGAACGCTTAGCGCCTTATTTTTTTTTTTCCATTGGAAGTTTTACGACCACCGAGAGCAACTCAATGGGCTATAAACAATCGCCCGTCCCTAATATAGGCCCACTGGTTCCAGGAAACGGACAGAGCCAGGGCTGTAAGGTACACACAACATCCAGGGAAAGCCGGGATTCGAACCTGGACCCCTGTCAAACGAACAAGCTCGTTATATTCAATATATACATGCCCAACTTCAGTTATCTATTAAAATAAAAACACTGGCCACTAGATTTCAACAGAGGTGAATTATTTTCACTAAGAAACGCTCCTCCCAGTTAAAAAAGCAACTAAAAAAGCATTTCAACGGACCTAGAGAACATTGAGCATGAAAATGGGTTCAGTTAATATCGCTTTGAGATGCATTTAAAACGAACGCTTAGCGCCTTATTTTTTTTTTTTTTTTTTTTTTCCATTGGAAGTTTTACGACCACCGAGAGCAACTCAATGGGCTATAAACAATCGCCCGTCCCTAATATAGGCCCACTGGTTCCAGGAAACGGACAGAGCCAGGGCTGTAAGGTACACACAACATCCAGGGAAAGCCGGGATTCGAACCTGGACCCCTGTCAAACGAACAAGCTCGTTATATTCAATATATACATGCCCAACTTCAGTTATCTATTAAAATAAAAACACTGGCCACTAGATTTCAACAGAGGTGAATTATTTTCACTAAGAAACGCTCCTCCCAGTTAAAAAAGCAACTAAAAAAGCATTTCAACGGACCTAGAGAACATTGAGCATGAAAATGGGTTCAGTTAATATCGCTTTGAGATGCATTTAAAACGAACGCTTAGCGCCTTATTTTTTTTTTTCCATTGGAAGTTTTACGACCACCGAGAGCAACTCAATGGGCTATAAACAATCGCCCGTCCCTAATATAGGCCCACTGGTTCCAGGAAACGGACAGAGCCAGGGCTGTAAGGTACACACAACATCCAGGGAAAGCCGGGATTCGAACCTGGACCCCTGTCAAACGAACAAGCTCGTTATATTCAATATATACATGCCCAACTTCAGTTATCTATTAAAATAAAAACACTGGCCACTAGATTTCAACAGAGGTGAATTATTTTCACTAAGAAACGCTCCTCCCAGTTAAAAAAGCAACTAAAAAAGCATTTCAACGGACCTAGAGAACATTGAGCATGAAAATGGGTTCAGTTAATATCGCTTTGAGATGCATTTAAAACGAACGCTTAGCGCCTTATTTTTTTTTTTTTTTTCCATTGGAAGTTTTACGACCACCGAGAGCAACTCAATGGGCTATAAACAATCGCCCGTCCCTAATATAGGCCCACTGGTTCCAGGAAACGGACAGAGCCAGGGCTGTAAGGTACACACAACATCCAGGGAAAGCCGGGATTCGAACCTGGACCCCTGTCAAACGAACAAGCTCGTTATATTCAATATATACATGCCCAACTTCAGTTATCTATTAAAATAAAAACACTGGCCACTAGATTTCAACAGAGGTGAATTATTTTCACTAAGAAACGCTCCTCCCAGTTAAAAAAGCAACTAAAAAAGCATTTCAACGGACCTAGAGAACATTGAGCATGAAAATGGGTTCAGTTAATATCGCTTTGAGATGCATTTAAAACGAACGCTTAGCGCCTTATTTTTTTTTTTTTTTTCCATTGGAAGTTTTACGACCACCGAGAGCAACTCAATGGGCTATAAACAATCGCCCGTCCCTAATATAGGCCCACTGGTTCCAGGAAACGGACAGAGCCAGGGCTGTAAGGTACACACAACATCCAGGGAAAGCCGGGATTCGAACCTGGACCCCTGTCAAACGAACAAGCTCGTTATATTCAATATATACATGCCCAACTTCAGTTATCTATTAAAATAAAAACACTGGCCACTAGATTTCAACAGAGGTGAATTATTTTCACTAAGAAACGCTCCTCCCAGTTAAAAAAGCAACTAAAAAAGCATTTCAACGGACCTAGAGAACATTGAGCATGAAAATGGGTTCAGTTAATATCGCTTTGAGATGCATTTAAAACGAACGCTTAGCGCCTTATTTTTTTTTTTCCATTGGAAGTTTTACGACCACCGAGAGCAACTCAATGGGCTATAAACAATCGCCCGTCCCTAATATAGGCCCACTGGTTCCAGGAAACGGACAGAGCCAGGGCTGTAAGGTACACACAACATCCAGGGAAAGCCGGGATTCGAACCTGGACCCCTGTCAAACGAACAAGCTCGTTATATTCAATATATACATGCCCAACTTCAGTTATCTATTAAAATAAAAACACTGGCCACTAGATTTCAACAGAGGTGAATTATTTTCACTAAGAAACGCTCCTCCCAGTTAAAAAAGCAACTAAAAAAGCATTTCAACGGACCTAGAGAACATTGAGCATGAAAATGGGTTCAGTTAATATCGCTTTGAGATGCATTTAAAACGAACGCTTAGCGCCTTATTTTTTTTTTTTTTTTCCATTGGAAGTTTTACGACCACCGAGAGCAACTCAATGGGCTATAAACAATCGCCCGTCCCTAATATAGGCCCACTGGTTCCAGGAAACGGACAGAGCCAGGGCTGTAAGGTACACACAACATCCAGGGAAAGCCGGGATTCGAACCTGGACCCCTGTCAAACGAACAAGCTCGTTATATTCAATATATACATGCCCAACTTCAGTTATCTATTAAAATAAAAACACTGGCCACTAGATTTCAACAGAGGTGAATTATTTTCACTAAGAAACGCTCCTCCCAGTTAAAAAAGCAACTAAAAAAGCATTTCAACGGACCTAGAGAACATTGAGCATGAAAATGGGTTCAGTTAATATCGCTTTGAGATGCATTTAAAACGAACGCTTAGCGCCTTATTTTTTTTTTTTTTTTTTCCATTGGAAGTTTTACGACCACCGAGAGCAACTCAATGGGCTATAAACAATCGCCCGTCCCTAATATAGGCCCACTGGTTCCAGGAAACGGACAGAGCCAGGGCTGTAAGGTACACACAACATCCAGGGAAAGCCGGGATTCGAACCTGGACCCCTGTCAAACGAACAAGCTCGTTATATTCAATATATACATGCCCAACTTCAGTTATCTATTAAAATAAAAACACTGGCCACTAGATTTCAACAGAGGTGAATTATTTTCACTAAGAAACGCTCCTCCCAGTTAAAAAAGCAACTAAAAAAGCATTTCAACGGACCTAGAGAACATTGAGCATGAAAATGGGTTCAGTTAATATCGCTTTGAGATGCATTTAAAACGAACGCTTAGCGCCTTATTTTTTTTTTTCCATTGGAAGTTTTACGACCACCGAGAGCAACTCAATGGGCTATAAACAATCGCCCGTCCCTAATATAGGCCCACTGGTTCCAGGAAACGGACAGAGCCAGGGCTGTAAGGTACACACAACATCCAGGGAAAGCCGGGATTCGAACCTGGACCCCTGTCAAACGAACAAGCTCGTTATATTCAATATATACATGCCCAACTTCAGTTATCTATTAAAATAAAAACACTGGCCACTAGATTTCAACAGAGGTGAATTATTTTCACTAAGAAACGCTCCTCCCAGTTAAAAAAGCAACTAAAAAAGCATTTCAACGGACCTAGAGAACATTGAGCATGAAAATGGGTTCAGTTAATATCGCTTTGAGATGCATTTAAAACGAACGCTTAGCGCCTTATTTTTTTTTTTTTTTTCCATTGGAAGTTTTACGACCACCGAGAGCAACTCAATGGGCTATAAACAATCGCCCGTCCCTAATATAGGCCCACTGGTTCCAGGAAACGGACAGAGCCAGGGCTGTAAGGTACACACAACATCCAGGGAAAGCCGGGATTCGAACCTGGACCCCTGTCAAACGAACAAGCTCGTTATATTCAATATATACATGCCCAACTTCAGTTATCTATTAAAATAAAAACACTGGCCACTAGATTTCAACAGAGGTGAATTATTTTCACTAAGAAACGCTCCTCCCAGTTAAAAAAGCAACTAAAAAAGCATTTCAACGGACCTAGAGAACATTGAGCATGAAAATGGGTTCAGTTAATATCGCTTTGAGATGCATTTAAAACGAACGCTTAGCGCCTTATTTTTTTTTTTTCCATTGGAAGTTTTACGACCACCGAGAGCAACTCAATGGGCTATAAACAATCGCCCGTCCCTAATATAGGCCCACTGGTTCCAGGAAACGGACAGAGCCAGGGCTGTAAGGTACACACAACATCCAGGGAAAGCCGGGATTCGAACCTGGACCCCTGTCAAACGAACAAGCTCGTTATATTCAATATATACATGCCCAACTTCAGTTATCTATTAAAATAAAAACACTGGCCACTAGATTTCAACAGAGGTGAATTATTTTCACTAAGAAACGCTCCTCCCAGTTAAAAAAGCAACTAAAAAAGCATTTCAACGGACCTAGAGAACATTGAGCATGAAAATGGGTTCAGTTAATATCGCTTTGAGATGCATTTAAAACGAACGCTTAGCGCCTTATTTTTTTTTTTTTTTTCCATTGGAAGTTTTACGACCACCGAGAGCAACTCAATGGGCTATAAACAATCGCCCGTCCCTAATATAGGCCCACTGGTTCCAGGAAACGGACAGAGCCAGGGCTGTAAGGTACACACAACATCCAGGGAAAGCCGGGATTCGAACCTGGACCCCTGTCAAACGAACAAGCTCGTTATATTCAATATATACATGCCCAACTTCAGTTATCTATTAAAATAAAAACACTGGCCACTAGATTTCAACAGAGGTGAATTATTTTCACTAAGAAACGCTCCTCCCAGTTAAAAAAGCAACTAAAAAAGCATTTCAACGGACCTAGAGAACATTGAGCATGAAAATGGGTTCAGTTAATATCGCTTTGAGATGCATTTAAAACGAACGCTTAGCGCCTTATTTTTTTTTTTCCATTGGAAGTTTTACGACCACCGAGAGCAACTCAATGGGCTATAAACAATCGCCCGTCCCTAATATAGGCCCACTGGTTCCAGGAAACGGACAGAGCCAGGGCTGTAAGGTACACACAACATCCAGGGAAAGCCGGGATTCGAACCTGGACCCCTGTCAAACGAACAAGCTCGTTATATTCAATATATACATGCCCAACTTCAGTTATCTATTAAAATAAAAACACTGGCCACTAGATTTCAACAGAGGTGAATTATTTTCACTAAGAAACGCTCCTCCCAGTTAAAAAAGCAACTAAAAAAGCATTTCAACGGACCTAGAGAACATTGAGCATGAAAATGGGTTCAGTTAATATCGCTTTGAGATGCATTTAAAACGAACGCTTAGCGCCTTATTTTTTTTTTTTTTTTTTCCATTGGAAGTTTTACGACCACCGAGAGCAACTCAATGGGCTATAAACAATCGCCCGTCCCTAATATAGGCCCACTGGTTCCAGGAAACGGACAGAGCCAGGGCTGTAAGGTACACACAACATCCAGGGAAAGCCGGGATTCGAACCTGGACCCCTGTCAAACGAACAAGCTCGTTATATTCAATATATACATGCCCAACTTCAGTTATCTATTAAAATAAAAACACTGGCCACTAGATTTCAACAGAGGTGAATTATTTTCACTAAGAAACGCTCCTCCCAGTTAAAAAAGCAACTAAAAAAGCATTTCAACGGACCTAGAGAACATTGAGCATGAAAATGGGTTCAGTTAATATCGCTTTGAGATGCATTTAAAACGAACGCTTAGCGCCTTATTTTTTTTTTTTTTTTCCATTGGAAGTTTTACGACCACCGAGAGCAACTCAATGGGCTATAAACAATCGCCCGTCCCTAATATAGGCCCACTGGTTCCAGGAAACGGACAGAGCCAGGGCTGTAAGGTACACACAACATCCAGGGAAAGCCGGGATTCGAACCTGGACCCCTGTCAAACGAACAAGCTCGTTATATTCAATATATACATGCCCAACTTCAGTTATCTATTAAAATAAAAACACTGGCCACTAGATTTCAACAGAGGTGAATTATTTTCACTAAGAAACGCTCCTCCCAGTTAAAAAAGCAACTAAAAAAGCATTTCAACGGACCTAGAGAACATTGAGCATGAAAATGGGTTCAGTTAATATCGCTTTGAGATGCATTTAAAACGAACGCTTAGCGCCTTATTTTTTTTTTTCCATTGGAAGTTTTACGACCACCGAGAGCAACTCAATGGGCTATAAACAATCGCCCGTCCCTAATATAGGCCCACTGGTTCCAGGAAACGGACAGAGCCAGGGCTGTAAGGTACACACAACATCCAGGGAAAGCCGGGATTCGAACCTGGACCCCTGTCAAACGAACAAGCTCGTTATATTCAATATATACATGCCCAACTTCAGTTATCTATTAAAATAAAAACACTGGCCACTAGATTTCAACAGAGGTGAATTATTTTCACTAAGAAACGCTCCTCCCAGTTAAAAAAGCAACTAAAAAAGCATTTCAACGGACCTAGAGAACATTGAGCATGAAAATGGGTTCAGTTAATATCGCTTTGAGATGCATTTAAAACGAACGCTTAGCGCCTTATTTTTTTTTTTCCATTGGAAGTTTTACGACCACCGAGAGCAACTCAATGGGCTATAAACAATCGCCCGTCCCTAATATAGGCCCACTGGTTCCAGGAAACGGACAGAGCCAGGGCTGTAAGGTACACACAACATCCAGGGAAAGCCGGGATTCGAACCTGGACCCCTGTCAAACGAACAAGCTCGTTATATTCAATATATACATGCCCAACTTCAGTTATCTATTAAAATAAAAACACTGGCCACTAGATTTCAACAGAGGTGAATTATTTTCACTAAGAAACGCTCCTCCCAGTTAAAAAAGCAACTAAAAAAGCATTTCAACGGACCTAGAGAACATTGAGCATGAAAATGGGTTCAGTTAATATCGCTTTGAGATGCATTTAAAACGAACGCTTAGCGCCTTATTTTTTTTTTTCCATTGGAAGTTTTACGACCACCGAGAGCAACTCAATGGGCTATAAACAATCGCCCGTCCCTAATATAGGCCCACTGGTTCCAGGAAACGGACAGAGCCAGGGCTGTAAGGTACACACAACATCCAGGGAAAGCCGGGATTCGAACCTGGACCCCTGTCAAACGAACAAGCTCGTTATATTCAATATATACATGCCCAACTTCAGTTATCTATTAAAATAAAAACACTGGCCACTAGATTTCAACAGAGGTGAATTATTTTCACTAAGAAACGCTCCTCCCAGTTAAAAAAGCAACTAAAAAAGCATTTCAACGGACCTAGAGAACATTGAGCATGAAAATGGGTTCAGTTAATATCGCTTTGAGATGCATTTAAAACGAACGCTTAGCGCCTTATTTTTTTTTTTCCATTGGAAGTTTTACGACCACCGAGAGCAACTCAATGGGCTATAAACAATCGCCCGTCCCTAATATAGGCCCACTGGTTCCAGGAAACGGACAGAGCCAGGGCTGTAAGGTACACACAACATCCAGGGAAAGCCGGGATTCGAACCTGGACCCCTGTCAAACGAACAAGCTCGTTATATTCAATATATACATGCCCAACTTCAGTTATCTATTAAAATAAAAACACTGGCCACTAGATTTCAACAGAGGTGAATTATTTTCACTAAGAAACGCTCCTCCCAGTTAAAAAAGCAACTAAAAAAGCATTTCAACGGACCTAGAGAACATTGAGCATGAAAATGGGTTCAGTTAATATCGCTTTGAGATGCATTTAAAACGAACGCTTAGCGCCTTATTTTTTTTTTTTTTTTTTCCATTGGAAGTTTTACGACCACCGAGAGCAACTCAATGGGCTATAAACAATCGCCCGTCCCTAATATAGGCCCACTGGTTCCAGGAAACGGACAGAGCCAGGGCTGTAAGGTACACACAACATCCAGGGAAAGCCGGGATTCGAACCTGGACCCCTGTCAAACGAACAAGCTCGTTATATTCAATATATACATGCCCAACTTCAGTTATCTATTAAAATAAAAACACTGGCCACTAGATTTCAACAGAGGTGAATTATTTTCACTAAGAAACGCTCCTCCCAGTTAAAAAAGCAACTAAAAAAGCATTTCAACGGACCTAGAGAACATTGAGCATGAAAATGGGTTCAGTTAATATCGCTTTGAGATGCATTTAAAACGAACGCTTAGCGCCTTATTTTTTTTTTTCCATTGGAAGTTTTACGACCACCGAGAGCAACTCAATGGGCTATAAACAATCGCCCGTCCCTAATATAGGCCCACTGGTTCCAGGAAACGGACAGAGCCAGGGCTGTAAGGTACACACAACATCCAGGGAAAGCCGGGATTCGAACCTGGACCCCTGTCAAACGAACAAGCTCGTTATATTCAATATATACATGCCCAACTTCAGTTATCTATTAAAATAAAAACACTGGCCACTAGATTTCAACAGAGGTGAATTATTTTCACTAAGAAACGCTCCTCCCAGTTAAAAAAGCAACTAAAAAAGCATTTCAACGGACCTAGAGAACATTGAGCATGAAAATGGGTTCAGTTAATATCGCTTTGAGATGCATTTAAAACGAACGCTTAGCGCCTTATTTTTTTTTTTTTTTTTCCATTGGAAGTTTTACGACCACCGAGAGCAACTCAATGGGCTATAAACAATCGCCCGTCCCTAATATAGGCCCACTGGTTCCAGGAAACGGACAGAGCCAGGGCTGTAAGGTACACACAACATCCAGGGAAAGCCGGGATTCGAACCTGGACCCCTGTCAAACGAACAAGCTCGTTATATTCAATATATACATGCCCAACTTCAGTTATCTATTAAAATAAAAACACTGGCCACTAGATTTCAACAGAGGTGAATTATTTTCACTAAGAAACGCTCCTCCCAGTTAAAAAAGCAACTAAAAAAGCATTTCAACGGACCTAGAGAACATTGAGCATGAAAATGGGTTCAGTTAATATCGCTTTGAGATGCATTTAAAACGAACGCTTAGCGCCTTATTTTTTTTTTTCCATTGGAAGTTTTACGACCACCGAGAGCAACTCAATGGGCTATAAACAATCGCCCGTCCCTAATATAGGCCCACTGGTTCCAGGAAACGGACAGAGCCAGGGCTGTAAGGTACACACAACATCCAGGGAAAGCCGGGATTCGAACCTGGACCCCTGTCAAACGAACAAGCTCGTTATATTCAATATATACATGCCCAACTTCAGTTATCTATTAAAATAAAAACACTGGCCACTAGATTTCAACAGAGGTGAATTATTTTCACTAAGAAACGCTCCTCCCAGTTAAAAAAGCAACTAAAAAAGCATTTCAACGGACCTAGAGAACATTGAGCATGAAAATGGGTTCAGTTAATATCGCTTTGAGATGCATTTAAAACGAACGCTTAGCGCCTTATTTTTTTTTTTTTTTTCCATTGGAAGTTTTACGACCACCGAGAGCAACTCAATGGGCTATAAACAATCGCCCGTCCCTAATATAGGCCCACTGGTTCCAGGAAACGGACAGAGCCAGGGCTGTAAGGTACACACAACATCCAGGGAAAGCCGGGATTCGAACCTGGACCCCTGTCAAACGAACAAGCTCGTTATATTCAATATATACATGCCCAACTTCAGTTATCTATTAAAATAAAAACACTGGCCACTAGATTTCAACAGAGGTGAATTATTTTCACTAAGAAACGCTCCTCCCAGTTAAAAAAGCAACTAAAAAAGCATTTCAACGGACCTAGAGAACATTGAGCATGAAAATGGGTTCAGTTAATATCGCTTTGAGATGCATTTAAAACGAACGCTTAGCGCCTTATTTTTTTTTTTTTTTTCCATTGGAAGTTTTACGACCACCGAGAGCAACTCAATGGGCTATAAACAATCGCCCGTCCCTAATATAGGCCCACTGGTTCCAGGAAACGGACAGAGCCAGGGCTGTAAGGTACACACAACATCCAGGGAAAGCCGGGATTCGAACCTGGACCCCTGTCAAACGAACAAGCTCGTTATATTCAATATATACATGCCCAACTTCAGTTATCTATTAAAATAAAAACACTGGCCACTAGATTTCAACAGAGGTGAATTATTTTCACTAAGAAACGCTCCTCCCAGTTAAAAAAGCAACTAAAAAAGCATTTCAACGGACCTAGAGAACATTGAGCATGAAAATGGGTTCAGTTAATATCGCTTTGAGATGCATTTAAAACGAACGCTTAGCGCCTTATTTTTTTTTTTCCATTGGAAGTTTTACGACCACCGAGAGCAACTCAATGGGCTATAAACAATCGCCCGTCCCTAATATAGGCCCACTGGTTCCAGGAAACGGACAGAGCCAGGGCTGTAAGGTACACACAACATCCAGGGAAAGCCGGGATTCGAACCTGGACCCCTGTCAAACGAACAAGCTCGTTATATTCAATATATACATGCCCAACTTCAGTTATCTATTAAAATAAAAACACTGGCCACTAGATTTCAACAGAGGTGAATTATTTTCACTAAGAAACGCTCCTCCCAGTTAAAAAAGCAACTAAAAAAGCATTTCAACGGACCTAGAGAACATTGAGCATGAAAATGGGTTCAGTTAATATCGCTTTGAGATGCATTTAAAACGAACGCTTAGCGCCTTATTTTTTTTTTTCCATTGGAAGTTTTACGACCACCGAGAGCAACTCAATGGGCTATAAACAATCGCCCGTCCCTAATATAGGCCCACTGGTTCCAGGAAACGGACAGAGCCAGGGCTGTAAGGTACACACAACATCCAGGGAAAGCCGGGATTCGAACCTGGACCCCTGTCAAACGAACAAGCTCGTTATATTCAATATATACATGCCCAACTTCAGTTATCTATTAAAATAAAAACACTGGCCACTAGATTTCAACAGAGGTGAATTATTTTCACTAAGAAACGCTCCTCCCAGTTAAAAAAGCAACTAAAAAAGCATTTCAACGGACCTAGAGAACATTGAGCATGAAAATGGGTTCAGTTAATATCGCTTTGAGATGCATTTAAAACGAACGCTTAGCGCCTTATTTTTTTTTTTTTTTTTTCCATTGGAAGTTTTACGACCACCGAGAGCAACTCAATGGGCTATAAACAATCGCCCGTCCCTAATATAGGCCCACTGGTTCCAGGAAACGGACAGAGCCAGGGCTGTAAGGTACACACAACATCCAGGGAAAGCCGGGATTCGAACCTGGACCCCTGTCAAACGAACAAGCTCGTTATATTCAATATATACATGCCCAACTTCAGTTATCTATTAAAATAAAAACACTGGCCACTAGATTTCAACAGAGGTGAATTATTTTCACTAAGAAACGCTCCTCCCAGTTAAAAAAGCAACTAAAAAAGCATTTCAACGGACCTAGAGAACATTGAGCATGAAAATGGGTTCAGTTAATATCGCTTTGAGATGCATTTAAAACGAACGCTTAGCGCCTTATTTTTTTTTTTCCATTGGAAGTTTTACGACCACCGAGAGCAACTCAATGGGCTATAAACAATCGCCCGTCCCTAATATAGGCCCACTGGTTCCAGGAAACGGACAGAGCCAGGGCTGTAAGGTACACACAACATCCAGGGAAAGCCGGGATTCGAACCTGGACCCCTGTCAAACGAACAAGCTCGTTATATTCAATATATACATGCCCAACTTCAGTTATCTATTAAAATAAAAACACTGGCCACTAGATTTCAACAGAGGTGAATTATTTTCACTAAGAAACGCTCCTCCCAGTTAAAAAAGCAACTAAAAAAGCATTTCAACGGACCTAGAGAACATTGAGCATGAAAATGGGTTCAGTTAATATCGCTTTGAGATGCATTTAAAACGAACGCTTAGCGCCTTATTTTTTTTTTTCCATTGGAAGTTTTACGACCACCGAGAGCAACTCAATGGGCTATAAACAATCGCCCGTCCCTAATATAGGCCCACTGGTTCCAGGAAACGGACAGAGCCAGGGCTGTAAGGTACACACAACATCCAGGGAAAGCCGGGATTCGAACCTGGACCCCTGTCAAACGAACAAGCTCGTTATATTCAATATATACATGCCCAACTTCAGTTATCTATTAAAATAAAAACACTGGCCACTAGATTTCAACAGAGGTGAATTATTTTCACTAAGAAACGCTCCTCCCAGTTAAAAAAGCAACTAAAAAAGCATTTCAACGGACCTAGAGAACATTGAGCATGAAAATGGGTTCAGTTAATATCGCTTTGAGATGCATTTAAAACGAACGCTTAGCGCCTTATTTTTTTTTTTCCATTGGAAGTTTTACGACCACCGAGAGCAACTCAATGGGCTATAAACAATCGCCCGTCCCTAATATAGGCCCACTGGTTCCAGGAAACGGACAGAGCCAGGGCTGTAAGGTACACACAACATCCAGGGAAAGCCGGGATTCGAACCTGGACCCCTGTCAAACGAACAAGCTCGTTATATTCAATATATACATGCCCAACTTCAGTTATCTATTAAAATAAAAACACTGGCCACTAGATTTCAACAGAGGTGAATTATTTTCACTAAGAAACGCTCCTCCCAGTTAAAAAAGCAACTAAAAAAGCATTTCAACGGACCTAGAGAACATTGAGCATGAAAATGGGTTCAGTTAATATCGCTTTGAGATGCATTTAAAACGAACGCTTAGCGCCTTATTTTTTTTTTTCCATTGGAAGTTTTACGACCACCGAGAGCAACTCAATGGGCTATAAACAATCGCCCGTCCCTAATATAGGCCCACTGGTTCCAGGAAACGGACAGAGCCAGGGCTGTAAGGTACACACAACATCCAGGGAAAGCCGGGATTCGAACCTGGACCCCTGTCAAACGAACAAGCTCGTTATATTCAATATATACATGCCCAACTTCAGTTATCTATTAAAATAAAAACACTGGCCACTAGATTTCAACAGAGGTGAATTATTTTCACTAAGAAACGCTCCTCCCAGTTAAAAAAGCAACTAAAAAAGCATTTCAACGGACCTAGAGAACATTGAGCATGAAAATGGGTTCAGTTAATATCGCTTTGAGATGCATTTAAAACGAACGCTTAGCGCCTTATTTTTTTTTTTCCATTGGAAGTTTTACGACCACCGAGAGCAACTCAATGGGCTATAAACAATCGCCCGTCCCTAATATAGGCCCACTGGTTCCAGGAAACGGACAGAGCCAGGGCTGTAAGGTACACACAACATCCAGGGAAAGCCGGGATTCGAACCTGGACCCCTGTCAAACGAACAAGCTCGTTATATTCAATATATACATGCCCAACTTCAGTTATCTATTAAAATAAAAACACTGGCCACTAGATTTCAACAGAGGTGAATTATTTTCACTAAGAAACGCTCCTCCCAGTTAAAAAAGCAACTAAAAAAGCATTTCAACGGACCTAGAGAACATTGAGCATGAAAATGGGTTCAGTTAATATCGCTTTGAGATGCATTTAAAACGAACGCTTAGCGCCTTATTTTTTTTTTTCCATTGGAAGTTTTACGACCACCGAGAGCAACTCAATGGGCTATAAACAATCGCCCGTCCCTAATATAGGCCCACTGGTTCCAGGAAACGGACAGAGCCAGGGCTGTAAGGTACACACAACATCCAGGGAAAGCCGGGATTCGAACCTGGACCCCTGTCAAACGAACAAGCTCGTTATATTCAATATATACATGCCCAACTTCAGTTATCTATTAAAATAAAAACACTGGCCACTAGATTTCAACAGAGGTGAATTATTTTCACTAAGAAACGCTCCTCCCAGTTAAAAAAGCAACTAAAAAAGCATTTCAACGGACCTAGAGAACATTGAGCATGAAAATGGGTTCAGTTAATATCGCTTTGAGATGCATTTAAAACGAACGCTTAGCGCCTTATTTTTTTTTTTCCATTGGAAGTTTTACGACCACCGAGAGCAACTCAATGGGCTATAAACAATCGCCCGTCCCTAATATAGGCCCACTGGTTCCAGGAAACGGACAGAGCCAGGGCTGTAAGGTACACACAACATCCAGGGAAAGCCGGGATTCGAACCTGGACCCCTGTCAAACGAACAAGCTCGTTATATTCAATATATACATGCCCAACTTCAGTTATCTATTAAAATAAAAACACTGGCCACTAGATTTCAACAGAGGTGAATTATTTTCACTAAGAAACGCTCCTCCCAGTTAAAAAAGCAACTAAAAAAGCATTTCAACGGACCTAGAGAACATTGAGCATGAAAATGGGTTCAGTTAATATCGCTTTGAGATGCATTTAAAACGAACGCTTAGCGCCTTATTTTTTTTTTTCCATTGGAAGTTTTACGACCACCGAGAGCAACTCAATGGGCTATAAACAATCGCCCGTCCCTAATATAGGCCCACTGGTTCCAGGAAACGGACAGAGCCAGGGCTGTAAGGTACACACAACATCCAGGGAAAGCCGGGATTCGAACCTGGACCCCTGTCAAACGAACAAGCTCGTTATATTCAATATATACATGCCCAACTTCAGTTATCTATTAAAATAAAAACACTGGCCACTAGATTTCAACAGAGGTGAATTATTTTCACTAAGAAACGCTCCTCCCAGTTAAAAAAGCAACTAAAAAAGCATTTCAACGGACCTAGAGAACATTGAGCATGAAAATGGGTTCAGTTAATATCGCTTTGAGATGCATTTAAAACGAACGCTTAGCGCCTTATTTTTTTTTTTCCATTGGAAGTTTTACGACCACCGAGAGCAACTCAATGGGCTATAAACAATCGCCCGTCCCTAATATAGGCCCACTGGTTCCAGGAAACGGACAGAGCCAGGGCTGTAAGGTACACACAACATCCAGGGAAAGCCGGGATTCGAACCTGGACCCCTGTCAAACGAACAAGCTCGTTATATTCAATATATACATGCCCAACTTCAGTTATCTATTAAAATAAAAACACTGGCCACTAGATTTCAACAGAGGTGAATTATTTTCACTAAGAAACGCTCCTCCCAGTTAAAAAAGCAACTAAAAAAGCATTTCAACGGACCTAGAGAACATTGAGCATGAAAATGGGTTCAGTTAATATCGCTTTGAGATGCATTTAAAACGAACGCTTAGCGCCTTATTTTTTTTTTTCCATTGGAAGTTTTACGACCACCGAGAGCAACTCAATGGGCTATAAACAATCGCCCGTCCCTAATATAGGCCCACTGGTTCCAGGAAACGGACAGAGCCAGGGCTGTAAGGTACACACAACATCCAGGGAAAGCCGGGATTCGAACCTGGACCCCTGTCAAACGAACAAGCTCGTTATATTCAATATATACATGCCCAACTTCAGTTATCTATTAAAATAAAAACACTGGCCACTAGATTTCAACAGAGGTGAATTATTTTCACTAAGAAACGCTCCTCCCAGTTAAAAAAGCAACTAAAAAAGCATTTCAACGGACCTAGAGAACATTGAGCATGAAAATGGGTTCAGTTAATATCGCTTTGAGATGCATTTAAAACGAACGCTTAGCGCCTTATTTTTTTTTTTTTTTTTCCATTGGAAGTTTTACGACCACCGAGAGCAACTCAATGGGCTATAAACAATCGCCCGTCCCTAATATAGGCCCACTGGTTCCAGGAAACGGACAGAGCCAGGGCTGTAAGGTACACACAACATCCAGGGAAAGCCGGGATTCGAACCTGGACCCCTGTCAAACGAACAAGCTCGTTATATTCAATATATACATGCCCAACTTCAGTTATCTATTAAAATAAAAACACTGGCCACTAGATTTCAACAGAGGTGAATTATTTTCACTAAGAAACGCTCCTCCCAGTTAAAAAAGCAACTAAAAAAGCATTTCAACGGACCTAGAGAACATTGAGCATGAAAATGGGTTCAGTTAATATCGCTTTGAGATGCATTTAAAACGAACGCTTAGCGCCTTATTTTTTTTTTTCCATTGGAAGTTTTACGACCACCGAGAGCAACTCAATGGGCTATAAACAATCGCCCGTCCCTAATATAGGCCCACTGGTTCCAGGAAACGGACAGAGCCAGGGCTGTAAGGTACACACAACATCCAGGGAAAGCCGGGATTCGAACCTGGACCCCTGTCAAACGAACAAGCTCGTTATATTCAATATATACATGCCCAACTTCAGTTATCTATTAAAATAAAAACACTGGCCACTAGATTTCAACAGAGGTGAATTATTTTCACTAAGAAACGCTCCTCCCAGTTAAAAAAGCAACTAAAAAAGCATTTCAACGGACCTAGAGAACATTGAGCATGAAAATGGGTTCAGTTAATATCGCTTTGAGATGCATTTAAAACGAACGCTTAGCGCCTTATTTTTTTTTTTCCATTGGAAGTTTTACGACCACCGAGAGCAACTCAATGGGCTATAAACAATCGCCCGTCCCTAATATAGGCCCACTGGTTCCAGGAAACGGACAGAGCCAGGGCTGTAAGGTACACACAACATCCAGGGAAAGCCGGGATTCGAACCTGGACCCCTGTCAAACGAACAAGCTCGTTATATTCAATATATACATGCCCAACTTCAGTTATCTATTAAAATAAAAACACTGGCCACTAGATTTCAACAGAGGTGAATTATTTTCACTAAGAAACGCTCCTCCCAGTTAAAAAAGCAACTAAAAAAGCATTTCAACGGACCTAGAGAACATTGAGCATGAAAATGGGTTCAGTTAATATCGCTTTGAGATGCATTTAAAACGAACGCTTAGCGCCTTATTTTTTTTTTTTTTTTTTTCCATTGGAAGTTTTACGACCACCGAGAGCAACTCAATGGGCTATAAACAATCGCCCGTCCCTAATATAGGCCCACTGGTTCCAGGAAACGGACAGAGCCAGGGCTGTAAGGTACACACAACATCCAGGGAAAGCCGGGATTCGAACCTGGACCCCTGTCAAACGAACAAGCTCGTTATATTCAATATATACATGCCCAACTTCAGTTATCTATTAAAATAAAAACACTGGCCACTAGATTTCAACAGAGGTGAATTATTTTCACTAAGAAACGCTCCTCCCAGTTAAAAAAGCAACTAAAAAAGCATTTCAACGGACCTAGAGAACATTGAGCATGAAAATGGGTTCAGTTAATATCGCTTTGAGATGCATTTAAAACGAACGCTTAGCGCCTTATTTTTTTTTTTCCATTGGAAGTTTTACGACCACCGAGAGCAACTCAATGGGCTATAAACAATCGCCCGTCCCTAATATAGGCCCACTGGTTCCAGGAAACGGACAGAGCCAGGGCTGTAAGGTACACACAACATCCAGGGAAAGCCGGGATTCGAACCTGGACCCCTGTCAAACGAACAAGCTCGTTATATTCAATATATACATGCCCAACTTCAGTTATCTATTAAAATAAAAACACTGGCCACTAGATTTCAACAGAGGTGAATTATTTTCACTAAGAAACGCTCCTCCCAGTTAAAAAAGCAACTAAAAAAGCATTTCAACGGACCTAGAGAACATTGAGCATGAAAATGGGTTCAGTTAATATCGCTTTGAGATGCATTTAAAACGAACGCTTAGCGCCTTATTTTTTTTTTTTTTTTCCATTGGAAGTTTTACGACCACCGAGAGCAACTCAATGGGCTATAAACAATCGCCCGTCCCTAATATAGGCCCACTGGTTCCAGGAAACGGACAGAGCCAGGGCTGTAAGGTACACACAACATCCAGGGAAAGCCGGGATTCGAACCTGGACCCCTGTCAAACGAACAAGCTCGTTATATTCAATATATACATGCCCAACTTCAGTTATCTATTAAAATAAAAACACTGGCCACTAGATTTCAACAGAGGTGAATTATTTTCACTAAGAAACGCTCCTCCCAGTTAAAAAAGCAACTAAAAAAGCATTTCAACGGACCTAGAGAACATTGAGCATGAAAATGGGTTCAGTTAATATCGCTTTGAGATGCATTTAAAACGAACGCTTAGCGCCTTATTTTTTTTTTTCCATTGGAAGTTTTACGACCACCGAGAGCAACTCAATGGGCTATAAACAATCGCCCGTCCCTAATATAGGCCCACTGGTTCCAGGAAACGGACAGAGCCAGGGCTGTAAGGTACACACAACATCCAGGGAAAGCCGGGATTCGAACCTGGACCCCTGTCAAACGAACAAGCTCGTTATATTCAATATATACATGCCCAACTTCAGTTATCTATTAAAATAAAAACACTGGCCACTAGATTTCAACAGAGGTGAATTATTTTCACTAAGAAACGCTCCTCCCAGTTAAAAAAGCAACTAAAAAAGCATTTCAACGGACCTAGAGAACATTGAGCATGAAAATGGGTTCAGTTAATATCGCTTTGAGATGCATTTAAAACGAACGCTTAGCGCCTTATTTTTTTTTTTCCATTGGAAGTTTTACGACCACCGAGAGCAACTCAATGGGCTATAAACAATCGCCCGTCCCTAATATAGGCCCACTGGTTCCAGGAAACGGACAGAGCCAGGGCTGTAAGGTACACACAACATCCAGGGAAAGCCGGGATTCGAACCTGGACCCCTGTCAAACGAACAAGCTCGTTATATTCAATATATACATGCCCAACTTCAGTTATCTATTAAAATAAAAACACTGGCCACTAGATTTCAACAGAGGTGAATTATTTTCACTAAGAAACGCTCCTCCCAGTTAAAAAAGCAACTAAAAAAGCATTTCAACGGACCTAGAGAACATTGAGCATGAAAATGGGTTCAGTTAATATCGCTTTGAGATGCATTTAAAACGAACGCTTAGCGCCTTATTTTTTTTTTTTTTTTTCCATTGGAAGTTTTACGACCACCGAGAGCAACTCAATGGGCTATAAACAATCGCCCGTCCCTAATATAGGCCCACTGGTTCCAGGAAACGGACAGAGCCAGGGCTGTAAGGTACACACAACATCCAGGGAAAGCCGGGATTCGAACCTGGACCCCTGTCAAACGAACAAGCTCGTTATATTCAATATATACATGCCCAACTTCAGTTATCTATTAAAATAAAAACACTGGCCACTAGATTTCAACAGAGGTGAATTATTTTCACTAAGAAACGCTCCTCCCAGTTAAAAAAGCAACTAAAAAAGCATTTCAACGGACCTAGAGAACATTGAGCATGAAAATGGGTTCAGTTAATATCGCTTTGAGATGCATTTAAAACGAACGCTTAGCGCCTTATTTTTTTTTTTTTTTTTTCCATTGGAAGTTTTACGACCACCGAGAGCAACTCAATGGGCTATAAACAATCGCCCGTCCCTAATATAGGCCCACTGGTTCCAGGAAACGGACAGAGCCAGGGCTGTAAGGTACACACAACATCCAGGGAAAGCCGGGATTCGAACCTGGACCCCTGTCAAACGAACAAGCTCGTTATATTCAATATATACATGCCCAACTTCAGTTATCTATTAAAATAAAAACACTGGCCACTAGATTTCAACAGAGGTGAATTATTTTCACTAAGAAACGCTCCTCCCAGTTAAAAAAGCAACTAAAAAAGCATTTCAACGGACCTAGAGAACATTGAGCATGAAAATGGGTTCAGTTAATATCGCTTTGAGATGCATTTAAAACGAACGCTTAGCGCCTTATTTTTTTTTTTTTTTTTTTCCATTGGAAGTTTTACGACCACCGAGAGCAACTCAATGGGCTATAAACAATCGCCCGTCCCTAATATAGGCCCACTGGTTCCAGGAAACGGACAGAGCCAGGGCTGTAAGGTACACACAACATCCAGGGAAAGCCGGGATTCGAACCTGGACCCCTGTCAAACGAACAAGCTCGTTATATTCAATATATACATGCCCAACTTCAGTTATCTATTAAAATAAAAACACTGGCCACTAGATTTCAACAGAGGTGAATTATTTTCACTAAGAAACGCTCCTCCCAGTTAAAAAAGCAACTAAAAAAGCATTTCAACGGACCTAGAGAACATTGAGCATGAAAATGGGTTCAGTTAATATCGCTTTGAGATGCATTTAAAACGAACGCTTAGCGCCTTATTTTTTTTTTTCCATTGGAAGTTTTACGACCACCGAGAGCAACTCAATGGGCTATAAACAATCGCCCGTCCCTAATATAGGCCCACTGGTTCCAGGAAACGGACAGAGCCAGGGCTGTAAGGTACACACAACATCCAGGGAAAGCCGGGATTCGAACCTGGACCCCTGTCAAACGAACAAGCTCGTTATATTCAATATATACATGCCCAACTTCAGTTATCTATTAAAATAAAAACACTGGCCACTAGATTTCAACAGAGGTGAATTATTTTCACTAAGAAACGCTCCTCCCAGTTAAAAAAGCAACTAAAAAAGCATTTCAACGGACCTAGAGAACATTGAGCATGAAAATGGGTTCAGTTAATATCGCTTTGAGATGCATTTAAAACGAACGCTTAGCGCCTTATTTTTTTTTTTCCATTGGAAGTTTTACGACCACCGAGAGCAACTCAATGGGCTATAAACAATCGCCCGTCCCTAATATAGGCCCACTGGTTCCAGGAAACGGACAGAGCCAGGGCTGTAAGGTACACACAACATCCAGGGAAAGCCGGGATTCGAACCTGGACCCCTGTCAAACGAACAAGCTCGTTATATTCAATATATACATGCCCAACTTCAGTTATCTATTAAAATAAAAACACTGGCCACTAGATTTCAACAGAGGTGAATTATTTTCACTAAGAAACGCTCCTCCCAGTTAAAAAAGCAACTAAAAAAGCATTTCAACGGACCTAGAGAACATTGAGCATGAAAATGGGTTCAGTTAATATCGCTTTGAGATGCATTTAAAACGAACGCTTAGCGCCTTATTTTTTTTTTTCCATTGGAAGTTTTACGACCACCGAGAGCAACTCAATGGGCTATAAACAATCGCCCGTCCCTAATATAGGCCCACTGGTTCCAGGAAACGGACAGAGCCAGGGCTGTAAGGTACACACAACATCCAGGGAAAGCCGGGATTCGAACCTGGACCCCTGTCAAACGAACAAGCTCGTTATATTCAATATATACATGCCCAACTTCAGTTATCTATTAAAATAAAAACACTGGCCACTAGATTTCAACAGAGGTGAATTATTTTCACTAAGAAACGCTCCTCCCAGTTAAAAAAGCAACTAAAAAAGCATTTCAACGGACCTAGAGAACATTGAGCATGAAAATGGGTTCAGTTAATATCGCTTTGAGATGCATTTAAAACGAACGCTTAGCGCCTTATTTTTTTTTTTTTTTTCCATTGGAAGTTTTACGACCACCGAGAGCAACTCAATGGGCTATAAACAATCGCCCGTCCCTAATATAGGCCCACTGGTTCCAGGAAACGGACAGAGCCAGGGCTGTAAGGTACACACAACATCCAGGGAAAGCCGGGATTCGAACCTGGACCCCTGTCAAACGAACAAGCTCGTTATATTCAATATATACATGCCCAACTTCAGTTATCTATTAAAATAAAAACACTGGCCACTAGATTTCAACAGAGGTGAATTATTTTCACTAAGAAACGCTCCTCCCAGTTAAAAAAGCAACTAAAAAAGCATTTCAACGGACCTAGAGAACATTGAGCATGAAAATGGGTTCAGTTAATATCGCTTTGAGATGCATTTAAAACGAACGCTTAGCGCCTTATTTTTTTTTTTCCATTGGAAGTTTTACGACCACCGAGAGCAACTCAATGGGCTATAAACAATCGCCCGTCCCTAATATAGGCCCACTGGTTCCAGGAAACGGACAGAGCCAGGGCTGTAAGGTACACACAACATCCAGGGAAAGCCGGGATTCGAACCTGGACCCCTGTCAAACGAACAAGCTCGTTATATTCAATATATACATGCCCAACTTCAGTTATCTATTAAAATAAAAACACTGGCCACTAGATTTCAACAGAGGTGAATTATTTTCACTAAGAAACGCTCCTCCCAGTTAAAAAAGCAACTAAAAAAGCATTTCAACGGACCTAGAGAACATTGAGCATGAAAATGGGTTCAGTTAATATCGCTTTGAGATGCATTTAAAACGAACGCTTAGCGCCTTATTTTTTTTTTTCCATTGGAAGTTTTACGACCACCGAGAGCAACTCAATGGGCTATAAACAATCGCCCGTCCCTAATATAGGCCCACTGGTTCCAGGAAACGGACAGAGCCAGGGCTGTAAGGTACACACAACATCCAGGGAAAGCCGGGATTCGAACCTGGACCCCTGTCAAACGAACAAGCTCGTTATATTCAATATATACATGCCCAACTTCAGTTATCTATTAAAATAAAAACACTGGCCACTAGATTTCAACAGAGGTGAATTATTTTCACTAAGAAACGCTCCTCCCAGTTAAAAAAGCAACTAAAAAAGCATTTCAACGGACCTAGAGAACATTGAGCATGAAAATGGGTTCAGTTAATATCGCTTTGAGATGCATTTAAAACGAACGCTTAGCGCCTTATTTTTTTTTTTCCATTGGAAGTTTTACGACCACCGAGAGCAACTCAATGGGCTATAAACAATCGCCCGTCCCTAATATAGGCCCACTGGTTCCAGGAAACGGACAGAGCCAGGGCTGTAAGGTACACACAACATCCAGGGAAAGCCGGGATTCGAACCTGGACCCCTGTCAAACGAACAAGCTCGTTATATTCAATATATACATGCCCAACTTCAGTTATCTATTAAAATAAAAACACTGGCCACTAGATTTCAACAGAGGTGAATTATTTTCACTAAGAAACGCTCCTCCCAGTTAAAAAAGCAACTAAAAAAGCATTTCAACGGACCTAGAGAACATTGAGCATGAAAATGGGTTCAGTTAATATCGCTTTGAGATGCATTTAAAACGAACGCTTAGCGCCTTATTTTTTTTTTTTTTTTTCCATTGGAAGTTTTACGACCACCGAGAGCAACTCAATGGGCTATAAACAATCGCCCGTCCCTAATATAGGCCCACTGGTTCCAGGAAACGGACAGAGCCAGGGCTGTAAGGTACACACAACATCCAGGGAAAGCCGGGATTCGAACCTGGACCCCTGTCAAACGAACAAGCTCGTTATATTCAATATATACATGCCCAACTTCAGTTATCTATTAAAATAAAAACACTGGCCACTAGATTTCAACAGAGGTGAATTATTTTCACTAAGAAACGCTCCTCCCAGTTAAAAAAGCAACTAAAAAAGCATTTCAACGGACCTAGAGAACATTGAGCATGAAAATGGGTTCAGTTAATATCGCTTTGAGATGCATTTAAAACGAACGCTTAGCGCCTTATTTTTTTTTTTCCATTGGAAGTTTTACGACCACCGAGAGCAACTCAATGGGCTATAAACAATCGCCCGTCCCTAATATAGGCCCACTGGTTCCAGGAAACGGACAGAGCCAGGGCTGTAAGGTACACACAACATCCAGGGAAAGCCGGGATTCGAACCTGGACCCCTGTCAAACGAACAAGCTCGTTATATTCAATATATACATGCCCAACTTCAGTTATCTATTAAAATAAAAACACTGGCCACTAGATTTCAACAGAGGTGAATTATTTTCACTAAGAAACGCTCCTCCCAGTTAAAAAAGCAACTAAAAAAGCATTTCAACGGACCTAGAGAACATTGAGCATGAAAATGGGTTCAGTTAATATCGCTTTGAGATGCATTTAAAACGAACGCTTAGCGCCTTATTTTTTTTTTTCCATTGGAAGTTTTACGACCACCGAGAGCAACTCAATGGGCTATAAACAATCGCCCGTCCCTAATATAGGCCCACTGGTTCCAGGAAACGGACAGAGCCAGGGCTGTAAGGTACACACAACATCCAGGGAAAGCCGGGATTCGAACCTGGACCCCTGTCAAACGAACAAGCTCGTTATATTCAATATATACATGCCCAACTTCAGTTATCTATTAAAATAAAAACACTGGCCACTAGATTTCAACAGAGGTGAATTATTTTCACTAAGAAACGCTCCTCCCAGTTAAAAAAGCAACTAAAAAAGCATTTCAACGGACCTAGAGAACATTGAGCATGAAAATGGGTTCAGTTAATATCGCTTTGAGATGCATTTAAAACGAACGCTTAGCGCCTTATTTTTTTTTTTCCATTGGAAGTTTTACGACCACCGAGAGCAACTCAATGGGCTATAAACAATCGCCCGTCCCTAATATAGGCCCACTGGTTCCAGGAAACGGACAGAGCCAGGGCTGTAAGGTACACACAACATCCAGGGAAAGCCGGGATTCGAACCTGGACCCCTGTCAAACGAACAAGCTCGTTATATTCAATATATACATGCCCAACTTCAGTTATCTATTAAAATAAAAACACTGGCCACTAGATTTCAACAGAGGTGAATTATTTTCACTAAGAAACGCTCCTCCCAGTTAAAAAAGCAACTAAAAAAGCATTTCAACGGACCTAGAGAACATTGAGCATGAAAATGGGTTCAGTTAATATCGCTTTGAGATGCATTTAAAACGAACGCTTAGCGCCTTATTTTTTTTTTTCCATTGGAAGTTTTACGACCACCGAGAGCAACTCAATGGGCTATAAACAATCGCCCGTCCCTAATATAGGCCCACTGGTTCCAGGAAACGGACAGAGCCAGGGCTGTAAGGTACACACAACATCCAGGGAAAGCCGGGATTCGAACCTGGACCCCTGTCAAACGAACAAGCTCGTTATATTCAATATATACATGCCCAACTTCAGTTATCTATTAAAATAAAAACACTGGCCACTAGATTTCAACAGAGGTGAATTATTTTCACTAAGAAACGCTCCTCCCAGTTAAAAAAGCAACTAAAAAAGCATTTCAACGGACCTAGAGAACATTGAGCATGAAAATGGGTTCAGTTAATATCGCTTTGAGATGCATTTAAAACGAACGCTTAGCGCCTTATTTTTTTTTTTCCATTGGAAGTTTTACGACCACCGAGAGCAACTCAATGGGCTATAAACAATCGCCCGTCCCTAATATAGGCCCACTGGTTCCAGGAAACGGACAGAGCCAGGGCTGTAAGGTACACACAACATCCAGGGAAAGCCGGGATTCGAACCTGGACCCCTGTCAAACGAACAAGCTCGTTATATTCAATATATACATGCCCAACTTCAGTTATCTATTAAAATAAAAACACTGGCCACTAGATTTCAACAGAGGTGAATTATTTTCACTAAGAAACGCTCCTCCCAGTTAAAAAAGCAACTAAAAAAGCATTTCAACGGACCTAGAGAACATTGAGCATGAAAATGGGTTCAGTTAATATCGCTTTGAGATGCATTTAAAACGAACGCTTAGCGCCTTATTTTTTTTTTTCCATTGGAAGTTTTACGACCACCGAGAGCAACTCAATGGGCTATAAACAATCGCCCGTCCCTAATATAGGCCCACTGGTTCCAGGAAACGGACAGAGCCAGGGCTGTAAGGTACACACAACATCCAGGGAAAGCCGGGATTCGAACCTGGACCCCTGTCAAACGAACAAGCTCGTTATATTCAATATATACATGCCCAACTTCAGTTATCTATTAAAATAAAAACACTGGCCACTAGATTTCAACAGAGGTGAATTATTTTCACTAAGAAACGCTCCTCCCAGTTAAAAAAGCAACTAAAAAAGCATTTCAACGGACCTAGAGAACATTGAGCATGAAAATGGGTTCAGTTAATATCGCTTTGAGATGCATTTAAAACGAACGCTTAGCGCCTTATTTTTTTTTTTCCATTGGAAGTTTTACGACCACCGAGAGCAACTCAATGGGCTATAAACAATCGCCCGTCCCTAATATAGGCCCACTGGTTCCAGGAAACGGACAGAGCCAGGGCTGTAAGGTACACACAACATCCAGGGAAAGCCGGGATTCGAACCTGGACCCCTGTCAAACGAACAAGCTCGTTATATTCAATATATACATGCCCAACTTCAGTTATCTATTAAAATAAAAACACTGGCCACTAGATTTCAACAGAGGTGAATTATTTTCACTAAGAAACGCTCCTCCCAGTTAAAAAAGCAACTAAAAAAGCATTTCAACGGACCTAGAGAACATTGAGCATGAAAATGGGTTCAGTTAATATCGCTTTGAGATGCATTTAAAACGAACGCTTAGCGCCTTATTTTTTTTTTTCCATTGGAAGTTTTACGACCACCGAGAGCAACTCAATGGGCTATAAACAATCGCCCGTCCCTAATATAGGCCCACTGGTTCCAGGAAACGGACAGAGCCAGGGCTGTAAGGTACACACAACATCCAGGGAAAGCCGGGATTCGAACCTGGACCCCTGTCAAACGAACAAGCTCGTTATATTCAATATATACATGCCCAACTTCAGTTATCTATTAAAATAAAAACACTGGCCACTAGATTTCAACAGAGGTGAATTATTTTCACTAAGAAACGCTCCTCCCAGTTAAAAAAGCAACTAAAAAAGCATTTCAACGGACCTAGAGAACATTGAGCATGAAAATGGGTTCAGTTAATATCGCTTTGAGATGCATTTAAAACGAACGCTTAGCGCCTTATTTTTTTTTTTCCATTGGAAGTTTTACGACCACCGAGAGCAACTCAATGGGCTATAAACAATCGCCCGTCCCTAATATAGGCCCACTGGTTCCAGGAAACGGACAGAGCCAGGGCTGTAAGGTACACACAACATCCAGGGAAAGCCGGGATTCGAACCTGGACCCCTGTCAAACGAACAAGCTCGTTATATTCAATATATACATGCCCAACTTCAGTTATCTATTAAAATAAAAACACTGGCCACTAGATTTCAACAGAGGTGAATTATTTTCACTAAGAAACGCTCCTCCCAGTTAAAAAAGCAACTAAAAAAGCATTTCAACGGACCTAGAGAACATTGAGCATGAAAATGGGTTCAGTTAATATCGCTTTGAGATGCATTTAAAACGAACGCTTAGCGCCTTATTTTTTTTTTTCCATTGGAAGTTTTACGACCACCGAGAGCAACTCAATGGGCTATAAACAATCGCCCGTCCCTAATATAGGCCCACTGGTTCCAGGAAACGGACAGAGCCAGGGCTGTAAGGTACACACAACATCCAGGGAAAGCCGGGATTCGAACCTGGACCCCTGTCAAACGAACAAGCTCGTTATATTCAATATATACATGCCCAACTTCAGTTATCTATTAAAATAAAAACACTGGCCACTAGATTTCAACAGAGGTGAATTATTTTCACTAAGAAACGCTCCTCCCAGTTAAAAAAGCAACTAAAAAAGCATTTCAACGGACCTAGAGAACATTGAGCATGAAAATGGGTTCAGTTAATATCGCTTTGAGATGCATTTAAAACGAACGCTTAGCGCCTTATTTTTTTTTTTCCATTGGAAGTTTTACGACCACCGAGAGCAACTCAATGGGCTATAAACAATCGCCCGTCCCTAATATAGGCCCACTGGTTCCAGGAAACGGACAGAGCCAGGGCTGTAAGGTACACACAACATCCAGGGAAAGCCGGGATTCGAACCTGGACCCCTGTCAAACGAACAAGCTCGTTATATTCAATATATACATGCCCAACTTCAGTTATCTATTAAAATAAAAACACTGGCCACTAGATTTCAACAGAGGTGAATTATTTTCACTAAGAAACGCTCCTCCCAGTTAAAAAAGCAACTAAAAAAGCATTTCAACGGACCTAGAGAACATTGAGCATGAAAATGGGTTCAGTTAATATCGCTTTGAGATGCATTTAAAACGAACGCTTAGCGCCTTATTTTTTTTTTTCCATTGGAAGTTTTACGACCACCGAGAGCAACTCAATGGGCTATAAACAATCGCCCGTCCCTAATATAGGCCCACTGGTTCCAGGAAACGGACAGAGCCAGGGCTGTAAGGTACACACAACATCCAGGGAAAGCCGGGATTCGAACCTGGACCCCTGTCAAACGAACAAGCTCGTTATATTCAATATATACATGCCCAACTTCAGTTATCTATTAAAATAAAAACACTGGCCACTAGATTTCAACAGAGGTGAATTATTTTCACTAAGAAACGCTCCTCCCAGTTAAAAAAGCAACTAAAAAAGCATTTCAACGGACCTAGAGAACATTGAGCATGAAAATGGGTTCAGTTAATATCGCTTTGAGATGCATTTAAAACGAACGCTTAGCGCCTTATTTTTTTTTTTCCATTGGAAGTTTTACGACCACCGAGAGCAACTCAATGGGCTATAAACAATCGCCCGTCCCTAATATAGGCCCACTGGTTCCAGGAAACGGACAGAGCCAGGGCTGTAAGGTACACACAACATCCAGGGAAAGCCGGGATTCGAACCTGGACCCCTGTCAAACGAACAAGCTCGTTATATTCAATATATACATGCCCAACTTCAGTTATCTATTAAAATAAAAACACTGGCCACTAGATTTCAACAGAGGTGAATTATTTTCACTAAGAAACGCTCCTCCCAGTTAAAAAAGCAACTAAAAAAGCATTTCAACGGACCTAGAGAACATTGAGCATGAAAATGGGTTCAGTTAATATCGCTTTGAGATGCATTTAAAACGAACGCTTAGCGCCTTATTTTTTTTTTTTTTTTTCCATTGGAAGTTTTACGACCACCGAGAGCAACTCAATGGGCTATAAACAATCGCCCGTCCCTAATATAGGCCCACTGGTTCCAGGAAACGGACAGAGCCAGGGCTGTAAGGTACACACAACATCCAGGGAAAGCCGGGATTCGAACCTGGACCCCTGTCAAACGAACAAGCTCGTTATATTCAATATATACATGCCCAACTTCAGTTATCTATTAAAATAAAAACACTGGCCACTAGATTTCAACAGAGGTGAATTATTTTCACTAAGAAACGCTCCTCCCAGTTAAAAAAGCAACTAAAAAAGCATTTCAACGGACCTAGAGAACATTGAGCATGAAAATGGGTTCAGTTAATATCGCTTTGAGATGCATTTAAAACGAACGCTTAGCGCCTTATTTTTTTTTTTCCATTGGAAGTTTTACGACCACCGAGAGCAACTCAATGGGCTATAAACAATCGCCCGTCCCTAATATAGGCCCACTGGTTCCAGGAAACGGACAGAGCCAGGGCTGTAAGGTACACACAACATCCAGGGAAAGCCGGGATTCGAACCTGGACCCCTGTCAAACGAACAAGCTCGTTATATTCAATATATACATGCCCAACTTCAGTTATCTATTAAAATAAAAACACTGGCCACTAGATTTCAACAGAGGTGAATTATTTTCACTAAGAAACGCTCCTCCCAGTTAAAAAAGCAACTAAAAAAGCATTTCAACGGACCTAGAGAACATTGAGCATGAAAATGGGTTCAGTTAATATCGCTTTGAGATGCATTTAAAACGAACGCTTAGCGCCTTATTTTTTTTTTTCCATTGGAAGTTTTACGACCACCGAGAGCAACTCAATGGGCTATAAACAATCGCCCGTCCCTAATATAGGCCCACTGGTTCCAGGAAACGGACAGAGCCAGGGCTGTAAGGTACACACAACATCCAGGGAAAGCCGGGATTCGAACCTGGACCCCTGTCAAACGAACAAGCTCGTTATATTCAATATATACATGCCCAACTTCAGTTATCTATTAAAATAAAAACACTGGCCACTAGATTTCAACAGAGGTGAATTATTTTCACTAAGAAACGCTCCTCCCAGTTAAAAAAGCAACTAAAAAAGCATTTCAACGGACCTAGAGAACATTGAGCATGAAAATGGGTTCAGTTAATATCGCTTTGAGATGCATTTAAAACGAACGCTTAGCGCCTTATTTTTTTTTTTCCATTGGAAGTTTTACGACCACCGAGAGCAACTCAATGGGCTATAAACAATCGCCCGTCCCTAATATAGGCCCACTGGTTCCAGGAAACGGACAGAGCCAGGGCTGTAAGGTACACACAACATCCAGGGAAAGCCGGGATTCGAACCTGGACCCCTGTCAAACGAACAAGCTCGTTATATTCAATATATACATGCCCAACTTCAGTTATCTATTAAAATAAAAACACTGGCCACTAGATTTCAACAGAGGTGAATTATTTTCACTAAGAAACGCTCCTCCCAGTTAAAAAAGCAACTAAAAAAGCATTTCAACGGACCTAGAGAACATTGAGCATGAAAATGGGTTCAGTTAATATCGCTTTGAGATGCATTTAAAACGAACGCTTAGCGCCTTATTTTTTTTTTTCCATTGGAAGTTTTACGACCACCGAGAGCAACTCAATGGGCTATAAACAATCGCCCGTCCCTAATATAGGCCCACTGGTTCCAGGAAACGGACAGAGCCAGGGCTGTAAGGTACACACAACATCCAGGGAAAGCCGGGATTCGAACCTGGACCCCTGTCAAACGAACAAGCTCGTTATATTCAATATATACATGCCCAACTTCAGTTATCTATTAAAATAAAAACACTGGCCACTAGATTTCAACAGAGGTGAATTATTTTCACTAAGAAACGCTCCTCCCAGTTAAAAAAGCAACTAAAAAAGCATTTCAACGGACCTAGAGAACATTGAGCATGAAAATGGGTTCAGTTAATATCGCTTTGAGATGCATTTAAAACGAACGCTTAGCGCCTTATTTTTTTTTTTTTTTTCCATTGGAAGTTTTACGACCACCGAGAGCAACTCAATGGGCTATAAACAATCGCCCGTCCCTAATATAGGCCCACTGGTTCCAGGAAACGGACAGAGCCAGGGCTGTAAGGTACACACAACATCCAGGGAAAGCCGGGATTCGAACCTGGACCCCTGTCAAACGAACAAGCTCGTTATATTCAATATATACATGCCCAACTTCAGTTATCTATTAAAATAAAAACACTGGCCACTAGATTTCAACAGAGGTGAATTATTTTCACTAAGAAACGCTCCTCCCAGTTAAAAAAGCAACTAAAAAAGCATTTCAACGGACCTAGAGAACATTGAGCATGAAAATGGGTTCAGTTAATATCGCTTTGAGATGCATTTAAAACGAACGCTTAGCGCCTTATTTTTTTTTTTTTTTTTCCATTGGAAGTTTTACGACCACCGAGAGCAACTCAATGGGCTATAAACAATCGCCCGTCCCTAATATAGGCCCACTGGTTCCAGGAAACGGACAGAGCCAGGGCTGTAAGGTACACACAACATCCAGGGAAAGCCGGGATTCGAACCTGGACCCCTGTCAAACGAACAAGCTCGTTATATTCAATATATACATGCCCAACTTCAGTTATCTATTAAAATAAAAACACTGGCCACTAGATTTCAACAGAGGTGAATTATTTTCACTAAGAAACGCTCCTCCCAGTTAAAAAAGCAACTAAAAAAGCATTTCAACGGACCTAGAGAACATTGAGCATGAAAATGGGTTCAGTTAATATCGCTTTGAGATGCATTTAAAACGAACGCTTAGCGCCTTATTTTTTTTTTTTTTTTTCCATTGGAAGTTTTACGACCACCGAGAGCAACTCAATGGGCTATAAACAATCGCCCGTCCCTAATATAGGCCCACTGGTTCCAGGAAACGGACAGAGCCAGGGCTGTAAGGTACACACAACATCCAGGGAAAGCCGGGATTCGAACCTGGACCCCTGTCAAACGAACAAGCTCGTTATATTCAATATATACATGCCCAACTTCAGTTATCTATTAAAATAAAAACACTGGCCACTAGATTTCAACAGAGGTGAATTATTTTCACTAAGAAACGCTCCTCCCAGTTAAAAAAGCAACTAAAAAAGCATTTCAACGGACCTAGAGAACATTGAGCATGAAAATGGGTTCAGTTAATATCGCTTTGAGATGCATTTAAAACGAACGCTTAGCGCCTTATTTTTTTTTTTTTTTTTTTCCATTGGAAGTTTTACGACCACCGAGAGCAACTCAATGGGCTATAAACAATCGCCCGTCCCTAATATAGGCCCACTGGTTCCAGGAAACGGACAGAGCCAGGGCTGTAAGGTACACACAACATCCAGGGAAAGCCGGGATTCGAACCTGGACCCCTGTCAAACGAACAAGCTCGTTATATTCAATATATACATGCCCAACTTCAGTTATCTATTAAAATAAAAACACTGGCCACTAGATTTCAACAGAGGTGAATTATTTTCACTAAGAAACGCTCCTCCCAGTTAAAAAAGCAACTAAAAAAGCATTTCAACGGACCTAGAGAACATTGAGCATGAAAATGGGTTCAGTTAATATCGCTTTGAGATGCATTTAAAACGAACGCTTAGCGCCTTATTTTTTTTTTTTTTTTTCCATTGGAAGTTTTACGACCACCGAGAGCAACTCAATGGGCTATAAACAATCGCCCGTCCCTAATATAGGCCCACTGGTTCCAGGAAACGGACAGAGCCAGGGCTGTAAGGTACACACAACATCCAGGGAAAGCCGGGATTCGAACCTGGACCCCTGTCAAACGAACAAGCTCGTTATATTCAATATATACATGCCCAACTTCAGTTATCTATTAAAATAAAAACACTGGCCACTAGATTTCAACAGAGGTGAATTATTTTCACTAAGAAACGCTCCTCCCAGTTAAAAAAGCAACTAAAAAAGCATTTCAACGGACCTAGAGAACATTGAGCATGAAAATGGGTTCAGTTAATATCGCTTTGAGATGCATTTAAAACGAACGCTTAGCGCCTTATTTTTTTTTTTTTTTTTTCCATTGGAAGTTTTACGACCACCGAGAGCAACTCAATGGGCTATAAACAATCGCCCGTCCCTAATATAGGCCCACTGGTTCCAGGAAACGGACAGAGCCAGGGCTGTAAGGTACACACAACATCCAGGGAAAGCCGGGATTCGAACCTGGACCCCTGTCAAACGAACAAGCTCGTTATATTCAATATATACATGCCCAACTTCAGTTATCTATTAAAATAAAAACACTGGCCACTAGATTTCAACAGAGGTGAATTATTTTCACTAAGAAACGCTCCTCCCAGTTAAAAAAGCAACTAAAAAAGCATTTCAACGGACCTAGAGAACATTGAGCATGAAAATGGGTTCAGTTAATATCGCTTTGAGATGCATTTAAAACGAACGCTTAGCGCCTTATTTTTTTTTTTCCATTGGAAGTTTTACGACCACCGAGAGCAACTCAATGGGCTATAAACAATCGCCCGTCCCTAATATAGGCCCACTGGTTCCAGGAAACGGACAGAGCCAGGGCTGTAAGGTACACACAACATCCAGGGAAAGCCGGGATTCGAACCTGGACCCCTGTCAAACGAACAAGCTCGTTATATTCAATATATACATGCCCAACTTCAGTTATCTATTAAAATAAAAACACTGGCCACTAGATTTCAACAGAGGTGAATTATTTTCACTAAGAAACGCTCCTCCCAGTTAAAAAAGCAACTAAAAAAGCATTTCAACGGACCTAGAGAACATTGAGCATGAAAATGGGTTCAGTTAATATCGCTTTGAGATGCATTTAAAACGAACGCTTAGCGCCTTATTTTTTTTTTTTTTTTTTCCATTGGAAGTTTTACGACCACCGAGAGCAACTCAATGGGCTATAAACAATCGCCCGTCCCTAATATAGGCCCACTGGTTCCAGGAAACGGACAGAGCCAGGGCTGTAAGGTACACACAACATCCAGGGAAAGCCGGGATTCGAACCTGGACCCCTGTCAAACGAACAAGCTCGTTATATTCAATATATACATGCCCAACTTCAGTTATCTATTAAAATAAAAACACTGGCCACTAGATTTCAACAGAGGTGAATTATTTTCACTAAGAAACGCTCCTCCCAGTTAAAAAAGCAACTAAAAAAGCATTTCAACGGACCTAGAGAACATTGAGCATGAAAATGGGTTCAGTTAATATCGCTTTGAGATGCATTTAAAACGAACGCTTAGCGCCTTATTTTTTTTTTTCCATTGGAAGTTTTACGACCACCGAGAGCAACTCAATGGGCTATAAACAATCGCCCGTCCCTAATATAGGCCCACTGGTTCCAGGAAACGGACAGAGCCAGGGCTGTAAGGTACACACAACATCCAGGGAAAGCCGGGATTCGAACCTGGACCCCTGTCAAACGAACAAGCTCGTTATATTCAATATATACATGCCCAACTTCAGTTATCTATTAAAATAAAAACACTGGCCACTAGATTTCAACAGAGGTGAATTATTTTCACTAAGAAACGCTCCTCCCAGTTAAAAAAGCAACTAAAAAAGCATTTCAACGGACCTAGAGAACATTGAGCATGAAAATGGGTTCAGTTAATATCGCTTTGAGATGCATTTAAAACGAACGCTTAGCGCCTTATTTTTTTTTTTTTTTTTTCCATTGGAAGTTTTACGACCACCGAGAGCAACTCAATGGGCTATAAACAATCGCCCGTCCCTAATATAGGCCCACTGGTTCCAGGAAACGGACAGAGCCAGGGCTGTAAGGTACACACAACATCCAGGGAAAGCCGGGATTCGAACCTGGACCCCTGTCAAACGAACAAGCTCGTTATATTCAATATATACATGCCCAACTTCAGTTATCTATTAAAATAAAAACACTGGCCACTAGATTTCAACAGAGGTGAATTATTTTCACTAAGAAACGCTCCTCCCAGTTAAAAAAGCAACTAAAAAAGCATTTCAACGGACCTAGAGAACATTGAGCATGAAAATGGGTTCAGTTAATATCGCTTTGAGATGCATTTAAAACGAACGCTTAGCGCCTTATTTTTTTTTTTCCATTGGAAGTTTTACGACCACCGAGAGCAACTCAATGGGCTATAAACAATCGCCCGTCCCTAATATAGGCCCACTGGTTCCAGGAAACGGACAGAGCCAGGGCTGTAAGGTACACACAACATCCAGGGAAAGCCGGGATTCGAACCTGGACCCCTGTCAAACGAACAAGCTCGTTATATTCAATATATACATGCCCAACTTCAGTTATCTATTAAAATAAAAACACTGGCCACTAGATTTCAACAGAGGTGAATTATTTTCACTAAGAAACGCTCCTCCCAGTTAAAAAAGCAACTAAAAAAGCATTTCAACGGACCTAGAGAACATTGAGCATGAAAATGGGTTCAGTTAATATCGCTTTGAGATGCATTTAAAACGAACGCTTAGCGCCTTATTTTTTTTTTTTTTTCCATTGGAAGTTTTACGACCACCGAGAGCAACTCAATGGGCTATAAACAATCGCCCGTCCCTAATATAGGCCCACTGGTTCCAGGAAACGGACAGAGCCAGGGCTGTAAGGTACACACAACATCCAGGGAAAGCCGGGATTCGAACCTGGACCCCTGTCAAACGAACAAGCTCGTTATATTCAATATATACATGCCCAACTTCAGTTATCTATTAAAATAAAAACACTGGCCACTAGATTTCAACAGAGGTGAATTATTTTCACTAAGAAACGCTCCTCCCAGTTAAAAAAGCAACTAAAAAAGCATTTCAACGGACCTAGAGAACATTGAGCATGAAAATGGGTTCAGTTAATATCGCTTTGAGATGCATTTAAAACGAACGCTTAGCGCCTTATTTTTTTTTTTTTTTTTCCATTGGAAGTTTTACGACCACCGAGAGCAACTCAATGGGCTATAAACAATCGCCCGTCCCTAATATAGGCCCACTGGTTCCAGGAAACGGACAGAGCCAGGGCTGTAAGGTACACACAACATCCAGGGAAAGCCGGGATTCGAACCTGGACCCCTGTCAAACGAACAAGCTCGTTATATTCAATATATACATGCCCAACTTCAGTTATCTATTAAAATAAAAACACTGGCCACTAGATTTCAACAGAGGTGAATTATTTTCACTAAGAAACGCTCCTCCCAGTTAAAAAAGCAACTAAAAAAGCATTTCAACGGACCTAGAGAACATTGAGCATGAAAATGGGTTCAGTTAATATCGCTTTGAGATGCATTTAAAACGAACGCTTAGCGCCTTATTTTTTTTTTTCCATTGGAAGTTTTACGACCACCGAGAGCAACTCAATGGGCTATAAACAATCGCCCGTCCCTAATATAGGCCCACTGGTTCCAGGAAACGGACAGAGCCAGGGCTGTAAGGTACACACAACATCCAGGGAAAGCCGGGATTCGAACCTGGACCCCTGTCAAACGAACAAGCTCGTTATATTCAATATATACATGCCCAACTTCAGTTATCTATTAAAATAAAAACACTGGCCACTAGATTTCAACAGAGGTGAATTATTTTCACTAAGAAACGCTCCTCCCAGTTAAAAAAGCAACTAAAAAAGCATTTCAACGGACCTAGAGAACATTGAGCATGAAAATGGGTTCAGTTAATATCGCTTTGAGATGCATTTAAAACGAACGCTTAGCGCCTTATTTTTTTTTTTTTTTTTCCATTGGAAGTTTTACGACCACCGAGAGCAACTCAATGGGCTATAAACAATCGCCCGTCCCTAATATAGGCCCACTGGTTCCAGGAAACGGACAGAGCCAGGGCTGTAAGGTACACACAACATCCAGGGAAAGCCGGGATTCGAACCTGGACCCCTGTCAAACGAACAAGCTCGTTATATTCAATATATACATGCCCAACTTCAGTTATCTATTAAAATAAAAACACTGGCCACTAGATTTCAACAGAGGTGAATTATTTTCACTAAGAAACGCTCCTCCCAGTTAAAAAAGCAACTAAAAAAGCATTTCAACGGACCTAGAGAACATTGAGCATGAAAATGGGTTCAGTTAATATCGCTTTGAGATGCATTTAAAACGAACGCTTAGCGCCTTATTTTTTTTTTTCCATTGGAAGTTTTACGACCACCGAGAGCAACTCAATGGGCTATAAACAATCGCCCGTCCCTAATATAGGCCCACTGGTTCCAGGAAACGGACAGAGCCAGGGCTGTAAGGTACACACAACATCCAGGGAAAGCCGGGATTCGAACCTGGACCCCTGTCAAACGAACAAGCTCGTTATATTCAATATATACATGCCCAACTTCAGTTATCTATTAAAATAAAAACACTGGCCACTAGATTTCAACAGAGGTGAATTATTTTCACTAAGAAACGCTCCTCCCAGTTAAAAAAGCAACTAAAAAAGCATTTCAACGGACCTAGAGAACATTGAGCATGAAAATGGGTTCAGTTAATATCGCTTTGAGATGCATTTAAAACGAACGCTTAGCGCCTTATTTTTTTTTTTTTTTCCATTGGAAGTTTTACGACCACCGAGAGCAACTCAATGGGCTATAAACAATCGCCCGTCCCTAATATAGGCCCACTGGTTCCAGGAAACGGACAGAGCCAGGGCTGTAAGGTACACACAACATCCAGGGAAAGCCGGGATTCGAACCTGGACCCCTGTCAAACGAACAAGCTCGTTATATTCAATATATACATGCCCAACTTCAGTTATCTATTAAAATAAAAACACTGGCCACTAGATTTCAACAGAGGTGAATTATTTTCACTAAGAAACGCTCCTCCCAGTTAAAAAAGCAACTAAAAAAGCATTTCAACGGACCTAGAGAACATTGAGCATGAAAATGGGTTCAGTTAATATCGCTTTGAGATGCATTTAAAACGAACGCTTAGCGCCTTATTTTTTTTTTTCCATTGGAAGTTTTACGACCACCGAGAGCAACTCAATGGGCTATAAACAATCGCCCGTCCCTAATATAGGCCCACTGGTTCCAGGAAACGGACAGAGCCAGGGCTGTAAGGTACACACAACATCCAGGGAAAGCCGGGATTCGAACCTGGACCCCTGTCAAACGAACAAGCTCGTTATATTCAATATATACATGCCCAACTTCAGTTATCTATTAAAATAAAAACACTGGCCACTAGATTTCAACAGAGGTGAATTATTTTCACTAAGAAACGCTCCTCCCAGTTAAAAAAGCAACTAAAAAAGCATTTCAACGGACCTAGAGAACATTGAGCATGAAAATGGGTTCAGTTAATATCGCTTTGAGATGCATTTAAAACGAACGCTTAGCGCCTTATTTTTTTTTTTTTTTTTTTCCATTGGAAGTTTTACGACCACCGAGAGCAACTCAATGGGCTATAAACAATCGCCCGTCCCTAATATAGGCCCACTGGTTCCAGGAAACGGACAGAGCCAGGGCTGTAAGGTACACACAACATCCAGGGAAAGCCGGGATTCGAACCTGGACCCCTGTCAAACGAACAAGCTCGTTATATTCAATATATACATGCCCAACTTCAGTTATCTATTAAAATAAAAACACTGGCCACTAGATTTCAACAGAGGTGAATTATTTTCACTAAGAAACGCTCCTCCCAGTTAAAAAAGCAACTAAAAAAGCATTTCAACGGACCTAGAGAACATTGAGCATGAAAATGGGTTCAGTTAATATCGCTTTGAGATGCATTTAAAACGAACGCTTAGCGCCTTATTTTTTTTTTTTTTTTTTTCCATTGGAAGTTTTACGACCACCGAGAGCAACTCAATGGGCTATAAACAATCGCCCGTCCCTAATATAGGCCCACTGGTTCCAGGAAACGGACAGAGCCAGGGCTGTAAGGTACACACAACATCCAGGGAAAGCCGGGATTCGAACCTGGACCCCTGTCAAACGAACAAGCTCGTTATATTCAATATATACATGCCCAACTTCAGTTATCTATTAAAATAAAAACACTGGCCACTAGATTTCAACAGAGGTGAATTATTTTCACTAAGAAACGCTCCTCCCAGTTAAAAAAGCAACTAAAAAAGCATTTCAACGGACCTAGAGAACATTGAGCATGAAAATGGGTTCAGTTAATATCGCTTTGAGATGCATTTAAAACGAACGCTTAGCGCCTTATTTTTTTTTTTTTTTTTTTCCATTGGAAGTTTTACGACCACCGAGAGCAACTCAATGGGCTATAAACAATCGCCCGTCCCTAATATAGGCCCACTGGTTCCAGGAAACGGACAGAGCCAGGGCTGTAAGGTACACACAACATCCAGGGAAAGCCGGGATTCGAACCTGGACCCCTGTCAAACGAACAAGCTCGTTATATTCAATATATACATGCCCAACTTCAGTTATCTATTAAAATAAAAACACTGGCCACTAGATTTCAACAGAGGTGAATTATTTTCACTAAGAAACGCTCCTCCCAGTTAAAAAAGCAACTAAAAAAGCATTTCAACGGACCTAGAGAACATTGAGCATGAAAATGGGTTCAGTTAATATCGCTTTGAGATGCATTTAAAACGAACGCTTAGCGCCTTATTTTTTTTTTTTCCATTGGAAGTTTTACGACCACCGAGAGCAACTCAATGGGCTATAAACAATCGCCCGTCCCTAATATAGGCCCACTGGTTCCAGGAAACGGACAGAGCCAGGGCTGTAAGGTACACACAACATCCAGGGAAAGCCGGGATTCGAACCTGGACCCCTGTCAAACGAACAAGCTCGTTATATTCAATATATACATGCCCAACTTCAGTTATCTATTAAAATAAAAACACTGGCCACTAGATTTCAACAGAGGTGAATTATTTTCACTAAGAAACGCTCCTCCCAGTTAAAAAAGCAACTAAAAAAGCATTTCAACGGACCTAGAGAACATTGAGCATGAAAATGGGTTCAGTTAATATCGCTTTGAGATGCATTTAAAACGAACGCTTAGCGCCTTATTTTTTTTTTTTTTTTCCATTGGAAGTTTTACGACCACCGAGAGCAACTCAATGGGCTATAAACAATCGCCCGTCCCTAATATAGGCCCACTGGTTCCAGGAAACGGACAGAGCCAGGGCTGTAAGGTACACACAACATCCAGGGAAAGCCGGGATTCGAACCTGGACCCCTGTCAAACGAACAAGCTCGTTATATTCAATATATACATGCCCAACTTCAGTTATCTATTAAAATAAAAACACTGGCCACTAGATTTCAACAGAGGTGAATTATTTTCACTAAGAAACGCTCCTCCCAGTTAAAAAAGCAACTAAAAAAGCATTTCAACGGACCTAGAGAACATTGAGCATGAAAATGGGTTCAGTTAATATCGCTTTGAGATGCATTTAAAACGAACGCTTAGCGCCTTATTTTTTTTTTTCCATTGGAAGTTTTACGACCACCGAGAGCAACTCAATGGGCTATAAACAATCGCCCGTCCCTAATATAGGCCCACTGGTTCCAGGAAACGGACAGAGCCAGGGCTGTAAGGTACACACAACATCCAGGGAAAGCCGGGATTCGAACCTGGACCCCTGTCAAACGAACAAGCTCGTTATATTCAATATATACATGCCCAACTTCAGTTATCTATTAAAATAAAAACACTGGCCACTAGATTTCAACAGAGGTGAATTATTTTCACTAAGAAACGCTCCTCCCAGTTAAAAAAGCAACTAAAAAAGCATTTCAACGGACCTAGAGAACATTGAGCATGAAAATGGGTTCAGTTAATATCGCTTTGAGATGCATTTAAAACGAACGCTTAGCGCCTTATTTTTTTTTTTCCATTGGAAGTTTTACGACCACCGAGAGCAACTCAATGGGCTATAAACAATCGCCCGTCCCTAATATAGGCCCACTGGTTCCAGGAAACGGACAGAGCCAGGGCTGTAAGGTACACACAACATCCAGGGAAAGCCGGGATTCGAACCTGGACCCCTGTCAAACGAACAAGCTCGTTATATTCAATATATACATGCCCAACTTCAGTTATCTATTAAAATAAAAACACTGGCCACTAGATTTCAACAGAGGTGAATTATTTTCACTAAGAAACGCTCCTCCCAGTTAAAAAAGCAACTAAAAAAGCATTTCAACGGACCTAGAGAACATTGAGCATGAAAATGGGTTCAGTTAATATCGCTTTGAGATGCATTTAAAACGAACGCTTAGCGCCTTATTTTTTTTTTTTTTTTTTCCATTGGAAGTTTTACGACCACCGAGAGCAACTCAATGGGCTATAAACAATCGCCCGTCCCTAATATAGGCCCACTGGTTCCAGGAAACGGACAGAGCCAGGGCTGTAAGGTACACACAACATCCAGGGAAAGCCGGGATTCGAACCTGGACCCCTGTCAAACGAACAAGCTCGTTATATTCAATATATACATGCCCAACTTCAGTTATCTATTAAAATAAAAACACTGGCCACTAGATTTCAACAGAGGTGAATTATTTTCACTAAGAAACGCTCCTCCCAGTTAAAAAAGCAACTAAAAAAGCATTTCAACGGACCTAGAGAACATTGAGCATGAAAATGGGTTCAGTTAATATCGCTTTGAGATGCATTTAAAACGAACGCTTAGCGCCTTATTTTTTTTTTTCCATTGGAAGTTTTACGACCACCGAGAGCAACTCAATGGGCTATAAACAATCGCCCGTCCCTAATATAGGCCCACTGGTTCCAGGAAACGGACAGAGCCAGGGCTGTAAGGTACACACAACATCCAGGGAAAGCCGGGATTCGAACCTGGACCCCTGTCAAACGAACAAGCTCGTTATATTCAATATATACATGCCCAACTTCAGTTATCTATTAAAATAAAAACACTGGCCACTAGATTTCAACAGAGGTGAATTATTTTCACTAAGAAACGCTCCTCCCAGTTAAAAAAGCAACTAAAAAAGCATTTCAACGGACCTAGAGAACATTGAGCATGAAAATGGGTTCAGTTAATATCGCTTTGAGATGCATTTAAAACGAACGCTTAGCGCCTTATTTTTTTTTTTTTTTTCCATTGGAAGTTTTACGACCACCGAGAGCAACTCAATGGGCTATAAACAATCGCCCGTCCCTAATATAGGCCCACTGGTTCCAGGAAACGGACAGAGCCAGGGCTGTAAGGTACACACAACATCCAGGGAAAGCCGGGATTCGAACCTGGACCCCTGTCAAACGAACAAGCTCGTTATATTCAATATATACATGCCCAACTTCAGTTATCTATTAAAATAAAAACACTGGCCACTAGATTTCAACAGAGGTGAATTATTTTCACTAAGAAACGCTCCTCCCAGTTAAAAAAGCAACTAAAAAAGCATTTCAACGGACCTAGAGAACATTGAGCATGAAAATGGGTTCAGTTAATATCGCTTTGAGATGCATTTAAAACGAACGCTTAGCGCCTTATTTTTTTTTTTTTTTTTTCCATTGGAAGTTTTACGACCACCGAGAGCAACTCAATGGGCTATAAACAATCGCCCGTCCCTAATATAGGCCCACTGGTTCCAGGAAACGGACAGAGCCAGGGCTGTAAGGTACACACAACATCCAGGGAAAGCCGGGATTCGAACCTGGACCCCTGTCAAACGAACAAGCTCGTTATATTCAATATATACATGCCCAACTTCAGTTATCTATTAAAATAAAAACACTGGCCACTAGATTTCAACAGAGGTGAATTATTTTCACTAAGAAACGCTCCTCCCAGTTAAAAAAGCAACTAAAAAAGCATTTCAACGGACCTAGAGAACATTGAGCATGAAAATGGGTTCAGTTAATATCGCTTTGAGATGCATTTAAAACGAACGCTTAGCGCCTTATTTTTTTTTTTTCCATTGGAAGTTTTACGACCACCGAGAGCAACTCAATGGGCTATAAACAATCGCCCGTCCCTAATATAGGCCCACTGGTTCCAGGAAACGGACAGAGCCAGGGCTGTAAGGTACACACAACATCCAGGGAAAGCCGGGATTCGAACCTGGACCCCTGTCAAACGAACAAGCTCGTTATATTCAATATATACATGCCCAACTTCAGTTATCTATTAAAATAAAAACACTGGCCACTAGATTTCAACAGAGGTGAATTATTTTCACTAAGAAACGCTCCTCCCAGTTAAAAAAGCAACTAAAAAAGCATTTCAACGGACCTAGAGAACATTGAGCATGAAAATGGGTTCAGTTAATATCGCTTTGAGATGCATTTAAAACGAACGCTTAGCGCCTTATTTTTTTTTTTTTTTCCATTGGAAGTTTTACGACCACCGAGAGCAACTCAATGGGCTATAAACAATCGCCCGTCCCTAATATAGGCCCACTGGTTCCAGGAAACGGACAGAGCCAGGGCTGTAAGGTACACACAACATCCAGGGAAAGCCGGGATTCGAACCTGGACCCCTGTCAAACGAACAAGCTCGTTATATTCAATATATACATGCCCAACTTCAGTTATCTATTATCTATTAAAATAAAAACACTGGCCACTAGATTTCAACAGAGGTGAATTATTTTCACTAAGAAACGCTCCTCCCAGTTAAAAAAGCAACTAAAAAAGCATTTCAACGGACCTAGAGAACATTGAGCATGAAAATGGGTTCAGTTAATATCGCTTTGAGATGCATTTAAAACGAACGCTTAGCGCCTTATTTTTTTTTTTTTTTTTCCATTGGAAGTTTTACGACCACCGAGAGCAACTCAATGGGCTATAAACAATCGCCCGTCCCTAATATAGGCCCACTGGTTCCAGGAAACGGACAGAGCCAGGGCTGTAAGGTACACACAACATCCAGGGAAAGCCGGGATTCGAACCTGGACCCCTGTCAAACGAACAAGCTCGTTATATTCAATATATACATGCCCAACTTCAGTTATCTATTAAAATAAAAACACTGGCCACTAGATTTCAACAGAGGTGAATTATTTTCACTAAGAAACGCTCCTCCCAGTTAAAAAAGCAAAAGCAACTAAAAAAGCATTTCAACGGACCTAGAGAACATTGAGCATGAAAATGGGTTCAGTTAATATCGCTTTGAGATGCATTTAAAACGAACGCTTAGCGCCTTATTTTTTTTTTTTCCATTGGAAGTTTTACGACCACCGAGAGCAACTCAATGGGCTATAAACAATCGCCCGTCCCTAATATAGGCCCACTGGTTCCAGGAAACGGACAGAGCCAGGGCTGTAAGGTACACACAACATCCAGGGAAAGCCGGGATTCGAACCTGGACCCCTGTCAAACGAACAAGCTCGTTATATTCAATATATACATGCCCAACTTCAGTTATCTATTAAAATAAAAACACTGGCCACTAGATTTCAACAGAGGTGAATTATTTTCACTAAGAAACGCTCCTCCCAGTTAAAAAAGCAACTAAAAAAGCATTTCAACGGACCTAGAGAACATTGAGCATGAAAATGGGTTCAGTTAATATCGCTTTGAGATGCATTTAAAACGAACGCTTAGCGCCTTATTTTTTTTTTCCATTGGAAGTTTTACGACCACCGAGAGCAACTCAATGGGCTATAAACAATCGCCCGTCCCTAATATAGGCCCACTGGTTCCAGGAAACGGACAGAGCCAGGGCTGTAAGGTACACACAACATCCAGGGAAAGCCGGGATTCGAACCTGGACCCCTGTCAAACGAACAAGCTCGTTATATTCAATATATACATGCCCAACTTCAGTTATCTATTAAAATAAAAACACTGGCCACTAGATTTCAACAGAGGTGAATTATTTTCACTAAGAAACGCTCCTCCCAGTTAAAAAAGCAACTAAAAAAGCATTTCAACGGACCTAGAGAACATTGAGCATGAAAATGGGTTCAGTTAATATCGCTTTGAGATGCATTTAAAACGAACGCTTAGCGCCTTATTTTTTTTTTTTTTTCCATTGGAAGTTTTACGACCACCGAGAGCAACTCAATGGGCTATAAACAATCGCCCGTCCCTAATATAGGCCCACTGGTTCCAGGAAACGGACAGAGCCAGGGCTGTAAGGTACACACAACATCCAGGGAAAGCCGGGATTCGAACCTGGACCCCTGTCAAACGAACAAGCTCGTTATATTCAATATATACATGCCCAACTTCAGTTATCTATTAAAATAAAAACACTGGCCACTAGATTTCAACAGAGGTGAATTATTTTCACTAAGAAACGCTCCTCCCAGTTAAAAAAGCAACTAAAAAAGCATTTCAACGGACCTAGAGAACATTGAGCATGAAAATGGGTTCAGTTAATATCGCTTTGAGATGCATTTAAAACGAACGCTTAGCGCCTTATTTTTTTTTTTTCCATTGGAAGTTTTACGACCACCGAGAGCAACTCAATGGGCTATAAACAATCGCCCGTCCCTAATATAGGCCCACTGGTTCCAGGAAACGGACAGAGCCAGGGCTGTAAGGTACACACAACATCCAGGGAAAGCCGGGATTCGAACCTGGACCCCTGTCAAACGAACAAGCTCGTTATATTCAATATATACATGCCCAACTTCAGTTATCTATTAAAATAAAAACACTGGCCACTAGATTTCAACAGAGGTGAATTATTTTCACTAAGAAACGCTCCTCCCAGTTAAAAAAGCAACTAAAAAAGCATTTCAACGGACCTAGAGAACATTGAGCATGAAAATGGGTTCAGTTAATATCGCTTTGAGATGCATTTAAAACGAACGCTTAGCGCCTTGTTTATAATTATTTTGATTGGAAGCGAAAACAGGAGCAGCTGTTCAAAAAAGAGAAACCAAAAACTCTGGACAATTTTTCAGTGTTTCTAATAGCGTAGAGCCGCGGGGAGAGGCAAAGGGTTTTGCTTGTACTTAATGGAACGGGCGTTTGCTTCGGCCTGGACAGCAGCCAACATTGGAACGGATGCGCGAAGTTGCCTTTTGAGGAGCATGCAGGGGTCCGTCAACACTGGGATGTGCAAGCTGTTCGGAAAGTGAAGAAAGGCGGAAGTCTCATGCCTTGTAGTGTAGAGGGGCGCTCGCAAAACGTGTGTGGGTACTGGTGTGGTGCTGAGGGGAGCGATCCAGAGGCCGTTTCGGCGGTTTTTCGCCGGGTGGGTCCGTCCGTCCGCCGGTTCCCTCTCCGCGGTCGCCGTTTTCTCTCTCGGGGTCGGGGCGAGGGCCCGTACCTTCAGGGGCGGGCGCGTGCGTAGCACGCGCCCGCCATAGTCTCCTGCCCTGGGCCCTCGCCCCGACCCCGAGAGAGAAAACGGCGACCGCGGAGAGGGAACCGGCGGACGGACGGACCCACCCGGCGAAAAACCGCCGAAACGGCCTCTGGATCGCTCCCCTCAGCACCACACCAATATCCTACTGAAACCGTTCTTCCAAAATAGGACGTTTTTTCGCCGTAGGGAAAAAATTGGGGGGGGGGGGGGGGAATTCGGCGCGGGGGAAAGAAGGAAAAAAATGGGGGGGGAGAAGGAAAAAATGGGCGGGGGGAAAGAAGGGAAAAAATGGGCGGGGGGAAAGAAGGGAAAAAATGGGCGGGGGGAAAGAAGGGAAAAAATTCGGCGCGGGGGAAAGAAGGAAAAAAAATGGGCGGGGGGAGGGGGGAAATGGGCGCGGTGGAGAGGAAAAATTTGACGGGGGGATTTTACAAGGGGAAGAAGGAAAAAAATGGGTGGGGGAAGGGGAAAAAATGGGCGGTGGGGAAATGGGCGTGGTGGAGAGGAAAAATTTGACGGGGGGGGGATTTGACGAGGGGAAGAAGGAAAAAAAATTGTGGGACGTGGGGCAGAGGGAAAAAATTTGCGCGCGGGTTAAATAGAGGGGCGAAAAATTCGCAAATCTGCGCGGGGCAAACAGAAAAAAAAACCCGGGGTTATTCACACACGGAGGGAATAAAGAAAGAAAAAAGATTGGGCGGGATTCCACAAGTTCGGGCGAGGTGGAAGGAGAAACCTAATAGGACTAATATAAAGACAAAAGTATGGAAATTTTCTAAAGACCTCAGCAAGGAAATTTCCAGCCAGCAGGAAAAAGTAAGTACCAACGAAATCATGGCAAAGGGGGTATAGTGCACTGATGGACATTTCCAAATTGCAGGGATGACATTTTCCCCTTGGAAGAAGCACCGAGTAGGCCTCAACTTTGGAACGATGCCTCTGAACCAAGTATGTGGTAAATGGCGAACTTGAAAAACACAGTATATGGAAACAAGAGGGGAAATTTTCTACAAATCTCCAGGGAGGGATAGGTGCCTCCCAATTAAGAGAAGTCCCTAGCAGGGGTGGTGCCCTATTGCCTCCTAGGTGCTCTGTATTATCTTCGTGATTATCGAACCAGGAAGCTTATAAACTTACGTGTTTTTGAAGAAAAAAGATCACTTACCTTTTCACATTTCAAAATTACAAACAGTTATAAAATTCAAAACAGTAATTTCATCAATTTTATTTTTCAGTTGGCCTTTCCAAATCAGTGAAACAGACACATGGTCACTTTTCTTTGCAGTATTGTAAACTTTGGTATGTGAGAGTACGGACAAGATTTCAAAAGTATCAATTGATTCTTTTGTAAGATTGGAAAACATTGTACAGCTAAACAAGACATAGGTTGTCAGCCAAGTCAGTTTCAATTCAGGCAATTTTTTCAAAAAGTGTGTTGGGTAACCCAAGTTTTCCTGGGAAAAATATGTTGCTCGGAAGCCGCAGTCATACAAGAACAGGTGTGTGTGTGTGGGGGGGGGGGGGGGCGCACCTTATAGGAATTGATAATTCTTGAAATTTTAAAGCTACAGCTAAGATTTTTAACTCTGTAGGAAACACAGTGTGGTGGCTTTGATGTACACAATTACCTTTCATGTCACTGGGTCTCATGTTTATGTAAAGAAAAAAGCAGTGTGAAAATATACAAAAAATTCAATGCTTCATCTCTTTAAAGGAAAACAGAAAATTGTTGCACCTTGAAAATTCAAGTGCAGGTGGCTCCTCTCTGCTCATGTTTGTTATAAAAATGCTTTGTCTGCACTCTACTTTTACAATGATAATTATCCAAATATTGAAAGAAATGAAAGATATCACATTTAAAAAATTCATATTTAAAGGAGGGCAATTTTTTTAAATCTGAAAATTTGCAGTTCGTAGTCATTATATGCCAGTACATGATGAAGCAAAATAATAATTATTATATTAAAAAGGTAGTTTTCCAGTTGTAATATTTTTATACTCAGCCCAACAATGTACATTTCACATGGTAAATTTTGAGCAGCAGTTAAAGAAAAGTGTAATATAAAAAAAATATAGAATATTTGGAGAAATACAGGCTCTGCTTGGTGCAACCACAAAAGAGAAGACACATGCATTAGGAAAATAACAAGAGTTGTCATGGTTAAAGTGCAAATCCCTCAGTGTGAATGGGCTGGACACATTTGCACAAAGAACAGGCCACTATTTGGACAACTGAAATACCCTTTCGATAACAAGGGAAAGGAGATTATTCAGAAATGAGTGGATGAAATTTGAAAGTATGAAGGTAGAAAGTTGTGGAAAAGACGCGGGGAGACCTTCACGCAGCAGTGAATTGATTATCGTCGGCGATGATGCGTAATAGAAGCATCAGGAATAATATATGAAACACACGAATTAAGGGAATTACATATCACTTTATCAACACATCCATGATTTCCCCAAAAGGGAGTTGATACAGGACTATTCTGAAGCCATCAGTGGCATATAATCTTTCACAGCCAACAACCAGACTTGCCCAAGGTATCTGTCATGGACAACATTTGGTACATCATGGATATGTCATCATTTAGAGTCATATAGAGCTTTTGGAAGAAACAGCATAATTTTCAAGAGCAATATGCCATTATGTCTTAAAAGAAAAGTGTTTGATCAATGCATCCTTCCAGTGCTTACGTATGGTGCAGAGACGTGGACCTTAACTAAAAGAGACATACAAAGGCTGCAGACAACTCAAAGCAGCATGGAGAGGTGCATACTTGGTGTAACCAGGAGAGATAAGAAGAGGAACTCGTGGATCCGAAAAATGACAAGAGTGGAAGACATCATGATCAGAGTTAAATCCCTGAAATGGCAATGGGCTGGACATACTGCCAGAAGGACAGAATTATCGATGGACAGCCGAAATTTTAGATTGGATTCCAAGGGACAGGAAAAGACCCAGAAGAAGACCACATGGGAGATGGGTGGATGAAATTCGAAAGTATGCAGGGGTGACATGGAGGAGACTGGCACAAGACAGACCGTTGTGGAGGAAACTTGGGGAGACCTTCGTCCAGCAGTGGATTGATAATGGTTGACAATGATGATGATGATGAAATCTATTTGATAGGCCATGAGGATTCATAAATTTCACTATTTTAATGAGACTTACTGTTTTTGCTCAATCCACCTAATTTCTTCAACACATGTAGCAAAAAAAAAAAAAAAAAAAAACTCTTTGTAAATTGCTACTCCATTTTAAGTTTCAGTGCAAGTTCAGTCAACACCTCTAACAGTTCATTGCTTACTGCCCTTATTATGCAAAGAGAGGAACCACATGTGTGCACATGAATTTCCAAGGTAAAACAACTGTATAATTTTGTAAAAAAAAAAAAAAAAAAAAATGTACTTAAAAATTGCACCGCAATTGATTTGCTTGCAAATAAATTGAACAGCACAATACCAGTCTGTAAACAGCCCTACACACCAAACAGATGCTCATTCAAACCATGATTTCAGTTAATTTTTGCAGTTTTCTGTAAAAGTGTGCCACACCTCCATATAGAGATATCTATGTGTGCTGGAATAACAGTGGTTTGGGTGAGTAATATCATACAGAACAAACTATCCATGTAAAAACTCCCAAGGCCGACAGACGAAATACCTCAAATGAACAAAAACTCGGTGAAAACACAAAATCTTGTAAAAAGGAGAGCATAGGATTCATTTGCTAGCAAATGCATTGAACATCACAATAACAGTGTGTAAACAGACCTACACACACAAAAGATTTTCATTCAAACCCTGATTTCAGTTAATTTTTGCAGTTTTCTGTAAAAGTGTGCCGCAGGCCCACAAAGATATCTAGGCATGCTAGAAACTAAATGAAAAGTGGTTTGGGTGACTAATGTCATACAGAACTATTGGTCAGAACAAATTAGTCAAGTTTTCTAATTCTAGAAGTTCTATTTTATTCAATAGCTCTTCAGTGTTCTTTATCAGTGCCTTAGGTTTAGTAAACAACTTTAACCCCAGTCATTAAAACTTAAGCCTAATGTTTCAAAACTATTTATTAATAGCTTCAATAGAAATGTAGAATGGAAGACCATAGCTGGAGCCATTCGAGAAAAGTACAAAAGCATTAGCATAAACAAGAGATTGAAAAATACTATCTGGAATTCGGAACTTACTTTTTTAAGTGAAAATATAAAAATGAAGTAAATACTTAGCTAATGTGCGTGCGCAGTGAGAGATAAAAATAAGAAATTCCAGAATTCTCCAAAAAAAAAAAAAAAAAAAAAACCCGGGGAAATCCCGCCCAGCTGCTCCTGTAGTACCACGTGAAAGAGCGAAACTTAAACACGTGGTGGATCTCACAAATAGCGCAGACGGAGGAGCTCTGTTATGTGCTTTGGATAAAGAAATATTTTAACATTCACAGGAATAAGATAGATAAGAAGAAATTAATGATGGAACTTGAATGTATAAAGTTATTCTCTGGAAATGCAAAATCCTGAAGCAGCATTAGTGCTAAGGAAAGAGTACAATTCTTGCCTCACAAATTTCAAGGTCATTCTGCGTAATGCAGATTAAAAAATCTTTTGAAGGAAGAATTAATACCCCTGGAAAGCTTCAAAAAGAATTCAGAAACAGTAGCAGTAAGAGCAGATAAAAGCAAGAAAAAAAAAACCCTTATTAAAAAAGTAGATTTGTTAAAAATGGAAGAACTAAGTAAACCAATATATGAAAAATTGGATAGCAATCACTAGAAATGACGATCGCAAATTATAGAAAATTGCTCTCCTCACTTAAGAAGTAGAATATGATTAGTGACAACTTCTAAAGTTACCCATCGTATTCCACAGATGTATGGTTTGCTAAAACTTCATAAAGAAGGACAACCTATTAGGCCTATTATTGACTCAAAATATTCTCTTCTGTCCAATCTGCATTATTACCTACTGTTTCATTTGTCGAAGTTGCTTCCTAAACCTAAGGCACTGATAAAGAACACTAAAGAGCTATTGAATAAAATAGAAGAACTTCCAGAATTAGAAAACCCTTCCATGGCAAGTTTGGACGTTGTGTCGATGTATATGAATATTAACCTGGACAAACTCATAGATTACATAGCAGATGACTTATCTGACTTAGTAGTGTTTCATGGTTTTAATAAAGAAGAATCAATAGGCCTTTATGAACTTACAGTGTTAGACCTAAACAACAATTTTTTTCAATTCCAAGGCTGCTTCTATAAGCAAAGATGTGGGCTAGCAATGGGCTCTTCATTAGCACCTCTCCTAGCAAATTATTACGCAAGTAAGGTAGAAGAGGCCTTCCTATTGAAACCTATATTGTGCATGTATACTAGATACATGGGTATCTTTTTCATCATAGATCAAGATTTGAGTGGATACTCATAAAAAATTCTAGAAGGTTTCAATTCCCAAGATGAATACCTGAAATTCACTTTAGAAGAGCAAAAGGAAAATAAGCTAAATTGCCTAGACATTACTTTGCAGTGGGAAGGAAAAAAACTTACTGCAGAATTACACAAGAAGCCTACAAATACTGGAAAAATTTTATATTATAAGTCAGATCACCCTAATTATATAAAGAAAAATGTAGCTTTTCAATTTAAAGAAAAAGTTGAAAAGCTGAATTCATCTTCAGAAGCTAAGGAGGAACATAAAAATAAGTTAAAATCAATCTTACTAGGAATGATTACCCTTCAAGAGAAATTCGTAAACTACTGGGAGAAAATCCTACTAGGAACATAACTAGCACTACAGATAATAAAGAGAAAAGTGAATATTTATTCACAAGAAAAGTCACCACAAGGGACTCTTTGAAAAAGTAAAGAAAATCAGCACTAAATATAAAATTAGGTTTAGCTCTAGGTTTAAACGAAAAAATAAAAAAAATACTTACCATCCCTAAAACAAAGAGAAGAAAATATTTTACTCCAGGAAGGAGTCATTCATAAAATCGAATGTTCATGTGGTTTACCATACATAGGAGAAACAAGACAAAGGTTAACCACCAAAATTAATGAACACAAAGCAGCAATAAGGAACATTTCAAACAAAACAGGATTAGACAGGCACATACAACAAACCGGCCACAAAATAGACTGGGACTCCTTGCAAGTAATCAAACATCAATCCCACGCAATTATTTGGAAATTAGAGGAATCCCTGAAAATTTACAAGACACAAGGTGGCAACATCAATGACCATGCTGGATGGAAAATCCGTCAGGCTCGGTCGCCAGACCTGTGGAAGTAGTAAGATGCAAGAACTCCTGACGATCTAGTGTCTAGATCGAAAATTTGAGAGGTAAAGTACAATAAAAAATTTATCTAGCGGAAGCCATGAAGTCATTAATTATTAGAATCAAAGTTTTGTTGTAGTTTCTGATGACATGGTACATGATTCTGCTCATACTTTGCTTTCCATCAGTAAAATTGAAGAGTGGATTAAATCCAATGATCAAATTGAATTTAAGCAAACAACTTATATTTCTGATGGAGCTGCTGCCCATTTTAAAAATAGATATCAGCATAGTCATTTTAAAAAAAATTGGCAATAAAAGGAAGTGGTTATTCAGTGCAAGCGGCCATGGAAAAGGACTTTGTGATGGTGTAGGTCTTGTGAAGCACTATTATCTCCGTAGCTCGTCTCGGCGCCGGAGCCTGTCTTTCTAGTTAGCCTCGGTTGGAACTCCGGTTGGAACATTGGAACCATGAAGCTGCTGTGAAGGGTCTCTCTACTTTCGCTACATTCTTTCCTTTGCTTTTTTGTGGATAATTATTCAGCTCTTAGAACTTGCTTTTTGAGAAATCGTTCAGTTAATTTACGTTGAAATACTGATAATAATAATAACGAGTTGTGCTGTGGCTACTTGTAAGAACCATTACAAAAAAAACTAAAGGTCGGTATATTGTGTACCATGCATTTCCTTTGAAAAATCCAGATTTAGTGAAGGAATGGCAGAACAAGTGCTATAGGTCAGACTCTATGAATGTAGAATTTGCAGTGATCATTTTTATTCTTCCAATTACGAAGATGATTTAAAAAATCGCGTACTTCGACTCCCGGAGAAAACAAATTCTGAAACAAAACGCGGTGCCTGTTCTGAATCTGCGGAACTGTCAACAAAGTGGACACTAAGTCACTCCACGAAGTAACAGAAAGCACAAACGAGATATTTTAAAAAGTGCTTTTGATCGGATGGATATTTTAAGTCTGAAAAAGATTTGTGTGCAAGAAACGCAGAATATCTGTTATGAAGTTGATTAAACATCAGGGAATATCAGTTGTTCTTCCTGTATCAAAATAACTGAGGAAAATAGATTGCTACTTGAAAATGTTGCATCCCTTAAAAAAAAAATTGAAATTTAAAAAATCGAGAGAACCAAAGCGTTAAAAATGAAAGCTAACGGAAGACGACAGCGACTATTGTAGGGGGAAAAATTGACTACGCAATGACTATTGTAGGAAAACAGAGTTCTGAAAACAAAGCTGAAAATTACTGATTTAAAGAATAAAAAACTTAAAAATGGAAGTGCGTATTAAAAGTGTACTAACCATTTAATATACAGTATAAGTGCATAATATAGCAGTAATTCAGAATGCAAAAGCATCTGATGTTCAACCAAAGTGGGGGCCACTATACAAAAATATATATTCATTAATTCATAGATTTTTAACAATGGTATACAAAGGAATAAGGACATTGTGTTACCTTTCTGGTTCTTTTAAAATGTCACACGTTAAAAGTTTGTAATTTTTTCTTTTTTTGATTGGAGGTTTAACGACCACCGTGAGAAACTCAATGGGCTATAAGCAGTCGCCCGTCCCTAATTTAGGGTCACTGGTTCCAGGGAAGGGAGAGAGCCAGTGCCATAAGACAAACAAAACATCCATGCCTCACCGGGATTCGAACCCGGGCCCCTTTCGGACGAATGATCAGAAGCCATCGCTTAGACCACTGCGCCACCGGGGCAGCAGTTCGTAATTTGAATGTAGTACATAAGTAGATTTACGTGAAAAAAAAAAGCTGATTTTCAAAGATGTCGAAGGCTCGCTACAAAAACACCGCAAATAAAGTTTAAGGCAAAACGAAAAGAAAAGCATACCCAAACATTTGCGATTTTATTATTGCTGTTCGAAATTTAAGAAATTAAACAGAGAAGGAAACGTGGAAAAAAAAAAAACTTTTTTCCCCTTCAGGTGATCTATTTGCGCAATCTCGCAGATCAAATATATTTTAATGCACACATCTGGTGGATGGTGCAAGATGTTGACAAGAAAACTTATGACCTGAACATTTAAACGTATTGTGTGTGTATAACGAAAATTTTCATTTGTCTTTAACAGATACCCCAGTATTTTCTCTTACTATTTATTTAAGTATGTTAAATACCTAGAATGAATCATTTGTTATATTCCTTTACAAGAGCCACTGAAATGCTGGTTGGCTTTCATTCCCTCACTGCAGCCATCCAGCTGTCAGCTCCGTTCCAGCATAGGCTGACGAAAAAGACAGGCCTAGAATGAATCATTTGTTATATTCCTTTACAAGAGCCACTGAAATGCTCGTTGGCTTTCATTCCCTCACTGCAGCCATCCAGCTGTCAGCTCTGTTCCAGCCGAGGCTGATGAAAAAGACAGGCTACGGTGCGAAATAGTCACGTGCACAACTTAGTGCTGTCGCCAAGTCAGTCGGTTGAACAGCCATTGCATCGTTTGTTCACAGTTATTTGTATGGAGTGAGTGTTCCGTTTATTGTCATTTGGATACACGTATAGTTTTGTGAGGTAGGTATTTTTATATTTCTAAGATAAGGTTAATTCTTAGTAAACATTTTATTTAGTTTTAGTGATAGTTACAGGTTTAATGAGTAGATCTTAGTTTCACACGTGTTGAAATCTGTTCATGTCTCGTGAATAGTGAAGTATAAAGAAGTGAGTTATTCTGTGGTGTTGAATTCTTATTTCAAATAGAATAACTAATATTTTTTGCCAATGCCGATTCACATAGAGCTTGAATATTACCAGAAATCAGGGCAACTTTTCAGGTAATTAGTCTTAATTTGTATAACATTTGCATCTCCAACAATCGTTAGCCCTTTCTTTACGAAATCAATGCTTGAACTGTTGCATTGTAATGTGTCTCTGAATTAAAGAGGACATTTTTTAATTTCATAACTTAATGCAACTGTGATATAGCATTTGTCTGATTGAATTTACTAAAGCTGTCTGAACAGTGTGGACAGATTATGTTGAAAAACTGCATGATCAATTTTATTCTAACTGTACAAAACATAGGGAACTACTTTCGATTAAAAATTTCATATCTAGTTCTTCACTTGTATTAAAAGGTATAATTATTTTTAGAGGAATTGCCATGCCACGATTTCGCAGTGTTAGTGGCTGCAAGTCAAATTATAGAAGTGAAAAGGAGACTGTTACAACTTTTGCCATACCAAAGTAATGTATGCAGCAGATTTTGTATAAGACAAACTTTGTCTTATACAAAATCTGCTGCATACGTTTAAACAGACAAAGTTCTGATTTTTGATTTTTTTATTCATTTTCTGTTGAATGTTTGTGTATGAGTAGCTTGAAAACTAAATAGGAAAACATAACTCCTCAGCTGCAAAATACTCTTGAACAACTTAGTAAAAGCCAAACATGATAACAGAAATGATTTGAAATCACGTGAAAGAAAAATTAAGAAGTTGAAAGTCTGAACCCTTAGTTTTCCGTGTCTTTCCTTAGTGCATAGTGTGCACAAAGTCCTGAGATAGGAAAAAGAGTTCAAACTTATCAAATATTTTATATGCATGTAAAGTGTTTAGCCAGGTTGGTTAAAGCATTGAAATGTATTTTTCTTCTGTAGTAAATGAAGATAACATTTCTGAAAAGTTATCTTTGAAACTAGAAAGTAAAGATATGTCATTTTGGTTTCATTTTATTTGAAACTTGTATACCAGAAAGCAGTACATCAGTTAGCGTCTCATAACATATTTCCGATCTTTTTCTGCTTCATCACATATTATTCACATACTGATGTTGAGTGGTGATTCACATACTGATGCTGAGCATTATGTACTGAAGATTTGTATTTAATTTTTGGTTGTGACTTTTTTTTTTTCAAATTGGAACTAATATTGTTTGTGCAGTTGTTGCCCATCTTACACAATGTGCCTGTGATATACTACCTTTTTTATATTCTCCTATCCCAAGATATGCATCTTAATTTGCCAAGCTGTTTCACAGCAAAATGGGCCAGAGGTCCTCATGTTAACAGCAGTTTTGATTTCATCAGTCCAAATTCATTTGAAAATCTATGGACTATTTTCTTTCCATGGAAGATGATGCTGTACTCTTTCATGTCATGGGGTCTGGCTAGTCCCTCAAAGACACCATACCCGTACGAATTCCATGTCACTTATTTCCAGATTAATAAATGTTAGCAGTAATGTTGTAGCATTTTTGTTTACGTTTTAATACTGTACTAAAAAATTCCAGGAAATTTCTCTTATTTTTCATACCTGCCACTATGACTTCATTGCCATAAAATTTTTGATAAAAACACCTGTGTGAAGTTAACTGAAGTGTTACTGTGTGTGTATCAGAGCTGAGTTCAGGCTCAATTTTAAGAGCCCGAGCCTGAAGTATGTCAGCCCGAACGAGCCCGAAAACTATGATTAACCTGTATAGGCATTAAAAAGTTTTCCAGACTTCCACTCTTTCCTACCCATGCAATTAACCAATGTCTTTCTCAACTGCAGAGTGGGGAAGGGATGTCTTATCTATTTCTATAATTTCTTGAACCATTCATTTCTTCCTGAAATGTTGGGGGGGGGTATATCAGGAAACATCTGGAGGCACAACAAACTACGTCGTATGTTGCTCAATAGAATTAGCAGGGAGTTACCCCTTTGAGATAGGGAGCAAAATTCCGTCAGCTTGCTATCTACTATCTATACTTCTTAAAACTTATCCTTGGCAGAAATCCTGTAATTCATGGCCTATGGTATTTTGTTATCCAAGCACGGAATGGATAGCCCTGCAGAATTCCTACTCCGTATTTAGACCCAGTTGCTGAAGAATTCTCTTTAACAACTAGAAAGTGTAAAAAAAAAGCCTTGTGTGCTAAATCATATAAAATCACATTAAAAGAAAAAGGAAGAAAATTCTTCCCCCTCCAAGCTCGAACTCCAGTAAGTATTACGCAGCCAGCACCCGGTTCGGGTTCGGCCCGTCTCAGCACTGGTGTGTGTGTGTGTGTGTACTAGTGCTTAGCTTGACATTTATAGTAGGTATATTGAAAGTAAAAATTTAATTTTACCATAATGAGCAAATTTGGCTTCTAGTAAAGAATGTTAGTAAAATGTATAAATTCCCTAGTGTTATGAAAAACTAACCAATTGTGCTTAATTCCTTTAGAAATGTGTGGGAAATAATTATTTATACTGTTGAAATGTTGTCTAATCCAAAATGTGATATCAAATATGTTTTTTTAAAAAGTAGATCACAGTTAGGTATGAACATTACAAAAGTAGATTTTAGGTAAAGAAAATAATGGACACAACTCATACATAAAATATTCAGATTGTAACACATACTGGAGGATCTAAAGCTGAGATAATTTTGATGTAACTTGTGATGATTCAAACTATTTGAAACAGATATCTTAATTTCTGCCGTTGGTTAGCAAGAATTCTTTATTTATTTTGTTGTGTGTATCTATAACTTTGTTGCAGATGCTATCACATAAGGAAAGTTGGGGTAAACAATCTGAAGCTGAATACAGTTGCAGGTTGTGATGACTTCCTTCTTTCAAACTATTTGAAACAGACATTTGAGGTACATTTATGTAAAAAAAATGGACCCATTTGTTTATTTTTAATAGTATTTTTTACTTCGTTCCGCTTGAAGATACAAGACAAATTGATAGTTAATAGGTAAGTTGATACTTTTTCCAAATGTAGTATTTATGCTAATTTTTAAAGCAAACTAAAAATTTGATTTCTGAATTGCAGCAAAGTGCTTTAATAATATGAGGGTGGATCAAAAAGTTAGTTACACTGTTGAATAAAACAAACAAACAAAGATATACTCAGGGGATGTATGTTGGTTTAAAGGCACAACATTAATTCATTTTTCGACATAGTCGCCTAAGGACTGTAAACATTTATCGGAACGTGCGATTAACTTTCCCATACCTGTACAGAAAAAGTCCAGTTTGGTGCAACTAGTTAAGAACCGCACTTTTCACAGCCTCATCAGTTGGGAATCGTTGTCCACTAAGGTCCTGTTTCATTTTACCGAACAAATGGTAGCCGCATGGGATAAGTTGGGGCTGTAAGGTGGATGTTGCCACACCTCCGACTTGAATGACTACAGCAATTCCCTTTGTTTTCCGTGCTGTGTAGCGTTTTTGGGCAGCAGAGTGACACCTTCGCTCAACTTACCCCGGCATCTGTCCAAATAGCTATGAAGCAGGGCTCGCTTTGACTGGCGAAAATCTGAGATTATTCAGATTAAATCACTTGGACGTTTGGGACTTCCTCATCCTGGATGGTGTAACGGTAGCATGCTCGAATGGAAATCGGGAAATGCAGGTTCGCTTCCTGCTCCATGGCGATGAATTTTTCAAATTTTCTGGTATGAAAGAGTTAGTCAGTAGCGCTAAATCTGCAATTTCAGGTTGCTTATTGGCTCATAATGCAATTAAATTTCTGTTAATGGTGAGCAAGAATTCTGTTTACTGAGCTATAGTTTGAATTAAATTCTAGTATGGAAATAGTTTTTTCAATTTTTGGCTTACCTAACAGTGTTCAATTATAGTAATTGTAAATTTACAAATGAAAGGAAAATTTAATAGTGACAAAAATGAATAATTTTATGAAAAAAAGTTCTTGCATTAATTTTTCACAAAACAATGAGAACATTTTTTGTGACAGTGTCCTTCATTCAACTTTTTTTCAATTACCAAGAAAATAGCTTGTGCCAGAATGTGTTGTCACATAATTTTAAAGTGTTGAAATATATACAGATAAGGATTATTTTTTTTCTTCCCCCAAGTAGAAATAAGTTAAATAAACTCTAATGCACAGAGATGATTTGTATTAAAAGGGATCCTAAGCATTTTTTTTAAAGAAGGAATTATTTCCAAATTATGTACTTTTAGTGTACAGAAGCATTGTCCTAGAAATAACCCCATTAAACAAAATGCATGCAATAATATAAAAAAAAATTTTCCAGAACAAGAAAAAAATATAACTTTTTTTAATTTAGTAAGGAACGTTTTAGCCATATATATATATATATATATATATGAGGGAACACTTTTTCTTCGACCTCAATATGATTTCGCTTGACGTTTTGCGTTTGCTATTAATATTCTGCACGCTATTTATTAAACGAATTTGCTTTTCGTTGTTGCTAGAAAATCATGAAGGCAAAAAGAAAAAAAAATGAACTACACGGAAACGAAGAAAATATAGTTAATTTCATTAAATCGAGCAACAAAACTTTCGAATATGTCTCTTGATACGACTTGGCTAAAGGAACTGCTAAACGCAAAAATCCACACTACACGGAAAACGAAAAAAATTTAATTCAGTAGTGTTAAACGATTAAGTTCAGTAGAACTCCCATTTTAATAATGTTCATTTTAAACGTTTTCTTCTCTAATAGCTTTAAATTAATATGCAATGATTAGATGTGCCACCTTATATTCGCTGCGTGTTGGAAAATATAGCTCTGTACTCGGTCACCGTTTGCTCTCGGCAGCCCAAGCAGAGGCAACAGCACTAAGTTGTTCACGTGATCTCGTCGAAGCCCTTTCGCACCGAAGCCTGTCTTTCTCGTCAGCCTTGGTTCCAACATACTGACGTCACACGCTGGCGTTCGTAGGGATCCGCGTGTCGGAAGCCTATGATCCAGCCCTTGTATTCTAACAGCCCTGGGTTCCGTGCCTTCAAAGGGAAAGGTCCCTCATTATGCTGGAGGTAACAAATTCGTACATTTGTTTTGCTTTTCTTGGCGTGACACTTGTTAACACATATGGTGACGCGAAGGGGCTCCAAAGACTGAAACAATTAAAGGTGAGAAGTTCTGGAATTCTAAAGCATACAAAACACAATCTGATAGTTCTACTGACTTCAGTAGTTTTCTAATCAACAGTCTCCTCGCCCATGTTGCTTTTAACTGCCTTCTGCCGGACAGACTAGAATCTTTGTAAACAGTGCTTAGTGTAGTTGATTTTTCCGTTAGCTGTTTTCTTAAGAATTCGGCTGAATTTTTTTTTTTTTTTCGAATTTGTAGTGTGAGCTATTTTTATATGGAAAAATACATAGTAATTCGCAAGCATGCAAATTCTTCAATTTCTCCATTTACATCTTCAAAGCATTCAGTCCACTGCTCGTTGTTACTCTCTCGGCCTCTCTCACATTCCGAGCGAACGAGAAAGGGAGTATTCATCGCACCACTATCATATTTACGGCCTAAGGGATCACAGATTTTTTCTTTTTATTCTAGTGTAACTCAGTTGGCACAGGCAAGCTTTCTGTGCCTGTCAAAAATAAATAAAAGGGGAAAGGGATTGCATATTACAAGAATTAAAAATCACGGTTATGGAAACTACGGAACTGAAGAAGTTTCAAATACAACATTTTAAATGTCTGAAACCATAAATGTAAAACGTTACTGAAATCGTTCAAAACATTAAAAAATCCGCTGAAAAAGTCATAAATCCGAAAAACAATATGTCTGCCACTAACTCCATTCTGAAATCTCCTGAATTTAGTGAATGTCCCCCAAGACGGCAAAACTGCGGGAGCGACTGCCCTCTTTGCCCACGCCTAGCAAAAATTTGAGCCCCCCCCCCCCAGATGAGCCCCGAGCAACCCCCTAGTTCTGGGACCTAGCTACGGCCCTGCCAATAGATCAGAAGTAAAGACTGAAAACCAACAACGGAATTGAGTTGCGCAGTACCTACATAAGTAAAACCCCGCCCGCACTATCTAGGTGGCCTGCAAAGTTTTTTTTTTCTTTCCCTCCCTCGCTGTTTGAGATGCTCCAAGTTAAAATGGTTTTTGTTATGGTTTCGAATTGAGAGCTGAAGATATGCACTTGGAAGCAACTGCTAGAGATGAGCTTACCTGTTACTTGGTGTTCACGGCGCTAACTGTGACTGCTACTCTAAAGTAACAGTGATTTTTAACTGTGATTGGAATCACAGTTTAGGACCTGTTATTTGTTTCCCTTCCGTGAATTAGTGCACCAGTAACGACTAACGAACGAGTAAAGTAACTGATAGCAGAATCACTTAATGGAACGGTGGGTTGGCCATAATACAGCGGATCCTGGGTTATATGTTTTTTACTTTTAAACATAAATCTGCGTTAACCCCGATATTTTGCTGTAGTTATAATGGCTTTTTCAGTTGGGTTATGCGTAATTCTTTCATGTGATTTATAGGTTAAATTTTGAATTCAGATTATCAAATATACAGTTCTTTTATACATAACATGGTGCTACAACTTTGAAAAAAATGAGACAGCATTTATTTTTCAGCCTTGAAATGGACGAAGCAACAAAAAAATTATCATCTAATGTTCACACACAATTCACAAATTTCTCCAAATTCAAAAAAATTAAAACAAACAGAAAGTAGTGATATTTTACCCAGCATTAATGGTAAATCAACTAGTGAACAAAATTATTTGAAAAGGGCCAAGTATTATAAGTAAATAATGTGTTCTAAGGGTGTTGAATATAAGAACACATTCGGATTTACTACCTAATATTTCAAAGGTAAGAGTTCTTTCATATATTGAAAATATGAAATCATGCAGAATTTCTTACCTTGTTTTATAATGTAAAAAAAAAAAAAAAAATTAAAGGTCAAAATAGACAGGCAAGAACAAAATAGAATGGACAGGTAGCGAACAAAGTATTCATTAGCATAATCTAAAATTGCGAGCCCTCTTCCGCTTTTTTTTCTTTTTGGAAGCATTTAAAATTGTACAATAGTATTTAATATTTTGAAATTTCAGTCACATGTTTTTTAAGCCATTCCATAGTAAAATGTATAACTGAGATACTACTGTCTGCCACAGATTACAAAATTATGAACTTTATAATTTTCCGACAGAAGATATGGGCACAGCCACGTAAAGTTCTCTGACAGAAATTTCAGTCGGTAGTCATAGTCATAATATCTATCAGATTTTGTAAAGTGGTTAATACCTGATGATTTTTGTAGGGAATGGAGAGGGGGGATCATATAAATTGTGGACAAATATAAGACTAAATTTAAGCAACTGATTACCTCCCTGTTGGGGAAATTTCTGTGAAGGTATATCTATAGCTTGCATGTGTGTGTATTATTTGGAGGGAATTGCCACACTGGCACGACCCTAAATCGGCAGTTAATAATTAACATAAGAAATGTGTTACCGAATTGTGGACTAGACCTCCATACAGAAGAATGCAGAGTCTACAGGAAATAAAGTAACTAGCATTCTAATAGTATATACAGCAGAGTTAATGTCAAAAAGCCTTCCGGTGGCGCAGTGGTCTAAGCGATGGCCTTTGATCATTCGTCCGAGAGGGGTCCGGGTTCGAATCCCAGGGAGGCATGGATGTTGTGTTTGTCTTATGGCACTGGCTCTCTCCCTTCCCTGAAACCAGTGATCCTAAATTAGGGACGGGCGACTGCTTATAGCTCATTGGGTTGCTCACAGTGGTCGTTAAACTTCCAATAAAAAAAACCTAGGCTTCCTCAAAAACTACACTATAGTAGATGTTGCCATTTGTGAGCTAAATTCCAGCATAAGGTTGGACACCTACTAACCTAAGGGGTATTTAGCTCACGAATGACAACACCTACTATAGTGTAGTCTTGTGGACGGGTAGGGATGCTACCTGAAAATTCGACTGTAAGTAATATCCTTTTATTCCCAAGTAAATCCTATAATTTAGTGAAATTTGTAATACATCAAGTCTAGAAATAGCCATGACATCAAATTATTACCTGTTCATCAAGTTCAGGGGGGAACCCTGAGCTGAACTACTTTTTGTAATTTTTGAATACAGAAAAAGAAACAAAATAAGAAACTGTGAGTACTGATATTATGATTGTAAACATCACAATAGAGTATTACAATATTTAAGCACGAAAAGACTGTTGCTTTTGGTATTGACTTTGAGATCAACGCGCATCTAAAAAAATGTGAAAACACAATTTACTGTAAAAACTATAATACTTATGAGTTTATTTATATAATTTAAAATGTAAACCAAGATCTACAGGATTATAGCAAGTATGGATGTCAAGGCCCTTTTTCCAAGTACCACTGTACCGGAAGCAATTGAAAACATTATTAAAAAATTAAAACAGGACAAAAATCTTAATAACACACAATTTCAAGAATCAAAAGCAGTTTTGTTATACATTTATGAAAACAATATTTTCAAATTTGAAGAGAACATTGCAAACAAAAAAATAGAGGCCCAATGGGTTCCCCTCTGTCAAATCTATTTGCAGAAGTGACTATGAGCAATATTGAGGAACAAATAATCTGTACAATGGAAGAAACTCCTTTGGTTTACTGTAGATATGTGAATGACATTTTTATTTTGTCACGAATGAGTATTTATGAACTTGAATCATTAACTCAGCAATTTGGTAATATCTATCCAACGTTGACAATAGAACATGGGGAGGAGAATACTTTGATCTTCCTTGATGTTAAAGTTGTCAAGCAAAGAGACCAACTACAATACAGACTACATAGAAAACAGTCATTTATTCCTGTTCTGATTCCATATAATTCAACACATCCATACACACAGAAATACAATAGTATTAAAACTTTAATCAAAAGAGCAATGATTACACACTCCTCAAAAGAAGAATTCTTTACAGCCATTCCATGAAAAAGTGGACAAACAGGAAAAAAACTTAAATTGTATCATATTATTATTTCTGATACATCAAATTGAAGGTATGAGTACTACATAGAATTTGAATTCACAACAAAAAATGCTATATAAATTATTGTCTCCTTGCATTTCAGTCTTAAACATCCAGAACAAAAGGTAGAATTTACATTTAGTAATTAGACAATTCTAATACCAGTTCTGGAAATGTTTTGACAACTGTTTTTCACTTGCAGTTGTATTTGCTAGATGTAGCAGAGTCCAAAACACTTTGTAATAACATATTTTACACTTAAAAATAATTGAAAATTTAAAAACATTTTTTTAGTCTGCTGACCGTCATTTTTTTAGTCTGCTGACCGTCATTTTTTTTAGTCTGCTGACTGAAATTACCATAAAGATAGTTTATACTAACATACCCTTTGTGTAGAAATTTCAAACTTTGTGGAAGTTTGATTGTCAGCAGTCTGAATAAGTGTAGAAAAAGTCATGTAGAAAAAACTGAGGTGTGACGTGTGTGACATTATTGAAAGTCTCACTTAAGTGTCACACTTTGGTACTGAGGTGTTGCCTGACATTGCCACAACTCTGTTTAATGAAAAAGAAAAGACTTCACGCTGTATATCAGATAGCACAAAGAAAAAGAAAAGATTTTTATGCCATAATGATATATTGTAAGTAGACAGGTACCAGGAAATGTGTGAAATCAATAAAGGACTCACTATCAAGGAGGCACAATTTAATACAAAAAAGACACATGCTAATGACTATAAGTGATGCTTTCACACAGTTCAAAAATGAAAATTAGAACATTTTAATTAAAAAACTAAGTTTTACGACCTGTGTCCTGGATATGTGACATTAATTTTGTAAACACCATGGAATTATGTGCTTGCAAATATCATGCAAATTTACATTTTTTTATACAATCCTTGGCGAGCAAAATTCCAATTCCCCAAAGTTTCCTTCAAATGAAATAGAACTGATGAGTGTTTTGTGCTGCAGCATTCAAAATGAAAACTGCATGATTGGATTTTGCACAGACTGTAAAAGTGATGTTTGCATGTGTGTTGAAGAGATACATATAGACACATTTGTAACATGGAAAGATATAGATGGTTTCAAAAAAGTGGTTGAGATTGATGGTTCTGTTTGAAGAACTGTGCTTCATAATCAGTTACATTATTATAAAATTCATTCTTTTGTAAGAACAGTTCAGTCACCAAATAAAGGTCTGCTCCAAATTGATTTTTTTGAAAATTACAGTACTATCTCCCAAGATGAAATCCAGAGTGGACACTGGAGGCACCAGCAAATAACTACTGTATATTTACCAGTTGTGCATGAAATATTAAGCATACTGTAGCTGTAATAAGTGATGAGCTCAACCATTACAAAAATGCTGTGCAGGCCTTAAATATTGCTATAGCTACATTAAAGGCCAAATTTCCAGAAATAGAAAAGTTAACAATTTTTTCTGATGGAAGTGCAGCTCAATTTAAAAACCAATTCACTCAGTAAAATCTTTATTTGAAGCAGGACTTTGATGTCGCTGGAGAGTGGAACACTGAAACACAGAGTAGAGACAGTGAAATCTAAGGTGATGATTGTCAATTCTGCAGGATTTTTTCTAATGTGTAAATAAATACATTATATGAGTTTATTCTTTTCAGAAAAAACAAAACAAAAAAACTAACCGTCGATTCCGATGGGTTTTGTCTAGTCTCTTTTTATCTAACCATTTCTTCATTATCAAGCAATGACGATAAATTAAACTACGATTGGACGAAAATTCCCATTTTCATCTGACTTATTTCCGCAAAGAGCAATGCCTTGCCTGGCCAATGTTCTGGTAACATCAAATAAAATATTTAAAACTTTAGTATTAAATTCTTTATCATGTTCTTCTTGAAAATTACACTAGCCCTTTTATTTTTGTCTAAAAGAATATCGACGTGTTTATCTTTTTGTGAAAAATGGCAACAATCCACTAGTGCAGCTTTGTGAGCTTTAAAAGAGAAATGCTGGGATAATTTTCCTAATTTATATTTACCCACACTCTTCATTTTGTGTCATTGCCTTACACCTGTTTCATTCCAAGTACAATCTAATTTCTCCCTGTCTGGACCTTCAGGGAAAAGAAAACAAACTCAAAGCAATAAGCAGTATCTTTAACAATGCTTTACTCTATATCAGGATATTGTTTATACCAGGAAGGAGAAAAGCGTCTCGAATTATCTGAGGGCATCTGCTGCCTCAGGAAACCTGTCGGGGTGAGGGCGGATACCAAAATTGTAAAAAATAAAGAATTTTTCGTCCGATCGGGAGATTTTTGACATTTACAAGCTACAAATAGACATTATCTGAGGGCATGTGCCTACTCAGCAAACCTGTCGGGGTGGGGGTGGGGGTTAATACCAAAAGTGTAAAATATGAAAAATTCCTCGTCTGATTGGGAGATTTTCAGCATTTACCAGCTACAACTCAGCAAACTATCTGAGGTGTACCTACTCAGGATACCTGTGTGTGTGTGCGGGTGGGGGTGGGGTGGTAAATAAACAGTGTATAATATGGCGCATGCGCTCAGATAATGTGTCGTGTTGTAGCTGGTAAATGCTGAAAATCTCCCGATCAGACCATAAATTTCTCATATTTTACTATTTTACACTTTTGGTTTTACCCCCCCCCCCCCCCCGACAGGTTTCGAGAGTAGGCACATGCCCTCAGATAATGGGTCGAGTTGTAGTTTATAAATGCTGAAAATCTCCCGATCGGACGAGAATTTTTTTATATTTTACAATTTTGGTATTACCCCCCCCCCCCCCCCGACAGGTTTCCAGAGTAGGAACATGCGCTCAGATAATAAGTCGAGTTGTAGCTTATAAATGCTGAAAATCTCCCGATCGGACGAGAATTTTTTTATATTTTACAATTTTGGTATTAACCCCCTCCCCCGCCCCGACAGGTTTCCAGAGTATACACATGCGCTCAGATAATGGGTCGAGTTGTGGCTTATAAATACTGAAAATCTCCCGACCGGACCAGAATTTGTTTACATTTTACAATTTTGGTATTACCCCCCCCCCCCCCCCCCCGACAGGTTTTCTGAGTAGGCACATGCCCTCAGATAATGTGTCGAGTTGTAGCTTGTAAATGCTGAAAATCTCCCGATCGGGCGAGAATTTTTTTTTATATTTTACAATTTTGGTATGCCACCTCTTCCCCCCCCCGATAGGTTTCCAGAGTAGGCATATGTGTTTAGATAATGTGTCGACGAGTTGTAGCTTGTAAATGCTGAAAATTTCCCGATCGGACGAGATTTTTTTTTATATTTTCCACTTTTGGTATACCCCCCCCCCCCGACAGTTTTGTTGCCGAGTAGTCACATGCGCTCTGATAATTGTCAGACTTGTAGTTTGAAAACCCTAAAATATTTTGTTGAGATGCAGATCAAACATTTGTTGTAAAGAATTACATTAATTATCGCAATTAAGAAAAGACGAAATTACGGAAGCTTTATATGACTTAGATTACCAACCTCTGTTGTGGGGTCGTGGCCACGAGGCGGTCAAAAACGTAATTTTTATACGGCCCCTTAAAATGTTTGTGGCCAGTTCTCCTACACCCAGGCCGCGGGTGGCCTAGTGGGCAACGTTCGTGACTGCCACGGAAAGGACCTCAGGTTCGGCAGGTACGAACGCTCGATCCACTAAATATCCGCCGTGCGTCGGATGGGCACGTTAAGCCGTCGGATCCCGGGTAATAAATAAGGGATAATAAACGCCCCCCGGTAATAAATAAGGGCGTCTTCCTCCCCCTTTCTACTTATCTTCTGTGTCACTTTTCTATCGGGCACTCTAGCCCAAATCTCCTAGCTTCCTACTTCTAAGGGTTGTTTAAGACCTGGGGTCAGACACTCCCTTAATAAAATCCTCTACTGAAGATCTGATCTGAGATCCTACACCCAACTTGAGTTAATACGGAATTGTTATGAATGTGACATCGATAGAACAAAAGCTGTTAAAAATGTCTAGGCCTCGGGCCTGTGAAATAACATTTAGTGCCAAAGTAAAAGCGCAATGCTACTAACTTTATTTGAATCATAAACGTTGCGAATATGACTTTGAGTAAAAACTATTTAAAAAGCCTAGGCATAGGGTAACGAATGAATATTTCGTGCCTAAGTAAAAGCGGAATATTATTAACTTCACTTGATAAGTAATAGTTGTGAATACGACATTAATTGAATAAAAACTATTAAAAAGGCCACGGCCTAGGCCTAGGGAACGTGAGAAAGTTTTTAGTGAAAAATTAAAGGCGGGATATTATTAACTTGAGTTGATACCTAATTGTTATGAATGTGGCATCGATAGAACAAAAACTGTTAAAAAGTCATAGGTCCTGTGAAATAATGTTTAGTGCTTAAGTAAAAGCGCAATATTATTACCTTGAGTTGATACGTAAACTTTATGAATATAACATCGGCAGAAGAAAGACTGTCAAAAGGTCCTACGAATGAGGCATAGTAATTTAGTGCCTAATTAAGTAAGAGAGAAATATTAATAACTTGAAATGTTATGTAAACATTTAGTACCTAAGTAAAAGTGCAGCTTTATAAAAAAATCCCTGTTTGTCGTCTTTTTCCGAACATAGTATGAGTTCTGATGTAATTGTTTTGTTTCGTTGAAACCTAAGAAATGTGTTATGTAATCATGAATATGATGTAATCCATATTCATGATTATGTGCTATGCAATCCCGATCCAGGACGACGAAATTTTCAAGTTTTCGGATATTGTCCTTCTCATATTTACACCAAAAAACGGATTTTCATCTTCAAAATTTGTGCTTTGTAATTTTTTTAAAATTCAGTTGTAATTGTCGTTTGTCTTACTGGGAACGTTATCTCCATTCAATTCCCCTCACAGCGCCAAGAAACTGCAATTTTTGTACGGCCCCTAAAGATTTGTGCCCAAAAGTCCGTTATGTCCTAAACTTGTTTTAAACTTTTATAGGTAATTCTGCGCGAATTCTGATATTTTGCTGTAGTTTTTACAGCTTTTTCAGTTGAATTATGCGTAATTCTTTTATACGTTTTTCGCGGTTAGTTAAATTTTGGATTCAGATTATCTAAAACACACTGTTCTTTTGTACCTAACATGGTATGTTGCAACTTTGAAAGAAACGAGGCAGCATTTTTTTTCAGCCTTGAAATGGATGAAGCTACTAAAGATTTACTAAGTAACGTTCACAATTCACTATTTTCTCCGAATTCAAAAAATTTTAACCCCACTCACTGCGAGAACGATGAGCTCAGAAACAACGCTGTGAAAAAAGCTGCCAAACGCAACAGCAGATAATGAGTAACAGCTACAGGAGCAGAATTCACTCGGTAACAGTTAAGACGGAGCTGTGAAAAATCACGAAGAGCATGATGGGTAGCAATAACAGAGTGAGGAACGCTTATTGGACGATCACTGTTACTCACGGTTTTCAGTAGCAGGCGCTACCTGTGACTTTTCGGTAACCGTGATCAAATCACAGGTAGTGAAATAACGCTCATCTCTAGCAACTGCACCTGGGACGAAATTTCTTGCTTTTGCATCATCTGCCTGCCGGATGAATGTAGCACAAAAACTAAGTATTTTCAAATGCGATTCTTCCACAGCGATCAGTGATTTCGGCAGAGATAAATACAGAATGCAAATAAATCTATAAATACAAAAATGATGGAGAAAAGTGGGAGGGAGATTCCTCAAAAAATTTGCGGAAACTGATGGCTTCCAAAAAAAAAGGGGGGGGGGGGGGAGAGAGAGAGAGAAAGGGACCAAAACGGACTTTTGCGACAAAAACAGACTTTTAGGGAAAAAAGGGACTATTTGCGAGCCCTGAGTTGAGTCTCCTCTCAGGGTCACATGCGCATCCACCTTAGCTTGCCTACGGTAGGAGACCTCTCTGGAGTTTTGTTTTTATTTAATTAATGCATTTTGTCCTAACCACTAAAAGTTATTACACGTGTACACTGTATACCATCCATTTTTTAGTGTTCACAAATTTTGTACACAATAATTACTTATTTTACACTTGCAGGTGTCACAGATCATCGTAAATTCAAACTTTCAATAATAAGTTTTGGAATGTCATAATATCAGTGTTCCACTGCATTTTATTTTCATTTATCATGGCCTTAATTGATTGAATTTACCTTTTGTTTTGACATGCATCCACACGTCTCCCAAATTTTAATTTTCACCTAAAGTCAATATTTACCTTAATTTTAACATTTACTAAATTTAGCTATTATAATTACACACATGAGCAAAACCTATCCATAACAGTTTGAAATGTGGTCAGGAAGGAACAAGATGATGGATGTGATGACGAACTTTAGGCGTGCTCAAACACACTGATCTGTTTCCTTCTGTTCGACAGGCTATTCTTATTGCTCAAACATTACCAATAACAACCTGCCCAGTGGACAGGTCCTTCAGCACTATGAGAACAGTTAAAAACCTGATTAAGGTCAAAAATGGCAGATGGACGTTTATCTGGACTGTGCATGATGAGTATTCATCGAGAAAAGGTTTTCGAGAATAAACACGAACTCATCCAAAATGTGATTGATTGATTTGGACAAAACCCAAGATGTTTGCAGTTTTTATTTCATAGTATCTCTTCTAAAGTGCAAGAAACAGAAATTTGAAGGGGGTATAAAATAAACAGATCAATGTCTATAAAAAAAAGGGGGGGTATACTTTAACTCAATAAAGGACGATGGAGCAGTGCAATTGTTTTATGTAATCCCAAGTTAATGTTGCCATACAAAAAGACTGTATTAAGTTGATTATTAAATTTACAGTAAGGTTAAACTTTTGACTCAGATATGAATAATCAGTGGCCAGTAATTGGTAAATGACATAATTATTATTATTGTCCGTTATTTCAATACTAAATATTGACTACAGAAAGAAAGATGTGTCCAAGTTCCCAAACTTTGGGGAGGGGGGCGCTAACAAGTCTCCGAACCCACTCCCTAGCTTTAGGGGCTCGTTGCACTCGCCTGACCCAACCCCCACTATGCCATATAAAGACGCAGGGGTACTATAAATTTAAGCTATAATTATGATAGTGGGAGTATACACGTTAAAAAACTACATGACAAAATGATATTGTACAATTTCGCATTTTCAATACATGAAAAAAAAATCTTTACTTTTTAAAACCTTTGTAGGAAATCCGAATGTTATTTTGCTTTATATTCATACCCCTATTACTCCTTCTTTATTAGCATCACTCTTTTCAAAACAAATTGTTTACAAGTTGATTTCTCAATAGTATTTGAGTAAAATATTCTCCAATCTTTGCTTGTTTAAAATTTGTCAAAGTCGGAGAAAAACATAACTATGAACGTTATTAAGTTTTGCACCATCTATTTCATGGCTAAACTACAACAACAACAAAAAAACACGTCCGCACCATGCCAAAAGTTGTAGCTTGCCTAAGTACACGTTTTATTCAGAGCAACGATTGCGAAATAAATTTTTCATCTAAACCGAAACTAAACAACATATCCTTCTCTGATGAGATCAAGGTTCAACTTTGCATCAAGAAAGAACACAACAACGCTGACCGAAAGTAAACACCATACCCTTCTCTGATGGGATGAAGGTTCAACTTTGGCTGCACCAAGATCTCAGTAACTATGTCTCGATTTTCTCAAACTTGTGATATACCGGTTACGTATACGTTAACGAAAAAAAGAACTGTGAGTTTGTGATTATCTGAAATTACAAAATTTATGTAGATCGAAAAAAGCGTATAAATGAATTAATTAGCTATTATCGAATTGGTAAAGCTTAGAAACTACAGTAAAATATCGGGACTAATGCAGAATTACGTATAAATGTCAAAAAATATAACTGGAATACGCATAGCCGAAGTTTCACTGAATATCTTTTTATTTCTACAAAGCAATGCTGAAATTTAAAATTTTTGTTTAAAAAGAAAACCACTAGATTGAAAAATCATTGCGCAGAAATCCAAATTGCTTGAATTTCAGCCTGTGACGTATACCTGTAACTTAACCCTCCTTTCGAGTTGCTTCTAAACTAAACATTTTCCCGTCACAGCAAAATTTATAGAGACAACCTTAATTGTAAATAATGGTTGGGTGTAGACAGAGAAAGATTGCAAGTAATTGTGGGGAACTGATATTACCACGGCCCCGGTAGTCCGGTGGTCGCGGAATACTTAATACTCGTCTAATTAGATAAACAGTGAGGTTGCGTTTCCATAAATGTAAGGAACCCAAACTCAAAGTTTACGGACGTCGCGTTGTGTTTCATATGGGCTCGTTACGAGGTATTCGTAAAAAAACCATATGCCGCAAATTGTGGATTTAGAGAAATATACACCCCAGAGAAGTTAGCTACACCAGGTTAAGTAATTAACAATGTTTAATAAAAGTATATTTACGCAATTACATCCTCCAGGTGGAGGCCAAATAATAGTTACGTTAAATTAAAAAAAACATTAGAATTAGCCATGTGTACAGGTCCACTGCTGCGTATGCCTGTCGTACCCCTGAGCTTAACTTAAAATTAACTCCCTCAAGCTATTTCGAGGAGGCATAGCGACCATGCATATATGTTAACATGGGAACTGGAATTGGGAAAAATAACGTCATCTTACCTTCCTGTCGTTTGTGTGGTCGCTCGTTGAAGCCCTTCTGTTGACTGCGTGGTTGGTTCGCTGTATCTCTCGACTAACACGACTGGACCGCGTACTCTGTACGTTTCCTAACTACCTAATCCGTCTCATTCTCGAACATCTCTCCTCTTAAAATTGTCCTTCGACTACCATATGTGGGAAACCATCTCGAATACGAATCTTCGATACGAATTATTTTCTCTGATACCAATCTTCTGCTTTCATGTTCTCATCCTCATGTTCTCAACTTATCACTCTCTCTCTCTACCTCTGCCTGTGTATATATTTCCGTCCCTTTAATTTTTCACGTGGTAGGGGCGTGCCTACAACCTTCTACGAACTCTTCGCTTGGGGTCCGGATTGGTCAGCTGAGCTGACCAGTGCTCGGGCTTAGTGGCTATTGGTTGGCCCTCTGGTCCAGTTGGCTACCTTTTCGCGGCAGCTGGCCTGTTGCGCAGGTGGTGCCTTTTGCGAATTCAATAAGGCCTATTTTAACGTTCAGATGAATAGCGAAGAATTTATAGGGGCTTTCCTCTGCCAGAGTTACGACTTTCCTGTGACACCGCGATGTACTTTACGACTTTCGCTGGTGCCTCCCTCATAGAGGAGAAGTCGTAAACCGCAACTCGCCTATTCATCTGACCGCGTTTCGGACTCTTGCCTGTTCCTTCTGAAATACCGGGATGTATAGTCCCATCAGCAACGCTAAGCACGGGGGCCATTTCGTAAATTTTGTGAATGCCGTGCTTCTTGAAAATAAGGTGAATTCCTTGGTCTTTCTCCACGGGTGTCCGGGCAAACCGTTTTGACCACCTGGGTTTTCTGCTCCAGTGGAGAAAAGGGGGTTTATGAGACAGGAAGGGAGCAAATGAAGAATAATTTAAATTATGTAAACAAAAAAAATTTAGGTAAATTACTTCTGGTCTTTAAATTTAATTAGGCCGCAAACATAGTTCCGCGGCAACATTATCTCCCCTTCCCCACGAAAGTCCGTGCTAGGGGGGGTGTCAATGACCACCGAACCTGACGCGAATTGTTGGGTTACCCGGGTAGAAGCTTTTGCTGGCTACATCTTTCCCATCTATGCTGAACTCTATTCTGGCTAGGGGTGTGTCAGGCATTTGTACAGCTTACAATGCTACTTTATGAAAATGTTGGCTAATTAAACACACTATATACAAAACACTAATAATATAAAAAACTAAAATAATTGGTTCTTCCACCTTTAATAACACATTATAAAATAAGTACATGAGCGCCGGCAAAATGCGCTTTTCCACTCCTGCAAAAAAGCTTCTGTATTACTTTATTACAAGGAAACAACAGTCTTTCAGTGTATTAGTCTTTTCCATTGAAGAATTTTAGTTAATTTATCTACATTGGTTTGTTTTTCCCAAGAGCTGTTGCATGACATCGGGAAACCGAAAGGTATCACCAGTTGTGGGCATCCTAGCGTCGACAACAGGTGAGCATTGTTGAGATGAAGAACAGGAGGAGCAGAAGAGCTGTTAGAGCCGCCACCACAAGTTTTAGCATACCTGTGGCGGACCAGGTCCAGTAAGAGGGCCACCAGTCCTTGTTCCAATATTGTACGGGAACCGAAGACTGCGAATGTATATACGTCATGTTGGGATGGAGCAGCCGGATTGAGGGTTGCTTTAGACACACCTCAATGACTTAGCAGGTTGTTACTGTCCTGCCACGCAAACACAACTTTTCGGTGAGGCACTGTATGTCTGTGTGGAACTATATTTTGACGGAGATTTCCTCCGTTTTTAGGTACACCGACCTAGTGTGTACGATTAGGCGTTCAAACTTGATGTCCACTCTTCCTGGCGCGCAGGAAGAAAAAACAGGAAATTTTAGTGTTGCCAGAGAGTCGCAGGCAAAACACCCTGATGATTTTATTTCTGCTTCTGCAAAACGATGGCACACTTGTACGTACTTCCAGGGAGTACTTATACCCGGTGAAATGTAGATTCCCCTGTATGGGAGCCGAGTGTAAAAGTTCCGACGTTAATTGTCCGACCTTGTCAACCCGTAGGTATATGCCAAGCGACCGTCATTGGAAGAGCATTTTTCTTCGTTTCCACCATTGTCCGTAGATACGACTGTTGCCGGCTGCGCCGCATAGAATTCTCATAGAAATTGCAGCTAAACATCGCCGGATCGAACAAAAAGTTTTTCGACATGGATTCGTTTGCCTGTACGTCTCCGATGTGACCTTTCTCCGGACGCGATGGTTGTGCAGCTTTAGTCTATGTAACTCTCCTGAGGATTTCCTACACGAGAGATAAGGTGAGCCGGTGGAAATGGCAGTGCTGGCTGTCGATGACCCAGCAGTGGGTACTGCCACTGTCCGATGGATGGCAATCAGTGATACCTGGCCAGTCCAATGATTCCTTCGTTAGTGCGTCGAATTTCTTTGATTTGACGCAGCCTTCTCCCCAACTGCATGTTTCGTGATTAGCGCATACAACTTGATTAACAAATCTCATACTGGTGACGTACGTGAAATAGTTCCGGGATGTGGACCATACACAGGTTGCCTGCTTGAATGTTACTTTTATTGAAAGTAATGTGTAGTCATTTTGCTTATCTGTAAACCACAAACACTGCTGGTGGTCAATGTTCATCCCCCGCACGGGGATAACTGGTTTTCCAGTTATTTGGGGAGCGGTGCCCCCACGGCCCGAGCTGACCTTGTGACGGATCATTTTGTCATTTCGTCTTGTACGATTACATCACCGAAGGGACAGCTGTTCATCTGGAAAAGACCCAGAAGAAGACCACATGGGAGATGGGTGGATGAAATTCGAAAGTATGCGGGAATGACATGGAGGAGACTGGCACAAGACAGACCGATGTGGAGGAAACTTGGGGAGACCTTCGTCCAGCAGTGGATTGAAAATGGTTGACGATGATGATGATATATATATCATCATCATTGTCAACTGTTTTGAATCCACTACTGGATGAAGGTCTCCCCAAGTTTCTTCCACAATTGTCTGTCTTGAGCGTGTCTCCTCGATGACACACCTCCATGCTTTCGAATTTCATCCATCAATCTCCCATAGGATCTTCTTCTGGGTCTTTTCCTGTTCCTCGAAATTCATTCTAAAATTTCGGTTTTCCGTCGGTGGTCCGTTCTTCTAGCAACATGTCATGCCCTTACCATTTCAGTGATTTCATTGTGGTCATGATGTCGTCAACTCCTGTCGTTTTCCTTATCCATGAGTTCCTCTGCTTATCTTTCCTGTTTACACCAAGCATGATTCTCTCCAGGGCTTTTTGCGTTGTCTGCAGTCTTTGTTTGTCTTTTTTACGCTTTCCAACCGTAGGCTGAAGAAGCGTATATGCTTCAGCGTTTTCCGTCCGTTCGTCCGTCTGTCTGTCGGCATGATAACTCACGTAAAAATGGTTCGATTTCGATGAAATTTTAGTATGTGGTAGGGGACCCCCTGGGGACAAACCCTATGGAAAATGGACAAAATAGGGTCAAAGGTTAGGACACAGGAGCGGGATCTATTCCATAGTCCTTATGCATCATAACTTACGTAAAAATGCTTCGATTGCGACAAAACGTTATCATGTTATTTCGGAGGTATACCGAACCGGTTCTGTTGAATATCATCGAAATGGGATCAAAGGTCAGGGCACAGGACCGAGATTTATTCCACAGCCATTATTCTCATAACTTGAGTAATGATTTCTGGTATGTTGGAAAGCGTACCATATTCAATGCATTGCATGATTTTACTAACTTGTTTAGTTAAGGTCCATGTCTCTGCTCCATACGTAAGCACTGGCAGGATGAACTGATTAAACCCTTATCTTTTAAGACACAATGGCATACCTTTCGTAAAAATTGTACTGCTTCTTCCAAAAAATAGCCATCCAAGTTTTACACGCCGATTAATTTCTTTATCAATGTGACCCTTACTTCATATCTGCTGCCCAAGGTAAATTTAGGTATCGGTTGTCTCAAGCTTTTCACCATCAATAAATAAATCTTCGTTTCTTGTAAAAGCAATATACGTCACTTTTGCCTTTTGAAAGTTCATTTTTAATTCCACTTCTTTACTCTTGTCAGCAAGTTCGTGGATCGTATTCTGCGGTTCAGAAGTCGTAGTTGCAAAAATGACAACGTCATCAGCAAAACGAACGTGATTTGAATTATCTGCATAAATATTTTTCTCTTTGTCCCAGTTAAGTGATTAAAAAGATATTTTGCAATGTGGGATTAAAGAGTTTGGGAGATATGATTTCACTTTGTCACACTAGCTTTCCAATTTTTTTTAGTGCTGCATCCTCAAATATCCAAACTTTTGCAATTGCATTTTCATAGATACTATTAATAATGCTAATGTATGCATCTGCAATACCGCAGGTTTTCAAAGCAGTTGTAACTGCTGATGGTTTTACGGAATCGAAGGCCTTTTTATAATCAACAGAAGCCTTGCATAATGGGAGATCATATTCTCTTGTTCTTTCAGTTAGTTCTCTAAGTACATGGACATGATCTTCAGTGCTGTAGCCACTCCTGAATTCAGCTTCTTCTCTTGCTTGAGCCATGTCCAGTTTTACCTTCATGCGATGTGAAAGAACCTAAGTGAAAATTTTATAAACACCTGATAGAAGGCTGATGAGCCTGTAGGTCCTGAGATCCTCAACGTCACCTGTTTTATGTAGCAGGATCATTGTACCATTTTCCCAATACTCAGGAATCTTAACTTCGTTGAGACAGCTGGTGAAAACTTGGGTGAGGAAAGTTTCAATTCTTCCACTTGCTTCTTGTACACTCGTGGACAAGAAATTTGCACACCTAGAAGAAAACATGCTACAACCGCGAAACTTTGCAAATAGCTAGGGTGCGTTTGGTGCGAGTGCGCATAACCGCACACCCTGTGGCGGCGCTGCTAGCACGAATCGGCAGCCTTATAAACCGGCGTATAGTTGATGCCCCATGAAAGAGAAAAGCACCGGCCGGCGCAAGCAAGAGTACAGAGTGACAGGAATGCCGGGTAGACACCAGAGACGTCGATGTACGCAACTTACGGGCTTTGAGAGAGGCCTGATCATCGGGCTGAAAACAGCAGGTCGGTCGGCGCGCCGTATAACCCACCACGTGGATCGTTCTGACCATACCGTCCTACTGTGTTGGAAGCAGTGGACACGTGACGGCACTGCCACACGGCGGGTGTCTCCGAACGAACCAGGAGGACCATCCTTAGAGAGGATCGACAGATCGTACGGCAGGCACGAATGTGTCCCACGAGAACCCTGTCCTCTCCCCAGGCAAATGTAGCGGCTCTTGTGTGCCAACGAGCCATTTCCTGAAGCCTCGCGGAAGCGAATCTGCGATCCCAGCGCCTCTTACGTGTTCTGCCATTAACACCGGAACATCGCCGGCTCCGTTTGCAATGGTGCCAGGCGAGAGCAACGTGGAACGCCACAGACTGGCGACGTGTGGTGTTCAGCGATTAGTGTCGGTTTGTTTTGGGGACAGATGATCATCGTGTCCGGGTGTGGAGGTCCCGGGGTCGACGGCACAATTCCAACCTTGCTATCGAGCGTCCCACCTACCCCACTGCAGGCATTATGGTCTAGGGAGCCTTTATGGTTTATTGCCTACGATAGCCGATCAGCTCTAGTAGTGGTACGTGGATCATTGTCGGGCCAGCGGTATGTGGATGAGATCATATGGCCCCATGTGCTCCCACTCCTGGCCGGAATTCTAGGTGCGCTATACCAGCAGGATAATGCCATCCCGCACACGGCTCGGGTATTCTAGGACTGCCTACGTCATGTCCATACAGTTCCATGGCCTGCCCGCTCACCGAACATGTCCCCTATCGAGCATGTGTGGGACCAGTTGAAACGCCGGTTAACTCTGTGCCGCACTATCCGGGATTTGGAGCACACCGTCCAACAAGTGTGGGCCCTCTTCAGCAGGACATCAGGCGTCTGTTCATCTCTATGCTGGACCATATTGCAACATGTATAACCGCACGAAGCGGTGCGACGCGCTATTGAAGATGACCAGACTGCGTGCCACAGATGCCTCTGTAATTGTCCTGCATTAATACACACAATCGATGTGGATTAGGAACATCAAACAGAAGTCATTTCTCTTTCCACGTTTTTAAGTGAGTCACGGAAAAACTATCATCGGCCGCCACCGGGAATTGAATTCAGGGTCTTCTAGTTACGCGCTGGACATGCTACCACTGCACCGCAGGTGCCTCGAATTCTCCAGACTCACATGTGATTAATTGCCAAACCACATGGCTGGTTGCTTCTTGGAGACCCGCACAATGGTGGGGATTCCCCAAAGATGGTAAGAAGCAACTGGTGCAGTGGTAGCATGTCCGCCGAGTAACTGGAAGACCCTTGGTTCGATTTCCGTTGGCGGCCGATGATACTTTTCCCGTGACTCACTTAAAACCGTGGAAAGAGCGATGCCATCTGTTTGATGTCCCAAATTCACGTCAATTGTGTGTATTAATTATTCATTCGTATACTAGTTATTTGTTCAGTTGCTGCCTACCATCTTTGGAAGGCAGCAACTGTACAAATAGTACTGAGATTTGAATTGACAAAATCTTCTATAGATCTAAAAATAAAATCAGTTATCTCCTGCAACATGAGTAATCTGTGTTATAAATTTCTTTTGAATAGTGCGATTCTTTTTTGGCGTTGCAATTTTCACAAACAGTTATGTACGTATTTGCTCGTCGTAACAGAAAAATTCGGTAATATTAAGATACAATAAGCTGTACGTAAAAATGGTACATTCAATAGGCGTCGTAAGTGTTTCAATCTGATTTTTGAGCAACGATATGAAGCAAAATATATTTTGAAATCGGTGGAATTTGCATTTCGCTCTTGGCGGCGAAATTATGGATCAGATAAAGATTAAAATGCTAGGATCATCGTTCTCACTGTTCTAGCTTCCCAAAGCAAAAATAGGCTGATAATAAATTAGACTTAGAGGTACACAGATAAACGTATACAGACAGATACATGTATATAGTGAAGGTATAAGTACATCCTTTAGTTTTCAAAGAACGTGCAGGAAACTTTTCCACTTTAACACGCTTCCGTCGAAAGGAAGTGCAAAGCAGATGCACCCTCAAATTTAAAACAAACATTCTTAAATGGTCCCATCCAAACAATTGTCTTTTTACGATATTTGACTCACACAGCATCCCGTCACGTTGCTCTGCTGGCCACACCCTTTCGAGCTCTGCATTTTTCGCCTAGCGCCCACCGCCGAATTAATTTGTGTTTCTCTCGTGCATGAATGTCTGCGCTCTCTTCCTAGTCATTCTTTCGAGTTAGTACGTGCATATTTTGCCGATATTCCTTTATAATTCATCTCGTTGGGCCTGTTTACAATCTGCCCATCGTGACTCGCCTTGACTTTTTGCTCTAAAACTATATGCTGCATGTAGTAGCCTTCCTGCTGCTGTGTCTACGTTTGCCTTCCGTGTTTGCGCTCCAATCATCGTTAATGGTTCTCTCCGCTGCCTTCACCGGTGTGTCGATTACCTTCCTGGTGCTCCACCCATTGACAGTGGTTCTCTGCGCTGCCTTCTTCGGTATGCTGATCGCCTTCCTGGTGCTCCACCTTGTTATAGTGGATCTGTGTGCCCTTCGCCGTGCATTTCTACACAATGTCCATGGCCTGTGCTTCTGCTTCTGAATTCTATTTCCCTCTCACGTCACTACGTGCTGCTTCGATGACTTGTCCTCCAAGTGTGTTGGATGCGTCCCAGGACTGCTCTTCTCCTCATCCTGCTGCAGATCCGTGTTCAACGTCTCCGACTTTCCTCGCGACAGCCTTGGACTCCTATATTTCACGTCAAGGTTCCACGCTTATTGCACACGTACAATGCTTTCAACTCTTAGTTTAAGTGTCAAGTTCGACGCCTTACCCAAAGTCAAGTTGCACATCTATACAGTGTATGTCTGCATTGTCGTTTCTCCCTTCCGGAGCAATTACACATTTCGCCAGCAAGCCTAAGTCCGTTCTTGTATATTTTTTTCACCTGAGTTTGTTCCTCAAGTCCTATCGACTAGCCTTTCCGTTGGAGATTATAGCTTGGTCCCTATCTCCCTTGCACATTCTCCCGTTCTTCTAAATTTGTAACCTGTACCTCCGGACGTTTCCGATGAGTTTTTACATGCTTTTCCTTCTCGGTGTGGCCGCGTTCTTGGTGATATCCGCAAGATACCCGCCGCCCATGTTGATCGTCCTTATTTTGGCTTCCGCCGCCAAGACTTAGATTTTTCCCTGACACAGGCTCTGTTTCTTACTGCCCCACTATACTTTTCTGCTGATTTGTTGTCATCACAACGTCGCAATCAAAGTATTCACTGCCTATCATTGCATCTCATGTAAACAGCCTGGTCACCATTTCTCGCAATGCCCCCTCATTTCTTCCTAGTCTTCCTCAACGGCTGCTCAAGTTCCCGTCACAGAACCTCTTTCTTCGCTTCCAGTCACCACGCTTTCGCCTGATCCGTTCACACCTTCTTAGTCTCCATATCCATCATCTGCCTCCGTTGGTCTTTTTCCTTCCTCGCCAGCATCGTCTGTTGTGGGTACATCTGGATCTACTGCTCCTGTTTCGGTGCCTTCGTCTGTATTTCTTTCTTTTTCATCGTCTGATGTTTGCGCTTTGTCACATCCTGTTGCTGCACCTTCTCCGCCTGTTCAGGTGCTGCCTTCTTTGTTTTCGCAAGTCACCTCGTCTATCCTGATCCCGGGATTTTCTGCTCCACCATCGCCGCTGCGTACGTCGGCATCGCCACCTTCAGACGCTCATCTTTCCTCCACCGGTTCCAGTACTCCGGTGTGCTCTCCGCCCTTTTCACCTTCTCGGGGCTCTTCTGATGCCTCTAGTGCCGTTGCCTTTGTTTCACCTTCTGGTCGCCATGATCGGTCCCCGCTCTTTCGCACAGCTCCTCGTCTAGATTCGTTTGAAACCCCACCCTCCCCGGCTTCTGTTGTTCCTGCAGTTACCTCCTTACATATGTCATCTGACTTTGTACCCTATTCACCTCGCCAGATTCCCGAGACGCCGCCTGTTGTTCCTTCTACGTCGTCTCGTCCTCTTCGTCAACATTTCCCTACTGGTATTGCTCCTAATAAGAAGCGTCGTCATCGGTCTAATCGCAAGACTCGCGCTAAGCGTGCCGCTGTGGTTATGTCTCCTCCTCATCGTTCTTCGCCAGGCTCCGCTCCTGATCCTGCTGCCGTCACTTTTGCTCGCCTTCTTGACAGTCACCCTGTTGTGCCTGATCTTGTTGTTCGCCTTCAAGTTGTTTCCAAGTTTACGCAGACTCTTTCTCCAGATGCCGCTTACCCATTGTTCTTTGACTCTTCTCACGATGCTCCACTTAATCACTTTATTGCTTCCAACGATCCGGCAGTTTATTCATCTCTGGTTGACAATCTTAGCGCTTTTTACTTTGCATTTTTTCACCTTTCGGGCTCTTACCCGGAAGTTGAATGTTACTATGGCTGTCTTGACGACTTCATTTGTCATGCTCAACATCGTCTCCTTCTTCGGTGTCCACCTGATTAGCTCATGTGTGGTTTTGTTTGATGATTGATTTCTGTTGTGTTTTCTTAGCTATGTTTCTCCCTGTCTCTTTCAGCCCTTGTTGTTTCGTAATAGTTTTTCCTTAATGTCGTGTCTCTTTTCAAAGTGGCATTAGTACCATTATTTCTCTTTTTGTCGGAGGATGGCGCCCAATAACCACAGATGGACAGCAATAATTTCGTTTTTTAAAAGGAAGAATGAATAGTTCCTGGGTTTTCTACTCATCATGTTGCTCCCTGGTTCCAGGTATGGTGCTTTATCTATTTGCTGGCTCAGCCGTTCATCTGCTCAGTGACTGTTCCCTGTGTGCTTCGCCTCGTGTTGTATCTGCCACCGACTACCTCGCACGATTGTAATGTAACAGACTGCTTTGTGCCTCTGCCATGCTCCGTTTCTTTCTGTGATGCCTTGTACTGTATGTTTACTACAGACTGCCTTGCGTCGTTTGTTTCCGCTCCGAGATTTTGGCTGTTTTACTATGCCATACATTTTCCTGTTCTCTTGTGTTCTGGTCCTTGAGACACATTGAAGAGATGTTGAAAAAGTCACGTTCTTTTTGGAATGTCTTCTCAACCTGCTGCGGTTCAAAGCTAGAAACGGAGAGATCTTTAAGATAATGACAGGAACGAATGCAAGACTTTTTGAAAATAAATTACTTCTTCATCATCCTCCATTACCCTTTACCTAAATATCTCAAAAACTATCCAGATTCGAACGATAAAGATGTAGCTCCTTCCGGTTCACATAATGCTAACGAATAGCTATTCTAAAACAGGAAATGTCCGGGGGGGGGGGGGCAGCTGAAATCGTGGGACATTTTTAAACATCTCAAAAACTATCGGGGCTCAAAAGATAAAAATGGAGTTTGTAAGAACGGACACATTAACGATGTTAATTCATTTCAATGATAAACATTGTGTTTTTTTTTACCAAAGAAAACATCGCAAGTTCCCAAAATGGCGACAGAGAGTTCGTAAATATGTTTAATCCGTTTTTTTTTTGGGAAGTCGAGATGTATGACAAAAGACTTCAGGTTCTCACGCCTTAGAAAGGGCGAGGACTTGTTCTACGAACTGAAAGTATCGCCAAGGACGCTGTGACTTTCACAGATACATTGTTCACTTTCACTTGGCGCCTACAAGTCTGAAATGCAGACAGACTCTTTTGTATAATTATAACAATGTGTATTGTATTGCTACGGATGTACTACGGCGATAGGATTGCTTTCTCGGAAGGAGGCACTCAATAATGTATGGCCTGAGGATACGCGAGGAATGCGCAAGGTAGATTTAAAGGTCCAGGAGCCCGATTACCGGAAAACTAGGGATGGGGCAGGTGAAGGGCGCGAGAGGTGACGCGTGGCGAGAGAGGAGAGCAGCATGGACCGGTCAGTGGAGCTGAAGGTCAGCGCCGTCGCCTTTGAAGGAGGAGCAGCGTGAAGGGGAGGGGGAGCGAAGAGGTCGCTCCGAGTGGACCTGTTCGAGCAGTCTGTCTTCGAAGAGCGGAGGTGATAGTCCTCCGATAGAAAGGAACGCGTTTGCGTGGATGGTGTGGTGGGCTCTCGGAGTCCACGGGGAAAGAGCGGGCACCGACCTAGAAGAAGTAGGTCGCCGCTACAGAAGGAATCTACCCGAGTCAGGGATGCCGGTAGAGTAGTTGATGATATACTACTGAATTACGGACTTAGTACAGTCCACTGAAGCATCGATTAGAGAAGGATAGCTAGAAGACTATTCCTGAAGCATCTATGAGATAGAGGTCTATCTAGTGTCAAGGAGACCCTAAGTTAGGACGCCAACGCAGAGTGAGATTTCTACAGAATTCGATCACCTTATATTGCGCGTTCCACGATCTTTGCCAGGTCCAGTCATAACGAGGTCACTTTCAAGAGCGAGTAATCCGCCGCCATCAAAATTCTAGTTGATGAAGAATAAATGTTTCGTATATGTGTTAACCAAGCGTTCTTTTCAAATTATGTCTGAAGGTGGATAAACTTCCGTATAACCAGCTGTTGTCGCTCTGCCTCCCCGATTCACATATATATATATATAGTAAAGTGGGGGAGGTTTCGTTTGTTCTCTCCAACAGAGTGAGTGAGAGAGAGAGAGTGTGTGTGTTTCCGGGAAGAGTAAACGAACTCTGCTTGTTGTGAGAGCCCCCGTAGCGCGTGCGCCTCGGATCCTTAAGTAGGAGGCGGCGCTAAGTCACGTGACGACACTTTCGCTCTTACAGAGTTCTTCTCGGTTCATACGATTTACTAACGAATGGCTATTTTGAAATTCCATGGGGGGGGGGGGGGGGGAATTGTCGGCTCCATATTTTCTGAATCCTTTTTTTTTTTAGATATGTCAAACACTATTGCGGTTCAAACGATGATAATAGAGTTCTTTTCGGTTCATACGATTTACTAACGAATGGCTATGAAATTTCGAATTTCCATGGTGAGGGGGGTTTAAATGGTGTAGGCCTGTAACATTCTTTTTTAAATACCTCAAAAACTATTGCGGTTCAAACGATGAAAATGGAGTTCTTTTCAGTTCATACGATTTACTAACGAATGGTTATTTTGAAATTTTGAATTTCCATGGGGGGGGGGGGGGGGGGCTGGTGAAATGGTCGGTTTCTGTGCGTATATGTAAATTCTATTATTTATTAAATATTTCAAAAACTGTTGCGGTTCAAACGATAAAAATGGAGTTCATTCCTGTTCATACGATTTGCTAACGAATGGCTATTTCGGAATTTTGAATTTCCATGATGAGGGGGGGGGGGAATGGTGTAGGACTGTGACATTCTTTTTTAAATACCTCAAAAACTATTGCGGTTCAAACGATGAAAATGGAGTTCTTTTCGGTTCATACGATTTGGTAACGAATGGCTATTTTGAAATTTTGAATTTCCATGGGGGGGGGTGAAATGATCGGTCTCTCTGTGTATATGCAAATTCTCAATATTATTTTTTAAATATTTCAAAAACTACTGCGGTTCAAACGATAAAAATGGAGTTCATTCCTGTTCATACGATTTACTAACGAATGGCTATTTCGGAATTTTGAATTACCATGATATGGGGGGGGGGGTAAATGGTGTAGGACTGTGACATTCTTTTTTAAATACCTCAAAAACTATTGCGGTTCAAACGATGAAAATGGAGTTTGTGACATGTTTTAGCGAGCCTGTGGTTCCCAGGCTCGTTTGGTTCGTTTCGTCCTTCACTAAGTACGGCCTTAAGGAAAATACCTTCAGTTCAGGAATCCATTTGCCAAGAAATCTGAATATTTATTCAAGGTATATATATACAACTGTACATTATTTACATGCTTTATGGGTTATATCCCATACAACGAAAAAAAAACCATTATGGTGTATCACCGTGACATCTCATTCTCCTCGCCTTCCAATCTCTAATGTCCTCCTCGTCTCCCTTCCTCCACGAACCCCCCAACGTTTTCGGGGGTTGCATTGTTGACACCTCGTAACGAATGTTCTTTAAGTTCCGCCTCCAAGCATGTAAGAAGGCGTACCGAATATCACCATGTATTTGACAACCAACGACTATCTTACGAGTTCGAGCAAAATGGCGTCGTTGAGGACCAATGTCCCCAAAATGTCCAGCAGTGAGTTTGCAAGGATAAATTGTTCGTTCTCATACAAGATATCTTACACTGCTGTCACTTGAACACATACATATACACACGAAAAAGACACAAAAATCATATATAAGTATTTAAAGGGGCCTCTCGTTCGCAGAGATCCTCACACCCCCTTCCGGTTTAACATTACTCGACCAAGGTCGTGAAATGGAAACCACTTAAACCTAAAGGGTGTTGCTTTAGTCCCAGTACAATTTTAGAACTAAGAGCCAAAGCAATTTAAAATATTCAATGCACCTTACTGTGCTGTGTGTATTTCTGTTTATGTCCCATGGTCTAACTTCTTCATTTTTAAAACATAGTTATACGCAAATAACATTAAATTCCACTCAGACGACATTTTCAATTCACTTGGGCAGGAGTTAATCCTTTCAAGAATCTGACATTACCAATAATAACTTCTTTTCCCGTTCTCCATCCATTGAGGCGTTACTCTTAGCATTAGACGTGGTAACTTTACATTACCAAAGTAACATACATATAGCATCAAACATTGCACCTATTAAATATAACATTGTCACGAAAATAATAATACACAAGAAAATATGATTATCTCTTGGTAAACTTTTATCACTTACATTAATTACACACAATACTAATTCACACTGAACGTTTACTGAAATATCATTTACAATGGAACATTCTCTATTTTTTTCAGTAACCTCTACGCATTCTCATGTCCGAGTCTAGAGAGAGCATCCGCATCAAGATTAGCCTTCCCAGACTTATGACGAACTGTTACATTGAAACGAGCTATTGCTAATGCCCATCTTTGCAATCTTGCATTTTTAGGAATGCCTTCTGTCAAGTACTTCAAAGGATTGTGATCACTATAGAGAGTAATCTGTCCTCCATAGGTCCACATCTCAAATTTCTCTAGAGCATAAATAGCTGCGTAAGCTTCTCTTTCGATGGTGCTCCACTTACTCTGTGCTTCTGTTAACTTTCGACTAATGAAAGTTATTGGGCGAACATTTCCCTTGTCATCCCTTTGTCCGAGGCAAGCTGCGATTCCAACTGAAGACGCGTCACAGCTTATCTCGAAGGGCTTACTCAAATCAGGAGTACTCAAATATGTAACCTTACATAAAGCGTCTTTCAATTCTATAAAGCACTTGTCAGCTTCTACTGACCATGGAATATTATTTGCCACATATTTCTTTGTTAAATCTGTAAGTGGTTTAGCCAATATAGAATAATTTGGAATATATTCCCTGTAATAATTAAACAATCCTAAAGCGGATCTCAAATCTCTTTTTGTCTTTGGTCGCTGCAAATTTTTAATCACTGATATCTTATCAGGATCAGGTCCATGTTTACCTGAGCCGACCACATGACCAAGGTACTTAACTTCTGATTTTGCAAAAGAGCACTTCTTTAAATTTCCTGCAAAATTTAGCTGTCGCAAAGTATTGAGTACTGCAGCTATATGATCCAAGTGCTGTTTCCATGTTTCTGAGAAAATTATTATGTCATCTATATAACTCTCAGCATATTCTTGGTGAGGTCTAAGGGCAATATTAATAGCTTTCTGGAACGTTCCTGCTGCTCCTGATAATCCATAGGGCATGACAGTAAACTGATACTGGCCTTTCGGTGATACGAAGGAAGTTAACTCCTTACTCTCTTTTTCCATGGGAATTTCCCAGTAACCTTTCAAAATATCTAAGGTTGTCAGATATCCAGCAGCTCCAGCTTTATAGCGCAATTCTGTTGCATTCTTCATTGGAAATGGAACTATTTTACTCTCGGCGTTCAGCCCTCTGAAATCCACACATAATCTAATCGATGAATCTGCCTTAGACACACAAACTAATGGATATGCCACTTCCGCATTTGAAGGTTCAATTAGTCCCCTTTTTAACAAATCTTCTATTTGTTTTTCTACTTCGGATTTCAAAGCTTCTGGCACTTTATAGATTTTTGGCTGCTTCCTTTCTACTCCTGGCTTTAGCCGAATTACATGACTTCCAACCTTAGCACGTTTTATCTCTCCGTCAAACACTTCATAATATTTTAAAAGTACCTGCATCAATTCCTCTCGTTGTGATGCGTCTAAATGTGTCCACTTGTCCTTAACAGAAATCAAAGTTTCCTTTGCCTTTGGCCTTTCTCCTACAGGAACCGGTCGTATTTCGCCAAACTCCTCATCATTTTCATAAATAATTCCAACTGCATTTATTGGTTGAATATACTTCCTCAGTTTGTTTTGATGGAGATGCCTTTTGCTTCCATCTGGTAGTTTCACTAAGTATGAATGTTGTGATTTTCTATTTACAATTTCTCCAGGTCCCATCCATCTTGAACATAATTTGTTTGTAGAATCAGGGATCAGTACAAACACCTCATCCCCTACTTCAAAATTTCTCTCTGTGGACCGCAAATTGTGATAGTATGCATACTTCCTCTGTTGTTCCTCTGATTGGTCTTTAGCATATTTCTCTGCATTATTTAAATTTTCCTTCAGTCGCTCTAGGTATTCACTTATCGACTCTCCTACTCCTTGTGGTAAAATTAAGCCATCCTCCCAACAGGATTTTAAAATTGTCAGAGGCCCGGTTGGCATGCGTCCGTACATGAGCATGAACGGTGATACTCCTGTCGTGCTATTTGGTACCTCACGATACGCCCATAAAAGAAAAGGCAACTGACGATGCCAAGCACGGCCTTCGGCTCGAATCGCATGATGCAGCATGTGTTTCATCACTTGATTAAATCGTTCTGCTAACCCATTAGCCTGGGCATAACCTGGCGTTATAAACCTTGGAGATGCTCCTAAATGCTTCAAAAATTCCTGGGTTAATTGTGACTTGAAATTAGTACCGTTATCCATCATAATTGCACTTGGTACACCGGTACGCATGAACACTTCTAAAAATGCTTCACAAGTAGCTTTTGCTGATAATGATTTTAAAGGTACCGCTTCTGGCCATCTACTATGCTGGTCCATCAAACATAACAAGTACTTATGTCCTTGTGAAGACATGGGTTCTATAGGTCCAACAATATCCGCATTTACGCATTGAAACGGCAACTCTGGCCTACCTATAGGCTCGATCGGTGCCCTATCACATACCCTTACACGTCTGCGTAATTGACAATCCTCACAAGCTTCACAAAAATTTTTCACATCTTTGGTCAATCCATCCCACCAAAACGACATCTTTATTCTATCCGCCGTCTTTTTCGCTGCTAAATGACCCCCAGGTAACGTTTGGTGAGCCAATTTCATTATTTCTAACCTTCGAGACTCAGGAATAACTAACTGGTTAAATTTCTGCCCATTTAAATTTCCCGTATGATACAACATTCCTGACTCAATCCAGTAGTTATTTTTATTCCGGTGTGCGTCAGTAAAATTCCCTTTCAAAGCCTCGCACTGTGTTTGCTGCCTCTTAAACTTCTGGCTCGAAGATTCCGGGTGTAAATTTTCACAGTCTCCACACAATGAATCTTCACTTCGTTCGGGATTGTTATCATCCATGGCCTTCACTTTCTTCCCTCTCTGGTCCAGGGCTAGAGAATCACTCCCTTGCTGTGCTCTGCTTGGGGATGCGCTAGTTTCTTCCCCCTTAGAGTGGTGGCCGGGTCCTCCTTGCTCCTTGACGCTGGTAGAATGGAACCTTTCTCCCCTCCGGCGTCTAACACATTTGCCTGCCTCACTAATGCGCTAGGTTCTTCAAACACTCCTAAGTATGTCTTTCTCTGTTCACATAGAGTTTTATATACGTGTGGTGTAATTAAAGCTTCTTCGTTTAAATCATCCACCACTGCAGCATAAACTTGAACATGAGGTTGAATATCATTCGGTGACGTTAACAAGCTCAACGGAAGTGATACCAGCTTCGCTTCCACTGACGATCCAATAGCCGGACGCACAAATATTTTTCCTCCGGTCTCCAAATATCTATCCGGGACAAACTCTCTCCTTAAAACACAAATTTGTGCTCCTGAATCAATAACTCCTTTAAAGCAATTTCCTTCTATGCTTAAATTTACTTTAGGTAATTCTGACTCTGTTTTACCCGATGGAATTCCTTCCGATATCCATTCAGGCTCTGCCGGTATATTCACTTTTACACACACTTCATTCAATCCTTTTTCTTCCTTATTTTCACTTATTCTTTTATCTTGGGATCTCGATCGGTGAGTAACTTCGGAACCTGGATCCTGGGGACACCGTTTGCGTACATGACCCCTTGATCCACATCGAAAGCACTGAACTTTCTCCATGCTATTCGAAGCTCTCGTTTCCCATCTTTTATTTAAATTCCTGTTATCAAAAGATGCATGTGTCTGCACTCGACCTCCGCTTGCATTTCCTACCGTCTTATTCCTTTGAAACTCATTTCTATTTCTGTTATAATCAGGCTTCCCAAATCTTCCAATTTCTTGCACTTTCGTACTCGGCTTATTCCAGTTATCAAATTTCTGAGCTCCTCCCTTTGGCATAGCAGCAACAAAATTATCAATTTCACTAGCTAACTCGGTCGTTTTTAACCATTTCTCGGTCTCCTTTAGCAACACATGTGATTTAATGTGGCTTGGCAAAGCATCCTTTACTTGGTCTGTTACTAACAAATCTTTCAATTCTACCAAGGTCGTTATTTCCCTTGATTCCAAGTAAAATTCTAGTGCAGCTTTGACTTTCATTATATGCTGTGTATAAGATTCTTCTGGCTTCTTTACACATTTTTCTAAATTTCTTTTATGTTGTAGAGGAGTGATTTTAAATTCCTTTAACAAGATTTCTTTAATGTCAACATAATTTTCCAATTTTTCCGCTCCCAAGGTTGCAGCTAAATGACGTACATACCCCTGCAAATTTTGCAATATCACCTTCCCTTGATACTCATCGGGCACTTCATATAGCTTGAACATAGTTTCGGCATGGCAAAAGAAAAATGGCCACTTCTCTGCTCTAGAAGGAGGTTTCAACAAAACACCTTTCAACAAATTTACATATTTCAGAAATTCATTATTCTGTGAAACCATGGCTTCTGAATTACTTACCATATTCCCAATTCTCCTGTTACCCGATTGCGATGCTAACTCTAACTCCTTTAACCTTACCTCATGATCCATATCCATTTGCTTTGATCTTAATTCCAGTTCCTGTTTCTTTATAGCCATTTCAGCTTCCTTCTGAGACCTTTCCCATAAAAACCTTTCCCTCTCCAATTCCATTTCTAGCAACCTAGCTCTTGCTACCATCGTTTCAGCACCACCTGACATAATCGCTTCCTCACTACCACTTTCACGATCAGATACCTCCTCCTGTATCTCTGAATCTGTTGCTCTCCTAGTCTTCGGAGGCATGATTACAATATTTACTGTTATACACTCTGTTAACAGGTAACTAAATAAAATTATCGATCACCAGTCTTAGCAAATGAACATAAAATCACTTGTGATTACACGTTACACTTATCGTAACATTTATCAGTTGCATCAAACAACCTTAAATAACATCATATGCAATTACGTACATTACTTCAATACCTTTTTCTTTAAACCATTTTCTTTATACCATTCTCATTACATCATTTTCTTTTACACCACTTTTCTTTACACCATTTTTCTTTAGATCATTTCTCTTTACAACTTTTTCCATTATACCTTTCTGTTTATACCATTTTTGTTTATACCATTTTCTTTACAGCATTTTCATTAATACCAGTTTCCAAAGAATTTTATTCTTTATTTAAACTTTCGCTTTATATTTAAACTAGAAGAATTCAGGCTGAATCTATTCTTCTTTTTCACAAATCCAAAATATTTCATTTCTTGCCTACACTTCATTTACATTAATAATACCACACAACTTCATTTACTACCACATAAACCATAAAACATCTTAAAGAGCACTGATACTGATTTAAATAAGATCAATTCATCCAAAATACTGGTATATCCAGGCTACACTTATTTTTCCTTTTCACAAATACCACATAAAAATCTTTCATCTCTAGCTTACACTTCACTTAAATTAATACCACAGAATAAATCGATATTCTGCCACAAAGAACATATAAACATATTAAAGAACACTGATGCTTATACAAGAAAAATAATTCATCCGAAACACTTGTTTACTCATTCTAAACGTTTACTCCTAACCACTAAGCAATATCCTACAATCTCCCTACTTTTTCCTATTCCTGAATATGTGTGTCCCCCCTTGTATGTTCTTTTTTTTTTCTAAATGGCTCTATTTAAATTGGGACTAAAAGCAACTTACCCCATTATCCAACGTAAGCATTTCCACAGTCATCACACAATCCAGTTCTTGTCTCATCAAATAAACGGAATCACAGTCTCTGGCTCCCACTTTATATTTAGTCCAGCAACAGGGTGACACCTCATCCATGAATAATTGGTTCCTTACATGCGTCCATCAGTTCCTCCTTTCGGTCCATGCTTGGATTTGAGCTTTCTTTTATAGCCTAATTCTGGCGGTAATTGTTAGTACGATTGTATGAAAGAATGCCCACGGAAAAAACGCCCACGGAAAAATCGCCCACGGAAAAAACGCCCACGGAAAAAACGCCCACGGAAAAATCGCCCACTTTTCGAAAGTAGGAAAAAACGCCCACGGAAAAATCGCCCACAGACAAAATGCTCACGGGAAAAATATGTGATCGACTGATAAGTTTTTATGTCTGTTATAAACGGTGTTCGGACAACTAGTCACAGACTGCTGGCCAAAAAATCGTTAGGGGTCATATAAAAATTGCGGTTTCTTGGCCACCTCACCTACATAACGCGAATATGGGAGTGACGGAATGAAAACTTTTAGAAGGGCCTAAACGTTAGTACTAATATTATTTTCTGCCTAAGTAATACCGCAATATTAATAATTTGATGTGTAAAATATTTTCTGCAAACCTTACAAATATGAGAGGAAAGTTCGGATTGTACTGATTGACTGTAGAGGTTGTATGGTGTTGGCCTGAAAGCCGTGGTAGTCTTATGCAACATTTATTTAAAAACATACTAATGATTCACCGTTGTCTTCAAGCCAACTGCTATACGATATTTTTCTAGAAACTACAAATAAAAAATTATCTGCGAGTATGTGCAAACCCAGGGAATTTGTCTGGGGAGGAGGGGGGTGCTTAAAATCTAAAATATGTAATATAAAGAATTTCTGGTCCGATCGGGAGATTTCCAGTGTTTACAAGCTACAACACGTCGAATTATCTGAGGGTATCTGCTGCCTCAGGAAACTAGTCGGGGGGGGGGGTAATACCAAAATCGTAAAATATCAAGAATATCTCTTCCGATCTGGAGATCTTCAGTATTTAGAAACTGCAACTCGACAAATTTTCTTAGCGCATGTCACTCTCTGGAAACCTGTCGGCGAAGAGGGAGGGGGGGGTAATACCAAAAGTGTAAGATATGAACAATTTCTCGTCCGATCGGGAGATTCTCGGCAATTAGCAGCTACAACTCGACACATTATCTGAAGGCATGTGAATGATGAAAATCTCCGGGTCGGAAGAGAAATTCTTCATATTCTACACTTTTGGTATTACCCCTCCCCTCCCCCGACAGGTTTGCTCAGTAGGTTCATGCCCGGAGATAATGTCTCCAGTTGTAGTTTGTAAATGCTGAAAATCGCCCGATCGGACAAGAAATTCTATATAATTCACAATTATCATATAACCCCCCACCCCACCCCCAGGTTTGCTGAGTAGGCACGTACCCTCAAATAATCTGTCCAACTGTAGCTTGTAAATGCTGAAAATCTCCCGATGGGACGATACATTTTTCAAATCTTAGAGTTTTGATATCCCCCCCCCCCCCGGACAGGTTTCCTGAGTCAGCACATGCGCTCAGATATTTTGTAGTTTGAAAACCCTTAAATCTTTTGCTGAGATGTAGATCATAAACATTTCTTATAAAGAATTACATTAATTATCGCAATTAAGTAAAGACGAAATTACGGAAACTTTATATGACTCTACCAACCTCTGGGGTTCGTGGGCACGAAGCGGTCGAAAACGTTATTTTTATGAGGCCCCTTAAAATTTTTGTGGCCAGTTCTCCTACACCCGTCATGTAGAAATTAACTGTTTTAGTTGTCCTTTGGAAAACTCCCAGGAAGCTATGAGTGCGTATTTTTTCTTTACACTGGGAAGAAAAGAAGTATGCCTGTAACTTGAGATTATACTACTCACGGGGAAGACACACCCTGACCGGTGGCCAACCGATAAATTTAAATGAAATATATCCCTTGTTATTTGGGGTGCGGTCGCTAGCAAACGTTCCAGCTGCAGCTGCAAAGCACCACTTTGACGAAAGACAGATGCTCCCCCTCCCCCTTCGGCTCGCCGTACACAAAAGAGGATTTCCAAAAGAGACAAGAGTGCAAAGAAAGCACATTACACAAAGTTATATCTGTACATTGCGCCTTTTACGAAAATCGCTTTTACAATTAAATGCTATACTTTACAAGTTTTTATAAATAAAATAATCTGACTTTTAATGATTTCCCTTTTAATTGATATAGTTAAATAACAAACATGCATAGTTTTATAAAAATTAAGACCTTACTTTAAAAAATAAGAATAGTCACAAATTTTTTACAGTAAAGCCGAACTGGATTTTTTTAAGAAAGTAGCTACTCTACAGTCATCATCATCATCAACCATTATCAATCCACTGCTGGACGAAGGTCTCCCCAAGTTTCCTCCACAACGGTCTGTCTTGTGCCAGTCTCCTCCATGTCACCCCTGCATACTTTCGAATTTCATCCACCCATCTCCCATGTGGTCTTCTTCTGGGTCTTTTCCTGTCCCTTGGAATCCAATCTAAAATTTCGGCTGTCCATCGCTGATCTGTCCTTCTGGCAGTATGTCCAGCCCATTGCCATTTCAGGGATTTAACTCTGATCATGATGTCTTCCACTCTTGTCATTTTTCGGATCCACGAGTTCCTCTTCTTATCTCTCCTGGTTACACCAAGTATGCACCTCTCCATGCGTCATTGAGTTGTCTGCAGCCTTTGTATGTCTCTTTTAGTTAAGGTCTACGTCTCTGCACCATACGTAAGCACTGGAAGGATGCATTGATCAAACACTTTTCTTTTAAGACATAATGGCATATTGCTCTTGAAAATTATGCTGTTTCTTCCAAAAGCTCTCCAGGCAAGTTTTGTACGCCGATTAATTTCTTCATCAATGTGACCCTCACTTGATATCTGCTGTCCAAGATAAACGTACGTGTCTGTTATCTCCAGCTTTTCTCCATCAATCGATAAATCTTCATTTCTTGTAAAAGCATTGAACATCACTTTTGTCTTCTGAAAGTTCATTTTTAATCCCACTTCTTTACTCTTGTCAGCAAGTTCCTGGATCATACTCTGCAGCTCTGATGGGCTAGTTGCAAAAATGACTACGTCATCAGCAAAACGAAGGTGGGTTAGATAATCTCCATTAATCTTTATCCCCTTGTTTTCCCAGCTCAGCGACTGAAAAACACCCTCCAATGTCGCATTAAAGAGCTTCGGAGATATGGTGTCACCTTGTCTCACTCCCTTTCCAATTTTTATGCGTGTTGTATTTTCAAACAGCCTAATCTTTGCACTTGCATTTTCATAGATGTTATTAATAATATTAATGTATGCATCTTCAATACCGCAGGTTTTCAGAGCCATTGTGACTGCTGATGGTTTCACCGAATCAAAGGCTTTTTCATAATCGATAAAAGCCATGCACAATGGAAGTTCATATTCCCTCGCTCTTTCAATTAGTTCTCTCAGCACATGGATATGATCTATTGTGCTGTAGCCACTCCTGAATCCAGCTTGTTCTCTCGGTTGAGCCATGTCCAGTGTTATCTTCAAGCGGTGTGAAAGAACTTTAGTGAAGATTTTATAAACTACTGATAGGAGGCTGATAGGTCTGTAGTTTCCGAGATCCTCAATGTCACCTTTCTTATGTAGCAGGATCATTGCAGCGGTGTTCCAATCCTCAGGAATCTTTCCTTCATTTAGGCATCGAGTGAAAATTTGGGCGAGTACTGTTTCGATTTCTCCACTTGCTTCTTCTATGATGTCTACAGTAATTCCATCTTCTCCTGGAGCTTTTCCCCGCTTCATGTTCTTGATTGCATGTGCAACTTCTGCTGGAAGGACTGGAGGAACTCTGGTACTGGTATCTTTCATGATGTCTGGAGTGCATGTATCATCCCTTTCATATAATTTGGAGTAGAAATCTTTCACTCTTGTCAAAATTTTGCCTCTATTTCTTGTTACAGAACCATCTTCTTTTCTCAGTGCCATAATCTGTTTTCTTCCCTTACTGAGATGTCCCTTTGCTATCTTTAGGCTTTGGTTGTTTTCAATTGCTTTCCTCACTAGTTCACAGTTGAATTTTCTTACGTCTTCAGTGATACTTTTTCGTACTGTCTTGCATAGCTCTATATAGTCCACTTTGGAAGTCACATCTTCTTTAGTTGTCCTCATCTCTCTTCTTTTTTGCATCAACATTTTCGTTTTTCCTGATAATTTATTTACATGCAACTTGTTCTTAGACCCAGCTAATTTTGTTGCTGTTTCCATAAGAGCTTTGGTTACTTTTCTGTTAACTTCAGAGATGTCCACTTCTTCCGATGTTAGGCCTTCTAAAGCAGAGAACCTGTTCTTCAGTTCCAACTTGAAGGTATTATGGTGTTTTATAAGGTTGGTTATGTCAATAGATTTTGTTTGTCTTATGAGCTTGCCACGTTCAAGTTTAGTGTTGAGGTGCATCTTACATCTCACCAATCTATGGTCACTACCTGTGTTGAACTTGTTTAGCACACTGCAGTCTTCTATGACGAATTTTTTGTTACACATAATAAAATCAATTTCACTTGTCGTCCCATTTGGATGTCTCCATGTCCATTTCCTGTGTGGCTTTTTCTTGAAGAAGGAGTTCAAGATGAAAAACCCTTCTGCCTCTGCAAACTCAACGAGAGTATTTCCACGCTGGTTTCTGTTGCCGTGACCGAATTTACCTACTGAAGTTTCATTCTGTTGCCGTTGCCCTATTTTTGCATTGAAATCTCCCATAATTATTTTCAAGTGCTGCTTACCTTTATTATTTAGATGACAAATTTCCTCATAAAATTCTTCAATTTCTTCTTCAGGATGACTTGTGGTGGGTGCATAAGTTTGAATAATCTGAGCCTGGTATCTTTTCGAGAGTTGGATAACAAGCCTTGCAGCTCTGTCAGAGGAACTTTCAACTTCTACAACTTTATCCTTCAGTTTCTTGTTTATTATAAATCCAACACCACTAGTTCTGCCAGTATCTGTCCCACGATAGTAGAAGAGATGTCCACTTTTCAGTTCGATGAGATCTTCTCCTTTTCTCCTTACCTCACTTAGCCCCACGATGTCCCACTTGATCCTTTGTAGTTCCTCTTCCAATTCAAGAAGCCTTGAATCAGAAGATAGGGAGCGTCCATTGTACGTTGCCAAGGTCAGCATCAGATGGCAGCCTAGTCCGGTCCTCCGGGGATTCTTAGCACCCTTTGCCTTCATGTCGCACTGGCCGCTGCCTTGGCCAGGTACATTCCAGCTGCCGGAGACTGAGGGCCAAGATTTAAGTTGTGGAGTCATTTTGGAGGAGTTTGGCCATAACTCACCACGCTGGCCAAGCGGGTTGGTGAGTGTGGGATAGAATTTCCTCTAATCCCGATGGTATAGTTATACCGCTATTGGCGGTCGTCAGAGCCCCTTTAGTAGGAACAGGATGCACCACGAGAAGGCGGGGTTGACATTTGTCAAGGAGAGGCTGTGATGTTACGCATCACCTGACCTTACATCCCACTCTACAGTAGGAAGTTGAAAGTTAACAATCTTATTTGGTTCTTCACTTGGCCACCGGCCCTTAAGTCATAAGTCCTAGGCCTTGGCCTATTTAACAGTTTTTATTCTAACGATGTTATATTCATAACGTTTACGTAACACATCAAATTATTAATATTGCGGTATTACTCAGGCAAAAAATAATATTAGGACTAACGTTTAGGCCCTTCTAAAAGTTTTCGTTCCGCCATTCCCATATTCGTAAATTTACATAACAAGTATTGTCAATAATCAAACAGAAGTCATCGCTCTTTCCACGTTTATAAGTGAGTCACTGAAAAATTCTCAGTGGCCGCCTCCAGGAATCGAACTCAGGGTCTTCCAGTTACGCGCCGGATATGCTTCCACGGCACCACAGCTATTCCTATTCCACGTCAAATGTCTGTATTAATTGTCAATAATATTGCGCTTCTACTTATGCACCATACATTCAATCCATACATTAATTAATAGGCCGTAGGCCTAAGCCAATTCAACACTTTTTTCTTCGCCTGTGAATTAATTAAGTGCCGCCCCGGTGGCGCTGGCCTCTGATCATTCGTCCGTAAGGGTCAGGGTTCGAATCCCGGTCAGGCATGGATTTTGTGTTTGTCTTACGGCACTGGCTCTCTCCCTTCCCTGGAACCAGTGACCCTAAATTAGGGACGGGCGACTGCTTATAGCCCATTGAGTTGCTCACGGTGGTCGTTAAACCTCCAATCAAAAAAAAAAAAAAAAAAAAAAAAAAAAAAGAATTAATTAAGTAAAAGAAAATATTGCAAACTTGACATGTTATGTAAATATTTAGTACCTACGTAAAAGTGCAGCGTTATTAAAAAATCCCACCCCTTAGGGTCCTTTTCCGAACATACATGAATTATGCTGTAATTCTCGCTTGGCTTACATAGAACGTTTTCTCGAAATTTGTTTGGAGTTCCTAATTCAATTCTCAATGTAGGCCAAAAATCGATAAGACTTACCCCCCCCCCCCCCCCACACACACCCTTGAACTTTTGTGGCCAATTCTCCTACACCCATTCGCGTTATGTAGGTGAGGTGGCCAAGAAACCGCAATTTTTATATGACCCCTAACGATTTTTTGGCCAGCAGTCTGTGACCAGTTGTCCTGTCACCGTTTATAACAGACATATAAACTTATCAGTCGATCACATATTTTTCCCGTGAGCATTTTGTCTGTGGGCGATTTTTCCGTGGGCATTTTTTCCTACTTTCGAGAAGTGGGCGTTTTTTCCGTGGGCGTTTTTTCCGTGGGCGTTTTTTCCGTGGGCGATTTTTCCGTGGGCGTTTTTTCCGTGGGCATTCTTTCCTCATACCGTTAGTACATCTAAAATCCGTCAGGTTTTTTTTCAGCGACCATGCCAATTCCTTTAATTTCAATTCCTTTAATTCCAGTGTCAAGTAAAGTTGATCCGATTCATTCAATTTTTTATTCCGGGCGATGGGCGAATACCGTTTCTATTCGTCCTTTGTTCGGGACGGATCCTGTCGACTGCGCCAGTGTGACATGTTTTAGCGAGCCTGTGGTTCCCAGGCTCGTTTGGTTCGTTTCGTCCTTCACTAAGTACGGCCTTAAGGAAAATACCTTCAGTTCAGGAATCCATTTGCCAAGAAATCCGAATATTTATTCAAGGTATATATATACAACTGTACATTATTTACATGCTTTATGGGTTATATCCCATACAACGAAAAAAAAACCATTATGGTGTATCACCGTGACATCTCATTCTCCTCGCCTTCCAATCTCTAATGTCCTCCTCGTCTCCCTTCCTCCGCGAACCCCCCAACGTTTTCGGGGGTTGCATTGTTGACACCTCGTAACGAATGTTCTTTAAGTTCCGCCTCCAAGCATGTAAGAAGGCGTACCGAATATCACCATGTATTTGACAACCAACGACTATCTTACGAGTTCGAGCAAAATGGCGTCGTTGAGGACCAATGTCCCCAAAATGTCCAGCAGTGAGTTTGCAAGGATAAATTGTTCGTTCTCATACAAGATATCTTACACTGCTGTCACTTGAACACATACATATACACACGAAAAAGACACAAAAATCATATATAAGTATTTAAAGGGGCCTCTCGTTCGCAGAGATCCTCACAGAGTTCTTTTCGGTTCATACGATTTGCTACCGAATGGCTATTTTGAAATTTTGAATTTCCATTGGGGGGTGTGGGGGTGTGAAATGATCGGTCTCTCTGTATATATGCAAATTCTCAATATTATTTTTTAAATATTTCAAAAACTATTGCGGTTCAAACGATAAAAATGGAGTTCATTCCTGTTCATACAATTTACTAACGAATGGCTATTTCGGAATTTTGAATTTCCATGATGAGGGGGGGAATGGTAGGCCTGTAACATTATTTTTTAAATATCTCAAAAACTATTGCGGTTCAAAACGATAAAAATGGAGTTCTTTTCGGTTCATACGATTTGCTAACGAATGGCTATTTTGAAATTTTGAATTTCCATGGGGGGGGGGGCTGGTGAAATGATCGGTCTCTCTGTATATATGCAAATTCGCAATATTAGTTTTTAAATATTTCAAAAACTATTGCGGTTCAAACGATAAAAATGGAGTTCATTCCTGTTCATACAATTTACTAACGAATGGCTATTTCGGAATTTTGAATTTCCATGATGAGGGGGGAATGGTAGGCCTGAAACATTATTTTTTAAATATCTTAAAAACTATTGCGGTTCAAACGATGAAAATGGAGTTCTTTTCGGTTCATACGATTTGCTAACGAATGGCTATTTTGAAATTTTGAATTTCCATGGGGGGGGGCTGGTGAAATGGTCGGTCTCTCTGTATATATGCAAATTCTCAATATTATTTTTTAAATATCTCAAAAACTATTGCGGTTCAAACGATAAAAATGGAGTTCATTCCGGTTCATACGATTTACTAACGAACGGCTATTTCGAAATTTTGAATTTCCATGGGGGGGGGGGGCTGGTGAAATGGTTCGCCTCCTATATATGTAAATTCTCAATATTATTTGTTAAATATCTCAAAAACTATTGCCGTTCAAACGATGAAAATGGAGTTTATTCCGGTTCATACGATTTATTAACGAATGGCTATGCTGAAATTTGAAATATTCATTTTTTGGGGGTGCCATTTCACCAGCCCCCACTTTGTTTTTCAAATATCTCCAAAACTATTGCGGTTCAAACGAAAAAAACGGAGTTCATTCCGGTTCATACGTGGTACAAACGAATGGTGTCTGAAAAATTAAAAAAATTCCGGGGGGGGGGGGGGCTGGTGAAATGCACCTGAAGAGACTGAAGCAAAAAAATTTTTTGACTCATACCAAGTACAACATAGAAAAGGTTATGTATTAAACCATTTTGATTACTTCCACATAAGATTCCCGTTTATTTTCCTTATAAGCACACAAGACAAAAGTTAAGGTATGTGTAACCTAAGATATGTGTTTATGTTTCTAATTTCTTTCACGAGCGGCACCTTTATTCCCCCACCATTCCAGTGACGGGATAAAGGTGAATCACAACGCCGTGCTTTATTATATGCCAGTACATATAAGGGGCACGTTTTTGTCCATATAAGATCACAGTAGAACAAAGTTCCTTTAGTTACAGCATTGGAACATTAAATTAAATTTAATCGGTAAATAATCTGTTCGTATTAATAAATATAACATAGCTGCATTTAACCCATTGTGTTTATAAAATTAACGCATTATATATATTGTTACGACCAACCCCCGCCATTAATTTAGTAATTAATGGGCGTGGTGGATGTGTGAAAGTAATTAAGTATTAATTATGTTCGAGGCTTGATTGGAGTTTAAAAGTGTAAACAACAGAGAAAGTTTTATCTGGGGGTTTGGAAAGAAAAGAGGCGAAGAATTCTTTCTCTGGCTGGGTGGTCTCAGAGATTGCATGAAAGAATGCCCACGGAAAAAACGCCCACGGAAAAATCGCCCACGGAAAAACCGCCCACTTTTCGAAAGTAGGAAAAAACGCCCACGGAAAAACCGCCCACTTTTCGAAAGTAGGAAAAAACGCCCACGGAAAAATCGCCCACAGACAAAATGCTCACGGGAAAAATATGTGATCGACTGATAAGTTTATATGTCTGTTATAAATGGTGTTCGGACAACTGGTCACAGACTGCTGGCCAAAAAACCGTTAGGGGTCATATGAAAATTGCAGTTTCTTGGCCACCTCACCTACATAACGCGAATATGGGAATGACGGAATGAAAACTTTTAGAAGGGCCTAAACGTTAGTCCCAATATTATTTTCTGCCTGAGTAATACCGCAATATTAATAATTTGATGTGTAAAATATTTTCTGCAAACCTTACAAATACGAGAGGAAAGTTCGGATTGCACTGATGGACTGTACGTTGTATGGTGTTGGCCTGAAAGCCGTGGTAGTCTTATGCAACATTTATTTAAAAACATAGTAATGATTCACCGTTGTCTTCAAGCCAACTGCTATACGATTTTTTTCTAGAAACTACAAATAAAAAAATTCTCTGCGAGTATGTGCAAACCCAGGGAATTTGTCTGGGGAGGGGTGCTTAAAATCTAAAATATGAAATATAAAGAATTTCTGGTCCGATCGGGAGATTTCCAGCGTTTACAAGCTACAACACGTCGAATTATCTGAGGGTATCTGCTGCCTCAGGAAACTAGTCGGGGGGGGGGGGAGGTAATACCAAAATCGTAAAATATCAAGAATTCTCTTCCGATCTGGAGATCTTCAGCATATAGAAACTGCAACTCGACAAATTTTCTTAGCGCATGTCACTCTCTGGAAACCTGTCGGCGAAGAGGGGGGGGGGTAATACCAAAAGTGTAAAATATGAACAATTTCTCGTCCGATCGGGAGATTCTCGGCAATTAGCAGCTACAACTCGACACATTATCTGAAGGCATGTGAATGATGAAAATCTCCGGGTCGGACAAGAAATTCTATATAATTCACAATTATCATATAACCCCCCACCCCACCCAACCCCCAGGTTTGCTGAGTAGGCACGTGCCCTCAAATAATCTGTCCAGCTGTAGCTTGTAAATGCTGAAAATCTCCCGATGGGACGATACATTTTTCAAATCTTACAGTTTTGATATTAAACCCCCCCCCCCCCCCGACAGGTTTCCTGAGTCAGCACATGCGCTCAGATAATTTGCAGACTTGTAGTTTGAAAACCCTTAAATCTTTTGCTGAGATGTAGATCATAACATTTCTTATAAAGAATTACATTAATTATCGCAATTAAGAAAAGACGAAATTACGGAAACTTTATATGACTCTGATTACCAACCTCTGGGGGTCGTGGGCACGAAGCGGTCAAAAACGTTATTTTTATACACGGCCCCTTAAAATTTTTGTGGCCAGTTCTCCTACACCCGTCATGTAGAAATTAACTGTTTTAGTTGTCCTTTGGAAAACTCCCAGGAAGCTATCTATGAGTGCGTATTTTTTTCTTTACACTGGGAAGAAAAGAAGTATGCCTGTAACTTGAGATTATACTACTCACGGGGAAGACACACCCTGACCGGTGGCCAACCGATAAATTTAAATGAAATATATCGCTTGTTATTTGGGGTGCGGTCCCTAGCAAACGTTCCAGCTGCAGCTGCAAAGCACCACTTTGACGAAAGACAGATGCCTCCCCCCCACTTCCGCTCGCCGTACACAAAAGAGGATTTCCAAAAGAGACAAGAGTAGAAAGAAAGCACATTACACAAAGTTATATCTGTACATTGCGCCTTTTACGAAAATCGCTTTTACAATTAAATGCATTATACTTTACAAGTATTTATAAATAAAATAATCTGACTTTTAATGATTTCCCTTTTAATTGATATAGTTAAATAACAAACATGCATAGTTTTATAAAAATTAAGACCTTACTTTAAAAAATAAGAATAGTCACAAATTTATTACAGTAAAGCCGAACTGGAATTTTTTAAGAAAGTAGCTACTCTACAGTAGGAAGTTGAAAGTTAACAATCTTATTTGGTTCTTCACTAGGCCACCCGCGGCCCTTAAGCCATAAGTCCTAGGCCTTGGCCTATTTAACAGTTTTTAATCTAACGATGTTATATTCATAACGTTTACGTAACACATCAAATTATTAATATTGCGGTATTACTCAGGCAGAAAATAACATTAGGACTAACGTTTAGGCCCTTCTAAAAGTTTTCGTTCCGTCATTCCCATATTCGTAAAATTTACATAACAAGTATTGTCAATAATCAAACAGAAGTCATCGCTGTTTCCACGTTTATAAGTGAGTCACGGAAAAGTTCTCAGTGGCCGCCACCAGGAATCGAACTCAGGGTCTTCCAGTTACGCGCCGGATATGCTTCCACTGCACCACAGCTATTCCTATTCCACGTCAAATGTCTGTATTAATTGTCAATAATATTGCGCTTCTACTTATGCACCATACATTCAATCCATACATTAATTAATAGGCCGTAGGCCTAAGCCTATTCAACACTTTTTTCTTCGCCTGTGAATTAATTAAGTAAAAGAAAAATATCGCAAACTTGACATGTTATGTAAATATTTAGTACCTACGTAAAAGTGCAGCGTTATTAAAAAATCCCACCTTAGGGTCCTTTTCCGAACATACATGAATTATGCTGTAATTCTCGCTTGGCTTACATAGAACGTTTTCTCGAAATTTGTTTGGAGTTCCTAATTCAATTCTCAATGTAGGCCAAAAATCGATAATACTTACACCCCCCCCCCCACCTTGAACTTTTGTGACCAGTTGTCCTGTGGCCAATTCTCCTACACCCATTTTCGTTATGTAGGTGAGGTGGCCAAGAAACCGCAATTTTTATATGACCCCTAACGGTTTTTTGGCCAGCAGTCTGTGACCAGTTGTCCGAACACCGTTTATAACAGACATATAAAACTTATCAGTCGATCACATATTTTTCCCGTGAGCATTTTGTCTGTGGGCGATTTTTCCTATTTTCGAGAAGTGGGCGTTTTTTCCGTGGGCATTCTTTCCTCATACCCATCGATGATAGAGAATGAATTCCGTCGGCCGGGGGCTTGTCCAGTAGCCGGCGATATTGGGAAACATTAAAATAAATAAAACAATCTGAGAGTGATTTCTAAAACAGAATGGAAGATTTTTTAAGAAGTAAAAATACGTCCCCAATGTTTTTAGGACTTTATTTTTGTTATTCACGCGTTAAATAAGCCGGTTCAGGAGGTGTCTCTGGCTACACGTTTCAATTATGATTCCAATGCCAAGCTACCGATATGACGGGTTAATTTATTTTACGTAACTTAAAAAGTTTTCGATGGATGCAGGAGAAATTTGAATGGATATTTCATCAATACAAATGATTGCCATAATAAAAATATCAAAACATTTACTCGAAAATTCATGAAAATGGGATAACGTATTTTATTTCCTAGTTAGCAATAATTCTTCACTGAGCAAGCCGCCATCCCAATTCCCCCGCAAGACTGCACTCTGGAAGGAAGGAGGGAGGGAGGGACGGAGGGACGGAGGGGTCAACACAGGAGGTTATAAGGGTAGCTGAATGTTTTGGCAATGAACACCTACACCTGTGTGTAATGTACTGTACTTGTTGACAGATTTATGTTCCCTTTATAAGTAAACTGCAACATCACTTCAGCAGTTTCTCCCCCATTATCCCAAACTTCCATTCCATGAGTCAGCAGAGCAGGGAAGGTGTACGTCCAACGAGGATAACGGCGGTATCTTTCATTGAAAGAATTAACGGCGGTATCTATACTACTTGCAAATTTTTCACACATCATACTACTTGCCTATTTTTAACCTAATTAATAATCCCCTGTATCATGAATCCCAGTAGAAAGACAGTGGATGCTTTAAATTGTTTTAACCCTTTAAAACAGCCTCATCATTCCCATGTAAGAAAGGGATTAAGATCTGTTATGCCTTGGATGTGTTCATTGATACCAGGAATGACTGAAAATTCCAAAGTCTGTGATAGCTGTAGAAAGGAGCTTTTGAAGCTGAAGAATGAGAATAGGCCTACCACAGAGGATCTCCCTAGCACTAGCCAGTGTGACCCTCAACTTGTGAATGATAGAAGATCTGATAATGATCTTGACACTGATGCTTCATTTGGTAATAAGTCTGAGTCATTAAGATCATTTAACACCTCTCTTATGGAGATAGGTGAATCTCCAATACACAGGAAAAAGGCAAAATATAAAAAATATTCTAAACAGAAAGCTAAAAAAAAATGAGTTCCGCAATAAAAAAGAAACTTATTCCAAATGCTGATTCCTCTGATGATGATCAAGATAGTGTTTCAAAAGATGAGATGGTGAACCACTTAACCAATGCCTACCAAAATTGTGAAAGCAGGATAAAGAAGATTATGATACTGATCTTGCTGTCTGATAGTTGAAGTGTTAGGAAGATCGTTAAAGAGTTCAAATCTAAAAATTATCAGGTTAGGCAAGCCAAAAAGCTCTTACAACAGAGGAGGATTTTGTCCACACCAGATCAAAGGCCAGGGAAAAACCTACCCATACAGACTGCCAATGTTGTTAAGCGATTTTACGAGAGTGAAGAAGCAAGCAGACCAATGCCAGGAATCAAGGACTGTGTTTCAATGAAAAACAGTGAAGGTAAGAAAATTAAAGTTTTAAAAAGGTTAATGCTATGTAATTTGAAAGAAGTATACAAGCTCTTCCAAGAAAAGTTTACTAAAACTAAAGTTGGCTTTTCAAAATTCGCAGAGCTATGGCCAAAAAACTGTATACTAGCCGGCCAGAGGGGTACACACTCAGTTTGCGTGTGTTCTATCCATCAAAATGTCAAACTGATGATGGAAAACTCCAAGATGAGTTCTATCATGGATGGGCAAATTCAAAACTACAAGGATTGTCTTTTAAAAATGGTGTGTAGTCCAGCGTCCATTGATTGTTACTTTTCAAATTGTGGTTCTTGTCCTGGTGGTGATGAAATAAGGAAAATCGTGGAAGATGGATTTGAAAAAACTTAATTGAAACTAACTTTTCACCAATGGATCTCAATTGACCGGTGTAACTTGGAAACTCTACAAAAACCTGTTCATGAATTTGTTGATCTTTTTTGCGACCATCTCAAAGTTCTACGTCATGATTTCATTGCCAAGCAACAGAGTACTTTTATGAGTCATACCAAGTGTTACCCGTATGTCCTCCGGAATATCGTGTAACATTGGAGGACCATGATTTCGTAGGTATGAATTTCGGAAAGGGGGCCTACAAATTAGTAAGTGTAGGAAAGCAATATATTCACCAAATAATTCCTACGGTATCGCATAGTACGAGGAAATTGTTAAACGAGGAAGAGTAGTTACCAAGTAGACAATTTAGAGAGCGCGGAAATTGGGAAAGAAAATCCGAGAAGCGTAATGCGGACAGGCATTCTAAGAGGATAATTATAATACATATTTCTTAATTATTCTAAGACCTGGCTGAGCAGATTTCTTTCTTGAAGAGAAAATTCCTTATTTTTTTCATCATTCTTTTGAATTGCTGTTTTTTTTTATTTTATTTTTTTTTTGTGTTCCCCGAGCTCGCCGGAATTCAAGTAGGGATAGGCACGAAACACACCCCTTGGTTAGTAAAAGGAAAACTCGGAGGTTACAACAAGCAACGCTACGAGAGTGAAATGCTCGCAATCACAGGTGGGGGGCCAATTTACTGGACCATCTTCTATTAACGAAGTCACGTTTTACGCACGCTAGCGGGGAACGAACAGGGCATATTTCTCGTAGTGGGCGTAACTGGTTGACACCAACAGAAAGAGTCACACAGGAAGCGTACGTGAAAATTCTAAGGCAACGCGGACATCCCGTGGAGCAGTTGACAAGATAAAGGAATATTCATCTTCAAGAAAACTCCATGTTATCAAGCCTTTGCCAACGAATCGGAGGGATTCCCATACAGGGATGTAAACCAATGCCGAAGCGAGGAAAAGGGGCCCAACCAATAAGGGGAGAGCCATTTGGGTAGGACAGGAACACCCCCAACCCCTTAAACATAGACGAGAGAGAGAGATTTTTTAGAGCACGGAATTCAATGATGACTTCTGATTCTGGGTGAACGCAGGCTACACATTCAATGATGACTTGAGATTCTGGGTGAACGCATGCAAAAGTTTGACAATAATCGAGGATAAGATATCAGTTCTATATTCCGGGCGATCGAGAGGAGAGAGAGACGCGGTCCACTCGCATAGCTGAGAAGGACGTTTTCGCAGTTTGAGGATGTTGACACGATAGGAAAATCTTTCAAGAGGCGTAAAGGGACTCACGATTATGGCAGCGAGGGCAAGATATACAATTTTATAGCTGAGCGAAAGAGAGACACGATAGAACTTGCTATCATAGAAGTTTTAGCGACAACAAAGGGACTCGCGTAAAAGCCAAACGAAAGGATGAGAGAAGAAACAGTGTGCATCCAGAAGGACCGGATGAGGTCCCAACCATAGACTTTATACCTATAAGTAATACCGGACGACAACGAATGTGATGAACAGAAAAGGATTTGGTGAGAAAAATTTCATAATTCCCAATATCTCGTTAGCATGATCATGATTTTGTCTCCTATACATCCTCGGCAGAAAAGATATTTTTAATCTCTTGCAAGTGCTGAATAACATAATGTGTCTTATATTTTGCGAAAGGTGAACTTTAAAATATGATTGCGAATATCAAAAAGCATAATGAACATAAAATATATTTTGGTTTAAATTAATAGAAATCTCCACCGATCAGTGTAACAGATTTTAAGGAAACACAAATGAAAATAAATTCTGTATTTTATAATGAAATTTACCCGAGTTTCTCAAATCTTTGAAAATTCAAAATAAGTGAATCTTTGTTGATTTTAACCTGAATAATTAAGTAGAACAATCGTAAAGTTTTGATAGAGTAGCAACTCCAAGATTTTAAGGAGAAAATAACTTTTAGCATTTAGCAAGCCCAGTCGCAGGATAAAAAGTCCAAATCTGACATCATGAGTTTATTAAATTTCAAGCGGCATATGGAGGAATATAGGTTTCCCATGTTCTCCCATATGAAACACAATGCAATGCACCCGTCAACCCTGAGCTTGGAGACCCTCAATTAGGGAACCCAACTTCACGGTAGACACCCATAGGCGGAAGATAATAGAAGATAAAGAGTTACGAAAATTAACGGTCTTTTTAATAATTAATCCCACTGCAGCGAATAGGACGCAACAGATGGTTCGCCCTCACATCGAGTAGGGGGTGGTAATACAAGGAAAATTTGTCCCATTCAGAGGTGGCAGTAGTTTGTGACTTTTCTGAAAACTACCATTTTGTTTTACAAGACGAAGCACAATCCTATCATTGGAACAGTGCCCAGGCTACTGTTCACCCTTTTGTGGTTTATTTCAGGAAGGAAGATAAGGTCGAACACTGTAGCTTTGTGGTCATCTCAGAGTGCCTTGAACACAACACCGTGGCTGTCCGTTTATTTCAGAAAAAACTTATTCAGTTTTCAAGGTCCAAATTTAACGATGAACTGAAGAAAATTTTCTATTTTTCGGATGGCTCAGCTGCCCAATATAAAAATAAAAAGAACTTTCTGAACCTTTGCTTTGCAATCATGAAAATGATTTTGGAATTGAAGCAGAATGGCATTTTGGACTATTGAACTTCTTGGACTAATTGAAGCAGAATGGTATTTTTCAGCTACTGCTCACGGTAAAGTCCCATGTGATGAAGTGGGGGGAACGATTAAAAGAGAGGCAGCAAGGACGAGTCTACAAAGGAAATACCAAAATCAGATCATGACACCTTTTCAACTCTATGAATGGGCAAAACTTGACCTTTCCAGGTCCATGGAATTTACATATGTTACACAAGAAGAGTACATAGAAAATGAACAACATCTGGCCCATCGGTTCAGTCAGGCTGTGGCAATTCCAGGAACTCGAAAGCTCCACGCTTTCACTCCCTCAAGGTGTGGAACAAAAGTTTATGCTAAGCCATTTTCATTTGCCCCATTATCAACTAGCTATCAAGTATCAAGTCATCTCTTATGGAGAGAAGTTAGACTTTCACGAACTTAATGGGTATGTTACCGCGGAATTTTCTATACCCCCGTAACATTTAAATTTCATCCGTATAATTTTGCTTATTTATTATTTTTTTAATTTTTACTCTAAAGCGGTAGGAAATAAATATTTAAATTGCCAAATTAGAATATCAGTGGTTAAAATTACTTTCTGGTGAAGCTGAGCCAGGCTACCCGAAAGTTTCGGTTGATAATTAGAACAGTCTTAATTGCACTCAAGCCAAATGAAAAGCGGAAAATTATTTTTTTTTTTTTTTCACGGAAACTGGATGAAAATCCCAGATGGGAAGGAAGAGAAAGGAAGACATTCACAGTTCATTTTTTTCTCACGGAACGCACGGAAGGAAGGTATAATAGCAGTAGTCTCGTAGCCGAAGCAGAGAGAATAGCAGGAGCGCAATAAATCCTTTTGGGGGTGTCACCCCTTTTCTCAAGCAACGCTTGCGAGCATCTCTGCATTGTCCGGGGTAGCGACGAAATTAGAGATAAGTCACGTCGCCGGAAATACCTACGTGACAATCTTCGCTTCTAAGTAGCTAGGTGTGGGTAATTAACAAAAAGGTGCGAGAACAAGTTGACAGCTGAAAGAAGACATAATTTTTGGGAAAGTGACCCGAACTGAACGCATGGCAAGCGAATCGCATAGCAGGGCTATCTCTGAGGGCCAATGACATAACCCGACGCGATTCGGACGGCCGGGCCGTCACGCCCCAAGATGGACACCGGACACGGGAAAAACAGAAATATTAACTGAATGAGGAATGAAGACTTCAGACCAGAGACTCTAAGATAACGACAGAGAGAACACTCGAGAATTACATGCTGAGTAGAAGAGGTTTCAGCAGTTTCGGAGGAGAGATTTTTCCAAGATAGAGAAATGAGGTAGTTAGAGTTAAAATAGTCTACGACCAGCCGGCAACCCAGCATCACGATCAGGGCTTCCTAAGGAAAAGAGGGTATGATGACTTTTATCTTACGCATTTCTAATTCATGCCTCATAGCTTTGCATGTGCTATGCAGGACTGGTTACCCGAAAGTCTCTCACATAGTGCATTAATAATTTTCCTGTGGCGCACCGCGCTGTGTTTTAAACCAGTAACTAAAGTTTAAAGTCAAGAATATTTAAGTGCGTTATACCTGTTTGAAATAAATAACTAAATTGTGTAGCTAAAACAAGCAACCTCACCGGTACATTGTACCTAGCTTTAAGACCATCTTCTAAAAGAAATAAACAGTAAAATTTAATTCACGTGTCACTCAGATCATTTCTCCAAATGTCATTAGAGTTCAATTAGTGATTTTCTTATTGTTATTCATGCAACTTTTTACTTTAACTTCTTTGCGGCATATGAATGAGCATGGAAACCCCATGCTAATTCATATGAAACACAACGCGGTGCAATTGTCGACCCTGAGCTTGGAGATCCTTATTTAGGGAATCCAAATTCATTGTTGACACCACTAGCCGAAATTTTGAATGCGAATTGTTTAGAATTGAATTTTTGACCTTTTTAACTTTATTTCCCACTACGGCGAATAAGGCGTAGTAGTGGTTCGCTGATACCCGACAGGGACAGGTAATAGGTATGTCATTTCTATATACAACGAAAAATGGTGGCTGAGCTATATTTTGGGAAAAAATTATGAAAATGAAGTGAAAGTTAAATTTCTCCAGCCATCAGGACCTTCTTTTTCTTACCCCTCAACACCTGATTTGCTCTGGATTCCTTCTATGATGTCATTTGCAAAGTGAATCCCATCACGCCAACTGGTCGAGCTTACACTTATAACCAGAAGGGGAAAAGAAGAAGATTACTAATGTCATTAAACACTTCTTGGACTAAAGCAAAGACTGATAGACTTGAGTTAGCAGCAGCCACCACCTCCAGCATATTGACGAATACTATGTTAATTTTTTGGGGTAAGCTGCTAAAACCAATGTTTTCTCTTCTTGTAAATCAAATTAAATTTTTTTAGTTGCCATGTAGTTGGAAAATGTAGAATAAAATTTGTAATAGCACTATCATAAATTCTTAAACTACAGGTAATAAGTCAGCCAGATTTGTCTAAAGCCAGACTTTTGTGAAAAGCTAAATCTGATATGTTAGCTATTTCTCCATACATGTGAAACTTGTACTCCCTGTATAATCTGATCCCAAAATGAAACTTTGGTAGATGTAAGAGCACAATGCAAAGAAATTTTGTAAATTTTTTTGGCCAGGTCTGTATCTCATCTGGTTCTTGAGAAAACGACATTTAACTATTTCAGGTTGCAGCTTTTTCAAATAAAAATTAAAATAATTAATACTTAATAACGTTTGAAAGGAATGCAAAAAAATGGGGGTGGGTGTCATTCATAACTATGTAAGGACGGTTGCTACACCAAGTTTCATCAAAATCTGAGAGGTCAAGGGAGAATCAGTGTGGTGATTTGACATGGAATGACCCAAATATTAAACTGGAGCACATCCTTGCATCCAAAGTATAAATTATTGACATTTAACAACAACACAGGGTAGAGAGAGCGTCGCGCGAGCGGGGATTACGTTTGCTGGCGAAATATTCGCTCCGTCCGACTTACGTTTTCGGACATTTTCCCTACGTTTTTCAAGCTAAAATACAAATATTTATGCATTAAAATGAAATTTAATAACAACAATACTGGGCAGAAGAAACATCGTGAGAAAAATAAATTAGGGGGGGGATCTGCACTCCGTTTAACTTTCGTTTTCGAAAGATGAAATACCGTCCCCAGACGGAAAAGACCCCTTCCTTCCCCCAAAAAACAGCTTCTTTTCTGTTTTACATTGATCTCGAGGATGACCCAAATGACAGAAAAAGCGGAATTTCGCGAATCCACGAAATAATATCATGTATGAGTAAGAAGTAACTAAGAAATGGGAAAACACGAATTATATGGAAAATGAAAGTGAAAAATAGATACTGCGTTGCTCACTCTGCCGTGAAACAATTTTACGGGACACGGAAACGGCGCGATTCCACCACGGACGGATTAAATACTGATCTAGAAATTTAATTTCGTTTAATAAAAGGGCAAAAATGATTGCTCTCTATTGATAGTTTCGAAGAAGTATGTATTAGAAATAGGGTAACCTGCATTTCATTAGAAAAAATTCTTAAAAAAAAAAAAAAAAAAAAACCCCAAACAAACCGAAGTCGTTCCCAGTATTACCCGAGATATTAAAGAAGAGGAATATGACAAGAAAACATCAAAAATAAAAATACAATCAGGCAGACAGAGAGAGATAGAGAGAGAGAGGCTTAGTCGAAAAAAATTAATATGAGGAAACGGAAAACGACGTGACATTCTCAACACCCAAGAAACATTCCCGAAAATATTTAGCAAGTGTTAAAATCTTGAAAACACGAAAATAAACTTTACACAGATGTTTAATAACGTTATTTTACTGAGATTTTCGATTTCCCGTTGTATGCTCGACGTTTTCCGTCGTTCGTAGCGGACCTACGATTTCCATAACATACTCGATGCTTTCCGTCGTCCGTAGCGGACCGACGATTTCCATAGTAACTACGTAAAATTCCTAGTACTTGAAGTTGCTGAATCGTTCTTCCAACCACATGGACTTACTCAGCGTCAAGCGAAAGAGTGCGCACGGATAATTTACTGTACCGAAGTCCCGATGATGACGACGGGGGAACAGAGGTTCTGGCGCCCGATGGCGCAAAACCTGCCTTTTGTAGCAAGATGGCGCAATACTTTTGTTTTGACACACTTTGGCGCAGAATTTCCATCCCTGGAAGAGGTGACGTTATTCCCAGCCGTAACCATCCCGTCGTTCGAAGTCATAACGATTTTGTTCTCCGTAAGACGGAGGCATAACCCCCCCCCCTATAAAATTTTTATTGCATTTTTGGAATAATAACGGTAACAGTAAAAACGGAACAGAAAAAGCGGATTTCCGCGTTTTCGCGGGTCTTTCATGCCTGCAGTTATTCCAGTTCCTCATCGTCAACTTTCTGTGGTTGTCCCGGACGTTCTACATCACAGAGATCGAAATTTCCCTGCTTAAACCGCTAGAACCACTCACGCACTGCAGGACACAGCATCCTCACCCAAAGCAGCACAGATCATTTGCTGGGTTTCCGCAGCACTTTTTTCAGCTGAAACACAAACAGGAGGCAGTGCCTTAAATGTTGTTTCTCGAACGACATTGCTTTCGCCGTCAACTTTCGTCCCATCTGTCACTACAGCTGTGAGCGGTTATGGTTGCCTGGAAAGCTGTTGGATGGCGCTGCAATCAGCCATTATTACACATAGCACCGTGGATTGTTGGCCACCGTGGTGTAAAGTTAACGCGCTCGGCTAGTTATCGAGAGTTCCGTGGTTCAATTCCACGGCGGCGGCTGAAAATCAATTTTTCGGTTGCTATGTGTTTCTGGAACGTGGAAAGAGCGATGTATTTATTTATTTACTGTCGCCACGTGTTTGGAGGATTTTTATCATCACACACAGCTATTTGCATTTGCCAACGTTCTATGATCGCTTGTGGTTGGGGGCCGAGAATCAAGTTGCACACCTAATACCACGGCGTGCATGACATGTCAAAGCATTTAAAATCACAAGAGCATGCATCAAATGTGAAGAAGCAGAGAAAAATGTCGTCTGAATTTTAATATTTGGAAGTTGGCAGGTATGCAAGCGTAAGCCGCCGTCGAATGCTAGTAGTTGTAAAATGATCGGTTCTGCCTCCCTTTCACTTAACATTGAGCAGCGCATCACGGGTGCCGCAAGGGGACTATAACAGGAAGGGGGTCGGAGCTCCTCACGAGTCCTCCTCATGATGTGTTCTTCACGAATGAACCTACCGGAAGTTTCTTATCTCGGGAGATAATTAACGTATTTATTGAACTTTGGCAATTGTTTGGGAAAGGAAGTTCTGTGAATGTATTTATTGGACTTTTGTTCTGTGAATGTATTTGTTAGAGAAATTTTTATAGAATGTATTCATTATAACTTTTTTCGGACTCCTCAACTTAGGACCCCCCCCCCCCCCATATGTAATACGGGGTTTTACTCGTGATTTGTTCGTATTACTTTTTCTCTGTTTTATTCTTTCGATTAATTTACGCTAATTCTTCATGTTTCTTCCCCTATCGAAATTACTTAGTTCAAGTATTATTTATTCTTTGTTTTTCTCCCAAATAATTCCTAAGTGTCCCCAACTCAAGAAATTTTATTATATGTTATAACTCATTTTGTTCTAACTTGGTTCTTTATTTTGTTTTCCCTCATTGATTTTTTTAACAACGTTCGGGATATGTAATACGGTTTTTTACTAATAATTTTGCAACTTCGTTTTTGCAAAAAGTTAGTTTTGGAACAGTTTATTCTCACCTAAATTTAAAATATACATCAAGAAAAGGAAATTGAAATCGAAGAATTTGCTACAGTTAAAGGTCCCCCGAGCGAGATATTAAAACAATACTCATACCATCCATTCAGAGATGGGGTATCAGGAAAGCCACTTCCCTCTTTCTCGCCTTATTGTAGTTCTCAAGAACCAGATGAGATACAGACCTGGCCAATGTCTCATTTTCAAGCTCTTTTGGTGGGCCTTAATTTGATGTGCAACACGACAGAGTTCAAAATATAAATTTTTTTCTTAAAACCAAATTTTTAATTTTCAAAAAACGTCAATTCTAACATTTTGAAAAAAATAACAAAATTACTTTGCATTATGCTCTTACATCTACCAAAGTTTCATTTTGGGATCAGATTATACAGGGAGTACAAGTTTCACATGTATGGAGAAATAGCTAACATATCAGATTTAGCTTTTCACAAAAGTCTGGCTTTAGACAAATCTGGCTGACTTATTACCTGTAGTTCAAGAATTTATGATAGTGCTTATTACAAATTTTATTCTACATTTTCCAACTACATGGCAACTAAAAAAATTTAATTTGATTTATAAGAAGAAAACATTGGTTTTAGCAGCTTACCCCAAAAAATTAACATAGTATTCGTCAATATGCTGGAGGTGGTGGCTGCTGCTAACTCAAGTCTATCAGTCTTTGCTTTAGTCCAAGAAGTGTTTAATGACATTAGTAATCTTCTTTTCCCCTTCTGGTTAAGTGTAAGCTCGACCAGTTGGCGTGATGGGATTCACTTTGCAAATGACATCATTAGAAGGAATCCAGAGCAAATCAGGTGTTGAGGGGTAAAGATCCAGGCTTAGAAATTTTGCTAGTAGACATTGGCCACCAAGACCAAGATTGCTAGTGGCCATAAAAAAAAAAAGTCAGTGGTCAAACTTTGAAAAAATCGCATTGTATATTTCATACTACTATTTTTTATAAAATTGCTTACTATAATATCAATGTTTTATTTTACATATCTCAATTATAGTATGCTTAAAAGTTGAAACTGAAGTAATAAAATACATAAATTAATCTTTGTGGTTTGGTCAAAAAGATTTTATGTTATCCTCTCACCATAGTATCCCATCTTCAGGGTCAAAATTACTCATTTTTATTGCTGATGTTTTGATCCTAATGTGACTTGCAAGTCTGTTCTTTTTCATTAGAAGGCTTCTTTCACCTAATGTGTTTTTAACTGCTGACCAAAACATTCTACATGACCATTTAACAACAGTGTCGTTAAAAGCAGTTACTAGATCTCTCATGATTTCAGAGGGCTTTAGAATATCAGAATTTTCCAATTTGTGTAACAAAGCATTTGAAATACATGGATTCTGTTAGGATTCAAACTAACAAGAATCTTCTTGATTTGAAGTCACTATTCCAAAGCACGATCAGGGTGAAACTTTAAAACTTTGCATATTTCAGTTATTGCATCATCACCATGATTGTTTAGGCTTTCAGAAGATTTGGGAAATAGCACCTCATCTAAAGAGCAGACATATATTTGCAGAAAACAGATGTTTGGACATTATTAAATCTTATTTTCTCAAGTTTCTGTGCAATTCTTTTTCAATAAATCAATGCTGTTTTCTGTAGAACTTAATCCTATATCTTCATCATCTGCAACACATCTTCGTTGACTGCATGATGCGCTGATTTGGTGACCTTGAAATGTTGACGGCATGTCATCATTTTGAGACAAAGATTCCTTAAAAAAGGACCAATTTGTCCCTTCACCTGCAGATTTTAAAACAGTCAACTCTAGTTCAGTAACATAGTGCAAAAGACTACTGATGTCCACGTCAGTTTTTTCCAGCTTTCTGGAACATTCAGCAACAAACACATGATATTATGTCAAAAAATCCATAGAAACTTTATCTTTCTTGGAAATTAGGAAGTGGGATGTTTTCTTGGGGTACTATTAAAAGCACATTGATTACAGTAAAAAGTGCTTGGGAAGGCAGATAATATGAAAAAAAAGTCTTTGCTTTTTGCTGACTGTGATAAGTCATAGATATAAATCAGGATAAATATCCAGATTATCAGTTATTTGGAGTTACCACTCATTTTGCCAAATTAAATTCCCTGAGTTTTCCCATCTGCAGACAATAGTATTTTTAAAAGCCACACAAACTGTATTTCAATTGGATAAACAGTATTATAGAAACACTAACAGACAAAAGAAACTAAATCATCTGCTGACGGTAAGGTGAAAAAAAGCAGTCTAACACACGAAAAAGAAAAATCTTCGCGGATCTTGTAAACATCAAAACTGGCATAAAAAGAAAACAAGTTCTTGTGCACAGGAATACCATACCTGACAACATTGGCAAGAGCCCTGTCAGTGGTAAACAACATTATTGTGCGGCATACATAGACGCTTTTTTTTACGAAACTATGCATCTCTTTGTGAAAAATAAATATGCGCCACAACAAAACGTAACAACAAACAAGGACACTAATGAAACTAACAGGTGCGAAACACAAAGTTGATTCCCCTGGCGAGGGCATGATAGGTAACATTGTGAGATTTAAGTTAAAAACTTCCACCAGTAAAAATCAGTCAGATGTGTTCAAAATCCCACAACGCTTGACAGACAGGAAATCCAAGCAAGTGAACCTGCAGTGCATGAACCTCCACTTACCGTATGATCATACTGCCTCTAAAATTGTAGTTTATGTCAAGATAAGACCAAAGAAGGAAAAAAATGCTGAATGTTTTAACTGGGTGAAAAATCAAAACACACAGCAAGAATGTGGACTACTGTCAGTTTGTCTTTTTGTTGACTCTGCAGCTGCACAGCATCCATTGCTTAATTTTTCTCTCTGCTGATATCTTTCTCTCATTATTTCTTCATTGATGCTTTTCTTTCTTTCTTTTTTATGCCCTCTGATAACAATAACTTCATCCATCATGCTGAAAGAACTTTCAGCCTGAAGACCATGAGTGCATGATATCAAAGCTTTAACTATTTTAGATAAATGGTGTAATTTTGAGAATATCAGTACTTTTGAACACCATGCATCAACTTTTACAAATTTTCTAACTTTGTCAGTTCAATTTTCGTGAATTTCTCCCTCCCTTATCAAGCTTAAATGCAAAAACTTAAGGGACGGGGAATGTTTAACAACGCGAGAGAGGGGGAACATCGCGAGGGGTGGGGATGCTATTACGGTAGAAATCATTGCACCGTCCGACTTCCGGTTTTGGAAATTCCGCTATTTTCAAGCTGAAAGACAAATATTTATGCGGTAAAATGTTATTTAACAATAATACTGGGCAGAGATAACATCGCGATAAAAAAGGAATTACGATTGCGGAAAAAATCTGAACTCCGTCGACCTTCCGTTTTCGAAATTTTCGTAAACACGGAATTCCGTCCTCCGACGAACATCCCCCCCCCCCCCCCCAAATTATGTTCACTTACTTGTGCATTGATCTTGCGAATGAGTAAAATAATAACAAAAAAGGTGCATTCCTCGATTTCGCGGAAGAACCTGATGCCTGAAGATTACGGTAAATTTTTGCGGCGTCCAACCTCCGTTTTCACAAATTTTTGCCTACAGTTTCAAGCTGAAATACAAATATTTATGCAAAAAAATGATATTTAACAAGAAAACTGGACACAAAGGCAACATCGGAAAAAAAAATCACGATTACGGTAATGTTTTCACACGGTTTTCGAAAGTTTTGAAACACGAAATACCGTCTCCAGACCCTCCGTTTCGCAATTTTTTTGCGGCGTCCAACCTCCGTTTTCGCAAATTTTTGCCTACAGTTTCAAGCTGAAATACAAACATTTATGCAATAAAATCATATTTAACAAGAAAACTGGACACAAAGGCAACATCGGAAGAAAAAAACACAATTACGGTAATGTTTTCACACGGTTTTCGAAAGTTTTGAAACACGAAATAAATTCTCCAGACGGACCCCCCCCCGCAAATTGTCTTCAGTTTTACACTGATCCTGAGAACGATCTAAATGATAACAAAAAAAACGCGGAATTCAGGGAATCTGCGTAATAATCTCATGTATAATCATAAAACAATAGCAAAATGAAAAAAAAAAAATTCAAGCAGAATAAAAATTCGTAGAATCCGTAGTTTCGACAGCGAAGTCAGACAACTAAATCCGTAGAAACCACATTCTGTAGTAGTTGGCAGGTATGCCTAAATACTATTACAGTAAAACCTCGAAAATCTGGAATCGTCCGAACGTTGCCGATTCCGGAATGTTGAAATCCGGATTATAGAGTTTGGTTAAAATTGAAACTTAGTATTAACTAAATATACTATTAAACACTATATCTGGTAAAAATAATGACAAAAAGCCAAGTTAAAAAAAATAAAAAAAATTAATTGGTTAAGTGAACACGGAAAGCGGGTGGAAAACACTCGGTCAGTATTAATTCGTAAAATAAATTTTCTTTTTAGCCGGCCGCTTTGAGGATTGTATGAAAGAATGCCCACGGAAAAAACGCCCACGGAAAAATCGCCCACGGAAAAAACGCCCACGGAAAAAACGCCCACGGAAAAAACGCCCACTTTTCGAAAGTAGGAAAAAACGCCCACGGAAAAATTGCCCACAGACAAAATGCTCACGGGAAAAATATGTGATCGACTGATAAGTTTTTATGTCTGTTATAAACGGTGTTCGGACAACTAGTCACAGACTGCTGGCCAAAAAATCGTTAGGGGTCATATAAAAATTGCGGTTTCTTGGCCACCTCACCTACATAACGCGAATATGGGAATGACGGAATGAAAACTTTTAGAAGGGCCTAAACGTTAGTACTAATATTATTTTCTGCCTAAGTAATACCGCAATATTAATAATTTGATGTGTAAAATATTTTCTGCAAACCTTACAAATATGAGAGGAAAGTTCGGATTGCACTGATTGACTGTAGAGGTTGTATGGTGTTGGCCTGAAAGCCGTGGTAGTCTTATGCAACATTTATTTTAAAACATACTAATGATTCACCGTTGTCTTCAAGCCAACTGCTATACGATATTTTTCTAGAAACTACAAATAAAAAATTCTCTGCGAGTATGTGCAAACCCAGGGAATTTGTCTGGGGAGGAGGGGGGGGGGGTGCTTAAAATCTAAAATATGTAATATAAAGAATTTCTGGTCCGATCGGGAGATTTCCAGTGTTTACAAGCTACAACACGTCGAATTATCTGAGGGTATCTGCTGCCTCAGGAAAATAGTCGGGGGGGGGGGGGGTAATACCAAAATCGTAAAATATCAAGAATATCTCTTCCGATCTGGAGATCTTCAGTATTTAGAAACTGCAACTCGACAAATTTTCTTAGCGCATGTCACTCTCTGGAAACCTGTCGGCGAAGAGGAGGGGGGGGGGGGGTAATACCAAAAGTGTAAGATATGAACAATTTCTCGTCCGATCGGGAGATTCTCGGCAATTAGCAGCTACAACTCGACACATTATCTGAAGGCATGTGAATGATGAAAATCTCCGGGTCGGAAGAGAAATTCTTCATATTCTACACTTTTGGTATTACCCCTCCCCCTACCCCCCGACAGGTTTGCTCAGTAGGTTCATGCCCGGAGATAATGTCTCCAGTTGTAGTTTGTAAATGCTGAAAATCGCCCGATCGGACAAGAAATTCTATATAATTCACAATTATCATATAACCCCCACCCCCCACCCCCAGGTTTGCTGAGTAGGCACGTACCCTCAAATAATCTGTCCAACTGTAGCTTGTAAATGCTAAAAATCTCCCGATGGGACGATACATTTTTCAAATCTTAGAGTTTTGATATCCCCCCCCCCCCGGACAGGTTTCCTGAGTCAGCACATGCGCTCAGATATTTTGCAGACTTGTAGTTTGAAAACCCTTAAATCTTTTGCTGAGATGTAGATCATAAACATTTCTTATAAAGAATTACATTAATTATCGCAATTAAGAAAAGACGAAATTACGGAAACTTTATATGACTCTGATTACCAACCTCTAGGGTTCGTGGGCACGAAGCGGTCGAAAACGTTATTTTTATGAGGCCCCTTAAAATTTTTGTGGCCAGTTCTCCTACACCCGTCATGTAGAAATTAACTGTTTTAGTTGTCCTTTGGAAAACTCCCAGGAAGCTATGAGTGCGTATTTTTTTCTTTACACTGGGAAGAAAAGAAGTATGCCTGCAACTTGAGATTATACTACTCACGGGGAAGACACACCCTGACCGGTGGCCAACCGATAAATTTAAATGAAATATATCCCTTGTTATTTGGGGTGCGGTCGCTAGCAAACGTTCCAGCTGCAGCTGCAAAGCACCACTTTGACGAAAGACAGATGCTCCCCCTCCCCCTTCGGCTCGCCGTACACAAAAGAGGATTTCCAAAAGAGACAAGAGTGCAAAGAAAGCACATTACACAAAGTTATATCTGTACATTGCGCCTTTTACGAAAATCGCTTTTACAATTAAATGCTATACTTTACAAGTTTTTATAAATAAAATAATCTGACTTTTAATGATTTCCCTTTTAATTGATATAGTTAAATAACAAACATGCATAGTTTTATAAAAATTAAGACCTTACTTTAAAAAATAAGAATAGTCACAAATTTTTTACAGTAAAGCCGAACTGGATTTTTTTAAGAAAGTAGCTACTCTACAGTCATCATCATCATCATCATCAACCATTATCAATCCACTGCTGGACGAAGGTCTCCCCAAGTTTCCTCCACAACGGTCTGTCTTGTGCCAGTCTCCTCCATGTCACCCCTGCATACTTTCGAATTTCATCCACCCATCTCCCATGTGGTCTTCTTCTGGGTCTTTTCCTGTCCCTTGGAATCCAATCTAAAATTTCGGCTGTCCATCTATGATCTGTCCTTCTGGCAGTATGTCCAGCCCATTGCCATTTCAGGGATTTAACTCTGATCATGATGTCTTCCACTCTTGTCATTTTTCGGATCCACGAGTTCCTCTTCTTATCTCTCCTGGTTACACCAAGTATGCACCTCTCCATGCGTCATTGAGTTGTCTGCAGCCTTTGTATGTCTCTTTTAGTTAAGGTCCACGTCTCTGCACCATACGTAAGCACTGGAAGGATGCATTGATCAAACACTTTTCTTTTAAGACATAATGGCATATTGCTCTTGAAAATTATGCTGTTTCTTCCAAAAGCTCTCCAGGCAAGTTTTGTACGCCGATTAATTTCTTCATCAATGTGACCCTCACTTGATATCTGCTGTCCAAGATAAACGTACGTGTCTGTTATCTCCAGCTTTTCTCCATCAATCGATAAATCTTCATTTCTTGTAAAAGCATTGAACATCACTTTTGTCTTCTGAAAGTTCATTTTTAATCCCACTTCTTTACTCTTGTCAGCAAGTTCCTGGATCATACTCTGCAGCTCTGATGGGCTAGTTGCAAAAATGACTACGTCATCAGCAAAACGAAGGTGGGTTAGATAATCTCCATTAATCTTTATCCCCTTGTTTTCCCAGCTCAGCGACTGAAAAACACCCTCCAATGTCGCATTAAAGAGCTTCGGAGATATGGTGTCACCTTGTCTCACTCCCTTTCCAATTTTTATGCGTGTTGTATTTTCAAACAGCCTAATCTTTGCACTTGCATTTTCATAGATGTTATTAATAATATTAATGTATGCATCTTCAATACCGCAGGTTTTCAGAGACATTGTAACTGCTGATGGTTTCACCGAATCAAAGGCTTTTTCATAATCGATAAAAGCCATGCACAATGGAAGTTCATATTCCCTCGCTCTTTCAATTAGTTCTCTCAGCACATGGATATGATCTATTGTGCTGTAGCCACTCCTGAATCCAGCTTGTTCTCTCGGTTGAGCCATGTCCAGTGTTATCTTCAAGCGGTGTGAAAGAACTTTAGTGAAGATTTTATAAACTACTGATAGGAGGCTGATAGGTCTGTAGTTTCCGAGATCCTCAATGTCACCTTTCTTATGTAGCAGGATCATTGTAGCGGTGTTCCAATCCTCAGGAATCTTTCCTTCATTTAGGCATCGAGTGAAAATTTGGGCGAGTACTGTTTCGATTTCTCCACTTGCTTCTTGTATGATGTCTACAGTAATTCCATCTTCTCCTGGAGCTTTTCCCCGCTTCATGTTCTTGATTGCATGTGCAACTTCTGCTGGAAGGACTGGAGGAACTCTGGTACTGGTATCTTTCATGATGTCTGGAGTGCATGTATCATCCCTTTCATATAATTTGGAGTAGAAATCTTTCACTCTTGTCAAAATTTTGCCTCTATTTCTTGTTACAGAACCATCTTCTTTTCTCAGTGCCATAATCTGTTTTCTTCCCTTACTGAGATGTCCCTCTGCTATCTTTAGGCTTTGGTTGTTTTCAATTGCTTTCCTCACTAGTTCACAGTTGAATTTTCTTACGTCTTCAGTGATACTTTTTCGTACTGTCTTGCATAGCTCTATATATTCCACTTTGGAAGTCACATCTTCTTTAGTTGTCCTCATCTCTCTTCTTTTTTGCATCAACATTTTCGTTTTTCCTGATAATTTATTTACATGCAACTTGTTCTTAGACCCAGCTAATTTTGTTGCTGTTTCCATAAGAGCTTTGGTTACTTTTCTGTTAACTTCAGAGATGTCCACTTCTTCCGATGTTAGGCCTTCTAAAGCAGAGAACCTGTTCTTCAGTTCCAACTTGAAGGTATTATGGTGTTTTATAAGGTTGGTTATGTCAATAGATTTTGTTTGTCTTATGAGCTTGCCACGTTCAAGTTTAGTGTTGAGGTGCATCTTACATCTCACCAATCTATGGTCACTACCTGTGTTGAACTTGTTTAGCACACTGCAGTCTTCTATGACGAATTTTTTGTTACACATAATAAAATCAATTTCACTTGTCGTCCCATTTGGATGTCTCCATGTCCATTTCCTGTGTGGCTTTTTCTTGAAGAAGGAGTTCAAGATGAAAAACCCTTCTGCCTCTGCAAACTCAACGAGAGTATTTCCACGCTGGTTTCTGTTGCCGTGACCGAATTTACCTACTGAAGTTTCATTCTGTTGCCGTTGCCCTATTTTTGCATTGAAATCTCCCATAATTATTTTCAAGTGCTGCTTACCTTTATTATTTAGATGACAAATTTCCTCATAAAATTCTTCAATTTCTTCTTCAGGATGACTTGTGGTGGGTGCATAAGTTTGAATAATCTGAGCCTGGTATCTTTTCGAGAGTTGGATAACAAGCCTTGCAGCTCTGTCAGAGGAACTTTCAACTTCTACAACTTTATCCTTCAGTTTCTTGTTTATTATAAATCCAACACCACTAGTTCTGCCAGTATCTGTCCCACGATAGTAGAAGAGATGTCCACTTTTCAGTTCGATGAGATCTTCTCCTTTTCTCCTTACCTCACTTAGCCCCACGATGTCCCACTTGATCCTTTGTAGTTCCTCTTCCAATTCAAGAAGCCTTGAATCAGAAGATAGGGAGCGTCCATTGTACGTTGCCAAGGTCAGCATCAGATGGCAGCCTAGTCCGGTCCTCCGGGGATTCTTAGCACCCTCTGCCTTCATGTCGCACTGGCCGCTGCCTTGGCCAGGTACATTCCAGCTGCCGGAGACTGAGGGCCAAGATTTAAGTTGTGGAGTCATTTTGGAGGGGTTTGGCCATAACTCACCACGCTGGCCAAGCGGGTTGGTGAGTGTGGGATAGAATTTCCTCTAATCCCGATGGTATAGTTATACCGCTATTGGCGGTCGTCAGAGCCCCTTTAGTAGGAACAGGATGCACCACGAGAAGGCGGGGTTGACATTTGTCAAGGAGAGGCTGTGATGTTACGCATCACCTGACCTTACATCCCACTCTACAGTAGGAAGTTGAAAGTTAACAATCTTATTTGGTTCTTCACTAGGCCACCCGCGGCCCTTAAGTCATAAGTCCTAGGCCTTGGCCTATTTAACAGTTTTTATTCTAACGATGTTATATTCATAACGTTTACGTAACACATCAAATTATTAATATTGCGGTGTTACTCAGGCAAAAAATAATATTAGGACTAACATTTAGGCCCTTCTAAAAGTTTTCGTTCCGCCATTCCCATATTCGTAAATTTACATAACAAGTATTGTCAATAATCAAACAGAAGTCATCGCTCTTTCCACGTTTATAAGTGAGTCACGGAAAAATTCTCAGTGGCCGCCACCAGGAATCGAACTCAGGGTCTTCCAGTTACGCGCCGGATATGATTCCACTGCACCACAGCTATTCCTATTCCACGTCAAATGTCTGAATTAATTGTCAGTAATATTGCGCTTCTACTTATGCACCATACATTCAATCCATACATTAATTAATAGGCCGTAGGCCTAAGCCTATTCAACACTTTTTTCTTCGCCTGTGAATTAATTAAGTAAAAGAAAAATATTGCAAACTTGACATGTTATGTAAATATTTAGTACCTACGTAAAAGTGCAGCGTTATTAAAAAATCCCACCTTAGGGTCCTTTTCCGAACATACATGAATTATGCTGTAATTCTCGCTTGGCTTACATAGAACGTTTTCTCGAAATTTGTTTGGAGTTCCTAATTCAATTCTCAATGTAGGCCAAAAATCAATAATACTTACACCCCCCCCCCCTTGAACTTTTGTGGCCAATTCTCCTACACCCATTTTCGTTATGTAGGTGAGGTGGCCAAGAAACCGCAATTTTTATATGACCCCTAACGGTTTTTTGGCCAGCAGTCTGTGACCAGTTGTCCGAACACCGTTTATAACAGACATATAAACTTATCAGTCGATCACATATTTTTCCCGTGAGCATTTTGCCTGTGGGCGATTTTTCCGTGGGCGTTTTTTCCTACTTTCGCGAAGTGGGCGTTTTTTCCGTGGGCGTTTTTTCCGTGGGCGTTTTTTCCGTGGGCGATTTTTCCGTGGGCGTTTTTTCCGTGGGCATTCTTTCCTCATACCCGCTTTGAGGATGCACCAAAGATCGCAGGTGCACGCTAAATTCGGCGTTGGAGACGGTAGCGAGAGAGTATGGATTATGCTGGCTTTCAGCGAACATTCATAAAAAAAAAAACAATAATAAATGTCTAACTTCTAAAGTTTTATTCGGATTTTGACGAAATTTCACATGGAAGTTTATTTTGACGTGTCTTGGTTACTGTAAAATTTGCATTCGGTTATTTAAAAAATTGGAGATTTTGTTTTTTTATAAAAATTTCTCCCAGTACGACTTCCCCAAAGAGAAGAAGCTTTCATTCCCGCCCGCAACCATGCGAACTCTCTCTCCCACGATGACCCATATCCTTGCCTTTTTCTTATAACTTTTTTTTTTCTTTTCTGCTGTTCAAGCAGAATAGCTTCTGTACGTCCGATTTTCGTACATTTGGAGCAAAATTTTTCAAAAACGCGAGAATTCCGTACAAGTTAAAACTTTGTTTTCCGTACAGCACAAGTTAAATAAAATTAAATAATTATTTTTTTTTCCGTACCGGTACAGGTCGCCAGAATTGGCGATTTAATCAAACATTTTTAGTCGCAACGACAATGAAGTTTATCGCCAGTGGCGACCTGGCGACCGTGAGTCTGGTTCTTTATTGAGGGGTAAGAAAAAGAAGGTCATGATGGATGGATAAATTTAACTTTCACTTCATTTTCATCTTAATTTTTTCCTAAAACATAGCTCAGCCACCATCTGTCGTTGTATATAAAAATGACATACCCATTAAGTTCATGAAAGTCTAACTTCTCTCCATAAGAGATGACTTGATAGCTAGTTGATAATGGGGCAAATGAAAATGGCTTAGCATAAACTTTTGTTCCACACCTTGAGGGAGTGAAAGCGTGGAGCTTTCGAGTTCCTGGAATTGTCACAGTCTGATTGAACCGATGGGCCAGATGTTCATTTTCTATGTACTCTTCTTGCGTAACATATGTAAATTCCATGGACCTGGTAAGTTCAAGTTTTGCCCATTCATAGAGTTGAAAAGGTGTCATGATCTGATTTTGGTATGGCCTTTGTAGACTCGTCCTTGCTGCCTCTCTTTTAACCGTTCCCCCCACTCCATCACATGGGCCTTTACCGTGAGCATATTATCGCTCGGGTTCCTAATGGGGTTCACCCGGCATAAGATTGGGAGCCAAGGGGGTGGGTGGGGGTGTCGAGTGGATTGTGATTCTGCGATTCCCTGATTTAGGGCTGACGCAGCTTCAGGATCCACTGACGGGGCGTTGTGTTTCACACAGCAGATTTTCCTCTGGGAGTCAAAGGGTCCGCTGTGTGCCGCAATATTTTTGTGAACGTCTAGATTTAAAATAAAAAGCATAAGTGAAGTGATTTTCTAAGTTCCGGTTCCAAAAGTTATATATATTCTCCAAATAATCTAGGGTTGAGCACACATATTGTAGTTAACGATACACTCATCATGGAACCGAGACAAAATTAACAACAAAAACAATTTATTGGTTATGATTTGGCATAATAATAAATATACGCTCATGATACTAGCAAAAATGATTTAAGACTCTCTGACAGGAACCTGTACTCAATTGAGTATTTGCTTATTAAAATATAAACTCTATGTGTGGACTGCTCCTATAAAGATTTTATGAGGGGACACCAAAAAAAAAAAAAAAAAAAAAAAAAAAGAATAGGATGGATTTCCTACCTTAACCTCCGAATCTGGCCTAGATATCGCACTGCTGACCACTCCTGAGCCGGGAGAATTCTCGTCCGCCAAACACTGTTATCGTGGTTCCTCCACCTAGGGTACTGGTCTGCGATGTCTGCCCCGGTCCGTCAAACTTGGTGCGGGCTCTCGTCATGCTGCCAATCTCTGATACATCATGGCTGCGTCCACGTTTTGGACCACAAAAAAAAACCCCAAGTGACAAGTCACCAGTAATAAAAAAAAAAAAAAAGTGCAAGTCAAGCACCTCGACTTAGAAGAACAAGTGAAAAGATGAAAGTGACGAAGTTCTTCTCTTCCCTTGTTAAAATTTTCGACGACCCCCAAGAAGACCCACACTACCTCAAAATACCCCATCATCCAATCACTAGCTGGCAAACGCAAGCCTCCCTGAATTAAATTCCCCAGCGTAAATCTTACTGGTCGGAAAATTAACATTTTGATCTTCCATTCACTAGGGGGTCAAGATTCCTACCCGCTCCAGTGAAATTCTGAGAACCCCTCGTTTCCCGCGTGATACTACTCCCGGCCGTAAATCCTTACTCCAATTAAACTGCTAGCTCTGGTTCCAACAAGTTTCCAGTCGGCCCAACACGCATTGTGGATTCTATAGACGGTGGACACTTCTATTGCCCCAATAAAACATACTACAAAGCCAGCTCGCCGATGGCTGTCGCCAGCGTTTACTCCTTACAGTGTCAGTCTGTCCTGTGACGCCTTGTGCTGGGAGAGGGGGACGGAGAGGAAAAAAAAGAAAAGATTCACCCGAAAGTATATGGCAAAATAAAACGTACTCCTTCTTCAAAAAAATACATGAATTAATAAAAATGAATAAATAAATGAATAATTAAATAAATAAATAAACTAGGGAATGGGTTTTCGACCTAAATGTGCAGCGCTCAGTTTGGGCGCTGTCACAAGCAGTAGCTGAAAAATACCATTCTGCTTCAATTCCAAAATCATTTTCATGATTGCAAAGCAAAGGTTCAGAAAGTTCTTTTTATTTTTATATTGGGCAGTTGAGCCATCCGAAAAATAGAAAATTTTCTTCAGTTCATCGTTAAATTTGGACCTTGAAAAATGAATAAGTTTTTTCTGAAATAAATGGGCAGCCACGGTGTTGTGTTCAAGGCACTCTGAGATGACCACAAAGCTACAGTGTTCGACCTTATCTTCCTTCCTGAAATAAACCACAAAAGGGTGAACAGTAGCCTGGGCACTGTTCCAATGATAGGATTGTGCTTCGTCTTGTAAAACAAAATGGTAGTTTTCAGAAAAGTCACAAACTACGGCCACCTCTGAATGGGACAAATTTTCCTTGGTATGACTCATAAAAGCACTCTGTTGCTTGGCAATGAAATCATGACGTAGAACTTTGAGATGGTCGCAAAAAGATCAACAAATTCATGAACAGGTTTTTGTAGAGTTTCCAACTTACACCGGTCAACTGAGATCCATTGGTGAAAAGTTAGTTTCAATTAAGCTTTTTTCAAATCCATCTTCCACGATTTTCCTTATTTCATCACCACCAGGACAATAACCACAATTTGAAAAGTAACAATCAATGGACGCTGGACTACACACCATTTTTAAAAGACAATCCTTAAACTAGGGCGCTTTTGTAATTTTATACGGAATTCTGAAAAGTGGGAACGAGAGAGCTTTAAGAGAGGATAAGAAAATGCAGGCATTCCGTTCTTAGCTGCTACCGATAGTTCACTGTTTATTCCCCGCTTTTCAACATTAGCCACCATAACAGAAAATGTATGCTATAACACACTGTTGCAAAGCCTCGTAGCATTGCAGTAAAGTATCATTTACAGGCAATCACGAATTTCATTCATTTTCCCGTCCTCGGATCATTATGATTTTTTATTCCGAAAATAAGAGGCATTAGATCAAATGCCGGGACACGTATGTCGTATATCCTCATTTTGCCTCTACTTTCATTAAAAAAAAAAAAGAAAATCACCGTAATCCGCGGGTGGTCAGCTGTAAGGATTGTATGAAAGAATGCCCACGGAAAAAACGCCCACGGAAAAATCGCCCACGGAAAAAACGCCCACGGAAAAAACGCCCATTTTTCGAAAGTAGGAAAAAACGCCCACGGAAAAATCGCCCACAGACAAAATGCTCACGGGAAAAATATGTGATCGACTGATAAGTTTTTATGTCTGTTATAAACGGTGTTCGGACAACTAGTCACAGACTGCTGGCCAAAAAATCGTTAGGGGTCATATAAAAATTGCGGTTTCTTGGCCACCTCACCTACATAACGCGAATATGGGAATGACGGAATGAAAACTTTTAGAAGGGCCTAAACGTTAGTACTAATATTATTTTCTGCCTAAGTAATACCGCAATATTAATAATTTGATGTGTAAAATATTTTCTGCAAACCTTACAAATATGAGAGGAAAGTTCGGATTGCACTGATTGACTGTAGAGGTTGTATGGTGTTGGCCTGAAAGCCGTGGTAGTCTTATGCAACATTTATTTTAAAACATACTAATGATTCACCGTTGTCTTCAAGCCAACTGCTATACGATATTTTTCTAGAAACTACAAATAAAAAATTCTCTGCGAGTATGTGCAAACCCAGGGAATTTGTCTGGGGAGGAGGGGGAGTGCTTAAAATCTAAAATATGTAATATAAAGAATTTCTGGTCCGATCGGGAGATTTCCAGTGTTTACAAGCTACAACACGTCGAATTATCTGAGGGTATCTGCTGCCTCAGGAAAATAGTCGGGGGGGGGGGGGTAATACCAAAATCGTAAAATATCAAGAATATCTCTTCCGATCTGGAGATCTTCAGTATTTAGAAACTGCAACTAGACAAATTTTCTTAGCGCATGTCACTCTCTGGAAACCTGTCGGCGAAGAGGGAGGGGGGGGGGTAATACCAAAAGTGTAAGATATGAACAATTTCTCGTCCGATCGGGAGATTCTCGGCAATTAGCAGCTACAACTCGACACATTATCTGAAGGCATGTGAATGATGAAAATCTCCGGGTCGGAAGAGAAATTCTTCATATTCTACACTTTTGGTATTACCCCCCCTACCCCCCGACAGGTTTGCTCAGTAGGTTCATGCCCGGAGATAATGTCTCCAGTTGTAGTTTGTAAATGCTGAAAATCGCCCGATCGGACAAGAAATTCTATATAATTCACAATTATCATATAACCCCCCCACCCCACCCCCAGGTTTGCTGAGTAGGCACGTACCCTCAAATAATCTGTCCAACTGTAGCTTGTAAATGCTGAAAATCTCCCGATGGGACGATACATTTTTTAAATCTTAGAGTTTTGATATCCCCCCCCCCCCGGACAGGTTTCCTGAGTCAGCACATGCGCTCAGATATTTTGCAGACTTGTAGTTTGAAAACCCTTAAATCTTTTGCTGAGATGTAGATCATAAACATTTCTTATAAAGAATTACATTAATTATCGCAATTAAGAAAAGACGAAATTACGGAAACTTTATATGACTCTGATTACCAACCTCTAGGGTTCGTGGGCACGAAGCGGTCGAAAACGTTATTTTTATGAGGCCCCTTAAAATTTTTGTGGCCAGTTCTCCTACACCCGTCATGTAGAAATTAACTGTTTTAGTTGTCCTTTGGAAAACTCCCAGGAAGCTATGAGTGCGTATTTTTTCTTTACACTGGGAAGAAAAGAAGTATGCCTGTAACTTGAGATTATACTACTCACGGGGAAGACACACCCTGACCGGTGGCCAACCGATAAATTTAAATGAAATATATCCCTTGTTATTTGGGGTGCGGTCGCTAGCAAACGTTCCAGCTGCAGCTGCAAAGCACCACTTTGACGAAAGACAGATGCTCCCCCCTCCCCTTCGGCTCGCCGTACACAAAAGAGGATTTCCAAAAGAGACAAGAGTGCAAAGAAAGCACATTACACAAAGTTATATCTGTACATTGCGCCTTTTACGAAAATCGCTTTTACAATTAAATGCTATACTTTACAAGTTTTTATAAATAAAATAATCTGACTTTTAATGATTTCCCTTTTAATTGATATAGTTAAATAACAAACATGCATAGTTTTATAAAAATTAAGACCTTACTTTAAAAAATAAGAATAGTCACAAATTTTTTACAGTAAAGCCGAACTGGATTTTTTTAAGAAAGTAGCTACTCTACAGTCATCATCATCATCATCATCAACCATTATCAATCCACTGCTGGACGAAGGTCTCCCCAAGTTTCCTCCACAACGGTCTGTCTTGTGCCAGTCTCCTCCATGTCACCCCTGCATACTTTCGAATTTCATCCACCCATCTCCCATGTGGTCTTCTTCTGGGTCTTTTCCTGTCCCTTGGAATCCAATCTAAAATTTCGGCTGTCCATCTATGATCTGTCCTTCTGGCAGTATGTCCAGCCCATTGCCATTTCAGGGATTTAACTCTGATCATGATGTCTTCCACTCTTGTCATTTTTCGGATCCACGAGTTCCTCTTCTTATCTCTCCTGGTTACACCAAGTATGCACCTCTCCATGCGTCATTGAGTTGTCTGCAGCCTTTGTATGTCTCTTTTAGTTAAGGTCCACGTCTCTGCACCATACGTAAGCACTGGAAGGATGCATTGATCAAACACTTTTCTTTTAAGACATAATGGCATATTGCTCTTGAAAATTATGCTGTTTCTTCCAAAAGCTCTCCAGGCAAGTTTTGTACGCCGATTAATTTCTTCATCAATGTGACCCTCACTTGATATCTGCTGTCCAAGATAAACGTACGTGTCTGTTATCTCCAGCTTTTCTCCATCAATCGATAAATCTTCATTTCTTGTAAAAGCATTGAACATCACTTTTGTCTTCTGAAAGTTCATTTTTAATCCCACTTCTTTACTCTTGTCAGCAAGTTCCTGGATCATACTCTGCAGCTCTGATGGGCTAGTTGCAAAAATGACTACGTCATCAGCAAAACGAAGGTGGGTTAGATAATCTCCATTAATCTTTATCCCCTTGTTTTCCCAGCTCAGCGACTGAAAAACACCCTCCAATGTGGCATAAAAGAGCTTCGGAGATATGGTGTCACCTTGTCTCACTCCCTTTCCAATTTTTATGCGTGTTGTATTTTCAAACAGCCTAATCTTTGCACTTGCATTTTCATAGATGTTATTAATAATATTAATGTATGCATCTTCAATACCGCAGGTTTTCAGAGACATTGTAACTGCTGATGGTTTCACCGAATCAAAGGCTTTTTCATAATCGATAAAAGCCATGCACAATGGAAGTTCATATTCCCTCGCTCTTTCAAGTAGTTCTCTCAGCACATGGATATGATCTATTGTGTTGTAGCCACTCCTGAATCCAGCTTGTTCTCTCGGTTGAGCCATGTCCAGTGTTATCTTCAAGCGGTGTGAAAGAACTTTAGTGAAGATTTTATAAACTACTGATAGGAGGCTGATAGGTCTGTAGTTTCCGAGATCCTCAATGTCACCTTTCTTATGTAGCAGGATCATTGTAGCGGTGTTCCAATCCTCAGGAATCTTTCCTTCATTTAGGCATCGAGTGAAAATTTGGGCGAGTACTGTTTCGATTTCTCCACTTGCTTCTTGTATGATGTCTACAGTAATTCCATCTTCTCCTGGAGCTTTTCCCCGCTTCATGTTCTTGATTGCATGAGCAACTTCTGCTGGAAGGACTGGAGGAACTCTGGTACTGGTATCTTTCATGATGTCTGGAGTGCATGTATCATCCCTTTCATATAATTTGGAGTAGAAATCTTTCACTCTTGTCAAAATTTTGCCTCTATTTCTTGTTTCAGAACCATCTTCTTTTCTCAGTGCCATAATCTGTTTTCTTCCCTTACTGAGATGTCCCTCTGCTATCTTTAGGCTTTGGTTGTTTTCAATTGCTTTCCTCACTAGTTCACAGTTGAATTTTCTTACGTCTTCAGTGATACTTTTTCGTACTGTCTTGCATAGCTCTATATATTCCACTTTGGAAGTCACATCTTCTTTAGTTGTCCTCATCTCTCTTCTTTTTTGCATCAACATTTTCGTTTTTCCTGATAATTTATTTACATGCAACTTGTTCTTAGACCCAGCTAATTTTGTTGCTGTTTCCATAAGAGCTTTGGTTACTTTTCTGTTAACTTCAGAGATGTCCACTTCTTCCGATGTTAGGCCTTCTAAAGCAGAGAACCTGTTCTTCAGTTCCAACTTGAAGGTATTATGGTGTTTTATAAGGTTGGTTATGTCAATAGATTTTGTTTGTCTTATGAGCTTGCCACGTTCAAGTTTAGTGTTGAGGTGCATCTTACATCTCACCAATCTATGGTCACTACCTGTGTTGAACTTGTTTAGCACACTGCAGTCTTCTATGACGAATTTTTTGTTACACATAATAAAATCAATTTCACTTGTCGTCCCATTTGGATGTCTCCATGTCCATTTCCTGTGTGGCTTTTTCTTGAAGAAGGAGTTCAAGATGAAAAACCCTTCTGCCTCTGCAAACTCAACGAGAGTATTTCCACGCTGGTTTCTGTTGCCGTGACCGAATTTACCTACTGAAGTTTCATTCTGTTGCCGTTGCCCTATTTTTGCATTGAAATCTCCCATAATTATTTTCAAGTGCTGCTTACCTTTATTATTTAGATGACAAATTTCCTCATAAAATTCTTCAATTTCTTCTTCAGGATGACTTGTGGTGGGTGCATAAGTTTGAATAATCTGAGCCTGGTATCTTTTCGAGAGTTGGATAACAAGCCTTGCAGCTCTGTCAGAGGAACTTTCAACTTCTACAACTTTATCCTTCAGTTTCTTGTTTATTATAAATCCAACACCACTAGTTCTGCCAGTATCTGTCCCACGATAGTAGAAGAGATGTCCACTTTTCAGTTCGATGAGATCTTCTCCTTTTCTCCTTACCTCACTTAGCCCCACGATGTCCCACTTGATCCTTTGTAGTTCCTCTTCCAATTCAAGAAGCCTTGAATCAGAAGATAGGGAGCGTCCATTGTACGTTGCCAAGGTCAGCATCAGATGGCAGCCTAGTCCGGTCCTCCGGGGATTCTTAGCACCCTCTGCCTTCATGTCGCACTGGCCGCTGCCTTGGCCAGGTACATTCCAGCTGCCGGAGACTGAGGGCCAAGATTTAAGTTGTGGAGTCATTTTGGAGGGGTTTGGCCATAACTCACCACGCTGGCCAAGCGGGTTGGTGAGTGTGGGATAGAATTTCCTCTAATCCCGATGGTATAGTTATACCGCTATTGGCGGTCGTCAGAGCCCCTTTAGTAGGAACAGGATGCACCACGAGAAGGCGGGGTTGACATTTGTCAAGGAGAGGCTGTGATGTTACGCATCACCTGACCTTACATCCCACTCTACAGTAGGAAGTTGAAAGTTAACAATCTTATTTGGTTCTTCACTAGGCCACCCGCGGCCCTTAAGTCATAAGTCCTAGGCCTTGGCCTATTTAACAGTTTTTATTCTAACGATGTTATATTCATAACGTTTACGTAACACATCAAATTATTAATATTGCGGTGTTACTCAGGCAAAAAATAATATTAGGACTAACGTTTAGGCCCTTCTAAAAGTTTTCGTTCCGCCATTCCCATATTCGTAAATTTACATAACAAGTATTGTCAATAATCAAACAGAAGTCATCGCTCTTTCCACGTTTATAAGTGAGTCACGGAAAAATTCTCAGTGGCCGCCACCAGGAATCGAACTCAGGGTCTTCCAGTTACGCGCCGGATATGCTTCCACTGCACCACAGCTATTCCTATTCCACGTCAAATGTCTGAATTAATTGTCAGTAATATTGCGCTTCTACTTATGCACCATACATTCAATCCATACATTAATTAATAGGCCGTAGGCCTAAGCCTATTCAACACTTTTTTCTTCGCCTGTGAATTAATTAAGTAAAAGAAAAATATTGCAAACTTGACATGTTATGTAAATATTTAGTACCTACGTAAAAGTGCAGCGTTATTAAAAAATCCCACCTTAGGGTCCTTTTCCGAACATACATGAATTATGCTGTAATTCTCGCTTGGCTGACATAGAACGTTTTCTCGAAATTTGTTTGGAGTTCCTAATTCAATTCTCAATGTAGGCCAAAAATCAATAATACTTACACCCCCCCCCCCTTGAACTTTTGTGGCCAATTCTCCTACACCCATTTTCGTTATGTAGGTGAGGTGGCCAAGAAACCACAATTTTTATATGACCCCTAACGGTTTTTTGGCCAGCAATGTGTGACCAGTTGTCCGAACACCGTTTATAACAGACATATAAACTTATCAGTCGATCACATATTTTTCCCGTGAGCATTTTGCCTGTGGGCGATTTTTCCGTGGGCGTTTTTTCCTACTTTCGCGAAGTGGGCGTTTTTTCCGTGGGCGTTTTTTCCGTGGGCGTTTTTTCCGTGGGCGATTTTTCCGTGGGCGTTTTTTCCGTGGGCATTCTTTCCTCATACCGCTGTAAGGCCCCTTGTTAGTTGTGGTCTGGCTCTCTGTGTGTGCACTTCAGTTCGTTTGGACAGTGTGTTTTAGTGAAGCTGTCTAGGATATTTTTGTTGAGAAGCTGCTTTATTAAGTTTATTCCATTAACTGTTGGATAATTATATGATTTAAAATATGGAGGAGAATAAGTGGTCAAAAAACTGTTGCAACCCTTTAAAAAAAAGGGGGCACTGGGTTAGTAAAGACTTGAGGAAAGTAACTGTTTGGATGGTTTCAGTAAATAGTGAAATCAAACCACACATGAAAGTATGCACTTCATGCAGATTGTAGTTAGGAAAAGAAAAGCTTTGTCATATGGAAAACAATATACTTGAAAAGGACATCAAACAGAAGTCATCGCTCTTTCCACACTTGTAAGTGAGCCACGGAAAAACTCTCATCGGCCGCCACCAACAATCAAAATCAGGCCCTCCAGCCATGCGCCGGACACAGAGATGCCAACCTGAGAGAGGGTCATCTGTACAAAAATCCGAAGTTTTTAGTAGTTTTCTGTACAATTGCTTCAAATTTCAGTAAGATTTTCAGTACAACAAAAATATTTATTTTAAAATTCCACAAGTGATTAATTGGCCTTAAGACTTAATTTAGTTGCTTTTTTAGCTCTGTTCATTTCTTCTTTTGTAAACTTTTTTTCATAGCAAAGTTCAGATTTTGCAATGTCCATGGTCTTCTCAACCATCAATGCACTTAATGTTCCTGTTGACAAGTTGGGTCGGTAATTAGTGGCATTTTTCCGCGCCAAAGAGAAAACTCCCTCACTTGCAGCATTACTATGAGGAACAACTAAAACATTTTTCATCAATTTACTTAAATGTTCGTATTTTGTCTTCCCATTATCGTCTTTCATTATAGAAATTTCATGCCACACTTTGTCCATTCTACTATCTAATTTATCAAAATCAAAAGTTTCATTTTGATAGTTGGCAAATTCTACTTCTAACTTATCCATTTCATCAGTGGAGAAATTAAAGACGGATGATAAAAATTGTATTGATGAAAAAGTTACTTCTTTTTGCAAACTGATATCAGCAACTACAGCATGTGATAAAAACTCATTATCTAAGGGAAATTTTTTTATGATATAACAACATGCAGCAGCATAAAATTCTCTCACACAATGGTAAAATGATCCAATATCATCTTCGCTCAAAGCAGAACAATTTTAATGTATGCACGAGTTTTTGCTCCCATCACCAAATCATTATCAGCTTTCTGGTTTTTGACCTTGTCATATTTTAAAAGTTTAACATTTTTGGTAGTGTCAAAAGCACGAGGTTTGATAAACCTTGAAATTAAACTCATTAATAAATTGTTCACCTTACCTCTAAGCTTAAAATATCAATGATTTTTCATGCTGCAATTCTTGATTCATAGCAGTAAAAACTGGAAGTGTTGAAGACAGGAACAAACAGTTCAACTTGGATAATGGGTTCCTTATTGAAGACTGCAAGTTTTTAAACTGTCCATGATCTTCATCAGCATCAAATTTTTTTTCAAGAGCTTCCCATTGTTCTAAAACTCTGTTAACACTTTCAAGAAGTGATAGCCATCGGGTACTTATGTACTTCAATATCTTGTGTGGTTTTGAATTGCTTGGCTTATTTTTAATGCACTTTTTCTTCTTGAGCTTTTATCTAAGTAGAAAAATAACTGAACTACAAATTGCTCCACATCAAAATTTTTAAGCTTTGAGGAAGCTTTTTGGCAGCCAAATGGATAAGATGACAATTGCAAGGGGATGAGGAAAGAATGCCCACGGAAAAATCGCCCACAGACAAAATGCTCACGGGAAAAATATGTGATCGACTGATAAGTTTATATGTCTGTTATAAACGGTGTTCGGACAACTGGTCACAGACTGCTGGCCAAAAAACCGTTAGGGGTCATATAAAAATTGCGGTTTCTTGGCCACCTCACCTACATAACGAAAATGGGTGTAGGAGAATTGGCCACCGGACAACTGGCCACAAAAGTTCAAGGGTGTGGAGGTGGGGGTGGGGGGTTGTAAGTATTATCGATTTTTGGCCTACATTGAGAATTGAATTCCTGGTGGCGGCCACTGAGAATTTTTCCGTGACTCACTTATAAACGTGGAAAGAGCGATGACTTCTGTTTGATTATTGACAATACTTGTTATGTAAATTTTACGAATATGGGAATGACATAATGAAAACTTTTAGAAGGGCCTAAACATTAGTCCTAATATTATTTTCTGCCTGAGTAATACCGCAATATTAATAATTTGATGTGTTACGTAAACGTTATGAATATAACATCGTTAGAACAAAAACTGTTAAATAGGCTAAAGCCTAGGACTTAATATTTACTGCTTAAGTAAAAACGCAATGCTATTGACTTTATTTGATATGCAAACATTATGAATATGAAGTCGGCGGATTAAAAACTGTTAAAAAGGCGAAGCCTGTGAATTAATTAAGCAAAAGAAAAATATTACAAACATTTATGTAAATATTTAGTGCCAATCGTAAAAAAGCAGCGTTATGATTAGAATCATTCTTTCATACTATTATTAGAATACAGCAGCTGTTGAACAATCAGATACTAATCTAGCCAAACACTCTGCAGAGAGGGAAATGTATATTATACCAGTGAGAATGTGTGTGTTAATGCGTATTTTTCTGGAAAGAAAAGAAGTATTTGCGTAACTTGACACTTCTCACGGGGGAGGACCCGCCCTGACCGCTGGCCAACCGATAAATTTAGATGACATATATGGCTTGTTACTTCAGCCCTGTTGTTACTTGGTGTGTTCGCTTGCATGTCTCCCGATTGACGAAAGGCAGATGTCTCTGCCCTGCCCCTCGCCCCGCCCCTTGCTGTATAGAAAGAGAGAGAGAGACAAGGGAGCTACACAAACAGTTTGATGATCGCACATTCAAAATATTTAGCCTTCAAGTGACTCTATTTTCATATCTTAAAATTAAATGCATTATACTTTACAACTATTTATAAATAAAATAATCTGACTTTTAATGATTTTCCTTTTAATTGATATAGTTAAATAATAACCATGCATAGTTTTATAAAAATTAAGACCTTACTTTAAAAAATAAGAGTAGTCAAAAATTTATTACAGTAAAGCCGAACTGGAAATTTAGGAAAGTAGCTACTCTACAGTAGGAAGCTGAATGTTAACAATCTTATTTGGCTCTTTATTAATAAATATATATATATATAGGGATGTAAGGTCAGGTGATGCGTAACATCACAGCCTCTCCTTGACAAATGTCAACCCCGCCTTCTCGTGGTGCATCCTGTTCCTACTAAAGGGGCTCTGACGACCGCCAATAGCGGTATAACTATACCATCGGGATTAGAGGAAATTCTATCCCACACTCACCAACCCGTTTGGCCAGCGTGGTGAGTTATGGCCAAACCCCTCCAAAATGATTCCACAACTTAAATCTTGGCCCTCAGTCTCCGGCAGCTGGAATGTACCTGGCCAAGGCAGCGGCCAGTGCGACATGAAGGCAGAGGGTGCTAAGAATCCCCGGAGGACCGGATTAGGCTGCCATCTGATGCTGACCTTGGCTACGTACAATGGACGCTCCCTACCTTCTGATTCAAGGCTTCTTGAATTGGAAGAGGAACTACAAAGGATCAAGTGGGACATCGTCGGGCTAAGTGAGGTAAGGAGAAGATCCCATTGAACTGAAACGTGGACATCTCTTCTACTATCGTGGGACAGATACTGGTAGAACTAGTGGTGTTGGATTTATAATAAACAAGAAACTGAAGGATAAAGTTGTAGAAGTTGAAAGTTCCTCTGACAGAGCTGCACGACTTGTTATCCAACTCTCGAAAAGATACCAGGCTCAGATTATTCAAACTTATGCACCCACCACAAGTCATCCTGAAGAAGAAATTGAAGAACTTTATGAGGAAATTTGTCATCTAAATAATAAAGGTAAGCAGCACTTGAAAATAATTATGGGAGATTTCAATGCAAAAATAGGGCAACGGCAACAGAATGAAACTTCAGTAGGTAAATCGGTCACGGCAACAGAAACCAGCGTGGAAATACTCTCGTTGAGTTTGCAGAGGCAGAAGGGTTTTTCATCTTGAACTCCTTCTTCAAGAAAAAGCCACACAGGAAATGGACATGGAGACATCCAAATGGGACGACAAGTGAAATTGATTTTATTATGTGTAACAAAAAATTCGTCATAGAAGACTGCAGTGTGCTGAACAAGTTCAACACAGGTAGTGACCATAGATTGGTGAGATGTAAGATGTACCTCAACACTAAACTCGAACGTGGCAAGCTCATAAGACAAACAAAATCTATTGACATAACCAACCTTAAAAAACACCATAATACCTTCAAGTTGGAACTGAAGAACAGGTTCTCTGCTTTAGAAGGCCTAACATCGGAAGAAGTGGATATCTCTGAAGTTAACAGAAAAGTAACCAAAGCTCTTATGGAAACAGCAACAAAATTAGCTGGGTCTAAGAACAAGTTGCATGTAAACAAATTATCAGGAAAAACGAAAATGTTGATGCAAAAAAGAAGAGAGATGAGGACAACTAAAGAAGATGTGACTTCCAAAGTGGAATATATAGAGCTATGCAAGACAGTAAGAAAAAGTATCACTGAAGACGTAAGAAAATTCAACTGTGAACTAGTGAGGAAAGCAATTGAAAACAACCAAAGCCTAAAGATAGCAAAGGGACATCTCAGTAAGGGAAGAAAACAGATTATGGCACTGAGAAAAGATGGTTCTGTAACAAGAAATAGAGGCGAAATTTTGACAAGAGGGAAAGATTTCTACTCCAAATTATATGAAAGGGATGATACATGCACTCCAGACATCATGAAAGATACCAGTACCAGAGTTCCTCCAGTCCTTCCAACAGAAGTTGCACATGCAATCAAGAACATGAAGCGGGGAAAAGCTCCAGGAGAAGATGGAATTACTGTAGACATCATACAAGAAGCAAGTGGAGAAATCGAAACAGTACTCGCACAAATTTTCACTCGATGCCTTAATGAAGGAAAGATTCCTGAGGATTGGAACACCGCTACAATGATCCTGCTACATAAGAAAGGTGACATTGAGGATCTCGGAAACTACAGAGCTATCAGCCTCCTATCAGTAGTTTATAAAATCTTCACTAAAGTTCTTTCACACCGCTTGAAGGTAACACTGGACATGGCTCAACTGAGAGAACAAGCTGGATTCAGGAGTGGCTACAGCACAATAGATCATATCCACGTACTGAGAGAACTAATTGAAAGAGCGAGGGAATATGAACTTCCATTGTGCATGGCTTTTATCGATTATGAAAAAGCCTTTGATTCGGTGAAACCATCAGCAGTTACAATGGCTCTGAAAACCTGCGGTATTGAAGATGCATACATTAATATTATTAATAACATCTATGAAAATGCAAGTACAAAGATTCGGCTGTTTGAAAATACAACACACGTAAAAATTGGAAAGGGAGTGAGACAAGGTGACACCATATCTCCGAAGCTCTTTAATGCCACATTGGAGGGTGTTTTTCAGTCGCTGAGCTGGGAAAACAAGGGGATAAAGATTAATGGAGATTATCTAACCCACCTTCGTTTTGCTGATGACGTAGTCATTTTTGCAACTACCCCATCAGAGCTGCAGAGTATGATCCAGGAACTTGCTGACAAGAGTAAAGAAGTGGGATTAAAAATGAACTTTCAGAAGACAAAAGTGATGTTCAATGCTTTTACAAGAAATGAAGATTTATCGATTGATGGAGAAAAGCTGGAGATAACAGACACGTACGTTTATCTTGGACAGCAGATATCAAGTGAGGGTCACATTGATGAAGAAATTAATCGGCGTACAAAACTTGCCTGAAGAGCTTTTGGAAGAAACAGCATAATTTTCAAGAGCAATATGCCATTATGTCTTAAAAGAAAAGTGTTTGATCAATGCATCCTTCCAGTGCTTACGTATGGTGCAGAGACGTGGACTTTAACTAAAAGAGACATACAAAGGCTGCAGACAACTCAAAGCAGCATGGAGAGGTGCATACTTGGTGTAACCAGGAGAGATAAGAGGAGGAACTCGTGGATCCGAAAAATGACAAGAGTGGAAGACATCATGATCAGAGTTAAATCCCTGAAATGGCAATGGGCTGGACATACTGCCAGAAGGACAGATCATCGATGGACAGCCGAAATTTTAGATTGGATTCCAAGGGACAGGAAAAGACCCAGAAGAAGACCACATGGGAGATGGGTGGATGAAATTCGAAAGTATGCAGGGGTGACATGGAGGAGACTGGCACAAGACAGACCGTTGTGGAGGAAACTTGGGGAGACCTTCGTCCAGCAGTGGATTGATAATGGCTGACAATGATGATGATATATATATATATATATCAATTAAAAGTAAGATTATTTATTTATAAATACTCCAATTGGCTCTTCATGAATTTTTATATGGTTAGAATTAAATAAATGGGCCTCACGTGCCTACTCAGCAAACCTGGGGGGGGGGGGGGGTAATACCAAAAGTGTAAAATATGAAGAATTTCTCTTCCTACCCGGAGATTTTCGTCGTTCACATGCCTTCAGATAATGTGTCGAGTTGTAGCTGCTAATTGCTGAGAATCTCCCGATCGGAAGGAATTGTTCGTATTTTACACTTTTGGTATTACCCATCCCCCTCCCTCTCCCCCTCCTCGCCGACAGGTTTCCAGAGAGTGGATATGCGCTAAGAAAATTTGTCGAGTTGCAGTTTGTAAATGCTGAAAATCTCCCGATCGGAAGAGAAATTCTTGATATTTTATGATTTTGGTATCCCCCCCCCCCGACTAGTTTCCTGAGGCAGCAGATACCCTCAGATAATTCGACGAGTTGTAGCTTGTAAACGCTGGAAATCTCCCGATCGGACCAGAAATGCTTTATATTTTAGGTTTTAAGCACCCACTCCCCTCATCCGACAAGTTTCCTGGGTTTGCACATACTCGCAGAGAATTTGTTTAGTTGTAGTTTTGTTACCCGTATGTCCTCCGGAATATCGTGTAACATTGGAGGACCATGATTTCGTAGGTATGAATTTCGGAAAGGGGGCCTACAAATTAGTAAGTGTGGGAAAGCAATATATTCACCAAATAATTCCTACGGTATCGCATAGTACGAGGAAATAGTTAAACGAGGAAGAGTAGTTACCAAGTAAACAATTTAGAGAGCGCGGGAATTGGGAAAGAAATTCCGAGAAGCATAATGTGGACAGGCGTTCTAAGAGGATAATTATAATACCTATTTCATAATTTTTCTAAGACCTGGCTGAGCAGATTTCTTTCTTGAGGAGGAAATTCCTTATTTTTTTTTCATCATTCTTTTGAATTGTTTTTTTTATTTTATTTTGTGTTCCCCGAGCTCTCCGGAAATTCCAGTAAGAATACGCACGAAACACACCCCTAGGTTAGTAAAGAGAAAACTCGGAGGTTTTAGCAAGCAACGCTACGAGAATGAAATGCTCGCAATCACAGGTGGGGGCCAATTTACTGGACCTTTCGCTATTAACGAAGTCACGTTTTACGCACGCTAGCGGGCAACGAACAGGGCATATTTCTCGTAGTGGGCGTAACTGGTTGACACCAACAGAAAGAGTCATACAGGAAGCGTACGTGAAAATTCTAAGGCAGCGCGGACATCCCGCGGAGCAGTTGACAAGATAAAGGAATATTCATCTTCAAGAAAACTCGATGTTCTCAAGCCTTTGCCAACGAATCGGAGGGATTCCCATACAGGGATGTAAACCAATGCCGAAGCGAGGAAAAGCGGCCCAACCAATAAGGGGAGAACCATTTGGGTAGGACAGGAACACCCCCGAACCCCTTAAACATAGACGAGAGAAAAAGTTTTTTTTTTAGGCGGAGATATGATTTTGGGAGAACACGGGATGGAATGATGACTGCTATTTCTGGGTGAACGCAGAGAGGAAAGATGGACTCTAGATGAATCCTGGGCAGAATATCGCAGAAAGAATTTAGTTAGGAGCTTTTCTCCTGAGAAGACGCTAAAAATTGAGCAAGTTGATTTCCAGGTGAAGGGAAGTATGATGTTTTTCCCTGAGAGGTTTTTACGCAAATTTTGGGTGAAGCATCGAGTGATCTTATGCGGGCAGTGTGCATTCAGCAGGACCGGATGAGGTCCCAACCATAGACTTTATACCTATAAGTAATACCGGACGACAACGAAATAGATGAAAAGAAAAGAATTTGGTGAGAAAAATTTCATAATTCCCAATATCTCGTTAGCATGATCATGATTTTGTCTCCTATACATCCTCGGTAGAAAAGATAATTTTAATCTCTTGCAAGTGCTGAATAACATAATGTGTCTTATATTTTGCGGAAGGTGAACTTTAAAATATGATTGCGAATATCAAAAAGCATAATGAACTTAAAATATATTTTGGTTTAAATTAATAGAAATCTCCACCGATCAGTGTAATAGATTTTAAGGAAACACAAATGAAAATAAATTCTGTATTTTATAATGAAATTTACCCGAGTTTCTCAAATCTTTGAAAATTCAAAATAAGTGAATCTTTGTTTATTTTAACCTGAATAATTAAGTAGAACAATCGTAAAGTTTTGGTAGAGTAACAACTCCAAGATTTTAAGAAGAAAATAACTTTTAACATTTAGCAAACCCAGTCGCAGGAAAATAAAAGGTCCAAATCTGACATGAGTTTATTAAATTTCAAGCGGCATATGGAGGAATATGGGTTTCCCATGTTCTCCCATATGAAACACAACGCAATGCACCCGTCAACCCTGAACTTGGAGACCCTCCATTAGGGAACCCAACTTCACGGTAGACACCCATAGGCGGAAGATAATAGAGAGTAAAGAGTTACGAAAATTAACGGCCTTCTTAATAATTAATCCCACTGCAGCGAATAGGACGCAGCAGATGGTTCGCCCTCACATCGAGTAGGGGTGGTAATATAAAACTGGTGCCGTGTGACCAGGATTTTTCAGTTCTTTGGTTAATTAATATAAAATTTGTGCTAGGACCAGGATTTCTTTGATCCTGTGGTTTAAAAAAAAAAAAAAGAATATTTGTTTTCGGTGGTCAGGATAATTAATCAAGTATACAGAATTAGCAGAATAATGCGATGTGTTTCTATTATCTCCCCTTCAATTCTGAGTAACAAGATGCAGGTTTTATAGAAAAATTAAGGAAATTGTAGCAAGATTTTAACTTCAAAAAAAAATAGTGAAGGTGAAATGCAAGTAAATAAGTTGCAGGAAATCAGATTATGCTGAAATAAATTTAAATTTCTAAGGAAATAGGCAGAAAAACAAATAAGAGTGATACTGCTAATTTAGCAAATGAATAGATGAAATCTTACAGAAAATACATGAAAATTAATAGTACGGAGAAAATAAATTTATACAAGTGTAATTCATGAATAATTTTGATTTATCGTTGAAAATCAAGGGAAAATTCCTTGCAAATCAAAGTGAAATTATTTTTGATGTGTTGTTTATTTGTGCATTTGAGTGTTGTGATTTTAAATCGGTAACTAGGAGGAATAATAGGTTCATTGATAACTTGGGGAATGTATAATTTAACGGTGAGGCACTGATAGAAGAGTAGTGATGAGAAGTTGTGGTGATATATATTTTAAAATCAAAAGTGCATTATTATTGAAGTGTGATTTTATTATGTGTGTTGATGCATTGATAAGAAACTGATAATTTAAGAAGGAATAGGCAGGTTAATTATTGATAAGAGGAATTAATTTTTTTCTGCAAGATATAGGAGCTAATAGAAGGTTAAGCAGTAATCTTGATTTGTTTTGGAAGACTAAAAGGGAATGTAATATCTAAGTGTGTGTTTTATTGTGCATTTAAATGTGTAGAGGTACTTGGGAGTGTAGACAGAGAGTAGTTAAGTGGATTAATATTTGGGAAAGAGTAATAAAAAGGACTAGTGCAAGAAGAATTGGTAGGAGTAATAATTGGATAATGCTGGAACAAATTTTTGAAATGAAAATAGTGTTTATGGAAGTGTGATTTATTGTGCTTTAAATGTGGGATTGCATCCACCAAGGGAAGTAGACAGAGGTTATTGCTAGTATACTAAAATTTAATGAATTTAGGAAGTCAGCATAAGTATTTGAGGTGTGGTTCTAATTTCTTGAAAAAGTGGTTATCGTATTAATTTTGTTACAAGTGCATAATTTGATCTCAAATGTTTCTAGTGTATTTATATATATATTTAAGACGTTCAAATTTATTACATATCTTAGTGTGAAGTGCTGGTTGTATATGTGCATATTTTGAGGGAATTTTGTTTAGTGTGTCGCGAGTTAGGTAGAGTTAAGTTGAAAGCCGAATGCAATTTAGGAGTAAGCTAGGAACGTTAATCATCTTATTCGTAGACAATTGTTTTCTGATCATAAGTCAAGTGGGTTAGCAGACGAAGCAGCGAGTTACGTTAGAGTGAATTTTTATTTTTACGTGGTAGCTTCACCGGAATTTTTCTAATTTTATGTGACTTTACGAGATTACGAAGCATATAGTAGGAGCCGTGGGAATTTAATTTAGTAAGGTTAAAGAATAAATATATGGCTAACCAACAGAACGGAGAACAGAGCAACGGTGAACAGAATTTTGTTTCGGAAAATTGCATAGTTGATCAACAGAACCAGGAGAACGACCTTCAGGGCACTCTAGAAGGGGAAGCCGTGTCAGAAAATTGTGTAGTAGCCCCGCAGAACGTACCAATAATGGCGGGAATGTTGGCGTATATCCCCACATTCAGCGGATCGGATGAAAATCTGACCGCACGTCAATTTTTCGAAACGTTGGAGAGCACCGCCGAACTGTCAGGATGGAACGACGCCGTTAAAATTTTATCAGCTAAAGCAAAATTCAAAGGAGCCGCCAGTCACTTTCTTTCGGAGGCCGTCGATATTAGGAGGGAGACCGAGTACGAACGATTTAAGCAGGCGATAGTACAAAGATTCGACGCATTGCAACCGGTTACCGTGAGAATGCAGAAATTTACGACTTGCCGACAAAAACCAGGAGAACGGGTGGCCGAGTATGTAGCTCGTCTTAACGGCTTAGCTTATCCCTACATGGAGACGATGGATTTAGAAAATGAGCAAGTGCGAGGACTGGTAGACAGCACTAAAATGTCGCAGTTTTTGAATGGATTAAACCCCAAATTGAGGCGCACGGTTTTATCCTTCACCCCGGAAAATTTTCAGGCAGCAGTTCAGAGAGCGCTGGCCGAAGAGTCTCACAATCTCTTATTAGACCGGGACGTTAACGCTTACGATGCCCAGCAGGAATCGAGTTCGATCCCAGGGACTTCAATAGGGCAACAGACCAATTCAACGGACCAGATAGCCGATTTGTGTTCTATGATGGCGAAGCAGCTAGCAACTCATGAGATGCAGGTGAACGCTCTGAAAAGTGAGGCAGATAATTTGAGGGAAAGGCTAAGGAAAGCAGAGAATTCGCACCGGACGCACGTAAATCGCATTAGAAATTTCCAGAGCGCTAATTATGAATCTAGGGGAAATTTACCCGACGTAGACATTACTTCGGCCATCTGCTATAACTGCGGCGATTTTGGCCATATCAAGCGATTTTGTTATCAGAACAATCGGGAAGGAGCAGTTTATACGCAACCATCGCAGCAAGCTCAAAGAGGTTCGTGGGACAGGGCACCCAACCCTTCGTACCCGCGACAGCAGAATAACTTCTCCCCTGGCGACCGCCGCGGTAATCAGTATCGCTCCTACAGGAACTACAGCGCCACTTACCGACAGGACGCTCACGTCCCACAGAATCCAAGGAATTTGGGGAACAGAAGAGAAAACCGCGTTCGTTTTGAAGAGGATGCACCAGGAAGAGATTGCAATAGGTATTCCAGGCAAAATTCGCGTCCTTTAAACTAATTTCGGGTCAAGATAAGGGGACCGCCCTTGGCCGGAATTATAATAAGGTCCGTGGAGTTACTTTAACAAATTGTTACGTCCGAGGTGATGGAGCACTCCCGTTGGTGAAAGTTAGGATAGGAGATACTCACGCGTTTGCACTCATCGACAGCGGAGCTTGTATCTCAATCTTTTGTGCTTCACTATTAAAGGAGATAAAGGGAAAGATTCGTATACGTGACTTAGGATCAGCAGTTTTAGTGAAAGGCATTACTGGAAACACTTTACCTACATCTCAGTGCTATGAGATACCGGTAGAAATCGGAGGAGAAACCATTTTACATCCCTATCACGTTACTCAGCGGAAGTTGCATCAAGATTATTCTCTAATCTTAGGCTGGGATCTATTGAAGGAGCACGGATACGTATTCGACGCAGGAAAAGGAATTTTGAAACGGGAAAGCAGAGCAAATTTAGCTACGGCAGAGTACGGTAGAGGAAGGAATAACCGGAAAAGAAATTTTAAAGGAAAAGCACGTCAGTCGAAAATTCGAACCCAGGTCTTGTCCGTGCCTTCAGCGGAAAGGACCAACCCCATTAACCCCGACGTAACCAAGATAGGAAGGACCGTCCATAAGGAGCTCATCAAACCGTATTCGGAAAGGGTTATTCGGATCCGATGTGGGAAATTTTCGGGATGTCAGGTTAACCAAGTGCTAGTACAGCCGTTAGAAAGATACGCCCAGGGAAAAGTACGCTTGGGTCGTTCAGTAAACACGCTGGACAAATCAGGCATCATACCCGTATTGATAGCTAACCTCACAAATCGTCCCATTCACTTCAATAAGAAGACCAGATTAGCGAAAATTCAACCAATTGTATACGGAAATTTGCAAGAAGCTGCGGCGAAACAAGAGAAGTATGCAGACAGGCACGCTGCTGAAAAGAATCTACATTTAGGTGACAGAGTATTTTTGCACACCCCTTTTTCACAGCCACATTTATCGCGTAAGCTAGCTCGAACTAACTGCGGAGATTGGGAGATAGTTTCGTTCCCCACCCCAGTAAATGTTCAGTTGAGGTCAGTCGAAAATCCGAACAAATATCAGACCGTGCATAAAAATCGAGTCTTCAAGCGGACTGAACGCCTACCCCAGCTTATAGCAGAGTCACCGGTACAGGACAATATAGAGGTACAAGTACCCAGACAATCGCAGGATTTCTCTGACGACGGATCGGAGAGCACACAGGACTACGACTATCTGGATTGGGTCGATTTTCCCAGAGTAGTCATGCCGCAACCGACAAGCAGCAGAGCAATGCCGCCCGTAAGTCAACCGCCCAACATCAGAGTACCGATAAATTCGCCGCCCGCTACGTCGAGTTCAGCGCGAAGGGAGACAAGCAGGGAAGTACCGCTGCCCTCGCAACATGTTGAAGAGCCGAGGCGCACACAGGCAATCGCGGAACCAACGGAGGAGACCATACCGTCACAGGATTCCTATCAGGAAAGCAGCAGCCGACAAACACAAGAAGCAACGCGCCAAAGGGTTATTAGAGATCCATATCTACTACGTTCGCAGGACAGAATTCAGCAAACAGCAGCAATACACCCCACAGCAAATTCACAAGGGCCCAACACTTTGGAAATAGGCCCGAATCGCACATACCCAAAGGAAATTGTGGTCAGCGACTCGACCGAAAGACTTGAGCAGCCGGAAGATACTAGCTTTGTAAATAGAATGTTGAAAAGTCTCAGTCAACCCAGTAATCCAGAGGGAACCTCTTGGTTCGATTTAGCCGACCGCTATTTGTCGCAGCGTATTCAAGAAAACCTAAGCGCAGGAACACCAGAAGGAGCACCCGTCAATAATCTTTATCCACAGTGGAGGAAAATCGTGGCGAAACCTCAGGAATCATTGGTTTAAGCCGAGGAAGTAGGAAGAACGCTGGGCGAAGAAAAAAAAATTGTGTGTGTTGTGAAAAAAAAAAAAAGAAAAAAAAAGGAAACAGCGATGCGGAATAAGTGGGAAGATCCCTGAATTTTCACGGTAAACGTTTAGCAGAAAATAAATTTGATAGGTGAAAAAAAAAAGAAAAAAAAAACAATTTTTGCGATCTGATCAGTAATCGAAAATAATTCGTAAAAGAGTCTAGCTAGAAAATGGTGTATAAACATGGAAGAATATGCAGGAAGTAATTAATAATATTCATAGCAGGACCGCAGCCTAGTACGTGCATCGCAATCTTTCCAGTTTTGAGTTCGCGAACCACGGAAAACTAGATTTAAAGTTTTTTTTGCTACGATAAGGGGAAAATTAATATTAAGTAAGGAAAAATACATTACGTAAGAAAAAAAAAAAAAAAAAGAGGAAGAATGGGCCCGGGATTAAGCGCCCAGCAGAGAAAAAAAAAACCTGTGGAGGAAGCAATGTTTTTATTTCAGAGGAAAGACTGAACGGTAGCAATCATTCCTTTTAAAAAAAAAAAAAAAAAAAAAAAAAAATATTTTGTAGGAAGAGAAAAAAAAAAAGGAGGAAAAATAATAATTTTCCGCTCAAATTTTATTAATGATAGGCAGTAGGAGGATAAGCGAAGGTAATCGTAGGCAGAATGACGTCGCTCATGCACGGGGCTTGCAAGAGTAGAGGAACGGACGGACCGTGTTTCCAGTTTGAGAAACCCCGTACACAAACTGGCTGGCAAGGAGCAAAAGGAAGAATGGGAAGGCGCCATCTTGGGCCGCCATCTTGAAGCAAGAATGCAAAGAAGGAAAATTTATCGTTAAAAGAACGGGAACGCTCGGTAAGATATTTTGTACAGCAACGGCCGAGCATTTCAAAGGATGGAAACTATAAACGGGAGCACAGCACGACGAAAAAAAAATATTTTTTTTTCTCTCGAAACTTTCTGTGGCAGAAGCATAGGCCGGAGTAATATATCACTAGAGAAAAAAAAAAAAAAAAAAAACGTAAGCACCTTCTGCGGAGAAATAGCCGTGCGGAAACACCGACGGAATGCAATGAGATTAGCAGCGTATCGGATAATGCAGTGGTTCAAAATTAGTATCCATGGCAGGTATTCAAAGCAATTAAAATACGCGAACCTGAAACAAAACATATTATAAGAAAGTAGCAACAAACATGATCGACGCGTAGCCTAAACGTCACCTAACATAGCCTAACCATAACCTATCGAAATGACAGTAAAAAGCACTTACCTTGAAGTGAAATATCCAAAGGTACTATATTTTTTTTGTTTTGTTTTGTGGATAGTAGGAAAATTCAGTTTTAATTGATAAGGAAGGCAAGTATAACGGAAGGAAAAGTATAGAAATGAAATCGAGGTAGAAATGCACTAGGTACATCGTGAGGTTAGAGGTTGAGTAAAGCAGAAGAGGAAATGTGAATGACAAATTCACCAGGCCCAGCTCCCCATCCTCTACCACCGCAGCACACGAGGAGCAGTTGCAGATTCTCCCAAACCACAACTGGCGTCGAGCATGCGAAAAATGCGACGAGGTGAGATGAGGATTAATACGTGCAGACATGGTGCAACGATACCAAAAAAAAAAAAAAAAAAAGAGATAAAGCAGAAGAGGAAATTTGAATGACAAGTTCACCAGACCAAAAGAAGCGTGTTGTTTCAATGAAATCCGTCAGCGAACTGAGCACTGACCTGCAGAAATTAGAGGGGTAGTTTTAGCCCCAGGTAACAGAATACTAAGTGGATGCTTCTACATAGGCTAAACAAGAAGCCTCCGATGTAAGCAAAACATGCAAGAGGCTACGCTATTGTGCGCTCACTTACACCCACAGGCATCATCAGCGCAGGTGTTTCAGATTTCGAGCCGTGAGAGACGGTCAACACAGGAACGACCCAAAATTTTTGGAGCGACGAATTTGCAGGGGTGACATCGCCCAAAGGGGACCCTCGCAAGCATTTTCGAGGAAATCCCCTATTTTCCGAAATCATCGGCGTTCCTTAAATGGTCGCCGCACACCTGCGAATACACGAGAAAAGCATCTGGTCGTGAAATCAGAAATAGCCAGGAATGAGAATACAATGGTAATACGCGAGAAAAAAAAAAGAGAGAGAAAAAAAAAAAAAGAGAGTAAAGCACGACAGATAAAATGACAAGAAATAGTTCAGCAAAGAACTAACGATTAAGTTAGACAACGTAAAAGGAAATAAGCGACTATACGCGGGTAATATCTGGTAGACAATACGACAAACACGAAAAGGGAAATTAATAATTTTTCTTTTAGAAGTAGTAGACGCACCAGCGAATGGAAATAATAGCTGCAGAATAGATAAATGGGAAGTAAACAACCGTTATTTAATTATAATTTAGTAAGCTTAAGAAACACGTGTGATGAGATTTTTATTTGTGTTGTTGTTGTTGTTATTGTTGGAGAAAACCTACAAGTAGGAAGAAAAAAATACAATTAGAGGAAAGGGAAGCCTGGGATGGAATGCGCTTCGGAGTTTCGAGAAAAAATATGTAAATAAATATGCACATAAAAACCCTTCACTTCCCGTAGGTCAGAGTGAAACGAGATTTTCGAAGGAAAAATTAACTAGTTCTTAATGTAAAGAGTATATAATGCATGTGCAAGAGAAATACCGAGGTGATAAGGAGTGATTTCATGTATATGTTTGTTTTGAGATAATTATGGCCGACAGGTGTTGACAGAACCATTACCACTTTTAAGATATTTGAAGAGAGTGACATTCGTCAATAAAATGGACAAGATGAACGTGATTGCGTTCGCCGTGGTAATCTGGACAGTTAGCGGAGTAGCTGCTAATCACGAACTCTGTCATTTCAAGGGAGATAAGTATCAGTGCACTGTAGCATCTCGTGCCGAACTTTTGAAACTAGGAATGCCGCGGAGTGCTTGTCATGCACATTCATGTGACGAGTGCGTGAAAGCCTGGAGGACATTTATTACGCACAACCATGAGCTTATCGAACCGAGAAATTTCTTCGTTCAGCAGGAACCGAACCCACAAGGAGCCCTTTCACTAATGGAGTGCACAAGAGACGGTTTACACTGTGCCTGCACAGCCGATGCACCGTGCAGTGGAACGAGCGAATATTGTGCACTGGCGAGCTGTGTGAATAAATCCGTCACTACGTGCAACTGCCGCCTGACGCCAGCAGTATCTACACTGATACATGAAGCGGAAGGACTACGGATTTCGAACCCAGCGCTGATCTCTTTCACAGAGTGCGTTGGAAAACCGCGCACTAATATTTTACCTCGGCGCCGTCACCAGAGACATTTGCTGTCTGACGAAGAGGCAGTATTTCAAAGGGAAAATATCAAAGTATCATACAACGACCCAATCATCACCAGCTCACTTCCAGGAACCCTGGTGATTCGAGTTCGAGGTATGGAGCGGGTTATCACTTTAAGGAACGCTCCGTATCAGACATCATTGCCACCGGAACTACTAGAGCTTTCTGCGGAACTAACTTTGATTTTCGTTACCACGGATGGAAAAACCCTAAGGGGTGCTTTGCAAATCGTAGGTAGAACAACGTGTAGACCCCTACAGTGCATACTGTGTCGTGAGATGCTACGACAGCTAAAGTGTTTACCCCACGCAGTCACTTATGTAGTGTATATTGTGCTAGTTTTAATTTCAGCGGTAACCTTTCTATATGCCAGGAAAGTAGTAATTAGCATCTGGAAGCTGTTGTGTGGAGTCGGAATAATTCTTTGGAAGTCATATAGATTCCTCAGAGGAACAACGTTGTGGCAGTAAAGACAGGAGCCCTAACAGGAAATGTTTTACGTAACGGAGTAAATCAGATGCACGAATATTTGGAGAGGCAAGTTGCCCGTCCAGCGGCGCAACCGCCTTTACACGGACTGGTACTTTTGAGCTTATTTCTGTTGGTAAACGGAACTTCCGCGGAATGTAACGCACATTCGATTGTTGCATCAAAGGTGAAGGAGTGCACGGACTCAGAGGTAGAGCACAACTGCCGTCTAACTACTAATGCGCAGGTAACCCTAATGAATTTGGGGCATGAACAATGCATATGGTTTACGGACCAGGAAAATGACCATACACTTTTTTCCTTGAAAGTAACCTACCAGCAGGCAAACTGTATCTGGCACACGACGAGAGACTATTTTACGCACGTGACTACAATGCGTTATCTCAGCCAATTGGTTTGTGCAAATCACGAGACTTGCAATTGGGGAAAAGGATGTGTGCGATCAAAACAATTTGACGCACTGACAAAACAATCGCTAGACTGGCCCGGCATCACAGGCTGTCAGCCGTCCGACAGTGGGTCCACGTCATGCTGGATCATTGACTCGCAACATTGCCATTTCTTTCGAATATGGCTGGAAGCAGATTTCCTGCGAGCATACGACGTACGCAGAATAGTATCGATGCAGTGTAGTTATCAGCTACTAATTCAACAGCACAACAACGACACCGTAGAGACTCTGACGGTTAAGAACCAAGCCACGACCTCTACGGGCATCACAGTGCAAGTAGTCGGATCACTGGACCAGCCTACACAAATCGTGAACACCCATCTGATCTCTCGAGTGGGAAACCCTCAAGAGAGTTATATTGAAAGGGCAAGCTTACCTTCACGACCGATGAAAGGACATATCGGCGATACGCAGAGCAACGAATCGATGTCGAAAAATTTTATCTTCGACGAAAGCATGTTTTCTTGTAGCTATTATGAGGACTCTATGAAATGCCACCGACAACAGTCGTATTTACTGAGTATGATAGAACAAAAAAGAGCGCCTTACCAATGGCATCAGCATGGCATCAACTGAAGGTTGACGGAAATGGCCAACTTGTTTCGGAACTGTTACACTCAGCCCCTATAGTGGTAAATCTTCAATTCCAGAAGTACAAGTACTCGATCGAAACCAGAACTGTCTGCCCAAAATTCACGGAGGCAGAAATCAAGGTAACAGGCTGTTTTGCATGCGAGCCCTTGGCTACGGTAGAGATCGAAGCTTTCTCATCGTGCGCAGCCGGGATTGTGGACGTTCACTTCGAAAAACTCACGGTGCACTCTCGTTCGGTAAAACTACAGACGGAAAGACGAACGATCAAGATAAATCTAAAGACGGACGCTAAGTGCCACAGCGAAAAACTCTGCTTAAAGGCCCGAACCGTTACCGCTTGTACCACTTTAGACTTTTGCTTAGAACAACCTTCAGTTCAGCTGACTTATCCTAATATCTCCAGCGCATACTGGCAACCAGCAGGCCCACCCGAATGGAGCAGTGGGCTACTGTTCAACGCCTTCGGCACTTCCCTGTTCGGAGCTTTCAAAATAATCGCAGCCGGAGCCGCTGCGGTAATAATAATTTTGTTTATCGCTTCGTCGGTCATCACTTGCTGCAGGCGGTAAATGTTACCGGGAACTATTCCTCGGCGTAATGGTACGGCACCCTTATGAACTGAACGTGGAGATGGTGTTAGCCTACATCACTCCCGTCTGGGAGGCTGATCTCCAAAGGAACTCTGAGAAACTAGCTGAGTGCTTAAGAGATGGGAACGCCCAAAACCGAAACCATATCGCCCAACGGAGGCGCGTACCCGAGCAAATATTGTGTGTCGCCGAGAAGACGGCGGCTGAAGAAATCTGTCACTATCGGAAAGAATTCATATATATATATATATATATACAGTGCATATGTTATCTGTCAATGTCAAACTTAGAATTAGATTCGGTGGAGGAATTTAATATTTATTGAACATTGTTATAATAATCTTACTCGTAGTTTTATGCTTATTGTATGTGCTTATAATTACATTATGTATCATATATGCGCATAAGTTTTCGCAAATGATTGTAATTCATCGCATGTTGAAATGAGCGAAAACGAGCAGCCTTGCAAGAGAGGAAGGAATCCACAGCACCTAACTTTGGGGGACAAAGCTCTTCAACCCTATGGGAGAGGGAGATAATGTTACCCGTATGTCCTCCGGAATATCGTGTAACATTGGAGGACCATGATTTCGTAGGTATGAATTTCGGAAAGGGGGCCTACAAATTAGTAAGTGTGGGAAAGCAATATATTCACCAAATAATTCCTACGGTATCGCATAGTACGAGGAAATAGTTAAACGAGGAAGAGTAGTTACCAAGTAAACAATTTAGAGAGCGCGGGAATTGGGAAAGAAATTCCGAGAAGCATAATGTGGACAGGCGTTCTAAGAGGATAATTATAATACCTATTTCATAATTTTTCTAAGACCTGGCTGAGCAGATTTCTTTCTTGAGGAGGAAATTCCTTATTTTTTTTTCATCATTCTTTTGAATTGTTTTTTATTTTATTTTGTGTTCCCCGAGCTCTCCGGAAATTCCAGTAAGAATACGCACGAAACACACCCCTAGGTTAGTAAAGAGAAAACTCGGAGGTTTTAGCAAGCAACGCTACGAGAATGAAATGCTCGCAATCACAGGTGGGGGCCAATTTACTGGACCTTTCGCTATTAACGAAGTCACGTTTTACGCACGCTAGCGGGCAACGAACAGGGCATATTTCTCGTAGTGGGCGTAACTGGTTGACACCAACAGAAAGAGTCATACAGGAAGCGTACGTGAAAATTCTAAGGCAGCGCGGACATCCCGCGGAGCAGTTGACAAGATAAAGGAATATTCATCTTCAAGAAAACTCGATGTTCTCAAGCCTTTGCCAACGAATCGGAGGGATTCCCATACAGGGATGTAAACCAATGCCGAAGCGAGGAAAAGCGGCCCAACCAATAAGGGGAGAACCATTTGGGTAGGACAGGAACACCCCCGAACCCCTTAAACATAGACGAGAGAAAAAGTTTTTTTTAGGCGGAGATATGATTTTGGGAGAACACGGGATGGAATGATGACTGCTATTTCTGGGTGAACGCAGAGAGGAAAGATGGACTCTAGATGAATCCTGGGCAGAATATCGCAGAAAGAATTTAGTTAGGAGCTTTTCTCCTGAGAAGACGCTAAAAATTGAGCAAGTTGATTTCCAGGTGAAGGGAAGTATGATGTTTTTCCCTGAGAGGTTTTTACGCAAATTTTGGGTGAAGCATCGAGTGATCTTATGCGGGCAGTGTGCATTCAGCAGGACCGGATGAGGTCCCAACCATAGACTTTATACCTATAAGTAATACCGGACGACAACGAAATAGATGAAAAGAAAAGAATTTGGTGAGAAAAATTTCATAATTCCCAATATCTCGTTAGCATGATCATGATTTTGTCTCCTATACATCCTCGGTAGAAAAGATAATTTTAATCTCTTGCAAGTGCTGAATAACATAATGTGTCTTATATTTTGCGGAAGGTGAACTTTAAAATATGATTGCGAATATCAAAAAGCATAATGAACTTAAAATATATTTTGGTTTAAATTAATAGAAATCTCCACCGATCAGTGTAATAGATTTTAAGGAAACACAAATGAAAATAAATTCTGTATTTTATAATGAAATTTACCCGAGTTTCTCAAATCTTTGAAAATTCAAAATAAGTGAATCTTTGTTTATTTTAACCTGAATAATTAAGTAGAACAATCGTAAAGTTTTGGTAGAGTAACAACTCCAAGATTTTAAGAAGAAAATAACTTTTAACATTTAGCAAACCCAGTCGCAGGAAAATAAAAGGTCCAAATCTGACATGAGTTTATTAAATTTCAAGCGGCATATGGAGGAATATGGGTTTCCCATGTTCTCCCATATGAAACACAACGCAATGCACCCGTCAACCCTGAACTTGGAGACCCTCCATTAGGGAACCCAACTTCACGGTAGACACCCATAGGCGGAAGATAATAGAGAGTAAAGAGTTACGAAAATTAACGGCCTTCTTAATAATTAATCCCACTGCAGCGAATAGGACGCAGCAGATGGTTCGCCCTCACATCGAGTAGGGGTGGTAATAGTTTCTAGAAAAAATAGTATAGCAGTTGGCTTGAAGACAACGGTGAATCATTACTATGTTTTTAAATAAATGTTGCATAAGACTACCACGGCTTTCAGGCCAACACCATACAACCTGTACAGTCCATCAGTGCAATCCGAATTTTCCTCTCGTATTTGTAAGGTTTGCAGAAAATATTTTACACATCAAATTATTAATATTGCGGTATTACTCAGGCAGAAAATAATATTAGTACTAACGTTCAGGCCCTTCTAAAAGTTTTCATTCCGTCATTCCCATATTCGCGTTATGTAGGTGAGGTGGCCAAGAAACCGCAATTTTTATATGACCCCTAACGCTTTTTTGGCCAGCAGTCTGTGACCAGTTGTCAGAACACCGTTTATAACAGACATAAAAACTTATCAGTCGACCCGAATAACATCAGCATTTTATTTTCATGAAAGAGAAGAGCAGCCAACAGGCATGTGCCATTTTTGTCACTCGCATCCGAGACCCACGGGGGAATTGCGTGGGCGAGACTCTCATAATCTATTATGTGGTTTTCGGTAACGTCTTCCCTTTCATTCACGGCAACCTGCTGAGTAACTCCTTCCCTAACTAAGAATAAAAATGCAAAAGAATTTTTTTTTTAGAAATTTTCACTTAATAGAGCTGAATTTTTGACAGATGCCATAACTTGGTCTTATAAGATTACCCTGTAAATTTCGCTTGAATCCATAGGAAACTTTTAAAATTACGCACTTTTTATTTTATTTTAATTAAGACGTTCAGAGAAAGAAAGATCAACTTCACGGGAAAGCGCAGATGACCGAGAACTATGAGCTTGCAACATTCATTTCTCTCCCCCTTTTACTCTGAGCCCATTTGCCACCTGCTGTTGTTATATTGGGTCTTTGCTTAACTGAGGATTAAAATGTGAAAAATTAATTTTCCGAATTTTCATTTTAAAAAGCTGATTTTTTTATAGATGCCATAACTTGGTCTTATAAGATTTCCCTGCAAATTTCGCTTGAATCCATTGGAAACTTTTAAAATTACGCACTTTTCTTTTTTATTATTAAGACGTTCAAAGAAAGATCAACTTCACGGGAAAGCGCAGATGAACGAGAACTATGAGCTTGCAACATTCATTTCTCTCCCCCCTTTTCTCTCCCCCTTTTACTCTGAGCCCATTTGCTATCTGCTGTTGTTGTATTGCGTCTTTGCTTAACTGAGGATTAAAATGTGAAAATTAATTTTCCGAATTTCCATTTTAAAAAGCTGATTTTTTTATAGATGTCCTAACTTGGTCAAACAAAGTTACCCTGAAAATTTCGCCTAACTCTGGTGAAAACTTTTTAAATTACATACACACACACAAACAAATTGGACACTTAGAGAAGTGGTATTAATAAGAAAATTGCATTTCTAACTCAAAAAGTTTTTAAGTTATCGAAGTGAAATTTTCAGGGTCACTTTGTTTTAATAAATGATGGCATCTGTAAACAGTTCTGTACATTTAACTGAAAATACGGGAAAAAGATAATCCGCAATTTTGTTTTCCAGTATGTAAAAACATCCCTCACTTCAGTACTTATCTTGAGTCATTCACCTACTACGGACATTGCAATGTGCTTTCAACAGCTTAAGCCGGCCGAGTGACGCAACTTAAACAAAACCATTACAAAGAATGCCCACATGTAAAGCGCGATTTCCTTCTTTCTTTCCTTCTGGCCTTTTTTGTTTTTTTCCGGATTTTAACAGTTTCGGAGAAAAATGATTGTGCCAACCCTTGAAATTTTTAACAATACAGAGCAATTATGAAATAAAATGCAGTAAACAATTTTTTTTTTATTTTATCATATTTACACCAAGATTGGTCATTTTGTCCGAGGTAGGGAGTGGGGTTGTGACATCGCCGAGGATCAGCGTGGAACCTCCAGCCTCGGCGGCGAAGCAGCAGAAGCGCCACCTATCGGCAGTTGCTTTGTTGTAGCAGACGACGCAGGCCAGATACCGAAGTATAGCTGGCAAAACATTGATGGAGATTCTGCATTGCGCTTTTTGACTATTCTTATATGCAACCTGTTATTGAGTTGTCTGAATACACTAAAGCACTTGGGTCCATGACAAACGCTAAGAGGGTCCGCAAATAACACAAAAATTATGCTAAATAAAGTTAGTGTGTGTGTGTGGGGGGATGTGGCGTCATAGCAACAAACGCGTAGTATTAGGCATATTGTTACACGGCACTAGCAGTGTTCCTGCCGAGTCTGCCGGTAACGGTGCTTGAGACCTGAAGTACAATTTAGTTGGCCGCGGCACCAGGTGAGAATCTCAGGTGCACTGCTGCACTCAAAGATTCACACCAGAACATAAAAAATGAAAAGTTGAAGAATGACCCGAAGCATAAGGCTTGGGTGAATCCACCTTGTGAACAAAATAACAACAACAAATAAAAAATAAAATAATCTAAAAAAAAATGATACTTTGGGATCAGAGTTGTGATGAGGTTCACCCGCAATCACCAATTCGTGACTGAGTGTAGTGGTCCGGATCTTACTCCGGTACATTCAATCCCCAACCAGCCAGTACAACACTCACTTTCGCAAATAACACATGATTCTCAAATACACAACACAACATTTAATAACGTTCTGCGAGATTTAAACAGATACGGCGCTCTCTAGGCGCATAGACAATTGCCCCTCATATGTGGGCAGCATACGGTGTCACACTTTACTGTCGGAAGACGTAAGCCGACTGAGTCTCCACCGGACTATCTGAACAAGAGATACTACTCGTTTACACACTTAATAGAGCTGCAGGTGATATTCATATACAATTGCTTAGAGAATGAAAAAAAAATTATATGCAAACGATCACATTAAAAATACTCGCGACACAAAATACACAAGCACGTTAATTTGCGGTATAAGATCATAGGTGCGAAATACTGCCAAAGTTAATTAACTAAATCTAATAAGCATGCACATGCAGATCCCTTCCCCGCTCGCTTTGGCCCTGAACCAAAGTTAAAAGAAACTATCCCGCCCAGCGGAATTTGTGGCCACACCCTCTCCCTTATTCATGTAAAAAATAATCAGGAAATGGGCCCTGTAAGAAATTGAAATCTGTATGTGCAGGTATTTCCTCTGAGGTTCAGTCACTCAGCATTACTGCATCTATGTCCATGCAGCTTTGGGTGTCGGGATGGCACAAGTTCGCAGATGTGCGAAGAAAGAAAAAGGAAATATTCATCTACTTACAGTTACGTGACTTTGCTGTGCAAATCCGTTGTGCATCACATAATATCACACGACAAAAAAAAACACACACACACAGACACTTGCACCATGTGGCAGCACCGATGATTCAACACTTCACTTTGACGCTTGATGTAAATGAAGCACACAATTAAAATGGTGATATCACGCCGCACTTTGTTGCAATGATTAGAGTGCACACTGATCTATTCTCGTGACGATTTGAAGGTGGCCGTTAAGCAAAATAGGCCCTCTCACATCTGCTGTTGCGGTTTCCAAGATTGATTTTCTGTGTTCCTGGGAAATGATTTCTGTTGTCGTGAAGAAATAATTGTGAACGTCGACTGCTGGGAGAGTGGGACACATTCAATTCCGCTGCTGCTATAGTTGATTCCGTCCGTCGCTACCTTCCGTCCTTTTTGACCGTTCATTCCCAATTCAGTCAGTTCCTTTCCGTTAGCAAACCATCTACCCTGCCTGAGTACGCAGTTCAAATATGCCACTCGCAGGTTTTGTTTCCATTTTTTTTTTATCGAGTTGCGACCGCCAGCCCTGAGATTAATTTTCTCGGCCGAGCGAAATCAGACGTGCTTTTACCTTAAGCGTATATCGGCAACTCAACATTTCACCTGTATATTTGTTAGGTATCGAAGCCACCGCTCTTACGCTCATATTTTTCTTTCGCGATGTTTTTATCCCGTCGCACTTACACGTAGTGACTTCGCTGCTTACGTGACCACACACACGCACACATGGGGCCTCGCTTCGCCCCGTAAGACAAGCGCATCTCTTCACTTCCTCCACAGTAGGGGATGAATGGGGGTGACGATTCCACACTGCAGTGGTTGGCATCCGAACCCGACTTGCTTGGCTTCGCTTCTCATTGGAATGACCACTGTCCACTCGCAGACTTCTTAATTCCCCTGTAACTTGGCTTTCATTAGGACAAACATTCGCTGATTTCCATTACGCTCCAGCCTAGAGATTTCTTCGTTATCACGCGGATTTAGGCATTCTGCTGTCTTTATGGCAAACTGGCATCTCCAGCTGCCTCGAGTTGTCTCCATTTCTTACCAAATGCGGGGAGGTTTGCTGCTTCATTTTTCCCAATTCATTTCTTTTAGATCCAAGGCATCCAGCCTTTCACATCGGAGAGCGTACAGACAACTGAACTTTCTTCCTTATTTTCACGCCAAGTGCGAACTCTTATTTTTCTGCACGGACCACACAGAGAGCAATTGTTCTCGAAAATGCCCCAAACAATCGACGAATTTACGATTATTCGCTAAACCTTTTGTCCCCATCTTCATTCATTTACTCAAGTGGCTCATTCGATACGTATTCCTCTTTCCCTTTCCGTGTTGCATAGGCTGCCCGTCAGCTGCGCCCTGATATTTATGACCGAACAGAGCTATTCTGAGACCACCCAGCCAGAGAGAGAATTCTTCGCCTCTTTTCTTTCCTAACCAGCAGATAAAACTTTATCTGATGTTTACACTTTTAAACTCCAATCAAGCCTCGAACATAATTAATACTTAATTAATTTCACACATCAACCACGCCCATTAATTACTAAATTAATGGCGGGTGTGGGTCGTAACATCGGCCCCTCCTCAAGAAATCCAGAAGTCCTCTTCTGGGCCTATCGCTTTGCTCTTATCAATTTATAGAGCAACCAGTGAGTGCTACCTTTTCCCACAGGTAGAAACAATTCAAAATGGCAAAAATATTGCGTTTCTTGCCTTCAAGAGCATTGGAGCGACTTCCCAATTATCCCGCAATTTAGTTAATTAATTTTAGAGAACATCCGAAAGAAAAAACAACGTAAATGAGAAATAAATAAAAAAACTGAACTGTAAAAGAACATGTGAGCCTGCCGAACTGTGATTCCTAGCTGCCTCATACCATACGCGACATGGCGGACAAATTTTAGAGGTTTCTTCAGGTTTTAGGATGGGGGGGGGGGGGTGTTCACTGTAACAATATGATGCGTAGTAAAGCTAAAGAAATTCTTAGTTTCTACGCCAAATGCGTAGGGGTTGGCATCCCTGCAAAGGCATATAAGGACTATCTGTATAGTGCGTTTTTTCCCCCAAAAAAGGTAAAAAATACAAAATTGCGTTCAGGAATCTTGGTGGGCTTTTCCGTAGTTTTTCGGGTGCCTTCCGTAAAACCGTAAGACGAAGTGAAAATCCGTACAAGTTGGCATCTTTGCGGACATGCCTCCACTGTACCACAGCTGTCCCGAAATTCTCCAGACTCACATACGACAAACTGCCAAACCACCTGGTGGGCCGCTTCTTTAGAGCCCCACGCAATGCCGAGGATTCACCAAAGATGAACAGCAGCAACCGAACAAACGACCAGAAGGCAAATGAATAAACAAATACACAGCTGACGTGGATAAGGAACATCAAACAGAAGTCATCGCTCTTTCCACGCTTATAAGTGAGTCACAGAAAAACTTTCATCGGCCGTCACCGGGAATAGAACCCAGGCCTTCACAGCCAAGGGGCGGATTCTCGGAGGCGGCCGATGAGTTTTTCCGTGACTCACTTATAAGCGTGGAAAGAGCGATGACTTCTACTTCTGTTTGATGTTCCTGATCCGCGTCAGCTGTGTATTTGTTATTTATTCACCTTCTGGTTGTTTGTTTGGTTGCTGCTGTTCATCTTTGGCGAATCCCCGGCATTGTGTGGGGCTCCAAAGAAGTGGCCTGCCAGGTGGTTTGGCAGTTTGTTGTATGTGAGTCTCGAGAATTTCGGGGATGCTGTGGTGCAGTGGAGGCATGTCCGGTGCATGGCCCTGGGTACGATTCCCGATGGCGGCCAAGGAGTGTTTCTGCGACTCACTTATAAGTGTTGCCGCGACAATTATTCCAATTTCGGGCACATTGCTTTCAGTATAGAAATTCTCAAATTTGGTATCTCAAATTTGGTATTCAAATACAAAATTAATTGTTTTCAATTAAGTTAATTAATTAACATAATTAATTACGTGACCGCCTAATTGGGGTAATTTTTAATTAGGTGCACGAGCTGTCATCCCAACCCAGGCCGCATTGGGAGTCGCTGGGTTCTTTTCTTCTCTTTTCTCCATTTTCCCTTCCGCGGGGGAAAGGAGATCTAAATTGCAAGCGCCAGGCCAGGTGCAAAATTTCGGAAACTAGGCGAAAGGCATTTTCTTCCATTCCCGGCATGTGAGAAGCAACAGCATTGCGAATTGCACAATGCTTCCGAAACAACAATGGCGTTGCGGTGGCTACACGACAAAAATTTAAGAAAGAAATCTTAAAGCGGCAAGAAGCTAAGGCTAGGCAATAAATGTCACCCATGAGCGTTGTCGGAGAACACATTTCAGTTGGGCATACGTGACTTCAAGCAGTTTTCAAGTTTTAAAAAGGGTTTGCTCGGAGTCTACTATAATAGAACCCAACAACGGGGTGACAGTTACGGCCAAATAAATTTTTAAAGGGCTTAGCTCAGCAGGCCCAGGGAACATCTGTCCCAATGTAGCCACTGGTCAGCCACCACTGGACAAGCGGTCCACTTGCGTACGAGGGGAGGAAATCCAGAACCAATGGTGGTGCGAGGGACGTTTTCTCGAGGTAAGGACACGCCTAGCCGCAGGGCGAGAAGGGAAAGCGAAAACCAGAATAAAAGCAGAAACTTAAAATTTCATGGACGGGGAAAAAGAACGGGGAAAAAAAAGTGAAAGAGGAGAGAAAAATATAGGAACGAAAACGGACAGAAAGAGGGAGAGACGGAGTGAGAAGAGGTTTTTTGTTGGAACATGGGCAGACAGTAATTTTGGTCGGAAGAGCCAGCGGTAGGCAAAGAAATGCCAAACTATGCGGAGTGCCAGAAGTCCGTGTCGACTTGAAATCAAGAACTGTAGAACAGTAAAGTTCTGAGAATAACCATCGGCTGTGTTTTTATCCACGGAGGATACCAGCCAAACACCACCCACGGCCACCAGACCACCAGCGTTTTCCTCAACCACCGGATCGATGAGCCCAGCAGAAGTTCTATATAGGGTAAGACATCAGCCTAATATTTCAATCCCTTGCATGCTGAGTATTCAGTTAAGTTTTAGAAATGACCCCTTATTGCTCACCCCGTACTGGTTGGATTCTTAGGGATATTGGTGTTTTTACATTTTCTCAAGTAAACCATAACTTCCTTTCGTAGAGACGTGTTATAATTTAAACCGGTCCCACCATTTAAATTGTTCTAAAATTAAGCATTATACAGCAAATAAATTTTATATTTGTTTTCTTAAATCAACGTGTTTTTCTTCACGCTGCTCTGCAAATGGGTACGAGTGCCTGTGTATTAGTTTAAAATAAGCCATAGTTTTCTTCCTTTACAGAGACCCCTATTCAAGCACATAACCGAATTGTTAGTTCTTTTTTAAATTTAATTTCTTTTGTGGCATATGAGTTCTTGCGACAACCTCGTACGAGCTCATATGAATCACAACACTTTTAAGTCCCAACAATGATCGAGAATCGCTAACAAAATCTGTGCCCCTCAAGTTCCCACCGAGACTTGGCGTGGTGACATAAGCGTGGAAAGGGCGATGACTTCAGTTTAATGTTCCTGATCTGCATCAGCTGTATTTGTTACTTGAAAAGGAAATTTCTCCTGAGAATTATGAGATTCCTGGTCCTAGTCATATTAAAAAGTCTCAGTATTTGAACCATGTTGCAGCTTTAAGACACTTAAATGTCTCTTTGGCCTCCCTTGGCGAGTCTATGGTGTGTAAGAAGAGAGAATTAAATAGGTCTAAGAAGTATTGCAAAGAAAATATTAAAAGGGCCTATAAAGAGTTATTTTTTACTTCTGAAGATGATTTAGATGATGAAGAATGTCACTGTGCTGATTCAGAAATTATTCAGCAACTAAAGGAAAATTTTAAAACTATAAACAAGCTAAGTAAAAAGCTCACGATTTTGACAGTTTTACCAAAAAGCTGGTCCTTTAAAAAAATAGAAAGTGAATTTGGAGTAAGTAACTACACTGCAAGGAAGGCAAAAAAATTGTGAAAGAAAAAGGAATTTTGTCTTCACCTAATCCCAAACTTGGAAAAATTTTACCTGAAGACACGGTCAACTTAGTAAAGGAATTTTACTGCAATGAAGAAGTTAGCAAGCAAACGCCCGACAAAAAAGATATTCCAATCAAAGACGAAGATGGTTGTCAAACTCATGTCCAAAAGTGTCTGTTACTTGGTAATCTTAGAGAAATTTACCAAATTTTCAAGTCCACCCATCTGAAAAGACAGGATTTTCAAAATTTGCTGAGTTAAGACCAAGGAACTGCATTACAGCAGGAGTTAGTGGGACTCACACTGTGTGTGTCTGTGTGTGTGCGTGTGTGTGTGCACAACACATCAGAATGTAAAGCTCCTGATTGCTGGTGCTAATTTAAACAAAGTGACTCTGCAAGGACATGATACTCCTTTAAAAACGTATCAACATTGCTTATCAAGAATTATGTGTAATCCCCCAGCACAGAAATGTTTTTTTAGGTGACTGTGATTCATGTCCTAGCACTGATGAATTAAAGGAAGCCTTATTGACAATTCTTGAAGAAGAAATGATTGATAACATCACATACAAGCAGTGGGTTTCAGTGGACCACTGTTCGTTTGAAACTATTTGCAAAACCATAGAGGACTTTTCAGCCCAGCTAGTCATCTTGATGAAACATGATTTCAGCGCCAAACAGCAATCTGCTTTTTTCTGCAAAGAAAACCACACTTTGCCCAAACGAAACTGTGGTGACTTGATTTTTCTGAGAACTATTCATTCATTCTGTAGATGAAGCTTAGTTATTCCATTGGAACAACTCAATGGCAACTGTTCACCCCTTTGATGTGTTGTACTACAAGGAAAAAGACATGAGTTTTGTTTTTATCTCAGAATGTCTGAAACATGACACAGTTCTTGTTCAAAGAAAACTTCTTAATGCTTTGAAAATGGAATTGTTCCCAGCAGGCGCAGCTTCTGTATGGGACTGCGGAACTGCAGCACCCCCTATTTTCACTCGATATAATCGATAACATTCAATATAATGAGTCTTTTTTCTTTAATTCTTTCTCTATATTTGTACATTATATAATCCTTAAGCTTAATGTCAGTAGCCATCCCCTAGTTCATGAAAAAAATTACAAACATTCTTGTATAGAACTGTGTGTTTCACAGTTCCAGCGACGCAGTGTTTGGCTGTTGTGCGCACACGCACATATCCGAGCTAGGAAGCAGTTGGCTAGGTAGGAAGAACACTGTCGATCACGCAATGCCAACCCTGTTGGGCAAGCGTAAGGTAGTGTTTCTTTTGGCTCCGCGTGTGTTGCTCTTAAAAACCGCAGTGCCATATTCTTTCTTGAATGTGATAAAGTGTAGAATTAGACGATTGTGAATTTGTGATGCTTCCAGCTATTCTATTTAATTCATAGTTTTTTTTTCGGTTCTTCTATTTTACAGAAAATTTAAATAATTTAACCAAGAAATAGGTTCTGTGACTGTAAGTGAACTTCAACAGCTTAAGTTTTCACAGTTATCTCTCCATGAGAAAGTTACAGTGAGGAAAAGAGGCCGTTCAACACCTGATATTCAAATATCTCAGCCAGGAATAAGCAACAACAAGTATATTCGTAGCTTTAATTCTGAATGGTACCAACAGAAAAGTTGGTTATGCGGCTGTGAAGTAAAAAATGCATTGTTTTGCTTCCCGTGTTTGCTGTTTGGAGGTGATGTACCGTGGACAAAAGACTAGAAATATAAACAAAATGAAAGAAAAAACTGAAAAACATGAGAAGTCAAAGAAGCACGTTGAAAATGTGGTTTAACTGTCACCTTTAGGGAATGTAAATATTAAGGAGAAACTTCACAAGGCAAACAGACTTTCAATCAATGAGCATAACATAAAGGTTAAAAAGAACCGTGAAATTTTATCCAAAATAATAGACTGTATTTTCTTTTGTAGATACTTTGAAACTCCCTTACGTGGACATGATGAAAAAGATGATTCAGTAAATCCAGGGGTATTTAGAGGATCAATAAATTTTGCATCTAAATTAGATCCAGATTTGAAGAATCACTTAGAATCCAGCATCTCATTCTGAATGGTCTTAGGTTTGTTTCTAAGACCATTCGGAATGAGATACTTGACTACCTGCTACAAATATACCATAAGGAGATAAGGACAGAAATTTGAGAAGCTTCCTTTGTAACTGTCATGGGTGATGACACTACAGATGTATGGGAACACACTCAAATGGTCCTTGTTCTGTGTTATGTGTTGAATGGAGAAATATTTGAGTATTTTTGGGAATTCTTTATTCCAGAAAATCAACTCTGCAAATGGCATATCGAAACATATTCTAGAACAATTAGACATAACCCTTCAAGGAAATGGACAAAAACTGATAGCTCAGACATTTGATGGTGCAAATGTCATGAAAGGCAAAAAAGCAGTTCAAGCAAAAATAAAAGCAGTTTATAGTAATGCACATTTCATTCACTGTAATGCGCATCAACTTAATTTAATAATGAGAAATGCAGCAAGTATTACACGGAACGCAAGAATATTTTTCTCTAACATTTTGGCTATTCCAACATTCTTTCTCAAGATCACTGCAACGTGTATCCATTCTGAAGAAGCACGTCCATCCTTTACAAGGTGGAACTTTAACATACGGATCGTAAATAGAGTTCATGAACATTTGCAACCTTTAAAAAGCTGCCTTACTGAAATTCAGTCAACATCAAATGAAGATTGAACCATTGCAGAAGCAACAGGAATTTTAAAATACCTGAAAGATGATAATTTCTTGTTTTGGTTAGTTTTTTTTTATTATCAGATTATGCCTCATGTTGGAAGTAATTTACAACCAAATGCAATCTCAAGAAATTAGTGTGTTTAAAGTCAATGAATATATAACAGATTTCAAAACTGCTATTTTAGAAATAAGAAACTTAAAGTACTATGAGAATCCTTCAAAGACACTCATGGCAGAAGCTAAGGAAGTGTGTGACTGTATATGTGTTTATATAATGGACAGATATTCTTCCACTAAACACTTAGTAGCTGCAAAATTGTTCAACAAGAAAAGCTTCACTAGTTTTAAGAATGAACTGCCTACAGAAGAAAGAGATAGTACTGACCACTGAAGCACATCCCATGATTGACAAAGAAAAGCTTGTAACTGAACTAAAAGTATTCTATTGTAGATCCCATATGCACGAATATTGCAAATTAATTGACCTTCTGAAATTTATCTTAAAAAATAATCTAGATGATGTTCTTAGTGAAATTACGAAACTGATAAAAATCCTCTTGACAATAGTAGAAAGTCAGTTCTTATTTTGCTGTTTAATCTCATGTAATGACATAATTGTTCATGTTATTATGTTTCTGAATTCAAGTCAAGTGAGATGTGTACATATCACGTCACGCATCGTTCTCATGACAAGCACTATTGAATGTACGTGCTGTAATGGCAAAATGTATCGTCAGAGCTGTTATTGTCTTTGTAGCATAAGGTTGAAGTCAGCAGTCACTACTGTATTCCATTATTTATTATCATTAAAAATCATAAGTGTTTACAACTTCTTATGATTTTTAATGATAATAAATAATAGATTTAACTACTCAATCATGTCTTCAGTTGGCGATTATCTCACTGTGTAATATATAGCATTTACAATGCTCCATTAATTCTGCCACAATTTGGTTATGGAACTTAAGGCACTGCACCATCTGAGTTGACAGCACTACCCGAGCCGACAGCCAGAGAAGCATCCAGCAAAGCAAACCAGGACTCAAAAAAAAAAAAAAAAAATGTTCAAAGAAGAATGTCTTAGCGAATGCTAAAAGGGAGGCTGCACAATCACTCATTAAGACCAATTGAGAAGTGGATGAATGACTGAAAGTTTGTGAACTTCAATCCAGCCCTTGGTAACTAAGCCTTTATTATTATTATTTTTTTTCGATAGCATTACTAAAATAAGCAACGTCGCAGATAGCTATAGAAAAGCTGAACAAGAGCAACTATGACACTTGGAAAATCCAAATCGAAGCTATTCTAATCCAAAATGACCGTTGGGGTTACGTGACAGGTCAAATTCCTAAACCTGTTGATGGAACAAACAAAGCTGAATTAGAAGCGCGTAACAAGTGGGCACTAGGTGATCAGAAAGCAAAGGCTGACATAATTCTCTCCATCTGTCCAAGCGAGCTCTGTAATATAAAATTTCAAATGAAATTTGGCAGAAGCTTTGATCAACTTACGAATCGAAGGGACCAGCTAGCAAAGCTTCGCTACTGAAGCGACTACTATTTCGCAAGACAAATGACATACCAGAACACCTGACTGAATTATTCGAAACAGTTGATAAACTTAATGAAATGGACATCGTAAGAGCTGACGATCTCTTTTCAATACTAATGCTATACAGTATCACAGACAACTTTCGATGTGCCATAGAGTTAAGAGATGAGTTACCGAAACCTGACATTCTGAAAGTTAAGCTTTTGGAAGAATCAGAAGCTCGAAAAACAAAGAGCTATCCAAATTGCCAAACAACGTATTTGTTTTTCAACAGCCAAAAAATTCGAACCTGAAGTCAACCTCTAATAACTGGAGGCAAAATCAAGGTAAGGACAACAAAGTGTTCCATAGCTACAAATGTAACTACTGTTCGAAGGTCGGTCATAAATCACCTGAAGGTTGAAAGCGGATTGCCGATAAAGAGGCAGAATCCTTCAGACAAGAGGCTTCCATGGCGATAAAAGCAAAAAATGAAAGTATGCATACAGCCATATCAATGAATGCCACTCATAATACAAAGTCTATATGGTACATAACATAGACAGCGGAGCAACGACGAGAATCTGTTCACAGAAATAAACAAACAAGCAAACTGTTTTGTGAATCTCGCAGTAGATAAAACAGCTGAAGTAACTGGAAAAGGATCCATATGAATCACTAGCAGAATGGAAGATACAAAAACCATTCGATTAGAAAATGTGCTGTGTTCCTGATTTGAATAACTTACTGCCTGTGTCAAAAGCCACAGCTAATGGCCGTTCAGTTGTCTTCACCCCAAAAGAAGCCAGAGTAATTGAATCCGATGGAACCACTCTTCTCCGAGCAGATAGAAAAGGTGAAATGTATTATGTCACGCCAAGCTATGAAAATGTAGCTATGGTTACAGAATTAAAAAAATGGCATCTAAAATATGGTCATTTAAATGAAAATGATCTAAAAAAGCTCAAAACAAACGAAATGGTACGAGGACTTTTCTTTAAAAATGAGGATAGCCTGAAAAATTGTAAAGTCTGTATTCAGGCGAAACAGATGACAAAACCATTTCCGAAGGAATCCCGATTTGAAAGCAAGCAACTGCTGGACCTCATCCATTCAGATGCCTGTGGACCGATGAAAACCCAATCTCTTGGTGGTTCACGTTATTTCGTTACTTTTATTGACAACAAGTCACGATATACAGAAATATGTTGTCTTAAATCAAAAGATGAAGTGAAGAAGGCTTTTTTGAAATTCAAGGCATCAATGGAAAATCGTACTGGAGTAAAAATGAAAACACTCCATACCGATAATGGGCTAGAATATTGTGGAACAGAATTCAATGCAGATTTGGAGCATGAAGGCATACGCAGAGAAAAATCTGCAGTATTAACGCCACAACAAAATGGAGTCACCGAGCGATACAATCGCACAATCGTTGAAATGGCGAGATGTTTATTAATCCAGTCCAAACCACCATTTAACTTTTGGGCAGAAGCGATTATCTGTGCTGTGTTCTTAAGAAATTAAGAAATCGCTCTCCGACACGAAGCTTAAATGGGAAAATTACCCCATATGAAGCTTTATGCGGCGTTAAACCAAATGTTTCATTCTTCAAGGTTTTCGGGCAAAATGCTTATGTTTTGCATAAGCAATCAAAGGGGAAATTCGACCCGAGATCTCAAGAACATATATTAGTTGGCTATTCAATGGAATCCAAAGCATACCGCTTATGGAACAAAAGTTCCAGAAAAATAATCAAAAGCAGTGACATCCGTTTTATCAATGAATTCGAAAACAACCTTCCATAATGGTTACGAATTTGAACTGCTCACGTCATCCGAATCGCATATTCCATTTATTGAGATGAGTGACACAACGTGCTCACCCGATGGAAATACTGCACTGGACGCTGAGAGTGAAACAGACGTTACGACAGAAGAAATGGCAGTGGAAGACATGACGTCAGAGCCGAGTACCTCACAGGAACTTACGTCAGAGGAATCCATGCCAGATTCTTTCAGAGAAAGTGACTCACCATTGTTTACAAACAAAGATCATGCAGTAACTAAGATGAGAACTGTTGGTCGTCCAAAATAAGTCTATGCTGGAAAACCAGGTAGACCTGCAAAACCGTATCAAACAGTACCTGCTGACATTACTGAAACTGTTGATTTTGTCAACAACATTGAAGCAAATCTTATTTATGAAGCTTTAAATGGTTCGCAAAGTAAAGAATGGAAAATCGCTATGCAAAGAGAATATGATGCTCTCATAGAGAAGAAAGCATGGGAACTAGTACCTAGATCAAAACACAAAAGAGTTATTGGTTGCAGATGGGTCTTAAAGACCAAATACAATCAAGATGACAATGTTGAAAAGTTGAAAGCAAGACTAGTTGCAAAAGGGTGCTCTCAAACACCAGGAATTGATTATGAAGAAAACTTTTCACCGGTTGCCAGATTAAGTTCAATTCGAACTGTAATCACACAAGCTATTACAAACAACTTAACGGCTTACCAGCTAGATTTCGTAATGGCATACGTAAATGGAAATTTAGACGAGGAAATAGACAAGGAATTACCAGAAGGTTTCCAAAGTAAATCAAAGAAAGATCACATTTGCAGATTGAAGAGATCAATCTATGGTCTAAAACAATCTGGCAGACAATGGTATAAGAAGCTTGATGAAAAATTGAAATCTCTTGGTTTCAAGCCACTTAATTCAGATAAATGTGTTTACCACCTCAAAAATCACACTGAAGTCATTATTATTGTTTATGTTGATGATTAATGATCTTTGCAAACAGCAAAGATAGCTACAAAACCATAAAGGATAAGCTAGCCAGCTCATTCAAAATGAAGGACTTAGGATCCTTGCATTATTGCCTAGGCATTGAGTTTGCTCAAAATGCAAATGGCATAACAATGTCACAAAGGAAATTTATACAAGATGTTTTATGGAAATTCAAAATGCAGGATGCAAAATCTGTAGCGTCTTTGGATATTAGCGCAAAGCTAACAAAAGAGGTGAGTCCTAAAACAGAAGAAGCAAAATCTGAGATGAAAGATATCCCATATCGTTCACTTATTGATTCGCTCATGTATCTTTCTGTAGCAACCAGACCTGATATTACTCATGCTGTGAATTTTCTCAGTCAATTTAACAACAATCCAAACAAACAAAACTGGATAGTAACCAAAAGAGTGCTGAGATATCTAAAAGGCACACAAAACATGGGTCTTGTGTTTGACCGAGCAAAAGAGCCATGACGGCTTTTGTAGATGCAGACTGGGCTTCCTATATAAAATCCCATACCGGATATGTATTAAAATTTTCCGGAGGAGCAATAAGTTCGGAATCTAAAAACTACCGAAGCAGAATACATAGCGCTTTCAGAAGTTGCTAAAGAAACTGTGTACTTAAGAAATTTTCTTAGCGAACTTTCTTCACAACCTATGACGTCATCGATGGATATATACTATGATAACCAGTCAGCGCCATGGGTGCAAGTTTTCTGTCCAGAGGGCGGAATTCCGTCTTTTGAAAATATCCGAAGACGGAAGCGGGACGGAAGAAAATATCAGTAAAAATAAAATTTCCAAATATGTATTTTTCTCTTTTCCCTTTCTATCCAGTACGCTCTACTCCGGAAAGTAAGTACACCATCGGCAACCACGCTCGTACCAAAGTACCTTGTTTATCGTAAACTCGGAGTAGCAGCGGCGCCTGATGCATTCTGGGTAAGAGGGACATTCTGGTCAAAGAGGAATTGAGGAGCAGCTCTTTTGGAGGTTCTATGCCGATCCTCGCCTACGTCATAACCCCCAACCCAATATCGGCCGTCCCTAACTTTCTCTTCACTACATGTACGTCACACACCATAATCGGTTCACCCATCGAGCTTGTATTAGATGGAGACTGCCGCCATAGGTCACAGCTAATCTTTGGAGTGAGTTGTACCAGTCGATCTTGCCGTATTTTACGCGTGTATGCGTACGCATTTCCATATTAATTTACGTATGCGAAATTAACCAAGTATTGGTAAATTTGTGATTCCTTTTTTTCAACATGCAGTCAGCTATTGAATTCACAGATTCGAAAAATATGTCGGCTTTGAATGATAGCAGTGCTAAAAATAAGTGGCGATGGGAATGGTTAGATGAGACTGATTCCCATGAGTAACGTCAAATTTGGTTCTTGATGCCGGAAAATTAAGGAACCAGGATTTAGTTTTTGTGTTTTCTGCAGCAGAAAGTTAAACTATGGAAGCAATGGTAAAAAAGTGCTGTTGAGACACAGTAAGGAGGCTGATCATCAAAAGTGTGTACGATCACAGCAGCATACAAAAACATTGGACATGCAAGTTTTGTGATTATATCCGACTGCCTAATTCATGACAGTATAGCTGTCCATCTGTTTCAGTGTTACCCAATTAATTTCATGCAAAATGCATGTGACGGGATAGGGGGTACTGTGAAGCGATTAGCTGCAATGGCAAGTTTACAACTCTTTTATAATAATCAAATTATGACCCCACGCCAACTCTTTGAATGGGCCCACTGCTAATATTGCCTCCATTCAGTTTTGGTTTGCAACAACAGAAAATTACAAAAAGGAGGAAATTATCCTTAAAAGTAGAATAGCTTCTGCTAAGACAATAAGTGGTACTCAGAAACTCCATTGTTTCATTCCTGCAGGAAAACACAAATTACTAGTCAAAACTTACTCACTTTCTGAGCATTTTAAAGAAGAGATATGTGCAACAGATGAAGGGGAAGAGAACATTAGTTTTGAAAATATGGTAGGTTTTGTGATTAGTAAGTACTCAGAGCACTGGTGGTTGGGATGTGTACTTGGTGTGAATGAGGACACAGCAGAGGTAAAAGTGAGCTTCCTGGAGCTGCATGGTCCATCTCCATCATACAAGTATCCTCAATCACCGGATATACTGTTGGCTCATAAATGGGATGTTTTGTTAAAAGTTGACCTGACAACAGCTACTGGAAGAGTATATATTTTAACAATGACTGAGACAAAGAAGGCAAATCAAGCACTGGCATACAAGTGTGGCAAAATTTAAAAGAAAAAAAAAGCAAGATACAGAAGATAAAATAATTTTGTAAGTGTAAAAAATATGCACACAACCTTATACTGAATTATGATTTAAGGGTCATTCCATGTGAAATCAGCAAGGGTGGGTTGCTTGACCAATTTATATATTTTTTATATTCCCATCGTAGTTAGTACCATTAGTGAGTAGACCAAAACAATTTTTACTTTTTTTTTATCTGCCGCCATTTTGGATCTACACCTATTTTTACCTGCCGAGAAGGGCAAAAATTAGGGTTTTCAAGGGTTCTCGGAAATGGCTGTTACTCGATAACTACTTGAAATAACTAAATAAACCTTTTACCTCCTGAAAGTAGACATTTTGAGGTTTCATAAAAGGTACTTACTTCAAATGTAGCTTTCAATCTAACCAGATGAAAATGGACTTATATTCAGCACATGCGATTCGCAAAATCGCCATTTTTAGGAAGCTGTAACTCAGAAAGGGCTTAAAACCACAAACTAAAACTTTTTCCTTACCAACTATGGATAGGTAGGTTTTAGCTTATTAAGAAAAAAATTCATGTTTTAAATCCCTTGCTAAATTTTTTAACCCTAAAGTTGCCAAATTTGCAAAAAATGCAGATTTCAAGGTCAAATATCTTGAAAGGGCAACCTGCAAAAATCTAAAATTTTTTGTGTGAACTCACCTATTGGTACCCTATCAATGATATGAATTTCATTTTGCGGTTCAGCTGGGTTTCTGAATTATGAGGACTCAAAATGTAAAACAAACCTCTCTCACAAAAACAATTAACACATTTTGGTCGTTATTCTGAGTAAATATCTATACATACAGATTTTATATACTTTAAAATATGATATTTTGAAGCTGAAACTAGTGGTCAGGTCAGTCAGTCTGCACCAAGAAGATTTTGAACTGCAAAAAAGGAGGGGGGGGCTTTATTTAATTTTTTCTTTCTGCTTCCTTCCTGTGTGATGATTCCCAGGACACGATCGAATTGCATCAGTATGACATTTCAATATGTTGTACACCCCCCCCCCCGAAAAAAATTATTTACCTTAAAATGTTTTTTTTTTAATTTTATAATTTAACCTTACATTACTAGTCAATAAGTCTAATGTACTTCTGTCCCTAAGCACCTAAATGAAGCAAAACTGAAACGAAAACCAAGCAAACTTAAACTAAAACTAAGCAGACCAAAACTAAAACCAAAACTAAGCAGACCTGAAAACCAAGCAAACTTAAACTGAAACCACAATTGGGAATCCTTATCATAAATGTGTATCTATTCATTTAGCCAGTAAGTGCTCTTTTGTCCGTGACTTAAAATTAGTTATACATGGTGATTCTGGATATTAGTGTTTTAGTGAGTTATATTAATGGAGTCACTTTCCTAGGATTGCATATGCAGGCAAACTTTTAAGACTACAAAAATGCAGTGTTCTCTGGGTATATTTTTGGATGAAAATTGTGAAAATCAATGTTATGCATAGATGCCAACCTCTAAAAGTAGTTTTCAGTAACCAACATGTTCATTTTTCAGTAATTTTCAGTAACAATTGTTTTTTCCCAGTAATTTTCAGTAATCCAGTCTACAGCTGCAAAGTTGGGTATTTAACACTGCAACAAATTTTAATCTGTCAGAACTATTAACAAAATAATAATAATAATAATACAATAAAAAATAATTTGCTAGTGGGAAAATTTAAAATACTGTCTACCAGAAAAATATAATAAATTACCTCCAGACACAAAAAATTATTCCTTGGAATGTTGCCAAATTATTATGATAAACTAACTGGCTGTAGTTGCCATTTTGGCCTTCCTTAGTTCAATTTGCAAAAGCTTCTGATAGCATAGTTCACAGTGTGCAATGCTGTTTAATTTTTCTACTAATAAAGAAGACAGCACATGACTACTTAAATTAGGTCTGAATCATTCATGGTTTTTTTTTCACTATACTGAAAATTCTTTCTGTACTTGCCTTGCCATGAGGGACTATTAAAATCATTTTCATAATTTTGCTTAATGATTCATACTTTAACTGGCCACTTTCATTTTTCATTAAAGAAATTCTGTGCCACACTTCATCCATTCTCCCAGAAGTAACAGCACAGTTAAAATTTTCAAACTGATAGGCAGCAAATTCAGATTCCACCTTGTCAGATTCTTTTGGTTTCAAATCTGGAAACAGGGAACACATATATTGAACTGATGCAAAAGAAACACTTTGCCTTAATGCTACATCTGCAATTTCAGAATGACTCAGAAATTCATCATTAAGTGGACATTTTTTTAAAAATGTAATTGCAGCCTGCCTTGTAAAATTCCCTTACCTCAGAATAAAAAGTAGCCACTGTGTCTTCACTCAGATCTGCAGTTGTGCCTATATAAGATCTCGCTTTTGACCCAATTACGAGATCACAGTTTTCTTTTTGATTTCTCCTTCTTTCAAAATTTCCATCTGCAAGAGATGTTGCTGTCACATCAAATGCCGATGGCTTGATAAATCGTACAAGCAATTCAGATAACAGACTATGAAGTATTCTTTTTAATACATGCACAAGCGGAGCTTCCTGCTGCAAGAACACGTTAACAGATGTAAACAAAGGAAGAGTAGCAGATAAAAAAAGACAATAAAGTTTAGATGAAGGATTTCCAATCATACTTGCAAGGTTCTTATACAGTGAATTAGCTTCTTCATTGTCACTAAATTAATGTTCTAGAGCCTCTCACTGTTCTAAAATTCTGTCAATGGATTCCAAAAGTGATAACCAGTGAGTATTGACATGCTTTAGAATTTTGTGTGGTTTAGTGCCACAAACAGCTTGACTCAGTTTTAGATTGTGTTTTTTCCTCTTTGAACTCCCCCCCCCCAAAAAAAAGTACAACTGTATCAGAAACTGCTCAACATTAAATCTTTTCAGTTGAGTAGCAGATTTCTGTGCAGCTAAATTTACTAAATGGCATGAACATCGCTGCACTGTGATTGCAGGCTGAACCTTCTTTATGTGAGAAACAACACCTTTTACTTGACCTATGATAGTGTTAGCATTGTCACAGGAAAATGACACACAGTTGCTTCATGAGATATTTTTTTAACAAACTCATTGTTCAAAATGTTGAATATTCCTTCACCTGTATTATTACTTGATTCAACCAATGATAACAAAACAGTTGAATTTTTTCCCTATTTTTTCGTCAAAATATGTTATTGTAATGGGATACAGTTTATTTGCTTGAGCATCATTACTTCCGTCCGTAGATAGAGAAAAAGGATTTTTTAACTTCAGATACGATGTTACTTGTAGAAACACTGGCCACGTGCTGAATTAGTGCAGTAGCCTTGGTTCTTCCACACGAATATTTTTTTTGCGATCGCTGAATCGGGAAACATGGCTTGAAATAATGGTTTTTCAAGCCTTCAGTTTTCGGAAATTTATCCAACATTTTCAAGCTGCAGTGACTTTACTTTTCGGAAGTTTATCCAACATTTTCAAGCTGAAATACAAATATTTATGGAATAAAATGATATCTAACAATACGGGGTAGAGGAAACATCGTGAGAAAAAAAATTACGATTACCAGAGAAATCTTATCTCCGTCTACTTTTCGTTTTCGAAGGATGAAATTCCGTCCTCCGACGTAGAAAACAACCCTCCCCAGCCGCCGCCAATCCTCCCAAAATTTAAGTTCAGTTATGCATCGATATCGTACATGGAGCAAATGATAAAAAAAAAACCGAATTCCTCGAATCACCGTGAGAATCTCGTCGCGGAAGATTACGGAAAAATTTTCGGGCGGCCTAACTTCCGTTTTCGGAAATTGTTGCCTGCAATTTCAAGCTGAAATTATGCAATGAAATTATATTTAACAGTACTGAACAGAAGCAACATCGCGAGAGAAAAAAAAATACGATTACGGGAAAAATCTGCACTTCGTTTAACTTCCGTTTCCGAACGTTTAAAAAGACAAAACAACGTCCCCAGACGGAATACGACCCCCCCCCCCCAAACTAATATCCCGAAAATTTCTTCTCTTTTGCATCGATCTCGAAAAAAAAAAAAAAAAACCCGGAGGGGACTCCGCGAACCCGCGGAAGGATCTCACGTACGAATTCATCGCAGAATCGATTTCGAATGTCGTAAGATAACACTAAAATATCGATGACCGGTAAATTTTAACTTTTGGAACTTTTGGCGCAAAATTGGCGCCGATTTCTTCGAAATGGCGATTTTTTAGCAGAATGGCGCAAGAACACCGTTTTGGTGCGGGCTGGCGCAGGTCTGGCCACAGAGAAGGTCCATTCTCTGTGGGTCTGGCAGCCCTGAATGTAGCATTTAATTTTTTTCCCCAGAAAAACTTGAAGAACCAACAAAAATTTATAAGTTAAGGAAAATTTGCTTTCTATCTCAGAAAATTAAATCAAATGGCGATTTTCCGTACTTCCGTAACAGCAACCAAAAATCCGTAGAATTACGGAAAATCCGTACTAGTTGGCATCTATGGTTATGGAATTTCAAAAATTCAACTAATTAATGAATTCCAAGACTGTGATGTCAACCTTTTAAAAATAAGGGTTTATTGTGGTGACATTTCCACGCTTTGTACATATCACTTCCAAAAGTATGTTTGCAGGTACAGACACTTATTTGGGAGAGTACACTGTGATCCTTTGTCATATCACAAGAAAACTGTCAAGAAGCAATTGAGAGAAATAACTGTGGAACTTTTAAAGTTATCAGTGTTGTTCCTCATAGCTGGTCCATAAAGAAAACTATACAAGAGTTAGGTGTAAGTACGTATTTAGTAAGAAAAGCACGGGGCCTAATTGAAACACATGGTATCATTCCAGAGGTAAATATTCAAAAGCGTGGTAAACAACTATTGAAAGAAACTGTGGACTTAGTTGTCAATTTTTATCAAAGTGATGAAATCAGCAGGATGTGCCCTGGAATGAAAGACACTAAATCAGTTTGTTTAGAAGATGGAACCAAGCAGGTAAAACAGAAACGGCTCATACTGTGTAATTTCAAAGAAGCATATGAGAAATTCAAATTTGAACATCCAACCATTACGATAGGGTTTTCTAAATTCTGCATGCTATGCCCAAAATGATGTGTTCTTGCTGGACCTAACGGCACACATTCAGTTTGCGTCTGCTCCACTCACCAAAATGTCAAGTTGATGGCGAGTGCTATACGGTTACGTGATTTTAGAGATTTTATTTCTAAAGCAGTTTGTGATATTGCAAATGAAGACTGCACGTTTGGATTATGCACAAAGTGTCCAGGAGTTGAAGTTCTCAGGGAAGAGTTCAACCCTGAGTATGAAGATGAGCTGATAACATACAAGCAATGGGTCACAACTGACCACTGCAAACTTGTAACACTTGTTGAACCGTATGATGATTTTAAAGAAAATTTCCTTACCAAACTTCAAGATTTGAAAAGCCACCATTTTATTGCAAAAAGCCAGTCGAATTTTTTAAAAATGAAAACTTGAAAAGGGATGAATGCATAGTCATTGGGGATTTTTCTGAAAATTACACTTTCATAAGAGCAATGAGAGTGAACTTACCCTTACCAGTAGGTCCGTTCTCTCAGACATGTAGACATTTCTCTGCACGTTAACTTCCATATTAATATCCACGGTTGGTTTTTGGCCTTTGGTGTGGTGGTTTTTATGCTGTCTTCAACATGTTCTTTTATTTGACTGAGTGAGCAATTTATTAACCTATACTGCAGAACTGATACGTTGGTCCAAGAAACCTCTTTTATACTTTAAAAACCCTATATTTACAATGACTTGAATAACCCTAACCGGTAACCTAATTGGCTTAAAAAAAACAAAAACAACCCTAAGTACATGAACATTCAGAAACCATAAACAAACTTCCTATTTACAAACACCAAAACATCTGAACAAAACATTTAAAAGCCTAAAATTCAATTATTCACAATGAACTTATCTCATTGCCCTCTATTTACAAACTCATCTCACACACTCATTCATGCACCACACCTCTGCCGTTCCCAACGTAGATTGCCCCAAGCAGCTTTCCACCCATCCAGGGTCATCATCTGGAGGACAGTTGGTATCAGCCCTGCTATCACAGTGCGAGTGAGTGAGAGAAGCGATTTCTTGCGTCGGCCTCATGTCCCACATCATATTGAACACATGGCCACCGTGGCTCCATCTGTTAAGAACTGTAGTTAATATTTTATTTTCTTCTGGAGTATTTTTTCCTTTTTTGTTCTATTTTTATTAGTTCTTTCCATTTTTCATTAAGTATATTTGGGTCATTATGATTACATACTCGATCCCTATTTTTTTTTTGATCAGTACTGATTCTGCAATACGCAAATGTCTTTCGTTGCTACATGATTTAATTATTTTGATGTCTTAAAATTTTGGGTATCTTTGTTTATCTAAGCAGTATTGTATCAGTGCTGTTTTCGCTTCTTTTTTTTTGCCAATTTTTTATGTGTTGTTGTAGGCGATGTTTTAATTGGTTTTTGGTACTCCCTATTATGACATTGGTGGGATGCCTGTTATTGGAATTTCATACACACCAGCTTTTTCCAAGATACTGCTTTTTTCTGTGTTAGTAATTATCATATCTTTGACCGTTAGTACTTTATTGCCCATCTGAATTCCATATTTGTGGCATAACTTATTTATATCTGTTGATATTCTTGGAAGGTAAGGTAAAGCACCAACATATTGAAATTCCTTTTTTCTTTTTGAGGTTGTGGTATCTTGAATCTTAACTTGTACTTCATATATCCATTTTTTTTTTTTTTTGGTGGGTATCCATAACTAAATGAAATTTCTTTACTGTACTTGATCTCATCATTCTGAAATTCTTCTTTAGAGGAGTGTGTAATTGCTCTTTTAATGCTATTGCTTTTTTGTGTATAAGGGTGTGTTGATGAATATGGAATCAGAACAGGAACATATGTTAGTTTTCTATGTACTTTATATTGCATATGGTCATTTTGTTTTATAACCTTTACATCTAGGTAAGGCAATGAATGCTCTTCTTCATGTTATATTGTTAATTTTATTGATGGAAAAATAGGATTAAAACATTAATTAAATAATAATAATAACAAAAAAAGGCCTAAAAAAAAAAGGCCTTTTTTCATTCTGCTAGAACAGCAGAAAAGAAAAAGTTTATAAAAAAGGCGAGGGCGTCGGTTTTTGATCACAAAGAATGCGCCAAGGCGGTTCATCCTAGGGGAAAGAGGTTGTGGTGGGGATAAAAGCTGGTGGTGGACAGCTCAACGTCTGCGCCAGAAAAGTCCAACTGGGAGAAATTTTTATTGGAAAAAAAAATTCTCCAGTTTTTTAAATAACTGAATGTAAATTTAACAGTAACCAAGACACGTCAAAATAAACTCCCATGTGAAATTTCGTCAAAATCTGATGAAAACTTTAGAAGTTAGGCATTTTCTTTTTATTATTTTTAGTGAATGTTTGCTGAAAGCCTGCATATTTCATAGGCAAATTCTAAAATTCGGAATCGGCATAGTCCAGATCTCTGGACGATTCCGGATTTTCAAGGTTACACTGTAATAGTATTTCCATACCTGCAAACTCTACGGAATGTCCGTAGTTTCTATGGATTTAGTTGGCTGACTAGGACATCGCTGTCGAAACTACGGATTCTATGAATTTTGATTTTTTAAAATATTTTATTGTTTTATGATATGCACGAGATTCTTAAGCGGACTAATTCCGCGTTTTTTTTTGTCATCATTTAGATCGTTCTCAGGATCAGCGTAAAACTGAAGACAATTTGTGTGTGTGTGTGTGTGTGTGTGTGTGAGGGGGTTTCCCCGTTTGGAGACTATTTCGTGTCTCCAAACTTTCGAAAACGGTAGTTGAATGGAGTTAAAGTAATCGTAACCCCCCCATGTTGCCTTAGTGTTAAGTTTTATTGTTAAATATGATTTTATTGCATAAAAGTATTTCAGCTTGAAATTAGGCAACAATGTGCGAAAACGGAGGTTAGACAGCGAAAAAATTTCCTCGTAATCTCAGACATCAGATTCTTCTGCGAAATCGAGGAACTCTGCCTTTTCGTCCTTATTTTGGTCATTCGCGAGATCAATGAACCAGTGAACACAATGGGGTGGGGGGATGTTCGTCGGAGGACAGAATTCCATTTTTACGAAAATTTCGAAAACAGAAGGTCGACGGAGTTCAGATTTTTTCCGCAAACGTAATTTCTTTTTTCTAACGATGTTGCCCTGCCCAGTATTATTGTTAAGTAATATTTAACTGCATAAATATTTGTATTTCAGCTTGAAAATAGCGGGAAAATTTCCCAAACCGGAAGTCGGAGAGTGCAAGGATTTTTCCCGTAAGCGCACTTTCCTCCACGCGCGGTGTTCCCACTCTCCTGCATTGTTTTATTACTTCAGTTTCACCTTTTAAGAATACTACAACTGAAATATGCAAAACATACTGATATTGTACTATGCAATTTTATAAAAATAATTTAGTATGAAATATACAATTTGATCCTTTGTAGATCCTCTTCCAATTCAAGAAGCCTTGAATCAGAAGATGAAAGTTCCTCTGACAGAGCTGCACGACTCGTTATCCAACTATCGAGAAGATACCAGGCTCAGATTATTCAAACTTATGCACCCACCACAAGTCATCCTGAAGAAGAAATTGAAGAATTTTATGAGGAAATTCGTCATCTAAATAATAAAGGTAAGCAGCACTTGAAGATAATTATGGGAGATTTCAATGCAAAAAATAGGGCAACGGCAACAGAATGAAACTTCAGTAGGTAAATTCGGTCACGGCAACAGAAACCAGCGTGGAAATACTCTCGTTGAGTTTGCAGAGGCAGAAGGATTTTTCATCTTGAACTCCTTTTTCAAGAAAAAGCCACACAGGAAATGGACATGGAGACATCCAATTGGGACGACAAGTGAAATTGATTTTATTATGTGTAACAAAAAATTCGTCATCGAAGACTGCAGTGTGCTGAACAAGTTCAACACAGGTAGTGACCATAGATTGGTGAGATGTAAGATGCACCTCAACACTAAACTGGAACGTGGCAAGCTCATAAGACAAACAAAATGTATTGACATAACCAACCTTAAAAAACACCATAATACTTTCAAGTTGGAACTGAAGAACAGATTCTCTGCTTTAGAAGGCCTAACATCGGAAGAAGTGGATATTTCGGAAGTTAACAGAAAAGTAACCAAAGCTCTAATGGAAACAGCAACAAAATTAGCTGGGTCTAAGAACAAGTTGCATGTGAACAAATTATCTGGAAAAACCAAAATGTTGATGCAAAAAAGAAGAGAGATGAGGACAACTAAAGTAGATGTGACTTCCAAAGTGGAATATATAGAGCTATGCAAGACAACACGAAAAAGTATCACTGAAGACGTAAGGAAATTCAACTGTGAGCTAGTGAGGAAAGCAATTGAAAACAACCAAAGCCTTAAGATAGCAAAGGGACATCTCAGTAAGGGAAGAAAACAGATTATGGCTCTGAGAAAAGAAGATGGTTCTATAACAAGAAATAGAGGCGAAATTTTGACAAGAGTGAATGATTTCTACTCCAAATTATATGAAAGGGATGATACATGTACTCCAGACATCATGAAAGGTACCAGAGTTCTTCCAGTCCTCCCAGCAGAAGTTGCTCATGCAATCAAGAACATGAAGCGAGGGAAAGCTCCAGGAAAAGATGGAATTACTATAGACATCATACAAGAAGCAAGTGGAGAAATTGAAACAGTACTCGCCCAAATTTTCACTCGATGCCTTAATGAAGGGAAGATTCCTGAGGATTGGAACAATGCTACAATGATCCTGCTACATAAAAAAGGTGACATTGAGGATCTCAGGAACTACAGACCTATCAGCCTCCTATCAGTGGTTTATAAAATCTTCACTAAAGTTCTTTCACACCGCTTGAAGGTAACACTGGACATGGCTCAACCGAGAGAACAAGCTGGATTCAGGAGTGGCTACAGCACAATAGATCATATCCACGTACTGAGAGAACTGATTGAAAGAGCGAGGGAATATGAACTTCCATTGTGCATGGCTTTTATCGATTATGAAAAAGCCTTTGATTCGGTGAAACCATCAGCAGTTACCACGGCTCTGAAATCCTGCGGTATTGAAGATGCATACATTAATATTATTAATAACATCTATGAAAATGCAAGTGCAAAGATTCGGCTGTTTGAAAATACAACACACATAAAAATTGGAAAGGGAGTGAGACAAGGTGACACCATATCTCCGAAGCTCTTTAATGCCACATTGGAAAATGTCTTTCAATCACTGAACTGGGAAAACAAAGGGATAAAGATTAATGGAGATTATCTAACCCACCTTTGTTTTGCTGATGACGTAGTCATTTTTGCAACTACCCCATCAGAGCTGCAGAGTATGATCCAGGAACTTGCTGACAAGAGTAAAGAAGTGGGATTAAAAATGAACTTTCAGAAGACAAAAGTGATGTTCAATGCTTTTACAAGAAATGAAGATTTATCGATTGATGGAGAAAAACTGGAGATAACAGATACGTATGTTTATCTTGGACAGCAGATATCAAGTGAGGGTCACATTGATGAAGAAATTAATCGGCGTACAAAACTTGCCTGGAGAGCTTTTGGAAGAAACAGCATAATTTTCAAGAGCAATATGCCATTATGTCTTAAAAGAAAAGTGTTTGATCAATGCATCCTTCCAGTGCTTACGTATGGTGCAGAGACGTGGACCTTAACTAAAAGAGACATACAAAAGCTGCAGACAACTCAAAGAAGCATGGAGAGGTGCATGCTTGGTATAACCAGGAGAGATAAGAAGAGGAACTCGTGGATCCGAAAAATGACGAGAGTGGAAGACATCATGATCAGAGTTAAATCCCTGAAATGGCAATGGGCTGGACATACTGCCAGAAGGACAGACCATAGATGGACAGCCGAAATTTTAGATTGGATTCCAAGGGACAGGAAAAGACCCAGAAAAAGACCACATGGGAGATGGGTGGATGAAATTCGTAAATATGCGGGAGTGACATGGAGGAGACTGGCACAAGACAGACCGTTGTGGAGGAAACTTGGGGAGACCTTCGTCCAGCAGTGGATTGATAATGGTTGACAATGATGATGATGATGATACAATTTGATTTTTTTTTTTTTTAAGTTTGGCCACAGAGTTGTTTTTTTTATAGCCACTAACAATTTTAGTCTTGGTGGCCAATGTCTACTAGCAAAATTTGCAAGTCTGGATCTTTAATGACTATGACGTCTGGGGAAGTATGAAAAATGCTTCAGTAAACATTCAGCAAAAAGAGAAGAACGTGCCCAAATGGCGAACAAAAAACTTGTGCGATAATAGCAGAAGTGAGCCTATCACATCTCAAAGAGATCGAGCTCATGGAGAGTTTAATGTTTCTAGAACTAGGGATTTTAAAAATTTTGAACGCCGGAGGAGATTACAATGTTTTGAATGTGGATCGTATAACCATCTTAGACCTCAATGTCCAAATTCGAAAAAAGTCATGAAGCAGTTTCTGCAACTGTAAATAGAATTTCAGAACTGATGGAGGATGAATTGTTGATACCGTTTACAACTAACGGCAAAGTAAATGGGTTTGAAATGCCTATTTTACGAGATTCTGGAGCGACTATTGATATTGTTTGTCAGATGCATATCACACCTTAGATGTTAACAGAATATGTTTGGGTTCAGCAGCCCCTTGATGTTACACCAACTTGTTTACCATTAGCTCAAGTGCAACTGATAGGGAGACTTTGGTCACATCATCACAGAAGCAGCTGTAATTAGAAATGAGCTTGACCAGGGCCGATATTTACTGGGATGGGACAGTAAATCGTACTGCTGCTTTATTAGATCAGATTAAGCACAATACAGGATTAGTTCATCATGAATTAAATGCCGCGCAGACAAGGTCACAGAAGTTTTTGGAGGAAATGTCTAATGTTCCAGAAAGTAGTGGGAAAGAACTTGAAAAGAGAAAAAACGAGAGCTCACCTAGTAATGTTGAAGTGTCGGAAATAGAGACTGATCTGAGTGAGGAAGATGGTGTATTATTGCCAGTTATACAAAATGATCTCGATCCAATATGTTTGCTTTTAGAAATAGATTGATATTTTTGCTGCTGCACAGCATCAAAGTGAGGATTTGAAACCATTATTTAATACTGTTAAGAATTCTTTCACTGATTTGTCGAAGGAATAGTTTATTTTGAGGAACACGTTAGTGAAATGGAAGGTAGACAAGACGGGTGTTGAGAGAGAACTACTCGTAGTTCCTGAAGAATATAGGGAACACCTTAAAGCTTTGTGTCATGAAGGAACCTTAGCTCACCTAGGTGTGACAAAAACTAAGGATAGAATATCCCGATAATTTTTCCACCCTAGATGTTATAAAGAAGAAGAAGATTATGTGCAAACTTGTGAAAATTGTCAAAGAGCAGGAAAATCAGGTGATAAGAAAAAAGCTCCCTTAAAATTAGTACCAGTTACAGAGGAAATTTTTTCAGAGATAAATGTAGATGCATGTGGTACCTTAACCACCTACTCCTACAGGAAAAAGATATATAATCACTGCAATGTGTTTGTCTTCAAAATATCCTGATGCCGTAGCTGTGACTGACATTGGGTCCATATCAGTGATCGATGCGTTACTGCAGATTTTTAGTCGTTCGGGGTTTCCTAAAGAACTACAGTGTGATCAAGGAACTTCTTTTATCAGCGCTTTAACAAGAGAATTTTTGGAACGATTTGAGATAAAAGTAAAACACAGTTTGATTCATCATCCACAGAGCAATTCTGTTGAAAGATTTCACAGTACGACCAAACCGCGAGTCTTGTGTTTGAAAGCAGCGCGCGTTTGGGAACAGCACGTTCATTCAGCATTATTTGCGCTTCGAACTGTGACTCATGCAAGAACTGGGTTTACTTCCGCAGAATTAGTCCATGGGAAGAATTTAAGGACATCAGTTACTCTGCTCTATGAAAAGTGGATGAAACCTTAAGGCATCGAAGAAAATTCAGTCGTAGAATATGTGTTTCAGTAGATAAATCGACTAAAAAATGCCAGACAGTGGCTGTACAAAAATGAGAGAAATGCAGGTAAAAAGAAAAACCTGGTATGATAAGAATGAGGTAAAAGAGAATTTAAAGAAGGTGATTTGGTGCTAGTATTGGCTACTTCTATACCAAATAAGTTAGCTGTTCAGTGGACTGGTCCAGGTACTATTCATAAATGAGTATTCATGATGATTACTAAGATGCCAAACTTCTAACAGCTTTTTTCCTGGTTTTGTTCTTGTACTCAATAGAACATCAGCTCCAGTTCCCTCTTGTGAGCAAGCCCTGCTTTCTTCTCAGCAAGCTCCACAGCCATATTTGTCTTTATTGACTCTACCACTGCACAGCATCTATTGTTTAATTTTTTTTCCCTGCTGATAGCTTCCCCTTACCATTTCTTTACGCTTGAGAATCACAAATTCTGATATCAGAGCTTTCACCACTTTAGAAAAATGGTGTAGCTTTCAGAGGATGAATACTTTTTTGACCATGCATCATTTCTTACAAATTTCCAAGCTTCGCCACTTCCATTTTTGGAAATTTCCCTTACCCTTATCAAGCTTAAATGCACACACCTTTATGGGCTCGGAAGGGGGGGGGCTGATTTCTGCATGTGCACGTGCCTCCAAACTACCTCTAAAAACCAAATATATTTTTAAGTCTATTCATGCCAAATTTATGAAAAAAGAAACTGTTTTGTTAATGATTATCTGAGACAATATTGCAACGAATCAACAATGTGAGCACCTCCCTTTCAATATTCCATGGGCAATTTGTCGTAGTTTTACCATTATATGAGTCAATTATGAACTTCATCCTGAATTTTGTGAGAAAAAAATTCTAACTGTTCGAGAAAGAATACATACAACCAGTTGTTAGGGAGAGAAATGAATTATGAATCCTCAAGAAGGGAGAAAATACCCAAGAACCGACTTCTAGATGATTCTTCAACTCCAGACGTTGTTTTTAATAATAGAGATTCCTTCATCACTCAAACTTTTTAGGTAATGTGTGACAATCTTGTTTCACAGTTGTAAACCAGAAAGAAGTCATATGAGGAATAGGACTCTAGATTTGGATTTGTCTACAAGAATGACCTAAGTGATGTGATGGAAGCAGCTGAATTGTTGCAAAAGCAGTTTTCAAATGAACTTTAAGACTTCGCTGAAGAGTTCCTTCAATATTGAATCCTGATGAAACAATTCATTCACTGAGAGCACAGATCCCCTCACTTGCCTTGGGAAGTTAAGGGACTTGAATTTAGTTCATATTTTCCCCATTGTTGACACATGCCTCAGGATTTTTTACTAATACCAATTTCCAAATGCTCAAATGAACGCTCGTTCACGGTTTTGAAAAGAACAACGCATAAAGTTTAAAAGAAGAGTCATCAACTGATGCTCTTCATATAATGTCCATTAAAAGTGATGTAACAGCAGATTTAAGTTTTGATGATATAATTGAAGATTTTGCAGTCACAAAAGGTAGAAAAAAGCCATTTTTTAATGTCCTGCTGCCAATTCAACAGTTAAAAATTATCAAGTATTTTTTAAATATTTTAATTCATACATTTTTAATGGTTTGTTTAAAAATAGGGTGTGACTTATAATCATGCTCCTGTAATAACATGTAGGTACGGGTGAAGCCTATATTCGCAGCAATATGGTATATTATACATGAAAAGCATTTCAGCAAAACATGTAGAATTTACTAAAAATATCTTATTAATATTTAGTTTTGTGAGAACAAAATCTGTGAATCAATATTCATAAGTATGTTGGGTTTACTTTCACATAAATGAAAATACGGAAAAAGTTCAAATGACACCACTTTATTTAAAGACTTGAAATAATTTACATGGACTGTTGCAATAATTTATCCCACAATGTGTGTTGTCACTTGTCAGCTGTAACATTTTGTGAGGGATTACTTCTTACAGCTTAAACTACCGTCGGTTCATCATTTCCATTCAATTTATGGTGGACTCGAGGTTTTAACTTATATCTCTATGAGGATAGTTATTTGTTTTGTAAATGATACCATAAAACAAAAAAATAATTCCAGAGTAATTAATGTTACAGCTGTAAGCTCTGCGGATGCGGGGAAGTACAAGTGGTGTGAATGCTAGTCTATTACAATCCACATTGGCTGAAAAGATGACAAGCATGTGGGATGTATTTTATTGTTTTACTACTAGAAAAATTGCTTGCAAAAAAAAATTATTTACCAGCAAATATTCTTCTCAACTGTTAACTGATAACACTGGACAACAATGAAATTACTTCTGACGGGAAAGTGTGCAATTCTGTATGAAATTAACCCACTGAACACGAATATAGCCATGAAAAACTTTCATTGGCTCTTGTTTCGGAAATACAGCTAATGGAACGTTAAAAATTTGTGATTTTTAGTAAAAAAGTAGGTATAATGAGTAATAATTTTTTTTGTGTTACATATTAATACATTTATGATAAATATAATAAATGTTAGTAAATGTATATTAAAATGGTACTGAAATAAAAATATAGTAAGAAGATCAGGTTCATACAGTGTTTTCCGTACTCTTAGGCACCGTCAGACCAGGAAATATTGCATCATTGGGTGAGAAGTCCGGAGTTCCCGCAACATCCGGTGTAGTATTACCTGATGTGATGCACTCCTTTCAGTTTTAACAGCCCAACAGTAAAGAGCTCAGTCCATTTGTTTCCTTCTCTTCATTGGTGAGTGTACTCTCATGATAGCAGCCTGTTAATGTGATCCTTGTATTGTGACATTACGTAGCTATGCTGCGTGCATGTGTGAATAAGGCGGATAACTTTTGCTATATATGTGGTAAAGTGACATTTGCTGCACAGAAAAAGTCCATCACTCCGGTTGTTAAAAAGGCTTATCATTTGTATTTCGGCTGCAGGATAAGGACTGGGCTCCACATGTACATGTTGCCACACGTGTGCAACAAATCTTTCACAGTGGCTTAATGGCAAAAGGAAAACGATGGGTTTTGCTGTTCCCATGATTTGGAGGGAGCCCACAAATCACATATTTCTGTATGGTGCCACCAGTGGCTGTAGGTACTACAAAGACGAAGAAATGGACTGTAGAATATCCAAATAAACCTTCTGCTGTATGACCTGTACCTCATTCTGAAGAACTCCCCATTCCCAAGCCTCCGACAAATTTTGTTATCGATTTAGACGAGGTTCAGGAAGACGATTTGCGTAATCCAAAACAGTCAAGTCACGGATTAAAAAAAGCGATGATGAATATGCATCTTCTAAGTCTATGCCACATAAAATTACATCAGAGGAACTGAACGACCTTGTTCGCGAGGAATCTTTTAGAACAAAATGTATGAGCGAGTTCGTTCGTATTCGTCACCGACAATTCTTCCTAAAAAGTGAAAGTTTTGTGTTCTGTTGCAATATTGACGGCTTAATGCAAGGACTAGGAATACAACTTGTTACGCAAGAATGGCGTCTATTTATAGACTCCTCCAAGTTGAGTCTTAAGATGGTTTTACTGCATAATGGGAATCAGCTACCGGCTATTGCAGTTGCACATGAAAGAGACCTACAACCTTAAACAGCTGTTGGACAGACTTAATTACAAAAATTATGGTTGGCTTATCTGTGCTGACCTGAAGGTAGTGTCTCTGTTGATGGGCCTTCACAGCAGGGATACACAAAGCACTGCTGTTTTCTTTGTCACTGGGATAGCCGAGCTACATGTCTGCACTACATCGATAGAAACTGTCCTCCTAGGACGTCTTTGACACCTGGACAAATGAATGTTCAGAACCCATCACTGACAGATCCTCAGAAAATCATACAACCCCCTCTGCACATAAAACTCGGTCTTGTAAAGCAATTGGTTAAAGCCATGGACAAAACTAAACCAGCGTTCAAGTACTTGCATGACAAATTTCCTCGACTGAGCGAAGCAAAAATAAAAGAGGAAATTTTTGTGGGTCTGCAGATCAGACAGCTCTTTCAAGATTTGCAGTTTGAGGACATGCTTCAGTGTGATGAAAGAGAAGTGTGGGATGTCTTTTGTCAAGTATCAACAAACTTCCTGGGGAATTCCAGGGCTGAAAAATATGAAGATCTCATTACCAACCTGCTTGCTCTGTATAAAAAATTTGGCTGTAATATGTCTTTAAAACTCCACTTCCTGGATTCTCACCTGGATTTCTTCCCGAATAACGGTGGCAAATTTAGTGATGATCATGGTGAACGGTTTCATCAAGATATGGCCATAATGGAGCAATGATACCAGGGAAAGTGGTCCACTTTGAAACGTCATGAACTGGTAACTGATTTCTATCTATGCATGAAAAACTCATGTACATATCTCAAAACTACATCTAATACAAATGTAAAAAAGAAAAAAAAAAAAAAAAGAAAAAAGAATTACACTATTTTTAATTGTACTATAAAAAATTGCGCTTACTGTTTCGGATTGTATTTACTTCAAAAGAAGTGTAATGTAACCAATATATATATATATATATATATATATCTGAGCCTGGTATCTTTTCGAGCCTGGTATCTTTTCGATACCAGGCTCAGATTATTCAAACTTATGCACCCACCACAAGTCATCCTGAAGAAGAAATTGAAGAATTTTATGAGGAAATTTGTCATCTAAATAATAAAGGTAAGCAGCACTTGAAAATAATTATGGGAGATTTCAATGCAAAAATAGGGCAACGGCAACAGAATGAAACTTCGGTAGGTAAATTCGGTCATGGCAACAGAAACCAGCGTGGAAATACTCTCGTTGAGTTTGCAGAGGCAGAAGGGTTTTTCATCTTGAACTCCTTCTTCAAGAAAAAGCCACACAGGAAATGGACATGGAGACATCCAAATGGGACGACAAGTGAAATTGATTTTATTATGTGTAACAAAAAAATTCGTCATAGAAGACTGCAGTGTGCTAAACAAGTTCAACACAGGTAGTGACCATAGATTGGTGAGATGTAAGATGCACCTCAACACTAAACTTGAACGTGGCAAGCTCATAGGACAAACAAAATCTATTGACATAACCAACCTTAAAAAACACCATAATACCTTCAAGTTAGAACTGAAGAACAGGTTCTCTGCTTTAGAAGGCCTAACATCGGAAGAAGTGGACATATCTGAAGTTAACAGAAAAGTAACCAAAGCTCTTATGGAAACAGCAACAAAATTAGCTGGGTCTAAGAACAAGTTGCATGTGAACAAATTATCAGGAAAAACCAAAATGTTGATGCAAAAAAGAAGAGAGATGAGGACAACTAAAGAAGATGTGACTTCCAAAGTGGAATATATAGAGCTATGCAAGACAGTAAGAAAAAGTATCACTGAAGACGTAAGGAAATTCAACTGTGAACTAGTGAGGAAAGCAATTGAAAACAACCAAAGCCTAAAGATAGCAAAGGGACATCTCAGTAAGGGAAGAAAACAGATTGTGGCACTGAGAAAAGAAGATGGTTCTGTAACAAGAAATAGAGGCGAAATTTTGACAAGAGTGAAAGATTTCTACTCCAAATTATATGAAAGGGATGATATATGCACTCCAGACATCATGAAAGATACCAGTACCAGAGTTCCTCCAGTCCCTCCAGCGGAAGTTGCACATGCAATCAAGAACATGAAGCGAGGAAAAGCTCCAGGAGAAGATGGAATTACTGTAGACATCATACAAGAAGCAAGTGGAGAAATCGAAACAGTACTCGCCCAAATTTTCACTCGATGCCTTAATGAAGGAAAGATTCCTGAGGATTGGAACACCGCTACAATGATCCTGCTACATAAGAAAGGTGACATTGAGGATCTCAGAAACTACAGACCTATCAGCCTCCTATCAGTAGTTTATAAAATCTTCACTAAAGTTCTTTCACACCGCTTGAAGGTAACACTGGACATGGCTCAACCGAGAGAACAAGCTGGATTCAGGAGTGGCTACAGCACAATAGATCATATCCACGTGCTGAGAGAACTAATTGAAAGAGCGAGGGAATATGAACTTCCATTGTGCATGGCTTTTATCGATTATGAAAAAGCCTTTGATTCGGTGAAACCATCAGCAGTTACAATGGCTCTGAAAACCTGCGGTATTGAAGATGCATACATTAATATTATTAATAACATCTATGAAAATGCAAGTGCAAAGATTAGGCTGTTTGAAAATACAACACACGTAAAAATTGGAAAGGGAGTGAGACAAGGTGACACCATATCTCCGAAGCTCTTTAATGCCACATTGGAGGGTGTTTTTCAGTCACTGAGCTGGGAAAACAAGGGGATAAAGATTAATGGAGATTATCTAACCCACCTTCGTTTTGCTGATGACGTAGTCATTTTTGCAACTACCCCATCAGAGCTGCAGAGTATGATCCAGGAACTTGCTGACAAGAGTAAAGAAGTGGGATTAAAAATGAACTTTCAGAAGACAAAAGTGATGTTCAATGCTTTTACAAGAAATGAAGATTTATCGATTGATGGAGAAAAGCTGGAGATAACAGACACGTACGTTTATCTTGGACAGCAGATATCAAGTGAGGGTCACATTGATGAAGAAATTAATCGGCGTACAAAACTTGCCTGGAGAGCTTTTGGAAGAAACAGCATAATTTTCAAGAGCAATATACCATTATGTCTTAAAAGAAAAGTGTTTGATCAATGCATCCTTCCAGTGCTTACGTATGGTGCAGAGACGTGGACCTTAACTAAAAGAGACATACAAAGGCTGCAGACAACTCAAAGAAGCATGGAGAGGTGCATGCTTGGTGTAACCAGGAGAGATAAGAAGAGGAACTCGTGGATCCGAAAAATGACAAGAGTGGAAGACATCATGATCAGAGTTAAATCCCTGAAATGGCAATGGGCTGGACATACTGCCAGAAGGACAGATCATCGATGGACAGCTGAAATTTTAGATTGGATTCCAAGGGACAGGAAAAGACCCAGAAGAAGACCACATGGGAGATGGGTGGATGAAATTCGAAAGTATGCAGGGGTGACATGGAGGAGACTGGCACAAGACAGACCGTTGTGGAGGAAACTTGGGAGACCTTCGTCCAGCAGTGGATTGATAATGGTTGACAATGATGATGATGATGATATATATATATATATGAAGACGTATATAAACACTGGCTGCAACTGCTAAGGAACACTTGCATGCTATTTCAATGGGAGAGATTTGGTATAAAGCTTGGTAGACTGAAATCAAAATGTCCTAAAAACTGATTTAGAATAATAAATTTCCTTATATACACATCGAACATTTGTTAGAAACACACATTTTGATTATGATTTTTGAATTGATCAATGGTCAACCAGTGTACCTGCATATTACAAACAAACCGTAGCCAATTCAACTTTTTTTATGGTCATATTCTGTTTCAGCACATCGAATTCATTAAGAAATGGATATTTTTATCTTGGAAGCATGAGCTTCATCAAAAATTGTTGTCCAGTGTAATTTTAACTGAGGGGGGCTCCAGACATAGGATGTGTGTGCACAGGGCCTCCGCTGACGTATATCAGGCCCGGGGGAGATTTAACAACACAGGAGTGTAAATATTGCAGGGGAAAATACAATCACAGGAGAAATCTTCGCTCTGCCTTGACTTCCGTTTTCGGAAATTAATCCTACATTTTCAATCTGAAATGCAAATATTTATGGAATAAAATAATATCTATCAATGTAAATTTTTTTGTCTGACTTGTCGTATCCTTCTTGTATACTTCATGTGTCTTTTATTTATTGATGGGGTGCGAGTTGTGATCACTCACCCACATATATACACTATCTACGAACAAGTAATTGGACACCTGTGATAGCAAAGGAAAACAAAGTTTATTCACCTTCAATAGCTGGTGGAGCCCCCACGAGCGGCGATTACAGCTGCGACCCTCCGGGGCATACTCTCAACCAGGCGTTGTACGACAGCTAGCGGTATTTTCTTCCACTCGGCTTGGAGAAGACAGGTCAGTTCCTTCCGATTTTGGACGGTGGGGGCACCCCTTAAGTCGACGCTCCAACTTGTCCCAGAGGTGCTCGATAGGGTTAAGGTCTGGGCTCTGCGCAGGGCATTCCTTTCGATTAACCCAATTTTCACCATACCAAGCCATGGTGGACTTCGCAACACGACAGGTGGCATTGTCATTTTTTTTTTTTTTTTTTTTTGATGGGAGGTTTAACGACCACCGTGAGCAACTCACTGGGCTATAAGCAGTCGCCCGTCCCTAATTTAGGGTCACTGGTTCCAGGGAAGGGAGAGAGCCAGTGCCGTAAGACAAACACAACATCCATGCCTCACCGGGATTCGAACCCAGACCCCTTACGGACGAATGATCAGAGGCCAGCGCCTTAGACCATTGCGCCACCGGGGCGGCGGCATTGTCATCCTGAAAGAAACATGGGTTCACCCCGTAAAACTGCCGCGCATGGTAATCCAAAATGGTGCAGTAGATCTCGGTGTTGAGTCTACCAGGAATTGCGACCAAGGGTCCCGCGCCATACCAGGAGAAACACTCCCATAGCATAATTCCACTGCTGCCAAATTTCACAGTTGGCACAATACATTCCGGCAGGAGGCGTTCTCCAGGCAGACACCAAACCCAGACCCTGCCATTCGAACGGTAGAGGGTGAACCTTGATTCGTCGCTCCAGAGAACCTGTTTCCACTGTCGACGTTCTTTGCACCACGTTAGCCGAGCAGCGCTGTTAGACTTGGTGATCAAAGGCTTGTGGGCGGCAGCACGTCCATGATAATCGAGCAGATGGGCTTCCTTACGGATGACATTCATTGAAAGAACACTCCCGGATGCCTGTTGAAACTAGTCGCGGATGTGGCCCATCGACTTGGTGCGGTTCTTCCGAATTTCTCTGGTCAGCACCCGTTGGTCTCTTAACTCCCAGTTTTGTGGGTCTGCCGGGTTGGGGCACATTCTGACAGCCACCTCTCATCTTTCACTTGCCAATCACGTAGGCCACTATAAATTTTTGGTACTTCAACTCGCTGGATATGTCATGTATGGATAAACCATTTCTGTGATACCTGACGATTACACCTTTCTCGAAATCAGAGAGCTCCGAACTGCGTGGCATCTTGCATGCGACTGGTTGCGTGGTTTCCCACACGATATTTAATGGCGGCGGCCGTGACGTGTATTAGGACCGCAGATATCGTTACTTGCAGGGGTGTCCAATTACTTGTTGATAGTGTACATGTAAATGTAAAAAAAAACATCAGGAACATATAAAAAAAAAATCCTTTGAAAATCTAAATGCACAAAAGCAGAATTCCCAGAAAAACAGTCAAAAAGGTGAAGCATTTTCAAAGGGAGCCAAAAGCCAGAGAGAGAGAGAAAAAAAAAAAAAAAAAAAAAACACTGCAAACAAACAGTGAAGAACATGCAAGAATGCAGAAAGTTTAAAAATGCTGAGCTTTGGCTTTTTCAAGGACCAGCAAAACACACCATTAAACTCATCTTCATAAAGACCTAGTTGAAAAAGCCAAAGCTCAGCATTTTCAAAACCTTTTGCATTCTGGCATGTTCACTGCTTGTTTTTTCTCTGGCTTTTGGCTCCCATTGAAAATGCTGCTTTTTTTAGACTATAATACATAATTTACCAGTTCTTTTTTCAAGATACTTTGTTAGAATTTCTTCACTTTAATTTTGATCCAAAGACTATTCCTAAACTGAAAACATTGCTGCCACCAGTCCAGCTTAAGGCCTGGATAACCTTGTTCAGATTCTTTTCATGAGGCGTGGTGAAGGATTCACACTGTTGTGAAACAAGGCTGACACTATTGCTCAACAAAAAAACAATTTTTATTCCATACAGGATATGATGTTGGATGATGTTATTTATACATTCAGATAGATGATAAATTATTCTGAGGTTGTAAAGCTGGTGCATATGTGACAATTGGCACCTTATATTTAGAGTTCTGAGTTGAAATTCTTTTTCAACATCAGAAGGTAAACACAAAGTTTGATTACAGGGTCAGCAGCAGTCATTCCATTCATGATATGATACAGCTACAGATAGTGAAACTGGATGTGTGCATGGTACTTGTCAGTGATCTCCTTTGTCGATGATTTAGACCACAGCCTAAACCAATAATAATTACCAAAGTTTAATACTAACCACAGTTAGTATAAATCTCCCTAAGTTACTTAGTCACAGCTGCGAGCTAGTTATAGGTCCCAAATTCCACCTTCTGGTGACCTGACCTTTGCTATATGAGAAGTGTCCGCCAAAAAATTCCCTCTTCTCGCGTCCTTTCAACTTTGTGTCTGGACTTTTAAGCTTGCATTTTATACCCCTCGTTCTCGGCCTTTATACTTCCTATATTACTCTCACATCATTATGCCAGACGCCATACCCGTCCTGTTACTAGGGATTCTGTGAATTCCACATTCTGAGAAACTCTATGCCTCTTTCTGTTTTTGGGACCCTGCCACAAAATGGCAGTCTGTTTCTTCCTCTGTTCTTTCCAACACTCAACAATGGCATCCTACTACCCATTTTCAGAGTTCTTTCCATGATATCATTTCCACACCATCATCAATTCTGTAGCAACAATACTTGGTAGAAGTAAAATCGCGAAAAAAAAATTACAACTACGAGAGAAATCTTACCTCCGTCTACTTCCTGTTTTCGAAGGATGAATGAAATTCCTTCCTACGATGTGAAACGACCCCCACCCCACCAATCCTCCCAAAATTTCAGTTCAGTTATGCATCAATCTCGTAAATGGCCCAAACGTTTACACCAAATTCATGAAATTCCGCTAATCAGCGTGAGAATCTCGCGCCGGAAGATTACAGGGAAATTTTCACGACGCCTAACTTCCGTTTTCGGAAATTGGTGCTAGTTTTCAGCTGAAACACAAACATTTATGCAATAAATTATATATACAATAGACAGAAGCAACATCGCGGAAAAATAAATAAATACGGTTACGGGAAAAATCTTCACTCCGTTTAACTTCAGTTTCCGAAAGTGGAATTAGAGATGAGCGTTATTTCACTACCTGTGATTGATCACGGTTACCGAAAAGTCACAGGTAGCGCCTGCTACTGAAAACCGTGAGTAACAGTGATCGTCCAATAAGCGTTCCTCACTCTGTCATTGCTACCATCATGCTCTTCGTGATTTTTCACAGCTCCGTCTTAACTGTTACCGAGTGAATTCTGCTCCTGTAGCTGTTACTCGTTATCTGCTGTTGCGTTTGGCAGCTGCCTGCTATTTGTGATTTTTTCACAGCGTTGTTTCTGAGCTCGTTCTCGCAGTGAGTGGGGTTAAAATTTTTTGAATTCGGAGAAAATAGTGAATTGTGAACGTTACTTAGTAAATCTTTAGTAGCTTCATCCATTTCAAGGCTGAAAAAAAACGCTGCCTCGTTTCTTTCAACGTTGTAACATACCATGTTAGGTACAAAAGAACAGTGTGTTTTAGATAATCTGAATCCAAAATTTAACTAACTGCGAAAAACGTATAAAAGAATTACGCATAATTCAACTGAAAAAGCCGTAAAAACTAAAGCAAAATATCAGAATTCGCGCAGAATTACCTATAAAAGTTTAAAACAAGTTTAGGACATAACGGACTTTTGGGCACAAATCTTTAGGGGCCGTACAAAAATTGCAGTTTCTTGGCGCTGTGAGGGGAATTGAATGGAGATAACGTTCCCAGTAAGACAAACGACAATTACAATTGAATTTAAAAAAAATTACAAAGCACAAATTTTGAACATGAAAATCCGTTTTTTGGTGTAAATATGAGAAGGACAATATACAAAAACTTGAAAATTTCGTCGTCCTGGATCGGGATTGCATAGCACATAATCATGTATATGGATTACATCATATTCATGATTACATAACACATTTCTTAGGTTTCAACGAAACAAAGCAATTACATCAGAACTCATACTATGTTCGGAAAAAGACGACAAACAGGGATTTTTTTATAACGCTGCACTTTTACTTAGGTACTAAATGTTTACATAACATTTCAAGTTATTAATATTTCTCTCTTACTTAATTAGGCACTAAATTACTATGCCTCATTCGTAGGACCTTTTGACAGTCTTTCTTCTACCGATGTTATATTCATAAAGTTTACGTATCAACTCAAGGTAATAATATTGCGCTTTTACTTAAGCACTAAACATTATTTCACAGGACCTATGACTTTTTAACAGTTTTTGTTCTATCGATGCCACATTCATAACAATTAGGTATCAACTCAAGTTAATAATATCCCGCCTTTAATTTTTCACTAAAAACTTTCTCACGTTTCCTAGGCCTAGGCCGTGGCCTTTTTAATAGTTTTTATTCAATTAATGTCGTATTCACAACTATTACTTATCAAGTGAAGTTAATAATATTCCGCTTTTACTCAGGCACGAAATATTCATTCGTTACCCTATGCTTAGGCTTTTTAAATAGTTTTTACTCTATGTCATATTCGCAACGTTTATGATTCAAATAAAGTTAGTAGCATTGCGTTTTTACTTTGGCACTAAATGTTATTTCACAGGCCCGAGATGCCCGAGGCCGAGACATTTTTAACAGCTTTTGTTCTATCGATGTCACATTCATAACAATTCCGTATTAACTCAAGTTGGGTGTAGGATCTCAGATCAGATCTTCAGTAGAGGATTTTATGAAGGGAGTGTCTGACCCCAGGTCTTAAACAACCCTTAGAAGTAGGAAGCTAGGAGATTTGGGCTAGAGTGCCCGATAGAAAAGTGACACAGAAGATAAGTAGAAAGGGGGAGGAAGACACCCTTATTTATTACCGGGGGCCAGTACCCGGGATCCGCCGGCTTAACGTGCCCATCCGACGCACGGCGGATATTTAGTGGATCGAGCGTTTGTACCTGCCGAACCTGAGGTCCTTTCCGTGGCAGTCACGAACGTTGCCCACTAGGCCACCCGCGGCCTGGGTGTAGGAGAACTGGCCACAAACATTTTAAGGGGCCGTATAAAAATTACGTTTTTGACCCCCTCGTGGCCACGACCCCACAACAGAGGTTGGTAATCTAAGTCATATAAAGCTTCCGTAATTTCATCTTTTCTTAATTGCGATAATTAATGTAATTCTTTACAACAAATGTTTGATCTGCATCTTAACAAAATATTTTAGGGTTTTCAAACTACAAGTCTGACAATTATCAGAGCGCATGTGACTACTCGGCGACAAAACTGTCGGGGGGGGGGGGGGTATATAAAAGTGGAAAATATAAAAAAAAATCTCGTCCGATCGGGAAATTTTCAGCATTTACAAGCTACAACTCGTCGACACATTATCTAAACACATATGCCTACTCTGGAAACCTGTCGGAGGGGGGGGGGGTGACATACCAAAATTGTAAAATATAAAAAAATAATTCTCGCCCGATCGGGAGATTTTCAGCATTTACAAGCTACAACTCAACACATTATCTGAGCATGTGCCTACTCAGCAAACCTGTCGGGGGGGGGGGGGGGGGGGGGGTAAAACCAAAAGTGTAAAATATGAAGAATTTATGGTCTGATTGGGAGATTTTCAGCATTTACCCGCTACAACACGACACATTATCTGAGTGCATGCGCCATATTATACACTGTTTATATACCCCCCCCCCCCCCCACACACACACACACACAGGTATCCTGAGTAGGTACACGGAATTTTTCATATTTTACACTTTTGGTATTAACCCCCACCCCGACAGGTTTGCTGAGTAGGCACATGCCCTCAGATAATGTCTATTTGTAGCTTGTAAATGTCAAAAATCTCCCAATCGGACGAAAAATTCTTTATTTTTTACAATTTTGGTATCCGCCCTCACCCTGACAGGTTTCCTGAGGCAGCAGATGCCCTCAGATAATTCGAGACGCTTTTCTCCTTCCTGGTATAAACAATATCTTGATATAGAGTAAAGCATTGTTAAAGATACTGCTTATTGCTTTGAGTTTGTTTTCTTTTCCCTGAAGGTCCAGACAGGGAGAAATTAGATTGTACTTGGAATGAAACAGGTGTAAGGCAATGACACAAAATGAAGAATGTGGGTAAATATAAATTAGGAAAATTATCCCAGCATTTCTCTTTTAAAGCTCACAAAGCTGCACTAGTGGATTGTTGCCATTTTTCACAAAAAGATAAACACGTCGATATTCTTTTAGACAAAAATAAAAGGGCTAGTGTAATTTTCAAGAAGAACATGATAAAGAATTTAATACTAAAGTTTTAAATATTTTATTTGATGTTGCCAGAACATTGGCCAGGCAAGGCATATTGCTCTTTGTGGAAATAAGTCAGATGAAAATGGGAATTTTCGTCCAATCGTAGTTTAATTTATCGTCATTGTTTGATAATAAAGAAATGGTTAGATAAAAAGAGACTAGACAAAACCCATCGGAATCGACGGTTAGTTTTTTTTTTTTTTTCTGAAAAGAATAAACTCATATAATGTATTTATTTACACATTAGAAAAAATCCTGCAGAATTGACAATCATCACCTTAGATTTCACTGTCTCTACTTTGCGTTTCAGTGTTCCACTCTCCAGCGACATCAAAGTCCTGCTTCAAATAAAGATTTTACTGAGTGAATTGGTTTTTAAATTGAGCTGCACTTCCATCAGAAAAAATTTTTAACTTTTCTATTTCTGGAAATTTGGCCTTTAATGTAGCTATAGCAATTTTTAAGAAGGCCCACACAGCATTTTTGTAATGGTTGAGCTCATCACTTATTACAGCTACAGTATGCTTAATATTTCATGCACAACTGATAAATATACAGTAGTTATTTGCTGGTGCCTCCAGTGTCCACTCTGGATTTCATCTTGGGAGATAGTACAGTAATTTTCAAAAAAATCAATTTGGAGCAGACCTTCATTTGGTGACTGAACTGTTCTTACAAAAGAATGAATTTTATAATAATGTAACTGATTATGAAGCACAGTTCTTCAAACAGAACCATCAATCTCAACCACTTTTTGAAACCATCTATATCTTTCCATGTTACAAATGTGTCTATATGTATCTCTTCAACACACATGCAAACATCACTTTTACAGTCTGTGCAAAATCCAATCATGCAGTTCTCATTTTGAATGCTGCAGCACAAAACACTCATCAGTTCTATTTCATTTGAAGGAAACTTTGGGGAATTGGAATTTTGCTGGCCAAGGATTGTATAAAAAAATGTAAATTTGCATGATATTTGTAAGCACATAATTCCATGGTGTTTACAAAATTAATGTCACATATCCAGGACACAGGTCGTAAAACTTAGTTTTTTAATTAAAATGTTCTAATTTTCATTTTTGAACTGTGTGAAAGCATCACTTATAGTCATTAGCATGTGTCTTTTTTGTATTAAATTGTGCCTCCTTGATAGTGAGTCCTTTATTGATTTCACACATTTCCTGGTACCTGTCTACTTACAATATATCATTATGGCATAAAAATCTTTTCTTTTTCTTTGTGCTATCTGATATACAGCGTGAAGTCTTTTCTTTTTCATTAAACAGAGTTGTGGCAATGTCAGACAACACCTCAGTACCAAAGTGTGACACCTAAGTGAGACTTTCAATAATGTCACACACGTCACACCTCAGTTGAGGTCCAAGAATTAATTTTTTTCTACATGACTTTTTCTACACTTATTCAGACTGCTGACAGTCAAACTTCCACAAAGTTTGAAATTTCTACACAAAGGGTATGTTAGTATAAACTATCTTTATGGTCATTTCAGTCAGCAGACTAAAAAAAAATGACGGTCAGCAGACTAAAAAAAAAAAAGTTTTTAAATTTTCAATTATTTTTAAGTGTAAAATATGTTATTACAAAGTGTTTTGGACTCTGCTACATCTAGCAAATACAACTGCAAGTGAAAAACAGTTGTCAAAACATTTCCAGAACTGGTATTAGAATTATCTAATTACTAAATGTAAATTCTACCTTTTGTTCTGGATGTTTAAGACTGAAATGCAAGGAGACAATGATTTATATAGCATTTTTTGTTGTGAATTCAAATTCTATGTAGTACTCATACCTTCAATTTGATGTATCATAAATAATAATATGATACAATTTAATTTTTTTCCTGTTTGTCCACTTTTTCATGGAATGGCTGTAAAGAATTCTTCTTTTGAGGAGTGTGTAATCATTGCTCTTTTGATTAAAGTTTTAATACTATTGTATTTCTGTGTGTATGGATGTGTTGAATTATATGGAATCAGAACAGGAATAAATGACTGTTTTCTATGTAGTCTGTATTGTAGTTGGTCTCTTTGCTTGACAACTTTAACATCAAGGAAGATCAAAGTATTCTCCTCCTCATGTTCTATTGTCAACGTTGGATAGATATTACCAAATTGCTGAGTTAATGATTCAAGTTCATAAATACTCATTCGTGACAAAATAAAAATGTCATTCACATATCTACAGTAAACCAAAGGAGTTTCTTCCATTATACATATTATTTGTTCCTCAATATTGCTCATAGTCATTTCTGCAAATAGATTTGACAGAGGGGAACCCATTGGGCCTCTATTTTTTTGTTTGCAATGTTCTCTTCAAATTTGAAAATATTGTTTTCATAAATGTATAACAAAACTGCTTTTGATTCTTGAAATTGTGTTATTAAGATTTTTGTCCTGTTTTAATTTTTTAATAATGTTTTCAATTGCTTCCGGTACAGTGGTACTTGGAAAAAGGGCCTTGACATCCATACTTGCTATAATCCTGTAGATCTTGGTTTACATTTTTAATTATATCAATAAACTCATAAGTATTATAGTTTTTACAGTAAATTGTGTTTTCACATTTTTTTAGATGCGCGTTGATCTCAAAGTCAATACCAAAAACAACAGTCTTTTTTCGTGCTTTTATTGTGATGTTTACAATCATAATATCAGTACTCACAGTTTCTTATTTTGTTTCTTTTTCTGTATTCAAAAATTACAAAAAAGTAGTTCAGCTCAGGGTTCCCCCTGAACTTGATGAACAGGTAATAATTTGATGTCATGGCTATTCTAGACTTGATGTATTACAAATTTCACTAAATTATAGGATTTACTTAGGAATAAAAAGATATTACTTACAGTCGAATTTTCAGGTAGCATCCCTACCCGTCCACAAGACTACACTATAGTAGGTGTTGTCATTCGTGAGCTAAATACCCCTTAGGTTAGTAGGTGTCCAACCTTACGCTGGAATTTAGCTCACGAATGGCAACATCTACTATAGTGTAGTTTTTGAGGAAGCCTAGGTTTTTTTTATTGGAAGTTTAACGACCACTGTGAGCAACCCAATGAGCTATAAGCAGTCGCCCGTCCCTAATTTAGGATCACTGGTTTCACGGAAAGGAGAGAGCCAGTGCCATAAGACAAACACAACATCCATGCCTCCCTGGGATTCGAACCCGGACCCCTCTCGGACGAATGAACAAAGGCCATCGCTTAGACCACTGCGCCACCGGGAGGCTTTTTGACATTAACTCTGCTGTATATACTATTAGAATGCTAGTTACTTTATTTCCTGTAGACTCTGCATTCTTCTGTATGGAGGTCTAGTCCACAATTCGGTAACACATTTCTTATGTTAATTATTAACTGCCGATTTAGGGTCGTGCCAGTGTGGCAATTCCCTCCAAATAATACACACACATGCAAGCTATAGATATACCTTCACAGAAATTTCCCCAACAGGGAGGTAATCAGTTGCTTAAATTTAGTCTTATATTTGTCCACAATTTATATGATCGCCCCCTCTCCATTCCCTACAAAAATCATCAGGTATAACCACTTTACAAAATCTGATAGATATTATGACTATGACTACCGACTGAAATTTCTGTCAGAGAACTTTATGTGGGCTGTGCCCATATCTTCTGTCTGAAAATTATAAAGTTCATAATTTTGTAATCTGTGGCAGACAGTAAGTATCTCAGTTATACATTTTACTATGGAATGGCTTAAAAAACATGTGACTGAAATTTCAAAATATTAAATACTATTGTACAATTTTAAATGCTTCCAAAAAGAAAAAAAAAGGGGAAGAGGGCTCGCAATTTTAGATTATGCTAATGAATACTTTGTTCGCTACCTGTCCATTCTATTTTGTTCTTGCCTGTCTATTTTGACCTTTAATTTTTTTTTGTTTTTTTACATTATAAAACAAGGTAAGAAATTCTGCATGATTTCATATTTTCAATATATGAAAGAACTCTTACCTTTGAAATATTAGGTAGTAAATCCAAATGTGTTCTTATATTCAACACCCTTAGAACACATTATTTACTTATAATACTTGGCCCTTTTCAAAGAATTTTGTTCACTAGTTGATTTACCATTAATGCTGGGTAAAATACCACTACTTTCTGTTTGTTTTAATTTTTTTGAATTTGGAGAAATTTGTGAATTGTGTGTGAACATTAGATGATAATTTTTTTGTTGCTTCGTCCATTTCAAGGCTGAAAAATAAATGCTGTCTCATTTTTTTCAAAGTTTTAGCACCATGTTATGTATAAAAGAACTGTATATTTGATAATCTGAATTCAAAATTTAACCTATAAATCGCATAAAAGAATAACGCGTAACCCAACTGAAAAAGCCATTATAACTACAGCAAAATATCGGGGTTAACGCAGATTTATGTTTAAAAGTAAAAAACATATAACCCAGGATCCGCTGTATTATGGCCAACCCACCGTTCCATTAAGTGATTCTGCTATCAGTTACTTTACTCGTTCGTTAGTCGTTACTGGTGCACGAATTCACGGAAGGGAAACAAATAACAGGTCCTAAACCAAAGAATATATTCTTTGCCTAAACTGTGATTCCAATCACAGTTAAAAATCACTGTTACTTTGGAGTAGCAGTCACAGTTAGCGCCGTGAACACCAAGTAACAGGTAAGCTCATCTCTAGAAGGAATACGATCCCTGCCCCGACTAATACCCCCAAAAATTTCTCTTCAGTTTTGCATCGATCTCGAAAATCACCAAAGTAATGCCCCCCCCCCGGATTTCTGTGAATCTGCGGAAGAATCTTATGTATGAATTAATCGCTGAATTGATTTCAAACGCTAAAATATCGATGATCGGTAAATTTTAACTTTTGGCGCCAAATTGGGGTAGATTTTGTCAAAGTCGCCATTCTGTAGCACAATGGCGCAACAACGACGTTTTGGCACAACGGCACGGGCTGGCAGCCCTGTTATCTGGTGTACCAAAATGTAGTGTACTTCATAAAATCAGAAGCAACAATTGATCTCAATATTCAAAACCAGTTGGTTGTTAAGTTCCAAATATTGTAGAATTCACCATGGCAAATTTCTTACTCTAAAAATACAGAAACAGGTTTAGATTAACTTACTACCAAAAGGATAGAGCCGGCGCTGTTAGATAAATGCAGCTATCACCCATGTATCAGGGTCCCATCACAAGAATTACATGGATTCAACTGAAAATATTGTTTAGCTTTGCTAATTATTTCAAACAGCACAGCCTAGAGAGAACCAACCATGCAAGCAATATCCCATTAAACAATCTATTCTGGCAAACAAGTTATTTTATTCATTATTAATACACTGGCGGCAGGGGCTAAAAGCAGCAAAATACTGAAAAATAAAAAACTCTTCCCGCAATTCCACATTGCTAATAGTTCGAGCACAGCTAAAAGTTTATCACTAAGCTTGGATTTTTTTTTTTTTTGATTGGAGGTTTAACGACCACCGTGAGCAACTCAATGGGCTACAAGCAGTCGCAAGTCCCTAATTTAGAGTCACTGGTTCCAGGGAAGGGAGAGAGCCAGTGCCGTAAGACAAACACAACATCCATGCCTCACCGGGATTCGAACCCGGACCCCTTACGGACGAATGATCAGAGGCCAACGCCTTAGACCACTGCGCCAAGCTTGGATTTCAACAGCCACAGTTGTAAAAAACGATGAAATCATGAAGAAATAAAAAAAAAAGATTAGGGGAGGGGCAGCAATTAACGCCATAACCTCATATATAGGCCACATTATAATACAATTCAGCCTAAGTTCCAAAAAAGGTGAACACAATAAAGGCAACATACCGTTTATACAGAAATCTCTATTTTGGCATTGTTCTTCTGAAGAGTTGCATGTTAGAAGAGTTTTCTAAACATAAAATAAACAAAATGACTGATAATTAATGATCTATTCTACCAATTGGCTTTTTTGTTCTCCAGGCATCTTTACGAAAAAACACCGATTCCCCTTTCTAAAGACTCCGTGAATTTGGTAAAACAATTCTTAACAGCTATAATTAATTTTTTTCTCACAATCAACAGCATCCGATTAAAATCGTACTTACCTGAGAGAGGAAGAGTTAAATCCTTGAAGGACGGAAAATAAACCCACATCACCCTCCAATCCACTAGAATCAGCACCAACCTCACTCCTTCCCGCTATCGTTAATCTGCTGTGTTCACAATGCGAAACCCCGTCGGGCTACTCAACTGATTTTCAAATTCAACATGGGTCACCTCTAACCAATCAAATTTAAAGGAAGACACAAGCTGATGTTGCCATGCGAAATCTCCTCAAGGAGATAAATACAAGGAGGTTATATTACTGGAGATACTGCCCTTTCGCTCCGAAGCCTGTCCTTCTCGTCAGCCTCGTAATCTGTGGTGTGACGTCACAAGCAGGCAAATATTAACTAAATTATACCGTTGATGAAACAGTAAGCTTGTGTATCATTGATAAAGATTATTGAATTACTCATTTTATCTGTTTATACGCTTAGAAGCTTTTGTTCCTTTGGTTTCCAAGCCTGCGGCTACGTCGTGCCTGCTCATGACATCATTTGCACCACACCGCACCACACACGATGACTTATGGCGGCCAATGCTGCGTGGATAAGAGTGCTGTCTCCAGTAATATAAACAAGATAACCTCCTTGGTAAAGTGCAATAATGTTGCCATTAACTCTCGCGAAATCTCGACCTCGAGTACATCGCAGAGGAGAAATAAATGGGGTGCTTGTCTTACGCACTGTGGCTCTTTCCCTTCCCTGAAATCTGTAGTCCCAATTTAACGACGAACGACTGCTTATAGATCTATGAGTTACTCGCGGAGCCGCTAAACCTTTTCTTCTTAAAAAAAAAATGAAGTTAGAACGGGTCACATTCTGCTCTCCTTGGAGTAAGCCCAAGTGTGTCTACTACCCTAATGTAACATAAAAGATGCTAGGATTTTTGGCAGTTCTGAACGTTATGCTATATCACAGTTGCTATGTAAGGTCAGGTGATGCGTAACATCACAGCCTCTCCTTGACAAATGTCAACCCCGCCTTCTCGTGGTGCATCCTGTTCCCACTAAAGGGGCTCTGACGACCGCCCATAGCGGTATAACTATAACATCGGGATTAGAGGAAATTCTATCCCACACTCACCAACCCGCTTGGCCAGCGTGGTGAGTTATGGCCAAACCCCTCCAAAATGATTCCACAACTTAAATCTTGGCCCTCAGTCTCCGGCAGCTGGAATGTACCTGGCCAAGGCAGCGGCCAGTGCGACATGAAGACAGAGGGTGCTAAGAATCCCCGGAGAACCGGACTAGGCTGCCATCTGATGCTGACCTTGGCTACTTACAATGGACGCTCTCTATCTTCTGATTCAAGGCTTCTTGAATTGGAAGAGGAACTGCAAAGGATCAAGTGGGACATCGTGGGGCTAAGTGAAGTAAGGAGAAAAGGAGAAGATCTCATCGAACTGAAAAGTGGACATCTCTTCTACTATCGTGGGACAGATACTGGCAGAACTAGTGGTGTTGGATTTATAATAAACAAGAAACTGAAGGATAAAGTTGTAGAAGTTGAAAGTTCCTCTGACAGAGCTGCACGACTTGTTATCCAACTCTCGAAAAGATACCAGGCTCAGATTATTCAAACTTATGCACCCACCACAAGTCATCCTGAAGAAGAAATTGAAGAATTTTATGAGGAAATTTGTCATCTAAATAATAAAGGTAAGCAGCACTTGAAAATAATTATGGGAGATTTCAATGCAAAAATAGGGCAACGGCAACAGAATGAAACTTCAGTAGGTAAATTCGGTCATGGCAACAGAAACCAGCGTGGAAATACTCTCGTTGAGTTTGCAGAGGCAGAAGGGTTTTTCATCTTGAACTCCTTTTTCAAGAAAAAGCCACACAGGAAATGTACATGGAGACATCCAAATGGGACGACAAGTGAAATTGATTTTATTATGTGTAACAAAAAATTCGTCATAGAAGACTGCAGTGTGCTAAACAAGTTCAACACAGGTAGTGACCATAGATTGGTGAGATGTAAGATGCACCTCAACACTAAACTTGAACGTGGCAAGCTCATAAGACAAACAAAATCTATTGACATAACCAACCTTAAAAAACACCATAATACCTTCAAGTTAGAACTGAAGAACAGGTTCTCTGCTTTAGAAGGCCTAACATCGGAAGAAGTGGACATCTCTGAAGTTAACAGAAAAGTAACCAAAGCTCTTATGGAAACAGCAACAAAATTGGCTGGGTCTAAGAACAAGTTGCATGTGAACAAATTATCAGGAAAAACCAAAATGTTGATGCAAAAAAGAAGAGAGATGAGAACAACTAAAGAAGATGTGACTTCCAAAGTGGAATATATAGAGCTATGCAAGACAGTAAGAAAAAGTATCACTGAAGACGTAAGGAAATTCAACTGTGAACTAGTGAGGAAAGCAATTGAAAACAACCAAAGCCTAAAGATAGCAAAGGGACATCTCAGTAAGGGAAGAAAACAGATTATGGCACTGAGAAAAGAAGATGGTTCTGTAACAAGAAATAGAGGCGAAATTTTGACAAGAGTGAAAGATTTCTACTCCAAATTATATGAAAGGGATGATATATGCACTCCTGACATCATGAAAGATACCAGTACCAGAGTTCCTCCAGTCCTTCCAGCAGAAGTTGCACATGCAATCAAGAACATGAAGCGAGGAAAAGCTCCAGGAGAAGATGAAATTACTGTAGACATCATACAAGAAGCAAGTGGAGAAATCGAAACAGTACTCGCCCAAATTTTCACTCGATGCCTTAATGAAGGAAAGATTCCTGAGGATTGGAACACCGCTACAATGATCCTGCTACATAAGAAAGGTGACATTGAGGATCTCGGAAACTACAGACCTATCAGCCTCCTATCAGTAGTTTATAAAATCTTCACTAAAGTTCTTTCACACCGCTTGAAGGTAACACTGGACATGGCTCAACCGAGAGAACAAGCTGGATTCAGGAGTGGCTACAGCACAATAGATCATATCCACGTGCTGAGAGAACTAATTGAAAGAGCGAGGGAATATGAACTTCCATTGTGCATGGCTTTTATCGATTATGAAAAAGCCTTTGATTCGGTGAAACCATCAGCAGTTACAATGGCTCTGAAAACCTGCGGTATTGAAGATGCATACATTAATATTATTAATAACATCTATGAAAATGCAAGTGCAAAGATTAGGCTGTTTGAAAATACAACACACGTAAAAATTGGAAAGGGAGTGAGACAAGGGGACACCATATCTCCGAAGCTCTTTAATGCCACATTGGAGGGTGTTTTTCAGTCGCTGAGCTGGGAAAACAAGGGAATAAAGATTAATGGAGATTATCTAACCCACCTTCGCTTTGCTGATGACGTAGTCATTTTTGCAACTACCCCATCAGAGCTGCAGAGTATGATCCAGGAACTTGCTGACAAGAGTAAAGAAGTGGGATTAAAAATGAACTTTCAGAAGACAAAAGTGATGTTCAATGCTTTTACAAGAAATGAAGATTTATCGATTGATGGAGAAAAGCTGGAGATAACAGACACGTACGTTTATCTTGGACAGCAGATATCAAGTGAGGGTCACATTGATGAAGAAATTAATCGGCGTACAAAACTTGCCTGGAGAGCTTTTGGAAGAAACAGCATAATTTTCAAGAGCAATATGCCATTATGTCTTAAAAGAAAAGTGTTTGATCAATGCATCCTTCCAGTGCTTACGTATGGTGCAGAGACGTGGACCTTAACTAAAAGAGACATACAAAGGCTGCAGACAACTCAAAGAAGCATGGAGAGGTGCATGCTTGGTGTAACCAGGAGGGATAAGAAGAGGAACTCGTGGATCCGAAAAATGACAAGAGTGGAAGACATCATGATCAGAGTTAAATCCCTGAAATGGCAATGGGCTGGACATACTGCCAGAAGGACAGATCATCGATGGACAGCCGAAATTTTAGATTGGATTCCAAGGGACAGGAAAAGACCCAGAAGAAGACCACATGGGAGATGGGTGGATGAAATTCGAAAGTATGCAGGGGTGACATGGAGGAGACTGGCACAAGACAGACCGTTGTGGAGGAAACTTGGGGAGACCTTCGTCCAGCAGTGGATTGATAATGGTTGACAATGATGATGATGATGATATATCCACAGATATCATATACAAGAAGCTAGATTGGACACCCAGCCCATGAGGCGTGAGAAGGTAGGCGCCATTTTCAGCGGGTCATCACGATCCATTTAAGCAAGGCTATTTTGCATTAAGTCAAAGGAATGCGAGTTTGGTACTGTGATTTTCTATTTATATTGAGATTCAAAGCAGTCAGTACCCATTTAGCGGCGGAAGTTATACAATTTAAGTAAAAAACAGTAATATTCCTTAGTGCTAACTAGAATGCCAAGGGTCTTGCAAAATATTGAATTATTTCAGATTCGGCCAGGGGTTAAATTCCAGAGAAGACATTCCGGTATCTGCGATATAAAAAAATATCACGCTGGTTTTAATTTGCTGAGAGATATGATTTTGACGTTTCTTGTTAATGAATGCTTACATTTAATACGCCATTTCGTTGCTATATTGCCCAAATAAATAATATTAAATGTTAAAAACTGAAATATCCTTAGTGCATAACAAGACGAAATATCAAAATGTTTGGTGAAATTCGAAACTTTTTGAGCAAACATAATAAATAAATCAGAATGACAGAGGTAATAGCAACAAGGAAAAAGATTCACATTATTTCAGCTTTTCTATGTAAAGCATGTGGAAGCCTCTTTTTTTTTTTTTTTTTTTCGGATTCAAATCAATAGTTTGCTGGTTTTAATAGCTACTTATTGATTTTAAATAAATTATTTGCGTTTCCATTATTTTAAATCGTTGCCGCATTACCTCCTTAAAAATATTTTCCAATAATTTTTTATATTTTCATACAATACAAGCTTTAAATTTTAATATGTATATATATGTATTGTTTTCAGCATTGGGCAAGAGGCAAATAAGTAACAGCAATTATATTTTCGTCTCTCTGCGTAAGATTTTTTTATCTGAGGAAGCTTTCACTATGATTTATGCAATAACCAAGTCCAAACCATCCTGCGTAACGTGCCAGGCTCCGCCGCCATCTTGACCCGCTCAATGTGGCTCCATGCTTCTCACAGCGCAAGCCCATGCTCAACGGAGCAGACAACCAATCTAGTCCCTTATACGATATCTGTGTATATATCCTGTCGTCTTCCAAGCAAAGAATATAAACGCTTCGCGTGTTCCAAGCTTGCTGCCACTTAGAAGTTTTAAATATTCAGTTGTTGTGATGTACTTTGATGTTTAGATTTGTGTGGTTACATGGTACTTTAATTTATTCGTAAATATTTTGATCTCTTATTCAAGATTAGAGATTCTTATTTCGCAAGTGAATATGTGAAATTTTATTTTACAGCGTCGTAATTTGTAAATGGTAAGTACAATGTTCGTTTGATACGCATTTGATCATGCACATAAACCTGACAGAGCTCAAAAAATTTATTTTACTCTTTAAGTTCTTGAAATTTTTGTTTTATCCTACGTATATACGAAAATGCTTTCTAAATGAAACGCCGTTTTTTTAAACGTGCTGTCTTTTATTTATTTTTGAAAAATTTCTTTATACCACATATAATTCTGGATCTCAATAAAAACTGCAGGTCTTGCTTTCAAGCAAGGTTCTCGGAAGTATTTGCAATAGAGTCAATACTCGTTAGTGCAGATGCTTCAGTCTTAGATAAAAATTTCTATATCATCGGTTGTAATGTTTTATACTTTTCAAAGTTGACTTTCCGAATTCTAGTGGTAGTAACCTAAAGGCATCAGTAAATTTAAAATTACATAATTGTTGTAGATCTTCGACAGTCTGGTCCCTGTCCTTAGGTTTTCTAGTGAACTAACAGGATCAGAGGAAACTTGATAATCGGGACCAAGGACTCTCCAACAGCAAATGTGTAATTTTAAATTTATTGATGCCTTTAGATTGATAACACTAGAATTCAGAAAATCAACTTTGAAAGTATGCATTACAAACGATGGTATAGAAATTTTTATTTAACACAAAACATTTGCAGTAACCAGTATTGAATCTATTGCAAATACTTCTGAGAACCTTTCTCGAAAGCAAGACTTGCAGACAGTTTTTATAAGAACAAGAATTGTATTGTTGTATGAAGAGAATTGTATTGTTGTATGAAGAACATTTACAAAAGTAATTGATTATATCCATATACAACGTCATTTGCTTTGTGATTATTTTGTGTTATCAGGCAAATATTATCAAGCAGTTGCTTTTTTAAAGCTTTTATCAGGTTGCTCATTTACATTGAGACATTTCATGTGTTCATTAAAGTACACTTGTGTGCAATGTCACTTGAACGCTATTATCAATTCACAAATTTAAGAATCGCCATGTCCTTACGACTTTCCTGAAATAAACATTTGAAATCGGAACTTCGTACATCTCTCAAACTACACTTATCGTTGTATGTATGTATCTTATTTTATGTCATTGGGAATCTTTTTCTGCCTTTGACTTTCATAACTGTATAAGAAATTCTAACCTTTCTTTTTTATCAGATTATTGATTATTACTGCAGGAATACTGTGAAGTACTTTACTGAAGAATAGCATGTATGCTGGTATTGTATTGCCTTTGGACCATAGCACTAAACCATGCAGTTAGTTTTAGCTATGCTAGATCTTTGCACATAATTGAAAGCAATGTCTTGCATTGGTTCGGTTTTACCGTAATTTTCATCGTATAATCCGCGGATTATCTGCTAAAAAAGTGTAAAATATACGTTCTGCGTATTATACGCCGATGCAGATAATACGCCAATTTAAAAAAAATTTTTTTTTTACAACCCTTCGATTAAAAAGAAAATCAGCAGCGTAGTTGTGCAGGGAAAAGGGTATAATTGGAAAAGGAAGTCCCTCGGAAGAATTTTCCTCAGTTCAGGAGTTTGTACGGAGCGGGGAGGTCGTAACGAAAGATTGGGAAAGTTGGGAGGGACGGCAAGGTCATTTTGTATCGTTGAGAAGATAGTGCCGTCTCTGTTTTGAGCGAAAAGCCAAAGAAGTATGTATAGCGCTTGCTACACGAACCTATGCATTCTTCCTTTAGGATCTCATGCACTGCCTTGTGTTTAGTTCGTCTTTCGCCGTTTTGACTATTGTCGCTGCTGCTATTTTTCTTTATTGCTATTTATGATATCTTTGAAAAGGAAACGTTTCAGTTACACTGCCGAATTTAAACTTTATCGCGCAGTAACATGGAATGATCATGTCACTGTGCGATAGTTTTGAGATCAGAAAACAATCGGGCAGTAACAGGCGGAAAGCCTTGTGCCGTGGTTTAAAACTTAAACAAATCTGTAGGTAAATTCCGCGGGAGAATTCACAGAAGAGTTTTTATTGGCCCACGTATAAGCCGATCCCCCGACTCTGAAAGCAGGATTTCCTCCAAAAACTTTCAACTTATACGCAAGTACTTACGGTATTTCTATTCATCAGGTGTAGCCGGTGGTGGTGCTTGCCAGGTCACTCGGTTGCCAATCAGCAACCAGACATGTTCGATGGGTGATATATCGGGAGTTCAGGCGGGCCACGGCAGCAGTGACACCTGGTGGATCGTGAAGAATTGTTGCACGATGCGTTTCATGTGTGGGCGCGCATTGTCCTGTTGAAACGTGGCTGCTGTCAGGTTCTGCAGGTAAGGGAAGACTACAGGCTGAAAAACGTCGGAGATGTAGCGGTGGCTGTTGAGTGTACCGGCAATGCGTACCAGAGGGGCATGGGTGTCATATCCAATTGGGCCCCAAACCATAACGCCAGGCGACAGACCCGTATGGAGATGCATAATGCAGGCGTCATACAGTCTCTCGCCACGGTGCCGCTACACACGGATCCGACCATCCTGGTGTTGCAGGCAGAACTAGGATTCGTCGGAGAATACAATGTCATGCTATTCCGTAGTCCAGGTGTGGCATTCAACAGCCCACTGCCGCCGCACTCGCCTGTGGTGTAACATCAATGGTAATCGGAGCAATGGGCGCTGTGCGACAAGTCCCCGCTCCTGCAGACGACGTCGAACGGTATGTGCTGACACAGGTTGTTGCACAACACACCCTAATTTCTGCGCTAACGTTCACGATGTGGTGGTGTTCCTCTTATTCGGTGGTGTGCCGCGGCTGCGGCAATCGCTCACGTCAGTCCGTCCGTCCGTCTGTCCCTCCTGCACCCACCGAATCTATACTCGCCTCACTGTGGCTGGATGTCGTCCCACACGGGCGGCTATGTCTCGGTACGATAAACCGCTGTCGCGATAAGCCACTATTCGTCCTTTGTCGAACTCCGAAATGTGCTGGAATGACTGCCGTATTCTGCGACGAGGCATCAGAAAACTTCCCACACACAGGTCCGGCAGCACAACACACTTCCACTACTTACACCCCGCCTTCTGTGCATCCTTCTTATAGTGCTTCTCGGTGGCGTGCCGGGCGCACATGATTTGCGTATGCCCTGCAATGCTAATCAGTTGCATGTCCTCTCACGGGCGACGTATGCTGCGAATTTCAGGCCAATCGGATGCTTCCTTCTTGGTGTTGTATTTTGGGTGGCCAGCAGTGTAGTTAAAACAGTTATTGATGAAGCATTTACACCTGTTTGTGAAGAAGCAAAAGTAATTTCACATTAATTACACAGGTTGGAAACAAACTCTTATCCGTGAATCTATCAAAATTTCAACCAATTATCAAGCTTAAAACAAGGACCCATCCCTCAAAATTAACAAAATACGGGATAATTTTCTCACATCGTTTTCACAAAATGTCAATAACCAATTCCGAAAATTCAACAGATTCCAGCTGGAAGATGGCAGCACAAGACTACAATTCTGTGATAAAAGATTCAAAAGCTGATCAAGAACGGAGCAACATACGCAATTTGATGACTGACGAGAGCCCTAGTGGCTGAAACCATGGTCCCATTATAGTTGCCTTTACTGGCATTTTAATAAGTATCATCTTTGATTCAAAAATGATCTAAATATAATGAAATGCCATTAGCAATTTTTGCTCTAATTTATTACATAATGACAAAAAAGGTGTGCACAAACATGTTCAAAATATAAGACATAAAATGTTTTGGGACACTGTAGAAGTTCTGACACATTTAACAACACTTTTTCAAGAGAAAATTGTGAGGACGACTAGAAATAGTGAGAAGAAGAGATAGAGCATGAAATGATTTGAAGGTTTGTAATTTATCTCACGAATGGCAATTCCTACTATAGCTGTAGTCTTGAGGAAGGGTAAGTAAGGGTGCTACCCGAGAATACGACATATTAATTCCTTTTATTCCTTAGAAAACCCCCGTAATTTGGAGATATTTATAGTGCTAATGCACTATAAATATCTCCAAATTATGTCTAGGAATAGCCATGTCATCAATTATTACGTAGAAAAACAGTTCAAACTAGATGAAACCTGTAGAAATCGACGGTAAGTTTTTTTTTGTTTTTTTAAAGATTAAACTCATATGAAGCAACAAATGTAAACTTTATCTGATTGGCAAAAAAAAAAAAAAAAAAAGGGTACAAATTCATTCAAACACTTCAGTAAAGACAATATTTTGAGTCCATCTATTTGCGACAGGTAATCCAGGTGCATCTTCGTGAGTGATCTTTACTGCAACAGAATCCTTTGGTCTTGTTCGAGATAGGTCAACGTAGAGCATACCATGTGAGAAGACTGGTTCTGGCAGGTATATTCCAATTTTAGCAAGTGTCTGTTCTTGACTCTTATTGTCATTGCAAAGAACATTATGATCTGAAATTGAATCTGTTTGATCGTAAAAGGGAAATTGCTGTCGTCTGGAGTCGGCTGAATGCGTGGCAAGGTGTCAATCACCCTTGTGTTATCCACACAAAATTTCCACAGAAATTGTATTTTGGAAGAGCGACTTTACGATCATACGTGTGCCATCGACTAAATTTTCATTTTATCCAGTTTCGTTATTTTTTTTTTTTTAGACTGAAGGTTTAACAACCACAGTGAGCAACTCAATGGGCTATAATCAGGTGTCTGTCTCTAATGTAGGGTCACTTGTTCTAGGGAAGGTAGAGAGCTAGTGCCGTAAGACAAACATAACATCCATACCTGACCAGGTTGGAGTCTGCTGAATGCGTGGCAAGGTGTCAACCACCCCTTGTGTTCTCCACACAAAATTTCCACAGAAATTGTATTTTGGAAGAGTGACTTTATGATCATACGTGTGCCATCGACTAAACATTTCATTTTATCCAGTTTCGTGATTTTTTTTTAGACTGAAGGTTTAACAACCACCGTGAGCAACTCATTGGACTATAATCAGGTGCCTGTCTCTACTGTAGGGTCACTTGTTCCAGGGAAGGTAGAGAGCCAGTGCCGTAAGACAAACATAACATCCATATTTCACCGGGATTCAAACCCGGAACCCTTCACGAACGAAAGACCACTGTGCCACCGTGGCTGCCAGGTACATGATGAGCATCCTGACTACACCTTTTTCCATTGTAGAATGTGAGGCGAAAGTCCACTTATCTCGATCATGTGCAAAAATTCAACTGGGTAGCACACTCTTTCACTCTCATCTTCAGTCACAACTGTGTTTGTAAATGTTGTTGGAATGAGATTCGCGTTGCGAATACTCTTCATTTTCTCTTGTCTGAGACATATAGTTGCAACCCATTGATCGCTCACGCATTTCAAAGTAAGGCTCTAGCAGGGTTTTTTTTTTTTTTTTTTTTCTGCGGTAGAGACGTCCTGTTAAGGGTAAGTATGCAATAAAGTATTTACTTACTTTAGGACTCGTCATAGAACACCTTGCACACACCAAGTCTGACACTGAACTGAGCACCTGATGTAGATAAGGGTCACACGCTTCTCCCATAGACTTTACATGGTAACTTTGCCGCTCCGCCATGCCCGAACCGTTGGTCCAATCTGTTTTCTCTTCAACTGGCACATCTACATGGTACAACCTTTATTTTGATACCTCTACCATATTTTTATGTTAAGCCGTTCTCTCAAAATAGATCTCACAGTAAAAAACTCAATATAAACCAACTGACCTAAAATTTTAACAGGTACTAAACCAACTGACCTAAAATTTGAACAGGTTTCATATCTCACCAGTATAATACTTTGTGCCAGTTTTCACAAAAATCTGAGATGGGTGGGTTACATGCCCTGGGTGATCTGACATGGACCCACTAATTGTTTATGATTACTTGCTTATGCCCAAACTTTATCAAGATGACACAAATGCCCCCATTTTTTTTTTTTTTTTTTTTTTTGACATGCCCTGGATGATCTGACATGGAATGACCCAGTCTGATTCAGATTAGCTAATTTGCTCCCACATGGTTAGGCTACCTCCCTAACTCATTGTGACTAAAAAAGCTGGCAAAATGGATTTAATATGCGGCAACAAATGCTGACTTACCTGTAAGGCTGCAAATCCTATGTTATATAGTCATCAATCACAGACACAAGGTAATAAGTTCTGTAAAGTTTTTAATTCAGTATATGATGTGGTTCGTACGCGTCCTGGAAAAGTCCTGGATTTCCATTTTGTCCTGGAAATGTCCTAAAATTCTGTTACATGTCCTGGAATTTTATCCATTCCAGCCTTTTTGTTCCTGCTGGATGTTTTGTAGTTGAAGATTTTTCTACTGACATAACTTATGTCTGACAAATTTTCCTCCCCACCCCGTGCAAAATGCGGCGGGTGTTGGGAGGAGGGGTTTTCTTGTCTGTTAGGAGGACTGAATTTGCGTTATGTTAGCATCTTTTGGCGTCGTGCTTATGTTATCACTTTGTCTGTCCGACCGGGAAGACCATATCTCTGCAATTATTAGTTCGATTTGTAAAATTATTTTTGTATTGGGAAGCATAAAATGTGAGAATCATGATCTATTTGTTCCGGGATTTTTTGATGCACAACTACGCAGCTGAGTGCAAATGAAGATCGTATTGAATTTAAAATGCATTTTATTTCATACATTTGCTTCTAAATATCCAATTGAAAAAAAATAATTTTTCCTTTCGGTGGCATTTATATATATCTAAGACTATTTTAGTTACAGTCCCTTTTTCAAATAATGCACACATTTTCTGCTAGGGGGCGTAACAGTAAATCACAATTTTCCCAATATCTCCGTTTCTAATAGTTGAATTTGAAAAATTCTTCTTGCGTTGGATACAGCATTTGAGGGGAAATGTTTTGCATATGCTTTCCCATTTTTGGGAAAAAATGGTTTTGGCCGCGAGGAGGCGTAAGTGTTTATTTTTCCTTCTGATGTATTTGCAATAAAATCTGAGCTCGAAACTCGATTGAAAAAATTCCTCCGTGGACCGATACCGGTCACCTCCAAAACCTTTTTGAGAATACCTCCTGCTTCAATAGTGCATAATTTTCCACCAGTGGGCACACACGTATATCTTATTTTTGTCCATATCTCTGTTTCTAGGCGTACGATTTGAAAAATTCTTTCTTTGTTGGAGAACATTTTTGGTGCAAAATGTTTCTCATATAATTTTAAATACTTCTTAATGCACAAGTGTGCCACTAGAGGGCGTATGTTCATGTTTCCGTTTACAGTAATATCTACGGGACTAATAACTCGATTGACAAATATTCTCTTTCGACCAGATATTACTAACTATGAAAACTCCTTGTGTGTATTTTCTTCCCAAAATAATGCACACTTTTGCCACTAGGGGCACAAATATTTAGTCTATTTTTCTCAATATCTGTACTACTAAATGTCCGATTTAAAAAATTCTTTTAACAACAATTCCACTTAGTAGTTCTAATTCTGACTATTATGTAGCTCTAATTATTGTACTATTCTCTTTTATGTGCGATATTTCAAAGTAACTTGTACAAAAAACTAGCGGATAAAGGAAATATATTTAAACAAACGCAAGGTGGCCCTATGGGATCCCCATTATCGGCATTATACGCAGAAGTGATTATGGCATACCTCGAAAAAGAAATTATTCAAAATTTACCTGAAAAACCAATACTTTATGCTCGATATGTAGACGACATTATTATAATGTCTAAACTTAACAAAGCCGAGCTACAAGATCTAGCACAGCAGTTTAGCAAAATCTGTAACACCATAGAGCTAACTATTGAGTTTGAAGAGGATAATTGCCTATCCTTCCTGGACATTCAACTAAAGAAAAACAAAAATAGCTTTGAATACTCTGTGTTCAGAAAAGCAACTTACATACCTGTACTGATACCATACTCGTCGCACCATCCAGTGATACAGAAAAAAACCAGCATAGTAAACTTGATACGGTGAGCGTACACACACATCTAACAACAGGCTAAAAAATCAAGAGCTAGAGTTTATCTCGAAAATATCACAAGAGTATGGGTACCCGAGCAAGCTAATTAATAAATGGATACATGAGAGTAAAAAGCATATGACTCAGAGTAAAGAAGGCCAAGAAGTGCACAACCAAAGGAAGATAAGAAATAAAAAATTGAAATACATTGGAGCTTTCCCATACCTGGAAGGAGTGAGTAAAGAAATCAATAGGCACTGTGCTAAATATGACTTACAACTAGGAAGCTCAGTGCACACCGTGAAAAGTATGACTGTCAACAAAAAAACAGAGGAAAAAAAGCTAGAAGAATCAGGAACCTACGAAATTCCAATAGCACACATACCCCCAATATCGTACATTGGAAGTACGAAAAACAGATTAAAAAAAAGACTTAAACAACACATATCTAACTGGCAAAAAAAAGAAGCCAAAACTGCTTTAGTGCAATTCTGCTTGGAAAACCGGACATTCCCAAAGTTCGATGAAATTAAAATGCTAAAAAAGAATAAAAAATCGGAAAGGCAAATGAGGAAGGAAGAAGCAATATTAATCTACAAAAATAAAGCAAGGGTATGTAACCAGAACGACCCTAGCACATTATCGGGCCTGTGGAAAGAACTAATAAGACAAGAAAAACAACAACAAAAGAAAAACAGGCAAAAAAAGACAAGAAAACCAGGATAGGAGAAGAAAATTAAAAAAAAAAAAATTAAAAAAAAATACGGGGGGGGGGAGTGTTCCTAACGAAACATAGATGGCGCTAGCCGGGCTTGATAACGAAATATATCCAGGAAAGTTTTTCCGACGAATGGCAACAAGGAGTATCGAACTCCATTAGCGCGAAGTTAACCACGAACATCGGTGGTAAAGTCGCCACGCTGCTGAAGATGCCCAGAGTATGGGCGACAATTTCTAGTATAAAGAACGGTAAAAATTGATGTTTGAATCCTAAGGCAAAGATCCAATGAGTATACCCAGCGAAAAGTGTGAGAAGTAAAGCCAGTCATCTCATACAACGGACTTTAGGACAATAACATCAACAAAGGACCGGAAAACACGTGCGTGAAATGTTCCAGTCGCTAGAAAGGAATGCCAAGGTAAGCATTATCCGCTAGTTTTTTGTACAAGTTACTTTTAACAACAGATACCATTTACCTTATGGAACACTAAGTTTGCATTTGAGGAGGTTTGTGGTTCACAATTCTGCCGCCAGGTGGTGTTTATGTACTTCCATTTGCAGCGTATCTCTGCCTCTAGAAACCCTAATGAGAAATTTCTTTTTTTACTGTATGCCATTTACTATAATGAAGATGGAGAGTGAATAAGATTTTTGCGACAATAAGAAGATCCTCTTCAAATAATGTGTACTTTTCCCCTAAGGGTTGTAAAGGTCAAACAGTTTTTCTTGCTATCTCTGCTTTTGGGAGACGTATTTGAAAAGTTTTTTTCCTTAGCATAGCTTTTGCTATGAGGAGTACTTTTGGCCTGTTTCGACTTTACCATTGTGCAAAATTCTTCTGCTAAAAGGCATGCAGTTATATCATGTTTCCTTCTCTATCTGTTCTTTTAACTGTTTGATTTGAAAATCTTTTTGTCTCTAATACCTTCCTTCTGCTAGGCGAAACGTTTTTTTGCGCCATTTGTTAGTTTTTGTAGCATACTTTTTAGCCACTGGTGGAAGTAGCTGATGTTTTATAAGTAGCTGATTTTTTTTTTTGTGGGTTATTTTGACCTTTACTGAAATTTGCTAATGAATGCTTTACATAAAAAGTTGCCATAAAATTAGATTGCTTTCAAATATCAGAAACTTAAATCTAGTTGTTTCTTAGTATTTTCTGAGCAAACTAATCACTTTTCATCTTCTATAATTAGTTTTCTAATCATGCACAGCTAAATTGCCTTGATCACTTATGAATGCAGTTGTACACAGCCCTTGGATTTAAGGTTTTCCTGTTATTCTCTTTCATTTCATGTTGAAAATTTTTGTGCATGCTTTGTTTGCTGGCGAGTACAAATTAAAAACTTAGCTTCAGCATAAATATCATGTTGAAATTTCCTTCCCTAAATAAAATGTAACACAATTGCTTGCTCTCATGATTATGTGTTTAAGAAATAACAATCCCTTTGGTCCTTTGAAAAAGTTCCAAATATTTTATCTTTCCTTACCCTTAAATTTCCAATGTAAGCATTATTTCAAAAAAATTAAATATAAATAGTATTTTATGTATTGATTGTGTGGTATATGAAAGCATTTTAAGAGTAATGCCACATACCTATGTATTTTGAGTTTTATGCTGTTGTTTTTTATTCTGTAATTTGTTTCAATAATTGAACTAAAGCCAATGTAGAAAAATTAAAGTTTCTCAAACTCAGTGACAGTTTTGGTATTTGAGTATTATCCGTGATTCTAAGTTTCTGATTAGCTGCAGCGGACAACATTTTTAACATTCTGCGTTCTGCATTAAGTTTGCCCAAGCATGTAAGAAGTTGTTTGTTATTGGTTACAGGTTGAACAGACCTGTGGTTTCATTATATTTTAGGTAAGAGCATTTGGATCGTATGTCCTGGAAAAAAATCCAAAAGTCCTGGAAATGTCCTGGAATTTTGTGATTGAAAAAGCGTATGAACCATGATATGAGCTTTCCTGTACAGTATGTGGTCTGGTATATGTTGGACAATCTAAGAACCCTGTGCACCTCAGGATCGGTGGGCACAAGTCTCAGGTTAGCAAATTTTAGCCTGACAGAGACAATTTGCAACATCAGTCTCTCCATTTTTCCGCTCATGAGCTGGAACATTTTGATTTACATGGTTTTGATACAGTACAAATTGAAGTGCTGCATATAACTCCAAACTATGAAGATAAGCTTGCCACTGAGTCCATTGAAATCTTTAAACAACAGTCGTTATACCCATATGACTCAATTCAACATTAGTGGATAATAAACTCTCCAGGTTTCAAGTTGCAATTAGGGAACTTTTCTCCTTGTTTCACCACAAGGCATGTATCAGAGGAAATAGGGGGAAGAGGCTAGTTAAATTCTCCAATTCGATGGGTTTTACAGTTTTAAAGCACTCTTCTTGATTTCAAAATTAACCATAACTTCATTAAAAAAACAGTCTCTCTTAAAACTTTTAAACACTCTGTGTTAAAGTTTTTTTTTTTAAATTTGGAATTCTCTTGAAGGTAATGTAGATTCCCATGTTTTTTTATCTTGTACTAGATGTATTAAAACATATTCTAAAGATCAAATATCCTCAAAACCAGTCTCCAAAAACTAAATTACTATTAGATCCTTAATAAATGCTATGGTACTCTCAATATTAGAAAATTATTTTACAGTAATGCTAGCAGCTTCCCCATTTCTAAACATCAAACTGTAGTTACTTTTAAATATGCTAAAACTTTGGGTTCTAGTGTAAAAAATTACAAGTCACATGCCTCAATTAACAACCAACCTTGCTTGAGCTGTAATTGTAGTAAATACCAGGGTGCAATTTTTTATGACAACTTCCATAATCATGTTATTACAGGTAATCTAGAATTTATTGATAACCCCAGTCTTTAGGAGGCTTTTGGGATTTGATGCAAAAGTTCAGGTCCTCCTTCCACCTCTCTAAAGAGAGAATTAAGCTTGACTTTTGTCAGGATTTAAATAAGTTAAAACTAGCCTAGCCCACAATCTGCCAGTCGAGGCCTTTGCTGAATGGAAATGTAAAATTTTGCAAGAATTTCAAGTAAATTTATCTATCTTAAAAATTTTACATGATAATAGTCTTTTTTCTCTAAAGCATTGAAGCAGTCTCTTTATAGTCTACAAAAAGAATACATTTTTACCACCACCGTTAAAGCCAATAATAACTTTGCAATCATGTGTAAGAAATTTTATTTTGACTTAATTAAAATGAGCTGAATAACAAAGTTGCCTATCTCCCAGGTTCTGTATCTGGTAATGAACTTGCAAATAAGTTCAAGGCTTTTCACAAACAGCTTGGGCTTAGGGTTATGAATCTGAATTTCTTTATCTTTTTGCCACTGCAAAATTTCATAAAGAAACTGGTGACATTTAGGTTCATAACTAGTGGGACTAAAAGTCCCAAGAAAGTAATAGATCAGTATTTTGAATCAATTTTGAAGCAGGTCTTAAATCATATAAAATCTAGTACTAATTTTTGGATTATTAAGAACAATACCAAGGTAATTTCTGACATCCTTGAAATTAAGCCTGTAAATATTAATAGCTATGACTTTGAAAATTTGTAAACCAGATGATACACAGTCGAGTCACATTATTGTGACCACCAGCTAATATCCAGATTAACCGCCGTGAGCAGCGCGGACAGCAGCTAGACGGGCTGGGAGTGACTCAGTAAGGTGCTGGAAGGTGTTCACAGGTATGTGGAGCCATGGTAACTACAGTGCATCTGACAGCTGCTGGAGGATGCGTGGTGGAGGACCCATAGAACGAACAACACAATCAAGGTGGTCCCACAGATGCTCAATTGGGTTTAAGTCTGGGGAATTAGGGGGCCAAAGAAGTACTTTGAAGTTTTCATCGTGCTCTTCCAACCACTCTCGGACATTTCTAGCTGTGTGACACATCGCATTGTGGTGTTGGAAGATCCCATTCTCTCCAGAGAACACAATCAGCATGTATGGGTGTATGTGGTCTGTGTGGATGGATTCATAATGAATTTGGTCCATAGTGCCTTCCACAGGTATGAGTGGACCCAGAGAATGCCATGAAAACATTCCCCAGACCATAACGCTGCCCTCCACCAGCTTGTGCTTGTCCAGCAATGGTTGAAGAGTGTTTTTTGTCTGATGTTTATCGCCTTATACGCCAAAGTCCATTTGTTCAATGAAGCAGAAAACGTGACATCGAGAAGACAATCCTTTGCCAATCAGTGGAGGTCCAATTCCGATACTACCATGCAAATGTAAGCCTTTTCTGCCGATGCATCTTCGTTAGCATAGGTGCAGTGACCATCTGTCTGCATCAGAGCCCCATTTGCAGCAGGGTTCGCTGAATGGTCATTTTAGACACACTTCCGGTAGCTCCTGGTTCATTCGGCCAGTGAGTTGCTCCACTGTAGCGTGTTAATCAGTCCTCATGCACCTTCAAAGCCGACGTTCACCTCTCACATTAATTGCGCTTGGTGCTGCATAGTTTCCACATCACTTATTCGCAATGGTTTCATTTCTCCAATCATGATACACTTCTACCACAGCAGCACGTGAATAGTTCACAAACTGTGCTGTTTCAGAAATACTGCCACCCTCGTCCCGTAAGTCGATAATCATCCCTTTTCGCAAATCTGATAAATCACTCCTTTTATCCATGACAGCGACGAGTGATATGTTTTCAGAATGCCTACAGCACACCTTATATACCCTCCAAGCCAGCTCACAACACATGCCTTCTTTCATTGGCTATGCGCTGTTAACGTCAAAAGTAGGAGGTGGTCACAATAACGTGACTCGGCTGTGTATTATCAACACCCTTAAATTACTCTTTGTAGAATTTAAGGTCTCTAATATTATTTCTGAAAGTTCCTGGCTAACATTGTTAAATCGCTGCATCAAAAACAATTTTGTCGTTTTCTGCAATAAATTTTACAAGCAAGTAAATGGAATCCCTGTGAATGCTGTCAGTTCACCAGCATTTGTAATCTGTTCCTGTTTTTCAAAGAGTATCAGTTTATCAAAGCAAATTCTTTCAATGGAGATAGCTATTTATATACACACAGGTATATAGATGACCTTCTTTGCATTAATAATTCAGGATCTCTTGAAAATGACTTTTTAGGCATATATCCAAGCTGCCTTAAGCTAAATAAAACTAACACTAGTAACCAGGAACTTGAATTTCTAGATTTGTCTATTGATCTTAATGAAGGTAGCCCAGTTAATTATGTTCAATAAGAGAAACAACTTTAAATTTAAAATTTTAAAATACGTAGAATGGTCTAGTAATATTTCCAGTAAAGTTGTAGAGAATGTATTTATCTCCCAAGTATTAATGTTGTTCAGAATTTGCAGCTTAAAGTCAGATTTTAAGAAGCATGTTCAAACTCTACTAAGTTAGTTTATTGAAAACCAGGTTCCCAAAGCTTTCTTAAAAGTAACACTCAGGAAAACTGTTAAGTATAGTGTTAAGATAGCAGACCTTACCTAATTTAATTTCTCGGTGACCGAATAAATCATCTAAATTAAAGCTAAAATTTAGAGATTTAGATGATAATGTGGTTACCTTCACTTTATTTGGAATCTAAAATAATTTTTCACTTCCCTCTCCTTTAATTCAAAAAAAGTTAAAAACTTACCTAATAACATATTGCAAAAACAGTTTTAAATATGAAACTTATACAAAAAAAGTTTAAAGTATAAAACTTATACAAAAAAAGTAAAAAATAAAAAATAGAAGAAAAATAGAATAATTTAAATAATTAAAAATTTGGGAAAGTTGCAGTTTTTTTGAGTATTTAAAGCTTTTAAAGCCAATTGGAAACAGATAATTCTTTTGCCCAGTGGAATTTTATAGTATTCCAATTATTTGTTTTGCTACTTTAAAACGTTTTTCTTAGCTATAGCAGCACTTTGGCTATTGGTTTTGGAACATTTTCCTGTCTTAACCTCAACTGCAGAGAACTCTTGAAATTGGTTGACTTCTTTACCGCAAGGTGGCGCATCTGGCGATACTTTTTTAGAGTGGTGTCAGTGCTTTTTGAAGCGTGAGTAAACCAGTCTTCGTATTAATTCTTTCCCCCTGGTAAGTTTATAATTCTTTCCCCTTAGTAAGTTTATGATTTTTTTTAATTAAACATTTTTTTTAGTTATGAGATTTTCTTTCTCCTAAAGTTCGGTTTTTTTCTGGAAAATTGCACATTTTTTCGGAATTTTTAGGCTGTATTCGAGCAAGTCCATTGTTCAGACCACGTTTTTAGTTTGATTTTATGGAATGTGCAGCCTAGGCTAGGCTCTTATTAATCAAGTATTTGAACTCATTTAGGCAATATATTGTAAATAGGTTAACTAATTGAAGCTACTCTTTCCATTTTTTGATGTTTCATTAGGATGTGCATGTAAATAGTTTTTTTGTTGTAGTGTATGGTTATGTTTTTTATTTTTGATACTTAGGTGTTTAATACTTTTTGGATCTAAGCAGCGCAAGCAGGCTACGATTATCCAGAGCGCAATTGGGATTTTCAATTTTTTGTATGTCATTTTTAATTTTTTATTACTATATAATTTTATTTTGACTCCTTAATATCCGGGAGATATTTTTACTTGTTCTTGGGTAGTAAAAGTAGTAGTGGTTTTTTTAAATTCATAATTGGGAAGGGTTTTGCAATTTTTCTGTTTAGTTATTAATTTCTTGCAAACTGGATGATGCAGAAACCCACACTTTTTGGTCTATAGAACTATGAGAGGTGTTATCTGTGCCTAGCCCCTGAAGACGCCATCGATAACAGCTGCCATATTTCTATAATCCTTCCTTTTTCAAAAATCCCTGTTGATTCTTCGGTTACTGACTTAGGTTTTCCGAATCAAGTTTCTTATGCTTTCAGTAATTTGCTTTGGTTGATGTGTTATGTTTTTTATTTTTCTTATATGCAGCCTCCAACGCTATGGAATTTCAAAAGTTGGTTTGTAAATTTGTGAGACTACTTTAATTTACCTTATATACACTGCTGCCCACCCAAAATGCAACACCAAGAAGAAAGCATCCGATTAGCTTGAAATTCGCAGTATGCGTCACCCGCGAGAGGACATGCAAACGATTAGCATTGCAGGGCATATGCAAATCATGTGCGCCCGGCATGCCACCGAGAAGCATTATAAGAAGGGTGCACAGAAGGCGGGGTGTAAGTAGTGGAAGTGTGTTGTGCTGCCGTACCTGTGTGTGGGAAGCTTTCTGATGTCATTCCAGCACGTTTCGGAGTTCGACAGAGGACAAATAGTGACTTATTGCAACAGCGGTTTATCGTACCGAGACATCGGCGCTCGTGTGGGACGACATCCAGCCACAGTGAGGTGAGTACGGATTTGGTGGGTGCAAGAGGGACGGACGGACCGCCATGAGCGATTGCCACAGTCGCGGCACACCACCGAACGAGAGGACCGGCATGTTGTGCGGCTCGCACCGCCACATCACGAATGTTAGTGCAGGAATTAGGGTGTGTTGTGCAATAACCTGTGTCAGCACGTGCTGTTCGACGTCGTCTGCAGCAGCGGGGACTTGTCGCACGGCGGCCATTGCTCTGATTACCATTGACTTTACATCACCGGCGAGCGCGGCGGCAGTGGGCCGTTGAACGCCACACCTGGACTATGGAATGGCATGACATTGTCTTCTCTGATGAATCCCGCTTCTGCCTGCAACACCACGATGGTCGGATCCGCGTGGGGCAGCACCGCGGCTGGAGACTGTATGACGCCTGCATTATGCATCGCCATACCGGTCTGTCGCCTGGCGTTATGGTTTGGGGCACAATTGGATATGACACCTGCACCCCTCTGGTACGCATTCCCGGTACACTCAACAGCCACCGCTACATCTCCGATGTTTTGGAGCCTGTAGTCCTCCTTTACCTGCAGGACCTACCAGCGGCCACGTTTCAACAGGACAATGCGTGCCTGCAAGTGGCACTCATTGTGCAACAATTCTTCACGGCCCGCCAGGTGTCACTGCTGCTGTGGCCCGCCTGTTCTCCCAATATGTCGCCCATCGAACACTTCTGGTCCCTGATCGGCAACCGAGTGGCCCCGTAAGCACCACCCGTGGTTACGCCTGATGAACTGTGGCAACGTGTGAAAGCAGCCTAGACCGACATACAAAACCTCTTTCGTTCGATGCTGCGGCGTGTAGTGGCCGTTATTGCCAGCCATGGGGGCCACACAAACTATTGATGGCTGCGTGTCCCACAAGTCGTACAGGCCTGTAAGCTCAGTCGTTTCATCTTTGTATCTGTTGTTATGTGTCCAGTAAATCTGGCTTTGCTATCTCGTGTCCTTCTTGGTGTTGCATTTTGGGTGACCAGCAGTGTATATATCTTCATAGTCAGATTTTGTACCTCGCGTAATTCTGCTCCCAGTGAAATATCAAACTCAAACTTTTTACTGTAATTTACTGCCATGTGGTACTTTACTGTGTGCAAAATTAAAATTTTTACTAGGTCCCCCACCAGATCTTTACCCCTACATTTTACAAAAAAAAAAAAAATAATTGGAAAATAGCACATTTGTGGGGCCCTGTAAAAAGTGAAGATAAAATATCAGGACTCAATTATTTTTTACACAAACTACCCTACCATAGGTACTTGCAAAAAAAAAAAAAAAAAAAAAAAAAAATTGAATCCGAATATTTTAACCCTTCCCAAAAAATGCCCTTTCAAAATTTCAATTTTTTATGACAGGAAGTTTCAAGTTCAGCTTGAAATTTGAGGCATAAGGAAACTAGATAGCCAAATGATGTATTTAACAAAATCGCAGTCTAGAATGTGCTAAGAATAATAGTTTTTGTTCCAGAGCTCTTTGACAAACCATAACTGAAATATGCAGTTTTCGCCAAACCTGAAGAAATGCAAAAAACAGTGCTCAGCGTAAAACAAAAATGGCCACCATTTTTAAACGTGGTAATATAAAATTGAAATAATCTTGATTTCAAACCACCAACATATAGGGGTCATCACCAACAAAAAATACATTTTTTAAAAATGGTCAAGCAACGAATTAATTTTTTTCTGGACCATTGGAGATAGATTGATCCAAAACAGGGCTCAAAATTTCAGGTCTAACTCTTCTAGCCAAAAAAAAATTTTTTTCACTCGCCATCTCACCACTGTGACATGCAAAACACAGTGAAAGAGTGAGACAGTGAATTTGCAGCAAGTTTTTTGTTTTAATGATTGTGTATGCAAATATTTATATATATATATATATATATACAACTCTGCGATTGTGCTACAGCCGAGATCTCAGAAAATAATAGTAATAATAATAACCATCCAGGTTGTTTTAAACCAGGAAAGTCATCAAAATCCAATATTTTTGAGTGCTGGAGGAAAAGAAATAACTAAAATAACATAAAAAAAAGTCGGTTATACACCACAACCCCCCTCCCCCATAAAGCGAAATTGTCAGCACCTCCACCACCATGCTCCTTTTCCTCATATGTACATAAATACGTTTCCCGGAATCCCGGCTGGTACAGCAAAGATTAATTGGAGTACGGATGGGAAAAAATATCAGTGTTTTTGAGAAACGACATTTTTCTAAGTGATAATCGACGTTAGAAACTGCAAAATAATATTTTCTACGTGAAGTAAATGAATTTCTCTTTGCTGTATTCTTTAAAATATAATCTTGTCATGAATTAGGAACTTTTTCGCCGTTTTTCTTGATGTTTTATCACCAAAAATCTAGTTCTTTTCCTTGATGTTACAGGAACTGATAAGTCCTGCCCCGTCCTCACCAAAAAATCGAGGTTTCATGACCGATGTTTGAAACTGCAATAGCACAATCAACTCGAAAATTTCCTGTGATAAGTAAATTTCTTTTTTGGTATTCTTATACAGAGAAAGGAAATATCACCTTTCTTTTTTGTGTTCTTATACTGAGAAAGGGAATATCACCTTTCTATGTTACAAATTAGCGTTTTATTTTTTGCCGTTTTTTTCAATATTTCGTCGCCGAAAATAGAGTTCTGATCCTCGATGTTACTGGATCCAATGCATCGAGGTTTACGATACATCAAGCAGTTTAACAAATATTATGGTTACTCGATGTTGAATTAGTGAGCTATCACCGATATATTGAACTGGAATTTATTCATCGATGTGCCAATAACTGCTGCAATGGGAAAGATGCAAATGTTTTGTTTTTTTAGCAAAACACACTGATACTTGTACAAAAAACTAGCGGATAATGCTTACCTTGGCATTCCTTTCTAGCGACGGGAACATTTCACGCACGTGTTTTCCGGTCTTTGTTGATGTTATTGTTCTAAAGTCCGTTGTATGCGATGACTGGCTTTACTTCTCACACTTTTCGCTGGGTATACTCATTGGATCTTTGCCTTAGGATTCAAACATCAATTTTTACCGTTCTTTATACTCGAATTAGAACTACTAAGTGGAATTGACACACTGATACATTGAAAATTTTCACTGATACATCAAAAATTTCCACCCATAATACGGATGCGTGAATGCTCATCCCCATTCTGAGTTAGACCTAGAAACGCACGTGGGGAAAAAACTCTTCCTCCCACAATGCTTTGGGGAGGAAGAGCTTGCATCAGCTGTCGCTATGCAGCTCACAGAAGAGGCTCTCGTGGCTCGCTGGGCTGCTGGTGATGGCAGTGATTGATACACCTCCGTGAGAGACCGTTTAACTGAAAACATTTCATGATGATGAAAAAAAAAAAAAAAAGAAAGCACAGTTAAATATAATACTCCAGATGCCTCTCACACTGAAATATTTTTAAGATAACATTTTACTGAAAGTAAAGACACCATCACAGTTCAAAATATTTTTGTGAAGATACTGTTTGAGCTAAAAATATTTTTATGAAGATACTGCTCAACAGCATCAAATGTCAAACAGGAAAACAATTTAACATTTTTACTGTTAAATTGTTTTCCTGACCGCAAATCTTGCACCCTGTCCAAAACAGAAATACGAAGTTTGAAAATTTGTAAAAATTGATGCATGTCGTTCAAAAGTATTCATATTCTCAAAGTTTTACAATTAACCTAAAACAGTGAAAGTTTTGATATCAGCCTTCATTGTCCTCAGGCTGTGAGTTCTTTCAGCACAATGGATTAAATTATTGTTGCCTCAAGAAAAAAGAAAAAAAAAAAAAGAAAGGAAGGGGAACATGTCGGCATGAAGAAAATTTAAGCAATGGATGCTGTGTAATTGCAGAGTCAAGGTAAGACAAATTTGGCTGTGGAACTTGCTGTGAAGAAAGCAAGGCATCTGATAGTCTTACAAGTATAACAACAAAACAAGAAAAGAAAAACTGAAGCAGTGTCTTCTAAAATTATTGTATTTTGTTTTGAATTCAGTAATTTTATGTTGTGAATACAGTGGTGTGCCCCAGTTTAATATTTACATAAATAAATTACAATGAACAATTTCATCTTGCTGATGCACCGTTTATCCTCATGCTCTCTTACCACATGTTCTGAATTTTCACCTGCTTAAAAAGTTCAGCTTTTGTTTTTTCTTCATCAGTCTAAGGAATTCCTATTAGTAGTTCTAATTCTGACTATTAGATAGCTCTAATCATTCTACTATTCTCTTTTACTGCAAAATATTTCAAAATAACTCATGCTTTCCCATACTTGGAAGGAGTTAGTAAAGAAATCAATAGGCAATGTGCTAAATATGACTTGAAATCAATAGGCAATGTGCTAAATATGACTTACAACTAGGAAGCTCAGTGAACACCTTGAAAAATATGACTGTTAACAAAAAAAACAGAGGAAAAAATACTAGAAGAATCAGGATCCTACGAAATTCCAATTGCACACATACCCCCAATATCGTACATTGGAAGTACGAAAAACAGATTAAAAAAAGACTTAAACAACACATTTCTAACTGGCAAAAAAAAAAAGAATCCAAAACTGCGTTAGTGCAGTTCTGCATTGAAAACTAGACTTTCCCAAAATTCGATGAAATTAAAATGCTAAAAAAGAATAAAAAATCTGAAAGGCAAATGAGGAGGGAAGAAGCAATCTTAATCTATAAAAATAAAGCAAGGGTATGTAACCAGAATGACCCTAGCACATTATCTAGCTTGTGGAAAGAACTAATAAGGCAAGAAAAAGAACAACAAAAGGAAAACCAACAAAAAAAGAAAGAAAAAACGGGATAGGAAAATAAATAAAAAAAAATAAAAAAAGTTATTTTAATGAAACATAGATGGCGCTAGCCGGGCTTGATAAGAAAGTATATCCGACGAATGGCAACAAGGAGTATCGAACTCCATTAGCGCAAAGTTAACCACGAACATCGGTGGAAAAGTCGCCATGCTCCTGAGGATGCCCAGAGACCGGGCGAAAATTTCGAGTATAAAGAACGGTAAAAATTGGTGTGTTTGAATCCTAAAGCGAAGATCCAATGAGTTTTCCCAGCGAAAAGTGTGTGAAGTAAAGCTATTCATCGCATACAACAGACTTTAGGACAATAACATCAACAAAGACCGGAAAACACGTGTGTGAAATGTTTCTCATCCCTAGCAAGGAATGCCAAGGTAAGCATTATCCTCTAGAATATTGTACAAATCACTCTAATGTTTGAAAAAAGTGAGTGCCTGCCTCTTAAAGTAAATTTTATTATAATAATTTAATTCATGCCAAATAATGCTGTGTTTTTCATCTTTATTTGCAGATGCCGAAATCTGCCCCAAATACTTTAAGTATTTTGTTTCATCGAGAAGAAGGGTCATGGCAGAATTCTGCTTTTCAGGCAGATCTGCAGAAACTTGCAGAGGACAAAGCTGCAACTGCAGAAATGCAGGAAATTGTGAGTAATTTATTTTTATATGTGTGCCATTTTCTTTTCATTTTTAAGCCCAAAATTGTCTTATGGTTATATAGTTGTAATATTCTTTTAATGTAAGTGCCAAATAAGTACTTTTACTAAAAATATACACAGTTGAAACTGAACATTATGGTTCTGCAATCTAGTGTTCATGTCTTACAAACTGAGTTAAATTTCTTTGAAAGATCAACACATCTAATATCAAAAACATTAAGAAAACTATCAAAAGAAACCCTAAAGATGTATTCAGTAAAAATATCAGGTACCCATAAGGCAAATGATATCTCTTAAAAATAGAAACTATAACTTAAATCAGAATTTGATTTTAATATGTGCATATACACCCAGTGATCACTGAATCATGACCAACCCTATCAAAAGTTAATGGACTCCAGGTGAATTCATCAAAAATGAATTCATTGAACAGAGAATTCATGGAAAAGCGAATTCTTCGAAAATTAGGGCTTCAGGTGAATTCATTGAAAATGAGTTCGTCGAAAGCGAAATCACCAAAAGGTGCAATATTGTAGGGTAAGCTTTTCTCAAAATTTTTGACTATAAGTGGAATATGGCCATAAAAACATTTGGCGAACATATAAAAATTGCATTTTTTACGCTTTTCAGCATTTTCTAGGCTTTCCGTAGGTTGAAGAAGCGTATATGCTCCAGCTTTGTCCGTCCGTATGTCTGTCCGCATGAAAACTCGCTTAAAAATGGTTCTATTTTGATAACATTTTAGTATGTGGTAGGGGGACCACCTGCGGACAAACCCTTTTGAAAATTGGTGAAATGGGGTCAAAGGTCACGACATAGGAGTGGTATCCATTCTATTGCCCTTATGCATCATAACTTGGGTAAAAATGGTTCGATTTTGATGGAATTTTAGTATGTGGTAGGGGACCATCTGGGGACAAACCTTGTTGAAAATGGGCGAAATGGGGTCAAAGGTCAGGACATAGGAGCGGGATCCATTCCATTGCCCTTATGCATCATAACTTACGTGAAAATGCTAAGATTGCGATAAAACTTTATCATATTATTCCAGATACACTGAACCGGTTCTGTTGAATGTCATCAAAAAGAGGGTCAAAGGTCAGAACACTGGAGCAAGAGTTATTCCACAGCCATTATCCTAATAACTTGACTAAAAATGCTTCTATTGCGATAATACTTTATCATGTTATTCCAGAGGTACACTGAACCGGTTCTGTTGAATGTCATCGAAATGGGGTCAAAGATCAGGACACAGGAGCGAGATTTATTCCACAGGCATTATTAAATAACTTGAGTAATGATTTCTGGTATGTTGGAAAGCATATCATAATCAATGCATTGCATGCTTTTACTAACTTGTTTAATTCTTCATGTACACTTTCATGTAGGATGACCACAAAACTGTTAGGGAGTCTTACAAGAATCAAACTTTTGATTTCACCATGTCTGCTTTCCCTGTAGATCACCTCTAAAGATTACAATTTTATTGCTGCCCCTTCATGTTCTTTGGCATTGGTTGAATGGGAAAATAAATTATTTGTATCAAAATAATTTATCCTAATGTTGAATTTCTACCAAGGCATTAATGATAGTCGCTTCAGGTTAGGCCATTTTACCAACTTTGAACCCACAGTTCTCATGGTTGTAAGGTTAACATAAAAAATTAAAACAATAATGCCACACTTATTCTAAAGAGCAAAACAATAGAATAGAGCCTCAGGTATTGACCTTTTTAGAAATTTTTAAACTGCCCTGCTCATATTCATGAGGTTTGCATAACATGTCAAGTTAGTAAAATTGTGCTCTTACTCAAGCACAAAAAATTTATTAATACGGCCTAGGCCTTTTTAACCATTTTTATTATGCATAGCTCATATTTATAAAGTTTGGACACCAAGTCAAGGTAGTAAAGTTGCCCTTTACTTAATCATCAAATATTTAAAAATAAGCTTACAGTCTAGGCCTTTATAACAGTTTTTATTCTGTCATGCTTGTATTCAGGATAGCCCTATGTAATATGGCTCCCCGGGACGAGAGTGAATTTTGGCGCCCCATAATAGGGTCCAGCTTTCCACCCCCCCAAATAAATATTCTGGGAAGGGCTTTGGTTTGGAACAATTCAGATGAGATACAGGTTAAAACATTTCATTAATATTCAACACTTATAAAAATTCTTTCAGTTACAGATTTAAGATAGTTTTACTTTCCTTGCTTTCATTTCAGCAAAAGTTGTCACTGCTTTTCATAGGTCAATCTTTTGAACAGTGCCGTTTTCTGTTGAGAACACAGCTAATGGAGACAGTTTATTGTCAGTCACTGTAGACCTCAGATAATTTTTGATTAGTTTCAGCTTAGAGAAAGTACACTCTGCACTTGCCACAGTTACTGGAACTGCCAGAAGGATTCGCAAAGCAATCCAAATGTTGGGAAAATTATCCTGCATTTTCATTTCGGGAAGAAACTGCAGTACTTCTCGAGGGTTCACACATTTACTTTTAGATGGAATAATAAACATGAAGTATTTTAGCTCTTGTGCTAATTCTGCACCATTTATGCCTCATGAACAGTGATGTAGTTCTAAATAAAAAAGTGCCTTAGTGGTAAAAAGATTAGGCAAAAAAAAAATAAAAATACATTTACTTTTAGATGGAATAATGAACATAAAGTATTTTATCTCTTGTGCTAATTTTGCACCATTATGCCTCATGAACAGTGATGTAGTTCTAAATAAAAAAGTGCCTTAGTGGTCAAAGGATTAGGCAAAAAAAAAAACCAAAAAAACATTTACTTTTAGATAGAATAATGAACATGAAGTACTTTAGCTCTTTTGAACAGTGATGTAGTTCTAAATAAAAAAGTGCTTTGGTGGTGGAAGGTTTAGGCAAAAAACACATTTACTTTTAGATGGAATAATGAACATGAAGTATTTTAGCTCTTTTGCTAATTCTGCACCATTTTATGCCTCATGAACAATGATGTAGTTCTAAATAGAAAAAGTGCTTTAGTGGTGAAAGGATTAGGCAAAAAAAAAAATAACATTTATTTTGAGATAGAATAATGAACATGAAGTATTTTAGCTCTTGTGCTAATTCTGCACCATTTATGCCTCATGAACAGTGATGTAGTTCTAAATAAAAAAGTGCCTTGCTGGTGTACTGGTGAAAGGATTAGGCTAAGAAAAAAAAAAAAAAAAAAAACGTTTACTTTTAGATGGAATAATGAACATGAAGTATTTCAGCTCTTGTGCTAATTCTACACCATTTATGCCTCATGAACAGTGATGTAGTTCTAAATAAAAAAGTGCCTTGCTGGTGTACTGGTGAAAGGATTAGGCTAAGAAAAAAAAAAAACCAAAAAAAAAAAAAACCAAAAAAAAAAGTTTACTTTTAGATGGAATAATGAACATGAAGTATTTCAGCTCTTGTGCTAATTCTACACCATTTATGCCTCATGAACAGTGATGTAGTTCTAAATAAAAAAGTGCCTTAGTGGTGAAAGGATTAGGCAAGAAAAAAAAATACATTTACTTTTAGATGGAATAATTAACATGAAGTATTTTAACTCTTGTGCTAATTCTGCACCATTTATGCCTCATGAACTGTGATGTAGTTCTAAATAAAAAGTGCCTTAGTGGTGAAAGGATTAGGCAAAAAAAAAACAAAAACAAAAAAACATTTACTTTTAGATGAAATAATGAACATGAAGTATTTTAGCTCTTGTGCTAATTCTGCACCATTTATGCCTCATGAACAGTGATGTAGTTCTAAATAAAAATGTGCCTTAGTGGTGAAAGGATCAGGCAAAAAAAAAAAAAATTACCTTTAGATGAAATAATGAACATGAAGTATTTTAGCTCTTGTGCTAATTCTGCATCATTTATGCCTCATGAACAGCAATGTAGTTCTAAATAAAAAAGTGCCTTAGTGGTGAAAGGATTAGAGTTGTCTGCAGTCTTTGTATGTCTCTTTTAGTTAAGGTCCACGTCGCTGCACCATACGTAAGCAATGGAAGGATGCATTGATCAAACACTTTTCTTTTAAGACATAATGGCATATTACTCTTGAAAATTATGCTGTTTCTTCCAAAAGCTCTCCAGGCAAGTTTTGTACGCTGATTAATTTCTTCATCAATGTGACCCTCACTTGATATCTGCTGTCCAAGATAAACGTACATGTCTGTTATCTCCAGCTTTTCTCCATCAATCGATAAATCTTCATTTCTTGTAAAAGCATTGAACATCACTTTTGTCTTCTGAAAGTTCATTTTTAATCCCACTTCTTACTCTTGTCAGCAAGTTCCTGGATCATACTCTGCAGCTCTGATGGGGTAGTTGCAAAAATGACTACGTCATCAGCAAAACGAAGGTGGGTTAGATAATCTCCATTAATCTTTATCCCCATGTTTTCCCAGCTCAGCGACTGAAAGACACACTCCAATGTGGCATTAAAGAGCTTCGGAGATATTATGTCACCTTGTCTCACTCCAATTTTTATGTGTGTTGTATTTTCAAACAACCGAATCTTTGCACTTGCATTTTCATAGATGTTATTAATAATATTAATGTATGCATCTTCAATACCGCAGGATTTCAAAACCATTGTAACTGCTGATGGTTTCACCGAATCAAAGGCTTTTTCATAATCGATAAAAGCCATGCAGAATGGAAGTTCATATTCCCTTGCTCTTTCAATTAGTTCTCTCAGTACGTGGATATGATCTATTGTGCTGTAGCCACTCCTGAATCCAGCTTATTCTCTCAGTTGAGCCATGTCCAGTATTACCTTCAAGCGGTGTGAAAGAACTTTAGTGAAGATTTTATAAACCACTGATAGGAGGCTAATAGGTCTGTAGTTACCAGAGATCCTCAATGTCATCTTTTTTATGTAGCAGGATCATTGTAGCGTCGTTCCAATCTTCAGCAATCTTCCCTTCATTAAGGCATCAAGTGAAAATTTGGGCGAGTACTGGTTTCGATTTCTCCACTTGCTTCGTGTATGATGTCTACAGTAATTCCATCTTCTCCTGGAGCTTTTCCCCGCTTCATGTTCTTGATTGCATGTGCAACTTCTGTTGGGAGGACTGGGAGAACTCTGGTACTGGTACCTTTCATGATGTCTGGAGTACATGTATCAATTGATTTTATTATGTGTAACAAAAAATTCGTCATAGAAGACTGCAGTGTGCTAAACAAGTTCAACACAGGTAGTGACCATAGATTGGTGAGATGTAAGGTGCACCTCAACACTAAACTTGAACGTGGCAAGCTCATAAGACAAACAAAATGTATTGACATAACCAACCTTAAAAAACACCATAATACCTTCAAGTTGGAACTGAAGAACAGATTCTCTGCTTTGGAAGGCCTAACATCGGAAGAAATGGATATCTCTGAAGTTAACAGAAAAGTAACCAAAGCTCTTATGGAAACAGCAACAAAATTAGCTGGGTCTAAGAACAAGTTGCATGTGAACAAATTATCAGGAAAAACCAAAATGTTGATGCAAAAAAGAAGAGAGATGAGGACAACTAAAGAAGATGTGACTTCCAAAGTGGAATATATAGAGCTATGCAAGACAGTACAAAAAAGTATCACTGAAGACGTAAGGAAATTCAACTGTGAACTAGTAAGGAAAGCAATTGAAAAGAACCAAAGCCTAAAGATAGCAAAGGGACATCTCAGTAAGGGAAGAAAACAGATTATGGCACTGAGAAAAGAAGATGGTTCTGTAACAAGGAATAGAGGCGAAATTTTGAAAAGAGTGAAAGATTTCTACTCCAAATTATATATATATATATAGAATTAGTGAAAACATAGATATGTTTCTTGACCAAACCTTGCTGGCACCATCTTTGTTTCATATATATATATATATATATATATTCTATAAAGAAGATACCTAAGCAAAAAAATGCAAATATAATTTTGACTCACACCTAGTACAACATAGAAAAGGTTATGTATCTACCTGTGTGAGTAAAAGGAGAAAAAGACAAAAAAAATAAAACAACTGAATGTAGAAGGTGTCGAGAATACTGAGCCTTGGCTTTATCAAGGACCAGCAAAAACTCTGCATTTTCTCACTTCCACAAAGACCTAGTTGGAAATGGGTTTCTGCAAGGCCATAGATGCAAGTAACATTCCCACCTAAAATAGTTTAAAACATATATATATAAGTCATGTCCTCCGTAGAGTTGCATGACCTAGCACTAGTTAACAATTTCGCTTGCATCCATTAACCTTCATGGCCCGACCCATGCTCTTCATCTGTTACTATTAAACAGAGAGAAGAAGATTAAAGAGAACTCAAGCTGTGAGAGTGACATAATAATTAGAAATGATTTTGAGCCATAACGAAATTCCAAGTTCGTTTGAGAGAGAATTTAAACCTGAAAATCAATGCAAAAGAAATCCAAATTTTACATTGCAATTAAAAAAGGAAATGTTAATTTTTAACGAACAGATTTTTGAAAGAAAACTTGAGTCTAAAACCCCCTACTCTACAACTTATGACAGCACGAAAACGAGAATAAGTTAAAGATAATAATTAACTAAAGAAAACATTGTGAAAGTTATATACCTTAAACAGTTAGTTGCAATATGTACAAAGTATTTCAGCAGTGCTTTAAGTGCATAATTAATTAGTTATTAAGAACTTAACTACTTTGAAAAAACAGCGCAGAGACAGCGCATAGAAAAGGAACAAGCTTAGCCATCTTCTGTTCCTAGGTACCCCAAAAGACGCTCAAAGTTACAAAGAAAAGAAAGAGTTAAAACCCGCAAAAATGTTAACAGACAAACCAATGCCTAAAAGCTGAAAAGCTAAAAAACGTCAGAGAATAAGTACAAACATTGAACTTATAAAACCTAGAACCCAAAAACAAGGAAGAGAGCTTACCTCTTGTGTGACAAAAACTTTTCTCCTCACAAGAGAAGAACATGGCTGACCTCTTCCGCCACTCCCTAGACGCTGGGGGGCAGTGAGGGTGGGGCTGATGGCCTCCTCATACAGCAAGAAAACAACGCGCGGAGATTTTAACCAGAGAAAAAAAATATATAAACTTAAGACTGTGGATCTGTATGATCAGAAAGAGCAGAATTAACTCTCCAGAATACATGAGAAATATTATAAAATACACGAGCAGTTTATTTAATAATCTTTGCATGTATTAAATCACCTTAGTGAGCTTCTATAGATTAATCAGAATCTTATTAATTTTAATGTTGGTTTTACTATTTTTAGTATAGCTATCCTAGTGATGAATAACTAGTTTTCTTTTTTATTTGTTTTTATTTTCTTTTATAAACAGATTTTTAAGCTTTTTTGTGTTTTTGTTTTATATTATTTAATTTTTTGTTTTAATGGGACCGTCATATCCATAGCACTAAGGTTCCTTTAGGTAGTTAATAGGCATCCTCTAGCCAACTTCCTTACGGCTTTGATTGGTCAGAATCATATTATTAACTGTGTAGAAAATTAAAGCAGATCTGCCAACCTTACTCTATTATTCAGAATAATTCTTCTTAAAGTTCTTTTGATGAAAGAAGAAGGAATTTCGTTCTCTAGAAAACTTTCTAATAGTATATTAATGTGGTAATTGAAGTACAAATTGTTGCTGCAAATTCTTGAAATTCTTAGGACCTGAGAAATTAGTACATTCTCAATTACTTTGGTTGAAATGTTATTATTCCAGTGTAGATATTTAATTACTTTGAAAGGAAAATTAACTCTTTTATCAAAGAGGCTAATAGATGGGTTACCTCTGTTGAGCTTAATGCTTAAGTCTAGGAACTCAAGTTCCTGATTACTGTGGTTGGTTTTACATAAGTTAAGAGAGCTTGGATAGATATTATCAAAATCACTCTCTATAACTTCTGAATTATTGATACACAGCAGATCATCAATATATCTAAAAGTGTAAAGGTAGTTATCTGAGCAGGTGGGGTGATTTTTAATGAATTTATATTCCTTAAAGAACAGGAATAGATTAGCGATATTCGTGGACGTTGATGTCCCCATTGGAATACCGTTCACTTGCTTATAGAGAGTATTATTATATAAGATATGGTTATTTTTTATGCAGCAATTGAGATAAGAGTTCCAAGTTCCTACATCAACAAATTGGTTAAGTTTAAATTCTGCATACAGCTCTTTAAAGGTAGTGATTATATCTGATAGAGGCAGATTAGTATATAGGTTTTCAAAATCATAACTATTAATATCTAGGGGACAAACTTTGAGTATAGTAGAAATTACTTCTGCATTATTATTAATTATCCAAAAATCTCTGTTCATCAAGTTAGAACAGTTTCTAATGTGTTTCAAAACCTTCTTTAAGACATCTTCAAAAGCAAGATCTATTTTCTTTTATGACTCCTTACTCCACTAGCTATGAACCTGAACTTCACAGGATCCTTATGAAACTTAACCGTTGCAAAAAGAAATGGAAATTCAGGCTCATATCTTCTAGTTTGTGGAATTTTAAGTTTCTTGAAGAATGCCTTAAACCGATTTTCTAACTGCTTGGTAGAATAACTTACGGGCTCGTATGTTACTCTATTATTGAGTTCCATAGTTAACAATTCAAAATAGAACTTCTTACAGATAATTGCAAAATTATTGCTAGCTTTATCCGTAGTGGTAAAAATAAATTGGTCTTGTAGTTTGGAGAGTGACCTTTTAGCTTCTCCAGAGAAAAAGAGATTTCCGTCGAAACAAAAGTCCAGACCTGCCAACTCACCGGTGAAGCTATTGATTATATTATATTTCCATTCTGCGAAGGCCTCAATAGGCTGATTGTACGTTAAACTGGTTTTTACGATGTACCTATTTACATCTTGAGTGAAGCTCTCAAGAATCCTTTCTTTGGAAATTGTGAAGGAAGGTCTGAATTTAGAGCCATACTCTAATAAATTCCTAAGCTTTTCATTTTCAACAAAACTCAAGTTTCCGGTGATAATATGGTTGTAATTCTTATCATAGTGAACTGTTTCTTTATGTTCATCACAAGAACATGTAGTAATTACAGGAATGTAGCTCGAAGAGTTAAGTTTGTAGTTTTTAACTATTGACCCTAAGGTCTTAACATATTTAAAACTTACAATAGACTGGTGCCTGTGGATGGGAAAAAAATTGCATTATTGTAGAACAGCTTCCTAACATTGAGATTATCGTAGGCTTTATTTAGGAACCTGATGGTAACAAAATTACTGGAAAATTCTTTAAGAGAAATTTTATCTTTAAGAATATGTTTAAGAATGTCCAGAACCAAAGCAAAAACATGCTTATCAACATGGTCAGCAGTTTCATTCCAGAATTTGAAAAAACTTTTAAGGACAGAGTGCTTGAAGGACTTGAGAATTTTGTAAGTATTTTTAACAAAATTAGTGCCAGTTTTAAAGCTTTCCAGAGTTTTTAGCAAGTTAGCAAAATCAACTTTGCTTGATGTGCGAAATAACCTCTGTCCTCTATTACCTCTAGAGCAGCTCTTATTATTAACAAGAAAGAAGAGTTCACGAATTGAAAATTTATGCTGATTATGCTTATTGTCAGATAGAGTGGAATTAAGGCCATAGGGATAAAGAGACTGATGCTGCAAAATTTCAAGGGATTCAGTTTCTAGCCGAGCATAGAGGTCAGGGATAATATGTAGTACCTCTATTTTCACTTTGTCAAAACCATGAGTATGGAAATGCTCTAATTCAAAGGTAGAGTACTGGTTGGCGTTTGTGGAGGGGTACACTCCTGAATTAGAGAACTTGTTTACTAGAGACCTGTGACCATTAATCCTAAGATGAAGAGGATTTTACTTTGGCCAATATAGCTAAGGTTGCAGACAGTACAGGTGAGCTTATAGATGGTATTGTAGGCTTTGCAAAACTTGTTGGAGCAATTATCCTCAACAGAAGAATACAGGTTAAGATCTGCAGATTCTTGACAAACGTTGCTTGACAAATGACAAACGTTGTTTGACATGTAAATCTGCAGATCTTAACCTGTATTCTTCTGTTGAGGATAATTGCTCCAACAAGTTTTGCAAAGCCTACAATACCATCTATAAGCTCACCTGTACTGTCTGCAACCTTAGCTATATTGGCCAAAGTAAAAATCCTCTTCATCTTAGGATTAATGGTCACAGGTCTCTAGTAAACAAGTTCTCTAATTCAGGAGTGTACCCCTCCACAAACGCCAACCAGTACTCTACCTTTGAATTAGAGCATTTCCATACTCATGGTTTTGACAAAGTGAAAATAGAGGTACTACATATTATCCCTGACCTCTATGCTCGGCTAGAAACTGAATCCCTTGAAATTTTGCAGCATCAGTCTCTTTATCCCTATGGCCTTAATTCCACTCTATCTGACAATAAGCATAATCAGCATAAATTTTCAATTCGTGAACTCTTCTTTCTTGTTAATAATAAGAGCTGCTCTAGAGGTAATAGAGGACAGAGGTTATTTCGCACATCAAGCAAAGTTGATTTTGCTAACTTGCTAAAAACTCTGGAAAGCTTTAAAACTGGCACTAATTTTGTTAAAAATACTTACAAAATTCTCAAGTCCTTCAAGCACTCTGTCCTTAAAAGTTTTTTCAAATTCTGGAATGAAACTGCTGACCATGTTGATAAGCATGTTTTTGCTTTGGTTCTGGACATTCTTAAACATATTCTTAAAGATAAAATTTCTCTTAAAGAATTTTCCAGTAATTTTGTTACCATCAGGTTCCTAAATAAAGCCTACGATAATCTCAATGTTAGGAAGCTGTTCTACAATAATGCAATTTTTTTTCCCATCCACAGGCACCAGTCTATTGTAAGTTTTAAATATGTTAAGACCTTAGGGTCAATAGTTAAAAACTACAAACTTAACTCTTCGAGCTACATTCCTGTAATTACTACATGTTCTTGTGATGAACATAAAGAAACAGTTCACTATGATAAGAATTACAACCATATTATCACCGGAAACTTGAGTTTTGTTGAAAATGAAAAGCTTAGGAATTTATTAGAGTATGGCTCTAAATTCAGACCTTCCTTCACAATTTCCAAAGAAAGGATTCTTGAGAGCTTCACTCAAGATGTAAATAGGTACATCGTAAAAACCAGTTTAACGTACAATCAGCCTATTGAGGCCTTCGCAGAATGGAAATATAATATAATCAATAGCTTCACCGGTGAGTTGGCAGGTCTGGACTTTTGTTTCGACGGAAATCTCTTTTTCTCTGGAGAAGCTAAAAGGTCACTCTCCAAACTACAAGACCAATTTATTTTTACCACTACGGATAAAGCTAGCAATAATTTTGCAATTATCTGTAAGAAGTTCTATTTTGAATTGTTAACTATGGAACTCAATAATAGAGTAACATACGAGCCCGTAAGTTATTCTACCAAGCAGTTAGAAAATCGGTTTAAGGCATTCTTCAAGAAACTTAAAATTCCACAAACTAGAAGATATGAGCCTGAATTTCCATTTCTTTTTGCAACGGTTAAGTTTCATAAGGATCCTGTGAAGTTCAGGTTCATAGCTAGTGGAGTAAGGAGTCATAAAAAGAAAATAGATCTTGCTTTTGAAGATGTCTTAAAGAAGGTTTTGAAACACATTAGAAACTGTTCTAACTTGATGAACAGAGATTTTTGGATAATTAATAATAATGCAGAAGTAATTTCTACTATACTCAAAGTTTGTCCCCTAGATATTAATAGTTATGATTTTGAAAACCTATATACTAATCTGCCTCTATCAGATATAATCACTACCTTTAAAGAGCTGTATGCAGAATTTAAACTTAACCAATTTGTTGATGTAGGAACTTGGAACTCTTATCTCAATTGCTGCATAAAAAATAACCATATCTTATATAATAATACTCTCTATAAGCAAGTGAACGGTATTCCAATGGGGACATCAACGTCCACGAATATCGCTAATCTATTCCTGTTCTTTAAGGAATATAAATTCATTAAAAATCACCCCACCTGCTCAGATAACTACCTTTACACTTTTAGATATATTGATGATCTGCTGTGTATCAATAATTCAGAAGTTATAGAGAGTGATTTTGATAATATCTATCCAAGCTCTCTTAACTTATGTAAAACCAACCACAGTAATCAGGAACTTGAGTTCCTAGACTTAAGCATTAAGCTCAACAGAGGTAACCCATCTATTAGCCTCTTTGATAAAAGAGTTAATTTTCCTTTCAAAGTAATTAAATATCTACACTGGAATAATAACATTTCAACCAAAGTAATTGAGAATGTACTAATTTCTCAGGTCCTAAGAATTTCAAGAATTTGCAGCAACAATTTGTACTTCAATTACCACATTAATATACTATTAGAAAGTTTTCTAGAGAACGAAATTCCTTCTTCTTTCATCAAAAGAACTTTAAGAAGAATTATTCTGAATAATAGAGTAAGGTTGGCAGATCTGCTTTAATTTTCTACACAGTTAATAATATGATTCTGACCAATCAAAGCCGTAAGGAAGTTGGCTAGAGGATGCCTATTAACTACCTAAAGGAACCTTAGTGCTATGGATATGACGGTCCCATTAAAACAAAAAATTAAATAATATAAACAAAAACACAAAAAAAGCTTAAAAATCTGTTTATAAAAGAAAATAAAAACAAATAAAAAAGAAAACTAGTTATTCATCACTAGGATAGCTATACTAAAAATAGTAAAACCAACATTAAAATTAATAAGATTCTGATTAATCTATAGAAGCTCACTAAGGTGATTTAATACATGCAAAGATTATTAAATAAACTGCTCGTGTATTTTATAATATTTCTCATGTATTCTGGAGAGTTAATTCTGCTCTTTCTGATCATACAGATCCACAGTCTTAAGTTTATATATTTTTTTTCTCTGGTTAAAATCTCCGCGCGTTGTTTTCTTGCTGTATGAGGAGGCCATCAGCCCCACCCTCACTGCCCCCCAGCGTCTAGGGAGTGGCGGAAGAGGTCAGCCATGTTCTTCTCTTGTGAGGAGAAAAGTTTTTGTCACACAAGAGGTAAGCTCTCTTCCTTGTTTTTGGGTTCTAGGTTTTATAAGTTCAATGTTTGTACTTATTCTCTGACGTTTTTTAGCTTTTCAGCTTTTAGGCATTGGTTTGTCTGTTAACATTTTTGCGGGTTTTAACTCTTTCTTTTCTTTGTAACTTTGAGCGTCTTTTGGGGTACCTAGGAACAGAAGATGGCTAAGCTTGTTCCTTTTCTATGCGCTGTCTCTGCGCTGTTTTTTCAAAGTAGTTAAGTTCTTAATAACTAATTAATTATGCACTTAAAGCACTGCTGAAATACTTTGTACATATTGCAACTAACTGTTTAAGGTATATAACTTTCACAATGTTTTCTTTAGTTAATTATTATCTTTAACTTATTCTCGTTTTCGTGCTGTCATAAGTTGTAGAGTAGGGGGTTTTAGACTCAAGTTTTCTTTCAAAAATCTGTTCGTTAAAAATTAACATTTCCTTTTTTAATTGCAATGTAAAATTTGGATTTCTTTTGCATTGATTTTCAGGTTTAAATTCTCTCTCAAACGAACTTGGAATTTCGTTATGGCTCAAAATCATTTCTAATTATTATGTCACTCTCACAGCTTGAGTTCTCTTTAATCTTCTTCTCTCTGTTTAATAGTAACAGATGAAGAGCATGGGTCGGGCCATGAAGGTTAATGGATGCAAGCGAAATTGTTAACTAGTGCTAGGTCATGCAACTCTACGGAGGACATGACTTATATATATATGTTTTAAACTATTTTAGGTGGGAATGTTACTTGCATCTATGGCCTTGCAGAAACCCATTTCCAACTAGGTCTTTGTGGAAGTGAGAAAATGCAGAGTTTTTGCTGGTCCTTGATAAAGCCAAGGCTCAGTATTCTCGACACCTTCTACATTCAGTTGTTTTATTTTGTTTTTTTGTCTTTTCTCCTTTTACTCACACAGGTAGATACATAACCTTTTCTATGTTGTACTAGGTGTGAGTCAAAATTATATTTGCATTTTTTTGCTTAGGTATCTTCTTTATAGAATGTGAATTCTGAATTTTCAAAACTGCTGCGTTGCGCGTTTTGATTTTCAGGTTTTTTTTTTTTTGCAACCTTCGTTTTAAATTCTAAAGTTTTTCCTTAGTCTTCAGTTTTGCTCTTAAGTATATATATATATATATATATATATATATATATTTATAGAATTAGTGAAACATAGATATGTTTCTTGTTTCTTGACCAAACCTTGCTGCCGCCATTTGTGTTAAAAATATATATATATATATATATATATATATATATATATATATATATATATATATTTAAAATTACATTATTATTTATATATTTAAAATAATAATAATATATATATATATATATATATATAATACCTTCAAATTGGAACTGAAGAACAGATTCTCTGCTTTAGAAGGCCTAACATCGGAAGAAGTGGATATTTCTGAAGTTAACAGAAAAGTAACCAAAGCTCTTATGGAAACAGCAACAAAATTAGCTGGGTCTAAGAACAAATTGCATGTGAACAAATTATCAGGAAAAACCAAAATGTTGATGCAAAAAAGAAGAGTGATGAGGACAACTAAAGAAGATGTGACTTCCAAAGTGGAATATATAGAACTATGCAAGACAGTACGAAAAGTATCACTGAAGACGTAAGGAAATTCAACTGTGAACTAGTAAGGAAAGCAATTGAAAACAACCAAAGCCTAAAGATAGCAAAGGGACATCTCAGTAAGGGGAAAAAACAGATTATGGCACTGAGAAAAGAAGATGGTTCTGTAACAAGAAATAGAGGCGAAATTTTGACAAGAGTGAAAGATTTTTACTCCAAATTATATGAAAGGGATGATACATGTACTCCAGACATCATGAAAGGTACCAGAGTTCTTCCAGTCCTTCCAGCAGAAGTTGCACATGCAATCAAGAACATGAAGCGGGGAAAAGCTCCTGGAGAAGATGGAATTACTGTAGACATCATACAAGAAGCAAGTGGAGAAATCGAAACAGTACTCGCCCAAATTTTCACTCGATGCCTTAATGAAGGGAAAATTCCTGAGGATTGGAACAACGCTACAATGATCTTGCTACATAAAAAAGGTGACATTGAGGATCTCAGGAACTACAGACCTATCAGCCTCCTATCAGTGGTTTATAAAATCTTCACTAAAGTTCTTTCACACCGCTTGAAGGTAACACTGGACATGGCTCAACCGAGAGAACAAGCTGGATTCAGGAGTGGCTACAGCACAATAGATCATATCCACGTACTGAGAGAACTAATTGAAAGAGCGAGGGAATATGAGATTCCATTGTGCATGGCTTTTATCGATTATGAAAAAGCCTTTGATTCGGTGAAACCATCAGCAGTTGCAATGGCTCTGAAATCCTGCGGTATTGAAGATGCATACATTAATATTATTAATAACATCTATGAAAATGCAAGTGCAAAGATTCGGCTGTTTGAAAATACAACACACATAAAAATTGGAAAAGGAGTGAGACAAGGTGACACCATATCTCCGAAGCTCTTTAATGCCACATTGGAAAATGTCTTTCAATCACTGAACTGGGAAAACAAAGGGATAAAGATTAATGGAGATTATCTAACCCACCTTCGTTTTGCTGATGACGTAGTCATTTTTGCAACTAGCCCATCAGAGCTACAGAGTATGATCCAGGAACTTTCTGACAAGAGTAAAGAAGTGGGATTAAAAATGAACTTTCGGAAGACAAAAGTGATGTTCAATGCTTTTACAAGAAATGAAGATTTATCGATTGATGGAGAAAAGCTGGAGATAACAGACACGTACGTTTATCTTGGACAGCAGATATCAAGTGAGGGTCACATTGATGAAGAAATTAATCGGCGTACAAAACTTGCCTGGAGAGCTTTTGGAAGAAACAGCATAATTTTCAAGAGCAATATGCCATTATGTCTTAAAAGAAAAGTGTTTGATCAATGCATCCTTCCAGTGCTTACGTATGGTGCAGAGACGTGGACCTTAACTAAAAGAGACATACAAAGGCTGCAGACAACTCAAAGCAGCATGGAGAGGTGCATACTTGGTGTAACCAGGAGAGATAAGAAGAGGAACTCGTGGATCCGAAAAATGACAAGAGTGGAAGACATCATGATCAGAGTTAAATCCCTGAAATGGCAATGGGCTGGACATACTGCCAGAAGGACAGATCATCGATGGACAGCCGAAATTTTAGATTGGATTCCAAGGGACAGGAAAAGACCCAGAAGAAGACCACATGGGAGATGGGTGGATGAAATTCGAAAGTATGCAGGGGTGACATGGAGGAGACTGGCACAAGACAGACCGTTGTGGAGGAAACTTGGGGAGACCTTCGTCCAGCAGTGGATTGATAATGGTTGTCAATGATGATGATGATGATATAAAATTGGGATGTAAGGTCAGGTGATGCGTAACATCACAGCCTCTCCTTGACAAATGTCAACCCCGCCTTTTCGTGGTGCATCCTGTTCCCACTAAAGGGGCTCTGACGACCGCCAATAGCGGTATAACTATACCATCGGGATTAGAGGAAATGCTATCCCACACTCACCAACCCGCCTGGCCAGCGTGGTGAGTTATGGCCAAACCCCTCCAAAATGACTCCACAACTTAAATCTTAGCCCTCAGTCTCCGGCAGCTGGAATGTACCTGGCCAAGGCATCGGCCAGTGCGACATGAAGGCAGAGGGTGCTAAGAATCACCGGAGGACCGGACTGGGCTGCCATCTGATGCTGACCTTGGCTACGTATAACGGACGCTCCCTATCTTCTGATTCAAGGCTTCTTGAATTGGAAGAGGAACTACAAAGGATCAAGTGGGACATCGTCGGGCTAAGTGAGGTAAGGAGAAAATAATTTAATTCGAAAAGCCTTTCAGCACGATAAGATATATTTAATAGTACAGTCTGTACTAAAAAATAGACATTTATAAGGCACAACAACTTACAAGATCTTTCAAAGCACCATGTGCTCCATCGTCAGGTATTTCAATATACATAAACAAAACAACGGATAAAAGCAAGAAGCATTTTCAAATTACGCGAGCACGTGATAACAATAACGATGTTTACATTAAATATAGTAGAAGTTTTGTCATGCGTTAAAGGGTTTCAACAAATGATACTATGAATTGTAAAACTTCTATTTACATTTGCTTCGTTTTCGAACTATTTGTAATGACGGATGAGAAAGCAAAAATGTTCTTCAAATGCAAGCGATGCCTGGTAACAGAAGAAGCCCATCTTGCTTTTCTAATTAATTGCCGAGACCTTCAAATTGTTCCTTAGTACTTATGGATAAGATGCCATATAGTTTCTATACGCGATAGAACTGTTATTCAAAAAGCAGAATATAAACGACTAACGACCGAAATAAGAAGAAAGCGGTCTTATATAAATATTCTGCAGCGTAACACGTATTCTGCCTACAAAACTTTTATGGCTTGCACTCACCCTATTATTCAAGATAGAACTATGGTTTTATTTACATCTAAACTTCTTCAGAGAGTTGCTACAATGCAAGAAAGACACATTAGAAAACTGAGAAATCTCATTGCCGACAAGGTGGAATCTCAACGAGAACCATCGAATATGAGCAAAAATGCAAATGGTCTATATCAGACACAATTCTTAAACCTGAGTAACCTAGTCCTTAACCCCACACAGTCTGAGGCTCTAAAACGAGGACTAAAGTTTGCTTACCCGACAAACAAAGTTAATAAATGTCACCTTATTACGCAGATGGAAAATATCGTTGAAACCATTCCTCAAACTGAAAGAGAACACGTACGATATAAACTGGCAAAATCCGTACAAAAGTTAGCCAATAAGTCTAGAACACCGGTTGACCGTAAATTTTGTAATGAGATTAAACAGCTGAAGTTATTGAAGTCTGATGAAACTATCTCCATTTTAAAAGCTGACAAGACGCAACAAATTGTCATCTTAAACAAAGCAGACTATGTTAATAAGATGAATGATGCCATTGCGAGTATACCGCACAAGATCCTATCTTCGGATCCAACCTCATCTACAGTATCAGCAGTGGCAAAACTCAGAAACCATGGAGGCTTACCTGCAAATGTTGCTAAGGATATATACCCTACTATAGGCCCTCGAATACCTGAGTTATTTGGCCAAGTAAAGACTCATAAGGAGGGTCTTCCTGTACGCCCACTTCTATCAGGATATGCAAGCCCAACCCGCCAGCTCGAAAGTGCTCTAGCAAAATTCCTCAAACCATTAACTACAGGTTCCTCCTACTCAGTTAATAGCTCTGTTAAGGCTATTGACAACATTAAGCCATTCTTACGAAAGGGAAAGCCGTTTGCTATGGCATCACTCGATGTTGTCTCTTTGTACTCCAATGTGCCGATTGGAGATGTACACTCCATTATTGAGAACCGTCTATTGGCTTTGAATTCTTATACTATTAATGAAATCCAAGCAATTATAAATGCTCTACGTTTTGTACAGAAACACACATTCTTCCGGTATGAAGGAAGCATTTATCGCCAGACTGGAGGTGCGCCGATGGGTTCCCCACTTTCAGGGGTGCTCGCTGAATTGTTAATGCAAGACCTAGAAAACAATGTTTTACAATATTTCCAACTTAAGCCTGATCTCTACATTAGATATGTAGACAACATACTTGTTTTCTGGCCGCATCATAAAAACAAAATTGAAGAGTTTGCTAAAGAGCTCTCAAAACATTACAGTTCCATAAATTTTACCATTGAGCATGAAAATGATAATACTCTTCCATTCTTGGACATATTACTAAAAAGACACCCAGATACCAATTGTTTATCCTATTCAGTGTACAGAAAGCCTGAAACACAATCTGCTATTATTCCGCATAATTCATCGCACCCAAGAAAACAAAAACTAGGAGCTATAGAGTACATGGTCCGAAGAGCCTTCACCCACTCCTCCAATATCCAGGCTAGAAGAAATGAGTTAAATCATATCCAGATGATTACGATGGCGCATGGCTACCATAAAACGATCGTTGAAAAAATTGCTCGATCAATGAAATGTCTACACAAAAGTACCTTACAAAGGGAAACCAGAATTACAAAATATGTTGGCACTATGGACTATATACCTGAAGTCACTACAATACTAAAGAACATATGCAAAAAACACCACATTGCGTTTGGTGAAAGTACGAAAAGTATTCGAGCCATCGTGCAAAAAGACCGTGACCAAGTTTCCACACTCAACAGACATGGGGTTTACAAAATACCCTTAATTCCTATTGACCCAGAAGATCCAGCAATTGCATATATTGGATCCACTGCACGCCCATTGCGAACAAGAATATATGAGCACAAGTACTCAATTACTAATAACTCTGATGCTACCTCTCTTGCACGATTAGTTAATAGAGGTATCTACCGACCAGACTGGACCAATGCCAGTGTGCTGAGCTCAAATCGTACAAAGCGATCTCTACGATTCGCTGAGAGTTTATGTATATTATCGCACAACTGTGACTGCTGTAATGAAGAAACTTCACGTTTCGTTCCAGTGCCTTGGGCCATGTTAATGCGGCCAGAACAGCATACTCCTATCCAGCAACACTTAACTCCTAATAATTCATTTACAGTTTGACGAATAATGTCAACTTATTAATTATCCTCTGTGTATATATTTTCTTCGCATATGTAATAGCAATTCATAGTATCATTTGTTGAAACCCTTTAACGCATGACAAAACTTCTACTATATTTAATGTAAACATCGTTATTGTTATCACGTGCTCGCGTAATTTGAAAATGCTTCTTGCTTTTATCCGTTGTTTTGTTTATGTATATTGAAATACCTGACGATGGAGCACATGGTGCTTTGAAAGATCTTGTAAGTTGTTGTGCCTTATAAATGTCTATTTTTTAGTACAGACTGTACTATTAAATATATCTTATCGTGCTGAAAGGCTTTTCGAATTAAAATATTGTTTAGCGCACGAAGAATCCTTATTAAAGTAAGGAGAAAAGATGAAGATCTCATTGAACTGAAAAGTGGACATCTCTTCTACTATCGTGGGACAGATACTGGTAGAACTAGTGGTGTTGGATTTATAATAAACAAGAAACTGAAGGATAAAGTTGTAGAAGTTGAAAGTTCCTCTGACAGAGCTGCACGACTCGTTATCCAACTCTCGAGAAGATACCAGGCTCAGATTATTCAAACTTATGCACCCACCACAAGTCATCCTGAAGAAGAAATTGAAGAATTTTATGAGGAAATTCATGATCTAAATAATAAAGGTAAGCAGCACTTGAAGATAATTATGGGAGATTTCAATGCAAAAATAGGGCAACAGCAACAGAATGAAACTTCAGTAGGTAAATTCGGTCACGGCAACAGAAACCAGCGTGGAAATACTCTCGTAGAGTTTGCAGAATCAGAAGGGTTTTTCATCTTGAACTCCTTTTTCAAGAAAAAGCCACACAGGAAATGGACATGGAGACATCCAAATGGGACGACAAGTGAAATTGATTTTATTATGTGTAACAAAAAATTCGTCATAGAAGACTGCAGTGTGCTAAACAAGTTCAACACAGGTAGTGACCATAGATTGGTGAGATGTAAGATGCACCTCAACACTAAACTCGAACGTGGCAAGCTCATAAGACAAACAAAATCTATTGACATAACCAACCTTAAAAAACACCATAATACCTTCAAGTTGGAACTGAAGAACAGGTTCTCTGCTTTAGAAGGCCTAACATCGGAAGAAGTGGATATCTCTGAAGTTAACAGAAAAGTAACCAAAGCTCTTATGGAAACAGCAACAAAATTAGCTGGGTCTAAGAACAAATTGTATGTGAACAAATTATCAGGAAAAACCAAAATGTTGATGCAAAAAAGAAGAGAGATGAGGACAACTAAACAAGATGTGACTTCCAAAGTGGAATATATAGAGCTATGCAAGACAGTACGAAAAAATATCACTGAAGACGTAAGGAAATTCAACTGTGAACTAGTAAGGAAGGCAATTGAAAACAACCAAAGCCTAAAGATAGCAAAGGGGCATCTCAGTAAGGGAAAAAAACAGATTATGGCACTGAGAAAAGAAGATGGTTCTGTAACAAGAAATAGAGGCGAAATTTTAACAAGAGTGAAAGATTTCTACTCCAAATTATATGAAAGGGATGATACATGTACTCCAGACATCATGAAAGGTACCAGTACCAGAGTTCTTCCAGTCCTTCCAGCAGAAGTTGCACATGCAATCAAGAACATGAAGAGGGGAAAAGCTCCAGGAGAAGATGGAATTACTGTAGACATCATACAAGAAGCAAGTGGAGAAATCGAAACAGTACTCGCCCAAATTTTCACTCGATGCCTTAATGAAGGGAAAATTCCTGAGGATTGGAACAACGCTACAATGATCTTGCTACATAAAAAAGGTGACATTGAGGATCTCAGGAACTACAGACCTATCAGCCTCCTATCAGTGGTTTATAAAATCTTCACTAAAGTTCTTTCACACCGCTTGAAGGTGACACTGGACATGGCTCAACCAAGAGAACAAGCTGGATTCAGGAGTGGCTACAGCACAATAGATCATATCCACGTACTGAGAGAACTAATTGAAAGAGCGAGGGAATATGAACTTCCATTGTGCATGGCTTTTATCGATTATGAAAAAGCCTTTGATTCGGTGAAACCATCAGCAGTTGCAATGGCTCTGAAATCCTGCGGTATTGAAGATGCATACATTAATATTATTAATAACATCTATGAAAATGCAAGTGCAAAGATTCGGCTGTTTGAAAATACAACACACATAAAAATTGGAAAAGGAGTGAGACAAGGTGACACCATATCTCCGAAGCTCTTTAATGCTACATTGGAAAATGTCTTTCAATCACTGAACTGGGAAAACAAAGGGATAAAGATTAATGGAGATTATCTAACCCACCTTCGTTTTGCTGATGACATAGTCATTTTTGCAACTACCCCATCAGAGCTACAGAGTATGATCCAGGAACTTGCTGACAAGAGTAAAGAAGTGGGATTAAAAATGAACTTTCAGAGGACAAAAGTGATGTTCAATGCTTTTACAAGAAATGAAGATTTATCGATTGATGGAGAAAAGCTGGAGATAACAGACACATACGTTTATCTTGGACAGCAGATATCAAGTGAGGGTCACATTGGTGAAGAAATTAATCGGCGTACAAAACTTGCCTGGAGAGCTTTTGGAAGAAACAGCATAATTTTCAAGAGCAATATGCCATTATGTCTTAAAAGAAAAGTGTTTGATCAATGCATCCTTCCAGTGCTTACGTATGGTGCAGAGACGTGGACCTTAGCTAAAAGAGACATACAAAGGCTGCAGACAACTCAAAGCAGCATGGAGAGCTGCATGCTTGGTGTAACCAGGAGAGATAAGAAGAGGAACACGTGGATCCGAAAAATGACAAGAGTGGAAGACATCATGATCAGAGTTAAATCCCTGAAATGGCAATGGGCTGGACATACTGCCAGAAGAACAGACCATCGATGGACAGCCGAAATTTTAGATTGGATTCCAAGGGACAGGAAAAGACCCAGAAGAAGACCACATGGAAGATGGGTGGATGAAATTCGAAAGTATGCGGGAGTGACATGGAGGAGACTGGCACAAGACAGACCGTTGTGGAGGAAACTTGGGGAGACCTTTGTCCAGCAGTGGATTGATAATGGTTGACAATGATGATGATATAAAATTAGTGAAACATACATGGCGCCAACAAGGTTTCGTCAAGAAACGTATCTAATACAATGTATCCAATGAATGGCAGCGTGGGATATCAGACTCCATTGGCGAAAAGTAAACCACGAACATCGGTGGAAAAGTCGCCACGCTCCTGAGGATGCCCCAAACTGGGCGAAAAATTTAGAGCATTAATAACGGTAAAGAGTTGATGTTTTTGAAGCCTAAAGTGAAGAGATACTGACACTACCCAAAGTAAACAGTGTGTTAGATGTGAATGATGGTTTCACATACAACGGACAATAGGACAATAACTTCAACGAAGACCGTGAAACGTGCGAGAAAAGTGAATTATCGCTAGAAATGGAATGCCTAGGTGAGCATTATCCAACTAGAATATTTCCAAAGGTTGTTTTATGTTAAAATGTGCTTTAGATTAAACAAATATAATATTAAAGGTATTGTTTACCTAATATTGAAAAGTATTTCAGACGTTGTCACTCCGTGAGGCATGTGCTCCTTCCTCGAGAGAGGTCAAATTATGTTACAGGTTTTTGTTAGTTAAATTTTTTTATTTTACAAATAAGATGATTTAATTAATTAATATTTAATTAAATATTTTAGTTAAATACTCACTCAATAGCACAATCAAAACTTTAAAATGTTTCTATTAAAATAGCCAATTGAATTAGAAAAGGTTATACTCGTCGGTTCGGGAGATATGGCTCACATAAAAGCTCTTTTTCTACAATATCACGGCGAACGCTTTCTGTGCTCCGGGAGCACCATCATCAGGCCATCGACTATCTACACGAGGGTTCCTTGCGTGTGTGTAGCTGCAGGAGTTGCATCTCAGGAAACGAAGGGAGGGTTCCGTCCTGTATAAACAGAACGCAACCTGTATATGTACACGTTTTTTTAGTTTAAAAAATGTTACAGGTTATATATATACAGGACGCAACCTGTATCTACTCTCCCTCCGTTTCCCGACATGCAACTCCTGTGGCTACACACACGCAAGGAACCCTCGTGTAGATAGTCGATGGCCTGATGATGGTGCTCCTGGAGCACAGAAAGCGCTCTCCGTGATATCGTAGAAGAAGAGCTTTATGTCAGCCATGTCTCCCGACCCGATGAGTATGATCTTTTCTAATGCAATTGTCTTAATTAATAGAAAAATTTGTAAGTTTTCATTGTGCTATTGAGTAAGTGTTTAACTAAAAATATTTAACTAAATCATCTTATTTGTAAAAAAAAATTAACTAACAAAAACCTGTAACATAATTTGACCTCTCTCGGGGAAGGAGCACGTGCCTCACGGAGGGATAATGCGCGAAATGCTTTGCAATATTAGGTAAACAATACCTTTAATATTATATTTATTTAACATTGTGCACTCTAAGTTAAGAAATAGGCTTGGAATTCAAAAAGTAGCAAAACTAGTATTTTTGTTCAAACTGCTGAACAAATACTTTCGCTCATGACATCCTTTTTTTTTTTTAATTCAATTAAAATTTACTGAGGAATTGCTGATTTTCAATCAATATATTATTTTGAAGCTTTTATGATTCAAATTTAATGGGTAAGTTGTAGATTTTTTTAAACTACACCAGTAATATAATGAATAACACTTTTTCTGTTTTATGCATGTTGTGCACATTCAGGTTTATCAGAATTACTAACACAGCAATCAGACATCTCTGATTTGCTCCACAGTTGTATTTCCTGGTTTGTTCTATGGCTTACACACTTAATCTGTAATCATCAAAAACATAGACAGATCTTAATTGCATAGCCATAGAACAAACCTCTCTGTGATTTTACTGTGTTCATCTCAATCTTTTATTGGTATTTTAACTTCATTCGTTCATTTCCTCATTGTTCGTTTTGAGAATGTCAATGTCTTTTAACAACTTCAAAAATTCAATTCAGGATCTGATTATTTCCTTTCTTTTTTGAATTCTTGCTTAACTGAAAGAAAAAGTCTTACTGTGCACAGCACGTTGTCTACTATTCAAGAAAGGAAATAATCAGATCAAACGAGGGAGAAGCTTGATGACTACAACGGCAATACAAAGTGGGAAGTTCAACATCAAGCATTGGTATGAAAAGAATATTTGATTTAATTGGATTAGCATACAGTAATGTCAATGCATATATATCATAAATACTTAGGGCTATGTCTTGAATACTTAATATACATTACACAGTTGACAATATATTGTAAAATAACCTTGAGTTTTTTCACAGGTTATATGTATCAAGCAAGTGTTGCCTAATGCAAACTGACATGTTACTTGCAATACATAGTCTAATAAAAGAATATTTAATGTTTAATTGCATGTGTAATATAATGAATTACAAGTATTTATAAAATGTAAAGGCAGGGGTTAAAATTCAGGACGGCCAACAAATTTAAGCTCTCGCTGAAATAAAGTTGTTAGGCAGGAGTCTCCCGCCTTACGAAATTTTAAGAAATAATATATATAAATATAAAATCTTGGGTCCGTTTTTGAACCACTCGTAAAATGAGCGCGTAAAAAACGCAATATTTGTAAAAAATATGTGCTTTAGAAACAGATGTTTCAGAGTTCTGAAAACTGCAATCAAATACATCGTTCATGTAGGGAACATCAGTTTATGGACCCGTGAATCGGCTTTTATGCATAGCCACATTAGCAGTTCATTTTGCATATCGTGGACTGTTACGAATCAGGCACAAGATTGTTCTTCAGATTCGCGGAATTCTGCTTTGTTTGCCACATTTCGATTATACTTATGAAAAAAAACTCCCCAAAAAACTGAAAATAATGTTTTATTTTCGGAGAATCAGTGTGTGTGCGAGTGTGAGTGAGTGAGGGGGGGGAGGGCTTGTTTTCCGTCTGGGAAACGGTATTCCGTTTTTCAGAACTTCCGAAAATGAAAGTTAAATGGAGTGAAAACATTTCCCGCAGTCGTTATTTCTTTTTCTCGTGAAGTTTCCTCTGTCCAGTATTGTTATTAAATATCAGTTTATTGCATAAATGTTTGTATTTCAGGTTGAAAATGTAGACAGAAATTTCTGATAACGGAAGTTTGACGGAGCAAAAATTTCTTTGTAAACTTTAAAGCACGAGTTTCTTCCATGGATTCGAGGAACTCCGACTTTGTTATCATCATTTGCGTCGTTCCCCAGAATGATGAAAAACTGAAGATAATTGGGGGGGGGGGTCCCGACTGGGGACGGAATTTTGTCCTTCAAAACTTTCAAAAACGGAAGTTAGACGAACTGCAGATTTAATCTTTAATCCTAATTTTTTTCTCGTGATATTCCCTGTGCTCAGTGTTATTGTAAAATATAATTTTGTTTGATAACTGATTGTGTTTCAGGTTGAAAACGGGGATAAAATTTCAGAAAATGGAAGTTGGACGGAGCGAAGATTTGTTAGTAATCGTGATTTTTTTTCGCAGTATTTCCACTGTCCGGAACTATTGTTAAATGTTATTTTATCTCTATAAATAGTTACAAAGGGAAAAGCTGGACATTCCTCATATCAGAAAAATGGTTGAATCAACTAAGTTTCAATTATGTGAACTGTAAATATCTCATACATAGTATTCAAGAAGATTTTTTTTTTCAGAGCTGAAGGGAAACATGTTCAAAAATAATAAAAAAATAATAAATTAGTTGATCATTGTAATACTAAACTTGCACATCACAATGTCCAGTGAAGGTTTATTTTATCTTTTGTGATTGAGATAGACTGTAGATTTCCTTCCTCCACAATGGAACTCTTTTTGAAGTTTGAGTGTGTAGAATCTGAATCTGTGAAGCAACACACACACACATAAGTTTTGGTACAGTCTTTCAAAAGCCTAGCAGAGCAGTTTTTTTTTTTTAAATTAAGAAAGGTGCAGTTATGGAATATTCACTATTCAAACATAACTGTAAAAAATGAAGAGTATATGTGCCGATGTCCAAAGTTTTCTAAGAGTTTTATAAGCAACCATCTGCACACATTTCCATCAGTGTCAAAAGATTCTTCTGCAAAGTAAGTCTTGTGTTACGTTCAACAAATGTGCCATGTGAATGTGGCTTTAGCACACACAAAACAAAATTCAGTCAAAATTTAGAGATTCACTGAGCAACAAAAATCTTAATGCACATTTCTGAAATTGGGCCAGATAAACCAGCAGAAATAAAACAACAGCTGATTAAAGCTTGGTAACTGTGGCAAGAAATGAAAGACAGACATATATATTTTTCAGGAGCAATTTTAAGATATCAACGTACTGCAAAACAAACAACTCTAGTTTTAAAGTAACTTGTACAAAATTCTAGCAGATAATGCTTACCTTGGCATTCCTTTCTAGCGATGGGAACATTTCATGCACGTGTTTTCCTGTCTTTGTTGATGTTATTGTCCTAAAGTCCGTTGTATGCGATGACTGGCTTTACTTTTCACACTTTTCGCTGGGTATACTCATTGGATCTTTGCTTTAGGATTCCAAACACATCAATTTTTACCGTTCTTAATACTCGAAATTTTCGCCCATCCTCTGGGCATCCTCAGGAGCGTGGCGACTTTACCACCGATGTTCGTGGTTAACTTCGCGCTAATGGAGTCCGATACTCCCTGTTGCCATTCGTCGGATATTACTTACCTGGATATATTTCGTTATCAAGCCCGGCTGGTGCCATCTATGTTTCATTAAAGCAACTTTTTTTTTAATTAATTTCTTCTCCTATCCTGGTTTTCTTGTCTTTTTTGCCGGTTTTTCTTTTGTTGTTGTTTTTCTTGTCTTATTAGTTCTTTCCACAGGCCCGATAATGTACTAGGGTCGTTCTGGTTACATACCCTTGCTTTATTTTTTATAGATTAATATTGCTTCTTCCCTCCTCATTTGCCTTTCCGATTTTTTATTCTTTTTTAGCATTTTAATTTCATCGAATTTCGGGAATGTCCGGTTTTCCATGCAGAATTGCACTAAAGCAGTTTCGGCTTCTTTTTTTTTTTTTGCCAATTAGATATGTGTTGTTTAAGTCTTTTTTTAATCTGTTTATCTGTTTTTCGTACTTCCAATGTACGATATTGGGGGTATGTGTGCAATTGGAATTTCGTAGGATCCTGATTCTTCTAGCATTTTTTCCTCTTTTTTTTTGTTGACAGTCATACTTTTCACGGTGTGCACTGAGCTTCCTAGTTGTAAGTCATATTTAGCACAGTGCCTATTGATTTCATTACTCACTCCTTCCAAGTATAGGAAAGCTCCAATGTATTTCAATTTTTTCTTTCTCATCTTCCTTTGGTTGTGCACTTCTTGGCCTTCTTTACTCTGAGTCATATGCTTTTTACTCTCATGTATCCATTTATTAATTAGCTTGCTCGGGTACCCATACTCTTGTGCTATTTTTGAGATAAACTCTAGCTCTTGATTTTTTAGCCTGTTGTTAGATGTGTGTGTGTACGCTCGCCGTATCAAGTTTACTATGCTGTTTTTTTTATGTATCACTGGATGGTGCGACGAGTATGGTATCAGTACAGGTATGTAAGTTGCTTTTCTGAACACCGAGTATTCAAAACTATTTTTGTTTTTCTTTAGTTGGATGTCCAGGAAGGATAGGCAATTATCCTCTTCAAACTCAGTAGTTAGCTCTATGGTGTTACAGATTTTGCTAAACTGCTGTGCTAGATCTTGTAGCTCGGCTTTGTTAAGTTTAGACATTATAATAATGTCATCTACATATCGAGCATAAAGTATTGGTTTTTCAAGTAGATTTTGAATTATTTCTTTTTCGAGGTATGCCATAATCACTTCTGCGTATAATGCCGATAATGGGGATCCCATAGGGCCACCTTGCATTTGTTTAAATATATTTCCTTCAAAATGGAAGATGTTGTTTTCCTTGATGAAATATAAGGTATTCTTTAGCTCTTTCAGTTGTGACAAGTTTAGTTCTTTGTTGATGCTTAGTTGTTGCATAATCAATTCGATGGCTAGCTCGACAGCCATCGAATATGCAAGTTGCAAAAATGACTACGTCATCAGCAAAACGAAGGTGGGTTAGATAATCTCCATTAATCTTTATCCCTTTGTTTTCCCAGTTCAGTGATTGAAAGACATTTTCCAATGTGGCATTAAAGAGCTTCGGAGATATGGTGTCACCTTGTCTCACTCCCTTTCCAATTTTTATGTGTGTTGTATTTTCAAACAGCCGAATCTTTGCACTTGCATTTTCATAGATGTTATTAATAATATTAATGTATGCATCTTCAATACCGCAGGATTTCAGAGCCATTGTAACTGCTGATGGTTTCACCAAATCAAAGGCTTTTTCATAATCGATAAAAGCCATGCACAATGGAAGTTCATATTCCCTCGCTCTTTCAATTAGTTCTCTCAGTACGTGGATATGATCTATTGTGCTGTAGCCACTCCTGAATTCAGCTTGTTCTCTCGGTTGAGCCATGTCCAGTGTTACCTTCAAGCGGTGTGAAAGAACTTTAGTGAAGATTTTATAAACCACTGATAGGAGGCTGATAGGTCTGTAGTTCCTGAGATCCTCAATGCCACCTTTATGTAGCAGGATCATTGTAGCATTGTTCCAATCCTCAGGAATCTTCCCTTCATTAAGGCATCGGGTGAAAATTTGGGCGAGTACCGTTTCAATTTCTCCACTTGCTTCTTGTATGATGTCTATAGTAATTCCATCTTCTCCTGGAGCTTTCGCTTCATGTTCTTGATTGCATGAGCAACTTCTGCTGGGAGGACTGGAAGAACTCTGGTACTGGTACCTTTCATGATGTCTGGAGTACATGTATCATCCCTTTCATATAATTTGGAGTAGAAATCTTTCACTCTTGTCAAAATTTCGCCTCTATTTCTTGTTATAGAACCATCTTCTTTTCTCAGAGCCATAATCTGTTTTCTTCCCTTACTGAGATGTCCCTTTGCTATCTTTAGGCTTTGGTTGTTTTCAATTGCTTTCCTCACTAGCTCACAGTTGAATTTCCTTACGTCTTCAGTGATACTTTTTCGTGCTGTCTTGCATAGCTCTATATATTCCACTTTGGAAGTCACATCTTCTTTAGTTGTCCTCATCTCTCTTCTTTTTTGCATCAACATTTTGGTTTTTCTGATAATTTGTTCACATGCAACTTGTTCTTAGACCTAGCTAATTTTGTTGCTGTTTCCATAAGAGCTTTGGTTACTTTTCTGTTAACTTCCGAAATATCCACTTCTTCCGATGTTAGGCCTTCTAAAGCAGAGAATCTGTTCTTCAGTTCCAACTTGAAAGTATTATGGTGTTTTTTAAGGTTGGTTATGTCAATACATATCGATATCGAGCATAAAGTATTGGTTTTTCAGGTAGATTTTGAATCATTTCTTTTTCAAGTTATGCCATAATCACTTCTGCATATAATGCCAATAATGGGGATCCCATAGGGCCACCTTGCATTTGTTTAAATATATTTCCTTCAAAATGGAAGATGTTGTTTTCCTTGATGAAATATAAGGTATTCTTTAGCTCTTTCAGTTGTGACAAGTTTAGTTCTTTGTTGATGCTTAGTTGTTGCATAATCAATTCGATGGCTAGCTCGACAGCCATCGAATATGCAACAACTAAGCATCAACAAAGAAATAAACTTGTCATAACTGAAAGAGCTAAAGAATACCTTATATTTCATCAAGGAAAACAACATCTTCCATTTTGAAGGAAATATATTTAAACAAATGCAAGGTGGCCCTATGGGATCCCCATTATTGGCATTATATGCAGAAGTGATTATGGCATACCTCGAAAAAGAAATGATTCAAAATCTACCTGAAAAACCAATACTTTATGCTCGATATCGATATGTATTGACATAACCAACCTTAAAAAACACCATAATACTTTCAAGTTGGAACTGAAGAACAGATTCTCTGCTTTAGAAGGCCTAACATCGGAAGAAGTGGATATTTCGGAAGTTAACAGAAAAGTAACCAAAGCTCTTATGGAAACAGCAACAAAATTAGCTAGGTCTAAGAACAAGTTGCATGTGAACAAATTATCAGAAAAAACCAAAATGTTGATGCAAAAAAGAAGAGAGATGAGGACAACTAAAGAAGATGTGACTTCCAAAGTGGAATATATAGAGCTATGCAAGACAGCACGAAAAAGTATCACTGAAGACGTAAGGAAATTCAACTGTGAGCTAGTGAGGAAAGCAATTGAAAACAACCAAAGCCTAAAGATAGCAAAGGGACATCTCAGTAAGGGAAGAAAACAGATTATGGCTCTGAGAAAAGAAGATGGTTCTATAACAAGAAATAGAGGCGAAATTTTGACAAGAGTGAAAGATTTCTACTCCAAATTATATGAAAGGGATGATACATGTACTCCAGACATCATGAAAGGTACCAGAGTTCTTCCAGTCCTCCCAGCAGAAGTTGCTCATGCAATCAAGAACATGAAGCGGGGGAAAGCTCCAGGAGAAGATGGAATTACTATAGACATCATACAAGAAGCAAGTGGAGAAATTGAAACGGTACTCGCCCAAATTTTCACCCGATGCCTTAATGAAGGGAAGATTCCTGAGGATTGGAACAATGCTACAATGATCCTGCTACATAAAAAAGGTGGCATTGAGGATCTCAGGAACTACAGACCTATCAGCCTCCTATCAGTGGTTTATAAAATCTTCACTAAAGTTCTTTCACACCGCTTGAAGGTAACACTGGACATGGCTCAACCGAGAGAACAAGCTGGATTCAGGAGTGGCTACAGCACAATAGATCATATCCACGTACTGAGAGAACTAATTGAAAGAGCGAGGGAATATGAACTTCCATTGTGCATGGCTTTTATCGATTATGAAAAAGCCTTTGATTTGGTGAAACCATCAGCAGTTACAATGGCTCTGAAATCCTGCGGTATTGAAGATGCATACATTAATATTATTAATAACATCTATGAAAATGCAAGTGCAAAGATTCGGCTGTTTGAAAATACAACACACATAAAAATTGGAAAGGGAGTGAGACAAGGTGACACCATATCTCCGAAGCTCTTTAATGCCACATTGGAAAATGTCTTTCAATCACTGAACTGGGAAAACAAAGGGATAAAGATTAATGGAGATTATCTAACCCACCTTCGTTTTGCTGATGACGTAGTCATTTTTGCAACTACCCCATCAGAGCTGCAGAGTATGATCCAGGAACTTGCTGACAAGAGTAAAGAAGTGGGACTAAAAATGAACTTTCAGAAGACAAAAGTGATGTTCAATGCTTTTACAAGAAATGAAGATTTATCGATTGATGGAGAAAAGCTGGAGATAACAGACACGTACGTTTATCTTGGACAGCAGATATCAAGTGAGGGTCACATTGATGAAGAAATTAATCGGCGTACAAAACTTGCCTGGAGAGCTTTTGGAAGAAACAGCATAATTTTCAAGAGCAATATGCCATTATGTCTTAAAAGAAAAGTGTTTGATCAATGCATCCTTCCAGTGCTTACGTATGGTGCAGAGACGTGGACCTTAACTAAAAGAGACATACAAAGGCTGCAGACAACTCAAAGAAGCATGGAGAGGTGCATGCTTGGTATAACCAGGAGAGATAAGAAGAGGAACTCGTGGATCCGAAAAATGATGAGAGTGGAAGACATCATGATCAGAGTTAAATCCCTGAAATGGCAATGGGCTGGACATACTGCCAGAAGGACAGACCATAGATGGACAGCCGAAATTTTAGATTGGATTCCAAGGGACAGGAAAAGACCCAGAAAAAGACCACATGGGAGATGGGTGGATGAAATTCGTAAATATGCGGGAGTGACATGGAGGAGACTGGCACAAGACAGACCGTTGTGGAGGAAACTTGGGGAGACCTTCGTCCAGCAGTGGATTGATAATGGTTGACAATGATGATGATGATGATGACGACGACATTATTATAATGTCTAAACTTAACAAAGCCGAGCTACAAGATCTAGAGCTAACTACTGAGTTTGAAGAGGATAATTGCCTATCCTTCCTGGACATCCAACTAAAGAAAAACAAAAATAGTTTTGAATACTCGGTGTTCAGAAAAGCAACTTACATACCTGTACTGATACCATACTCGTCGCACCATCCAGTGATACATAAAAAAAAACAGCATAATAAACTTGATACGGCGAGCGTACACACACACATCTAACAACAGGCTAAAAATCAAGAGCTAGAGTTTATCTCAAAAATAGCACAAGAGTATGGGTACCCGAGCAAGCTAATTAATAAATGGATACATGAGAGTAAAAAGCATATGACTCAGAGTAAAGAAGGCCAAGAAGTGCACAACCAAAGGAAGATGAGAAAGAAAAATTGAAATACATTGGAGCTTTCCCATACTTGGAAGGAGTGAGTAATGAAATCAATAGGCACTGTGCTAAATACGACTTACAACTAGGAAGCTCAGTGCACACCGTGAAAAGTATGACTGTCAACAAAAAAACAGAGGAAAAAATGCTAGAAGAATCAGGAACCTACGAAATTCCAATTGCACACATACCCCAATATCGTACATTGGAAGTACGAAAAACAGATAAACAGATTAAAAAAAAGACTTAAACAACACATATCTAATTGGCAAAAAAAAAAAAAAAGAAGCCGAAACTGCTTTAGTGCAATTCTGCATGGAAAACCGGACATTCCCGAAATTCGATGAAATTAAAATGCTAAAAAAGAATAAAAAATCGGAAAGGCAAATGAGGAGGGAAGAAGCAATATTAATCTATAAAAATAAAGCAAGGGTATGTAACCAGAACGACCCTAGTACATTATCGGGCCTGTGGAAAGAACTAATAAGACAAGAAAAACAACAACAAAAGAAAAACCGGCAAAAAAGACAAGAAAACCAGGATAGGAGAAGAAATTAATTAAAAAAAAAAAAAAGTTGCTTTAATGAAACATAGATGGCGCCAGCCGGGCTTGATAACGAAATATATCCAGGAAAGTATATCCGACGAATGGCAACAAGGAGTATCGGACTCCATTAGCGCGAAGTTAACCACGAACATCGGTGGTAAAGTCGCCACGCTCCTGAGGATGCCCAGAGGATGGGCGAAAATTTCGAGTATTAAGAACGGTAAAAATTGATGTGTTTGGAATCCTAAGGCAAAGATCCAATGAGTATACCCAGCGAAAAGTGTGAGAAGTAAAGCCAGTCATCGCATACAACGGACTTTAGGACAATAACATCAACAAAGACAGGAAAACACGTGCATGAAATGTTCCCATCGCTAGAAAGGAATGCCAAGGTAAGCATTATCTGCTAGAATTTTGTACAAGTTACTTTGAAATATCGCACGTAAAAGAGAATAGTAGAATGATTAGAGCTATATAATAGTCAGAATTAGAACTACTAATTGGAATTAACTCTAGTTTTGTAAAATGTATCATGGTAATTTGTATTAGATTGAGTGTAGTAAATTTTTTGATCTTATTCACCTGTTTGTTTTAAGAACCAAGTATAGCTTATTTTGTTTGAAAAATTACTACTGTTTTCCCAGAGTCTTTTAATATTATTAAGTCACATATTCAAAACTCCCCACCTAAAATTTTCAATCCCCTCCATTTACAAATACAATGGGAAGACTCGCTTCCATTTCAAATTTGAATTTTAACCCTTGAAAGGTTTGAAGTTACCAAGATCAAGTTTTTTTTTAGGGTGTTTACAAGCTTGTGGTGCTAATTGGACCTATTCCCTTTATTTATTTTTTTGTGGGAAGAAATTCCCTGTTTTCCTAATTTAGCTGCCTGAGAGTTTTTAGTCCTGCCTTACCTGTGGCCTACAATGTGCATGGAAGTTACTATGGCCGCCCCGGTGGCGTAGTGGTCTAAGGCGTTGGCCTCTGATCATTCGTCCGAAGGGGTCCGGGTTCGAATCCCGGTGAGGCATGGATGTTGTGTTTGTCTTACGGCACTGGCTCTCTCCCTTCCCTGGAACCAGTGACCCTAAATTAGGGAAGGGCGACTGCTTATAGCCCATTGAGTTGCTCACGGTGGTCGTTAAACCTCCAATCAAAAAAAAAAAAAAAAAAAAGAAGTTACTATGCAAGTAACTTCCATGCACATTTGTAGGCCACTGTTCTTGAAATATAACTAACATGTGCACACATATGATCTCTCTGTTTTCCCTTTTCTCTCTTTTTTTACAGGTTGAAATTAACCACATATTACTTTGCTGAATATTTGCTCATAGAATTCATGTACTGTTCTTAACACTTTTGTTTTTATTTTAAATACCACAATTTTCTTTTTTAGCATTGCAGACTACCCAGTACAGTGCGTTCTACATTCTTAATGGCTTTCAGTCCTGACAGGTAAGCCAAAACTGTATATGAGGGAAGAAAAAAAAATGATTTTGCAGTTAATTCATTTAATATATGAAATGTCACTGCAGTCTGCTTCAATTACAAGGGTTGTACTGAAAGTAAAACAAAAGTGGGCATAACTTTTATTAACTGACAGAGGTTGTTCAAATTGCACATGTTGGTAGAGTAACTCTTTCTCAATACAAAGGTACTATTCAACATAGTCTCTATCACAAGCGATGCATTAGTGCCATCATTGAACCCAACGTTCGAATCCTCTTTGAAAAAATTCAGGTGTGGACTGTTGTACCCACTTCTTCACAGCCACTTTCACCTCGTCTGTGTCATCAAATCATTGTCCCCGGAAACTGTCCTTCATTGGATCGAACAGGTGGAAGTCTGAGGGCGCCAGATCTGGGATGTATGGTGGATGGGAGACCACCGACCAGCCTAATTTGCTGATCGCCTGATTTGTTGCCAAAGATGTGTATGGTCTCACATTGTCATGGTGAATGTGGATCCTTTTCAAAAACATTTGTTCGGTCTCTTCCCCCTTATGGCTTCTCTAAACTTCTTGAGTGTCTCAATGTACCGCTTAATGGTCACGGTATGGCCACATTCCAGAAAATCGAGAATGACACCCCTGTCATCCCAAAAAACAGTCGCCATGACTTTCTGAGCTGATCGCTGGCTCTTGAACTTCCTAGGCCTTGGTGAAGAGGTGAGGCCATTCCATAGATTGATTCTTCATTTGTGGATTGTAAAGATACGACCACATTTCATCCCCTGTAACCGGATCAGAAAAAAACCACATCTTCATTGACTTCAAACGCTTCTAGCAGTTCAGAGCAAACTTCCACCCTTCGCTCCTTCAAACCAGCTGTCAACTGCTGAGGTACCCACTTTGCACACACTTTCTGATACCCTAATAAGTCTTCTACCATCTTCTGTATAACATTGTGACCACGGTTCAGTTGTGCAACAAGCTCATGGATTGTGACTCATCTCTCCACGCAAATCAATTTATCCACTCATTGATGATTCATGTCAGTGGTCGCAGATGATGATTTCCCTCTGCGTGGTTTGTCTTCAATGCTGGTTTCCCCTTTTTTAAACTTCTTCATCCATCTGTGCACATTGCTCTTGTCAATGGTGTCATCTCTGTAAATATTCTGTAGCCTTCTGTGGATGTCGAACAGCCTGCACCCTTCCTTCGTCAAGAACTCAATGGCGACACGTTACTTCTGCTTGGAATCCATTATTTACCTGCAATGGAGAAGGGTTATTATAGAGGAAGTATTACTCTACCAGCATGGGCAATTTGAACGACCTCTGTCAGTTAATAAAAAAGTTATGCCCACTTTTGCATTACTTTTGGTACAACCCTCATATATACTGTTCTGTTACTAATTGTCATTTTTTATGGTAATAGTTTTTTTGTTAAAATGTATGGGGGATGAATGAAAAATAGTGGAGCCCTGTTGGTGAATGAGCAAAACAGTTTAAACAATATGGTTCGTACAGTGGCAAACAAGTAAACAATCAAATGGTTGTAATCTATTAACATCATGCTAATACAGTAGGGAGAATGAGAATAAGACCCAGTTTCTCATACCTCAGCCTTTTGAGATAAAATTTATGAAGTAAAACACAGTGATGGAAAGTTTGTGCCGAACTGTGCCAATTTCTTTATCTTGCGTCAAACTGCTACAAATTACGAAAAAATTCATATTTGCGCCGAAACGGCAATCCACAGCAAAAAATGCTGTTTTAAATGGTGAATCGAATGACGCTTTTTTTGGTCTACGCGCAATTTGGTGAAAACGACGCTTAATCAACACGTACCGTACCACCAATCCCAAAATTTCGGAATGTTTTTCACGTACCATCTAATTCGTTGTTTTTTCGGCAAAAGTGAAGAAAAAAACAACGATTTTTGTGATGTAGGAAATTAAATTGTTTTTGCTTATGAAGGAGGAGTTTTGTTGTAATCACGTGTTATGTAGGCGAAACGATGCTGTACGTTATGAAATCCTGATGAAGATTGTTTCCTGATAGTTTGGTGGTCTTTCGGAGTGCTGTGCGATTGAGATTGTTCATATGTCATTCCCTGCTCTTTGGGATAGCGCAGTTGTTTCATTCCTTGCGAGGTGCGCGATTACGTAAATTAAAATATAGCGTAAGGTCAGTCATTAGCTATTTCATTGGCGCGTAGGACGACTGAAAATGGCTCTCCTGTGGCAGGATACAATGGTTCTGTTTCTAAAGGATTCATAGGTATTCAGAGATGCCAACTTTTACGAATTTTTTCACTCCATCTTAACGGTTTTACGGAAGTCACCCAAAAAAACTACGGAAAAGCCCTCTGCAAGATCCCTGCTCGCAATTTCTATTTTTTTACCGTCGTTTGGTCGAAAAAACGCACTTTACAGATAGTCCATTAAGCGCCTTCGATGTTCTGACTTCACACATCAACGGAGGCGGAGTTTGTCATGTGATTCCCCATACAGCCATTTGAGAGTACTGTGCGCAAAAGTCGAGAGGGAACTCAGCTCAGCGCCTTCTGCCAACTCTTTACATAGATTGCATGTGGCTTTGTGCTTGTGAAAATTTCGGTGCAAATGTTTTAACCCTTTCCACTTGACTGTCGGGTGACACCCAACATTACGAAATCGCCGAATAGCTCACCCGCTACTCAGATGACGCCTCTGTAGCTCGGATGTCGGTGCTTGCGAAGAATTTCTTTTTCGCCGAATAGGCCGCGTGTCATCCGCCACGTCTATGACGCCTCTATAGAAGGCCGGATTGAACTTTTGTGGGGCCCAGGGCGTAATTTCATATAAAGTTTTGTCGCAATAGAAGCATTTTGCTCAAGTTATTACTCAAGCTATGAGGATAATGGCTGTAAAATAAATATCGCTCCTGTGCCCTGACCTTTGGTCCCATTTCAATGACATTCAGCATAACCTGTTCAGTTTAATTCCGGAACAACATGATAAAGTTTTGTCGTAACCGAAGCATTTTTACATAAGTTATGACTCATAAGGGCGATGGAATGAATCCCGCTCTTATGTCCTAACCTTTGACCCCATTTCGCTTATTTTCAATAGGGTTTGTCCCCTACCACATACGAAAATTTAATTGAAATTGAATAATTTTTACGCGAGTTATCGGGTGGACAGACATACTGACAAAGCTGGAGCATATACGCTTCTTCAACCTATTGTTGGAAAACTTAAAAATATATTTTTGAGGGCCTTGCACCCCAAAATAAAAATAAATAAAAATAAATACAGAGAATTCTAGCAAACACAATTTTGGTTTGGTTTTGTAAAGTGCGGGTCCCCGTGGCGACCGCCCCGGTTGCCCCTTTGGTCCAGCCGGCCCTGCCTCTATAGCTCGTACGTCGGAGCTTGCAAGACATTTCTTTTTCGCCAAATATCTCGGGTGTCACCCTCCATGCCAATGATGCCTCTATATCTCGCATGTTGGTGCTCGCGAGACATTTCTTTTTCTCCGAATATCGCACGTGTCGGGTGGTACCCTCCATGCCGATGACGCCTCCATAGCTCACATTTCGGTGCTCGCGAGACATTTGTTTTTCGTCGAATAGGTCGGGTGTCACTCGCCACGCCAATGACGCCCCATATAGCTCACATGTCAGGGCTCGCAAGACGTTTCTTTTTCACCAGATAAAGAAAATGACACGTCATCTGCGTGTTGGGTGTCACTCGCCATGCCGATGACGCCTCTATGGCTCGCACGTCTTTGCTTGCAAGGAATTTCTTTTTCGCCGAATTTGTCGGGTGTCATCTGCAACGTCTATGATGCCTCTATAGCTCGTATGTCGGGGCTTGCGAGACATTTCTTTTTCGCTGAACATCTCGCGTGTAGGGTGTCACTCTCCATGCCAAAGATGCCTCTATAGCTCGCATGTTGGCGCTCACAAGACATTTCTTTTTTGCCGAATAGCTTGCGTGTTTGCGAGACATTTCTTTTTCGCCGAACATCGCACGTTTCGGGTGGCACCCTCCATGCCGATAATACCTCTATATCATTATATCTCATGTGATTCTATCATAAAGTTCACATACAATTACGTGACCACAAGGTTCTTCAGGAAGATGCTTTGACATCTGTAAGTTCTGTTTTACACGTTCTGCAAAGTGGATACAGTCTGTCTTGGCGCATTAACTTATTCAATTAAAATATAAATCCGTTAAAAGTCCTAAAGATGTTACTCACGGAAGTGCGTGTTCAGTCCAGCGTCAGTAGTTATTGAGTTTCTTTGTCCAAAGTTGTATCTTGCTTCAAAATGGTCTGTTGTTTGGGTTAGTTCATGAGCCAATTCATCATAAGTTGTACCCTACTTCGGATATGTCCAGATGTTAGGTTTAGCTCCGTTCTAGCTGTGTCCACATCATATTGAATCTGTAAAGATTTCCAGATAATAATTAAAGATTCTTGAGTTAAGAGTTACTATTTACATACCACTTGAAGTTCCACGTCGTACTTGGCCTTTAGGGCTATCTCGTCAATGCTACACTCTCTTGGAATTCCTGAGGAAGTCTTCAAGTTTGGTCAGGTTCACAAAAAATTTAAAAGCTTTAAAAGATTCTAGTTAAAATCGTTATATACACCACCTCATACTGTCCACAGTCTCAATCATTGGACGCGCGTTTCACCTAGGCTCTACCCTGGCGTTTTCAACGGAGACTTCACACCCTCTGTCGAAGTCTGCTATCTGAAAGTCTCGTGTCCACAGTGCGCATGTTCCTCATTTAACCCATTGCAAAATGTTATCTAGTGTCAGGCCACATCAACTTTATCTTCATCTATGTCATTCTCACCCTTCTTTTTTCTCTTCCTCTCTCTCCTCTCCCTATTCCATTTCTTCTCAGTTTGGATCAGGTTCCTCTAAGCGTACGAAAGGTCGTATGGACTGTTATTATTGCAGTTAAATGGTTTGGTCTTATTTATTAATACTGCTTCTGCTACTTGTATTGTTCTCATATTACTTTGCTGGTTTAATATTGCAATTTCTTCCCAATAGGGTATACATTAATTATCCAAACAGAAGTCAATAAGTGCTGTTTTATTCTCTCTTCTGCTCCAGTTCTTTGTGTTCGGTCAATCTGATTTTAATATTTCTTTTTGTACTGCCTATATATTGGTTGACGATTTCATTTTGATTATTTATTATTGGTATAGAGTAGACACCCGCTTTTTGTGAGATTGGGGTCTTTCTGTGATAGTTACTAAGAGATTTCTTTATATCTGTCGTTCGTACACCAAAATCTATGTCAAATTTTTTACATGTTTTCTTCATAATAGTTGTGATCTCTGGTATATATGGTAATGATCCACAAAATTTTATTACCTGTTGAGTCTGTGTACTCGTTTGTTGTTTATTTCTAGGGTTGCATCTATTAATAAGGTTATTTATTTTCTTCACATCATAACCGAAGTTTATTGCTGTGTTCTTTATCCAATTCAATTCATTTTTTAGTAGTTGAGCGTTAGATGTATGAGTAATCATATGCATGAGTAATAATAGTATCAATAGAGCGTTTACTCATACATCTAACGCCCAACTACTAAAAAATGAATTGAATTGGATGAAGAACACAGCAATAAACTTTGGTTACTAAGTTGTGGCCTCTACTGCAGAAAAAAAAAAAATGCGAGTTTTGTGTGAGTATGGGTGAAAAGTTATTTGAGTGGAAAGGGTTAATTTAGATTAAAACGAAATGAAACGTAACAGTGAAACAGCTATGACAACAAAAAGAACGAAGTCAGATAAAACTTATCGTCAAGTGTATTGCAGTATGTATAGTAAAGAATGGCCTTTTTATGAAGCATCTAAAGTTTTGCTGAATCACGTTTTATAAGCCATGTGGCTGTGATTTTAGCCTGTCGCAAGGTGGCCGCGATGATTGTAGGCATCGTGCGGAGAGCAAGAAGCACAAAGATCATGTCAAAAGATTAAATGGAGATGTGAGTAAAATTAATGCAACCAAAAAACTTCTGACAGCTTATAAAAAATCCTGGAAAAAATATCAAGAGCAGATTAGTGCTGGAAAAATGCAGCAAAACAAGCAAAAAAGAGAAGAAATTGAATGTTCACTAGGTGATTTGAAATGGGAAGAAGCTGAACATTTGCAGCAGTTGGATTCCCTCATAAAATGTTAAACAATGCTGAGATGAACATTGAATGTGTCATAAAAAAAAGACATAAGTGCAATAGAGAGTGGACAGATACTATTAAAAGAAACAAAACATTGCTAACTATCTTAAAAAATTAGAAAAGAATAGAAATGAGCAATTAAATATTGAGAAAAGCAGCAAAAAATAAACATTTTTTGTAAAATAAATAATTGATAATAGAATCCTGCTATGGTTATAATTTTTTTGATCTGTTTGAAAATTAAAATGTTTGCATATGTGTGTGTGTGTATTTCAATGCAAGATGTTTTAAATTTGAGTAGGGTGCATCTATTTCCAAAACATTTTTTGCTTAAGAGTTTGTTATATCTACTAATATTTTACCTGCTCTAAAATTTTTTTTCTTACACCAAAAATGTATTTTATCTGCTCCAAAAATGCATTTTGTTGCTCCAAAAATGTGTTTCACCTGCTCCAAAAACACATTTTGCTGCTCCAAAAATGTATTTTACCTGCTCCAAAAACACATTTTGCTATTCCAAAAATGTATTTTACCTGCTCCAAAAATGCATTTTGCTGCTCCAAAAATGGTTTTGCAACTTTCCATCACTGAAAACTACATTGTTGGAGAAAATAATAGGTGGCATATAATTGCAGGAGCTCGGGAAGCATATGCTGCTACAGGGTGGATGAATTCCTGTTGCCAAAGATGGAGTACAAAAGCAGCATTTCATTTGTACAGTAATGCTGCAGAGGTGGTTATCAATGGTTAATTTTTTCTCACACTATGAAAAGCAACCTGGCACTGAAAAGTTAGAAAACACTGCATGTAAACCCGCCTTAGTGAGTTGCATGCATTAGGCAGCAAATTATTAGGAACATCCAATAGCAATCAGGCATGTGCCATCCTCACTTGCATATGCAACTATGATGTTCAGATAGTTTTATGAACAGCGCACACTGTTAAGGATTCAGATGTGTACGAAGTGTAGATAGCAATGTGTAAAAGGCTCGTGGTTTAAGTGACTTTGAGGGAGGCATGATTGTGGTGCTAGTTAGGCAGGTGCAAGCATCTAGGAAAAGGCAAACCTTGGCTACATAAGAACAATTGTATTGAGGGTGTACAGTGAGTGGTGCACAAACAACAAAAGCAGTCTTCTTGTGGATGGTTGATGTTCTAGGGCAATGGCCGCTGGAGGGGATTGTGGCCAAGACCTCAGTTCCTGCGTAAGTGTGCCAGAAGCTCTAGGCTGAGCACTAGTCTTTTCACTACCAAAGTTGTACTGTTTTTTTGCAGATGAAATTGTGAGGTACACAGTTGCATGCTATCAATTATGTCTGTACTTAGCAGATTCAAAAAAAAATTCAACAGATAGCAACACGTATGTAAAAATTGGGAGTTGTTTAGATATTCCTGATTTTTCCGTTTTATAATCCTGAAAGTTTTTAGTTTTTATTATCTTGTCCTAAAATTCTGGAGATACTGAAAGAATATTAATTCACTTTTGAAATTTAACCCTTGTTTTTAATCAAAGACAGTTGCAATTGGCAATAGTGAAAATAATTAACTCATCCTAAGTTAGAAAGTTATGACTACTGCTTGCAGCTCTCCCTGCTCCCTCTCCCTTGCAAGTGATAACAAGCAGCAATAGCTCCAGCCACTATAACATTTCAGCATTTCTAATGTGCCAGACTGATTGCCAGTTTCCAAAAAACATGATGCCCCAAAGCATAATTGCAGTGTTTCTGTAAATGTCCAAATGAAATTTGCTATGCATAATTCAATATGTTTTCATTGGATTCTAGTGAAATTTCTAGGCTACCTTATATGACCAAGTTATGGCATCTGTAAAAAATTCAGCTCTTTTAATTGAAAATTCTGAAAAGTAATTTTTCTCCACATTTATCCCAGTTAGGAAAGGAAAGCTGCAAGTGGTAGGCTTCAGAATGAAAGGAAAGTGGATGGGACATTGAAGAGTGTGATCTGTGTTCTTTTGTCATTTCAGTGTTCATTTATTTTAATTGATATGATTGATACATTTATCATGATTAATTGATAAATCAGTTGGCTTATTAACTAACTGTTCAATGTAATGTTTTTTATGGATTTCAATTCTTGAAAGTTGGTAAGTTTGCTATGGAAGTTTTTTCACTTATTGTATATTAGATCTAGACTGCTCTGCTAAAATGTAGTGAGCTACTTGTTTTACTCTATTTAATATTTGTGTGAATTTGTAATCAAAATGCAGTGGAAGACAAAATTTTGTTCCATGTGCTTGGCAAGGACAGGAATGCTACCCTAATCAGTGATTGATGTCATGCTACCCCTAATGATGTGTTTTCAGGCAGGTGTTTTGCATGCATCAAAAATTTCAGCAGTTCCTAATATGGGACTTCTGCAAGTATTTTCATATGCTGATGGCATAAAACATAGAAAAGCAGTGAAAAGTAGTGTGGTTTACCAGCCTAGTTTTAAATCTTCGAAAAATGATTTCATTTATTTGATATTTAGTACCAATAATTCCAACATTGTTACATCAATGTTGGAATGATGATAACATGTTGTTAATGTTTTTGTATTAGCATGTGCAGACCTCGGCGCAAGTCACTTTTCTCACTATTTGTCACCTTTTTTTAAATTTGTCTCTTTTTGTTACCTTTTTTAAAATTTTGTCACTATTCTCACCTTTTTCTTAAGTGTGCCCGTATTTTTTTTTGATTTAGCTAGATAGTTTTGCGTTGTTGTTTTTTATAACTAGGGGATTTTTTGTCAGATGAAAAAAGAAATGCTGAAACAAAAATAAATTGTTTTGTTAAGCACCCATCCCTGTCGAACACGTGGGTGGTATCATGAGTTGTAAACGCGACTCACTGCAGCAGCAAGAGCGAACTTTGTAACGAAGCAAGAGGCAGTGATGCACACACTGCATCTGTCCCCGTAACCCCGCCCACAGCAGCCAGCGGGTTCTCTCAAGGATTTTTTCAAGTGGAATAAAATTTACAAAAGTTTATCTCTGTGGATTTTTCATGAAAATCTCTGGAATTTTGATCAACGCATTAATTGCTAATTTGAAGGTGCCCTCCAAATGTTGTGTAAATCAATTATAAACTTTTTAAACGGGCCATAATTTTTTTTATTTGCTTTTTATCATGTATCTGGCTGGCATGCCCAGAATTCGTAATCGACATTTTACGGCTAATTTAAAAACATTTTTGCCAATTCACTTGAAATTTTTAAGGTCGTCACTCATAGCCACTTATAGTATATGTGCAAATTTCAGCCAGTTACGTGAAGAATTCGGAAAAATAGTTTTCTTAATTTTTTAGCACGTCTTTTGTAAAAAAGATCCTACTTATGTTATCGGTTTGTCCGTCCGTCTGTAGACGCAATATCTCTGCAACTATTAGTCCGATTTGGAAAATTCTTTTTGCATTGGGAAGCTTGAAGTATACGAATGATGATCCTTCATTTCGTTTTTTTTTTTTTTACGATGTACAATTTCACCGCTAGAGGGCGTAAATGCAGATGATGTGGAATTCAAAAATACATTTTATTCCACATATTTGCTTCTAAACATTCGATTAAAAAAATTCTTTTATCTTTCGATTCCATTTATGTTGAAAAGTATTTTAGGAATAGTTGCTTTTTCAAATTACAAATAGATTTTCCACTAGGGGACGAAAAACTAAATTATGTTTTCCCCGATATCTCTTCTTCTACAACTCCGATTTGAAAAACGTTTTCTTTAGCAGATACAGCTCCTGATGAAAATTTTTTTGCATATAATTTTTAATTTTTGGTAAAGAATACTTTGGCCACCAGGGGGCGTAAGTGTTAATTTTTGCTTCTGATGTATTTGCCATAAAATCTGAGCTTCTAAAATCTTGATTGAAAAAATTCTTCCCTGGACGTATGCCACTTACGTCGATAAACCTTTTCGGAGTATTTTCTTCTTAAAATATTCCATGGTTTCTCCACCAGGGAGTGTAGACGTATATCTTATTTTTGTCAATATCTCAGCTTCTAATGGTTCGTTATTAGATAGTTTCTGGTGTGAGTGACATGTTTTTCATATAATTTCAAAATTTTCAAGTAATTCATAGACTTTTCGCTAGGAAGCGTAAAGGTAAATTGCGTTTCCCTTATATCTCTGCTTCTAAATCTCTGATTTGAAAATTTCTTTCTGCAGGGGATACAGCTCCTGATGGAAAATCCTTTGCACATAATTTCTAATTTTTGTAAAAAATGGTTTGGCCACCAGGCGGCATAAGTGTTAATTTCTGCTTCTGATGTATTTGCTGCAAAATCTGGGCTCCTGGAAACTCGACTAAAAATTTTTTTTTCTTGAACTGATACTGCTCATATGGAAAAACCTTTTGCGAATTCTTTCTTCCTAAAATAATGCATGGTTTTCCCACCAGGGGGCGTAAAGTTATTTTTACCGATATCTCTTTTTCTAAGAGTCCGATTTGAAAAATTCGTTCTGTGTTGGAGAGCGTTTCCGGTGCGAAATGTTTCTCATAAAAATTCATATTTTTCTTAACGCACGAGTCTGCAACCAGAAAGCACAGGCTCGTGATTCCGTTTACAGCAGTATCTGAGAGATTAAAAACCCGATTGAAAAACTTCTTTCTTCTGTCAGATACCATTGTTTTCCATATCGGTTCCATTGACTTTGAATAGCTTTGGTAAATTTAATTTGCCTTTGAATGGATTAAAAAGACGTGCTAATTACACCCGAAAATTTGGTGTCATCTTTCTTGTTTTGTCTGGTCTTGCCATGGAGAAAACTAAAGCGAGGAGGCGCTGTTGCTAGAAGCCAAGGAAGGAAGAAAGCCGGCAGTCTTCTCATGCTCTAGTTTTGAGTGGTAGCTAGGCATTTTGTGTGTGCCTTTATTAGCACGTCTTTTGTAAAAAGATCATGCTTATGTTATCGGGTTGTCTGTCTGTCTGTGGACACTATATATCTGCAACCAATTGCCCGATTTCAAAAATTCTTTTCACGTTGGGATGCTTGAAATGTGCGAATGATGATCTTTATTTCCCTTTTTTTTTTCCACCAATCACAATTTTGCCTCCAGAGGCGTAAATGCAGATAATGCTAAATTCAAAATACATTTTATTCCATATATTTTCTTCTAAACGGCTGGTTGAAAAAATTCTTTTACCGTTTGATTCTACTTATGTCGAAAACTATTTTAGGTATGATCACTTCTTTAAGTTGCGCATAGATTCTCCCTAGGGGCGTAAAAGTGATTCCATTTACGCCCCTAGCGGAGAATCTATGTGCGTAAAAGTAAATTTCGTTTCTCCCAATATCTCTGCTTCTAAAACTCGGATTTGAAAAAATTTTCTGCAGCGGATGCAGCTCCTGATGGAAAATATTTTGTATGTAATTTCTAATTTTGGTACAAAATGGTTTGGCCACAATGGGGTGTAAGTGTTAATTTCTGCTTCTGATATGTTTGTAGCCTAATCAAGGCTTCTAAAATCTCAATTGAAAAAATTCTTTCGTGGACTGATACTACTCACGTCGATAAATCCCTTTTCAAAATATTTTCTTCTTAAAATATTACATGGTTTCTCCGCCAGGGGCCGTAAATGCATATCTTATTATTGTCAATATTTCTACTTCTAATAGTCCAATTTGAAAAATTTCTTCTTTGTTGGATAGAGTTTCCTGCATGACATGATTTCCATATAATTTCAAAATTTTCAAGTTATTCATTGACTGTCTGCTAGGGTGAGTAAAGGTAAATTGGGCTTTCCTTGATATCTCTGATTCTAAAAGTCTTCTTTGAAAAATTCTTCCTGCACCAGATAGAGCTCCTGGTGGGAAATGTTTTGATTGTTATTTCTAATTTTTTTTTATAAAATATGGTTTGTCCACCAGGGGCGTAAGAGTTAATTTCTGCTTCATAGGTATTTGCAAAAAAATCTGAGCTTCTGAAAGCTCGATTGAAAAAATTCTTTCGTGTACCGATACCGCTCATGTTGATAAACATTTGAGAATATTTCTTCTTAAAATAATGCATGGTTTTTTCACCAGGGGGCATAGATGTATATCTGATTTTTGTCAATATCTCTTCTTCTAAGAGCCGGATTTGAAAAAAATCCTTCTTTGTTAGATAACGTTTCCGGTGTAAAATGTTTCTCATGTAATTTCAAAATTTTCAAGTAATGCATAGACTTTCCTCTAGGAGGTGAAAGGGTAAATTGCATTTCCCCCGATATCTCTGCTTCCAAAACTCCGATTTGAAAAGTTCTTTCTACACTGAATACAGCTCATGATTGGAAATCCTTTGCATATAATTTCTAATATTTGATAAAGAATGGTTTGGCCACCAGGAGGCGTCAGTGTTAATTTCTGCACGTGATGTATTTGCAGCAAAATCTGAACTCCTGAAAACTCGATTGAAAAAATTCTTTTGTGGACTGATACTACTCGCATCAAACAACCTTTTAAGAATACTTCTTAAAATAATGCATGGTTTTATCACCAGTATGCGTAAACACATATGTTATTTTTTCTGATATTTCTGCTTCTAAGACTTCGGTTTGAAAAATTCTTTCTTTGTTGGGAGGGCGTTTCGACGCCAAAATGTTCCTCATATAATTTTTAATTTTTCTTAGTGCACAAAGCTGCCACCAGAGGGCATAAGCTTACGTTTCCGTTTACAGCAATATCTGTGGGACTTAAAAACCCGATTAAAAAAATTCTTTCTTTGGTCAGATACTACTAACTATGCAAACTATCTATGTGTGTGTGTTTTTTTTTTTTCCAAACTAGTGCACAATTTCGCCGCTAGGGGTGCAAATGCTTAATCTGTTTTTCTCAATATCACTGGTAGTACATGTCCGATTTAAAAAATTATTTCAACACCGGATGCTATTACCTTGTAGAACACTTTAGACTAATATATGTGTAATTTTGTAGTTCACATTTCTGTCTGTAGGTGGTGTTTATGAATTTCAGTTTGCAGCTGTATTGCCGCTTCTAAAAATGCTATTGAGAAATTTCTTCTTTACTGTATACCATTCATTACAACAGAGATGTGGAGCGTTATCCTCTTTAAATAATGCAAAAATTTCCCGCTAGCTGCGTAAAGGTCGAAACCCCCCTTTTTTTTTTTTCACTATGTCTGCTCCTGGGAGACGTATTTGAAAAGTTCTTTTCCCTTAGCATAATTTTTCCATGAAGAATAATTTTAAACTTTTCCGTTATGCAAAATTTTTCCGCTAGCAGACATAGATTTATATCATGTTTCCTTCTATATTTCTCCTTTTAACTGTTTGATTTGAAAATCTCTTCATCTCTGGTACCTTCCTTGTGTTATGAGAAACTTTTTGTTCACCATTTGTTAATTTTCGTAACATATTTTTTAGCCACTAGTTGAACTAAGCAGATGTTTCTATTTCTGGATGTTTTATCGATTGTTGGAACCGATTGATTGTTTTCCAAACCGGTTCCATCGATTTTGAATAGCTTTGATAAATTTAATTTGCATCAGAATGCATTCAAAAGACATGCTTATTACATCTGAAAATTTGGTGTCCTTCTTGTTATTCATTAAGAAGCATAAAAGTAATTTACCCTCTACACATTTGATTTTCAAAGTAAATTGCTAAAATTTATTTGAAAAATAAATGATATTTGAAGAGTGAAATTATTTCAGATACACCCTTTATTTTGTATCGCCTTGTTTTGTTATTCTTCTTAGATTTCTGTTGAAAATAAATGATCTCTGTATTACAAAAAAAAAAAAAAAAATTTTTTTTTTTTAAAGCTAATGGCATAGTATTAATAGTAAACTTTTACACTGTGCTATGGTTCACTTCAGTATATAGTAGTACACATCAAGAAAGAACCTTTTTATCTTTTTTTCAAAAACAAAAAATATTAATTTTCAAATTTTAGAATCTTTTTTTTTTTTTAACTTAAACTTCAAAAATTTCTGAATTTTAGGGAAAATTTTCTAAAATCTTCTGTGTTTTGATTTTGATCTTTGGAAGTTGGCAGGTGTAGGGCGGTTGCAAACATTAGTTTGTTTCCAGCGTCATTCTGCATTGGTATGACTTTTGTTTATAAAATCATTCCGAAATTCCAAACCGTCAGTAGCCATTTTTTTTTCAAGATCGTGGATGACGTGTGTGTGTGCGTGGTGTTTTTTTGTGAGGTTCAGCATCGGCTTGAATTACAGTGGAAAGATGGACAGTCAAAAGCATGTACCGATGCTGCCAAAAAATGATCTTGAAGAACTCTTAATTTTTTCTCAGTGCCATCCATATTTTTACTTGCAGTTAACATTTTTAATTATGAAGGTTGTACCGAAAGTAATGCAAAAGTGGGCATAACTTTTTTATTAACTGACAGAGGTCGTTCAATTGCACATGTTGGTAGAGTAACTGTTCCTCTATAGTAACCGTTTTTCTTCGTTGCAGGTAAATAATTCATTCCAAGCAGAAGCAACATACTGTCATTGAGTTCTTGATGAAGGAAGGGTGCACTCTGTCCAACATCCACAGAAGGCTACAGAATGTTTACAGAGATGATACTATTGACAAGAGCAATGTGCACAGATCGATAAAGAAGTTTAAGAAAAGAGGAAACCAGCATTAACGATAAACCACGCAGTGGGAGACCATCATCTGTGACCAGTGACATGAATAGTCAGTGGGTGGAATTGATTCGCGCAGAGAAATGAATCACAATCCGTGAGTTTGTTGCACAACTGGACTGTAGTCACAATGCCATACAGAAGATGGTGGAAGACTTAGGGTATTGGAAAGTGTGTTCAAAGTGGGTACCTCTGCAGTTGACACCCGATTTGTAGGAGAGAAGGGTGGCAGTCTGCTCTGATTTGCTGGAAACATTTGAAGCCAATGAAGACATGTTTTATTTTCGATCTGGTGACAGGGAATGAAACATGGGTGTATCTTTACGATCCGGAATATTGGAATAAAGAATCAATCCATGGAATGGTGTCACACCTCTTCACCAAGGCCTAAGAAGTTGAAGAGCCAGAAATCAGCTCAGAAAGTCATGGCGACTGTTTTTGGGGATGACAGGGCTGTCATTCTTGATTTTCTGGAATGTGGCCATACCGTGACCAGCAAGCGGTACATTGAGACACTCAAGAAGCTTAGAGAAGCCATAAGAAGAAAGAGAACAAACAAGAATCTGAAAAGGATCCACATTCACCATGACAATGCAAGACCACATACATCTTTGGGAACAAATGAGGTGATCAGCAAATTAGGCTGGTCAGTGGTCCCCCATCAACTGTACAGCCGCGCTGTGGAATCGTCCAACTTCCACCTGTTCGGTCCAGTGAAGAACAGTCTCCAGGGACAATGATTTGATGGCACAGATGAGATGAAAGTGGCTGTGAAGAAGTGGGTACAACAGTCCACACCTGAATTTTTTCAAAGAGGATTCGAGAATTGGGTTCAATGATGATGCAAATGCATCGCTTATGATGGAGACTATGTTGAGTTACTCTACCAACATGTGCAATTTGAGCGTTAATAAAAAAGTTATTGTGGAATAACTTTTTTACGGGTCTTATAGAGGTTATTTTTCATGAAAGTTGGTTGTCAAATTTTCGAACTAAAGCCTAGTTCGTCATCAGGACTATGTCACTGGAGTAGTTGCTGCCACTCAGTTGGAAGAGTCCATCCGCAATTATCGTTAATTGTGGTACTTCTTCTTCTTGCTATTTCGATCCCTTCTTCTAGTTTTCTCTTTACTAAGTTTGACTGGTGGGCGATTATTTTCACTGAGTCCCAGTTTATGGAGTGTCCACTTGCTTGTATATGTCTGTCTAGCCCTGTTTTGTTCCCAATGTTCCTAATAGCTGCTTGGTGTTCTTTCATTCGGACCTTAATACTTCTCCCTGTTTCTCCAATATAGCTGAGTTCGCAGTTACAGTCGATGCAATAAATTACTCCTTCCTGCGATTGGATGTCCAATTCTTTCTGCTTTACAGCTGGCAGGAATTTCTTTATTTTGTTATTAAGATCTGGAGCTAGCCTGATATTATATTTTGCTCTGGTCTTTTTCAGTTTCTCGAAAAGTCCCTTGTGGTACGTAATTTTGCTGGTGAATTTGAAGTTATGTCCACTTTTGCATTACTTTCGGCACAATCCTCATATTATTTTAACTTTTATGCGAACTAGTGGAATTTAATTCGATTTTTTTTTCACTATTTGTTTTATTTTTGGCGGAAGTGCAAAAATTTAAATTGACCCCCCCCCCTTCCCATGAAAACTTGGCAGACGCAATCTTATATAAAATATTTAGTGAAAGTTCTAATGTTTGTGTTGAAACCCAACCGGGCACGGTTATTGCACATCGTAGTGTTGGGTGAGGGGGCTGGGTGTGTCCAGGGCCGACTTCAATGGGAACTATCCCCCCCCTCCTATTCATGCAAGGATATCGAAGGAAAACACTGGAAAACCAGTGGACAAGGGTAGTCAGCAACGGGAATCAAACCCATCATCTCCTATTCCAAACTGGTCCTTGAAAAATGAACCACCAAAACGTTGCTTACCACGTGACCTGGGGTGGTCAGCAAAGTTGTGGAATTGCTTTCTTCATGTGAATCGGCATCATTTTTAATATAAGCTCAAAAAACAAAATTTCTGTTGAAAAATGCAGGAATAGTGGGCAAATCTGATGGTCTTTTTTTCAGCATTTTTTTTTTTGTTTATGTTTTAATTTTCTTTTCTGATTCGAGATTCCGTTTGGGGGAGGGGGGACTAAATCGTTAAGAGCTCACTATTTTTCTGTTTTGTTTTTACCTAAACCTTTTCAAGGTTATTAAGGTTGCGAAACTGCAAATTTTGTTACGCTCGTGTTTTCCGGTAATGTTTTTAATTTTAGCATCATCATCGCAGTGTTCAAAATATTGCATAAATAGCAGTAAAATCCCCCTTTTTTATTAGGATTTTAAACTTCAAAAAATAAATGAGTAAAGAAATTGTGGATTTGTGTTTGTATTTTCAGAATTGTGGAGTTCAGGGTGTTTACTAGTCCTGAAAATCATGAAAAAGGTATGAATTCAGAAAAGTGTAATAAAAGTCAAGAAAAATTCAAATTTTGCTTTGGGGGTCATGAATTTCTTTTTATATTTAGTAATTGTTCATTTTCTGGTGACAATCTGAGTAATTCTCCATGCACCAACCACATAAGACATAAATGTGGTTTCCATATAATGATACAAGAGTTTAAAAAAAAGGGGGCCCTGTTTAATATATTTATGGATGCATGCATGCGTGATGCAAAATAAATGATACTGGTTGTCTTGGTACAGGGTGTCCACGTTCTGGAAAGTCAGAGGAAATCAGGGAAAGTCAGGGAAATGAAAATTGGTCAGGGAAAGTTAGCAAAATGCCTGAAATGTTGGTAAAAGTAAGGGAAAATCAGTGATATTTAAAAAAGTCAGGGACATTTCAATCACAGTTAGACTACAACTAGTTTTAACCCGGCGTCGGGGAGTGACGCCCTCATCGCCCAACACACTTGCACTTGGTGTTGCAGAGTCACTAACTTCCCCTTCCTACTAATGTAACCTTGTATTTCCTACCTATTATTGCAAGTTGTGTTACATTACTTGTTAACATTTCTCTTTTTGTTTTAGGTCATAGGAGTAGAAGAAAATTTGTGATATAAGTTATACCTTGTTAAAAGGCAATTAAGACTGCAGCAATGTCAAAGCGTTGCGTGTTTAATGAACAATGGTTGGATGAACAATTAAATCCTGAGTTTTCTGGTTGGATAGCTGCTGTGAACGACGACAATGAATCAGCATTTTGTAAAGTGTGCTCTAAAACTTTCAAGCTTAGCAGGGTGGGGCGTCGGGCAGTCTCCAGCCACGGAAATGGCCTAATAATTTGAAAAACATCCGTGCTAAAATGTCTCAGCCTAGTCTTGCTTCTTTCACTTCCTCTGTGAAAAAGAACTCTCTTTGTAATAACGAACTCTTGCCATCAACAAGCTCAGGAAATGTTGAATCAGTACTTCTAGAAAGTATTAAGTCTAATGACTCAAATACTTATGTTGTGAAAGATGAGGTGAAGATCAGTGACCTTAATGCTTACAGTAGCCAACAAAAGTATTTGGTGAAACACTTTTTCGACCATAATTATTTTTCTGCTGGACCAAATCGGTTCATTTTGGGATATGACATGTGTTGATTCGTGGGTTACAATGCCGCTTAGTTTGTATTTCACTCAGAGCGCATTTGAGCAATTCCATGTCAGATCAATCACATTCTTGACCTCACCATTTCTGATTTTGATGAAATTTGGTATGTAGCACACATATGACAAGGTAAGTAATTCTGCCAATTTTCAGATTTTTATTTTGAAAATTGTCCTAGATACACACATAATAAAAATCGTAATTTTCGTAAAAAATGACAAACTCGCAGGCTTATAAATGGCTGTAAAATTTTTCCTAATTGTAGTAGAGTGACAATTAAAACACAGTTGCAAAGCTAAAGGATTGATCTTTCTATAGATACCATACATGACCTTCTTACAACAGATTAAAGTTTCAAGGTCATCCACTGTGACCTTTGACCTTGAATATCTCAAAACATGCCATCTTAAAAAATTACGAAAAAAAAATATTTTATTGCTACAACATTCTTCTACCCATGTGCCAGATATTAGGCTGGCACCGCTATGGCAAGGCAGTGTAGGATTAATAGGACTGTCATGCTGCACCCTTCTGTATGTAAGGCACAGAGACATACCATGCAATAAATAAAAATGAAAAAACCATGAGGAATAACCACTCACCATAAAGATCATGGTAACCTTCAATGGACCACACACTTCCAACACGTCATTCATCGTGATGTAACTGGGCTTCCACAGGTTTACAGACTTCTTGCTTACGCTTCTTATTTTCGGGTGTGAAACATCGTTTTTTTTCTTTTTTTTTTTTCCTTTGCCTTATAATATGTTACTATAATGCTTGTCAATTCGATAAAATCACACATACACTCATTCATACAATTCAAGTAAAAACTATGTACATAAACCTTACATTCACAGGTGATTAAACCTTAGTCAACTCTAATTAGGGAACTCCTCCTTCTGTTTCACAACCTCTGCTACTCCCCCTGCAATTGTCACACCCATTCAGCCCCGCACATCCAATCCTCTAGTACTTTCGACAGGTCCCTGTCATCTTCAGGAGGCAGGTGTGTCTCATCCGCCCACCACAGCTCAAGTGAGCAGAGCCATCGAGGCATGGGCTCCAGTCGCTATCTCTGAATCGTTGTGTCTCTGGCGCCATCTATTGTCCCTGCTGCTCTTTTTTCCCTCTTTCTTTTTACGCTGCTGTTCAATTTTTATTAGGGCTTTCCATTGTTCGTTTAGGTTATTTGGCTCATTAATGTTGCATAATCTTGATCTGTTTTTTTCAATTAACACTGATTCTGCAATTCTTAACTGCTTTTCATTTTTACAGCTCTTAATAATTTTAATATCTTCAAACCTTGGACATTTTTGATTTTCCATACAGTATTGGGTCAATGCTGTCTTAGCCTCTTTTTATTCCAATTATTAATATGCTGGTTCAATCTATACTTTAATTTATTCTTGGTGCTGCCTATATATGACACAGGTGGTTGCTGGTTTATTGGGATTTCATAAATTCCTGCTCTATCTAATTGGCTAATTTTTTCATTTTTAATCACTAAATTTTTTACAGTAAGTACCTGATTTCCTACCTGTATGCCATACTTGCCACAAACTTTATTAATTTCTGCTGAAACATTTTCTATATATGGTATTGCACCCACATATTTTACAAGTTTTTTATCAGTCTTGACCTTATTGTAACCTTGAGTTACTTCATAAATCCATTTTTTTAATACCTGTTTAGGGTATCCAAAAGCATATGCAATTTTTTCAATATATTCAATTTCTTCCTTTCTATACTGTTCAATTGATGAATGTGTTAAACTTCTTTTAATTAGTGTTTTAACACTATTTCTTTTATGTGTTAATGGATGTGATGACTGAAATGGTATAAGTACTGGGATATATGAAGATTTTCTATGCACTCTGAATTGTAAATTCTCCTCTGTTTTAATAATCAAAACGTCTAAAAATGCCAAAGTATTGTCATGTTCTTGTTCTACTGTCAGTTCTATAGATGGATAAATTTCACTATACTTTTTTGTCAAGTCCTCAAGTTCATCATTTTTTAGCCTGGATAACAGAAAAATGTCATCAACATATCTGCAGTATATCAGTATATCAGTGGGATGTAAGGTCAGGTGATGCGTAACATCACAGCCTCTCCTTGACAAATGTCAACCCCGCCTTCTCGTGGTGCATCCTGTTCCCACTAAAGGGGCTCTGACGACCGCAAATAGCGGTATAACTATACCATCGGGATCAGAGGAAATGCTATCCCACACTCACCAACCCGCTTGGCCAGCGTGGTGAGTTATGGCCAAACACCTCCAAAATGACTCTACAACTTAAATCTTGGCCATCAGTCTCCGGCAGCTGGAATGTACCTGGCCAAGGCAGCGGCCAGTGCGACATGAAGGCAGAGGGTGCTAAGAATCCCCGGAGGACCGGACTAGGCTGCCATTTGATGCTGACCTTGGCTACCTACAACGGACGCTCCCTATCTTCTGATTCAAGGCTTCTTGAATTGGAAGAGGAACTACAAAGGATCAAGTGGGACATCGTCGGGCTGAGTGAGGTAAGGAGAAAAGGAGAAGATCTCATTGAACTGAAAAGTGGACATCTCTTCTATTATCGTGGGACAGATACTGGCAGAACTAGTGGTGTTGGATTTATAATAAACAAGAAACTGAAGGATAAAGTGGTAGAAGTTGAAAGTTCCTCTGACAGAGCTGCACGACTCGTTATCCGACTATCGAGAAGATACCAGGCTCAGATTATTCAAACTTATGCACCCACCACAAGTCATCCTGAAGAAGAAATTGAAGAATTTTATGAGGAAATTCGTCATCTAAATAATAAAGGTAAGCAGCACTTGAAGATAATTATGGGAGATTTCAATGCAAAAATAGGGCACCGGCAACAGAATGAAACTTCAGTAGGTAAATTCGGTCACAGCAACAGAAACCAGCGTGGAAATACTCTCGTTGAGTTTGCAGAGGCAGAAGGATTTTTCATCTTGAATTCCTTTTTCAAGAAAAAGCCACACAGGAAATGGACATGGAGACATCCAATTGGGACGACAAGTGAAATTGATTTTATTATGTGTAACAAAAAATTCGTCATCGAAGACTGCAGTGTGCTAAACAAGTTCAACACAGGTAGTGACCATAGATTGGTGAGATGTAAGATGCACCTCAACACTAAACTGGAACGTGGCTAGCTCATAAGACAAACAAAATGTATTGACGTAACCAACCTTAAAAAACACCATAATACTTTCAAGTTGGAACTGAAGAACAGATTCTCTGCTTTAGAAGGCCTAACATCGGAAGAAGTGGATATTTCGGAAGTTAACAGAAAAGTAACCAAAGCTCTTACGGAAACAGCAACAAAATTAGCTGGGTCTAAGAACAAGTTGCATGTAAACAAATTATCAGGAAAAACGAAAATGTTGATGCAAAAAAGAAGAGAGATGAGGACAACTAAAGAAGATGTGACTTCCAAAGTGGAATATATAGAGCTATGCAAGACAGCACGAAAAAGTATCACTGAAGACGTAAGGAAATTCAACTGTGAGCTAGTGAGGAAAGCAATTGAAAACAACCAAAGCCTAAAGATAGCAAAGGGACATCTCAGTAAGGGAAGAAAACAGATTATGGCTCTGAGAAAAGAAGATGGTTCTATAACAAGAAATAGAGGCGAAATTTTGACAAGAGTGAAAGATTTCTACTCCAAATTATATGAAAGGGATGATACATGTACTCCAGACATCATGAAAGGTACCAGAGTTCTTTCAGTCCTCCCAGCAGAAGTTGCTCATGCAATCAAGAACATGAAGCGGGGGAAAGCTCCAGGAGAAGATGGAATTACTATAGACATCATACAAGAAGCAAGTGGAGAAATTGAAACAGTACTCGCCCAAATTTTCACTCGATGCCTTAATGAAGGGAAGATTCCTGAGGATTGGAACAATGCTACAATGATCCTGCTACATAAAAAAGGTGACATTGAGGATCTCGGGAACTACAGACCTATCAGCCTCCTATCAGTGGTTTATAAAATCTTCACTAAAGTTCTTTCACACCGCTTGAAGGTAACACTGGACATGGCTCAACCGAGAGAACAAGCTGGATTCAGGAGTGGCTACAGCACAATAGATCATATCCATGTACTGAGAGAACTAATTGAAAGAGCGAGGGAATATGAACTTCCATTGTGCATGGCTTTTATCGATTATGAAAAAGCCTTTGATTCGGTGAAACCATCAGCAGTTACCACGGCTCTGAAATCCTGCGGTATTGAAGATGCATACATTAATATTATTAATAACATCTATGAAAATGCAAGTGCAAAGATTCGGCTGTTTGAAAATACAACACACATAAAAATTGGAAAGGGAGTGAGACAAGGTGACACCATATCTCCAAAGCTCTTTAATGCCACATTGGAAAATGTCTTTCAATCACTGAACTGGGAAAACAAAGGGATAAAGATTAATGGAGATTATCTAACCCACCTTCGTTTTGCTGATGACGTAGTCATTTTTGCAACTACCCCATCAGAGCTGCAGAGTATGATCCAGGAACTTGCTGACAAGAGTAAAGAAGTGGGATTAAAAATGAACTTTCAGAAGACAAAAGTGATGTTCAATGCTTTTACAAGAAATGAAGATTTATCGATTGATGGAGAAAAACTGGAGATAACAGATACGTATGTTTATCTTGGACAGCAGATATCAAGTGAGGGTCACATTGATGAAGAAATTAATCGGCGTACAAAACTTGCCTGGAGAGCTTTTGGAAGAAACAGCATAATTTTCAAGAGCAATATGCCATTATGTCTTAAAAGAAAAGTGTTTGATCAATGCATCCTTCCAGTGCTTACGTATGGTGCAGAGACGTGGACCTTAACTAAAAGAGACATACAAAGGCTGCAGACAACTCAAAGAAGCATGGAGAGGTGCATGCTTGGTATAACCAGGAGAGATAAGAAGAGGAACTCGTGGATCCGAAATATGACGAGAGTGAAAGACATCATGATCAGAGTTAAATCCCTGAAATGGCAATGGGCTGGACATACTGCCAGAAGGACAGACCATAGATGGACAGCCGAAATTTTAGATTGGATTCCAAGGGACAGGAAAAGACCCAGAAAAAGACCACATGGGAGATGGGTGGATGAAATTCGTAAATATGCGGGAGTGACATGGAGGAGACTGGCACAAGACAGACCGTTGTGGAGGAAACTTGGGGAGACCTTCGTCCAGCAGTGGATTGATAATGGTTGACAATGATGATGATGATGATGAAATCAGTGGTGGATCCTCGAGTTTACTTATTATTTTTCCTCAATGTCACTCATTATAATTTCAGCAAATAAAGTTGACAGTGGTGACCCCATAGGTCCACCATGATTTTGTTTGTACATCTTGTTGTTAAACTTAAAAATGTTATTTTCATATATGTACAATAAAATTTCTCTTAACTCCTCTATTTGTATTGCATTCATTGTCTGTAGCACATACAATTTTTCAATAATTATTTCTATTGCCTGAGGTACTGGTGTGCTAGGAAAAAGAGCTCTCACATCCATACTAGCCATATGATATTCACTTAAATCTTGTTTAATTACTTTAATTTTCTCAATAAATTCGTATGTATTCTTCACAGTGAACCTGAAGACAAGGTTCACTGTGAAGAATACATACGAATTTATTGAGAAAATTAAAGTAATTAAACAAGATTTAAGTGAATATCATATGGCTAGTATGGATGTGAGAGCTCTTTTTCCTAGCACACCAGTACCTCAGGCAATAGAAATAATTATTGAAAAATTGTATGTGCTACAGACAATGAATGCAATACAAATAGAGGAGTTAAGAGAAATTTTATTGTACATATATGAAAATAACATTTTTAAGTTTAACAACAAGATGTACAAACAAAATCATGGTGGACCTATGGGGTCACCACTGTCAACTTTATTTGCTGAAATTATAATGAGTGACATTGAGGAAAAAATAATAAGTAAACTCGAGGATCCACCACTGATATACTGCAGATATGTTGATGACATTTTTCTGTTATCCAGGCTAAAAAATGATGAACTTGAGGACTTGACAAAAAAGTATAGTGAAATTTATCCATCTATAGAACTGACAGTAGAACAAGAACATGACAATACTTTGGCATTTTTGGACGTTTTGATTATTAAAACAGAGGAGAATTTACAATTCAGAGTGCATAGAAAATCTTCATATATCCCAGTACTTATACCATTTCAGTCATCACATCCATTAACACATAAAAGAAATAGTGTTAAAACACTAATTAAAAGAAGTTTAACACATTCATCAATTGAACAGTATAGAAAGGAAGAAATTGAATATATTGAAAAAATTGCATATGCTTTTGGATACCCTAAACAGGTATTAAAAAAATGGATTTATGAAGTAACTCAAGGTTACAATAAGGTCAAGACTGATAAAAAACTTGTAAAATATGTGGGTGCAATACCATATATAGAAAATGTTTCAGCAGAAATTAATAAAGTTTGTGGCAAGTATGGCATACAGGTAGGAAATCAGGTACTTACTGTAAAAAATTTAGTGATTAAAAATGAAAAAAATTAGCCAATTAGATAGAGCAGGAATTTATGAAATCCCAATAAACCAGCAACCACCTGTGTCATATATAGGCAGCACCAAGAATAAATTAAAGTATAGATTGAACCAGCATATTAATAATTGGAATAAAAAGAGGCTAAGACAGCATTGACCCAATACTGTATGGAAAATCAAAAATGTCCAAGGTTTGAAGATATTAAAATTATTAAGAGCTGTAAAAATGAAAAGCAGTTAAGAATTGCAGAATCAGTGTTAATTGAAAAAAACAGATCAAGATTATGCAACATTAATGAGCCAAATAACCTAAACGAACAATGGAAAGCCCTAATAAAAATTGAACAGCAGCGTAAAAAGAAAGAGGGAAAAAAGAGCAGCAGGGACAATAGATGGCGCCAGAGACACAACGATTCAGAGATAGCGACTGGAGCCCATGCCTCGATGGCTCTGCTCACTTGAGCTGTGGTGGGCGGATGAGACACACCTGCCTCCTGAAGATGACAGGGACCTGTCGAAAGTACTAGAGGATTGGATGTGCGGGGCTGAATGGGTGTGACAATTGCAGGGGGAGTAGCAGAGGTTGTGAAACAGAAGGAGGAGTTCCCTAATTAGAGTTGACTAAGGTTTAATCACCTGTGAATGTAAGGTTTATGTACATAGTTTTTACTTGAATTGTATGAATGAGTGTATGTGTGATTTTATCGAATTGACAAGCATTATAGTAACATATTATAAGGCAAAGGAAAAAAAAAAAAAAAAGAAAAAAAAACGATGTTTCACACCCGAAAATAAGAAGCGTAAGCAAGAAGTCTGTAAACCTGTGGAAGCCCAGTTACATCACGATGAATGACGTGTTGGAAGTGTGTGGTCCATTGAAGGTTACCATGATCTTTATGGTGAGTGGTTATTCCTCATGGTTTTTTCATTTATGAATTGCACGTAAACTGTGCGCACTTTGCAAGTGGTTAATACCTTAAAAGTGCAAATATAATAATGCAATAAATATTTCTTACGTTGAGGATTTGTGTTTATTATGCATGAAATGTGTATATATTATAACAGATCAACAGATTTATCAGAAATATGCTATGTGACAGCAATTTTACTTGATAGACACAATTTTCAGCAGTAAATAATGTCAACAAATCTGTGAGATCAGAGATTGAAACCACCCATTTTAGCCAATGGCAGGGCTTCTTCTTAGCCAATGACAAAGCTTCTTATTGGAGCCAATGACAGGGTTTCTTATTAAAGCCAATGGCAAGGCTTCTTATTACAGCCAATGAGAAATCTTACTGGTACACCATTTTACATTTGCTGTTATTTCAATTCTGAGCTTGTGAGTGTGTGGTTATCAATTTATCTGTAACATTGTTAACTGTTTAATTGTTATTTTATTTTATCTTTATTGTTATCTTTATTTAATCAATTTCTTTTTATCAAACTATATTTATTTATCATTCTTTTTGCAGATGCAGTTTCATTAACCAAAATGGACTTTAAAAGTCAAAATTTTTGTTGCAATCCTCTGGGTAAAAGTGGACACACAAGCAGGGATCGCATTCCTCCTAAAATTCCTAAAATTCCTAATATTTTGTGACCCTCCTTAAATTCCTAAAATTAGACCTAAAATTTGCTATTCATCCTAAAATTTTCGTAAGCTTATTTTTATTAAAAACACAACCGTTATTAACGCCAATAAACTTACCATTACGGTAAGGTAAAAAGACCTGTTATTGTAGAAACACAGCCTATATGCTGTGCTGCTGAAGGGAGGGAAAAATGACGCCATCGAGATGCACTTGCTTCGGGGCGGGCGTTCCATTTTTTTGCCTTCGAACAGTTTTCGAGAGTAACAAGAGATCTAAGGGAAAAGGGGAGGGGTCATTTTCACCCCTGGTTTGCGCTTTGCAGACGAACTCCGTGGCACGCAGAAGATCATACTTTATTTTTGTACATGCCTTGTGGAACCTCCTCTTTCTGCTGATGTTTTGTTATTGTAAACCGCAGGTGGGTGGAAGCAAAGAGGAAACGTGGTCTCCTTCCGTAACCTCCGGTAATGACGATGGGATGGTAGCTGAGTATTATCTTGGCAGGCAGTAGAGCACGTGATCATTGACCTTCGATCATGCGTCGGCGACAGCGACCTTCGATGCGCAATATATCTCGGCTCCGACTCGCTTTGACTGAACTTGCGTGAGATGCGTATGATAGTTTCTGGTTTTACATCTTTTATGGTGTTCTCTGTGCTGTGTGCAGGTTCAGTTCTCTAGTGATGACCTGCTTTTTTTTTTTTTTTTCATATCTTCTGACATCCTCGCAGCCAAATTTTGGGAAGTTGTCTGGTTTTGCAATATTGGAACGTGTTTTTGTACTTCCCTTTCATTTTCTGGTTAGTAATACAAGTGTTTAAGATGCCTAAATCCAAAACGAAATTTCAAGATGCGTGGCTCGCCAAAGAATTGGACGGAGTGAAGTTGAAAGAATGGTGTTCTGCAACTGAAACAATATTTTCTGCTAAGTGTATATTGTGTTCAGAAATTTTCAACATTTCTAATAGTGGCTTTTCACAAGTAAAAGCGCATCATAAAGGAAAAAAACATTTGCAGAAATTTCAAAGTAAATTTCAAAATAAGTCCATCCTGAAAGCCTTTGGAGGACGGGATCTTCAGCCCAAAACAAATATTAGTGAAGTACTGAGTCATGATTTACAGTTGGCTAAAGCCGAAGCATTATGGGCCATGAAAGTTGCTAAGGACAATATGTCTTTTGTTTCATGCACTGAAACAGTTGAACTTTTCAAAGAAATGTTTCCTGATTCTGCTATTGCAGCCAAAATGCAACTTAAAGAAAAAAAAGTTGCTTATGTGATATCACATGGATTGGTCAAAATATTTTGAAGAGGATTTGAAAAAAGACATTGCATCTAGTAGCCCAGGAAAAGTTACTTACTATAGCATTTGATGAAACTACAAATACACAAGTGAAACGGCAGTTGGATGTGTATCTCAGGTACTGGTCTTCAGAAATAAATTCAGTTTCTTGCCGATACCTAACAAGCGTTTTTCTGGGTCATGTAACAGCAGATATTTTGCTAAAAGAAATTCTTGATGTGTTATCATCCTTCAATATTTCGTTGAACAGAATTATTTGTGTATCCATGGACAGCCCAAATGTAAATAAGTGCTTTTTACGCAAATTCAATGAAGTTGTAAAACAAGAAACAGGCCAGAAATCTTTGGAACTAGGTTTTTGCAACCTGCATGTTGTTAGTAATGCATTTAAAATTTTTTTGACAAGCTTAAATATAGATTTTGACGAATTTGCTACTGTTATGCATTACTTTTTAAAGAGTAGTGCTGCAAGACGAGAGGATTATAAATCTGTCGAGGATATAACATTGGTCACTGCCAAATTTCTTTTGCGTCATGTCAGCAACAGATGGTTAACCGTTGGTTCTGTAGCCCAGAGGCTCTTGGATCAATGGCTAAATATTACAGAATATTTTTTAAACTTCTTGCCATCTCAAAAAATATTTGAAAAACAACTGCGCAATTCGGCAAGGTATAAAAGAATTCACTGTTTCCTGAAAAATGAGCTTACTCCTTGCTATTTAGCATTAATTTCATTTTCACACCAAAATTTTGAAAAGTTTTCATTATGTTATCAGAGTGAAGAACCAAAAATACACCAGTTATATTCTGATTTAAATACTTTAATGAGGAATGTTATGGCTCAGTTTATCCAAGATGATGTTATAGCAGGGAAATTTGGAGAAGACCTAAAGAATGTAGATTTTAAAAACAAAAATTCATGGAAAAAACTAGGGGAGTTAGAAGTTGGTATGAAGACAAAAACTCTCCTCAGGAATGTTCAGGAGACCAGGCAGAAATTATTTCTCTTAGATGTAAGATCATCACTAATTGCAACCACAAAATATTTAAAGTCAAATTTGCCATTCTGCAATCAAAAGCTAAGAGACATAGAAGTTTTAAAGGTAAAAGAACCAAAGAAAGAGTCAACTCAACTTTCAGTCACTGAAGGACTTTCGGAAATAACCAGAATTTCAAGTGTTTTGCATCTTTCTGAGGAACAAATTGATAGAGTAAGAGAAGAGTGGAAACTTTTAAATTGCGATAAGCCAACTCTAGATGAACTAGTGAAATTTTCAGAGGAAGGGCATATTCCAGTGCGGATTGATCATTACTGGCGTAATATATTTAGTATTAAAGACTCTAGCGGAAAAGAAAAATACTCAAATCTTGCTAAACTCATAAAGTCAATTTTAGTTTTACCTCATGGTAATGCTGATGCAGAAAGGGGATTTTCGGTTAACACTGCTCTGTTAAGGAAGGACAAGGCTAACTTAAAAGACTCAACTATAACATCATTAAGAATAGTTAAAAGGGCCATTAAACACTATGGATGTGTAAGTAAAGTTCCCATAACAAGAAATTTGTTAAATAGTGTTTGTGATTCACATAAATTTTATAAAGAGTATGTTGATAAGCTGAAGGAAGAAGAATCAAAAAAGGTAAAAGAAAGGAAGCAGAAAGAGAGGGAAAATAAGGAAAAGCAGCTAGAGAAAAAAAGAAAAGCTGAGTTTGATGACAAAATAAAAGAAAATGATGCAGAAATAGATAGACTTAAAAACGATAAAGAAGCCTCCCTAGCAGTAATTCAAGAGGGAACAGAAAGAATGAGAAAAGCTGTAGAAAAACAAAATACTGTTGAAATAGCAGTTGCCTCTAACTTGATCATCCAAGGTTCAGCTGAAATAAAGAAAACTGAAAGTAAATTAGTTGTGGTGGAAGCAGAAAAAGATAGGCTAATCAGGAAAAGGTTAAAACAATAATATGAAAAAAGTAATTCAGTGAACAATTGTACATAGTTCTTGGTTTTCAATTACCTTTTTAGGATATTATAGTTTAATGTGAAACCTGAAAACTTTACTGTGAAAATCGTGAATTGCTTCTGGTTCAACAGCATATTAATGTTCAAAGTGAAACTTGAATGTGGTAAATATACTTGAATATGATAATAACACGTGAAAAGATAAGAACTGAACATTAGAAGTAAATCATACTTAAACTTTAGACATTAGACGTTATGCAAAAAATTTGGGTGTGAACTTCGACCATATATACTAATGGACTGCGCATTGGCAATAGCTGCATCAAAGCCGCCATGGCTCAAACATTGGGCACGTCATCATCAGACTCCAAATTTCGTGTACAAATTCTGTTATGATTACTAATTTACGCTGCAGAACTTCAGTGTTTTCGGTGTATTATGTGAATGCACCTCATATATAATGAAAACTCTTCAGGTAAGTTTACTTATGAGCTATATACATGCATGATCGTGTTGTTTACATTTTGTGATTTATAATGTGATGAACATTTGCGAAGAATTTGGAACATGCATTCCATTTTTTTTTCTTTCTTAAGTTACTATATTTTTATATCAATAGCTGCAAGTTTCTGGTTAAGTAATTGAACTTTATTGACTTGGGTATTTAATTCGTTTCTTACCCATGAAAAATCATAGAACTTTCTTTACTATATCGGTCAGAGCAACCATAAGCACAGCAGGAGTAACCCATCTTTTTGATTGTTGTCATGTGATTTTATGTTGGAGCCAGAAATTTTGATGTCATGCGCAGTCTATCAGTATATATGGTTGAAGGGTGTGAAGCAAACTCTTTACAATGTATACAAAGTTGTTTTACTAGATGTATACAAATATACATCTAGTTTTTATTGAAATACACTCCTAAAATTTTCCTAAAATTTTTCTAAAAATTCCTAAAATTCCTAAAATTCTAACCTAAAATTTTCCAGAAGTATGCTATGATCCCTGCACACAAGGTTTAGAAAGAATCTGAGAAAAGTACAGCCTTGGATGGTTCAGAATGTCTAAATATAACATTAGAACAGAAAATATGTAGTTCATGCAGAAAATCTATCTCTGAAATGCCAGGTCCTTCATGTATAATTGAAACAGATGCAGAGGCAGAACAACCTCGGTTAAGTGAAGATAATTCAGAAGGAGTGGTGAAGAGTGAGATATGAACTGACAGAGACACAACTTTGGATAGTCTGAATGATACGTTACTTTCTCTAGGCGAATCTCCTGTGAAAAAAAAAAAGATTAGGTGTTGGACAGTACAGTAAGAAGAAATATCAGAAAATTGGTGAAGTGATAAAAGACTACATAGGTGTTCCAGAATGTGATAATCCTGTGACAGTGTCTGATGAATCGGTCATGATTTCACAGTTGAAAGAAAAATTTCAAGAAACAGACTCTAGCAGTGTTGAAGTCCAAATACTAACAATATTACCTAGAACATGGAGTATTCGTAAAATTCAGGAAGAATTTGGTGTAACATATTACATGGCACGAAAGTCAAAAAATCTTGTGGAAGAGCAGGGTATTTTAGCAACTCCATACAGTTGAAAACGTTATTGCATACTATAATAGTGATGAAGTGAGCCGTTGTTTACCAGGAAAAAAAGATTTTGTTACAATGATGGAATCAGGATCAAAAGTACAAAAACAGAAACGTCTTATTCTAGGAAATTTGAAAGAGATATTTCAAGGATTTAAAGACAAGAATCCTAATGTCAAAGTGGGGTTTTCAAAGTTCTGTGGTTTACGCCCAAAGAATTGTGTGCTGGCTGGTGCAAGTGGAACACACTGTGTCTGTGTGTGTTGTGCTCATGAAAATGTTAAACTTATGCTAGCAGGGTGCAAATTGCAAGATTTAACTCGTAATGATGAATTACCAGTTAGGACATACAAAGATTGCCTTGCAAGAATAACTTGTAACCCTCCTCTTCCAGAATGCTTCTTCTTCAAGTGTGATTCTTGTCCTGGTATAGCACACTTACTAGAGCAAATAAGTAGCTTATTCACCGTGAATGGGATTGATGAAATTGTATATAAATTGTGGACTACAACTGATCACACAACACTTATGACAGTCTGTAACACTGTAGAAGAATTCCTTGAGACCTTTGAATCAAAAGTGAAATTGCTATTGCCACATTCTTTTATAGCTATTCAGCAGTCATACTTTCTGTCAAATCTGAAAGAACACCTTGATGATAATCAGTGTGTTGTGCGATTTTGCTGAGAATTATTCCTTCATACTGCAGGATGCAGTCCAAGGATACCACTGGAACAATTCCCAAGCTACTATTCACCCTTTCGTCGTGTACTACAAAAGTTCACACACACTTCAGTTGGATCATGTTTCTTTTGTTGTCATCTCAGAATGTCTTAAGCATGACACTATCAGTGTTCACCTTTTCCAGAGCCAATTGTTGCAGTTTATGTCATCACATTTTGACAAGAAAGTAGAACACATCTATTACTTCTCAGACGGTGCAGCCTCACAGTATAAGAACAGGAAGAATTTTGTCAACCTGTGCCATCATGATGTGGATTTTGGTATCACAGCTGAGTGGCATTTCTTTGCCACCTCACATGGAAAGGGGCCATGTGATGGCGTGGCAGGCACCATTAAGAGATTAGCTGCACGTGCCAGCCTTCAGTGTTCATACAATGACCAAATTATGACACCGCGACAACTGTATGATTGGGCTTCCAGAAACATTCCTTCGTGCCATTTTAAGTACAGCACGGACAAGGACTATGAGAACTACAAGAAGTTCCTCGAGATACGTCATGCTAGTGCTCGACCAATTCCTGGTACTCAAAAACTTCACTGTGTAATACCAGTAAGCCGCACAGCTATTAAAACCAAGATGTATTCAAACTCAACTGAATACAAGGTTGAGTCAGTATTGCTAAATCCAATAGAACTGGATCTGGAGGATATTCGTGGCTATGTTATTGTTGAGTATGATAACCAGTGGTGGGTTGGTTGTGTTTTGGATGTGAACATTCATACAGAACAAGTTAAGATAAGTTTTCTGCACCCACATGGACCTTCAGTGTCATTCACATACCCACAGAAGCCAGTTATATTAGAAGTGGATAAAACAGCGGTCATTACGAAGGTTTACCTACGAACAGCAACAGGTCGGACATATTTTATGGAGAGAAGCGAAATAGAGATGGTCACTAGCAAGATGGCATCACATTCTTTTGGTTTGCAACCTTATTAACCAAGTGGTTCACTTGTATGTGTACACCACTAATATAACCTGTAACACATTGTGAAATTAATACATACATGCATCTGGAAAACAGTTATTGTACATTTGTCCGAACCTAACCTGGAGGACATATACTCCTATTAATCCTACACTGTCTTGCCATAGCGGTGCCAGCCTAATATCTGGCACATGGGTAGAAGAATGTTGTAGCAATAAAATATATTTTTTTCGTAATTTTTTAAGATGGTATGTTTTGAGATATTCAAGGTCAAAGGTCACAGTGGATGACCTTGAAACTTTAATCTGTTGTAAGAAGGTCATGTATGGTATCTATAGAAAGCTCAATGCTTTAGCTTTGCAGCTGTGTTTCAATTGCCACTGTACTACAATTAGGAAAACAGTTACAGCCATTTATAAGTGTGCGAGTTTGTCATTTTTTACGAAAATTTCGATTTTTATTATGTGTGTATCTAGGACAATTTTCAAAATAAAAATCTGAAAATTGGCAGAATTACTTACCTTGTCATATGTGTGCTTCATACCAAATTTCATCAAAATCAGAAATGGTGAGGTCAAAAACTTATTTTTTTTTATTGATCTGACATGGAATGTCCCATTTGCCATTCTAAATGGGCCATATTCAATAGTCGCCAATTATTACCCATTAATCTTTTTCTTGTGATTTTTGTGGGTTTTGTTATGTGTAGTGTGATAATAAGTCATTCTTAGGTTTTCAGAAATGAGTAAAAAAGCGGTGATCCCTGTTGGAGCTCGCCAGGCGGCCGTGAACATGATGGAATCCGGAATGCGCATCACCAACATTGCGAGGGCCCTGAAGATCTGACACCAGTTCATTTCAGCTACCCTGCAACGTTATAAAAAGACTAGGGCCGTCGAGAACAGTCCGCAATGTGGTAGGCCTCGTTCTACTGCGTTGCGTCAGGATAGATGCATCCTCCGTTGATCTCGTGCTGATCCCACCTTGACTGCTGTGGACATCGCCACCGAATTCCGCAACGGCGACAACCTGAACATCAGCCGAATGACCATCTCTTGTCTCATTGCTGGTGGATTAAATGGAAATCACCCCGCGAAGAAACCACTCATCGGAGTCAACAATCGACGAGCCAGAGCCGCGTTCGCTCGCCGTTTTCGACACTGGACCGCGGCGGACTGGAGTAAGGTGCTTTTCACTGACGAGAGCAAGTTCAACTTGTTGGGAAGTGATTCCGATACGTATGATGTCCGTGTGGCCAGAGATTCAATCCCCAGAATCATTATTCTGTCAATCTTGATGATGGGGCCCTGGAATGGGCCCCATCATCAAGATTGACGGAATAATGACCGGCCAGAGTTACACGAACATGCTCATCAACGATGTCTTCCCATGGGCAAACCAGAACATGCCACCCGGATGGATCATGCAGCATGACAACGACCCGAAGCACACCTCCAGAGTAGCGAAGGCAGCCTTCCAGCAGCAACAGGTCACACTTCTTGACTGGCCAAGCCAATCTCCAGACCTCAACCCCATCGAGCACATGTGGGAGGAGCTGGAGAGACGATGTGCGAAGAAAACCTGCTGGGATAGGGCCCAGAAGTTCGATCAGCTGTCTGCAGAATGGGCGCAAATTCCGCTGGTCACCGTCGAGAAGCTAGTGGACTCGATGCCGGCCCGTTGTGCAGCTGTTATTAAGTCTCGTGGTTATCCCACTAAGTATTAGTTATTGTTTTGTCGTTTTCTCATACTTGTTTTCTGTTATCGTTGCATTAAATGAATGTGATACACACCTACTTTGTTGATCAATTTGTATGATCTTTGCGATTAAGCTCGGTACCTGATCTGTGTTAAGGTTTCCGATCCATCTGCATATGGGTCATGTTTACAACTGAATAACGCATATCATATCCCAAAATGATCCGATTTGTTCCAGCAGAAAAAATATTATGGTTGAAAAAGTGTTTCGCCAAATACTTTTGTTCGCTACTGTATGTAGTGAAAGATGATGTAACAAAGTCGGAAATAATATGGGCCATGGAAGTGTTGTCCAAGCGAATGTCTCTGAACTCTTGTAAACAGATTAACAAAACATTTCAGTTAATGTTTCCTGACAGTTCCTATTAGTAGTTGGTTCTAATTCTGACTATTAGATAGCAGCTCTAATCATTCTACTATTCTCTTTTACGTGCAATATTTCAAAATAACTTGTACAATATTCTAGAGGATAGTGCTTACCTTGGCATTCCTTGCTAGCGATGAGAAACATTTCACACACGTGCTGTGAAGTAAAGCTATTCATCTCATACAACAGACCTAGGACAATAACACAACAAAGACCGGAAAGCACGTGTGTGAAATGTTTCTCATCGCTAGCAAGGAATGCCAAGGTAAGCATTATCCTCTAGAATATTGTGCAAGTTTCCTGACAGTGTGATAGCTTCAAAATTTACTTTAGGCAAAAGCAAAGCATCTTATGTGATAAACTAAGGATTGGCACCACATTTCAAAGAGTGTTTAATGGATGATCTGAAGCAGTGCACTGACTTTGTAATTTGTTTTGATGAATCACTAAACAAAATTGTTCAGCATGGGCAAATGGATCAGTTTGTTCGTTATTGGGACATCAATCTGCAAAAAGTTTCCACTAGATACTTAAGTAGTGTGTTTTTAGGACGGGCAACAGCTAATGACCTTTTAGAGAAATTCATTAAAGGTGCACCTCTTCCCTTGGATAACATGCTACAAGTGTCAAAGAATGGACCTAACGTTAATCTCAGCTTTCTTCGAAAGCTGAAAGATAAACTTAGAACTGAAAATCCAGATGGTAAATTATTAGTTGACATTGGAGTATGTGGTCTTCATGTGGTCAATGGAGCTATGAAAACTGGACTTGAAGCAGTGAAATGGGATATACATCACTTTCTGCGTAATTTGTACTATCTTTTAAAAGATAGTCCTGCTTGCCGTGCAAATTATACTATGATTACTGGATGTAAAGATTTCCTTTTGAAATTTTGCACTGTAAATTGGTTGGAAAACATTAATTGTTTGACTAGGGCATTGCTTGTCTATGATCATATCAAGAAATATGTTCAAGAATCATCGGTTTCCAGCAAACAGCACACGTTTCTTGCAGAATTCATTGAAAGTCCACTGTTGAAATGCAAATTGGCTGCATTTGGGACTATAGCTTCAGAGTGTGAATCTTTTTGAGAAGGTTCCAGAGCCCAAAGCCTTTAATTCCTTTCTTACACACTGATTTGCTGGATCTGATGAAACATTTGATGGCACAAAGCTTGAAGCCTGACAAATTCAGTGAAGCTAATAGTGTCTCAAAACTGCTAACTTTAGATGTATCAAAAAGTGAAAATCTTCTCTCAATTGAGAAAGTTGATATTGGATTTAGTGCTAAAAAGCTATTAAAAGAAGTGAAGTGCTCAGAAAGGGAGAAATTAAAGTTTAAGCTTGAATTTAGGAAACTTGTGACCAGTATGATTGAAAAACTTCATGAAAAAAGCCCACTAAAATTTAAGTTTGTCCGTGGGGTAACTTGTTTGGACCCAAATATTATAGTGCAGCAGCCGAGTCTAGGCAAGAAGAGAGTGGAAATTGTGCTCAAAGTTTTACTTAGTGCAAACAGGGTTTCAGATGACTGTGCTGAAAAAGTTAATAAACAGTACGCTTCATTGTGTGTAGAAGCTCAATCAACTTTAAAGTCTCAGTTTGATGAATTTTTAGACAGTCATGATGATTCCATTGGATTAGACAAATTTTACAGTGCTCTACTTGACAACCAAAAACAATTCGGTGAACTTTGGGATGTAATAAAAATTTGTCTCATTATGTCTCATGGAAATGCTTCAGTGGAAGGTGGATTTTCTGTCAATAAGTCTCTTCTTGTGGAAAATCTCCTGGAAGAATCCCTGATTTGTCAGAGAACAGTTTTTGATGCCATTAAAAATGTTGGAGGAGTAGAACACATTGCCATAAATAGAAGGCTTCTTCTTTCTGTAAGAGCCTCCAGAGGAAGATATCAGGATTATCTTGAGAAAAAAAGTGTTCTTCAAAACAAAGAAAGAAAACTGAAGGAAAAAAGAAATGGAATAAAGGAATTGAAGGAAAAAAGACAAAGAGTACGGAAGGAACTAGAGTTGGAAGAAGCAGAATTGCAGGCGAAGATTTCAGATTGGGAAAAGAAGAAAAGTGGTGTGTAATATAAAAACAGTGACTGTGTTCCTACTGTAATATTTTTATAGTAACTGTTCTGAATATTGTGTATGGGTTTGTTTGAGTGTTTCTTCAATAAATGTAAAACCATGAAAAAAAGAGTAAACTTAAAATTAAAAAGGTGAGTTGGACGGCTATGAGGAAGGTGGAGGCTGTTAAATAAATAAATAAATAAATAAATAAATAAATAAGTAATTAAATGGATCAGTTATTTGGGAAACTTTATACATCAAATGGAAACAGTTTTAAATAATATAAGTTTCTGAATTATCCAATTCAATTTTATTTTATCATGGCACATAATATTGAAAAACAAATAAACCTATTTGTGTAAGGTCAGGGATTTCTTATATATTTGGTCAGGGAAAGTAGGTTTGATAATTCTGTGTACACCCTGTGGTAATATGTGTGTGTGCAGATTGCTGTATGCTGACGACACAGTCCTGTTGGCAGACTGGAAAAGTTTGTTGCAGAGTGTGTTGTCATTGATGTACAAAGTTTGTATGAAATTCAAACTGAGTATAAATAAGGGAAGAACCAAAGTAATGGTTTTTGAGTTGGGAACTGTTCTTACTGAATGCAAGATAAGTCTTAATGGCTCAGAGATTGGACAGGTGAATGAGTTTGTATATTTAGGAAGTATGTTTGACAGAGAGAACAAATTAGATCGCGATATTAGTAGGCGAGTGAATTCTTCATTGAAAGTCATAGCTGCCTTAGGAGGATTTCACAGGAATGTTGGCTTATCAAGGAAGTCCCGAATGTCTGTGTGTTAAAGTGTACCGTAATTTCGGGTAAATAACCCGCACCTCCGTATATGCCGCACCTTTGCAGTAAGGTGTAGTAGTAGTACCAAGGAGGTTAGAATAATATATCTGGAGATGCCCTTGTTAATGGAGAAGTACCACTTTGCGTGAAGCCTGTAACCACGAGCGACGACTGTCAAAGTGTTGGAAAGCTGATGGTTTTCAAAGCTATTGCAATGCTTTTTGTGTAGGCTGAATCGCTTTCTTTCATCGCAAATGTATTGCTGTTAATGTATGAGAAAATACTGAATTTATAAAATTCTTAATTATTTTGAGGCTCCTTCCCATTTTATTTTAAATTGAAATCCACGAACGTTAGGGCAAATTCTAAGCAAAGCATAACATTAAAATTAAAAACTTCGCTTGTATAAGAAGTATAATTCATTCCGGCTTGATATTAACATGATTTCTGCAACCAAAAATCACGCAATTCCAGAATATACACAGTTGAAATTACAGAGGCACCATGTGAAAAACGTCAAATTCCTACACCTGGCTGCTTCACAGTTAAGAAACTCAGGGCATTGCCAGAAGTATTATTCTAACCTCCTTGAGTAGTACCATGGCGGAATCTTGAAAACATTACGTAGATAAAAATATAGTACCTGCTTTATTTCTTAAATACACCAGAGTTGAATAATTACGAAATGCATATAGCGTATGAAATCCGTTTATTTTCATGGTGTAGACAAAGATCTACCGGAAATTATTAGAATGTCAGCAAAGCTTCCACCAGGCCCTACAATTCCACCACTCTTTGGACGACTAAAGAATCATAAACCTGGATCTACCCTTAGACCTATAGTTGCAAAAAACAAAGCTCCTACATACATATTAGAAAAATCCGTAGCTAAATTCTTCTCTGAACGTTTAAAAAAACTCTGATTACGTAATCAAGTCAACAAAAGAATTTGTGGAGCGCGCAATAAGGTTAAATATATTTGATAATGATATAATGGGAAGTTTTGACATAGTGTCTTTGTATCCATCTATACCTATACCAGAAGCTGTCGCAAATCTTGAAGAAATAATTGTCACTTCCCGTGAATTCACACCAACCCAAACAAAGAAAATTATCGCCGCCTTAAATCTCATTACTAACCACAACTACTTCAAGTTGGATGGAAACATCTACAAACAAACTAAAGGAGCACCGATGGGTTCGCCTTTATCTGCAGTCCTTGCGGAAGCAGTACTTAGACCGCTAGAAGATCTCATCCTTTTAAATTGTATCAAGAAACCCCGAGTTTGGATCCGCTATGCAGACGACATATTCTTCATATGGGAACATGGAGTAGATGAATCAAATGATTTCATGCGCAAGATAAACAACCTACACAATACAATAAAGTTCACCATGGAGCTTGAAAAAGACGGGACGTTGAATTATCTTGACATCGCGCTCAGAAGAAATAGAACATCCAGCTTCGATTTTAACGCTTACTATAAACTGACCGCAGTACCGAACCTTGTCCCTCCTCATTCGCACTGCCCAAAGGAGTACAAACTTTCCGCATTTAGAGCGTGGTTCTGTAGAGCGTACAACGTATGCAAACCCGACTATCTGAATAATAAAGAAGTTGAGAATATCTATAGCAAAGGTCTAAAGGCTGGATATAAGAAGGATGATATAGACAGAGTACATAAGACTGTGAGAAATCGTATAATATCAGCAATAGAAAAATCGCCTGGTAGGACAATGAGATACGCAGGATCCATCACATATATCCCAGGCTTTACATATTGGTTAAAGAATTTATTACGCAAATACAGCATATTAATAGCAATGAAGTCCCCGACCCCGTTATCACATATAATATCAAGCTGCAAGGATAGACAGTGTGAGAAAGAAAAGGCGGGTGTGTACACTATACTGTTGGTATATCCTGACAACACGGAAAAGGTATATATCGGAATGACAAAGCGGCCGCCCCGGTGGCGCAGTGGTCTAAGGCGCTGGCCTCTGATCATTCGTCCGTCAGGGGTCCGGGTTCGAATCCCGGTCAGGCATAGATGTTGTGTTTGTCTTACGGCACTGGCTCTCTCCCTTCCCTGGAACCAGTGACTCTAAATTAGGGACGGGCGACTGCTTATAGCCCATTGAGTTGCTCACGGTGGTCGTTAAACCTCAAAAAAAAAATAAAATAAATGACAAAGCGATCCTTGGACACTAGATGTAAAGAACACGTACGAAGTGTGAAGCAAGACATGCAGAATACAGCCCTCACCAGAGAAGTCATGCATTGCTCGGCCGCTCCTGTATGGAATAATATTAGAAGAATTGCCCCTTACACGAATTTCAAAGAGACTCCATAAACAGTGGAAATCCAATCCAACAAAGTGGCATGCAATGATATAGTCTCTATGGAACTACCAATGGTTTGGCATGCATTATTAAAAGATGGAAACACATCAGGACACTCTGTATAATTACGTGATAAAAATTCATGTAATATGCTCATGATGTCACCCGCGTTATTTTCAAAAATCATCTTCATTCTTTACATGTTCCAATTCTATGCATTTTAGTGTCTATCATTGACTTGAAAAAGCCTCCCAGTAGAGTGCGAAAGCTTGGCGAATATTTGTGCTGACTACACCACGAAAATAAACGGATTTCATATGCTATATGCGTTTCGTAATATAGTACCTGATCTTTCAAATAATAAATAAAAATATCAATTAAACAAGATTAAATCTTAAGGACAACACTTACCCTACTACCTATTTTATAAAAATTTACTCGAAGAATTCATAAGGCGCTTAAACAAATTATAAAACATTTATACTTCAAGAATTAAAAAAATACATGCATATCATTCTGAAAATATATAATGCACATAGTTTTTCAATCAAATCCATCAAAATTGTAAACTTCGCTGTCTGAATGAAAAAGTTTTAAAAGCTCATAATCTTAAAAAACTTTGGGGTCGTCCGCATCACTTTCACTGTCTTCTGGCGTTTCACCGCAGTTTTTAGAAATAATGTTTGCTTCAGTGAAACCCGAAATAATCATCAAAGTTTTTATGTTTTTCCAGGATTTGGAAAAACATATTTATTTACCATTAGCTTAAAACTAGAAGTGTAACTTTGCATTTTGGCATTTTACTTTCCATGATGATGTAGAACTACGCGTACTCAAGAAAATGCGATTTAGCGAACTGAATACAATGAACACCCACGTCACTGACAAAATTTGCACGTGCTGTCATTGACCAATGACAATTGATCTTGGATGGTAGTCGGATATCTCGTTTCAAGAGGGGAGAGAGAGCGTTAGCCTCGGTGCGAAGCTGATGACGCCATGAGTTCAAAGAGAGTTAGTTGCTCAGAGCATGAAACAAGGGCGATCCTTGCTAACAAGATTGATTCCCTGCGAACCCCCACCACGGATATTTTCCAAGTTTTATCAGAGTCACCTCTCTCTTACTTGTCCCACTTCAATCCTATAACCTAATATTGTCATGTCTTGTTTTAAGAGGGTTTGGGTGGAATTTATTGCACGTGGCTGTAACACTGTTATTCCATTCCCTCTCTATTGAGATTTTTTCCCACAGGAAAAAGAATGGAACAAGCCAAAACGTTTTTTGTTACGTAATTTCGCTCTGCCAAAAAAAAAAAAAAAAAAAGAGCTGTATACACCGCCATGCTGTATAAGCCTCATGGGCTGATAATTTAATTTTGAACTCCTATACGCCGCGGCTTATCTACCTGAAATTACTGTAATTGTTCCTACTCTGATGTACGACAGTGAAACCTGAGTGCTACAGAAAAGACATGAGAGTTGTTTGTGTGCTGGGGAGATGCATTACTTATGAGGGGTCTGTGGTAAAACGTGCTGATCATGTGAGGAATGAAGATGTGTTGCAGATGTGTAATGTGAGGCAAAATATTGTTAGTAAGGTGGAGACCAATATTCTTTGGTGGTTTGGCCATGTTAAAAGAATGAGTGATGAGATGCTGACTAAGGGAATTTTTTCAGCCCAAATGGCAGGAAAAAAAGGTAGAGAAGGGCTAAGGAAATCATGGCTGGACCAGATTTAGGAATGTCTGCTTGAGAAAAAGATTGAGTATGAAGTACAAAAGGTTTTGTGTGCTGCATGCGATGGATGTTAATGATGCTTGAGCAGTAGGGCACCCCTAGAAAGTACACAAGGGAGGGGGCCCGTGCGCCGTGGCACACATAAGTTTCCCAAGGTGGGAGTGACCCACCCCCTAAATTTATCGGGAAAAATTGTCAGCTGCTATAACAATTAAGGAGGTTGACTTTTGTACATTTATTCTTATCCAGTTACTAGTAATGTTACAGTGCAAGAAAGTTAAATGATTAGAAGAAGCAGTAGATGAAATTATTTTCCTGGTTAGATTTTTCTAAATTTATTTAACAGAACTACTCCTTTGTAATTATTATATGTTATTATTATACGGTACATGATTAAGAAGTATATGTAGATCGCGTATCATGACTTTTTATTTCAAACTTCGACATAATATTTTTCCGCTCTATCAGCCCAAGGGGGTGGCTCGGGTCCCATCGGCAACCCCCATGGGTGCGCCACTGCGCTTGAGTGGTGTGCTGAGAACCTTGAAAATGGAGACATTTGATACACCAACACTAAGTAAATTCTAGTTCTATCAGTTAAATGTGTAGTTGGCACATGGTCTTTCATCGAGGGGCTAACCTCTGAATCTCAGAGAACAGCTTAATGATATACGTATGTAATGTACTTGGAGTACAGTAAAATAACTTATTTCTATGTGGATAATTGACTGCTTGGGAGCTGTTCTTGCAGAGGAAGGTTAAATTTTTTTGTTTTGTTTGCTTGTGTGATCCTGTGGAAATTGATCATTTGTAGCTGTATTATAAGATAACGGTTGCTGTACATCAAAAGAGAATAAATTTAGTAAATATTCCGTTTATTGGCATAAAGAGGCAAAAGGAATATAATTCCTCAAGCTTTTGCCACCTTCGGACAGCTTCGTCAGGAAGATAATATGCTATAAGGAGAGAATAGAATCAAATGGCAATTCAAACTAATTGTAAACAAAGTAAAGGAATATATCATACAAACGAGCAGGAGCTCATTGACATGCACATGGTCATGCGGCAATAGAAAAATGAAATAACGTGACAGAGCACATATATTTCAGGTGCTCATCAGCTGGGGTCTTTTATCTTGTAGGTGGGTGTGGTGGAACTATGTCAAGGATGGTGCACCATGCTGAGGGAAGTTCTAGTGAGACATGGGTGTTGCAATAGTCACTGCACGTTAGAATTTCGATCGTTTCTCTGAGGATCGCAGCCTTGAGGTTGATGTAAGGGGCGATGTGGTGGATATCCTGCCAGCTTGGTTTGGCTAATTTGGTGGCTACCTCTCGTGATAAGGTAGTCGATAGTTTCCCTTGTCAGACGTATCTTTCAAGGCAGTCGATAGTTTCCCTTGTCAGACGTCTCTTTCGTGCTCTGACACTCGCTGGCGAAAGGATCTCTTCGTGACTTCGATGTATTGTTTGACAGTAGATCAGTATATATTAGAGGGATATCATAGATGCCGCCGTCTGTAGGTTTAGTAGTTGTGCATCTCTCCACTTGAAGTAGAGCAGACATAGGTTTAGGAGGTCTCAGCCCGATACCTAGCTTATACTTTTAAAATTGGTTCCTGAGGAAATAGCTGACCGTGGGTATGTATGGGATTGCTCCGATGAATCGTAAAGGTGGATCTTTGTTTTTAGATGCGCTGCTCCATGTTTTGGCTGTTGCTTTCGTGATTATGTCGTCCACTCGGGAGGTATCAAATCTTCCAGCGACCGCAAGGGATCTAAGGCCCTGGACCTCTGCTTCATAGTCAATTGCTTCCGAGCAAATAATTCTTGCTCTATGTTAGAAGAGAGGGTATTTGTGCAAGTTGGGGTTCATAGAAGAAGGTAGTATAGGGTTTGGCACATAGGTACGTTTATAGTGTACTTTGGTGCTTAACGCTCCTGCAGGAGTTCTCTTAATTAGAATGTTCAGGAAAGTTAGTACGCCTCTGTCTTCTAATTCCACTTCAAACTTTATGTCGTCATGTATGGCATTCATACTGTGATGAAGTCACGGAGGGAGTTCATGTCGTATTCCCATACGAAGAAAATGTGGTCAGCATATCTTAGCCACACTCTCGGAGTTTTGGTGTGGGTGGCAAGGAGCCCATTCTCCAGGGATTGTAGTAGCTGTACTATGCTAAAACTAGTTGCGCTGTGGGTGGCGGGAAGCCTATTTCCCCAGGGGGACAGAAGCTGTACTACGAGTTTCTGCGAGTACCGGTGATAAAGCAGAGGCCCGTTGGGACTCCATGCATTTGCTTGTAGAATTTAGAGTCGGACTTATAAAAACTGGATTCTGTAACTATGTCGAGCATTCTAAAGATGTCTCTTAAGGCTTCAGGAGTAAACAGGTTGGAGTCTAGCAAAAATTGTTTGACATTTGCCTTGGCTTCTGCCAATGGTACAGAGGGATAAAGTGAAATGACATCAAAGCTCCCTATAATATCTGTAGGTTTTAGAACGATGTTTCTCAGCTTGGATATAAAGTCAGTTGAAAAGAGGAGCACTCTTTCTGAAGGTGGCAGTAATGGCTTCAAAAACTTGGAAAGGCTTCCTCGAGCGAGGTTGGCAGTGAAAGCCTGTGTTTTAGAAATGATCAGTCTGATGGGGTTATCTGCTTTGTGGTGCTTTAAACGGCCTTAGGGTTTGGGGATTGTAGGTCCCAGAGGCAACTTTCCACCCTTTTTTGTAGTGTCAGGTAGTGCAGCCAGCTTTGCCATCCTTTCGGTTTTTGTTATCCAGCGGTTTAAAGGATTAGCTGTGAGTAAGACTGATTGCGTTTGGTCTATGAATGTTTTAAGTTTTTGATCATAGTCGGGGCAGTCCATGATGGTAATCTGGCCGGATTTATCCGTTAATGTGAAAACAACACTATGGTCTAGTTTTAGCTGGTTGATTGCTTAGGGGATTCTTCGTATTTTGCTGAGCTCTGCTTGTTTTACTTCTTCCATCAGCTTGCTGGCGCATTTTTTTCGAATAGGGTCTCTCTCGTTGGCTGAAATGTATTGTAGGATGCTCCCAATCTCAGGTATGATTTCTTTGAGGCAGATGGGTGATTTGAAGGAAAATTTGGGGCCTTTCTGTAGCACTTGGAGTTTGTCTTGTGTGAGAGTCTTTGAGAAAATGTTGACAATCGGGATCGAGAGAATGTGTGAAGGCATCAGTGTTTGGGCTTTGGTCTTGCGTAGCTGTTTAATCTTGTTACGGTGAATTGCAGAGCGAATTTGTCATTGACAGCATGAAATGATGTTGATCCTTCTTAACATAAGGTCAAACAAAAGAGGGGCCACTTCATTTGCCAACTTTGTATGCAGGTAGAATATTCTATATTCCAGCTTCCTAATGGCTATTCTCTTATCTCTAATAAGGTGGCGTAGGTTTTCCTGCTGTAGTTGCATCTTCTTTCAGCAAAACTAGGGGTTATCTATGGTCGATTTGAAACATAGAAATGCAGGAATAAGTGCGAATTCTTTGCAGGTAAGTAAGAATTGGAGGTTACATCTTTCGGTTTTCAGCTTGATTCTAGATTTCCTTAGTTCAAAATACGAACCCATGTTTTGCCCGGAAAAGCAAGTTAGTAGCTGTATTATCATTGTCAACCATTATCAATCCACTGCTGGATGAAGGTCTCCCCAAGTTTCCTCCACAACGGTCTGTCTTGTGCCAATCTCCTCCATGTCACTCCCGCATACTTACGAATTTCATCCACCCATCTCCCATGTGGTCTTCTTCTGGGTCTTTTCTTGTCCCTTGGAATCCAATCTAAAATTTCGGCTGTCCATCGATGGTTTGTCCTGGCAGTATGTCCAGCCCATTGCCATTTCAGGGATTTAACTCTGATCATGATGTCTTCCACTCTTGTCATTTTTCGGATCCACGAGTTTCTCTTCTTATCTCTCCTGGTTACACCAAGCATGCACCTCTCCATGCTTTTTTGAGTTGTCTGTAGCCTTTGTATGTCTCTTTTAGTTAAGGTCCACGTCTCTCCATACGTAAGCACTGGAAGGATGCATTGATCAAACACTTTTCTTTTAAGACGTAATGGCATATTGCTCTTGAAAATTATGCTGTTTTTTCCAAAAGCTCTCCAAGCAAGTTTTGTGCGCCAATTAATTTCTTCATCAATGTGACCTTCACTTGACATCTGCTGTCCAAGATAAATGTACGTGTCTGTTATCTTCAGCTTTTCTCTATGAATCGATAAATCTTCATTTCTTGTAAAAGCATTGAACATCACTTTTGTCTTCTGAAAGTTCATTTTTAATCCCACTTCTTTACTCTTGTCAGCAAATTCCTGGATCATACTCTGCAGGTCTGATGGGGTAGTTTGCAAAAATGACTACGTCATCAGCAAAACGAAGGTGGGTTAGATAATATCCATTAATCTTTATCCCTTTGTTTTCCCAGTTCAGTGATTGAAAGACATTTTCCAATGTGGCATTGAAGAGCTTCGGAGATATGGTGTCACCTTGTTTCACTCCTTTTCCAATTTTTGTGTGTGTTGTATTTTCAAACAGCCGAATCTTTGCACTTGCATTTTCATAGATGTTATTAATAATATTAATGTATGCATCTTCAATACCGCAGGATTTCAGAGCCATTGTAACTGCTGATGGTTTCACCAAATCAAAGGCTTTTTCATAATCGATAAAAGCCATGCAAAATGGAAGTTCATATTCCCTTGCTCTTTCAATTAGTTCTCTCAGTACGTGGATATGATCTATTGTGCTGTAGCCACTCCTGAATCCAGCTTGTTCTCTCGGTTGAGCCATGTCCAGTGTTACCTTCAATCGGTGTGAAAGAACTTTAGTGAAGATTTTATAAACCACTGATAGGAGGCTGATAGGTCTGTAGTTCCTGAGATCCTCAATGTCACCTTTTTTATGTAGCAGGATCATTGTAGTGTTGTTCCAATCCTCAGGAATCTTCCCTTCATTAAGGCATCGAGTGAAAATTTGGGCGAGTACTGTTTCGATTTCTCCACTTGCTTCTTGTATGATGTCTACAGTAATTCCATCTTCTCCTGGAGCTTTTTCCCGCTTCATGTTCTTGATTGCATGTGCAACTCCTGCTGGGAGGACTGGAAGAACTCCGGTACTGGTACCTTTAATGATGTCTGGAGTACATGTATCATCCCTTTCATATAATTTGGAGTAGAAATCTTTCACTCTTGTCAAAATTTCGCCTCTATTTCTTGTTACAGAACCAATTTCTTTTCTCAGTGCCATAATCTGTTTTCTTCCCTTACTGAGATGTCCCCTTGGTATCTTTAGGCTGTGGTTGTTTTCAATTGCTTTCCTCACTAGTTCACAGTTGAATTTCCTTACGTCTTCAGTGATATTTTTTCGTACTGTCTTGCATAGCTCTATATATTCCACTTTGGAAGTCACATCTTCTTTAGTTGTCCTCATCTCTCTTCTTTTTGCATCAACATTTTGGTTTATCCTGATAATTTGTTCACATGCAACTTGTTGTTAGACCCAGCTAATTTTGTTGCTGTTTCCATAAGAGCTTTGGTTACTTTTCTGTTAACTTCAGAAATGTCCACTTCTTCCGATGTTAGGCCTTCTAAAGCAGAGAATCTGTTCTTCAGTTCCAACTTAAAGGGGTTATAGTGTTTTTTAAGGTTGGTTATGTCAATACATTTTGTTTGTCTTATGAGCTTGCCACGTTCGAGTTTAGTGTTGAGGTGCATCTTACATCTCACCAATCTATGGTCACTACCTGTGTTGAACTTGTTTAGCACACTGCAGTCTTCTAAGATGAATTTTTTGTTACACATAATAAAATCAATTTCACTTGTCATCCCATTTGGATGTCTCCATGTCCATTTCCTGTGTGAGTTTTTCTTGAAAAAGGAGTTCAAGATGAAAAACCCTTCTGCCTCTGCAAACTCAACGAGAGTATTTCCACGCTGGTTTCTGTTGCCGTGACCGAATTTACCTACTGAAGTTTCATTCTGTTGCCGTTGCCCTATTTTTGCATTGAAATCTCCTATAATTATCTTCAAGTGTTGCTTATCTTTATTATTTAGATGACGAATTTCCTCATAAAATTCTTCAATTTCTTCTTCAGGATGACTTATTGTGGGTGCATAAGTTTGAATAATCTGAGCCTTGTATCTTCTCGAGAGTTGGATAACGTGTCGTCCAGCTCTGTCAGAGGAACTTTCAACTTCTACAACTTTATCCTTCAGTTTCTTGTTTATTATAAATCCAACACCACTAGTTCTACCAGTATCTGTCCCACGATAGTAGAAGAGATGTCCACTTTTCAGTTCAATGAGATCTCCTTTTCTTCTTACCTCACTTAGCTGGGCGATGTCCCGCTTGATCCTTTGTAGTTCCACATCTAATTCAAGAAGCCTTGAATCAGAAGATAGGGAGCGTTCATTATACGTAGCCAAGGTCAGCATCAGATGGTAGCCTAGTCCGGTCCTCTGGGATTCTTAGCACCCTCTGCCTTCATGTTGCACTGGCCGGTGCCTTGGCCAGGTACATTCCAGCTGCCGGAGACTGAGGGCCAAGATTTAAGTTGTGGAGTCATTTTGGAGGGGTTTGGCCATAACTCACCATGCTGGCCAAGCGGGTTGGTGAGTTTGGGATAGCATTTCCTCTAATCCCGATGGTATAGTTATACCGCTATTGGCGGTCGTCAGAGCCCCTTTAGTGGGAACAGGATGCACTACGAGAAGGCGGGGTTGACATTTGTCAAGGAGATGCTGTGATGTTACGCATCACCTGACCTTACATCCTAGCTGTATTATAAGGGTTGCTATATATTCCATTTATTGGCATAAAGAGGCAAAGGAATACAATTCCTGCAAGCTTTTGCCACCTTTGGACGGCTTCGTCAGGCTGATAATAAGCTATAAGGAGAGAATAGAATCAAATGGCAATTCAGACTAATTGTAAACAAAGTAACGGACTATATCATAGAAACAAGCAGGAGCTCGTGAACATGCATGTGTGCATGCAGCAATAGAAGAAATGAAATAATGTGACAGATTACAAATATTTCAGGTGCTCAGCAGTTGGGGTCTTTTATCCGGTAGGTGGGTGTTTTGGAACTATGTCGAGGAGGGTGCACCATTCTGAGGGAAATTCTGCGAAAACATCGGTGTTACAATTGTCGCTGCACGTTAGAATTTCGATCGTTTCTATGAGGATCACATCATTGAGGTTGTGGTAGGAGGCGATGTGGTGGATATCCTGCCATCTTCGTTTGGCTAATTTGGTGGCTACCTCTCTTGATAAGGCAGTCGATAGTTTCACTCGTCTGACATCTCTTTCGTGCTCTGACACCCGCTGGCAAAAGGATTTCTCTGTGACTCCGATGTAGTGTTTAACGGTGGTATCAGGATATATTAGAGGGATCTCATAGATGCCGGCGTCCATAGGAGTAGTAGCTGTGCATCTTTCCTCTCGAAGTAGAGCAGACATAGGTTTAGGAGGTCTCAGTCCGATACCTTGCTTATACTTTTTAAATTGGTTCCTGTGGAAGTAGCTGACCCTGGGTATGTATGGGATTGCTCCGATGAATCGTAAAGGTGGATCTTTGTTTTTAGATGCGCCATTCCATGTTTCGACAGTTGCTTTAGTGATTATGTCGTCCACGCGGGAGGTATGAAATGCTCTAGCGACCACAAGAGATCTAAGGTCGTGAACCTCTGCTTCATTGTCAACTGTTTCTGAGCAAAGAATTCTTCTCTGTGCTGGAAAAGAGGGTAATTGTTCGAGTCCGGGTTGGCGGAAGAAGGTAGTATGAGTGCCTGAAATATTTGTATTCTGTAATGTTATTGTATTTCTTCTATTGCCACATGATGAAATGCATGTTAACAAGCTCCTGCTTGTTTGAATGATTTATTCCTTTACTTTGTTTACAATTAGTTTGATTGCCATTTGATTCTATTCTCTCCTTTTATAGCATATTATCTGCCTGACGAAGCCGTCCAAAGGTGGCGAAAGCTTACGGGAATTGTATTTCTGTGCCTTTTTATGCCAAGAAACGGAATTATTCACTAGATATATGATAATTTGTAATTATGTAGGAAAATTATGTTATGGTGATTTTGTTCAATATTGTGTTTACCTTCTGTTTTCCTCTTGCTCAATGATATTTATAAGGAGCAGGTGAATTTTTGGGGTTTCTGTGTAAAGTTGATTGAAGGCTAGATTTTTGGGGCAACCAGAAGAGGATGTATTTTCTTTCCTCCATGATGTAGAACAGAAGTTTGAGGCGTACCATGTTCCTGCCCGAAATCGTGTAGGGTTAGTTACTGCATGTCTTGAGGGAAATGCACTTGCATGGTGGAGATGTTCAGAGTTCCCGGCAGTTTCTTTCTTGGTCTGATTTCCAGAAAATACTAAAAAAACAGTATTCCCTATATTGCATGAAAGGTGCCCTTATACGAGAGCTGAATTCCCTACAGTTTCATGGGGGGGGGGGCGATATGGAAGAATTTGTGTGAAGATTCAATGAGCTTTATTTGAGATGGCAGCCTGGTGCTGTGGATTAGGAAATTGTGACTGTATTGCTGGATCAGCTTCCAGAGTCACGGGTGGTCTTTGCTGCTTGAGGTATATACAGTCTGTTAAGAGGTTATTGAGATTATTCGTTGCCAGCAAGAGGTTTTGTCCAGGACACCTGAGAAGGTTTCGGCTGAACAAGTTAACCCTAATGTTCCAATGGCAAGGCTCCAAGGAAAGATTTCTGGTGGTCAGTGTTTGCGATGTGGGAAGGTGGGACATTTCTAAGCTTCTTTGCCCCCTTCGTGTTTCACATCAGGGAAACTCCTTGTTAGGAACTATAGAGTGTCATGGTAGTCCCTGCTTGTCTGTGGCATAACCTACATTTTCGGAATGCTGTTTACCTTACCCCAGTGATCACCTTAGATGGAAAAAAGTTGAGGGGATTATTAACTATATGTCAACAAAATAGTTTCCATATCATCTACTGTTTCGCACGTTATTAGAAATTCGAGCACGGGAAAAACGTCCATATAATAAGAAAATTTTTATTTCAACTTGTCACTAATATTCCTTTTTTTCTTTTTGATGTTCTTTATAATAGTTTAGAATTTTATTATGAAGATTACAAATTTATATGAAAAAATGTTTTTATATGTGCAGTCAAATGCATCATAAGTTGTCAAAGTCCTCCAATACGTAGAGACAATATGTATTAAAAGATTAATATTATTCCAGTTTTTTAAGTCATGATTTACGAAATTAATACAATAGAAAAGAACTTTCGAACCTTTTGATTATGATGCGTTGAATCAGTAATAAGCCATCTTGTTATCGAAGAAGGCATGATTTTCCTTTCCTGTGGTATCAGCTTCCAAGTTGAACTTCGATCTTATAATTTCTTATTATAGATGATGGTTGCATGTTTTATTTTCCGTGGCTCGATATCCCAAACTAGTTTCAATTCCTTCTTTTTGGAATCATCTTCAGTGGGTATTATGATCTTCTCATACATGTTGTGTTTCGGCCACTTACATCGATTCTACTGGCAGCGTCCGACTTTTCACGGCAGTTGTACTCTTGCGCATGCTATTTTTGGTATTAATGCACGTTCTTAGTCGTGTTTTGATATAACCGGATGACATGAATTCCGACTCCAAATTAATTGGTGTTGCCATTCGTTTGTTGAAAATAATTAATAAGGTCTTTTATTATATTTTTTATCGTTAATTTCTTTTTCGATAAAATATTTCCAAGCGTACGGTAGATTCATTGGATCATTATTATTACAATTTATTTCTTTAGTTTTTTCAATCATTATCGCTTCTGAGGTTAATATTTGGTTTTTAGTTTTATGTGAGGTTATTAATTTTGCATCATACCAAACAGGATAAGCTTCATTTTCAATACAATGATTTATTAATGATGTTTTGTTTTCTTTTTTATTCCAGTTCGATATATGTTCTTTTAATCTGGTCTTAAATCTTCTTTTTGTACTTCCTATGTATACTTTATTTCTTTCATTTCTTTCTATTTCTGTATAATATTTTGTTGGTATAGAATATACTCCGGCTTTATCAAGCATTGATCTTCTTTCATTTCCATTAGTTAATATAGTTTCGTTATCTATGACGGTTTCTGCCAATATCATTTTTTCTTTAATGCATTCCTTCTTTAAGATATCTGTTATTGGAGGAATGTAGGGAATTTTACCAGCAAATTTTATTTCATTTTTTTGTTTATTTTTATTTTCATTTAAAGATTTCTTTATATTTTCAAGTATATCATCTATGATCTTTTTCTTGTATCCAAATTTCATAGCAGTTCTTTTTATCCAGTTAATCTCAATCTTTTCTTTGTGTTTATTACAGGAATGGGTTAATGCTCTTCTTATGTAAAATTGAAGTGCTGCTCTTTTATATTTCCAAGGATGATTTGAATCAATCGGAATTATCGTTGGAGTATAAGTTGGTTTTCGATATACTTCGTATTCAATCATATTATTTCGCCTGAATAAAGAAATGTCTAAATAGTTTAGTTGTCTCTTAACTTCTTTTTCCATAGTAACTTGTATTGTAGGATAAAAACTATTGTATTTGTTTACAAATGTTTCAAGTTCTTTTTCAGATTGCTTCCAGAAGATAAGGATATCGTCAACGTATCTTACGTATAGTATTAGTTGTTTTTGATTGAATGAATCCAAAAGTTTATTTTCTATGTCTTGTAATATTATTTCAGCAAGAAGTCCCGAAATTGGTGATCCCATTGGTGCACCTTGTTTTTGTCGGTATATTTTTTTATTATATGTGAAGTAGTTATTATCAGCTACTAGTTTCAATGCCTGGATAATACTAATTCTTTGTGCTTCAGGTATTTTTTTTTTTTTTTTTTTTTTTTTTTTTTCATCTTTTAACTTCTGATTTAACAATTGAATTGCTTCATAAACAGGTGTATTTGGATATAGGGAAACAATATCTAGACTGATCATCAGAAAATCGGTTGTTTTTAGTTCTTTAACTTTTTTAATCACTTCAATGGAGTTGTTAATTGTATAAATATGTTGAAAGTAATACTGTTTTAAATGTTTAAATAGTTCTTTTTCAAGGAGAATTGTTGGAGACGTTGTTTTATTTACTATTGGTCTTAATGGTTCTTCTTTTTTATGCGTTTTGATTTTGCTGAATATGCTTGGAATAGACGCTCCAACGGGCGGAATGGCTTTGTTTTTAATATTATCAGGTAAATGTCCATGGTTTTTTATATAAGCCATTTTTCTTAGAATTGTATCTGTTGGGTCAAGTGTAGTTTCTTCGATATCCAATTTTTCTATAGCCGTTTTCATTTTTATATCATAATCATCTTTGTCTAATATAATAATTTGTTTGGCTTTATCAGCGCTTATGCATTTAATTGCTGGGTTGTTCTTGAGGTTCATTAGCTCTTGTCTCTCATATTTTATAGCTGGTATTTGTTCTTCTTTTTCTTTGTTATTGATTGCTCTTAATATTTTAAATCTTGTAGGGTTTTGTCTTTTATTTGGTAGTTTCTTGATGACGTCTTCTATATATGGGATTATTATCTCGGCTTTCGGAATTTCTTGTTTATATGCATATCTCGTTCCTCTATTGAGTGCTTTAACTTGTAGATATGTCAATTCATTATTAGATTTGTTAATGAACAGTGGTTTGTCTTCTAATGTTGGTAGTTTTTCTTTTCCTTCTTTGTTATTATACTTTTCTCTTATGAGGTTTTCAATTTTATGAAAGTGTCTCCTTCTGTCTTTAAATTGTTGTCTTTCTATAATAGCAAATATTTTAATTAATGCTATTTTTATTTCTTCTTTATCTTTCTCTTGCATGCATTGATTATATAATCTGTAGTTTTTCTTGTAAACAAATACAATAGTTTTTATCCTACAATACAAGTTACTATGGAAAAAGAAGTTAAGAGACAACTAAACTATTTAGACATTTCTTTATTCAGGCGAAATAATATGATTGAATACGAAGTATATCGAAAACCAACTTATACTCCAACGATAATTCCGATTGATTCAAATCATCCTTGGAAATATAAAAGAGCAGCACTTCAATTTTACATAAGAAGAGCATTAACCCATTCCTGTAATAAACACAAAGAAAAGATTGAGATTAACTGGATAAAAAGAACTGCTATGAAATTTGGATACAAGAAAAAGATCATAGATGATATACTTGAAAATATAAAGAAATCTTTAAATGAAAATAAAAATAAACAAAAAAATGAAATAAAATTTGCTGGTAAAATTCCCTACATTCCTCCAATAACAGATATCTTAAAGAAGGAATGCATTAAAGAAAAAATGATATTGGCAGAAACCGTCATAGATAACGAAACTATATTAACTAATGGAAATGAAAGAAGATCAATGCTTGATAAAGCCGGAGTATATTCTATACCAACAAAATATTATACAGAAATAGAAAGAAATGAAAGAAATAAAGTATACATAGGAAGTACAAAAAGAAGATTTAAGACCAGATTAAAAGAACATATATCGAACTGGAATAAAAAAGAAAACAAAACATCATTAATAAATCATTGTATTGAAAATGAAGCTTATCCTGTTTGGTATGATGCAAAATTAATAACCTCACATAAAACTAAAAACCAAATATTAACCTCAGAAGCGATAATGATTGAAAAAACTAAAGAAATAAATTGTAATAATAATGATCCAATGAATCTACCGTACGCTTGGAAATATTTTATCGAAAAAGAAATTAACGATAAAAAATATAATAAAAGACCTTATTAATTATTTTCAACAAACGAATGGCAACACCAATTAATTTGGAGTCGGAATTCATGTCATCCGGTTATATCAAAACACGACTAAGAACGTGCATTAATACCAAAAATAGCATGCGCAAGAGTACAACTGCCGTGAAAAGTCGGACGCTGCCAGTAGAATCGATGTAAGTGGCTGAAACACAACATGTATGAGAAGATCATAATACCCACTGAAGATGATTCCAAAAAGAAGGAATTGAAACTAGTTTGGGATATCGAGCCACGGAAAATAAAACATGCAACCATCATCTATAATAAGAAATTATAAGATCGAAGTTCAACTTGGAAGCTGATACCACAGGAAAGGAAAATCATGCCTTCTTCGATAACAAGATGGCTTATTACTGATTCAACGCATCATAATCAAAAGGTTCGAAAGTTCTTTTCTATTGTATTAATTTCGTAAATCATGACTTAAAAAACTGGAATAATATTAATCTTTTAATACATATTGTCTCTACGTATTGGAGGACTTTGACAACTTATGATGCATTTGACTGCACATATAAAAACATTTTTTCATATAAATTTGTAATCTTCATAATAAAATTCTAAACTATTATAAAGAACATCAAAAAGAAAAAAAGGAATATTAGTGACAAGTTGAAATAAAAAAAAAAAAAAAAATTTCTTATTATATGGACGTTTTTCCCGTGCTCGAATTTCTAATAACGTGCGAAACAGTAGATGATATGGAAACTATTTTGTTGACATATAGTTAATAATTTCTGAAACCACGTAATGTTTTCGACAAATGTTGAATTAATATAATTTATGGAAACTGGAGATTTAAAAGGCTCATAATGTTGATTTTATTGGAGAGAATCTGAAATTCGCGGCTGAAATCATAATATATACGAACTAAACAAAATGAATATCACGAACTTTAAAAAGCATAGAATCCAGTTGAGCAAAGAAGTCGAACATTTAAACTTTTTGACAACTTGTAAAAACAATGGAATTACACCTAAATTTTTACAAATTAGAAATAAACCAATGAATTATAAAGATAAAACCATTTTACAAACTTGTGAAATTAAAAGATTAAGAGCCTCTATTAGAGAAAAACGAAAAGACATTGATAGATTGAGTAAGAAAAACTACAGATTATATAATCAATGCATGCAAGAGAAAGATAAAGAAGAAATAAAAATAGCATTAATTAAAATATTTGCTATTATAGAAAGACAACAATTTAAAGACAGAAGGAGACACTTTCATAAAATTGAAAACCTCATAAGAGAAAAGTATAATAACAAAGAAGGAAAAGAAAAACTACCAACATTAGAAGACAAACCACTGTTCATTAACAAATCTAATAATGAATTGACATATCTACAAGTTAAAGCACTCAATAGAGGAACGAGATATGCATATAAACAAGAAATTCCGAAAGCCGAGATAATAATCCCATATATAGAAGACGTCATCAAGAAACTACCAAATAAAAGACAAAACCCTACAAGATTTAAAATATTAAGAGCAATCAATAACAAAGAAAAAGAAGAACAAATACCAGCTATAAAATATGAGAGACAAGAGCTAATGAACCTCAAGAACAACCCAGCAATTAAATGCATAAGCGCTGATAAAGCCAAACAAATTATTATATTAGACAAAGATGATTATGATATAAAAATGAAAACGGCTATAGAAAAATTGGATATCGAAGAAACTACACTTGACCCAACAGATACAATTCTAAGAAAAATGGCTTATATAAAAAACCATGGACATTTACCTGATAATATTAAAAACAAAGCCATTCCGCCCGTTGGAGCGTCTATTCCAAGCATATTCAGCAAAATCAAAACGCATAAAAAAGAAGAACCATTAAGACCAATAGTAAATAAAACAACGTCTCCAACAATTCTCCTTGAAAAAGAACTATTTAAACATTTAAAACAGTATTACTTTCAACATATTTATACAATTAACAACTCCATTGAAGTGATTAAAAAAGTTAAAGAACTAAAAACAACCGATTTTCTGATGATCAGTCTAGATATTGTTTCCCTATATCCAAATACACCTGTTTATGAAGCAATTCAATTGTTAAATCAGAAGTTAAAAGATGAAAAAAAAAAAAAAAAAAAATACCTGAAGCACAAAGAATTAGTATTATCCAGGCATTGAAACTAGTAGCTGATAATAACTACTTCACATATAATAAAAAAATATACCGACAAAAACAAGGTGCACCAATGGGATCACCAATTTCGGGACTTCTTGCTGAAATAATATTACAAGACATAGAAAATAAACTTTTGGATTCATTCAATCAAAAACAACTAATACTATACGTAAGATACGTTGACGATATCCTTATCTTCTGGAAGCAATCTGAAAAAGAACTTGAAACATTTGTAAACAAATACAATAGTTTTTATCCTACAATACAAGTTACTATGGAAAAAGAAGTTAAGAGACAACTAAACTATTTAGACATTTCTTTATTCAGGCGAAATAATATGATTGAATACGAAGTATATCGAAAACCAACTTATACTCCAACGATAATTCCGATTGATTCAAATCATCCTTGGAAATATAAAAGAGCAGCACTTCAATTTTACATAAGAAGAGCATTAACCCATTCCTGTAATAAACACAAAGAAAAGATTGAGATTAACTGGATAAAAAGAACTGCTATGAAATTTGGATACAAGAAAAAGATCATAGATGATATACTTGAAAATATAAAGAAATCTTTAAATGAAAATAAAAATAAACAAAAAAATGAAATAAAATTTGCTGGTAAAATTCCCTACATTCCTCCAATAACAGATATCTTAAAGAAGGAATGCATTAAAGAAAAAATGATATTGGCAGAAACCGTCATAGATAACGAAACTATATTAACTAATGGAAATGAAAGAAGATCAATGCTTGATAAAGCCGGAGTATATTCTATACCAACAAAATATTATACAGAAATAGAAAGAAATGAAAGAAATAAAGTATACATAGGAAGTACAAAAAGAAGATTTAAGACCAGATTAAAAGAACATATATCGAACTGGAATAAAAAAGAAAACAAAACATCATTAATAAATCATTGTATTGAAAATGAAGCTTATCCTGTTTGGTATGATGCAAAATTAATAACCTCACATAAAACTAAAAACCAAATATTAACCTCAGAAGCGATAATGATTGAAAAAACTAAAGAAATAAATTGTAATAATAATGATCCAATGAATCTACCGTACGCTTGGAAATATTTTATCGAAAAAGAAATTAACGATAAAAAATATAATAAAAGACCTTATTAATTATTTTCAACAAACGAATGGCAACACCAATTAATTTGGAGTCGGAATTCATGTCATCCGGTTATATCAAAACACGACTAAGAACGTGCATTAATACCAAAAATAGCATGCGCAAGAGTACAACTGCCGTGAAAAGTCGGACGCTGCCAGTAGAATCGATGTAAGTGGCCGAAACACAACATGTATGAGAAGATCATAATACCCACTGAAGATGATTCCAAAAAGAAGGAATTGAAACTAGTTTGGGATATCGAGCCACGGAAAATAAAACATGCAACCATCATCTATAATAAGAAATTATAAGATCGAAGTTCAACTTGGAAGCTGATACCACAGGAAAGGAAAATCATGCCTTCTTCGATAACAAGATGGCTTATTACTGATTCAACGCATCATAATCAAAAGGTTCGAAAGTTCTTTTCTATTGTATTAATTTCGTAAATCATGACTTAAAAAACTGGAATAATATTAATCTTTTAATACATATTGTCTCTACGTATTGGAGGACTTTGACAACTTATGATGCATTTGACTGCACATATAAAAACATTTTTTCATATAAATTTGTAATCTTCATAATAAAATTCTAAACTATTATAAAGAACATCAAAAAGAAAAAAAGGAATATTAGTGACAAGTTGAAATAAAAATTTTCTTATTATATGGACGTTTTTCCCGTGCTCGAATTTCTAATAACGTGCGAAACAGTAGATGATATGGAAACTATTTTGTTGACATATAGTTAATAATTTCTGAAACCACGTAATGTTTTCGACAAATGTTGAATTAATATAGTTGAGGGGATATTTGGATACAGGTTCAGCAGGTTCAGTTTTCAGATTTATCAAAAACTGTATTCAATCTTCAGTGATCAGGGTAGTTCTCAGCCTTTGCCCACTTTGGTTATCGCAAATGGTAGTACTTGTAGACCGGAGGGTCTTGTCAGATGTGTGGTAGAGATTTCTGGGCATTGTTTTCAGAATGATTTTTAGTTGTGTCTGGATTGACAATTGATGTAATTGTTGGATTGGACATAATGTTCTGGACTTCTCTGCATATCAATACAGATGCCTAGAGGGTGGAGGCAAGTGCTGTGATGAAAATGAAATGGTCTGAGATGAAGCGGTTGAAACCAGAAGGGGCAAAGATTGATTTGACTCAAAGGGGTCAATTGCATAAGGTATATACTAAGTAGGATAAGTAGGATACTTATGAGAAAATCCATGGAAGATTTAGTAAACGGTAACTCAGATAGAAGGATAGAAATGATCAGCACCGTCAGGATGTAAGATTTCAGATTGGTCTAAGAGTGTTATTGAAAACACATCGACGCTGTTGTGCAGATTGGCATGAGATTTCCATGTTTTCCCCATGTTTGGGAGGACCTTTCGTTGTCAGTGAAATGGTGTCTTTCTCAGGGTACGAACTTCAAACTCTTGAGGGCCAACCAAAGGGATTGCACAATGTGTGTTACTTATAGCCTTTTGTCAAACTGGATTCAGCAGTTGAAACTCTAGGGGAGAAGTTTTCTTCTCAGATTTTGACTCATTCCCTTTCTGTTTCTCCTCCATTGGAGAATAGACTTTCTGTTACTGGTTCCATACATCATGAAAGTTCATTGAACTCTGTTCAAAATTTGGTTCTTGTTTCATTTTCTGTGAGAAGTGGGTATTCTGTTAGAACTAGTAAGAGTGACTCTGCTGGTTTTGGGTCTGTGTCTTTGAGTGGAGGAACTTGATGGAGTACCTTCCGTGAACCTCAATGATTGAGAGTGGACTATAGGAAGTTGGCAGGTTTGCGACCGACTTGTTGTTGAACAGTTTTTATTTTGAACACGGGCAGCAATAGCTTTGTGTTCATTTTCATACATTGTATGGCACACCACGTTTTTCATCAAGTTTTGATCATTGTGCCATTCATCGTCATTTATAGTTGGTTCATTGTTTTTGTTGTGCGTGTGTGTGTGTGGTTTTTGGGACTTACGGTTAATTCATAGGGTGGTACAAATATTTGTCTTTGTTTTAACTGAGTGTGTTGAATTGACTGCTGCGAAAGGGGTTCCGCACGGTATTGTCACTGGCAGTTGCTACCAACATCTTTCTTAAGTGTATTTGCTAAATAGATGTACAGAGTTCTTATAATCCTTTAAGTTTTACTGGTATCTACCATGTTGCTGAGGAAGGATGTAACTTCCCACACCTGAAAAGCAAAACATGCAGCAGCTGATATGTGCAAAAGAGATTGAGAGTTTCATCAACAGCATCCCAGCTCCAACTCCTGTCCAGGATGAGATAATGAGGAAGTAAGAAAAACATCATACATGCCTTCTACCACACACACATGCCCCCCTCGACTTCACATTACTTCCCCTTTAGGCCTTTTCTCACCAGCAGATTTTATCTGTCAAAACAATAAATTACCCGGCTGTCCTACCGCTTGTTTTAAAGCCAACTATAGAATTATACTGAGACTTTTAGACATGCGGAAGTGGTAAAAATTCCGATGCGGTAGCCATTCAACTTTCGCGGGGTTCGTTACAGACCGGACGGCAAAAATACCGTCCAAATTTATAGAAACATGGGTGTAAGGCAAGATTTTCACACAGGCGATCAGTGGATTCTCTGCTACGACAATAAAGCAATTACTCTTGTCAGAAGGGGAGGGGCCCAAAGTGATGTTGCCAGGCGGGGTTGATTGTCAATCACTTTGAGCTTGTGTGCTTTGTTAGTTTCCAACAGAACAGCTCTGATTTTTTAGTATAGTTTGCACTATAACCTCTGTTGATCATGTCTGATAATAATGTTGATCCATTGATCCATTCCTTATTGCATCTGAACGGAGACACAATCTAAAAACTGACCACACAAAGAGCTAGCGATTTGGTTCCCGCATATCAGTCGAGCATTTTTTTTTTTTGCTCTAGCAATAAAATCGCTCATGTTAAAACTTGCCAAGAACTGAGCTGCTGGATAGTTTTATCGATTTGGCAAGTTTTTTCCATCTGTGTGAAGTGGGCTTTAAAGATCAGTTCCAAGGACAGAAACTAGCATTATGTAAACACAGCACTCCAAAAGGGTGCTGACATCAGACTTCATAAAAGCATGACATCTCATACCTCAGAGCAAGCAGCTGTCAGAAGACCCCTTTCCCACCTCTTCTCCCTCAGTTGTTGGACTGTTAAGAATTTAATTCCAATATGTCTTGGTGTCTGCTCAAAAAAGTGATTTTTCAAACATCCACATTATATGTTTCTGTTCAACACGTTAATTTATTACTAAATATTCAATTCATGAGGCAACCTTAAGGGTTGTCTTATGCTATAAACGTGATTTTGATTAAAAATACATAATATCTAAAGTATTGTTTACCTGATATTGTCAAAGTATTTTCCACGTTCTTGCTCTGTAAGGCACGTGCTCCCGACCCGAGAGGTCTTTTTGTTACGGGTTTTTGGTTAGTTATAAAAATTTTTTTAGAAATAAAACAATTAGGTTATACATTTTCAGTTCTACATTCATTCATTCTCACAATCAAACATTTTAAATTTGCATTAATTAAAAGATTTTAGTAGACAGAGTTATACTTATCGGGTCAGGAGACGTCTCACACGGGGTTCGTTGTCACCACGTTACGGCGATCGCTTTCGGTAGTATCATACTACCATCGTCGGGCCTCTACTTCTACAGAAGGGTTCCTCGTGTGTGTGTAGTCCTGGAGTTGCATGTCAGGAATCGAAAGGAAGGTTTGAGGTCATGTATGTGTTAGGTGATTTGTTTCTCATGTGTTGCGCTCTGTTGGATGAGTTGGTAGGTATCAGTCATAAGCATAATTCATTTTTCATTTTGGTGTATATATTTTTGGGCTATTATTATTTGTTTGTAGAAACAGGTGTATTATTTTTAGTCCTTTATTTAATGGTGTGGTTTTTTGTAATGTTCTTTCTTTTGTTTTTTTTTTATGGAATTTTTCTTTTTTTATAAGTGATTTCCAGGCTGTGTTGTGTGGTGGGGTCTTGTAAGTTGCAGATCTTATCTTTTTTTTGTTCAATTATAACGCTTTTGGAAATCCTTAATTCTTTTTTGTTTGTGTGGGTGATTAGTAATTAATTATTTTCAAAATCAGGATATTGTTTATGTTTAATGCAGTGTTGGATAAGTGCAGTTTTTAGCACGTCTTTTGTAAAAAAAGATCGTGCTTATGTTATTGGTTTGTCCGTCCGTCCGTCCGTACCCACGATATCTCTGCAACTATTAGCCCAATTTGAAAAATTCTTTTTGCATTGGGGAGCTTGAAATATGCGAATGATGATCCTTCATTTTGGTGTGTTTTTTACAATGTACAATTTTGCTGCTAGAGGGCATAAATGCAGATGATGTCGAATTCAAAAATACGTTTTATTCCACATATTTGCTTCTAAACATCCGATTGAAAACATTCTTTTATCTTCCGATTCCATTTATGTCGAAGAGTATTTTAGATATAGTTACTTTTTCAAATTACACATAGATTTTCTGCTAGGGGGCGTAAAAGTAAATTACATTTTTCCGGATAACTCTTCTAAAACTCCGATTTGAAAAAAATTTTCTTCAGCGGATACATCTCTTAACGGAAAATCTTGCATATAATTTCAAATTTTTGGTAAAGAATACTTTGGCCACCAGGGGACGTAAGTGTTAATTTTTGCTTCTGATGTGTTTGCCATAAAATCAGAGCTTCTAAAATATCGATTGAAAAAAATTCTTTCGTGGACTGATGCCACTCACATTGATAAATCTTTTCGGAATATTTTCTTAAAATATTCCACAATTTCTCCGCTAGGGGGCGTAGGTGTATATCTTATTTTTCTCAATATTTCTACTTCTAGGAGTCCAATTTGAAAAATTCCTTCTTTGTTGGATAGTGTTTTCCGTGTGACATGTTTTTCATATAAATTCAAAATTTTCAAGTAATTCATAGACTTTCTGCTAGGGGGCGTAGCGGTAAATTGCGTTTCCGCCTATAACTCTGCTTCTAATTCTCCGATTTGAAAAATTCTCAAAGAAAGGTGACTTGATCACGCTAGTTACGTTAACTAAAACTTTTACAAAAAGTTCGTAAGTTGGAAGCTTTCGACCTTATCTTAGGTCTTCATCACGCCAATGGAGGACTAAGATTGTTGCCAGATTCTACATTTGAATTTTTCCTATTTTTGTTGCCAAAACTTAGAATTGATCTCCAGATTAACGGAATGTAGAGAGGAGATTCGGAGTTGCAAGTCATTGAGTTGAAAATAATTTCTATGCTTTCACGGTAACGGAGGGCAAAACGATTGTCAAACGAAGCAATTCGTTTTGCTTCGTTCCAGTGGGGAACTGCAGATGTGTCTTCCATTGTCAAAATAGACAAGGCAGTGTTGGGATTGCCTTTCGAAACATCTTTTCTATGTTCTAAAATTCTATGGCTTATGCTCCTGTATGTGCTTCCAATGTATAAGTTATCCCCAGTAGAAGAAGAGATAGGAATGCAGTAAACTCCTGGGAGGTTCAGGCTTTCAACTTTGTCCCTATCCCTTTGTAGAAGTTTCAAGATGTTTGGGGTAGATTTAATGGCAAGATGGTAACCAAAACTTCTAAAAAGAATCTGTAACTTATAAGCATAGGAAGGATGGTAAGGAACAGAACCACAGAATTTCAGGTCTTCTTTCTTGTGAGGAAGGAGGCATTCGATTTTCGAATGGTTTTCATATTTCTAATCGTCATCGTCTTGAAAAATTCTTTCTGCACCGGATACATCTCCTGATGGGAAATTGTTTCCACATAATTTCTAATTTTTGTAAAAAATGGTTTGGCCACCAGGAGGCGTAAATCTTAATTTCTGCTTCTGATGTATTTTCAGCAAAATATGAGCTTCTAAAATCTAGATTGAAAAAAAGTCCTTTGTAGACCGATACTACTCATGTCGACAAACTGTTTAGAAACATTTTCTTCTTAAAATAGTGCATGGTTTCTACGCCAGGAGGCGTAGATGTATATCTTACTTTTTTCAATATCTCTACTTCTAGGAGTCCGATTTGAAAAATTCCTTCTTTGTTGGATAGTGTTTCCAGTGTGACATGTGGTTCATATAATTTCAGAATTTTCAAGTAATTCATAGACTTTCCGCTAGGGGCGTAAAGGTAAATTGCTTTGCCTTCTATATCTCCGATTTGAAAAATTCTTCCTGCACCGGATACAGCTCCTGATGGGAAATCCTTTGCACATAATTCCTAATTTTTGTAAAAAATAGTTTGGCCACCAGGTGGCGTAAGTCTTAATTTCCGCGTCTTCATGTATTTGCAGCAAAATATGAACTTCTAAAATCTTGATTGGAAAAAAGTTGTTTGTTGACAGATACTAATCATGTGGACAAACCTTTTCGGAACATTTTCTTCTTGAAATAATGCATGGTTTCTACGCCAGGGGGCGTAGACGTATATCTTATTTTTGTTAATATCTCTACTTCTAAGAGTCCGATTTGAAAAATTCCTTCTTTGTTGGATAGTGTTTCCGATGCGAAATGTTTTACCTATAAATTCAAAATTTTCACGTAAATCATAGATTTTCTGCTAGGGGGCACAAATGTAAATTGCATTTTCTGTGTTATTTCTGCTCCTAAAACTCCGATTTGTAAAATTCTTCCTGTATCACATACAAGACTTGATGGAAAATGTTTTTCACATAATTTCTAATGTTTGGTAAAGAATGGTTTGGCCACCAGGGGTCATAAGTGTTAATTTCTGCTTCTGATGTATTCGTAGCAAAATCTGGGCTTTCATATGGATAAACCTTTTGAAAATTCTTTCTGAAATAATGCATGGTTTTCCCACCAGGGGACGTAAAGTCACATATTATTTTTGTCGATATCTCTGTTTCTAAGAGTTCGTATGCTCACGATTCCGTTTACAGCAATATCTGAGGGATTAAAAACCCGATTGAAAAACTTCTTTCTTCCGTCAGATACTATTGTTTTCCGTACCGGTTCCATTGACTTTGAATAGCTTTGATAAATTTAATTTGCGTCAGAACGGATTTAAAAGACGTGCTTATTACACCCGAAAATTCGGTGTCATCATTCTTGTTTCTTCTTTTTTGTTCCAGTTCTTTATATGTTGATGTAATCTTTTTATTAATCTATTTTTTGTGCTGCCAATGTAAGAAATGTGGTCCCAGAACTCTGTGAAACAATAGGAATTTCATATTAACCCTGCTGATTGTAGTAACTATTGTTATATTTTTTTCTTATAAATACGTCACCAATATTCTGAACAGAATGGCCAAAAATAATGTTGTGTTTCTTCATTAATCTTAAAAAATTTCCACTTAGTCTTCTATTAAAAGGGAAAGAACCTGAAAATTTATATTTCTTTTTTTAGGATGTTTTGACTAGACTTTTAATTTCTTTTTGTATTCAAAAATCAGCTTTTTAACTGTTTTTGTGTCATATCCATATTGTTTGGTTGTGTTAATAATCCATTGGATTTCTTCTTTTCTGTATTTTCTATTTGAGGAATGTGTGAAGGCTCGTTTTACCCAATTCCTAATACCATTTACTTTATGAGTTTTCGGGTGTTCAGATTGATATGGGATCATTATAGGTACATAGGTTGGTTTCCTAAAAGCTCTGTATTCAAAATTTAAGTCTTTTTTTATTAGTTTGATATGTAAGAAGGAAATTTTTTCATCTTGTTCAAATTCCAAAGTTAATTCAATCTCTGGGTAATAAGTGGTAAATTTATTCTTCAATATTTCAAGTTCTTCTTGTTTTAATTTAGACAAAATAAAAATGTTGTTGCCGTACCTACAATAAATGATGGGTAAGTCTGGTAGTTTTTTAATAATTTTGTTTTCAATATCACATATGATTATTTCTGAAAATAAAAAAGATAATGGGGATCCCATTGGGATCCCCATTATCTTTTTTATTTTCTATATCTATAGGCAAGAAGCTATCTATAGGCAAGAAGCTCATACTTCTTGCCTATAGATTTTTTTGTCAAACTCAAAGTAATTGTTATTAGAAATATAGGTTAAAATGTTATACAACACTTGTAATTGTATATTATTAAATTGAGATTTATTTTTTAACTCTTTAATGATAATGTCTATGGCTTTTGGTACAGGGGTACTTGGGAATAATAATTTAATGTTTAAACTTGCCATAAACATACCAGATAGTGGAACATTAGTAGATTTTATTTTTTCAATGAATTCTTAACTGTTTTTTAAACAGTATTCATTATTCATGAAAAAGGGGGCCAAAAATTTGTATAATTTCCTTTCTAGATTTATTAGTGGGGACTTTGATTTTGGAATAATAACTCTATCAGGTTTATGGGTTTTTATTTTTCCAAAAATACTTGGAACTACTGTACCTATTGGTGGATAGGCTCTGGGAATTTCTGAAGGTAGTGAACTATGATTTCTAATATTAGCTTAAAAGTTTATCTGAGAGTCAAGAGGGTCTTTTTAATTATCTCACATTTTAATTCCTCAATAGCAGTATTCATTTTAACAATATATTCATTTTTATCCAGTATTATTAACTGATTTTATTTATCTGCTTCACAAATTACAGTAGTTGGGTCTTTTTTTAAGTTGTGTTGAACAGAAACATATAATGTGGATGTTTGAAAAATCACTTTTTTGAGCAGACACCAAGGCATATAACATATGATATAAACCACATAAAACACAATGTATATATGTATACATTGATTATTACTCTATTTAATTCCAAATTAAAGGACAAAACAACCATTTCAACACAATTGTGAAGTTGGTGATTTGTAAGTTTTTTTTTTCTTCATTTTGTTAAATTTCGTGTGAAATGCATTAGATGCTTCAAATTGAGCAGAAAGTTTCTTCTTTCAAATGTTCAGCTGTTGTCCATACCTTTTTCCCTCGCCTGTTCAACCATCCAATACTAGCAATGAAATTGTCATAGTCTTGCAATTCTTTGCAAAAATACATATTTCTTGAACATCAGACTGTCTTTTTTTTAGTTGCTGTGAAAACCATAGGAACAATGCTTCACCAGTCTTTCTGTGATCATTTTTTTTTGCATACGTTTCCTCAACAGTTCGTACTCCTCCGAAAAGTTTCTGATAGACCTACTCTGTTTATCAGTCTTTGTTGTGCTTCTTTTCCAACCACCATAACTTTGCCAACACCTAATTCATTTGCAGTCTTTATACTTTCATTCGCATGTATTCTTTTTTAAAACCTCTACTTTCTCGTCCAAACAAGAGGAAGGGATTTCTTTTCTTCACTACCTAAAATGGAGTGAGCAAAACCTATGGTCACTGAAAGTTTTTGGACAGAGATTAAAAATTCTTCTCACATGATTTTCAAAAAATATTTTGTGATTTCTAGAAGTAGCAACCCCCCTCACTTTCCCTTAGTCTGCAAACAACTGCCATAAAAATCCTCACATCTAAAAAACTGTTTTTTTAATCCTATTGAAAATATGCATTACATAAATAAAAAATATGTTCTTTTAATTATTTTCATAAGTATAGCAAAATTTAAAATAGAGTAATAATTACTGAGGTTAAAAACATGAATCCTTACCACTGTGGCAACATGAAAATTCTGTAATATATGTACATACAATTCATATTTTGAGGTTGCATCCAAACCTCGAAGTATAATAAAAAACATTTAAGTTGTAAACAATGGGAATCTGCCCCCTTCCCTTTTTTCAGATGTAGAACAGCTATTTCTTTTTCGACAATGCTGTCCGCAAACTTTCGGAACTCTTGAAAAAAATGTTTTCTTCTACCCCATTTCATTCGCGTTTGTACTCACATGCACTCCACAGACCTTTTGTAGGTCTGTCATTTGCTGGACATAGCAGCAGGGCTCAAGGTCACTGGAATTTCTCCACCCAAGTTGTGGCATAGGCAGGGGTAGAAAAATATTCTGAAATCTGGTGGCCTGCTAAATAATTTTTGGTGGCCAGACATTGGACGGAGCGGAGGGGGGGGTATTATAATATCAAAGTCATGTACACTTCTGTTCAAAAAATAATGCTTTCCCCTTTTACCCTCAGCCTTTAGCTTATCTTTCCCAGTGGAAAAAAACAAAACAACTATACTCACTCATTTTTTTTTCTGGGGCCCGAACATTCTTGAATTACCGTAATTTTCATCATATTATCTGCAGACCCTGGGATTCCCACATTTTTTTTTAATCTTTGCAGGCCCGCCAACCTCTCAGAACCAGAAAACGTAACACTCAGATAGGAAAATCGAAACACGACGCATGCTGTTAATTTTTGAAGCCTATTTCAGCTATATAAATTCTTGATGATGAGAATGTAGGGATTTTTTCCCTACATCAAAATTTTATTGAGAAACTAATTAAATCTAATCAGCAAACACTTGTATGTAGTTAATTATTTTTAAAAAAATTACGATTACGGGAGAAATCCACACTCCACCTAACTTCTGTTTTCCGAAATTTTGTGAGGCAGAAAACTTGCATCTTAGGAGGTCTGCAAGATGGTTTAATCGGGTTCTGGAGATGTCGTTTTTGTCTGCAGGACCAAAATAAATCTGCAATGTGCATTGGCCTTCACTGCGATTCTGCTACGAGGATTAATAGAAATTTAATCTGTGACGTACGTCGGCCGTTGCCGTGATTCTTCTACAAGGGTGGGTAAAAAATAAATCTGCGATGTACGTCTTCAGTCGCCGTGATTCTTTTACATGGATGATTACAAAATAAACCTGCCATGTATGTCGCCATGATTCTTCTATGGGGATGAGTACAAAATAAAACTGCGATGAACGTCGGCCGTCGCCGTTATTCTGCTACGGGGATGAGTTCAAAATAAACCTGCGATGTACGTCGCCACGATTCTTCTACGGGGATGAATACAAAATAAATCTGTGATGTACATCGGCCATCGACGCTAATCTGCTACATGGATGAGTACAAAATAAACCTATGGTTTACGTCGCCCTTTGCCGCGGTTCTGCTACTGGGATGAGTACAAAATAAACCTGCAATGTACGTCATAGCGATTCTTCTACGGGGATGAGTACAAAATAAACCTGTGATGTACGTCACCATGATTCTTCTATGGGGATGAGTACAAAATAAACCTGCGGTGTACGTCGCCCGTCGCCACGATTCTTCTATGAGGATAAGTACAAAATAAACCTGTGATGTACGTCACCATGATTCTTCTATGGGGATGAGTACAAAGTAAATCTGCGATGTATGGCGGCCGTCACCGCTATTCTGCTACGGAGATGAGTACAAAATAGTTCTGCGATATACATTGTCCTTTGCGAGAAAAAAATTACGATTACGGAAGAAATCCTCACTAAGCCTAACTTCCGTTTTTGGAAATTTTGAAAGGCGGAAAACTTGCCTCCATGATAGGGAGTCTGCAAGATGGTTTAATAGGGTTCTGGGGACATTGTTTTTGTCTGCAGGACCAAGATAAATCTGCGACATACTTCACCCGTCACCACGATTCTGCTACAAGGCTTCTGTCTGAAAAGGGAAAAAATGGGGGAAAACATGACTATTTAAAAACAAATCTTATTTTTGGCTGCAAAATCGTATTAGCGTACTGCAGCATGATTTATCATACTAAATGCGATAAAATCGTAACAGTTTGCAGGTCTCTCTTCGTATAATCTGCACTGGCGTATAATCCGCAGTGCTTGACATTCAGAAAAAAAAAAAAAAAAAAAAAAATCGCCGCATAATCCGCATATCACAAAGGTTGATCCAGAAGCGGAATTTCCAACATAAAGATCCCTGAGTCTGAAGAAGTAAGAAAACAACGATCTTATTAAATAAGGAAATTAATTTTTAAAGGTAACTTTTTTAATATATTTTTATCTCTGGACATAAATAAAGCTTAGTAGTAATTAAGTTTTGTTCTCTATGGCATCCATACAGCACAAAAAAATTTATCACACCGATTCAGTTCTAGAGTATTGCATTACTGATACAGAACAAATAATAGAAATACATATATACTCGCCTGTAAGTCGAAAGTTTTTGAAAGAAATCCTGTTTTCAAAGTACGTGAGTCTGCTTTCACACAGGTCAGTAAAAAAAGAGGGCTGGACTTCCGTGAATTCTCCCGCAGAGTTTGCCGACCGGTTTGTTTATGTTTTAGACCGCAGCTTTTTGCGTATCACTGCGCGCTAGTTTTCTGACCTTTTGAAAATTATTGCGTAATAACACGATCATATCCTCAGTTGTGCCCCTAACTTGAAGTTTAAATTTTACAGTGTAACTGAAACGTTGCCATTCCAAGACATCATAAATAGCAATGAAGGAAAATATCAACAGCAAAGATGTTAAAAACGGCAAAGGATGAACTAAACACAAGCAGCACAGCACATACGAGATCCAAAACATGGGATAATCAGCATAAACGTTTTTTTTTTTTTAATCGGCTTTTATCTGAATCAGCGTATAATCCTTAGAACCTAAATTTGTAACTTTTTTTAGCAGATAATACGACGAAAATTGCGGTGCATGTTTTTCAGTGATGTTTTCCATGGTGGCCCAGGCGACCGCATTTTTGGACCCCTGGACATGGTAAAGCATTTTTCTACACTTGCCTTGCGCTATTGTGGTTGTGTTTTCCTGCAGCCCGAGATATGTGAAACCGAGAAGAGAGGCAGATCAGGGGTGGGGAATGAGGGAGGAATTACATTATTGATAGCACAACTGCTGTGTTTAACAGTCTAGGAAAAAAAATAATGGCAATGATAATAATTAAAAAAACAACAACTAGAGGTCAATTTTTAAATCAGAATGGATAATTTGTGGAGCTATAAAAATACATCCTGATTTTTTTTTAGGAGGTAAATTTGGTTTTTGTGAAATGCACTGTCCAAGTGTTAATGCAATCTTTGGCAAGACCATACGTTGACCACATGTCCAGCTGACCAACCAATCATAGACAAGGTCATATGGATCCTAGAAACTGCAAAACAAATAGCTCTACAGTGCATATGCTTTTCAAATGTCGTCATTCTTTTGTTCTGAAGAACAGAAGCACACCAGACAAAAAACAGATTATATTCAAAATGGCCTCAAATCAAATAAGACTCTACTGTATTTAAAAATATTTTATAGGTTTTTAAATTGGATTCCTTAAAATATTAACATAGTTTTTTTGTTTCTTTGATAGCACCAAAGTTGCTTCAACGCATGGTGACCACAAAATATATGTGTGTGATGTCAAAACAGGAAAATTGCTACACAAATTGGAAGGTCATCCACGCACCCCATGGTGTGTTGCTTTCCATCCTACATCAAATGATATTCTTGCCAGTGGTTGTTTAGGTGGAGAAGTTCGTGTGTGGGATCTTCATGTAAGTATATTTAGATGCAAATATATCATTTATGTGATATTTACATGTGGGAAGAGTGATGTCTCTGTGCACATTCTGTGGAAACGTAGAGGTGGGTAGATATCAATTTCAGAGACTTCAACTACTACAGATTCTGCGTAGTTACTACATAAATCGCCAGTCTGCTACAGATAACGGAAAGTGCCAGATATACTATGGAAATTGAAAATCTCAGTGAAACAACCTTTTTAATGATGTGTAAAGTTTCTTTCTTTTTTTCTTTGCATGTTTTCAAGATTCTAATGTTCATTAAACATTTTGAAGAATGTTTCTTAGATATTTTTAATATTGTTGCATTTCATCCATGCTTTTTCAATGTGTTTTGGATGTTTAACCCTTTAAGCGGCCGATGAATCTGAACTAAATGTTACTTTTTTCTCTACGTTTTCCAAACAGAAATATTTACATAGCGTACAGGTTTAACGAAAGCTGCCGCACAACAATTTTCTTTTCCCCTCTCACCTGATCAACACTGACCATGAATCTGTCGCTGTTGGTAGGCATCCCACTAGTCTATAGTGATATGCATCCCACTACTACTTGGTGGTTGTCCTTTGTGATTGGTATCCCACTAGTCCTTTCTTGGTGACAGACATTTAAATTTCTTTATTATCTGCCCCATAACTCTAGACATGATGGGGGGGGGGGGGTTCATACCACTGGGAAATAACGAGGGATTCAAACATCTTCTTTCTCCTTTCTTAGGTTCTTCGTCATTGTTACACTCCTTTTAAAGGGTAATCAGTGAGAAAGATTTAATGTCAATCATCTCCCTAAATGACCAATTTGAATGGCATAGCTATAAGGGGGATGCAAATCTTTCTCATGAGCACGTTGACTGATTCCAACTGCTTTTGGTCCACTTCTTAGACAGTGAATGTATCCGTGAGTGCTGATTTAAGTTCATTCTCCTAACCCTGAGTTAATTCGTTCCAGCCGGTTAAAGGGTTAAGCATCTCTGGTCACATACAGAGTCATCAAGGCCCAGGGAATCCTGGAAACGTCCTGAAATTTTATTTTCCTTTCCAGATCTTGGGAAGTCCTTAATTTTCTGTATTTTTGCATAAAATCCTGGAGTAATGCTAGAATTATTTCCTGCAATGAACACTTTTAAGAAAAGGGTTGAAAAATTAGGGTAAGATGACCAGCAATTAAAAAACCCAGGGAAAGTCTGCGAATCTCGCAAATGTTCAGGACTGCCGGAAATGATTGCTCTAGTAGCGATGAGAATGTTCCATCATTTTCCGTTTCCACATTTTAAATTTTCTGATCAAGTTTTTCTCTCTCTTATTTTTCATGAAATTACTTCCTGTTTTTAAGATTGTTGGTAAAAGGGAAAAAGAGCTACTTCATATTATTTAAGAATATTTCCTAATGTACTGCAGGTTTCTCTTTTTCTTATAGTATTTTCTTAAAATCAATCACTAGAAAGCAAAAGTTTTTGCCTTGGTTCCCCTTTTTTAAATGGAATTAAATTTCATAACCGATACTTAATCTGTACTTGGTAGAATTTGTGTCATTTCCGAGATTCTTAAAATCGTTTAACCAGAGAGTGAGCAACGAAGTGCCGATTTTTCACATTTAATTTCCCTTAAAATGTATGCTTTCTCATTTTTTAGACAGTTCTTGCTACATCAAGAGACAGAGCAAGCAAGCATTTTATCTTTTGCTTAAAGCAAAATGATTAAAGTTCAGAAACACTACTGCTTCCTCATTCTGTAGAGAAAATGACTTTACAGGGAATGAAAGACTGCAACAGAAAGTTGAAGTTCCGATTTTGACCCTTTAATTTCATTTTGAATAAAAGGAAAAATGCTCATTCTCTTTGTTTCTTCATATAGCAAGAAGTTATGGAAAACCCTGCATTTTCAGCAAAATTAAAGTTTAAATAGCTATAATGCAGAAACTTAATTCTGCCATGAAAAAAACTTATACAAGTCATTGAAATAGTGCAATTTCCAGTAAGTAATGAAAAATCAAAAATGCATGTTCCATTGATTGATGTATCAAGAAAGTACTATAAGGATATATTATTAAAATAACAAATCACTTGTCCGAAAGATCTTGGTCACTTTTTTCCTTTAACACTTCAAGCACGTCAATTATTATCATGTAATGTTGTTGGCCTTCAAAGGTTGAAAGACTCCTTGCCTATGAGATTCATTCTTCCAGGCATGAAACATTGTATTTTACTTTTTTTTTTTTTTTAATTATTTACTGGACAAAAAACGCAGGTTTCCCTCTGCCATATGAGACATAACCAAAGCTCGTCATCTCCATAAAAACCTCACAAATACACACACCATACCACTCATTCATACATTTAGTTAAAAACACTATGTACATAAACACACTATTTACATTCCCAGGCAGTAAAACCTTTGTTAACTGTGACTAAAAAAGTGCTCCATCCGTTTCAAACTCTGTACTAACCCTACTGCAAGTGCCAACCTCTTTCAGCCCGTCATACACTATCCTCTAGCACTTTCAACAGGCTACTGTCATCATCAGGAGGCAGATGTGTCTCACCTGCCCACCACAGCTCAAGTGAGCAGAGCTATTGAGGTTCGGGCTTCAGTCGCAATCTCTGCATCTTTGTGTCTCTGGTGCCATCTATTGCCATTGCTGCTCTCTTTTCTTTTTTCCCCTCTTAGCTGTTGTTCAATTTTTATTAAGGCCTTCCATTGTTCGTTTGAGTTGCTAGGCTCATTAATGTTGCATAATCTTGATCTGTTCTTTTTTCAATTAATACTGATTTTGCAATTCTCAACTGCCTTTCGTTTTTACAGCTCTTAATAATTTTAATATCTTCAAACCTTGGACATTGGTGATTTTCCAGACAGTATTGGGCTAATGCAGTCTTAGCTTCCTTTTTATTTCAATTACTTATATGCTGGTTCAATCTATACTTTAATTTGTTCTTGGTGCTGCCTATATATGACAAAGGTGGTTGCTGGTTTATAGGAATTCCTCTTAGCTGTTGTTACAGCTAAGAGGGAAAAAAAGAAAAGAGAGCAGCAATGACAATAGATGGCACCAGAACACAAAGATGCAGAGATTGCGACTGAAGCTTGAACCTCAATAGCTCTGCTCACTTGAGCTGTGGTGGGCAGGTGAAACACATCTGCCTCCTGATGATGACAGTAGCCTGTTGAAAGTGCTAGAGGATAGCGTATGACGGGCTGAAAGAGGTTGGCACTTGCAGTAGGGTTAGTACAGAGTTTGAAACGGATGGAGCACTTTTTTAGTCACAGTTAACAAAGGTTTTACTGCCTGGGAATGTAAATAGTGTGTTTATGTACATAGTGTTTTTAACTGAATGTATGAATGAGTGGTATGGTGTGTGTATTTGTGAGGTTTTTATGGAGATGACGAGCTATGGTTACGTCTCATATGGCAGAGGGAAACCTGCATTTTTTGTCCAGTAAATAATAATAATAAAAAAAAATGGAAAATACAATGTTTCATGCCCGGAAGAATGAATCTCATAGGCAAGGAGTCTTTCAACCTTTGAAGGCCAACAACATTACATGATGATAATTGATGTGCTTGATTGAAGTGTTAAAGGAAAAAAGTGACCAAGATCTTTCGGGTAAGTGATTGGTTATTTTAATAATATATCATTAATGAATTGCACGTAAATATGCGCACTTTGCTGGTGTTTAATACCTTAAAAGTGCAAATATTATGGTACTATAAGGAATGAAAAAAGGGTACATTTCACTAAGAAACTTCTCTAAAAAAAATATAGTCACTTTTGTGCTTCTGTTACCATTTTTTATGAATACTCCCTCCCCCCCCTTTTGTTGTTTTGTTGTTTCAAGATGACCATGAACAATTTCTAATTTTTGTAGGCACTTACTATATTTACTGCAAGGTTCTCATTGAAACATTGATCGCTTTTTGAGGTAAACCAGAAGAAAAAAAAAATAGAATTTTGGAACTACTTTGTTTCCCATAAAATGTCTTCAATTTATGGATAATTTTTAAAGTGAAAATTCGCTTTTTATGAATTAGAACTGCCATTTTGCTGCCCTGACAATTTGTTTTTTATAAAGTGTGTAATACAATTTTATTCATTACTACCAAAAAACATAGAAAACTATGGATTTTTGTAGTTTTTACTACTGAAAAAAGCAAAAAAATACAGTTTCTTTTAGTGTTTACTACAAAAAATTTCCAATCAGGGTTGGAGTCTGCATTTTATGTATTGTTAATGAACTGTTAGGAACATTCTAATCTGTGAAATGTTACCAGTGTTTTACTTACTGCACATTATTTTGATCTGTGCTAATTTGGCTTCTACTAAATTTATTGATGAAAACACAAAGAAAATATATGTTAGGCAATTAGCTGAATTAAACTCAGTGAAATTTCTAACCAGTTATGTAGTTGTTTATAAAGATGATTGATGTTTGGTTATCACTTTTGAACATTTCTCAATCACAGAAGTGAGTCAAACAATATGTTTTTCTTAAGTCAGAAATGAAGTCATGGATTTTATATTTTGTGTATGTGTGTAATCTTACTTTCTGAGTTATCCGGTTTTAAGGGAAGGTATTTCTGGCCTTTTGATGTTCTCAGAGCTGCCATGCTTTCCTAACACAGTATGTTTACAGAGAAAGCGAAATTTTCATTTTTTAGCAGGGATGTGTTGTAGATACATTTTACAACATCATTTGTATGAGTATTATATACTTTATAAAACACAAGCACCCTTATTTTTTTGTTTTCCATGTACCCATCTCCACAGAAAACTTAAAAATTTCATTCCTCTGAATTGGGAATTAAGCCCCTATAAAACTAAAATAATTACGGGCAAATATGAATCCCGCAATATCACAAAAGGTAGTTGGGAGTGGGGAAGAGACATGCAAGTATGTACAAGTCAAAAGAGCATAGAAAGTGTGGTTTGTCTCACGTTCGCCTGCCCAGATGGGGAGAGCGGGTAGCACACTCTCTCTCAAGTCTTCATCTGGAATGAAGTAGAGGAGGGAGGAATAGAAATGTAAGACAGCTTTGACCTTCAGTGTAGGAACTCGAAAAAGAGGTGATAAAAAAAACTTTGGGGAAGGGGGGGGGGCAGAAGATAAGAGAAAACTGCTTTTATACAAACTTTTTGCAGATAGTACATTCCTGAAAAAGGGAGAAAATAAAAATTTTGAAATACCTTGCTGATTGTATGACCGTTCCATCTCTTGAGCTGCAAATCAAATTAAAGAAATAAAAAGCACCCATTTTGCTTTTTGTTTCAAATGCTGTGCTCAGTGCAGAAAACAAGCATGAGAGTATAGGAGTGAAGAATCCTTTAAGTAGCATTGTAAGCCTATTCTTTCATTTCTGACCTTTGACACTTCACCTAGAAGAAGGCCAAAGGGCTGTGTGTGTGTGTGGGGGGGGGGGGGGGCACGTAGCTAGACTTGTGACATTTCCTAGTAGCTGCAATCTTAACTGCCTTAGGGGTTCCATCAAAAAATGCCTTCTCTAATCTTCATTGTTTACACTCTCTCACCCAGGACACTTGAAAAGAGAAAAAAACCTGTTGCTGAAGAGGATAATATCTCTTTCAAATTTACCTTTACAAAGCCTATTCCATTCTTGGTCTTGCCTTTACGCAGACAAGTCATTTTATTTTATTTCTGGCTTGTTCTCAACATCTGCCTTTTTTTCTCTATTATTTGATTGATTGGAAGTAACAGTATAACAATTTTATCAACCAGCAAAACACTTTTTAGGTTTACTGAGAACACCATACAGTCATTCAAGTGAACTTGGGCAACTCTGGTGATTAAATCTGATTTTATGTCATTCTCTCTCAGCAGGATAAGCAAAAGAAAAATTAGTGATATTTTTAGTGTACCTAAGTAACTGAAGAAAAGTGTTGTCATACCTGAGAATGTCACGTTCTGTAGCTGTTGAAGAATGTGGAACATAGATGCAATTGAAGGTGGAATGCAAAACTGTGGGTGAAGTATCCTTATTAAACAGAGAAAATAATTCCCATGGCTGAAAATTGAAGTCAAAGGTTATGTTAAACTGATGTGTTCTGTTGGTTTAGTATGCCTTGAAACAACAAGAAAGGTGACGCTGAATTTTCGGGTGTAATGAACACGTCTTTTGAATCCGTTCGGATGCAAATTAAATTTATCAAAGCTATTCAAAGTCAATGGAACTGGTATGGAAAACAGTAGTATCTGACCGAAGAAAGATGTTTTTCAATCAGATTTTTAATCTCGTAGATATTGCTGTAAACGGAATCCTGAACTTACGCCCTCTGGTTGCAGACATGTGCAATAAGAAAAATTTGAAATGATATGAGAAACATTTCACAGCAGAAACGCTCTCCAACAAAGAAATAATTTTTTAAATCAGACTCTTAGAAGCAGTGATATTGACAAATATAAGATATGCATCTACGCCCCCGGCGGGAAAAACATGCATTATTTTAAGAAAAAGTATTTTCAAAAACGTTTTTCGATGAAAGCGGTATCGGTCCAGGAAATAATTTTTTCAGTTGAGTTTTTGGGAGCTCAGATTTTGCTGCAAATACATCAGAAGCAAAAATTAACACTTACGCCCCTGGTGGCCAAACCACTTTTTACCAAATATTATAAATTTTGTGAAAAACATTTCCTATGAGGAGCTGTATGCAATACAGAAAGAATATTTCAAATCAGAGTTTTAAATGTAGAAAAATCAGGGAAAATACAATTTACCTTAACGCCCCCTAGCGGAAAGTCAATGAGTTACTTGAAATTTTTCAAATTATATGAAAAACATTTCACACCAGAAACGCTATCCAACAAAGAAGGAATTTTTGAAATTGGATTCATAGGAGTAGAAATATTGTCAAAAGTAAGATATACATCTATGCCCCCTGGCAGAGGAACCATGCATTATTTTAAGAAGAAAATATTACGAAAAGGTTTATCAATGTGAATAGTATTTGTCCACAAACAGATTTTTCTCAGTCGATATTTTAGAAGCTCGGATTTTGTGGCAAATACATCAGAAGCAGAAATTAACACTCATGCCCCCTGGTGGCCAAACCATTCTTTGCCAAAATTACAAATTATATGCAAAAGATTTCCCATCAGGAGCTGTATCCGCTGAAGAAAAAAATTTTCAAGTCAGAGTTTTAGAAGTAGAGATATTGGGGAAAATGCAATTTACGTTTATGCCTCCTAGCGGAAAATCTATGCGTAACTTCAGGAAGTTACTATGCGTAAAATACTCTTTGACATAAATGGAATTGAAAGATAAAAGAAGTTTTTCAATCGAATTTTTAGAATCAAATATATGGAATAAAATGTATTTTGAATTCGATATCATCTGCATTTGTGCCCTCTAGCGGCGAAGATGTTCATCGTAAAGAAAACCTCAACTAAAATGAAGGATCATCATTTGCATATTTCATGCTTCTCAATGCAAAAGGAATTTTTCAAATCGGACTAATATTTGCAGAGATATACTGCCCACAGACGGACGGACGGACGAACCGATTACATATGCACGATCTTTTTTTTTTTTTTTTTTTTACAAAAGACATGCTAACGAAGTACAAGTAGTACAAAAAGGATCTGTTCCAGCAAAATCCTTCTATGCTGATTGCAACACTTTTAAATGTGAAACTTTGGTTAACCATGAAAATTCAGAAATTCACAAAGATTCATGCAAAAGAAGTGTAAAAGAAAATCCTGCATCTTCATATCTACTGAAAGGTGTTTCCCTTATTGCTGAACTAGAGTTAAAGAAAATGATGGCTCTTTTTAACACAGATTATTCTGTAGTTGATGGCAACTTATTATTCCAACAGTTTGAGAGATTGCCAGCTTCAGAAAAAAAAAAATGGACTGAGCATTGGGGATATTTATATCAACCATAAATCTTTATTTATATTTTATATTGCTGAGGCAATCCATTTAGAAAATGTGAATATGTTAGAAAATGCTAAATGTGTTTCTCTAATGGCAGATTCATCCACAGACATCTGTACATGTGAATATAAAACAATTTATGCCACATCAGTCTGTAAAAAAAGGTTTAGTCCAAACCAATTTCATTAAAATAAAGGAATTGAAAAGTTGTAATGCTGATAGCATTACCTGTGCTATTGATGGGGCAGCGACAGAAAGCTATCTGGGATGGAAAAATAAACTTTTGGTAGTACTGTAATTTCTTAGATGAAAATACCTATCATCATGCAGTTCTGTTTTTCACATTGTTATTATTTCCAAAACATGGGGATATGCTTTATATGTTGTTATATACTAATACGTTCAAAAAGTTCCGGAACTTTTTGAATATTTGCCAAATGTCATTGAATTTTGTCATTTCCCCGCTGAGCAAGCGAAGAGCATCATGTGACCGACCAGCCAGAACCGGTTTGATCCAGATCCAACACGTATGGCGTATGTGTGTAGTTCGTGATTACAGGCATTCGAGGCTCTTTGTCGTGAGGACGACGATGTCAAGTTTTGAACAGCGTTGAAGTGTAAAATTTTGTGTTCTGCTCGGAAAATCTTTCGCTGAGACTTTTCAAATGATTAAGTCAGCGTACGGTGAGAGTTCTATGCGTCGAACTAGAGTTTATGAGTGGCATCGGCGATTCGAAAGCGGGCGACAGAATATCAAGGATGATAAGAGGTCAGGACGACCTTCAACATCCGTAACAGACAAACAAATCACCATTGTCAAAGAAATTGTGAAAAATGATCGAAAACTGTTGCAGTGATTGCAGAAGTTGCCAGCATCTCAGTTGGAAGTTGCCATGCCATTTTAGTAGAGAAACTGGGCATGCATTATGTGTGCCAACAAATTGTTCCCCAAAACCTGACACAAGAAAAAATGGATGAGAGCATGCAAGTTTGCGGAGACAACATCGATGCAGTGGATTCAGATCCTGAGCTCTTGAATCGATTGATCACTCGCGATGAGACTTGATGCTTTCTGTACAATCCCCAATCCAACCGACAGTCAAAAGTGTGGTAATCACCGTCGTCATCACAACCAAAAAGTTCAAGGCTGACTGCTCCAAAGGCAAGGTCTTGTTAACAGTTTTCTTTGATTGCAAGGGGGTCGTACACAAGAAATTTCTTCAACATGGTCGTACAGTCACTAAAGAAGAGTATGTCAACGTCCTGAAACGTCTCCAAGAATCAGTGAGACACAAGTGACTCGATCTTTGGAAGACCAACTCGTGGGTGCTCCATCACGATAATGCGCAGGCTCACAGATCCCTCCTGGTGTCTGATTACCTGTCCAAACATCACATTCCCGTTCTTCCACAACCAGCTTATTTCCCTGATCTCGCCCCGTGTGACTTTTTTTCTTTTTCCCCGGATAAAGAATGTGCTTAAGGGCGACGCTTCTCAAGTTCTGAAGAAGTGCAACGAGCTGCGATGGAGGCACTGGAGGATGTGGCAAAAGAAGGCTTGCAATCTGCATTTAAAGCTTTGTATGAGTGCTGGCAAAAATGCATAGTTGCACAGGGTAACTACTTTGAAGGAAACACAGCATAAACAGGTATTATCTGTCATTCTTTTTTAATATAAAAAGTTCCGGAACTTTTTGAAGGTACTGGTACAGACAATCAGAAAACATGGTTATACTCATATGCTCAAGCAGGAGAAAAGAAAACCCACCAACCAAGAAGTGTTTGTGCGATGTGACAAAGGTTATGAAGCACTATTTCTCGATGAAATCACTGTGAGGATTCAGAAATTTGTCAGACTGCATGACCTGCTTGTCCATCCCAAACTGAAAAAGGTCATGTCCCTGCTAATGTAGCCAGTTCGTTGCAGCTGTTTTCACATCATCGTAACACGTGAAGCGAGTACCAGACAGGTGCTGTTTCAGGGCAGGAAAGAGGTGAAAGTCACTAGGACCCATGTCCAAGCTGTATGCCGGGTGCTTCCACACATTTCACCAGAATTTGTGGAATAAGTGCTACATGGTGTTGGTGGAGATAGTATTGTGCTGCCATTCAAGCAGTAACACCAAGCCATTGTGTTCATTAAACGTGACACTTCTTCCAATTTGTAGTTTCTTCCAATTTCTGTTTTACACAGAGCTGTTGATGCGAGAGAATTTTCAAAGAGTGATGCGAGAGAATTTTCAAAGAGTCCCAGTTAATTGAATGTCTGGTCCTATTTGTCAAGGCCTGACTTGTTGGAAACATTCTTGATAGTAGCTTTATGTTCAGTCATATAGGTGCGAAGTTGTCTCCCAGTTTCTTTTACATATATGTTACCACAATTGCAACACTGTGGACCACTCTTTCTTGTAGCAGAACATTATTCTCTTTTTGTGTAATGGGAGGGAAATTTTTTTTTGAATTTTATTGTTGAAGTGCAGAGCAAGTCGAACCTGGAATTTAAAGCTAATCCTCTGAAGCTTTTCAAATAGATCACCTTTATGATAAGTGACCTTTCTAGTAAGTTTGATGTTATTGCTTGATTTTTTACGATTGGATTTGATTTTTTTTGTTAAATTTTTTTTCTATCATTGTTGAAGGATAATAATTGTTTTCAGCCAGAGTTTTATTAATTCTTTTTTTTTAGTAATTTCCATATTACAAAATTGTACTTTTAAGATATTTCATCACTAGGATTTTGCCATGACTTCAGAAGTTAGCCTTCGGTAGCCTTGGATCATTTTGTCCACACGTGCAGTGTTGATCCCTGTCATCGACAAACTTGGACATACACTGTTTGTGTGATGTTGGTTCATCCCTACCAGATCGAGACGCATGGCACCTTTTCGCCAGGGGCATCCAGGATGTGTGTGTGTAAAGGGGGGGGAGCACAAGTATCAGAAATCACCACAGACCTTTCTGATATTTTCCCACGAAATGGAAAAGTGTTCTTAGTATGCCTATAAATTCTTCCAATTAATTAACGAAAGTAATATACCTTTAAGCAGGGGAGCAGAATACGTCTGAATGCGCGAACAAGGTTCGGGGGAAATTAAGGCAGCTCTGGGGAAAATTTTTTTCCGGGGTAAAATAATGGTAGTAATAATAAAACGAAAAATTGACTTATTAACAACGAATATAGCGTGAAAAATAGGAGTAATTTACTTCATGGTAATCAGGTAATCATTTTGAAAAATGTGTCGTTATGAATACAAGAGGTTATGAGGGCTGTGACGTACTGCAAACTGCGACGGAACCACTAGTCATGACGGAATGCTAGTCATGCTAATAAACGTACGAGGGAACCACTAGTCATGCTAATAAACGTTTCCGAAACTAATGAGCCACCCCGGTGGCACAGTGGTCTAAGCGATGACTTCTGATCATTCGTCTGAGATGGGTCCGGGTTCGAATCCTGGTGAGACATGGATGTTGTGTTTGTCTCATGGCGCTGGCTCTCGCCCTTCCTTGGAACCAGTGGCACCAAATTAGGGACGGGCGACTGCTTATAGCCCACTGAGTTACTCTAGGTGATTGTTAAACCTACAATAGAAAAAAAAAAATAATAATGGCAGCGAATGTGTCATAGGCACTGATTTGAAAAATTATTGGGGGTTCCGGATATTTTAAAGTGAATGACCCATGCAATTTTCAAAGGCTTTAAGTCAAATTTAAATTTCATTCGGTAAAATTATCGGGGACAATTAGATGCCTGGAATGCTAGAATGAAATAAATTATAGTTAATTATAGAATTTTTTAGCTGTTTATTTTTCAGCCTCTCTGCCCCGGGTTACTTCTTGATTCTTCTATTCTTCATACGTCGAAAGTTAATGGGTTCCCACCATTTTAGGCGAGGAAAGAATTCTTGATTCGCCCAATCCTGTCTCGCCTAAAACTTTCACCTGCTAGAGGGGAGGGATTCGCCTGGAGCAAACTTCTTGATTTGCCTACTCTTGTTTCGCCTGTTCCTCGTATGTCGAAAGTTAATGGGTTCAGCCATTTTAGGCAAGGAAAGAATTTGATTCGCCTATTCCTGTCTCGCCTGAAACTTTCACCTGCTAGAGGGGAGAGATTCACCTGGAGCACTAAATCTTTTGTGCATAAAAAAAAAAAAAAAAGAATTTTTTTTTGTGAAAAAAAAAAAAAAAGCTAGTTATTCAATTGGAATAAATATTAGTTGTTTTTTTTTTCAATTTTTTAAGTAATAGGCTTTAAGGACAGTTCTTGATCATCGACATGTACTCTAATAATTGTTGGCACTTGTATGAAAATCCGCTACAGTTTTGTGGGAAATTTCAGACAAAAAAAAAATGTGTTCTGGAGAAATATTGGGCCCTGAACATTTTCTGCACCCCTGTTTTTTTAAGTACCATATTTACTCAAATCTAATGCACACCTTACTTCTCAGCTACAAAAATGCATACTTTTTCTTAATACTCGTATACTAAGACGCAAGAAAACTTGAAAGAAATACAAACTTATGAAACTTACAAAATATGGCAATTCTTGAATTTATTTAAATTCCACATTATTCCATATTACGAATTGCTCACAGACATCTGTCCATCTCCATCCTCAGATATTTCACTGCACGAATCTTCATTGCTGCTGTTGGCTGTGGTTTCACTGCTGGATTCTTCAAAGATAGCGCAGTCTTCAGTGCCATCCATCGCATTGGAAATGCCACACTTCAGAAAAGACTGCTTAACTAAGTCATTAAGAATAAACTCCCAGGCATTCTACAATCTACTGTGCTACTACAGAGAGTGAACGTTTTTTAACACATCCAGTTTTTGTCAGTTCTGTGTTTCCCGATGTAAGCCACACATTATAGCGTGATCGAATTGCTGCTTTAAAAGGCCTGTTTATGCCGACACCAAGAGGCTGAAGTTGGGAAGTCATTCCTCCAGGCACAACAACTGGATCAGTTCTGTTTTCAACAATCCTGGTTTTCACCCAGTTGGTTACATGCCCTTTGAATGAATCCAATACAAGCATGGACAGCAGTCACCCCGCACCTGGTCGTCAAAACCACACTTTTTGAAGACAGACCTTTACTAGTTCTTCGGTCAACCAGCCATTTTCTTGAACTCTAACATGAATTTTCTGAGGAAAAGTATCTTTATTTGGAAATGTTTTTCTCTTGAAAATAACATACAGTGGTAGCTTGTTCCCATCGACGGTAATGGAAAGCATGACTGTCATTCGGAGCTTCTCATTTCCTGTTGTTAGCACTTTAACTTGCTTTGCAGCAATACTTTCTACTGTGTAATTTGATGGCATATCAAAATACAATGGTGTTTGGTCAGCATTCCCAATCTGGCTTAAAACATGGTGCCCTTGCTTTCTTACTGATATGACGTACTTGAGAAAACTCTAGCTTATCTTCAAAGTCAGATGGCATTCTCTGATATATTGAATCAGATGGCATTCTCTGATATATTGAATCAGATGGCATTCTCTGATATACTGAAGTACGCCGCCTCAGAGAAAATCCTTTTCTATTCATAAAACGGCAAATCCATCCTCTTGAAGCAGTGAACCTTACACTTGATCCAAGTTTACGATAAATTTCTCATACTTTTGCCAGAAGAATTTCTACAGTAACTGGAAAACCTTATGCACTCTGCTGCTTCACGAAATGATTTAGACGATCGTCAATCTCGGGAAATCTACCTGTCTTAGGTCCTGAGAATGTCTTTCTTGTTTTGGAGCACTGATTCAGCTTTTCTTTTTGCTTCCCCCAAAGCCTTACATTCACTTCTGAAACTGCATACTCCCTAAAATAAGCATGATTGCCATTTTTCTCTGCATAGGCAACCACCAGCAGTTTAAACTTTGCTGGATAATGCTGCCATTTAGAACACATCTCTGGACAGTATACTCCACGTTCAAGTAACAAAATTCAGTGTTTCTTTCAGAGAGCAATACTATGAGCAGTGTGTCCACATTCTGGAAAGTCAGGGAAAGTCAGGGAAATGAAAATTGGTCAGGGAAATGCCTGAAATGTTGGTAAAAGTCAGGGAAAATCAGTTATATTTAAAAAAAAGTCAGGGAAAATCAGTTATATTTAAAAAAAAGTCAGGGACATTTCAATCACAGTTAGACTACAACTAGTTTTAACCCGGCGTCGGGGAGTGACGCCCTCATCGCCCAACACACTTGCACTTGGTGTTGCAGAGTCACTAACTTCCCCTTCCTACTAATGTAACCTTGTATTTCCTACCTATTATTGCAAGTTGTGTTACATTACTTGTTAACATTTCTCTTTTTGTTTTAGGTCATAGGAGTAGAAGAAAATTTGTGATATAAGTTATACCTTGTTAAAAGGCAATTAAGACTGCAGCAATGTCAAAGCGTTGCGTGTTTAATGAACAATGGTTGGACGAACAATTAAATCCTAAGTTTTCTGGTTGGATAGCTGCTGTGAACGGCGACAATAAATCAGCATTTTGTAAAGTGTGCTCTAAAACTTTCAAGCTTAGCAACATGGGGCGTCGGGCAGTTTCCAGCCACGGAAATGGCCCTAATCATTTAAAAAACATCCGTGCTAAAATGTCTCAGCCCAGTTTTGCTTCTTTCACTTCCTCTGTGAAAAAGAACTCTCTTTGTAATAACGAACTCTTGCCATCAACAAGCTCAGGAAATGTGGAATCAGTACTTCTAGAAAATATTAAGTCTAATGACTCAAATACTTATGTTGCGAAAGATGATGTGAAGCCCAGTGACATTAATGCTTATGTAGTGAAAGATGATGTAACAAAGTCGGAAATAATATGGGCCATGGAAGTGTTGTCCAAGTGAATGTCTCTGAACTCTTGTACACAGATTAACAAAACATTTCAGTTAATGTTTCCTGACAGTGCCATAGCTTGAAAATTTACTTTAGGCAAAAGCAAAGCATCTTATGTGATAAACCATGGATTGGCACCACATTTCAAAGAGTGTTTAATGGACGATCTGAAGCAGTGCACTGACTTTGCAATTTGTTTTGATGAATCACTAAACAAAATTGCTCAGCGTGAGCAAATGGATCAGTTTGTTCGTTATTGGGACGTCAATCTGCAAAAGTTGCCACTAGATACTTTAGTAGTGTGTTTGTTTTTAGGACGGGCAACAGCTCAGCTAATGATCTTTTAGAGAAATTCATTAAAGGTGCACCTCTTCCCTTGGATAACATGCTACAAGTGTCAATGGATGGACCTAAAGTTAATCTCAGCTTTCTTCAAAAGCTGAAAGATAAACTTAGAACTGAAAATCCAGATGGTAAATTATTAGTTGACATTGGATTATGTGGTCTTCACGTGGTCAACGGAGCTACGAAAACTGGACTTGGAGCAGTGAAATAGAATATACATCACTTTCATGCGTAACTTGTACTATCTTTTAAAAGATAGTCCTGCTTGCCGTGCAAATTATACTATGAATACTGGATGTAAAGATTTCCCTTTGAAATTTTGCACTGTAAGGTGGTTGAGAAACGTTAATTGTTCGACTAGGGCATTGCTTGTCTATGATCGTATCAAGAAATATGTTTAAGAATCATCAGTTTCCAGCAAACAGCACATGCTTCTTGCAGAATTCATCGAAAGTCTACTGTTGAAATGCAAATTGGCTGCATTTAGGACTATAGCTTCAGAGTGTGAATCTTTTTTGAGAAGGTTCCAGAGCCCAAAGCCTTTAATTCCTTTCTTACACACTGATTTGCTGGATCTGATGAAAAATTTGATGGCACAAAGCTTTGAAGCCTGACAAATTAAGTGAGGCTAATAGTGTCTCAAAACTGCTAACTTTAGATGTATCAAAAAGTGAAAATCTTCTCTCAATTGAGAAAGTTGATATTAGATTTAGTGCTAAAAAGCTATTAAAAGAAGTGAAGTGCTCAGAAAGGGAGAAATTAGAGTTTAAGCTTGAATTTAGGGAACTTGTGACCAGTATGATTGAAAAACTTCATGAGAAAAGCCCACTATAATCAAAGTTTGTCCGTAGGGTAACTTGTTTGGACCCAGATATTATAGTGTAGCAGCCGAGTCTAGGCAAGAAGAGAGTGGAAATTGTGCTCGAAGTTTTACTTAGTGCAAACAGGATTTCAGATGACTGTGCTGAAAAAGCTAATAAACAGTACGCTTCATTGTGTGTAGAAGCTCAATCTGCTTTAAAGTCTCAGTTTGATGAATTTTTAGACAGCAGTCATGATGATTCCATTGGATTAGACAAATTTTACAGTGCTCTACTTGACAACAAAAAAACAATTCGGTGAACTTTGGGATGTAATAAAAATTTGTCTCATTATGTCTCATGGAAATGCTTCAGTGGAAGGTGGATTTTCTGTCAATAAGTCTCTTCTTGTGGAAAATCTCCTGGAAGAATCCCTGATTTGTCAGAGAACAGTTTTTGATGCCATTAAAAATGTTGGAGGAGTAGAACACATTGCCATAAATAGAAGGCTTCTTCTTTCTGTAAGAGCCTCCAGACAAAGATATCAGGATTATCTTGAGAAAAAAGTGTTCTTCAAAATGAAGAAGAAAGAAAACTGAAGAAAAAGGAAAAATTGATCATGGAATAAAGGAATTGAAGGAAAAAAGACAAAGAGTACGGAAGGAACTAGAGTTGGAAGAAGCAGCATTGCAGGCGAAGATTTCAGATTGGGAAAAGAAGAAAAGTGGTGTGTAATATAAAAACAGTGACTGTGTTCCTACTGTAATATTTTTATAGTAACTGTTCTGAATATTGTGTATGGGTTTGTTTAAGTGTTTCTTCAATAAATGTAAAACCGTGAAAAAAGAGTAAACTTAAAATTGAAAAGGTGTGAGTTGAATGGCTATGGGGAAGGTGGAGGCCGATAAAAAATAAAATAAAAATTAAATGAATCAGTTATTTGGGAAACTTTATATGTCAAACGGAAACACTTTTAAATAATATAAGTTTCTCAATTATCCAATTCAATTTTATTTATTATCATGGCACATATATTGAAAAACTCAAATAAACCTATTTGTGTAAGCTCAGGGAAAGTCAGGTTTGATAATTCTGTGGGCACTCTGTATGAGGCAAGCGACTGTCCATGATTTATATCTTTCGTCGAAGCTTCTCAACAAATGTAGAAGAATGGGGAAAGTTGGAGGTTGTCGGTGGCCATAGAAGCAGTCAGATGCTGAGAGGAAATTCCATCCACTGGCGCCGATGTAGGTATTTGTTATCAATTCTAATGTGCACCTGGATAAACAGGTTTGATTTTGAAGGGAAAAGGTGCGCATTAGATTAGAGTAAATACGGTGATACTTTCTTTCAGGAAAAATATTCAATTTGTTATTGAAACCTTAACAAATTGAAGCTTTTCCTTGGTTCCTGAGGGAGGGGCGCATACCCTATGTGGATCCGCCCCTGCTTTTTGCCACGTGTTGTTGAGACATCACATTGACACCATAAACTTTGATGAGCTGCCAATGAATTTCAGCTGTGGGCATGTTCTTGGTCCATAGAAACCTTATATCACTGCTCTCACTTCGACCTGTGACCACGTTTCCAACCCTGTCACTATTTTGAAATGTCATTGCGCATCTCACGCTGGGCACAGGATTTCACAAAGTGCCTGGAGTACTAGTAACATCTGTCAAATGTACATGTCATCTATCTACTCGTACGATATCCTGCATTTACTTTATAGCATGTGTAACCTTTTTTCCTGATCGACCAACCAAAGTAATTGAGAATGTACTAATTTCTCAGGTCCTAAGAATTTCAAGAATTTGCAGCAACAATTTGGACTTCAATTACCACATTAATATACTATTAGATAGTTTTCTAGAGAACGAAATTCCTTCTTCTTTCATCAAAAGAACTTTAAGAAAAATTATCCTGAATAATAGAGTGAGGTTGGCAGATCTGCTTTAATTTTCTACACAGTTAATAATATGATTCTGACCAATCAAAGCCGTAAGGAAGTTGGCTAGAGGATGCCTATTAACTACTAAAAGGAACCTTAGTGCTATGGATATGAAGGTCCTATTAAAACAAAAAATTAAATAATATAAACAAAATCACAAAAAAGCTTAAAAATCTGTTTATAAAAGAAAATAAAAACAAATAAAAAAGAAAACTAGTTATTCATCACTAGGATAGCTATACTAAAAATAGTAAAACCAACATTAAAATTAATAAGATTCTGATTAATCTATAGAAGCTCACTAAGGTGATTTAATACATGCAAAGATTATTGAATACACTACTCGTGTATTCTATAATATTTCTCATGTATTCTGGAGAGTTAATTCTGCTCTTTCTGATCATACAGGTCCACAGTCTTAAGTTTATATATTTTTTTCTCTGGCTAAAATATCCGCGTGTTGGTTTCTTTCTGTATGAGGAGGCCATCAGCCCCACCCACACTGCCCCCAGCGTCTAGGGAGTGGCAGAAGCGTCAGGAAAGAGGTCAGCCATGTTTTACTCTAGTGAGGTGATTGTTTCGTCGCACAAGAGGTAAGCTCTCTTCCTTGTTTTTAGGGCTTTAGGTTTTATAAGTTCATTGTTTGTAATTCATGTACTTTTTCTCTGTTGATTTTTAGCTTTTCAGCTTTTAGGCACTGGCTTGTCTGTTAACATTTTTGCGGGTTTTAACTCTTTCTCTTCTTGGTAACTTTGCGCGTCTTTTGGGGTACCTAGGAACAGCAGAGGGCTAAGCGTGTTCCTTTTCTTTGCGCTGTATTTCCAAGTAGTTAAGTTTTTAATAACTAAAATAATTATGCACTTAAAGCACTGCTGAAAAACTTTGTACATATTGCAACTAACTGTTTAAGTCATATAACTTTCACAAAGTTTTCTTTAGTTAATTATTGTCTTTAAATTATTCTCGTTTTCGTGCTGTCATAAGGTGTAGAGTAGGGGGTTTTAGACTCAAGTTTTCTTTCAAAAATCTGTTTTTTAAAAATTTTAAAAATTAATATTTCCTTTTTTAATTGCAATGTAAATATTCGGATTTCTTTTGCATTGTTTTTCAGGTTTAAATTCTCTCTCAAACGAACTTGGCATTTCGTTATAGCTGAAAATTATTTCTAATTATTATGTCACTCCCACAGCTTGAGTTCTCTTTAATCTTCTTCTCTCTGTTTAATAGTAACAGATGAAGAGCATGGGTCGGGCCAAGAAGGTCAATGGATGCAAGCGAAATTGTTAACTAGTGCTTTGTCATACAACTCTGCGGAGGACATGACATATATATATTTTTTAAAACACTTTTAGGTGGGAATGTTACTTGCATCCTTGGCCTTGCAGAAACCCATTTCCGACTAGGTCTTTGTGGAAGTGAGAAAATGCAGAGTTTTTGCTGGTCCTTGATAAAGCCAAGGCTCAGTATTCTCGACACCTTCTACATTCAGTTGTTTTATTTTATTATTTTTATCTTTTCTCCTTTTACTCACACCGATAGATACATAACCTTTTCTATGTCGTACTTGGTGTGAGTCGAAATTATTTATGTGTTTTTTTTGATTAGGTTTCTCCTTAGTAGAATGTGAATTCTGAATTTTCAAAACTGCTGCGTTGCGCGTTTTGATCTTCAGGTTATTTTGCAGCTTTTATTTTGCAGCTTTCGTTTTAAATTCTAAAATTTTTTACTTAGTCTTCAGTTTTGCTCTTCAGTATATATATATATATATATATATATATATATATATATATATATATATATATATATATATACAGCGATCTGATCGACCTACTTATGTAGAATAACTTTTTTACGGGTCTTATAGAGGTTATTTTTCATGAAAGTAGGTTGTCAAATTTTCGAACTAAAGCCTGGTTCGTCATCAGGACTATGTCACTGGAGTAGTTGCTGCCACTCAATTGGAAGAGTCCATCCGCAATTATCGTTAATTGTGATACTTCTTCTTCTTGCTATTTCGATCCCTTCTTCTAGTTTCCTCTTTACTAAGTTTGACTGGTGGGCGATTATTTTCACTGAGTCCCAATTTATGGAGTGTCCACTTGCTTGTATATGTCTGTCTAGCCCTGTTTTGTTCCCAATGTTCCTAATAGCTACTTGGTGTTCTTTCATTCGGACCTTAATACTTCTCCCTGTTTCTCCTATATAGCTGAGTCCGCAGTTACAGTCGATGCAGTAAATTACTCCTTCCTGCAATTGGATGTCCAATTCTTTCTGCTTTAAAGCTGGCAGGAATTTCTTTATTTTGTTATTAAGATCTGGCGCTAGCCTGATATTATATTTTGCTCCGATCCTTTTCAGTTTCTCGAAAAGACCCTTGTGGTACGTAATTTTGCTGGTGAATTTGAAGTTGGTTTTTTCCTGCTTCATTTTTGGGATTTGTTTAAATATTTTCTCAACATATGGGGAGGGGTAATTGTTTTCTGCCAATATTTCCTTTAATTCTTCTTTGTGAAGATCTTTTTGAGTAGCTGAAGAGACCAGGATTTCATTTTTTTTTCCAAAAATTGTCTCGCCGTATTCGATTTAATATAATCAGGGTGGAATGAGCAGAAGTCTAACATCTTCCCTGTGTTGGTGGGTGTTCTAAAAAGCTGAGTGAATATTCACTCAGCTTTTTAGAAAACCCGCCATATTCAGCTGAGTGAATATTCACTCAGCTTTTTAGAACACCCACCAACACAGGGAAGATGTTAGACTTCTGCTCATTCCACCCTGATTATATTAAATCGAATACGGCGAGACAATTTTTGGAAAAAATTGAAATCCTGGTCTCTTCAGCTACTCAAAAGATCTTCACAAAGAAGATCTTTTGAGTAGAGATCTTCTTTGTGAAGATCTTTTGAGTTTCTCGAAAAGTCCCTTGTGGTACGTAATTTTGCTGGTGAATTTGAAGTTGGTTTTTTCCTGCTTCTTTTTTGGGATTTGTTTAAATATTTTCTCAACATATAGGGAGGGGTAATTGTTTTCTGCCAATATTTCCTTTAATTCTTCTTTGTGAAGGTTTTTTTGAGTAGCTGAAGAGACCAGGATTTCAATTTTTTTCCAAAAATTGTCTCGCCGTATTCGATTTAATATAATCAGGGTGGAATGAGCAGAAGTCTAACATCTTCCCTGTGTTGGTGGGTTTTCTAAAAAGCTGAGTGAATATTCACTCAGCTTTTTAGAAAACCCACCATATTCAGCTGAGTGAATATTCACTCAGCTTTTTAGAAAACCCACCAACACAGGGAAGATGTTAGACTTCTGCTCATTCCACCCTGATTATATTAAATCGAATACGGCGAGACAATTTTTGGAAAAAATTGAAATCCTGGCCTCTTCAGCTACTCAAAAAGATCTTCACAAAGAAGAATTAAAGGAAATAATGACAGAAAACAATTACCCCTCCCCATATGTTGAGAAAATATTTAAACAAGTGCCAAAAAAGAAGCAGGAAAAAACCAACTTCAAATTCACCAGCAAAATTACGTACCACAAGGGACTTTTCGAGAAACTGAAAAGGATCGGAGCAAAATATAATATCAGGCTAGCGCCAGATCTTAATAACAAAATAAAGAAATTCCTGCCAGCTTTAAAGCAGAAAGAATTGGACATCCAATTGCAGGAAGGAGTAATTTACTGCATCGACTGTAACTGCGGACTCAGCTATATAGGAGAAACAGGGAGAAGTATTAAGGTCCGAATGAAAGAACACCAAGTAGCTATTAGGAACATTGGAAACAAAACAGGGCTAGACAGACATATACAAGCAAGTGGACACTCCATAAATTGGGACTCAGTGAAAATAATCGCCCACCAGTCAAACTTAGTAAAGAGGAAACTAGAAGAAGGGATCGAAATAGCAAGAAGAAGTACCACAATTAACGATAATTGCGGATGGACTCTTCCAATTGAGTGGCAGCAACTACTCCAGTGACATAGTCCTGATGACGAACTAGGCTTTAGTTCGAAAATTTGACAACCATCTTTCATGAAAAATAACCTCTATAAGACCCGTAAAAAAGTTATTCCACAATCACTATGAATAGAGGTGCCATAAATGCATTTACAACTACTTATGTATATACACTGACGAAAAAAAAAATCCAACACCAAGAAGGGGTTGTGTTAGATAAACGACAGTTGGTAGGCGGTGAGAGTACATCTGTAAGATGACGTCTATGCAATTTTTGCGCTCGGCGCATACGTGTGGCTCTAGTAGTGCCCCTCGGAACATGCAAAGCAGGTTTGCTGTAAATATGCGCTGTAACGTTCGTGAGCATTAGTTATCGTTGAGATTCGACGTAGGGTGTTGATGTTAGTCAAGAATACCTTTAAGGAGACGAAGAAGCCATTATCAACAGCTCATGGAGTTTAAATGAGGTCATGTAATAGGGCTACGAGAAGGTGGATTTTCTTTCCGCAATATTGCAGAACGACTTGGCAGGAATGTAGCCACTGTGTATGATTGTTGGCAGCGGTGGTCAAGGGAAGGTACTGCCTCAAGAAGACCGGGTTCCGGCCGGCCACGTGGCACTACTGAGAGGGAAGACCGTCGTGTACGGCGTATGGCCGAGGCGCATCGTACCGCGTCTGCGGCCAGGGCTAGAGAATAAGGAAGGGCTGGCTCATCCTTTTGTCTTGCGGTCTCAGTTTCGTGCTCCAACCGAGGAAGAATTGGAAGGCGCTGTGACGTCACTGCGAAGACACTTGGTGACCCCTGTGCCAACCCAGGGCCGGAGAATGGTGACATTCCAGTTGTTCTGTGCAGTCTATTTCTGTTGCTCTCCATTTACTGGTAGTAGTTTATGTAGTTGTTTATTAACGTCTGTTTTTTACTGATGTAAAATTTATTTTAACTAAAATTCAGCGTCTGTTTTTTATACTTTTTTTCATTCAAAGTAAAATATGCCTTCATCCTGTGCTGTCGCTAATTGTACAAATACGCATAAGAAAACAAAAGAACGTGGCGTTATTTACCATGTTTTCCCTTCAAATGTTAATGTGATAAAAGAATGGATTGTTAAGTGTAAGCGTGCTGACAAATTTAAAGTTGGAAGTGCAAGAATATGTAGTGATCACTTCCAAAATTCAGACTACAAAGATGACATGCGAAATCGCCTGCTTGGGCTTCCCGAAAAAATAAAAAATTCTGAAACCCACGGCTGTTCCCAGTTTGAGTGTACCGAATGAAAAATCAACGATACATACAAGCCGAGAACATAGAAGAATTAAGTGAGATATCCGTATAAAAGCATTGAATCGAACTCCGGAGCCAAAGCCCGAAAAGTTACACATCGATGAAGTTGCTTGCAATTCTGACAATGGATATTCAGAAGAAAAGTGTGCATCAGTTCAGTGCATGTCTTGCTCAGAGGTTAGAAGTCAGAACAAAATTCTCACCGAGAAGCTTGACGTACTGGAACGAGAAATACGTAGCAAACACAAAAATACTGTTCGAGTTTTGCGTCAAAAAAATATCAACATACGAAATAAGAGAGCAGAAATTGTGCTAATATGGAAAGCCCTGTCAAAATATAATATGAAAAATAAGATACTTGAACAGATGGAAATGAACCCCAGGAAAATTTTTACACCAACACAGATAAAGTTCTTCGCAACACAAAAACGTATTAACAAATGGACAGAAGAAGATATATCTAGAGGAATAGTAACTAGAGCTATTTCAAGAAAAGCTTACGAATTTTGGAAGTGTAAAATTGGCATTCTTTTGCCAAGTGCTAGCACGTTAAAGCGATGGTGTTTTAAATTTAGTTGTCACCCCAGAATTCTGCATAATGCTTTGCTCCTTATGAGGAAAAATAGCGAAACCCTTTCCGAAAATGACAAAGTTTGCGTCTTAAGCTTTGATGAAGTACACGTTGATAGTAAAGTGTGTTACGATACAGGAATGGACCAGATTTTAGGTCCGTACTCAAAGGTGCTAGTTGTTTTGGCTAGAGGAATATTGTCTTCCTGGAAACAACCCGTGTATTTTGACTTTCAACGTACAATGAATAAAAGGCTTCTGTTTGAAATAATTGTAAACCTTGAAAAAACAGGAATTATAGTAAAAGCGATTGTTTCAGATTTAGGTTTTTGTATGACCTGCAGACTGTGATTCAGGAACTTGCTGACAAGAGTAAAGAAGTGGGATTAAAAATGAACTTTCAGAAGACAAAAGTGATGTTCAATGCTTTTACAAGAAATGAAGATTTATCGATTGATGGAGAAAAGCTGGAGATAACAGACACGTACGTTTATCTTGGACAGCAGATATCAAGTGAGGGTCACATTGATGAAGAAATTAATCGGCGTACAAAACTTGCCTGGAGAGCTTTTGGAAGAAACAGCAGAATTTTCAAAAGCAATATGCCATTATGTCTTAAAAGAAAAGTGTTTGATCAATGCATCCTTCCAGTGCTTACGTATGGTGCAGAGACGTGGACCTTAACTAAAAGAGACATACAAAGGTTGCAGACAACTCAAAGAGGCATGGAGAGGGGCATGGCTTGGTTTAACCAGGAGAGATAAGAAGAGGAACTCGTGGATCCGAAAAATGACAAGAGTGGAAGACATCATGATCAGAGTTAAATCCCTGAAAAGGCAATGGGCTGGACATACTGCCAGAAGGACAGACCATCGATGGACAGCCAAAATTTTAGATTGGATTCCAAGGGACAGGAAAAGACCCAGAAGAAGATGACATGGGAGATGGGTGGATGAATAGATGCCAACTAGTATGGATTTTCCGTAATTTTACGGATTTTTGGTTGCTGTTACGGAAGTACGGAAACACCGCTGAAATTACGGAAAATCGCCATTTGATTTAATTTTCTGAGATAGAAAGCAAATTTTCATCAACTTAAAAATTTTTGTTGGTTCTTCAAGTTTTTCTGGGGAAAAAAATTAAATGCTACATTCAGGGCTGCCAGACCTGCGCTAATTGCGCCAGCCCGCGCCAAAACGTTCTTGCGCCATTCTGCTAAAAAATCGCCATTTCGACGAAATCTGCGTCAATTTTGCGCCAAAAGTTAAAATTTACTGGTCATCGATATTTTAGCGTTATCTTACGACATTCGAAATCGATTCAGCAGTTAATTCGTACGTGAGATTCTTCCGCGGATTCGCGGAGTCCCCTCCGTTTTTTTTTTTTTTTTTGTCATTTTCGAGATCGATGCAAAAGTGAAGAAATTTTCGAGATATTAGTTGGGGGGGGGTCGTATTCCGTCTGGGGACGTTGTTTTGTTTTTTAAACGTTCGGAAACGGAAGTTAAACGAAGTGCAAATTTTTCCCGTAATCGTATTTTTTTTCTCTCGCAATGTTGCTTCTGTTCAGTATTGTTAAATAAAATTTCATTGCATAATTTCAGCTTGAAATTGTAGGCAACGATTTCCGAAAACGGAAATTAGGCTGCCCTAAAATTTCCCTGTAATCTTCGGCGACGAAAGAAAACCTCACAGATTCGAGGAATTCCGTCCTTTTTTGTTATCATTAGGACCATGTACGAAATCGATGCATAACTGAACTTAAATTTTGGGAGGATTGGTGGTGGTGGTGGTGGGGGGGGGGTCGTTTTCTCCGTCGGAGGACGGAATTTCATCCTTCGAAAACGGAAAGTAGACGGAGGTAAGATTTCTCTGGTAATCGTAATTTTTTTTTCTCGTGTTGTTTCCTCTACCCAGTATTGTTAGATATCATTTTATTCCATAAATATTTGTTTTTCAGCTTAAAAATGTTGGATAAATTTTTGAAAACTGAAGTCAATTCAGCTTGAAAATGTTGGATAAATTTCCGAAAACTGAAGGCTTGAAAAACCGTTATTTCAAGCCATGTTTCCCGATTCAGCGATTGCAAAAAATTATTCGTGTGGAAGAACCAAGGCTACTGCACTAATTCAGCACATGGCCAGTGTTTCTACAAGTAACATCGTATCTGAAGTTAAAAAAAATCCTTTTTCTCTATCTATGGACGGAAGTAATGATGCTCAAGCAAATAAATTGTATCCCATTACAATAACATATTTTAACGAAAAAATAGGGAAAAATTCAACTGTTTTGTTATCATTGGTTGAATCAAGTAATAATACAGGCGAAGGAATATTCAACGTTTTGAACAATGAGTTTGTTAAACAAAATATCTCATGGAGCAACTGTGTGTCATTTTCCTGTGACAATGCTAACACTATCATAGGTCAAGTAAAAGGTGTTGTTTCTCACATAAAGAAGGTTCAGCCTGCAATGATACTGCAGCGATGTTCATGCCATTTAGTAAATTTATGTGCACAGAAATCTGCTACTCAACTGAAAGGATTTAATGTTGAGCAGTTTCTGATACAGCTGTACTTTTTTGGGGGAAAAGTTCAAAGAGGAAACACAATCTAAAACTGAGTCAAGCCTATTTTTGGTACTAAACCACACAAAATTCTAAAGCATGTCAATACTCGCTGATTATCACTTTTGGAATCCATTGACAGAATTTTTAGAACAGTGGGAGGCTCTAGAACATTATTTCAGTGACAATGAAGAAGCTAATTCACAGTATAAGAACCTTGCAAGTATGATTGGAAATTCTTCATCTAAACTTTATTGTCTTTTTTTATCTGCTACTCTTACTTCATAGTCTGTTATCTGAATTGCTTGTACGATTTATCAAGCCATCGGCATTTGATGTGACAGCAATATCTCTTGCAGATGGAAATTTTGAAAGAAGGAGAAATCAAAAAGAAAACCGTGATCTCGTAATTGGGTCAAAAGCGAGATCTTATATAGGCACAACCGCAGATCTGAGTGAAGACACAGTGGCTACTTTTTATTCTAAGGTAAGGGAATTTTACAAGGCAGGCTGCAATTACATTTCAAGAAAATTTTCACTTAATGATGAATTTCTGAGTCATGCTGAAATTGCAGATGTAGCATTAAGGCAAAGCGTTTCTTTTGCATCAGTCCAATATATGTGTTCCCTGTTTCCAGTTTTGAAACCAGAAGAATCTGACAAGGTGGAATCTGAATTTGCTCACTACCAGTTTGAAAATTTTAACTGTGCTGTTACTTCTGAGAGAATGGATGAAGTGTGGCACAGAATTTCTTTAATGAAAAATGAAAGTGGCCAGTTGAAGTATGAATCATTAAGCAAAATTATGAAAATGATTTTAATAGTCCCTCATAGCAATGCAAGTACAGAAAGAATTTTCAGTATTGTGAAAAAAACCATAAATGAATTCAGACCTAATTTAAGTACTCATGTGTTGTCTTCTTTATTAGTAAAAAAATAAACAGCATTGCACACAGTGAACTATGCTATCAGAAGAAGTTTTCGCAAATTGAACTAAGGAAGGCCAATATGGCAACTACAGCCAGTTTATCATAATAATTTGGCCAACATTCCAAGGAATAATTTTTCTTTGTGTATGGAGGTAATTTATTATATTTTTCTGGTAGACAGTATTTTAAATTTTTCCACTAGCAAATTATTTTGTATTGTATTATTATTATTATTATTTTGTTAATAGTTCTGACAGATTAAAATTTCTTGCAGTGTTAAATACCCAAATTTGCCGCTGTAGATTGGATTACTGAAAATTACTGAAAAAAAAAAATTGTTACTGAAAATTACTGAAAAATGAACATGTTGGTTACTGAAAACTACTTTTAGAGGTTGGCATCTATGGGTGGATGAAATTCGAAAGTATGTGGGAGTGACATGGAGGAGACTGGCACAAGACAGACCGTTGTGGAGGAAACTTGGGCAGACCTTCATCCACCAGTGGATTGATAATGGTTGACAATGATGATGATGATGATGACTTTGTGGAAGGAACTATTAATTTCTCCCCCAAAAAATCATTTTTTAATCATCCGCTGGACGATAGTTCTAAGAAATGGATTTTTGCAGACCCTCTTCACTATTTAAAAAAATTACGCAATAATTTCATTGACCATGGACTTGTCTTGCAGGACGGATCTGTGCTCCAAACTGGCATCATCAAAGAAGTTTTCGAGAAGGATTCTGGGGAGATAAAGTTGTGTCCTAAATTGCTGCCGTGATAGCAATCAAAGGGAACGAGAGGCAAAAAGTAGGCCCAGCAAAAACTTTGTTTTCAGCCACAACTGTAAAGGGTATTGAATATCTAACAGAGCATAGATGCGCTGCAGTTTTCTTCAATTTAGTAGATTCATTTTTTGACATTATGAATAGCAGTGACCCACAACTTGACAAAAGCAAACCTCTAAATGCAGGTTTTGGTTTTAACTCCCTTTTTATACAACAAAATGAAATTCTGAACGAAATGAAGTCAGAAATATTGAATCTCAGATTAATGGGGAAAAAACATATGCTGCCTTTCCAAAAAGCATTCTTGTATCAATATCTTCTCTTCTCGGTTTCTACGAGAATTTAACGTCCCGTGGAGTCCGTTACAATTTAACTACTCGTTTGACTCAAGATGCCCTGGAGAGTTTGTTCAGTCAAATAAGAGGCATAGGTGCTTTTTATGACCATCCCTCACCTACGGAATTTATAGTCGTTTAAAGCACATATTACTGGCAAATAAATTGCCTAATTCGTCCAAAAAAGTTAATACAGAGTTTCAAGAAGGTAAAACGCTCCAAACATATTTGACAGCAGAGCTACTAAAAGAAGCTTTCACTACAGCTGATAATCAAGAAATTCTTGATGAAGTATCTGGAGAAATAAACGCAGATGACTTAGAAGCTTTAGAAAAAATTTGCAATGAGCCATGGCCGCAAGATTGGTACAACGACATACTTAAAAAAGTTGAAGATGAGCAATGTAATGCTGAGAAACAAGCTCTGAGTTATGTCGCAGGTTATATTGTCTATCTATCGCTTACGCAATAAAGATCCCTCCCTCAGAACAATTTCTAGAAATGCCGAAGATTTTCCATCTGCTCAATGGATTAAAACTTTATCACTCAGGGGACTAACGGTGCCTTCTCCAAAGTGGATGAGGACGTTAGATCAATTTGAAATAATTTTTAAGTCAATTCACGGGACAGAGATTTCCCGAGAGAAAGGCATATTTCAAAAATTAAGAACTGTAATAGAAGAGAAATTTCCAGACACCTGCAAAGAAGCTGTGAAAATTTATTGCCGCATACGAACATTTATCAGAATTCGGTATATCAATCACAACAAAGATTTAGTCTCGGAAAGAAAATAAAATCAAAAGAAAACCAAATGGATAAATTCTGCCGTTAACAAACGTAGCACAATGCTGTCAATATCTAAACCTGGTGAATATCTTCCTCCGTTTTAGCTATACAGGTATGTTAATAAATTTTTCTCTTTCTATTATTTACGCCTTCCGATAAAATAAACAAAAACGTTACTTGCTACGATATATATGTATATAACGTTCAGAGTTGTGTAAAAAAATACGTGCAGAGGTGTTCAGCTTACTCCGACAGCTATGGCTTTTGCCCTCGGAGGCAGTATCCCAAATCGTCAGTGTACTCGCAGTGACGTCACGTCCTCCGCAGCAAAGCGACTTGCTTTGGACTGCCTGGTGGGCCAGCTTTTCCTTATTCTCTAGCCCTGGTCTGCGGCAGCAATTCGAGCTGCAGTTGCCACCACAGTGACACAAGGAACTGTTACAAATCGGTTACTTGAAGGACAGCTCCGTGCCAGACGCCCTGTAGCATGCATTCCACTTACTCCAAACCACTCGTTGGTGTCAAGCTAGAGCTCATTGGAGGACGGAGTGGAGATCTGTTGTGTTTTCTGATGAAAGCCAGTTCTGCCTGAGTGCCAGTGATGGCCGTGTGTTGGTTAGAAGGAGGCCAGGTGAGTGCCTGCAACCAACCTGTCTGCGGCCGAGACACACTGGACATACACCTGGAGTTATGGTCTGGGGAGCAATTTCCTATGACAGCAGGAGCACTCTCGTGGTTATCCGACGCACCCTGACGGCACAGTTGTACGTCGGTCTGGTGATTCAACCTGTTGTGCTGCCATTCATGAACAGCATTCCAGGGGGTGTTTTCCAACAGGATAACGCTCGCCCGCATGCCGCTGTTGTAACCCAACATGCTTTACAGAGTGTCGACATGTTTCCGTGGCCTGCTAGATCACCAGATCTTTCACCAATCGAGCACGTATGGGACATCATTGGACGACAACTCCAGTGTCACCCCCAACCAGCATTAACCGTCCCTGTATTGACCGACCAAGTGCAACAGGCATGGAACTCCATCCCACAAACTGACATCCAGCACCTGTACGACACAATGCATGAACGTTTGCGTGCTTGCATTCAACATTATGGCGGTTACACCAGTTATTAATGTACCAGCATTTCACATTTAAAATGGCTCTTCTCGCGCTTACAATAAGCTGTGATCTTGAAACCTTAATCGATTAAATATGTTACCTATACAAATGTATTGCCGCCATTTCATTCCTCTACAACTATTTTTTTGTGGTGTTGGGATTTTTTTTTCCCGTCAGTGTATATACTGATCGACCTACTTATGTATATATATACTGATCGACCTACTTATGTATATATATACTGATCGACCTACTTATGCATATTTATTTTTCCTGATCGACCTATTTATGTATATATATATATTGATGCGCTGTAGCGCGTAAGTTACCTAAGAACGAAATAAAGGACTCATAATTCCAAATTCTACACGTCTTTTGGGACCCACATAAATTTTATTTCAGATTTTTTAACATGCCATTTGGCAAAAGTCAAATTCGTGAGGATTAGGGAAAGGATGAAAACAGCCAGCAATGCACCGTCCCTCAAGATTATGTAAATACACCATATAAAACTATATAAATATGTAAATGCCCTGATTAATTTATTAAACATTTCAGCTCTTTTAATCAATATTGGAACAGCTGAAATTTAAATTTTGAAAAACAAACAAACTTACATATAGTCAGAGCACTGTGGATGATTATACTGTACTAAAAGTTGTATGTCTACTTCAATGATTGTTCGTTAAAAGTAAAAAAACTGTTCCAAAGTAGTTATCACACAGTTCCTGTGTTTTGAAAAATAAAAACTGCTCTGGTGGTCTGGGCTAACTTAAAATTCATCGTCATTGTGTAGTTCCATTATGATAAAATTTAGAAGATGACAATCCCTTTTTTGGTGTAAATATGACAAGGATAGTAAGTCAGATAATATCGAAAAATTTGAAATTTTTGTCTTCCTGGAGCGGGAATCAAACCCTCATCTCCCAGATAGCACCCGGGTATGCTAACCGCTACACCACCCAGAACGACCAAGTCTCAAGTTTCCAATTAATTTGAATATAACCATCGCAGGATTCGCCAGTCGAAGCAACTTTCATTCATGTTTAGCAAATCTGGAGAAATGCCGGTTCCAACTGTTGAATCCTGTGATGGTTATATTCAAATTAATCGGAAACTTGAGGCTTGGTCATTCTGGGTGGTGTAGTGGTTAGCTTACATGGGCACTATCTGGGAGACGCGGGTTCGATTCCCGCTCCAGGTTTACGAAATTTTCAAGTTTTCAGATATTATCTGACTTACTATCCTTGTCATATTTACACCAAAACACGGATTGTCTTCTTCAAAATTTGTATGATCAGAAAATATTGTATGATCAGACCGCATCACCTGACCATCTATTGAGAAACTTCCATGCCTTAGTGTAATCTGTAAGTCCAAAAAAGCAATCTCAGAATTCTTGTTTTTTTTTTTTTTCTAGAACCAAACTTGGGAGGTAACAGTCATGCACATTAAAAGTCTTGTTTTGAACACAAAAACTAATGAGGTCGTCAACATATCTAAAATTATGTAGGCCTACATGTTCCACATTAAACTTTCTCTCATAAAAATGCAGAAATAAATTTAGCTAACAGGCTGTGGAATGATAGCATGGGGATACCTTGTTTTTGAATCATTATTCTGTTTTTATCATATATATATAGTTGTAGAACACAAAAAGTTACATAGCTGTCCCCAATATTTCTTGCTTACTTTCAAAAGGTGACCAAATTCATCATAATACCATTGGAGAACTTTATGTAGATCCTGTAAATCAATAGAAGTAAACAGATTGTTGAAATCATATGTACTAATTGAACCTTTGAAAGGTTGATTATCCATTATAAACTGTAGGATTTTTTTATTATCTGTAATAATTCAAGTTGAGTCTTGAATATTATCATAAATAATTAATCTGTAACAGATCTTGAAAAATTTTACCAGCCTTATTATTGTAACTGTTGTTCACCAAGATTTTGTAAAGTTAGGTGTTGTGTTTATCGGATAACTTATGGCACTTGTCATTTAAAGTGTATTGGACAGACCTCCACCTTTCTACATTTGAGAATCAATGGACACAGGTCTGATATAAGAACTTTCAAAAATCCTAATGATATCTAACTGGCCCATTTTCAAGAACATAGTTTCGATAATGTTGTTATTTCAATTTTAGGTATAGAATGCAATGGGCAGATGAGAATTACAATGGAAAACCATGAAATGTTAATGCAGAGGAGCCTTTATTTTATTCTTATGGACCCAATAATCTCTTCAGTGGAACAAGAATGGTACCTTATGATGAAGAAAAAATTATTCAAAATATTTTCTGTAGTGCCTTTAGAAATTTAGAGAATTCAGAAACCCCTAAAAAGAGAGGTTTTAGGGGGCAATGGAAGAAACAGACAAGCTTATTTTGATTTTGATAACTTCTTGATGGAAATTGAGAATTTGGCAAGCAGTCCCCATGGTATCAAGAAAATTGTTGCAGCAATGCAATACCTTAATTTTACAAAGACCAAAGCCCTGTTAAGAAAAATAAGGGCCTATTCTTACAAAAATAAAAAAAGGGGATCATCTAATTGATCTCTGTTATTATAAGAGCAATAAGAAGGATGTTACTTCTAAACAGCTACAGAAAAAATATTATCAGATTTCAAGTAAAAATTTTTGAGAGGATTGTTTTATGAAGGATCTTACAGGTTTGCTTCAGTATTCCCAATTGACAACATTTGTGAGGTGGTTCCTGAATTTAAACTTGATCCAACCCTAGGTTAAAGGGTTTTTAACTATAATACATTTTGCAAGAACCTAGGTGACATTGATATGGAGACTTTACCCTGTTATTTCCATGAAGACACTTGTTCCCAATTTGTTGATGAATATTATGGACATGTTCTGACAGGGGATTTCAATATAGTGACCAATACTAATTTAAGGAATATCATGGATTCTGGTGTGAAGTACAAACCACAGATCTTCATTTCATTTGAAACTATAAAATGAAATATTACCAAGGATTAACATTGCTTTATTTATTATTTGTCTGACAAGTTTAAAATTCCTGTACAGAATTTTTTCCACTGGGTAACAGTTGTGCTTAAGAAGATCTTTGTATATATTAAGAGTTTCTATAATAGAAACCATTTCCCAAAAGGTTGGAAAAAAATCAAAGAAGATATTGAACAGCTGAAAAACAAGTATGTTATTACACCCATTGATACTGTGGGGGCAATTTTGCTTTCATATGCAAAAAATTATATCATGAAATTTTGACAAAAGAGTTGAGTAATGAAAACACCTATCAAACTGAAAACTGCTCTGATATCAAGATTATTCAGAAGATGTTTGGGTTTTTTAAATTATTAAAAATTAGGGAATTCAAGATTGAATTTCAATATATATTTGCTACTCCCAAGTTTCATAAAGTCCCTGTGCATTTCAGATTCATCACCTTGGGGAACAATAGTTACAATAATAAGGCTGGTAAAATTTTTCAAGATTTGTTATAGAAGATTATTTACGATAATATTCAAGACTCAACTTGGATTATTACAGATAATAAAAAATCCTACAGTTTATCATGGATAATCAACCTTTTAAAGGTGAAATTAGTACATATGATTTCAACAGTCTGTTTACTTCTATTGATTTACAGGATCTGCATAAAGTTCCCCAATGGTATTATGATGAATTTGGTCACCTTTTTAAGGTAAGCAAGGAATATTGGGTGCAACTATGTAACTTTTGTGTATTCCACAACTATTTATATGATAAAAACAGAATAATGATTCAAAAACAAGGTATCCCCATGGGTACTTCATTTTCAAGCCTGTTAGCTAATGTTTTCTGCATTTTTATGAGAGAAAGTTGGGGGTGGAATATGTACATAATTTTAGATATATTAACGACCTCATTAGTTTTTGTATTCAAAACAAGATTTTTAATGTGCAAGATTGTTATCCCCCAAGTTTGGTTCAAGAAAAAACATACAAGAATTCTGAAATTGTTTTTTGGGCTTACAGATTACACTAAGGCATGGAAGATTCTCAATAGATGTTTTTGATAAAAGAACAAGTTTTGATTTCAGTCCTAAATTGCTGAGTGTTTGGACTTCAAGAACAGCACATAGAAATATTATTATATCTCAATTTCTATGTAGGCCTATTACTCGCATTTGCAATAACAGATATAACACCACTAAACAGTTGAAACTGCTTTTTTTCACTTTGAAAAACAATTTTTATCCATTTAAATTTTGTAAATTTTATTTTTATAATCTCTTATCTACTTACAATCTGCACTCGTCCTTCAAGATTAGATTTTGTAACATTACACCTTGAAATATCTTTGGATTAACCACTTCTTAGGGCCACACTTGAAACTTTTTTCCTCTGAGTAGCCCCGGAGACTCTTAATATCTATTCTTTACATCCCCTAAAAACACTTGTTCAACATTGCTAAATATTGGATTATTTCAGATCGTACCTAGGAAAGAGCAGCTAAATTTGTTCTCTGAGATTTTCTGAAAACACTTGGCACACTTGGAGTCTGATATTCTGACTTGGATTTGGGTCTTAACCGTGACTCTTTATGAACGTTTACATTTGTTTCAAGGGAGGTTTAGTGGAAGTATTTATGTTACTGTTGCTATTTTTCAGAGGGATTACAATTCTAGTAAGGAGTTTTATGGTTCATTTTTAGTTTCAGTGGTTCTTCTTCGTACATATAACAGTTCAGGTAGAATTACAGTTTTGGTAGAAGTTTTATAGTTCATTTTTACTTTCAGTGGGTCTTTTTTCAGGTAGAATTACAGTTTTGGTAGAAGTTTTATAGTTCATTTTTAGTTTCAGTGGATCTTTTTTGTATATACTACAGTTCAGGTAGGGAAGACAGAATGCATTGAAATTTATAACACAAAATTTTAATGTGGACGTCTGTTTTTTTTTTTCGAGATTTTTGGCATTCTCACGAAACCTAAACTGCATTTGTTTGCTCAGAGCCTCTGGATGTCTTTCCCTGAAGAGTGGCCCAGGGGACCTGAGTATGTATTTATAATAATTTACTTAACATTATTTTGTCATTTCATAATTTTGTTTATTGTGCTTTTTTTCATCTAGAAGTCAATAAGGCCCTAGTTGTTTTATGAGGGCTGGTTGCTTGTGTGTTAATATTCTTTTGCATATCATCAGCATCATCATCAACAACTATTATCAATCCACTGCTGGATGAAGGTCTCCCCAAATATCTTCCACAATTGTCTGTCTTGGGCCTGTCTCCTCCATGTCATTCCAGCATACTTTTGAATTTCATCCATCCATCTCCCATGGGGTCTTCTTCTGGGTCTTTTCCTGTTCCTCGGAATCCATTCTAAAATTTCGGCTGTCCATCGGTGGTCTGTTCTTCTGGCAACATGTCCTGCCCATTGCCATTTCAGTGATTTCACTCTGGTCATGATGTCATCCACTCCTGTCATTTTCCTTATCCACAAGTTCCTCTTCTTATCTTTCTTGGTTACACCAAGCATGCCCCTCTCCATGCCTCTTTGAGTTGTCTGCAGTCTTTGTATGTCTTTTTTAGTTAAGGTCCATGTCTCTGCTCCATACGTAAGCACTGGCAGGATGCATTGATTAAACACTTTTCTTTTGAGACATAATGGCATACTGCTCTTAAAAATTGTACCGCTTCTTCCAAAACCTCTTTATCGAAGTTTTGTATGCCAATTAATTTCTTCATCAATGTGACCCTCACTTGATATCTGCTGCCCAAGATAAATGTAGGAATCGGTTGTCTCAAGCTTTTCTCCATCAATCAATAAATCTTCATTTCTTGTTCATCACTTTTTGTCTTTTGAAAGTTCATTTTTAATCCCACTTCTTTACTCTTGTCAGCAAGTTCTTGGATCAAACTCTGCAGCTCTGAAGGGGTAGTTGCAAAGATGACTACGTCATCAGCAAAACAAAGGTGAGTTAAGTAATCTCCATTAATCTGTATCCCTTTGTTTTCTCAGTTCAATGATTTAAAGACATTTGCAATGTGGCACTAATGAGCTTGGGAGATACGGTGTCACCTTGTCTCACTCCCTTTCCAATTCTTATTTGTGCTGTATCCTCAAATATCCGAACCTTTGCACTTGCATTTCCATAGATGTTATTAATAATGCTAATGTATGCATCTTCAATACCACATGATTTCAAAGCCATTGTTACTGCTGATGGTTTCACGGAATCGAAGGCCTTTTCATAGTCAATAAAAGCCATGCATAATGGGAGTTCATATTCTCTTGTTCTTTCAGTTAGTTGTCTCAGTACATGGATATGATCAATAGTGCTGTAGCTGCTCCTGAATCCAGCTTGTTTTCTTGGTTGAGCTATGTCTAGTGTTTCCTTCAAGCAATGTGAAAGAACCTTAGTGAAGATTTTATAAACCACTGATAGGAGGCTGATGGGCCTGTAGTTCCTGAGATCCTCAGTGTCACCTTTTTTATGTAGCAAGATCATTGTAGCATTGTTCCAATCCTCAGAAATCTTCCCTTCATTAAAACATCTGGTGAAAACTTGGGCGAGTGTAGTTTAAATTTCTCCACTTGCTTTTTGTATAATGTCCACAGTAATTCCATCTTCTCCTGGAGCTCTTCCCTGTTTCATGTTCTTAATTGCATATGTAACTTCTGCAGGAAGGATTGGAGGCACTTTGGCACTGGTACCTGTCGTAATGTCTGGAATAGATGTATCATCCCTTTCATATAGTTTTGAATAGAAATCTTCCACCCTTGTCAAAATGTCGCTTCTATTTCTTGTTACAGTACCACCTTCTTTTCTCAATACTGTAATCTGTTTTCTTCCCTTACTGAGATGTCCTTTTGCTCTCTTCAGGCTGTGGTTGTTTTCAATTGCTTTCCTCACTAGTTCACAATTGAATTTTCTTATGTCTTCAGTGATACTTTTTCGCACTGTCTTGCATAGCTCAATATATTCCACGTTGGAAGTTACATCTTTATTTGTCCTCATCTCCCTTCCCTTTTGCATAAACTTTTTTGTTTTTCCGGAAATTTTCTTCATATGTAACTTGTTCTTAGTACCACGTATTTTTGTTGCTGTTTCCATAAGAGCCTTGGTGAGTTCTCTGTTAACTTCAGAAATATCCACTTCTTCCGATATTAGGCCTTCTAAAGCAGAGAATCTGTTCCTCAGTTCCAACTTGAAGGTATTATGGTGTTTTTTAAGGTTGGTTATGTCAATACATTTTGTTTGTCTTATGATCTTGACATGTTCGAGTTAGTGTTGAGGTGCATCTTACATCTCACCAATCTATGGTCACTATCTGTGTTGATACACACAGTCGAGCCACATTATTGCGACCACTAGCTAATATCCAACTGCCGTGTGTAGCTCGGGCAGCTGCTAGACGGGCTGTGAAAGACTCAATAACGTGCTTGCTGGAAGGTGTTTACAGGTATGTGGAGCCATGCTGACTGCAGTGCATCTGACAGCTGCTGGAGGATGCATGGTGAAGGATCTATAGAGCGAACAACACGATCGAGGTGGTCCCACAGATGCTCAATTGGATTTAAGTCTGGGGAATTAGTGGGCCAGGAAAGTACTTTGGAGTCTTAATCGCGCTCTTCCAACAATTTTCGGACATTTCTCGCTGTGTGACACGCGACATTGTCGTGCTAGAGGATCCCATCTGCCCCAGGGAAGGCAATCAGCATGTATGGGTGTACATGGTCTGCAAGGATAGATTCATAATGAATTCGGTCCATAGTGCCTTCCACAGGTATGAGTGGACCCAGGGAATGCCACAGAAACATTTCCCAAACCATAACGCTGCCCCCACCAGCTTGTGTTCTTCCAGCAATGGTTGAAAAGTGTTTGTTCTCCGATGTTTCTCGCCTTATACTCCAAAGCGGAAAACATGACTCATTGGAGAAGGAAATTTTTGCCAATCAGCGGCGGTTCAATTCCAATACTACACTGTCGTGCAAATGTAAGACTTTTTTGCCGATGTACCTTCATTAGTATAGTTGCAGTGACCACCCGTCTGCATCAGAGTCCCATACGCAGCGGGGTTTGCTTAAGTATTGTTTTAGAAACACTTCCGGTAGCTTCCTGGTTCATTTGGCCAGTGAGTTGCTCCACTGTACTGTGTTGATCGGCCCTCACGCACCTTCCAAGCTGACGTTCACCTCTCACATGAATAGCATGTGGTGTTCCGCAGTTTCCATATAATTTATTTGCAATGGTGCCATTTCTCCAATCATGATACACTCCGGGATCGCATTTCTCCTAAAATTCCTAATATTTTGTGACCCTCCTTAAATTCCTAAAATTATACTTAAAATTTGCAATTCTTCCTAAAACTTTCGTAAGCTTATTTATTAAAAATACAACCGTTATTAACGCCAATAAGTTTACCATTACGGTAAGGTAAAAAGACCTGTTATTGTAGAAACATAGCCTATATGCTGTGCTGCTGAAGGGAGGGAAAATGACGCCATCGAGATGCACTTACTTCGGGGCGGGCGCTCCACTTTTGTGCCTTCAGACAGTTTTCGAGAGTAACAAGAGATCTAAGGGAAAAGGGAAGGGGTCATTTTCACCCCTGGTTTGCGCTTTGCAGACGAACTCCGTGGCACGCAGAAGATCGTACTTTATTTTTGGACATGCCTCGTGGAACCTCCTTTTTCTGTTGATGTTTTGTTATTGTAAACCGCAGGTGGGTGGAAGCAAAAAGGAAACATGTGGTCTCCTTCCGTAACCTCCGGTGATGACGATGGGATGGTGGCTGAGTGTTATCGTGGCAGGCAGTAGAGCACGTGATCATTGACCTTCGATCGTGCGTCGGCAACAACGACCTTCGATGCGCAATGTATCTCGGCTCCGACTCGCTTTGACTGAACTTGCGTGAGATGCATATGATAGTTTCTGGTTTTGCGTCTTTTATGGTGTTCTCTGTGCTGTGTGCAGGTTCAGTTCTCTAGTGGTGACTTGCTTTTTTTTTCTATCTTCTGACATCCTCGCAGCCAAACTTCGGGAAGTTGTCTGGTTTTGCAATATTGGAACGTGTTTTTGTACTTCCCTTTCATTTTCTGGTTAGTAATACATGTGTTTAAGATGCCTAAATACAAAACAAAATTTCAAGATGCGTGGCTCGCCAAAGAATTGGACGGAGTGAAGTTGAAAGAATGGTGTTCTGCAACTGAAACAATATTTTCTGCTAAGTGTATATTGTGTTCAGAAATTTTCAATATTTCTAATAGTGGCTTTTTACAAGTAAAAGCGCATCATGAAGGGAAAAAACATTTGCAGAAATTTCAAAGTAAATTTCAAAATAAGTCCATCCTGAAAGCCTTTGGAGGACGGGATCTTCAGCCCAAAACAAATATTAGTGAAGTACTGAGTCATGATTTACAGTTGGCTAAAGCCGAAGCATTATGGCCCATGAAAGTTGCTAAGGACAATATGTCTTTTGTTTCATGCACTGAAACAGTTGAACTTTTCAAAGAAATGTTTCCTGATTCTGCTATTGCAGCCAAAATGCAACTTAAAGAAAAAAAGTTGCTTATGTGATATCACATGGATTGTCAAAATATTTTGAAGAGGATTTGAAAAAAGACATTGCATCTAGTAGCCCAGGAAAGGTTACTATAGCATTTGATGAAACTACAAATACACAAGTGAAACGGCAGTTGGATGTGTATCTCAGGTACTGGTCTTCAGAAATAAATTGTTTCTTGCCGATACCTAACAAGCGTTTTTCTGGGTCATGCAACAGCCGATATTTTGCTAAAAGAAATTCTTGATGTGTTATCATCCTTCAATATTTCGTTGAACAGAATTATTTGTGTATCCATGGACAGCCCAAATGTAAATAAGTGCTTTTTACGCAAATTCAATGAAGTTGTAAAACAAGAAACAGGCCAGAAATCTTTGGAACTAGGTTTTTGCAACCTGCATGTTGTTAGTAATGCATTTAAAATTTTTTTGACAAGCTTAAATATAGATTTTGACGAATTTGCTACTGATATGCATTACTTTTTAAAGAGTAGTGCTGCAAGACGAGAGGATTATAAATCTGTCGAGGATATAACATTGGTCACAGCCAAATTTCTTTTGCGTCATGTCAGCAACAGATGGTTAACCGTTGGTTCTGTAGCCCAGAGGCTCTTGGATCAATATCTAAATATTACAGAATATTTTTTAAACTTCTTGCCATCTCAAAAAATATTTGAAAAACAACTACGCAATTCGGCAAGGTATAAAAGAATTCACTGTTTCCTGAAAAATGAGCTAACTCCTTGCTATTTAGCATTAATTTCATTTTCACACCAAAATTTTGAAAAGTTTTCATTATGTTATCAGAGTGAAGAACCAAAAATACACCAGTTATATTCTGATTTAAATACTTTAATGAGGAATGTTATGGCTCAGTTTATCCAAGATGATGTTATTGCAGGGAAATTTGGAGAAGACCTAAAGAATGTAGATTTTGAAAACAAAAATTCATGGAAAAAACTAGGGGAGTTAGAAGTTGGTATGAAGACAAAAAATCTCCTCAGGAATGTTCAGACGACCAGGCAGAAATTATTTCTCTTAGATGTAAGATCATCACTAATTGCAACCACAAAATATTTAAAGTCAAATTTGCCATTCTGCAATCAAAAGCTAAGAGACATAGAAGTTTTAAAGGTAAAAGAACCAAAGAAAGAGTCAACTCAACTTTGTCACTGAAGGACTTTCGGAAATAACCAGAATTTCAAGTGTTTTGCATTTTTCTGAGGAACAAATTGATAGAGTAAGAGAAGAGTGGAAACTTTTAAATTGCGATAAGCCAACTCTAGATGAACTAGTGAAATTTTCAGAGGAAGGGCATATTCCAGTGCGGATTGATCATTACTGGCGTAATATATTTGGTATTAAAGACTCTAGCAGAAAAGAAAAATACTCAAATCTTGCTAAACTCATCAAGTCAATTTTAGTTTTACCTCATGGTAATGCTGATGCAGAAAGGGGATTTTCGGTTAACACTGCTCTGTTAAGGAAGGACAAGGCTAACTTAAAAGACTCAACTATAACATCATTAAGAATAGTTAAAGGGGCCATTAAACACTATGGATGTGTAAGTAAAGTTCCCATAACAAGAAATTTGTTAAATAGTGTTCGTGATTCACATAAATTTTATAAAGAGTATGTTGATAAGCTGAAGGAAGAAGAATAAAAAAAGGTAAAGGAAAGGAAGCAGAAAGAGAGGGAAAATAAGGAAAAGCAGCTAGAGAAAAAAAGAAAAGCTGAGTTTGATGACAAAATAAAAGAAAATGATGCAGAAATAAATAGGCTTAAAAAAGATAAAGAAGCCTCCCTAGCAGTAATTCAAGAGGGAACAGAAAGAATGAGAAAAGCTGTAGAAAAACAAAATACTGTTGAAATAGCAGTTGCCTCTAACTTGATCATACAAGGTTCAGCTGAAATAAAGAAAACTGAAAGTAAATTAGTTGTGGTGGAAGCAGAAAAAGATAGGCTTATCAGGAAAAGGTTAAAACAATAATATGAAAAAAGTAATTCAGTGAATAATTGTACATAGTTCTTGGTTTTCAATTACCTTTTTAGGATATTATAATTTAATGTGAAACCTGAAAACTTTGCTGTGAAAATCATGAATTGCTTCTGGTTCAACAGCATATTAATGTTCAAAGTGAAACTTGAATGTGGTAAATATACTTGAATATGATAATAACACGTGAAAAGATAAGAACTGAGCATTAGAAGTAAATCATACTTAAACTTTAGACATTAGACGTTATGCAAAAAATTTGGGTGTGAACTTCGACCATATATACTAATGGACTGCGCATTGGTAATAGCTGCATCAAAGCCGCCATGGCTCCAACATTGGGCACGTCATCATCAGACTCCAAATTTCGTGTAAAAATGCTGTTATGATTACTAATTTACACTGCAGAACTTCAGTGTTTTCGGTGTATTATGTGAATGCGCCTCATATATAATGATAACTCTTCAGGTAAGTTTACTTATGAGCTATATACATGCATGATCGGGTTGTTTACATTTCGTGATTTATAATGTGATGAACATTTGCGAAGAATTTGGAACATGCATTCCATTTTTTTCTTCTTAAGTTACTATATTTTTATATCAATAGCTGCAAGTTTCTGGTTAAGTAATTAAACTTTATTGACTTAGGTATTTAATTCGTTTCTTACCCATGAAAAATCATAGAACTTCCTTTACTATATCGCTCAGAGCAACCATAAGCACAGCAGGTGTAACCCATCTTTTTGACTGATGTCATGTGATTTTATGTTGGAGCCAGAAATTTTGATGTCACGCGCAGTCTATCAGTATATATGGTTGAAGGGTGTGAAGCAAACTCTTTACAATGTATACAAAGTTGTTTTACTAGATGTATACAAATATACATCTAGTTTTTATTGAAATACACTCCTAAAATTTTTCTAAAAATTCCTAAAATTCCTACCTAAAATTTTCCAGAAGTATGCTATGATCCCTGTACACTTTAACCACAGCAGCATGCGAACAGTTCACAAACTGCTCTGTTTCAGAAATACTGCTACCCTTGGCTCAAAAGCCGATGATCGTCCGATTTTGCAAATCTGATAAATCGCTCCTTTTATCCATGACAGCAACAAGTGATATGTTTTCAGATTGCCTATAGCACACCTTATATACCATCCCAGCCAGCTACCGACACGTGCCTTCTTTCATTGGCTATGCGCTGTTGACGTCAAAAGTAGGAGGTGGTCACAATAACGGGACTCGACTGTGTATATGGAATGCAAGGTCATGTGATGCGCAGCATATCCTAGCCTTTCCTTGACAAATGTCAACCCAGCCTTGCCTTGGTGTATCCTGTTCCCACTAAAAGGGGCTCTGACGACCGATGAATACTGTTTTAACTATACCACCAGGATTAGAGGAAATGCTATTCCACACTCACCAACCCACTTGGCCAGCCTGGTAATTTATGCCCCCCCCCCCCCAAGATGCTTACACAATTTGCATGAAGGCGGAGGGTGCTAAGAATCACCGGAGAACCGGACCAGGCTGTTGTCTGATGCTGACCTTGGCTATGCTCAATGAATGTTCCCTATCTTCTGATCAAGGCACCTTGAATTAGAGGAGGAACTCAAATAAAATCAACTGTGACATTGTGGAGCTAAGCAAGGTAAGAAAAGGAGGAGAAGATCTTGTTGAACTGAAAAGTGGGCATCTCTTCTAATATCGTGGGACAGATACTGGCAGAACTTGTGGTGTTGGATTTATAATAAACAAAAGACTGAAGGACAATATTCTGGAAGTTGAAAGTTCCTCGGCCAAGGCTGCACGACTCGTTATCCAACTCTCAAAAAGATACCAGGCTCAGATTATTCAAGCTTATGCACCCACCACAAGTCATCCTGAAGAAGAAATTGAAGAATTTTACAAGGAAATTCTGAATCTAAATAACAAAAGCAAACAGCACTTGAAGATCATTATAGGTGATTTCAATGAAAGAATAGGGCAACTGCAACAGAATGAAACTTTGGTTTGTAAATTTGGTTATGGGAACAGAAATCAACGTGGAAATACTCTCGTAGAGTTTGCAGAAGCAGAAAGGTTTTTCATCGTAAACTCTTTTTTAAAAAAAAAAAGCCAAACAAGAAATGGACATGGAGACATCCAAAAGGGACAACAAGTGAAATTGATTTTAATATGTGTAACAAAAAAACGTCATCAAAGACTGCAGTGTGCTAAAGAAGTTTAACACAGGTAGACACCATAGAATGGTAAGATGTAAGATGCACCTCAACACTAAACTCGAATGTGGCAAGCTCATAGGACAAACAGTATGTATTGATATAACCAACCTTAAAAACACCATAATATCTTCAAGTTGGACCTGAGGAACAGATTCTCTGCTTTAGAAGACCTAACATCAGAAGAAGTGGATATTTCTGAAGTTAACAGAAAAGTAACCAAAGCTCTTATGGAAACAGCAACAAAATTAGCTGGGTCTAAGAACAAGTTGCATGTGAACAAATTATCAGGAAAACCCAAAATGTTGATGCAAAAAAGAAGTGAGATGAGGACAACTACAGAAGATGTGAATTCCAACGTGGAATATATAGAGCTATGCAAGACAGTATGAAAAAGTATCACTGAAGACGTAAGGAACTTCAACTGTGAACTAGTGAGGAAAGCAATTGAAAACAACCAAAGCCTAAAGATAGTAAAGGGAAATCTTAGTAAGGGAAGAAAACAGATTATGGCATCATACTACCTTCAAGTTGGAACTGAGGAACAGATTTGCTGCCTTTGGAAGGTAAATCATTGGAAGAAGTCGATATTTCTGAAGTTAACACAGAATTCTCTAAGGCTCTTATGGAAACAACAACAAAAATTGGTGGTACTAAGAACAAGTTACATATGCTGAAAATTTCAGGAAAAACAAAAATGTTGTTGCAAAAGAGAAGGGAGATGAGTACAAATAAAGAAGACGTAACTCCCAAAGTGGAATATATAAAGCTATGCAAGACAGTATGGAAAGGTATCACTGAAAACATAAAGAAATTCAATTGTGAACTAGTGAGAAAAGCAATCGAAAACTACCAAAGCCTGAAGAGAGCAAATTGACATCTCGGTGAGGAAAGAAAACAGATTATGACACTGAGAAAAAGAAGATAAGACTGTAACAAGAAATAGAAGCAAAATTTGGACAAGGGTGAAAGATTTCTACTCAAAACTGTATGAAAGGGATGATACATCCATTCCAAACATTACTGCAGATACCAGTACCAAAGTTCCTCCAGTCCTTCCTGTAGAAGTTACACATTTAATTAAGAACATGAAACAGGGAAAAACTCCATGAGAAGATGGGATTAACTTGGACATTATACAAGAAGCAAGTCGAGAAACTGAAAATACACCTGCCCAAGTTTTCACCAGATGCCTCAATGAAGAGAAGATTCCTGAGTATTGGAACAGTGCTACAATGATCCTGCTATATAAAAATGGTAACCTTGAGGATCTCAGGAACTACAGGTCCATCAGCCTCATATTAATGGTTTAGTGTTCTCCCCAGGGCCTTTTTACTCGTCAGACCGCCCAGCTAATTTTCTCTACCACCCAGCTAAACTTCCTTTAAAGAACATTTTCACAATGCACACAATACAGTAGTAAGAGTGGAAAACTTATTCCCACATTCACCATCAATATTGATGAAAGCTGACTGAACTCTGTGCTGAATATAATTTCTTAGATACTACTCATTTTTTTATCACTTATGTATAATTTTCTAATGTTGTTTATCATATTATGTTACATTAATGCCTAGCACACTGCTAAAGATGCTTAATAAGTACAATAATGTTAAGCAAAACAACATTTTTTTCAATTGGGGAAGGAGTCATTAAAAGTACCCCCTGCTAAAATTTCTTGCCACCCAGCTGTAAAAAAACATCCTGTGAGAACACTAGTGGTTTATAAAGTCTTCACTAAAGTTTTTTCACATTGCTTGAAGGTAACACTAGACATTGCTCAACCAAGAGAACAAGCTGGATTCAGGAGTGGCTACAGCACTATAGATCATATCCATGTACTGAGAGAACTAATTGAAAGAACAAGATAATGTGAACTCCCATTATGCATGGCTTTTATTGGTTATGAAAAGTCCTTCAATTCCATGAAACCATCAGCAGTTGCAATGGCTTTGAAATCCTGCAGTAATGAAAGTGCATACATTAGCATTATCAATAACATCTATGAAACTGCAAGTGCAAAGGCTCGGATATTTGAGGATACATCACAAATAAAAATTGGAAAAGAAGTGAGACAAGGTGACACCATATCTCCCAAATTCTTTAAGGCAACATTGCAAAATATCTTTCAATCATTGAACTGGGAAAACAAAGAGATAAAGATTAATGGAGATTATTTAACTCACTTTTGTTTTGCTGATGACGTAGTCATTTTTGCAACTGCCCCTTCAGAGCTGCAGAGTATGATCCAGGAACTCGCTGACAAGAGTAAAGAAGTGGGATTAAAAATGAATTTTCGGAAGATAGAAGTGATGTACAATGTTTTTACAAGAAATGAAGATTTACTGTATAGATTGATGGTGAAAGGCTTGAGACAACCAATACCTACATATATCTTGGGCAACAGGTATCAGGTGAGAGTCACATTGATGAAGAAATTAATCGGCATATAAAACTTGGATGGAGAGCTTTCGGAAGAAACTGTACAATTTTTAAGAGCAGTATGCCATTATGTCTTGAAAGGAAAGTGTTTAATCAATGCATCCTGCCAGTGTTTACGTATAGAGCAGAGACATGGACCTTAACTAAAAAAGGCATACGAGGTCTGCAGACAACTCAAAGAAGCATAGAGAGATGAATGCTTGATATAACCAGGAAAAATAAGAAGAGGAACTTGTGGATAAGGAAAATGACAAGCATGGACGACATCATGACCAGAGTGAAATAATTGAAATGGCAATGGGCTGGACATGTTGCCAGAAGAACTGACCACTGATTGACAAATGAAATTTTAGACTGGATTCCGAGGGACAGAAAACAACCCAGATGAAGACCCCATGGGGGATGGATGGATGAAATTCAAAAGCATGCTGGAGTGACTTGAAAAAGACAGGCTCAAGACAGACAATTGTGGAAGAAACAGGGCTGCCACATGCAACTAAAATGCAACTATTTGCAACTTTTTTTGAGGTCATGCAGCTATTGTAACTAGATTTGGTGGAAAAGGGTGAAAAAGCAACTATATTTTTTTTATAAGGCAACTTTTCACATGAGGACGAATCTGTGAAACGCACTTTATTATTTTCCCAGAAATTTCAATTGCATGAAGTTTAACTGTGACCGAGATGATTCTTCTGAATGAGAAGAATCATCTCAATCACAGTTAAACTTCATGATTCTTACGTGTTTTTAAAATTCTTGAACATTTTTCATTTCTTTTTGTGAAATTCTTTTCTAAATAGTTATACAATCAGTTGTGAAAAATTATGCAGCTTAATAAATAGTTATTTATTAATGTGTAAAAATAAGCAAAATACTTCCAAAATTGGTCCGTGGCCGAGCTGTTTGGGAATTTTGGCACTTTTTATTTCTCCAAATAAGTATAAATAAAATAATTGCGAACTATTTCGGAAACACATGGCCTATCATTGTCATAAATTTATTGTTCCTGCAAGAAAAATATTTTTCCATATTAAAATATTTGTTTAAGATGAAAAATGCCTAATGCAATGTTCAACTAAGAAATTTTTTTTTGTAAAACTGCAGTTTAGGAACTTATCGCTTTTCTCGATGAAAATTGCCTAGAATGATGTCCGGAACATGAAGCCGGCAGTTAAACTTTGTAGAAATGTGTAGTAGTCTTTCTTTTTTTTTTAAGAATTTTTGAAATTCCGTCTTCACACAATGTTTACATAATGTAGAAAACCAATATTTTTGGTTCTTTTTACATAGATGGACACCAGTTTCTTGCTGTCGCTTGTCTGACAGCAGCCGCTTTGCGGCTTAATGTTTTTGGTTAAGTAATTCACGTCGGGCACAAACTAGCCTGCTCAAGATATCCGGTATCAAATGGGATGTATTCATCGAGTTAGGCAAGAATTGCCTTAAGTAAACAATTGCCAACTGGAATTTTAATGTTTGTGGTTGTGCAACAATTACACGCTGCTAAGCCCTGGGGATTTTCATGGGGTTTTATCAGGTCTCACAAGACAAACACCCCTGATAATAGGTATCTATACAAACACCCTGCTTCCGACTCGGCCCATTCATCATGATCTCTGTTTCAGTGGTATAACCTCAAATTGAGAGAGGTGTGTTGGGGGGGGGGGGGGGTTGTCAACCTCTGCTGCCATCCCAGAACATGAGGGCAAGTTGATTCCATTTGTTTTACATTTGTTATTTCAGATCTATCTTTAAAGCTTGAATGGGGGAGGGGGTTACACTGATGCAGCATAATTTGAAAGAAATGGTGCCCAAATTCCAAATTTTATAAGATAATTTCTATTAATTTTGTCTTTAGTACTCTAAAATACTATATTTACTTTTGTCTATGTATAATTTTCTATACAATTTTTTTCTTAAGGGATTTTTAAAAATGGTGAAGTCATATAGACATGGTTCGTATGCATCCTGGAAATCCTGGAAAAGTCCTGGAATTCCATTTTGTCCTGGAAATGTCCAAAAATTCTGTTACATGTCCTGGAATTTTATCCATTCCCACCTTTTTGTCCCTGCACGATGTTTTGTAGTTGAGGATTTTTCTACTGACATAACTTATGTCTGACAAATTTCCCTCCCCACCCCCTGCAAAATGTGTATATGTGGGTGTAGGGGTGGAGGACTTTTGTTTTTTTTGTCTGTTAGGAGGACTGAGGCTGCTTTATTAAAAGCATATTTTGCATCGTGCTTATGTTATAACTCTGTCTGTCCGTGCAGGGGAGACTATATATCTTTGCAATTATTAGTTTGATTTGTAAAATTCTTTTTCTATTGGAAAGCCTAAAATGTGAGACTGATGATCCATCCGTTGTTGTTTTTTCCGATGCACAACTTCGCCACTAGAGGGCACAAATGGAGATCATATCGAATTTAAAATGCATTTTATTTCATATATTTGCTTCTAAATATCCAATTGAAAAAATTCTTTTTCCTTTCGATGGCATTTATATCGAAAACTATTTTAGTTACAGTCCCTTTTCCAAATAATGCATAAATTTTCCGCTAGGGGGCATAAAGAAAAATTGCGATTTTCCCAATATCTCTGCTTCTAAGAGTCTGATTTTAAAAATTCTTCCTGCGTCGGATACAGCTCGTGAGGGGAAATGCTTTGCATGTAAATTATTGCTTTTGGCAAAGAATGGTTTGGCCACCAGGGGGCGTAAGTGTTAATTTTTGCTTCTGATGTATTTGCAACAAAGTCTGAGCTGGAAACTCGATTGAAAAAATTCTTCCTTGAACTGATACTGCTTACCTCAGAAAACTTTTTGAGATTACCTGCTGCTTAAAATAGTGCATAATTTTTCCACCAGGGGCATCTTATTTTTGTCCATATCTCTGTTTCTAAAGTCCAATTTCAAAAATTCTTTCTTTGTTGGAGAACATTTTCGGTGCAAAATGTTTCTCACATAATTTCAAATATTTCTTAACGCACAAGTGTGCCACTAGAGGGCCTAAGTTCAGGTTTCCGTTTCCAGCAATATCTGCTTGACTAAAAACCTAATTAAAAAATATTCTCATTCGATCAGATACTACTAACTACGAAAACTCCTTATGTGTATTTTCTTCCCAAAATAATGCACAATTTCGCCGCTACGGGGGCAAATATTTAATCTATTTTTCTCAGTATCTGTACTTTTAAATGTCTGATTTAAAAAAAATATTTTGACACCAGATACCATTTGCTTTATGGAACACTAGGTTTGTATTTGAGGAGGTTTGTGGTTCACAATTCTGCCGCTAGGTGGTGTAGGTGTACTTCCATTTGCAACTTATCTCTGCTTCTTAAAATCCTATTGAGAAATTTCTTTTTTTACTGTTCCATTCGCTATAATAAAGATGGAGAGTGAATAAGATTTTTGCTACAATAAGAAAATCCTCTCCAAATAATGTACAACTTTCCCCCTAGGAGTTGTAAAGGCCAAAACATATTTCTTGCTATTTCTGTTTCCGGAAGACATATACCACATGCAGTGATAGCATGTCCGGTACATAACTGGAAGACCCTTGGTTCGATTCCTGGTTGCGGCCGATGAGAATTTTTCCATGACTCACTTATAAATGTGGAAAGAGTAGTGACTTCCGTTTGATGTTCCTAATCCACGTCAATTGTGTGTATTAGCATATTTGAAAAGGCCTTTTCCTTAGCATAGCTTTTGCGATGAAGAATGCTTTTTGCCTGCTTTCAACTTTTCCATTATGAAAAATTCTTCCGCTAAAAGGCATTGAGTTATATCATTGCACCATTTGCTAATTTTTGTAACATACTTTTTAGCCACTGGTGGAGGAAGTAAATAGCTGTTTTTTTTTTTTGTTTTTTTTTTGTGGGTTATTTTGACCTTTGCTGAAATTTCCTAATGAATACTTTATATAAAAATTTGCCATAAAATCATATTGCTTTCTAATATCAGAAACTTAAATCTAGTTGTTTCTTAGTATTTTTGGAGCTAAGTAATCACTTTGCATCTTCTATAATTAGTTTTCTAATCATGATCAGTTAAATTACCTTGATCACTAATGAAAGCAGTTGTACACAGCCCTTGGATTTAAAGTTTTCCCATTATTCTCTTTCATTTCACGTTGGAAATTTGTGCATACTTTGTTTGCTGGTGAGTACAAATTAAAAACATAGCTACAGCATCAATATTATGTTGAAAATTCCTTCCCTAAATAAAGTATAACATAAATACTTGCTCCCATGATTATGTATTTAAGAAATAACAATCCCCTTGGTCCTTTGAAAAAGTTAAAAATATTTCACCTTTCTTTAACCTTAAATTTCCAATGTAAGCATTATTTCAAAATAATTATAAATATAAATAGTGCTTAATGTATTGATTGTGTGGTATATGAAAACATTTCAAGAGTAATGCCACATACCTATGCATTTTGAGTTTTATGGGGTTTTTTTTATTCTGTACTTTGCTTTAATAATTGAACTAAAGCCAAAGTAGAAAAATAAATTTCCCCTCAAAATCAGTGTAGTGTATTGTGGGAAACAATATACTACACTGATTTTGAGGGGAAAGAGGGAAACAAAGACTCTACTTCAAACTTCATCCACAAACTTCCTACTTCCTTTTCTCCTAGTGTTAATCTGTATCCTCTTGATGTAGAATCTTTGTTTCCCTCTGTACCATATTTTGATTCATACATGCTTCTCATGAAGAAATTGATTCTTCATTTTGAACCTCCCGGTACTCTTATCAAAGATCTTTGTGATTGTTTCCACACTATTCATCAACACAGTTGTTTTGTTTTCAACAAAATTGTGTATAGACAACAATCTGGTCTCCCCATGGGCTCACCTCTTTCCCCTTTGCTTGCAGAAATCTACATGCAACATATTGAAGTTTCCATTATTCCTCAACACCCTTTTCAACCTTCCCTATGGTTAAGATATGTAGACTACATTTTCATTAGCTGGCCACATTCCGATTCTGAACTACAGACACTGATCAACTCCATTACGGAAAAATTTCCTTCCATTAATCTCACTATATCTAAGGAAGTAAACCACAAAATTGATTTCCTGTATGTATCTATCTGCAGAAACGCTGATCTCTCCATTACTCGTTCCGTCTATCGTAAACCTTCTGCGGCCACTAACATCATTCCCTACAAATCTTGCACCCTGCATCTCTACAAGCTTGCAGCATTGAAGTCCTACATCCACAGGGCTCATATCATTTGCAACAACCAACTCTCTCTTCAAGAAGAACTCTCCAAAATTTCTACAATAGCTTTCTCCCATGGTTTCCCTGCTGTTACAGTCAACTCCCTCATAAAGAAATATGAAAACCACTTGAAAATCGAATGCCTCCTTCCTCACAAGAAAGAAGACCTGAAATTCTGTGGTTCTGTTCCTTACCATCCTTCCTATGCTTATAAGTTACAGATTCTTTTTAGAAGTTTTGTTTACCATCTTGTTATTAAATCTACCCCAAACATCTTGAAACTTCTACAAAGGGATAGGGACAAAGTTGAAAGCCTGAACCTCCCAGGAGTTTACTGCACTCCTATCTCTTCTTCTACTGGGGATAACTGATACATTGGAAGCACATACAGGAGCATTAACCATAGAATTTTAGAACATAAAAAAGATGTTTCGAAAGCCAATCCTAATACTGCCTTGTCTATTTTGACAATGGAAGACACTTCTGCAGTTCCCCACTGGAACGAAGCAAAACGAATTGCTTCTTTTGACAATCGTTTTGCCCTCCGTTACCGTGAAAGCCTGGAAATTATTTTCAACTCAATGACTTGCAATTCCAAATCTCCTCTCTACATTCCAATGATCTGGAGATCAATTCTAAGTTTTGGAAACAAAAATAGGAAAAATTCAAATGTAGAATCTGGCAACAATCTTAGTCCTCCATTGGCGTGATGAAGACCTAAGATAAGGTCAAAAGCTTCCAACTTACGAACTTTTTGTAAAAGTTTTCATTTAACGTAACTAGCGTTATCAAGTTACCTTTATTTGTTAATATTGTTACGTGTTTTGCCCAACATCGTCAAGTATATTGTATATTAAAGTTTAGTAGATATTAAACCTGGTCACCTTTTCAGTGACAGTTTTGGTATTTATTCAGTATTTATCTGTGATTCTAAGTTTCTGATTAGCTGCAGTGGACATCATTTTTAACATTCTGCATTCTGTATTAAGTTTGCCTAAGGATGTAGGAAGTTGTTTGTTGTAGGTTACAGGTTGAACAGACCTATGGTTTCACTGTATTGTAAGTAAGAGCATTTGAATCATATGTCCTGGAAAAAAATCCAAAAGTCCTGGAATATTGGGATTGAAAAAGCATATGAACCATGTATAGAGTCCTCACAGATTGGTTTAAGAAGACAGATAGTTTAGGATATGAAATTTCATCATGGCGCAAGACAGTTGATAAAAAAAAAAAAAGTTAAATGCTCAATCTGTCAAAAAATAATTTATTGTGGCTTAAAGGGATTCCAAGGTGTAACACAGCATGTTACTAAAAGCAAGCATAAGGAATATGCTAGTGTTAAATTGTCTTCTAAACAGTTGCAACTTAAGCAAATTTCAGGTGCATCTTCTATAGGTGTTTCTCAGTTAGAAATTTTAAAAGCTTCAACATCATCAGGTGCCTCGCAGATGCAATTATTTAACAGTAATGATGCTGTTATAAAAGCCGAAATTATATGGGCTTTGAAGTCTGTTCAATGAAATATGGCAGCAAATGTAAATGATGGTCTGAAACATGTATTTCCTGCTATGTTTCCAAATTCCATTGCTGAGAAATTCCAGTTAGGAAGAACAAAACTGTCTTATTTGATAACAGAGGCATTAGAGCCTTATTTTAGAAACAAAGTCTCATTTGAAGCCAGAAAATCTTATTATTCTTTGCTTTTTGATGAAATAACAAACAATGCAGACAAGATAGAGCTCCAGTTTCAACTAAGATACTTGTCAGAAGCAGAGCAAGAAATAGTATGTCGACATTTGCAGACTGTTTTTCTTGGCCTTGTACTGCAGATGATATTGTATTACAGATAAAAAGAGTTTTAAACAGAGCAAGTTTGCCTAAAGGCAAAGTACTCATGTTAGGTTCAGATGGTCCCAATGTTTATAAAAAAAGTGTTTAACATAATCAATGCACAGCTTATCGAAGGAAGAGGTTATGGATTAATAGATATTGGCACCTGTAATATACATGTCATTCATAATGCTTACCAAAAGAGACTTGAGGAATATGGTGATGCAGCTTGTGAGCTCATTCAAATGTTATACACATTCTTCAAGGCATATCCATCAAGGTGGAAAGACTATGAAAAGAGTCAAATCAAGAAAAATGTTTCTCTACATTGTTTCTTGAAACATGTTTCAAATAGGTGGTTGACTGTGGGACCTGCATCTGAAAGGGTGTTAGAACAGTGGAAAGCTGTTGAGGATTACTTCTTAGTTTTCATACCTTCCCATGATGAAAAACTAATGAAGATGGAAAAGTACAAACACTTGGCAAAAACTATTAAGTACCATGATATTAAAGTTGAACTGAACTTTATTGTTGAGGTTTCTGAGCTGTATTCAGAATTTCTGGAGCTTTTTCAGCATTCTGAACCATTAATTCATATTTTGGGCAGTGAGCTTAGCAGAGTTTTAAAAGTAATCTCACATTGCATATGTAAAACTGATAAGCTGGGTAATTTTCTACACATGCTGAAGTAATGAACACTTGTAAAGGCCATAGGTGTTGAAAGTTGAATGAAAACAAAATATGAAATAAATTCCTTAAGTGATAAAGATAAATGCATAACATGTCATATAATTCAAAAACATTATATGACACCCCATAGTTATATTTTTCAGAAAAATTGCAAGGATAACCTAGGTGTACTTCTCAGCTTCCAAAGCATGCAAATAAAAAAAAAAAAAAAAGGAACCCAAAAGCTTGGTGAATACACAGTGTGGCAAAGAATTTTTAAGACTGGGTCTGTAAAATGAAACAGAAACAAGAAATTATAATTTGTTTTGGTTTGTTATTCAAAATAAGTTCCTCCGGCTTCAATACACTTGTTACAGTGATTTAATAATGATTCGAATTCCTGTTCCAGTTCACTTTGCGGAATTGCCTCCAAAGCATGCGTCGAAGCTGTTTGTATGGTCGAAATATCATCAAAATAACGCTCTTTTAACGTCATTTTAAGTTTTGGGAACAAAGAAAAGTCGCAGGGTGCTAAATCAAGCGAATACGGTGGATGATTCAACACACAGACGTTATTTTTCACCAAAAGTCTACGACCACGAAGTGAGGTGTGACTGGGTGCATTATCGTGCAACAAACACCAACTTTTTCGTCACGATATTCTGGACGAATACGACGAATTTTGCCCATCAAACACCTCAAAACATTTAAATAAAACTCACCAGTAATTGTTTGTCCACTTGGAACAAATTCTTTGTGGATAATACCCTTACTATCGAAGAATGTAATGATCATTGTTTTGATTTTCGATGGAACTTTTCTTGTTTTTTTTAGCTTGTGGTGAGTTTTTTGATTTCCATTCCGCACTTTGTCGCTTTGTTTTAGGATCATATTGAAAACACCATGTTTCATCACCTGCAACTATCGATTTTAAGAAGTTTGGATCATTTTCAGCGGCTGAAATGATGTCTCTGCAATGTGCACTTCTCCTTGATTTTTGTTCATTGGTTAATGTGTGTGGAACAAATTTAGCACAGACTTTTGTTTTGCCCAAATCTTCATGCACGATGGTTCGAATCGTTTCTTTGTTGATGTTTAAAGACTTCCATCATTCTTAGTGACGCACATCGATTGTTTGCCACGAAATCACGCACGTTTTCAATAATTTCAGGTGTCCTAGATGAACTTGGTCTTTCGGTATGCTTATCATCTTCTAGCGTATCTCTTCCGTCCAAAAAACGTTTGTGCCACAGGAAAACATTTGATCTACTTAAACAAAACTCACCGTAAACTTTTTTCATCTTTTGGTATGTTTCCGAGGCACTTTTACCAAGTTTTGCGTTAAATTTAATAACAGCCCTTTTTTCCATCCTAATAATTCAACATGAAAAAATTTTTACTTCTCTAATGAATGCCCGTTTAGTTTGCGTTACTTTAACAACTGCGCAGTACTTTTGGCAGAAAGCAAGCAGATGGTCACGGTTTATAACGCATTTGTGATTACACTGGTGGCGCCACCGTAAACTGAAATCTAGCGCCAGTCTTAAAATTTTTTTGACGCGCTGTGTATATCGAGATTGTGTGAATTAATGCCATTTTTGGAAGTAAATAACTTAAATCTCAAAGATGAAGGGCACATTCTGATGAACCTAGCAAATGGAGCCCATAAGTTTATCCGACTTATTTAGACAAAAAAAAAAAAAAAATAATGCCTTGAAGGAGAAGAAATTAAAGTGCAAAAAGAAACGGAAGAGAAAGAAAAGGGAGAGACTTTACAGAAAGAAAAATTTGCTGAACTGAAAGAATCGATTAAAAGACTGGAAGGAAAAGCAAAAATAATATCCAAAGAAAAAAGACAGACTCAAGGCTCGGCTGATATTTTACTCAGAGATGTCAATGATAAGTTAAAAAAAGCTATAAAAAATAAAGATTTTGAGGCAATTCGGGTAGCTCAAGGAATGATGGAAGGGACCTTAAAGCTTAGAGAAGAGTGAGAGCATGAAAATAAAGAGGGCAAGATTAACAGGATTGTTAATAAAAGAAAGTTGACCCTTATGGAAAAATTCCTGAACAAAAAACCCAAAAAGTAAAATTTGTGCACAGTTTCATGTGTTTTTATAAATTACTTACCGTATATACTCGCGTATAAGTCGAGAAATTTGGAACAAAATGAGAGCTTCAAAGTAATGGGGTCAACTTATACGCGGGGTCTAAAAAATCGTAAGTCCAAAAAGTTCTTCCTGTGAGGCAAAAGGCAATCCATCCCAAAAGAAATAAAAATGCCGATGCGGTATTAATTACGAAATCGCAACCTTCCAAAAGAAAAAAAAGAAAGAAAGAAAAAAAAACACCGATGTGGTAGAATTACGAAATCGCGACCCTCCGAATTTCTCTGCGCTTTGAAAAGTCTCCTCTCTCCTGGCTTTGTGTATCCACAGTGCAGTCACAGCCACGCATAGAAAGCTCCGCCCTTCAGACTACCAGTTGATTGCGCTGACCTTTGACGTAACGGAGCCATGCGACAGCCAGTGTTAGGTGTTGCTTGTTCTTAATCGCACGTGTCTCGCTTCTCCTATTATGGGTGACACGGATTGTGTAAAGAAACGGATATCCTATAACGCAGGATTCAAGTTGAAAGTGGTTTCTTTTGCAGAAAATACTTAACAACTGTGCTGCTTCACATCAATTTGGCATTAAACGAAAAACTGATTCGAGATTGGCGTAAAAACAAAAAAAAACGGACTTGGTGAAAATCCCAAAATCGCAAAAAGGCGCTGCGCCGTGGAACGACATCTTTTCCAGAGCTGGAAAGTGTCTTGAATGATTGGATTTTGGGCTGCAGACAAAATGGTTACATTGTAACGCGAACTGGTATATGTTTGCGAGCAATGAAGCTTGCAAAAGATGAAAAGTTTGCAGCCGCAAATAACACTTTTCGTGCCTCACCAGGTTGGTGCACAAGGTTCATGAACCGCTATGGGTTGTGTCTACGCCAGCGCTCCAAAATTGCACAAAAGTTACCTCGTGACCTCGAAGCAAAGATAATGGAATTTCAAAAGTATGTAATTCAAAAGAGAAAAGAGACTGCTTTTGAACTTTCCCAAATAGGGAACATGGATGAAACCGCCATGTGTTTCGACCTTCCTGGAAATAAGACGGTGAACCAAAAGGGCGAGAAAAATATCTTGATCCAAACGACTGGCCACGAAAAATCCAGTTTCACAGTTGTTCTTTCTTGTTTGGCCAACGGCAGAAAGCTACCTCCGGTAATTATTTTCAAATGCAAAACTCTGCCGAAAAGCGTTGTCTTTCCGTCTGGTGTGCTCGTTCGTGCCCATGAAAAAGGATGGATGAACGAATCCGGAACAATTGACTGGTTTAAAGAATGTGTGGAACAGAAGGCCAAGTGCACTTTTGAGGAAACCTTCTCTTTTGGTGTGGGATATGTTTGTTGCACACCGTTGTGCAGAAGTAAAAAAAACTGCAGAAAATTCAAAAACAACTCTTGCTGTCATCCCAGGTGGGTTGACATCTGTTCTTCAACCACTAGATGTCTGCCTTAATAAGCCCTTCAAGGACAATGTGCGGAGGTATTGGGCAGATTGGATAAGTTCCGATTTGTCGACTGAAACCAAGGGCAGAAATCTAAAGAAGCCGGATATCGTTTTGATTGCGCGATGGGTCAAGGATGCTTGGGATGCGATACACGCGGAAATGGTCGTGAAATCATTCAAGAAATGTTGCATTAGTAACAAACTTGATGGCATAGAAGATGATGAGATTTTTATGAGTGATGATGACAGTGATTCTGATGACACAGGCATAGATGGTTTATGATGACGCGCCGATGACAGAGAAAGACTTTTTTTAACTGTTTAGCGAGTCTGACTCGGAATCGGAATTTGAAGGGTTCCGATGAAGTTTTTGGGTATGCAAATTAAATTTAGTATTATATATATAATTTTTTTCATTTTCAAATGTTTTTGAATAAATTCATTGAAATTTTTTTTTTCTCATTCCGGGATCGACTTATACGCGAGTTTCCTCCGATTTCTTACGATTTTTTCCTCTGAAAGTGTGGGGGGAGGGAGGGGGGTCGACTTATATGCGAAGTCGACTTATACGCGAGTATATACGGTAATTTTCATTTTTGGCATTTTAATGCCATTCTTTCATTTTTGTTGTTGTTTATCTTTGAGTTTTGTAAATTCATTTAAAAGAAGTTGCAAATGAAATTGTGATTTTTCTGTGAATGTTTTTTATCATAAGTTCATGTGTTCTGAAGAATATTGTGTTAGGTTGATTCAAATGTGCATGTGCATTGACTTTTAAATAATAACAAAGTAAGGTCACATGAAGGAGCTTATGAAATTAAAATAGCCTGTGTTTAATTAAGTAGCTTCACCATACTAGCAGAGATTAAAATAGCTAATTTTAAAATCATTAAAACTGGATGAAGTATCTACATCTGCTAGTATACTGTTGCCAAATCCTTCGTTGTAACCTATAGAATTCTGTTTTCAAACATCTCTTGTGGGAAATTCGTATATTCTTTGAGACTACTCAGTATATCATCACGATATATTGAATAGTCCCATCATGACACACGAATTTCACGTGCTGTTCTCATCACATGCTGTTCTTGTTTTTGTTTTTTTCGTTTATTAAGGAAATGAAAAAAGAAAAGGGGAAAAAAACAAAAAAAAAAAAACAAAAACGAGGACAGCACGTGAAATTCGTGTGTCATGATGGGACTATTCAATATATCGTGATGAGATATTGAGTAATTTCAAAGCGATATACAAATTTCCCATGATAAAAGTTTGAAAACAGCGTTCTATAACTTACAATTAAGGATTTGGCAACAACCATACTAGCAGATGTAGATACTTTACCCAGTTTTAATGAAGTTTAAAATTTAGCAGCTGAAGATTTCCAGGAAGCCAAGAAGAAAGTACTACTGAATTGTAAACATTTGGACACAGTAAAATAGTGTTAACTAGTAAGTTATTGTTTTGCCAATAATTTCCTTTTAGTGTTTTTTAATATGAGAGCTATTAAATTCAGTCAACAGCAAGAAGGTTTTGTAGCTGAGATTACAATTCTGTTATGTATTGATGTGCATCTATGTCATACGATATGTTATGTATGTAAATTATATTGATTTAAATTTTTTGTTTATATTGTATGGCCTTAACGTTGTATTCCAAAATTCACGCTCCTAAACAATTCCTAAAATCCGCGTGGATTCGAACACCGGTCACAGTTACAGTTAACAGATGGGTAAATAAGAAAAAAAAATGGTTTCAGAAATCGAAATTTTTTATTTTCCACCTGACAAAAAAATGTTTAAGATCTTTTTAAAGGTTTTAAAAATATTTTTTATGTGTTTTCTCTATTTGGAAAATATTACTAATGATATACGTAATAGTGTTTGTTCTCCTTAGAGACTTTTTGGTGGGCGCCCGCCCAGCTGTCAGTGTTTAAGCTGCCTATCACTTTTTTGCCAAATCGCGACAAGCACAATACGCCAAAAAAGTTTATCTGAATCGTTAAAAAACGAATGCTAAAAATTGTGTTTTGTTTGTTTTTTAATCCTTGTTATCATTAAAGAAATTTGCTCATTTTTATTTACACTTTCCAATCGTAGGTTGAAGAAGCGTATATGCTCCAGCTTTTCCCGTCTGTCTGTCGGCACGATAACTCACGTAAAAATGGTTTGATTTCGATGAAATTTTAGTATGTGGTAGGGGACAACCTGGGGACGAACCCTATTGAAAATGGGACAAATAGGGTTAAAGGTCACGACATAGAAGCAGGATCCATTCCATTGGCCTTATGCCTCATAACTTGCGTTAATATGGTTCGATTTCATTGAAATTTTAGTATGTCATAGGGGACCACCTGGGAACGAACCCTATTGAAAATGGGTGAAGTGGGGTCAAAGGTCAGGACATAAGAGCGGGATGCATTCCATTGTCCTTATGTGTCATAATGTGCATAAAAATGGTTTGATTTCGATGAAATTTTAGTATGTGGTAGGGGACCACCTGGTGAGGAACACTATTGAAAATGGGGCAAATGGGGTGAAAGGTCAGGATTCATTCCATTGCCCTTATCCCATACTATTAAGGTGGATGTCAAGTAATTTTGCTTCCTATATAATTCCAATGGAAAAACTTTTCTACACATTTCCTTCACAATTAGTGCGTTTGTCCCAAGGATGGAAATTTGAACATCGATTAAAATAACTTCATATTATAACTTGGAATACTTAACATTTTCTAAAACATAACCATAATTATATTAAAAAACAATGTTTCCTTTGGTGGTGTTGAAACCAGAAAAAAGATGGCGCGACCTGTACTTTGATGACGTCAGTAGACAAATAAATGTTGGATTACATAATTATGGTTATGTTTTAGAAAATATTAAGTATTCCAAGTTATAAAATGAAGCTATTTTAATTGATGTTCAGATTTTCATCCTTGGGAACACATTAATTGTGAAGAAAATGTGTACAGAAGTTTTTCTACTGGAAGTATAGGAAGCAAAATTACTTGATGCCCACCGTAAAGGAGCAATTCTTGTATCTATGAAAATTTTATTTTGAAAACAGCTCTAAGGATTTTGATGAAAGTCGTTAACCTACCGTTTCCTGGTACTAGAAATTGATTTAGCTTGATCTCGACTTTAGGAAAATTCGTTTATTCGGTTAAATAACCACCCCGAATTACCACGTTTTCAGTGTCATGGCATCGTTCCATTAATGTTACCCATGCTTAGAAATCTTATGATGTCACAAGCTCGCGATTGAGATGCTGGCGCGCGGTCACGCCATCTGTCTCATCATGTCACGCGTTGTGTGTGTATGCCCATCCGCACGATAACTTGCATAATAATCGTTTGATTTTGATGAAATTTTAGTATGTGGTAGGGGACCACCTGGGAAGGAACCGTATTGAAAGTGAACGAAATGGGGTCAAAGGTCAGGACATAGGAGCAGGATCCGTTCCACTGCTCTTATGCGTCATAACTAATGTAAAAATGGCTTGATTTCGATGAAATTTTAGTATGTGGTAGGGGACCACCTGGGGACAAACCCTATTATGGGCAAAATGGGGTCAAAGGTCAGGACCTAGAAGCAGTATAACTTCCATCGCCATTATGCGCCATAACTTAGGTAAAAATGCTTCGATTTGGATGAAATGTTAGTATGTTGCAGGGGCCTGCCTGGGGACGAATCCTATTGAAAATGGGCGAAATGGGGTCATAGGTTAGCACACAATAGCAGGATCTATTCCATAGCCCTTATGCATCATAACTCACGTAAAAATGCTTCTATTGTGACAAAACTTTATCATGTTATTTCGGAGGTATACTGAACAGGTTCTGTTGAATATCATGGAAATGGGATCAAAGGTCAGGGCACAGAAGCGCGATTTATTCCACAGCCATTATCATCATAACTTGAGTAATAACTTGAGTAATGATTTCTGGTATGCTGGAAAGCATATTATAATCAATGCATTGCATGATTTTACTAACTTGTTTTTATGTGGATAAAAATCAAACGTTTAATCTTACATCTCCCGCGGAGTCTCTGTACTGAGGATCCATGACTTAGTTCTGTTAACTGCTAGGAGTTTGACATGAGAGGGTGTGTGTGTGTGTGTGTGTGGCATATTTCAAGTGTTTTAGTGAACTGGTGGAGATGGATGACAGAAAAGGGGAGGGTGATATCGGGTGGGGCCAGCAGAATGTGACAAGAGCAAGAGGGAAAAACTTCCTCTGTAGCTCACATGATTAGATACATGTACTTGGAGTGCCACTTTTCCAAAATAAGAAATCAACGCTGCCAACGTTTTGTACTAGTTTTGTACAGTTTTGTACACCCAAAAGAAAATTTTGTACACCACCGGAAGTGGTACTTTTCGGCTCTTTAAAAGTGGCACTCCAAGTACATGCTAGAGTGCCACTTTTTCAAAATCGAAAATAAATACTGCCAAAGTTTTGTACTAGTTTTGTACAGTTTTGTACACCCAAAAGAAAATTTTGTACACCACCGGAAGTAGTACTTTTCGGCTATCTAAAAGTGGCGCTCCAAGTACATGCTGAGTGCCACTTTCTCAAAATCGAAAATAACTACTGCCAAAGTTTTGTACTAGTTTTGTACAGTTTTGTACACCACAAAGAAAATTTTGTACACCACCGGAAGTGGTACTTTTCGGGTCTTTAAAAGTGGCACTCCAAGTACATGCTGGAGTGCCACTTTTTCGAAATCGAAAATAAATACTGCCAAAGTTTTGTACTAGTTTTGTACAGTTTTGTACACCCAAAAGAAAATTTTGTACACCACCGGAAGTAGTACTTTTCGGCTCTCTAAAAGTGGCACTCCAAGTACATGCTGAGTGCCACTTTCTCAAAATCGAAAATAACTACTGCCAAAGTTTTGTACTAGTTTTGTACAGTTTTGTACACCCAAAAGAAAATTTTGTACACCACCGGAAGTAGTACTTTTCGGCTCTCTAAAAGTGGCACTCCAAGTACATGCTGAGTGCCACTTTCTCAAAATCGAAAATAACTACTGCCAAAGTTTTGTACTAGTTTTGTACAGTTTTGTACACCCCAAAGAAAATTTTGTACACCACCGGAAGTGGTACTTTTCGGGTCTTTAAAAGTGGCACTCCAAGTACATGCTGGAGTGCCACTTTTTCGAAATCGAAAATAAATACTGCCAAAGTGTTGTACTAGTTTTGTACAGTTTTGTACACCCAAAAGAAAATTTTGTACACCACCGGAAGTAGTACTTTTCGGCTCTCTAAAAGTGGCACTCCAAGTACATGCTGAGTGCCACTTTCTCAAAATCGAAAATAACTACTGCCAAAGTTTTGTACTAGTTTTGTACAGTTTTGTACACCCCAAAGAAAATTTTGTACACCACCGGAAGTAGTACTTTTCGGCTCTCTAAAAGTGGCACTCCAAGTACATGCTGAGTGCCACTTTCTCAAAATCGAAAATAACTACTGCCAAAGTTTTGTACTAGTTTTGTACAGTTTTGTACATCCAAAAGAAAATTTTGTACACCACTAGAAGTGGTACTTTTTGACTCTCCTTTGTAGCCCTCGAGCATGTACTTGGAGTGCCACTTTTCCAAAAGCAAAAATAAACACTGCCAGAGTGTTGTCCTAGTTTTGTACACCCAAAAGAAAATTTTGTACACCACAGGAAGTGGTACTTTTTGACTCCCCTTTGTGGCCCTCGAGCATGTACTTGGAGTGCCACTTTTCCAAAAAGGAAAATAAGCACTGTTTTAGTTTTGTACAGTTTTGTACACCCAAAAGAAAATTTTGTACACCACCGGAAATAGTTCTTTTTGACTCTCCTTTGTGGCCCTCGAGCATGTACTTGGAGTGCCATTTTTCCGAAAACGAAAATAAACACTGCCAGAGTGCAGTCCTAGTTTTGTACAGTTTTGTACACTCAAAAGAAAATTGTGTACACCACCGGAAGTAGTACTTTTTGATTTTTCTTTGTGGCCCTCGAGCATGTACTTGGAGAGCCAATTTTCCAAAATTGAAAAAAAAAAAAAATAACACTGTTAGAGTGTTGTCCTAGTTTTGTACACCCAAAAGAAAATTTTGTACACCACCGGAAGTGGTACTTTTTGACTCTCCTTTGTGGCCCTCGAGCATGAACTTGGAGTGCCACTTTTCCAAAATTAAAAAAAAAACACTGCCAGAGTGATGTCATAGTTTTGTACACCCAAAAGAAGATTTTGTACACCACCGGAAGTGGTACTTTTTGACTCTTGATTTTCGAAGCAGTAGCTTAAATGGTTAACTAATTTGATTAATATTCCTAGTTTGTTGCATATAAAACACACTTTTGTAATAATCCAGAAGCCGAACGGCCAAGTTGGAAGAATCGCCAAAAGAATTTATGTTTAAAATCTCCTTTCCCTTAATTTTCCACTCAATGAAAGTTCGAAGGTCATCTTTATAAAAAATCGTCACATTGTGATTCATCATTTGACACAAAATAGCTCTTAGATCAACATATAGCAACAATACGTATTCGTTTAAATCTCTTTCTTTATATCAGTTCCCCACAATTACTTGCAATCTTTCTCTCTACACCCTACACCCCCCCCATTTTTACAATCAAGGTTGTCTATAAATTTTGCTGTGACTCACTGTCAGTGTCGCTAAAATGTACAAGCTGTTAGAGAAGTAGCGGACTCTTCAGTGGGAAAATCTTTAGTTTAGAAGCAACTCGAAAGGAGGGTTAAGTTACAGGTATAAGTCACAGACTGAAATTCAAGCAATTTGAATTTCTGCGCAATGTTTTTTCAATCTAGTGGTTTTCAGTTTAAACAAAATTTTTATATTTAAGCATTGCTTTGTAGAAATAAAAAGATATTCAGTGAAACTTCGGCTATGCGTACTCCAGTTATATTTTTTGATATTTATACGTAATTCTGCATTAGTCCCGATATTTTACTGTATTTTCTAAGCTTTTCCAATTCGATAATAGCTAATTAATTCATTTATACGCTTTTTGCGATGTACATAAATTTTGTAATTTCTGATTATCACAAACTCACAGTTATTTGATTCGTTTACTTAACCGGTATATCACAAGTTTGAGAGAATCGAGACAGCGTTACTGAGTTCTTGGTGCAGCCAAAGTTGAACCTTCATCCCATCAGAGAAGGGTATGCTGTTTACTTTCGGTTAGCGTTCTTGTGTTCCTTCTTCGTGCAAAGTTGAACCTTGATCTCATCAGAGAGAGATATGTTGTTTAGTTTCGGTTTGGATGAAAAATTTATTTCGCAATCTTTGCTCTGAATTAAACGTGCACTTAGGCAAGCTACTACTCTTGGGATGGTGCGGACGTCTTTTTGTTGTTGTAGTTCAGAGGTGCATTTCACCAGCCCCCCCCCCCCACCACGGAATTTTTTAATTTTTCAGACACCATTCGTTTGTACCACGTATGAACCGGAATGAACTCAATTTTTTTCGTTTGAACCGCAATAGTTTTTGAGTTATTTAAAAAACAAAGTGGGGGCTGGTGAAATGGTACCCCCAAAAAATAGATATTTCAAATTTCAGCATAGCCATTCGTTAATAAATCGTATGAACCGGAATGAACTCCATTTTCATCGTTTGAACCACAATAGTTTTTGAGATATTTAACAAATAATATTGAGAATTTGCATATAAATATAGGAGGCCGACCATTTCACCAGCCCCACCCCCACCCCCCCCAACATGGAAATTCAAAATTTCGAAATAGCCATTCGTTAGTAAATCGTATGAACCGGAATGAACTCCATTTCTATCGTTTGAACCGCAATAGTTTTTGAGATATTTAAAAAATAATATTGAGAATTTGCATATATACAGAAAGACCGACCATTTCACCAGCCCCCCACCATGGAAATTCAAAATTTCAAAATAGGCATTCGTTAGCAAATCGTATGAACTGAAAAGAACTCCATTTTCATCGTTTGAACCGCAATAGTTTTTGAGATATTTAAAAAATAATGTTACAGGCCTATCATTTCACCCCCCTCATCAATGAAATTCAAAATTCCGAAATAGCCATTCGTTAGTAAATCGTATGAACAGGAATGAACTCCATTTTTATCGTTTGAACCGCAATAGTTTTTGAAATATTTAATAAATAATAGAATTTACATATACGCACAGAGACCGACCATTTCACCAGCCCCTCACCCCCATGGGATTTCAAAATTTCAAAATAGCCATTCGTTAGCAAATCGTATGAACCGAAAAGAACTCCATTTTCATCGTTTGAACCGCAATAGTTTTTGAGATATTTAAAAAAGAATGTCACAGGCCTACACCATTTACCCCCCCCCCCTTCATCATGGAAATTCAAAATTCCGAAATAGCCATTCGTTAGTAAATCGTATGAACAGGAATGAACTCCATTTTTATCGTTTGAACCGCAATAGTTTTTGAGATATTTAAAAAATAATATTGACATTTTGCATATATCCAGGGAGACCGACCATTTCACCAGCCCCCACCATGGAAATTCAAAATTTCAAAATAGCCATTCGTTAGCAAATCGTATGAACCGAAAAAGAACTCCATTTTCATCGTTTGAACCGCAATAATTTTTCAGATATTTAAAAAAGAATGTTACAGGCCATTTCATCCCCCTCCCCCCTCATCATGGAAATTTGAAATTCCGAAATAGCCATTCGTTAGTAAATCGTATGAACAGGAATGAACTCCATTTTTATCGTTTGAACCGCAATAGTTTTTGAGATATTTAAAAATAATATTGAGATTTTGCATATATACAGAGAGACCGACCATTTCACCAGCCCCCCACCATGGAAATTCAAAATTTCAAAATAGCCATTCGTTAGCAAATCGTATGAACCGAGGGGAAATCCATTTTCATCGTTTGAACCACAACAGTTTTTGAGAAAAAAATAACAATATTGAGAACTTATGTATATATATATTCGAGACCGACCATCACCCCCCCCCCCTCTCACCATGTAAATTCATTAAAAATTTCAAGATAGTCATTCGTTAGTAAATGGTGTGAACCGGAATAAACGCCATTTTCATAGTTTGAATAGCAATAGTTTTGGAGATGTTTAAAAAGAATGTTAGTAGCCCACGATTTCACCTGCCTCCCCCCCCCGCCCACCCCAACCTGGACATTTCCCATTTCAGGATAGCTATTCGTTAGCATGGTGTGAATCAGAAAGACCTCCTTCTTCATCGTTCGAATCTTGATAGTTTTTGAGATATTTGTAATAAGGGTAATGGAGGATAATGAAGAAGTAATTTGTTTTGCACAAAGTCTTTCGTTCGTTCCTGACATTAGCTGAAAGAACTCCCCGTTTCTAGCTTTGAACCCCAGCGGTTGAAAAGACATTCCAAAAACAACGTGACGTTGCTTTATTAGGTATCGAGGACTAGTACACAGGAGAACGGAAAATAAATGGCATGATAAAACAATAAGAATAACGGTACTGGACGAGCAGCACAAAGCAGTCTGTAAAAGCCAATCAGGACACACAAAGATAAACGAAGCTGAACGAGCAGCACAAGGCAATCTGTGATAGGCGAAGCACACTGGAACAGTCACTGAGCAGAAGGAACGACGGACATGGAGATGGAGAATACATCGAACTGGAGGCTGCTTTTCATGCTCCGGGGCGCAGCATGAAAAGCAGAAAACGAGGTGCAACAGATAACACTTGCAAAGATGGCATGGTGTAGGTAACAGCACGGGGCAATCAATTAGCATGAGGCAAAGTAATAACGATAAGTATCTGACGAGATGAGTCACACTGGATGAGCAAGTAACGTAGCACAACAGTAGAAGGTATGCTGAGGCACATGGCATGACATAAGACAAATACTCGACGAGACAGGAAAAACAAACCCACGGAACACCTGAAAAAACTAACTGGGTGCGAACAGCAACATAGGGCAATCCAGGACAGTGACGAAAGGTATAAGAGAAGAATCGCGCATAACAATACACACAGGAAGAAGCTCTGTGAACAAAACGATGTGACGGGTTCACGGAAGTAGGCACCGGGCGGATGTTTGAAAGAACCGAGATGTGGAGAAAACATGGCGGTACATAGGATACAACGGAAAGAAAAAGGTTGGGTACAACGCATAACAGAAACATGCAAAGGAGTAAGACGGAACAGCAGCAAGGCAAAGACGGCAGGAAGCGAAACATCATGCAAGTGCAGACAGAAACTAATCGGTCAGAACCAGATCAATGAGGCGATTTTGAGTATCACCAAGGTAGCAATTAAGAAAACTTTAATAACGAAATATCTCAGGGGTAAGATCTCGTGAGGTCAACGAAAACTTGGAGGAAGCAGCGAATATCCTCGATCATATTCGAGTAATCAGCTGGATCATGTGAGTCAAGAAGGGGATCCAAACCAGCGTCACAAGAAGAGGCAAAGAACAAGGGTTGGCAGCATCTGGGAAGAGAATCTTCGAATACCCAGGGACAGCTTGGAGGCGAGCGACAATTGCAGTGGAAACGGAGGGAGTACCAATAAGGTCGGCGAAAGCAGCAACAGTAGAATTAGGAGCGGAACCTGAAGAACGATGAAGAGAAGGCTGAGCGACCGCGGTTCGCTTAGTACGAGTCTCTCGATTAGAGCGACGACGGCACTTCTTATTAGAAGCAGTACCAACAGGGACGTGGTGATGAAGAAGGAGTAACCGACAGCAAGTGAGAAGTCTGACAAGGAAGATCTGGATCATGTGCGCATAACGCAAGCAAAGAGGCAACTGATGGGGCAACAGGAGCTGGTGAAGGTGAGGCTTCACACAAATCCAGAAGAGTAGCTGTGCTGGAAAGCGGGGACCGATCACGGGACCAGAAATCGAAAGGAAGGCAACAATACTAGAGGCATCAGAAGAGCTCGGAGAAGGTGAAACGGGCGGAGAACACACCGGAGTACTGGAACGGCTGAAGAAAGGATGAGCGTTTGAGGGTGACGAGGCTGACGTACACAGCGAAGATGATGGAGCAGAGAATCTCGGGGTTGGGATTGACGAGGTAACGAGCGAAAACAAAGAAGGCAGCACATGAACAGGCGGAGAAAGGTCGGCAACGGGATGTGACAAAGCACAGACACCAGACGACGAAGAAGAAAGCAAGACAGACGAAGGCACCGAAGCAGGAGCAGTAGATCCAGATGTATCCACAAGAGGCAACGCTAGTGGAGAAGAAAAAAGACCTGCAGAGGAAGGCAACGACAATCGAGATGGAGACTAAGAAGGTGGAAGCGAAACAAGCGCAGGCGTGGTGACCGGAAGTGAAGAAGGGGGTTCTGTGATGGGCACTTGAGCAGCCGTTGAGGAAGAACAAGAAGAGGTGAGCGGACACTGCAAGCGATGATGACCAGGCGTTTTACATGAGAAGCAATGATACGCAGTGAACACGTTTATAACGACATTGTGATGAACACAAAGCACCTGGAAAGCAGTGGGGCAGGAAGTAATGGAGTCCATATCAGGGAAGAGAACTAAGGCTTGGCGTCGGAAGCCTAAATAAGGACGATCACCTTGATCGGCGGGGAGCGTGCGAATAACACAAACAATGCGCCCACACCGAGAAAGAAATGCATGTAAAACCGTCGTCGGGGCTGACGTTCGCAAACGGAGGACTTTGCTATGACATTTGTTACAGTTCAAACTGTGGTTACGAAGATACTGCAATATCGGAAAGTATGTTTACAATTAATCCCGCGGATGCTGACTGACCACCATAAGGAAGAATGTATGGGTTGGAGTTTGAACCACTTGCTGCGTTACAAAGCAGAGGGTGATGCATTTACATCGCGCATAGTGGCAGGTGACGAATCGCGGTGCCACCACTTTGAGCCATCCAGCAAACCAGCGAGCATGCAATGGAAACATCCCGGATCACCAAAACACATAAAATTCAAGTCACAGGACTCCGCCGGGGAGGTTATGCTGACCGCATTTTTTGACCATGAAGGGCTTTTGTTGGTGGACTTTAAAGAGCCTCACGTGAACAGCAATGCCAACCACTACATCGACACAGTGGACAAGCTGCATAAAGCAATCAAGAATGGGTGACCTGGCATGCTTTCGCGTGGTGTGATTCTGTTGCACACATTATGCAGGATGCGTTAGCACGGAAAGGGTGAGAGGTTCTGCACCACTCAGCCTATAGCCCGGATCTGTCAACATGTGACTTTCATGTTGACAGATCCAAATGGTTCAAGGAGAAACTAAAGTTCCTCTTTCCAGACGGTATGCGTCGTCTTTCCAAGCAATGGGATGCGTGTTAATTCTGCCACACCTGCGGATGTAACTCTTCGTTCGTTTATATATATATATATACATATATATATATATATATATATATATATACATATGGAATGTAAGGTCATGTGATGCGTAACATCACGGCCTCTCCTTGACAAATGTCAACCCCGCCTTCTCGTGGTGCATCCTGTTCCCACTAAAGGGGCTCTGACGACCGCCAATAGCGGTATAACTATACCATCGGGATTACCATCGGGATTAGAGGAAATGCTGTCCCACAATCACCAACCCGCTTGGCCAGCGTGGTGAGTTATGGCCAAACCTCTCCAAAATGACTCTACAACTTAAATCTTGGCCCTCAGTCTCCGGCAGCTCGAATGTACCTGGCCAAGGCTGCGGCCAGTGCGACATGATGGCAGAGGGTGCTAAGAATCCTTGGAGGACCGGACTAGGCTGCCATCTGATACTGACCTTGGCTACTTACAATGGATGCTCCCTATCTCCTCATTCAAGGCTTCTTGAATTGGAAGAGGAACTACAAAGGATCAAGTGGGACATCGTCGGGCTAAGTGAGGTAAGGAGAAAAGGAGAAGATCTCATTGAACGGAAAAGTGGACATCTCCTCTACTATCGTGGGACACATACTGGCAGAACTAGTGGTGTTGGATTTATAATAAACAAGAAACTGAAGTATAAAGTTGTAGAAGTTGAAAGTGCCTCTGACAGAACTGCGCGACTCGTTATCCAACTCTCGAGAAGATACAAGGCTCAGATTATTCAAACTTATGCACCCACCACAAGTCATCCTGAAGAAGAAATTGAAGAATTTTATGAGGAAATTCGTCATCTAAATAATAAAGGTAAGCACCACTTGAAGATAATTATGGGAGATTTCAATGCAAAAATAGGGCAATGGCCACAGAATGAAACTTCAGTAGGTAAATTCGTTCACGGCAACAGAAACCAGCGTGGAAATACTCTCGTTGAGTTTGCAAAGGCAGAAGGGTTTTTCATCTTGAACTCCTTTTTCAAGAAAAAGCCACACGGGAAATGGACATGGAGACATCCAAATGGGACGACAAGTGAAATTGATTTTATTATGTGTAACAAAAAATTCGTCATAGAAGACTGCAGTGTGCTGAACAAGTTCAACACAGGTAGTGACCATAGATTGGTGAGATGTAAGATGCACCTCAACACTAAACTCGAACGTGGCAAGCTCATAAGACAAACAAAATGTATTGACATAACTAACCTTAAAAAACACCATAATACCTTTAAGTTGGAACTGAAGAACAGATTCTCTGCTTTAGAACGCCTAACATCAGAAGAAGTGGATATTTCTGAAGTTAACAGAAAAGTAACCAAAACTCTCTTGGAAACACCAACAAAATGAGCTGGGTCTAAGAACAAGTTGCATGTGTACAAATTTTCAGGAAAAACCAAAATGTTGATGCAAAAAAGAAGAGAGATGAGGACAACTAAAGAAGATGTGACTTCCAAAGTGAAATATATAGAGCTATGCAAGACAGTACAAAAAATTATCACTAAAGACAACTGCGAACTAGTGAGGAAAGCAACTGAAAACAACCAAAGCCTAAAGATAGCAAAGCGACATCTCAGTAAGGGAAGAAAACAGATTATGGCACTGAGCAAAGAAAATGGTTCTGTAACAAGAAATAGAGGCGAAATTTTAACAAGAGTGAAAGATTTCTACTCCAAATTATATGAAAGGGATAATACATGTTCTCCAGACATCATAAAAGGTACCAGTACCAGAGTTCTTCCAGTCCTCCCAGCAGAAGTTGCGCATGCAATCAAGAACATGAAGCGGGGGAAAACTCCAGGAGAAGATGGAATTACTGTAGACACCATACAAGAAGCAAGTGGAGAAATCGAAACAGTACTCGCCCAAATATTCACTCGATGCCTTAATGAAGGGAAGATTCCTGAGGATTTTTTTTTTTTGAGGTTTAACGACCACCGTGAGCTACTCAATGGGCTATAAGCAGTCGCCCGTCCATAATTTAGAGTCACTGGTTCCAGGGAAGGGAGAGAACCAGTGCCATAAGACAAACACAACATCCATGCTTGACCGGGATTCGAACCAGTGCCATAAGACAAACACAACATCCATGCTTGACCGGGATTCGAACCCGGACCCCTTACGGACGAATGATCAGAGGCCAGCGCCTTAGACCACTGCGCCACCGGGGCGGCCCTGAGGATTGGAACAACGCTACAATGATCCTGCTACATAAAAAAAAAAAAGGCGACATTGAGGATCTCAGGAACTACAGACCTATCAGCCTCCTATCAGTGGTTTATAAAATCTTCACTAAAGTTCTTTCACACCGCTTGAAGGTAACACTGGACATGGCTCAACCGAGAGAACAAGCTGGATTCAGGAGTGGCTATAGCACAATAGATCATATCCACGTGCTGAGAGAACTAATTGAAAGAGCGAAGGAATATGAACTTCCATTGTGCATGGCTTTTATCGATTATGAAAAAGCCTTTGATTCGGTGAAACCATCAGCAGTTACAATGGCTCTGAAATCCTGCGGTATTGAAGATGCATACATTAATATTATTAATAACATCTATGAAAATGCAAGTGCAAATATTCGGCTGTTTGAAAATACAACACACATAAAAATTGGAAAGGGAGTGAGACAAGGTGACACCATATCTCCGAAGCTCTTTAATGCCACATTGGAAAAGGTCTTTCAATACTGTTTTGCGGTTCAAACCAAAAAAAACCGAGTTCATTCCGGTTCACACGTGGTACAAACGAATGGTGTCTGAAAAATTAAAAAAAAATCCGTGGTGGGGGGCTGGTGAAATGCACCTGTAGTTCAGCCATGAAATAGATGGTGCAAAACTTAATAACGTTCATAGTTATGTTTTTTCTCTGACTTTGACAAATTTTAAACAAGCAAAGATTAGAGAATATTTTACTCAATACTATTGAGAAATCAACTTGTAAACAATTTGCTTTGAAAAGAGCGATGCTAATAAAGAAGGAGTAGTAGGGGTATGAATATAAAAACAAAATAACATTCGGATTTACAACAAAGTTTTTAAAAAGTAAAGATTTTTTTTTTCATGTATTGAAAATGCGAAATTGTACATAATCATTTTGTCATGTAGTTTTTAAAATATTTGGCCAAACTTTGGGAACTTGTTTAACCGCCATTTTGGTGATAAAAAAAATCATATAAAGGGCCGGAAACTTTTTCCCGCTGCGTTATCCCCCATGAGCATGGGCGTCCGCTGCAACTTTTCCGGGGGAGGGGGAAAACTGGTATACTCCCACTATCATAATTATTGCTTAAATTTATAGTACCCCTGCGTCTTTATATGGCATAGTGGGGGTTGGGTCAGGCGAGTGCATCGAGCCCCTAAAGCTAGGGAGTGGGTTCGGAGCAATGATATCCCCCCGCCCCCAAAGTTTGGGAACTTGGACACATCTTTCTTTCTATAGTCAATATTTAGTATTGAAATAACGGACAATAATAATAATTATGTCATTTACCAATTACTGGCCACTGATTATTCATTCATATCTGAGTCAAAAGTTTAACCTTACTGTAGGCTTCTTGCTAAATTTAATAATCAACTTAATAAAGTCTTTTTGTATGGAAACATTCACTTGGGGTTACGTAAAACAATTGCACTGCTCCATCGTCCTTTATTGAGTATGAGTATAAACCCCCTTTTTTTATAGACATTTATCTGTTAATTTTATATCCCCTTCAATTTTCTGTTTCTTGCACTTTAGAAGAGATACTATGAAATAAAAACTGCAAACGTCTTGGGTTTTGTCCAAATCTATCAATTACATTTTGAATGAGTTCATGTTTATTCTCAAAAACCTTTTCTCGATGAATACTCATCATGCACAGTCCAGATAAACGTCCATCTGCCATTTTTGACCTTAACCAGGTTTTTAACCGTTCTCATAGTGCTGAAGGACCTCTCCACTGGACAGGTTGTTACTGGTAATGTTTGAGCAATAAGAATAGCCTGTCGAACAGAAGGAAACAGATCACTGTGTTTGAGCACGCCTAAAGTTCGTCTTCACATCCATCATCTTGTTTTTCCTTCCTGACCACATTTCAAACTGTTATGGATAGGTTTTGCTCATGTGTGTAATTAATAGTTAAATTTAGCAAATGTTAAAATTAAGGTAAATATTGACTTTAGGTGAAAATTAAAATTTGGGAGACGGGTGGATGCATTTCGAAACAAAAAGTAAATTCAATCAATTAAGGCCATGATAAATGAAAATAAAATGCAATGGAATTAGGACATTCCAAAAGTTATTACGACATTCCAAAAGTTATTATTGAAAGTTTGCGTTATTTGAATTTACGATGAGCTGTGACACCTGCAAGTGTAAAATAAGTAATTGTTTACATGTCTACCAAATTTGTGAACACTGAAAAATGGATGGTACACTTTGGAAGCACTGATATCCTAAGTGCAAATCCAACAAATACATGGCGTCAGTTGAATAAACAAATACATCGCACTTTCACGTTTTATCAACACACGGCATAACAATTTTTCGGTTGCTGGATGTCCTACACATTAAAGCTATTCGACCCTTTGGCTCCGGGTTGTGATACGATCGCTCTGCAATCGCCTTATTGGTGCACTGCTGAAGGAAAGTGCGAGGCCACATGGAGATTCCTCGTGGAGGATGTGGATCCTACAATTGTCGGTGGTTGTACTAAACTATGTAATTATTGCCTTGATGTTTTTCTTAACACTCACGGCTACCCGTCACAGTGGCATCTGTAAAGAGATCGTTTTCCAAATTAAAATTTGTAAAAACTATTTGAGAAGCATCATGTCACAAGATAGGCTGCAGGAATTGTCACTGCATAGAAAGGCAGTTTGCCAAAAGAATGGACCTCAACGCTTAATAATTTCGCCAAAAAAATGAAGGCTAGAAAGAAAGACTTAGGCCTAAAAACATGAAAATGTCCACTTATCGCATAATTAATTTTCCACTTGTATTTTAATCATACAATTATAATTTATATTATATCTGTATTATGTAGTTATGTGGTACACTCAGTGGTCGAAGTGGCACAGAGCTACTGCCAGTATGGTGTAGACCATAGATCCACATAGTATAAATAGGAGGTTTCGAAAGAAATACATTCCATTCCGTATAATTGCTTTTTTTTTTTTTTTTTTTTTTTGGTATTGAAAAATTAATGTATATAATTTTATAAAATTAATGTAAAAATTAAAAAAACTTCATTGAAGGGTTTGTGGTCGGTCTCTTTCAGTCTCAGCTGCTAATTATCAATTTTATTCGTTAAAAATGCCATTTGCCGTTTTTTGCGTTAAAATTTGTTCTTTCATCCTGATATCTTTACGTAGTTTGTGAAGGGTTTATAATTTATTACATACCGGGATGGTAAATAACGTTTTTTTTTTTAACTGCCGGTATGCTCACTTCCATTTTGTTAACTACCGATATGCCATACCGGCACATTTCGAACACTGGGTATTATAGTACTCGTATATTTGTAAACAACACATACCTGCACATTGCATTTCCACACGCACTTTTTTTTCCTGGCCTGCATTGAAGTTTTGTTGTACATGCAAATTAATATCTGCAGCTACGAAATCCATATTGCATTCTTGCAGTGTAGAATACTGAATTCCCTGTTTGTATACAACCATATCCAATAACGATCACTAAAGTCTCATAGTTGTTAACCTTAAACATTTAAATGTATTTTACCGAATTCGTTTCAATGCGATAAAACGTATATTCATGATTATGCATCTGACAGCTCACCGTGTTAAATCTGACTGGCTGATTGATAACCTTGCATTATGTACTTCTGTTCCAAAATTTATTTTAAAAGTTAAAACTACAGGGCTCTATAGGTAGTTCCTTTACTTTACCAGACATCAGTCTCCCTAACTTCCTGACATCCCCATTTTCCCAAAACAAACACCGTGAAAAACACATCCTCCCTAGTGTCCGAAATTCTGGAAAAATTATTATGCTTAGGGGTGCTGAAATAAACTTTCCGGGGTTGCATAAGTGGTGCTAGTTACGCCACTGCGAATGCGCCGAGGTGTTTTGCAACTTCCCTCTCCCCCAACCTTGCTCGGCATGGCTGCTAGACTGGAAGCGATGATATGCGCTGATTTGAATTCCTTTTCCTCGCATTTCCGAAATGCTTTTGCCGAAAGCATTGCTTAACAAAGCAACAAAAAACTGTTTCTTTTCTTCCTTTGCTATAAAAATGAAGGCTCCGACAATGTCTTAATTTATACAAGACAACCGCACGAAAATTTGCGACCTTGAACAAATAAAAGTTGCGTATAATGAACACAAAAACAGCTGGTTGTGTATAATGAACAGGAGTAAAAGTATGTAATAAACTGGAAAGAGATAGTAGTGTTAACTTCTGGATTTCGAAAGATGACACTCTAAGAGCATGCTGGACAACCAAAGAGAACGATCGCCGGAGGAGTACATAACTCTCTTTTGTCTGTACAAAACTAGTACACCATTCTGGCAGTGTTTATTTTCGATTTTAGAAATATGGCACTCCAAGTACATGCTCGAGTGCCACAAAAGGAGAGTCAAAAAGTACCACTTCCGGTGGTGTACAACATTTTCTTTTGGGTGTACAAAACTGTACAAAACTAGTACAAAACTTTGGCAGTAGTTATTTTCGATTTTGAGAAAGTGGCACTCAGCATGTACTTGGAGTGCCACTTTAACAGAGCCGAAAAGTACTACTTCCGGTGGTGTACAAAATTTTCTTTGGGGTGTACAAAACTGTACAAAACTAGTACAAAACTTTGGCAGTAGTTATTTTCGATTTTGAGAAAGTGGCACTCAGCATGTACTTGGAGTGCCACTTTAACAGAGCCGAAAAGTACTACTTCCGGTGGTGTACAAAATTTTCTTTGGGGTGTACAAAACTGTACAAAACTAGTACAAAACTTTGGCAGTAGTTATTTTCGATTTTGAGAAAGTGGCACTCAGCATGTACTTGGAGTGCCACTTTAACAGAGCCGAAAAGTACTACTTCCGGTGGTGTACAAAATTTTCTTTGGGGTGTACAAAACTGTACAAAACTAGTACAAAACTTTGGCAGTATTTATTTTCGATTTTGAAAAAGTGGCACTCAGCATGTACTTGGAGTGCCACTTTTAGAGAGCCGAAAAGTACTACTTCCGGTGGTGTACAAAATTTTCTTTTGGGTGTACAAAACTGTACAAAACTAGTACAAAACTTTGGCAGTAGTTATTTTCGATTTTGAGAAAGTGGCACTCAGCATGTACTTGGAGTGCCACTTTTAGAGAGCCGAAAAGTACTACTTCCGGTGGTGTACAAAATTTTCTTTTGGGTGTACAAAACTGTACAAAACTAGTACAAAACTTTGGCAGTATTTATTTTCGATTTTAAAAAAGTGGCACTCCAGCATGTACTTGGAGTGCCACTTTTAAAGAGCCGAAAAATACCACTTCCGGTGGTGTACAAAATTTTCTTTGGGGTGTACAAAACTGTGCAAAACTAGTACAAAACTTTGGCAGTAGTTATTTTCGATTTTGAGAAAGTGGCACTCAGCATGTACTTGGAGTGCCACTTTTAGAGAGCCGAAAAGTACTACTTCCGGTGGTGTACAAAATTTTCTTTTGGGTGTACAAAACTGTACAAAACTAGTACAAAACTTTGGCAGTAGTTATTTTCGATTTTGAAAAAGTGGCACTCCAGCATGTACTTGGAGTGCCACTTTTAAAAAGCCGAAAAATACCACTTCCGGTGGTGTACAAAATTTTCTTTTGGGTGTACAAAACTGTACAAAACTAGTACAAAACTTTGGCAGTAGTTATTTTCGATTTTGAGAAAGTGGCACTCAGCATGTACTTGGAGTGCCACTTTAACAGAGCCGAAAAGTACTACTTCCGGTGGTGTACAAAATTTTCTTTGGGGTGTACAAAACTGTACAAAACTAGTACAAAACTTTGGCAGTAGTTATTTTCGATTTTAAGAAAGTGGCACTCAGCATGTACTTGGAGTGCCACTTTTAGAGAGCCGAAAAGTACTACTTCCGGTGGTGTACAAAATTTTCTTTTGGGTGTACAAAACTGTACAAAACTAGTACAAAACTTTGGCAGTATTTATTTTCGATTTTGAAAAAGTGGCACTCCAGCATGTACTTGGAGTGCCACTTTTAAAGAGCCGAAAAGTACCACTTCCGGTGGTGTACAAAATTTTCTTTTGGGTGTACAAAACTGTACAAAACTAGTACAAAACGTTGGCAGCGTTGATTTCTTATTTTGGAAAAGTGGCACTCCAAGTACATGTATCTCACATGATTGCTGACCTTAAATGAAAAATGCATTTTCACGAATTTTTTCAGACAGCTGTCTGAAATTTTTATAAGCACCATAAACTCTTGTTACGAATGGATCTGCAAAATTTCGCCTGAATTGTTTAATAACTTTTCAAACTAGCCATGAAAATTTTATTAAACATTCCTGTGTGACGACGGTCCCTTGTAAATCTCTAAATAAAAATGTTCATGGCCAATTAAAAGGTTTTTAATCAATTAAAGCAAAATTTTGACAGTTGACTAATTTTGCTGATTATGGAGTGTGTAAAAATTTCAGCCAGTTTCATAAAGAATTGACAATGATGAGTTTTCTTCTTTTTTTATCTAGTCTACTGGCAAAACCTTTGTAGTAAGCAGGGAGCCCTGCCATCACCCCCTTATAGTTTACAGGCCCACACACCGGATTGTGACGTCACTAGGGGTGAACACCCATTTCCCCTAATTCCCGTTTGCCCTAATCTCGTTTCCCCTAAATCTCATTTCCCCTAATTCACGTTTGCCCTAAACACGTTTATCCCAATCGCATTTCCCCGAATTTGCTTTTACCCGAATTCCCATTTCCCCTAATTTCGTTTGCCGTAATCTCGTTTCTCCTAAATCTCGTTTCCCCTAATTCACGTTTGCCCTGAACACACTTACCCCAATCGCATTTCCCTGAATTCGCTTTTATCCAAATTCCCATTTCCCCTAATTTTGTTTGCCCTAGTCTCGTTTCCCCTAAATCTTGTTTCCCCTAATTCAAGTCTACCCTAAACACGTTTGTGTGTATCAAAGTTTCCCCTAAAAACATTTCCTATATCAAGTTTTCTCTAATTCTCATTTGCCTTGATTTGCATTTTCCTAAATTTATGTTTTCCCTAATTCAGGTTTGTCCTGATCCTCGTTAAGCGAAATAAAACGTTTCTTTTATCGTCAAAATTCAGGAAAAATAATCGTTGTGTAACATATATAATTTTTTTATCGTCAAATTCAGGAAAATATATGTATATTTAATCATCATCATCAACCATTATCAATGCACTGCTGGATGAAGATTTCACCAAGTTTCTTCCACAACGGTGTATCTTGACTCAGTCTCTTCCATGTCACTCCTGCATGCTTTCGAATTTCATCCACCCATCTCTCTTGTGGTGTTCTGGGTCTTTTTCTGTCCCTTGGAATCTAGTCTAGAATTTCGGTGTTCCATCGGTGGTCAGTTCCTCAGGCATCATGTCCATCTGATTGTCTTTTCAGGGATTTCACTCTGATCATGATATCCTCCACTCTTGTCGTCATTTTCTTTATCCATGAGTTCCTCTTATCACCTCTCCTGGTTACACCATGCATGCATCCTCTATGCTTCTTGTAGTTCTCTGCAGTCTTTGTATGTCTTTTTTAGTTAAGGTCCACATCTTTGCTCCATACGTAATCACTGAAAGGATGCATTGATTAAACACTTTTCTTCTTGAGACATAATGGCATATTGATCTTGAAAATTGTATTGTTTTTTCCAAAAGCTCTCCATCCAAACAAGGGCGCTCCAAGGGTATTTGCTGCCCATTGTACAAGAATATTTTTTCAATTTTTATTCATTTTTACATGAAATAAATACCTTTAGCAGCAGCATTTTCTATTTCCCGTAAAATTTTCATAAAACACAAGTCTCATATAAAAATAAAAGAAAAAAAAATCTGTGAAGCACTAGTTCAGTTGACGCTTTGAATAATCTAAAAGTCAGCTTCTTCTCTGTCAATTTACGCGTCCCCTTTACCGGTAAATTTTTTTTTGTCATGTACGATTATAGACATATTACAGCTTCTTTCTTGGATGGGGCAATTGTTACATATATTGAGTTGTCGGAAAAGTCATGACGTATTTTAGCCATGTTTTTTTGCAAAGGTCATTTATTGTTAGAAAGAACAAAGATCAATCAATGATATAATACCCGTTTTGTTCGATAACCTTTTGCTATCTTTCAGTGAGCTGCAAAATGCCTCGTTCATAGAAGGACCTGTCTTTCGTGGCAAAAAACTGTACAAGGTGCTGATTTACAGCCTCATCTGAATTGAACGTTATACCACGCAAGGACTGTTGAAGACAGCGAAATGAGTGGAAGTCTGACGGCGCAAGGTCTGGCGAGTATGCAGGGTGTGGCAACACATCCCACCCAAGCTCCAATAATTTTTGGCGGGTGATGAAACTTGTGTGAGGTCTCGCTTTGTCGTGATGGAACACAACACCTTTACGACGAACAAGCTCTGGATTTTTCTGGATGATGGATTTGTTCAAACTGTCCAATTGCCGACAGTACACATTCGAATTGATTGTTTGGTTCCGTGGTAGGAGCTCGAAAAACACGACACCTTTAAAATCCCACCACACCAAGACCAGAACCTTCCGCTGATGAATGTCTGCTTTGGATGTCGTTCGAGGCGAAGCAGCATGTCGGGACCAAGACCGTTTGCGCAGTACATTGTTGTACACAATCCACTTTTCGTCACCAGTTATCAGTCGCTTCAAAAAAGGATCATTTTCCTCACGTTTAATTAGCATATCGTACATGTACTTTACACGCGCCGTCGATTGAGCTTCTTTGAGTTCACGAGGAACCCACACATTGAGCTTGCTTACGTATCCCAGCTTCTTCAGGTGGTCGTGAACGCTTGAATGATGGATGTGCGATGTGTCTGCAATCTCTCGTGTCATATAACATGGGTTTGACTCAGTCAATGCCTTGATTTGGTCTTCATCAGCCTCGGTTGGCCTCCCGGACCTAGGAGCATCCTTGAGGTCAAAATCACCAGCACGGAATTTTGCGAACCACCGCTGTCACCGACATTGTAGAGCATTATCACCGTTCACTTTACGCAACTTTTCACAAGCTTGACACGTGTTTTTTCCTTTACGGAATTAAAACAGTAAAATATGGCGAAAATGCACAGTTTAGCCTTCCATCTTCAACTTGATGTCAAATCTCCACAAATCAACCAAATCACTAACTATTCCATTTAGACTGCAGCTAGAACTGGCACCTGTCGATTGCCATAGTGATAACAGAGCTGCGCATGCCTCTAGTACTTCCAATACCGCCCAACCGTCATCGGGTGCCAAAATACGTCATGACTTTTCCGACAACCCAATATATACTAGATGTGCCCACAACTTTGATCGCAATGAAGATATAACTGAAAAACAGGACTATGATAACACGTGTAATCCGATCCATCCATAAGAACTTTAGTTGAATTTCATAGCAACCGATTGAGGAAATTGACCGAAAGATTAAATGGTCGGCAGTTAGTTTTTCAAGTGAATGAAAATTATAATTAATTTTTAAATAAATTTAAGTACATAATTTTTTATTTTATTATTTGAAAATAATTCAATGCAGCCCCGGTGGCGCAGTGGTCTAAGCGATGGCCTCTGATCATTCCTCCGAACGGGGTCCGGGTTCGAATCCCGGTGCGGCATGGATGTTGTGTTTGTCTTACGGCACTGTCTCTCTCCCTTCCCTGGAACCAGTGGCCCTAAATTAGGGACGGGCGACTGCTTATAGCCCATTGAAATGCTCACGGTGGTCGTTAAACCGCCAATCAAAAAAAATAAAAAATTCACAATTTGCATATATAACATTCTTTGTCCTGTTTCCAGTCGTTATAAAAATAAATTGCTTGTCTGAACTGCCGGTTCTCGATAAGCCGACATACAACTGCCCGTGTGCATTCTGTGGGCATATGCTAATGCAGGAAAACTGTCGTGGGGGGGGGGGGAGATGCCGAAAATATAAAATATAAAGAATTTTTGTTTTAAAACCTGTCGGGGGACTGAGCTCCCCGACAGGTTTTTTTGCGTAAGCACATGCCCAGAGAGAATTTGTTGAGCTGTACTGTGTAAAAGCCAAGAATCTCCCAATTTTTACATGAAATAAAAAATGCGAATTCTTATATTTTTGATTTTTGGTATTAAGCCCCCCCCTCGACAGGTTTCCAGCGTTTGCACGTGTCCCCAGATAATTTGTAGAGTTGTAGTTTGCAAACGTTGAAAATCTCCGGATCGGACTAATTCTTTATATTTTATATTATTGGTATTACCCCCCCCCCCCCCCCATTCCTCCGGACATACTTCCTGAGATTGCAGAGAATTTATTGAGCAGTTGTTTTTAAACCGTGAAATTCTTCTGTTGAGTTGTAGATTATAAACATTTTTTATGAAGAATTACATTAAATATAGAAGTTAAGAAAATACAACATTACGGAAACTTTATGTGATTCAGATAACCAACCTATGGGGACGAAGCCATGAAGCGGTCGAAAACTCAGTTTTTATATGGCCCCTTAGAATTTTTGTGGCCAGTTCTCCTACACCCAATCAGTGATGGTGATAAGTGGGAAAACATTCAAGCCGGACAGACTGATGTCTACTATTAAGGTGGGACTGAATTAGCAAAAGCATTTCCACTGCTCATGCTTAGAGGAGTGGGGGAAGGGGGAGAGTTCTGGTACGCTAGGAACTCTTAAAAAGTTGGCCTTCTGCATTCACAATTCTAGCAAATGCATTACAATACTATTTCTTGCTTTAATAAAAGTTTAGCGCGATGTAATACTTTATCAGAGAGGGGGGATACAATGACTGCGTTAAGGACTATCCCAATAATGGTAATAACCATGTGCACTTTTTTACACTTTTGCTGGCGTGGTGGTCGACATCATCAACAGGAAGGGAAAGAATAATTCTCTTGAGATATTAAGACCCACCATTTTATTTCGGTTAACAAGAATTAGGCAAACACGCATTAGGAAAAATTTGATACGAGCAAATGTGATTAGGGGAAACGAGATTAGGGCAAACAAAATTAGGGGAAATGGGAATTCGGGTAAAAGCGATTTCGGGGAAACGCAATTGGGGTAAACGTGAATTAGGGGAAACGAGATTTAAGGGAAATGAGATTAGGGCAAACGAAATTAGGGGAAATGGGAATTCGGGTAAAAGCGATTTCGGGGAAACGCAATTGGGGTAAACGTGTTTAGGGCAAACGTGAATTAGGGGAAACGAGATTTAAGGGAAATGAGATTAGGGCAAACGAAATTAGGGGAAATGGGAATTCGGGTAAAAGCGATTTCGGGGAAACGCAATTAGGGTAAACGAGATTTAGGGGAAAAGAGATTAGGGCAAACAAAATTAGGGGAAATGGGAATTCGGGTAAAAGCGATTTCGGGGAAAAGCGATTGGGGTAAACGTGATTAGGGCAAACATGAATTAGGGTAAACGAGATTTAGAGGAAATGAGATTAGGGCAAACAGGATGTAGGGTAAACGAGATTTAGAGGAAATGAGATTAGAGCAAACGAAATTAGGGGAAATGGGGCTTAGGGTAAAAGCAATTTCGGGGAAACGCAGTTGGTGTTAACATGTTTAGGGCAAACGAGAATTAGTGGAATCTAGATTTAGGGAAAACAAGATTAGAGGAAATGGGAATTCGGGTAAAAGCAATTTCGGGGAAATGCGATTGGGGTAAATGTGGTTAGGGTAAATGGGAATTAGGAGAAACGGATCAGGGGAAGTGAGGCTACGCGCACCGGGGTAGTCCGTAGTCAGGGAGAAGGAGATGCTGGAAGTCATATGGCTATGTGCGAAGTGAACACGTCTTTAATGTATATCAATGAAACAAGTCGCATGTTATTAAGAGTTTCACTGCATTTAAACAAACTGTGTTAGATTTCTTTAAATAACTGCAGAGTTTACATGTTTGTTTTATAATCTTTCAAAATATAGAAGAAAAAGAAATTACATCGTAAATTTGACATAGCAATAATTTCGACATAAGAGTGTTAGCAAGACAGATTCGTCAACTTAATGAAATTATTGCTGTCTATTTACTAGAAGTAAAATGATATTGCTGTAATCAAAATTATAAACTGTCATCATAGTTTCACTTGATGTTATAATGCCGTCATACTTCACTGAATCATTCTTGTACTTGGGAACAAATCATTCTTGTACTTGTGAACAAATCATTCTTGTACTTGAAAGATTAGTTTGGGGGTCCATTGCGAATTACCACCGTCGTTTTCAAAAGATGTCAATTGACGAATTTAAGGAATCGGATTTTTCATTCATTACGAGCTTACGACTACGAAATATTGAGCGATGAAATAATTCCTTTAGTGAAAATGTATTTTCATATCAGACAGTAACTAGCAATTTATTTGCGATCCATGTTCACTAATATATATAAAAAAAGGTTAAGAAGAAAAACTGAATTTTTTCCTGTGTGTTTTTAAATTATTACCAAAGGTTCAATAAAACACTTTAACCATACATACAGTAGATTGCTGCTTGATCCACTGATTGCATCAAATAAATTAAAATTTTAAGAAAATTACGCAATTATTACATAATTAAATGTACAATTTCCTAATTTTAGTACCATCTAGTTACATGTTTGGACAACTTACATTACCTTACTTAGATATTTTAAACCATATTATTTATTTCTCATGATGGGAAACAAATTTAAATTAACAACATGTGCTTGTAAATATATTGAGTATCTTCAATTATTTGAAGAATTACTAGGTGTTCGCTTTTGCCACGTTATATTCTGGACGTCGGAAAGTTGAAATTTTTTTTTTTTTGTATTGCGATCCATGTTCACTAATATATATAAAAAAAGGTTAAGAAGAAAAACTGAATTTTTTCCTGTGTGTTTTTAAATTATTACCAAAGGTTCAATAAAACACTTTAACCATACATACAGTAGATTGCTGCTTGATCCACTGATTGCATCAAATAAATTAAAATTTTAAGAAAATTACGCAATTATTACATAATTAAATGTACAATTTCCTAATTTTAGTACCATCTAGTTACATGTTTGGACAACTTACATTACCTTACTTAGATATTTTAAACCATATTATTTATTTCTCATGATGGGAAACAAATTTAAATTAACAACATGTGCTTGTAAATATATTGAGTATCTTCAATTATTTGAAGAATTACTAGGTGTTCGCTTTTGCCACGTTATATTCTGGACGTCGGAAAGTTGAAATTTTTTTTTTTTTGTATTTGAGACATGATATTACTATAAAAAGAAAGGAATAAAAAGGCTCTACTCACAATGTGTTTTCCTTGGTGGTTCTCTTCACTCTATTGTTTTCAATTTTTGACGTTAAAATATCTTGGTTCAAGCCTAAAAGGTGATTATGATTTACAAAACAAAGTCTTGGCTAAAAATCAATGGAACTGATGAAATTTTTTTTTTTTGTTAACCCTAATTATCAAACGAAAAAACTTTACTTAGGTAAGCATTCAAGCCTTAAGGAACAAAGAAAAGTTCAGGTTAGAAAACCCAAAGAAACAGATAAAAAGTTAAAAATCTTAAAACCTTGGGACCGCTGTCTTTCAACCTTTTAAACGTTTCCGGCCGTCCTCCTTGCTCCTCGTGCTGTGTCGCAAAGGACACTCCCACTTACACGTGTTTTGGGCACTGAACCATCTTCAGAGCCAGCATAGATTGCAAATGGCTGTCACCTGCAATTATTTGGAGTTTTCTTCACTCGGTCCTCTTATATAATCTTAAATATAAAATCTTAAAACCATATAAAATCTTAAAACCTTGGGACCGCTGTCTTTCAACCTTTTAAACGTTTCCGGCCGTCCTCCTTGCTCCTCGTGCTGTGTCGCAAAGGACACTCCCACTTGCACGTGTTTTGGGCACTCGCACCCATCTTCAGAGCCAGCATAGATTGCAAATGGCTGTCACCTGCAATTCTTTGGAGTTTTCTTCACTCGGTCCCTCCTCCCCTCTCGCCGTTGATTCGTTGGTGACGTTACTTATTTTTTCGTTCGTATATATTTGGTGGTGTCCTCTGGTGTCATTATTGGGAAATACATTATATTCTATTTTTCTCGTCGGTAATGAATTTTCTCCATTGCACACGTAATTCATTGGGTTGATTAATGTTGCAATTGGTACTTTCAGTTTTTTCAATAATTACCGATTCTGTGATTCTAATCTCTTTCTTGGTTCTGCGGGATTTCAGGTGTTTGATGTTTTCAAATTCTGGTTCTGTATTATTTTCTATACAATATTGCACCAATGTGGTTTTTATCCCTTTTATTCCAGTTCGTTATGTGTTGGTTCGGCCTGGTTTTTAATTGATTTTTAGTACTTCCTATATAGTTTATTTTTTTATCAGTATTGTTAGTCATTTTTACTGGTATACAGTATACGCCTGATTTTTCCAATATTTGTACTTGATCTTTATTTTTTATCACCATATCTCTTTGTGTCTTTACAGATATTCCAATGTTTTTTGGTGATTTGTACAAATTCGTTCTATGGTATGAGATAGTCCTTTAATATATGGGAAACTTCCACAATATTTATTTTCTTCCTTCTTTAGTCTTTGTACTTTATGCTTGATGTTATATATAATTTTCTGGGATAATTTTCTATTAAAGAGGAAGAGCTAATATGGATTAACAGAATGATAAAAAACTTTGGATATAATAGAAAATTATATATAACATCAAGCGTAAAGTACAAAGACCAAAAAAGGAAGAAAATAAATATTGTGGAAGTTTCCCATATATTAAAGAAATATCTGATACCATAGAACGAATTTGTAAAAATCACCAAAAAAACATTGGAATATCTGTAAAGACTCAAAGAGATATGGTGATAAAAAAATAAAAGATCAAGTACAAATATTGGAAAAATCAGGCGTATACTGTATACCAGTAAAAATGACTAACAATACTGATAAAAAAATAAACTATATAGGAAGTACTAAAAACCAATTAAAAACCAGGCTGAACCAACACATAACGAACTGGAATAAAAGGGATAAAAGAACCACATTGGTGCAATATTGTATAGAAAATAATACAGAACCAGAATTTGAAAACATCAAACACCTGAAATCCCGCAGAACCAAGAAAGAGATTAGAATCGCATAATCGGTAATTATTGAAAAAACTGAAAGTACCAATTGCAACATTAATCAACCCAATGAATTACGTGTGCAATGGAGAAAATTCATTACCGACGAGAAAAATAGAATATAATGTATTTCCCAATAATGACACCAGAGGACACCACCAAATATATACGAACGAAAAAATAAGTAACGTCACCAACGAATCAACGGCGAGAGGGGATGAGGGACCGAGTGAAGAAAACTCCAAAGAATTGCAGGTGACAGCCATTTGCAATCTATGCTGGCTCTGAAGATGGGCGTGAGTGCCCGAAACACATGTAAGTGGGATTGTCCTTTGCGACACAGCACGAGGAGTAAGGAGAAAGGCCGGAAATGTTTGAAAGTTGAAAGACAGCGGTCCCAAGGTTTTAAGATTTTTAACTTTTTATCTGTTTCTTTGGGTTTTCTAATCTGAATTTTTCTTTGTTCCTTAAGGTTTGAATGCTCACCTAAGTAAAGTTTTTCATTTGATAATTAGAGTTAACAAAGAAAAAAAAAAAAATTCGTCAGTTCCATTGATTTTTAGCCAAGACTTCGTTTTGTAAATCATAATAACCTTTTAGGCTTGAACCAAGATATTTTAACGTCAAAAATTGAAAACAATAGAGTGAAGAGGACCACGAAGGAAAAAACATTGTGAGTAGAGCCTTTTTATTCCTTTCTTTTTATAGTAATATGTCTCAAATACAAAAAAAAATTTCAACTTTCCGACGTCCAGAATATAACGTGGCAAAAGCGAACTGCAAGGAATTCTTCAAATAATTGAAGATACTCAATATATTTAATATTTTATTTCACAAAAACCAAAATAATAGAATTGATTTCCAGATATACCGTAAAGGTAACTATATTGCCAATGTTATTCCAGCTAATTCTAACCATCTTATATCATATAAGTACTCAGCTTTTAGGTCATACATCAATAGAGTGATAACCCATACCTCCAATAACCGATTGCTAAACAAAGAATTTAATTGGATCAGAAATACGGCCTCTGCTTTTGGATATGACATCAGAATAATAAACTGTCTCATAAAGCAGATAACATAGAAGACAAGAAATAATCATTTCAGAACACCAACTGATAATAAAGAAATGAAATATTGTGGATCGGTATCTTACAATCATGAAATTAATAGCATATTGAAAGAAGCATGCAAGAAATTTGGCTTGGACTTTGGTATAAAGACCAGAATTATCGAGGACACATTAACTTCTGGTCACGGAAACACACCGATATTTGCAGAAAGCGGGTGTTTACTCAATTCCAATAGGGGATAGCCAAAACAAAATTATCAGCCAATATATAGGAAGCACCAAAAGAAATATCAGGATAAGATTATCGGAATACATCAGCAATTGGTTCAGGAAAGAAAATAAGACTGTGCTTATTGATTTCTGTATAAATAATCAATGCACACCACTATGGGAAGAAATAAAATTGATAAATCAGCAAAAATAACTGGAAGACCATCCAGTTGCTGAATCCATCTTAATAGAGAAGACCAAAACATCAAATTGCAATAACAATTCACCATATGACCTGTCATATGCCTGGAGGAATTTAGTGGACACCAAAAAAAGATTAAAAGAGGAACATAAAAATCAAATCAAAAGACAACGACAAATATAGGAAAATCAAACTATGACACCAGATGGCACCACCATATAGGAGGAAAACTGAACCATGCGCAAATGTACATCATGACTTCTGGAAGTACAAAACGTAGTCACTTACCAACAGACGTTTCATTTCCTGTTGAAAATGCCTAGGAACAGACTAGGGCGAAACGGGTCCGGGGACGCTGTTGGACGTGAGGATTTGGTGCACGCATTATGTAAATAGTTCATTCGTCATTTCTTCTGACCATCCACATTTCATTTTGTTTTTTAAATTCGTTCACTATCAGCCTTTTAGATTTGTTCGCTATAGTTCTTTTGGATTGTTCATTGTTAGCCTTTTAACCTGCCTGTGGCATAGGTCATTACAGGGTTTTCATTCTCAGTTATATTATTCTTTTGAGCTTAATACAATATATAACAAGATTCCTTGGGTTGAATACTACTTTGACATTGCTAAACACCATATTATAGTCACCATCAGACTTTTTGCAATGCATAGCCGCTGAACACCTGAGACCAAACAACTTGCGGAACTACGGTGGTATGTGAACAAAAACGACCTCTGAACGAATATATGGGAGTAATTGCTCTTGCTTTCTTTTAGTCTTTATTTTTTCAATAATAAACGTCATAAATAACTGCACCACCATAATCATATGTCCGTATTTTAACGTGCGTAATAGCAATTCTAAAAGAGATACTGAATCTCTATGTATTATGTATTTTAACCACGTATAACAAATAAAGGTAACTTGATCACGCTAGTTACGTTAGATGAAAACTTTTACAAAAAAGTTCGTAAGTTGGAAGCTTTCGACCTTATCTTAGGTCTTCATCACGCCAATGGAGGCCTAAGATTGTTGCCAGATTCTACATTTGAATTTTTCCTATTTTTGTTGCTAAAACTTAGAATTGATCTCCAGATCATCAGAATGTAGAGAGGAGATTCTGAATTGCAAGTCATTGAGTTGAAAAAAATTTCCAGGCTTTCACGGTAACGGAGGGCAAAACGATTGTCAAAAGAAGCAATTCGTTTTGCTTCGTTCCAGTGAGGAACTGCAGTTGTGTCTTCCATTGTCAAAATAGACAAGGCAGTATTAGGATTAGCTTTCGAAACATATTTTTTATGTTCTAAAATTCTATGGTTAATGCTCCTGTATGTGCTTCCAATGTATAAGTTATCCCCAGTAGAAGAAGAGATAGGAATGCAGTAAACTCCTGGGAGTTTCAGGCTTTCAACTTTGTCCCTATCCCTTTGTAGAAGTTTCAAAATGTTTGGAGTAGATTTAATGGCAAGATGGTAACCAAAACTTCTAAAAAGAATCTGTAACCTATAAGCATAGGAAGGATGGTAAGGAACAGAACCACAGAATTTCAGGTTTTCTTTCTTTTGAGGAAGGAGGCATTCAATTTTCGAATTGTTTTCATATTTCTTTAAGAGGGAGTTGACTGTAAGAGCAGGGAAACCATGGGAGAGGGCTATTGTAGAAATTTTGGAGAATTATTCTTTAAGAGAAAGTTGGTTGTTGCAAATGATATGAGCCCTGTGGATGTAAGACTTTAATGCTGCAAGCTTGTAGAGATGCAGAGTGAAAGATTTGTAGGGAATGATGTTAGTGGCCGCAGAAGGTTTACGATAGACGGAGCCCGTAATGGAGAGATCAGCGTTTCTGCAGATAGATACATCCAGGAAATCAATTTTGTTGTTTACTTTCTTAGATATAGTGAGATTAATGGATGGAAATTTTTCCGTAATGGAGTTGATCAGTGTCTGTAGTTCAGACTTGGTATGTGGTCAGCTAATGAAAATGTCATCTACATATCTCAACCACAGGGAAGGTTGAAAAGGGTGGTGAGGAATGATGGAAACTTCAATATGTTGCATGTAGATTTCTGCAAGAAGAGGGGAAAGAGGTGAGCCCATGGGGAGACCAGATTGTTGGTTGTACACAATTTTGTTGAAAACAAAACAACTGTGTTGATGAATAGTGTGGAAACAATCATAAAGATCTTTGATAAGAGTACCAGGTGGTTCAAAATGAAGAATCAATTTCTTCATGAGGAGCCTGTAGGACTGAAAATATGGTACAGAGGGGAACAAAGATTCCACATCAAGAGTATATAAATTAACACTGGGAGAAAAGGAATTAGGAAGTTCGTGGATGAAGTGTGAAGTGGAGACAACAGTATGAGGATTGTTGGCTGCCAGGGATTTGCATTTGAGGACCAATCTCTTTTCAAGGTTTACTGCTGGAGAAAAAGAATATTCAACTAAAGGTCTGATGGGGTTACCAGCTTTATGCAGTTTCACTTGCAGGAAAAGCCTGGGAGTTCTAAAGTAAGGAGGGTTTGATATATCACCAAGGAAGGATTGAAGAGTTTCTTTCTTAGCTAATCTGTCAACTGAGTTTTTGAGTGAGTTGGTGGTGTCTGACTGCAGAGGAATGCAGTTAGCAGATATAAGAAATGAATGCACTTTTTGGTTTAGTGTTTCTTTACCAATGATGACTGGGCAACCAACTTTATCTGCTTTGCATACGGCAAGATCATTTTCCTGAATAAATGACCTGAATTCTTTTAAACAAGAAGAAGAGTTATTAACTATATGTCAACAAAATAGTTTCCATATCATCTACTGTTTCGCACGTTACTAGAAATTCGAGCACGGGAAAAACGTCCATATAATAAAAAATTTTATTTCAACTTGTCACTAATATTCTTTTTTGATGTTCCTTATAATAGTTTAGAATTTTATTATATTAAGATTACAAATTTATATGAAAAAAATGTTTTTATATGTACAGTCATATGCATCATAAGTTGTCAAAGCCCTCCAATACGTAGAGACAATATGTATTAAATGATTAACATTATTCCAGTTTTTTAACTCATGATTCACGAAATTAATACAATAGAAAAGAACTTTCGAACCTCTTGATTATGATGCGTTGAATCAGCAATAAGCCATCTTCTTCGATAACAAGATGACTTATTGCTGATTCAACGCATCATAATGAAGAGGTTTGAAAGTTCTTTTCTATTGTATTAATTTTGTGAATCATGAGTTAAAAAACTGGAATAATGTTAATCATTTAATACATATTGTCTCTACGTATTGTAGGACTTTGACAACTTATGATGCATATGACTGTTCATATAAAAACATTTTTTCATATAAATTTGTAATCTTAATATAATAAAATTCTAAACTATCATAAGGAACATCAAAAAAGAATATTGGTGACAAGTTGAAATAAATTTTTTATTATATGGACGTTTTTCCCGTGCTCGAATTTCTAGTAACGTGCGAAACAGTAGATGATATGGAAACTATTTTGTTGACATATAGTTAATAATTTCTGAAACCATGTAATGATTTCGACAAATGTTGAATTAATATAAGAAGAAGAGTACTTGATTGGCACAGAATTTTGCTTGGATAGGATAACAACAGCGTTGGCACGAAGGATAGGTTGGTGAACAGTCTCAGTTCTGTGGATGGCTGATTCTATAACAGAAACAGTTTGTGGAAGATTGATAGGAAGAGCAGGTGAAAATTTTGGGCCTAATGATAAGAATTTATCCAAGCTAGGAGGAATAGTGACAGAAGAAAGATTTACATACTTTGGCTTGTCAGTAGAGGCTGAAGACGGAGATGTTGCTTGACTTTTCTGCTTGGAGAGTAGAAAATTAAATTTCTTTGTATGGCAAGCATATTCATTTACTTCAATTGTTGAGAGGATTTGGTTGATACGAACCATGAAAATATCAAGTAAAGCAGGATGAGTGGTAGCAGCCAGTGATTGGTAGCTAATGTAGCAGGAAAGTTCAGTTTTAGCTATGGAGGAACGCAGGTCACGGATAGCGGCAGATAGGAGGTTATGGCTGGTCTGCTGTAGTAAAGCACGGCAACGTCCTTTGAATATGGGCTTGATACATACAGGAGCATTAACCATAGAATTTTAGAACATAAAAAAGATGTTTCGAAAGCTAATCCTTATACTGCCTTGTCTATTTTGACAATGGAAGACACAACTGCAGTTCCTCACTGGAACGAAGCAAAACGAATTGCTTCATTTGACAGTCGTTTTGCCCTCCGTTACCGTGAAAGCCTGGAAATTTTTTTCAACTCAATGACTTGCAATTCAGAATCTCCTCTCTACATTCCGATGATCTGGAGATCAATTCTAAGTTTTGGCAACAAAAATAGGAAAAATTCAAATGTAGAATCTGGCAACAATCTTAGTCCTCCATTGGCGTGCTAAAGACCTAAGATAAGGTCGAAAGCTTCCAACTTACAAACTTTTTTGTAAAAGTTTTCATCTAACGTAACCAGCGTGATCAAGTTACCTTTATTTGTTAATATTGTTACATGTTTTGCCCATCATCGTCATAACCACGTATAACTTGTGACTTCCTTATATGGAAGATATACATGAAGTATCTATTTCTAAGGAAATTGGGAATTTGTTCCAATAAGTTTTTAATAAAGTATTTTTCTACTCGTAGATAAGAATTGTATTTTTTTTTGAGAACGTGACAAACGCACATGCAGTTATTGTACTGGATGAATTTGAACGACTGTTTTGGTACTATAGGATGTTTTTTTTAAAAAGATGTACATGCCTCATAAATTGATTAACTTGATGTACCATTTTCTCAGAAACTATAAAAAGTAATGGCATAAAATTCTGCACAAATGTTTTGTCATTACTAAAGCTATTGAAAAGATTGTTTTTTCCTTATTTTATGATTTTGGGTTCAAAGTAAATTCCATGAAGGATTGGAAAAGTTGATCTCCATACAAAGATCGACACCCACCCCCACATTTTGAAGCACACGTTCCAGTAGTTATCGGATAATATGAGATATATTAGCTCCAGTTATTATAGTTGTAGCTTGTGAAGAAAAGGTGCAGGAAGTCTGGAAACAGATGTTTAGATGAATGAATAAAAAGACTGATCTCTCATTTTAAGCAGATCCCCCCAAAAGAATACGAGTATATATTTGTACTTGTATCTTAAAAATATTGTTTGTTTAGAACATAGTTTCCACAAGATGTGGATTTATGCCGATCCAGGTCTGTTTTTTTGTCTCTTAAAAGTGACAATATCCAGGGCTTGAAAATACCATGCCCTAGATGCCCGGGGCATGTAAATCATTGGCCTGGGCAGGTAAATAAAAAATCTAGTTGCCCAGCATGGGCAACTAGATTTTAAAATAAAGTTTTTAATAGAATTTTCTAATACACAAGAAAAAAAAAAAAAAAGCCATCTCGTGTCGTGTTTCATTTCATTGTTAATTACCGGAAGTTTTATTAATTATTGTTACGAAGTGCCAAGGAAAGAGCAATATCACATCTTTAATTATATTATGCTCTACGACCAGAAATTGTAACCATATATAGTTTTGCTCCAAATGCTGTTTATGTTCAGTGACGGGATGCATTCCTTAGGTCCACAAAAGGTTTCCACTTACCCGTGAGTTCTTGGTCACTTGAAAATTTCCCCACTTGATTGAAGTAATCCATTTTCTTAGGAGGTTCCCGTTAGTAGGGAATTTGAATACTCTGACGATTTTCAGTAAACACATAAGCAAATAATAACACGTGGTGCATAATATAACACGTGGTCCATCAATATAGCACGTGGTTGATTGTCATGATTACCGCAACAGTGGGGTACACTGCATCTAAACAGCATAAAGGGTTTTCTTCTGGAGCTGTTTGTCCTAAAAATATTTATGAGAACAAAGAGAGGAAAACTTAGTTGACATGACAATTTGACAACGACAGCCACGTGCACATTGACAGTGAGGCTTATACACTATACAGTGAGCGAGCAAGCTCGACCGTTCGACTACCCACTACGGATTACTAGACTACCCTCTCGCCTACGTCACCCAGCTTCCGGTATTCGGTGTGCAGGCCTGTAATCTATAAGGGGGTGATGACCCTGCTCTTACAATGCAGTTATGGTAGATGGGGAACCCTCCTGCTTTCCCACTATCCCACTTGTTGGATTTAGCTGACAACGGCAAGTTTTGTTTAAAAGATGATAAGCTGCTCTTTCCTTTGTGTGCTACACTATGGATATTTGTTGAATACTGTGTAAATAAAAATACACTTTTTTGATGTGAAACATTTGAGTATGATACAGTATTTTGCTATTTAGAGTAGTACAGGAATTGCGATAGCTCAAAAGAAAAATGTACGGTGTGTGAACGCACTTCAAACCCCAGTGCTTCACGCTGGTGAAATTAAAAAGGGGGAGTTCATATACGTACGTATGATGTTTACCGTGATGCAATTACTTTACTGTAATGCCAAAGCAATGATAAAATTAATTCAGCTATAGAGAAATGTGCCGTCTGCTAGATTTAACAAGCGATCAGCACTTTCATTGTGCAGTTGTGTTCATCACTTCAAGCTTACTTAGCATGTTTTTTTTTTGTTTTTTTTTCTAGCCGCCATATAATTATTGTTATTATTTTTTTTTCGGTCAAAAACGATGGTACAGTATTGAGAGATTGAAGTTCAAATAAAGCACATATCAAGCGGGCAATTTGGCAACTTAGCATTGCGTCAGTGCTTCCACTTTTAAGGAAATTACCCTGTTTTGGGGCAATTTATGGTCTTCTTGGGGTAAAAATAATTTTCCTAGGGTTTTAGGGTAATTTGAATCTTTTTCAGAACGTGTTTTTTTGGTTTTGCAAGTACTCTTAACCGAAAAATTTGAATTTGCATCTGACAACTACTGCATCAACCAGTAGTATATCCCAAGGTACTTAGAAAGAGGAAAGGTAGGTCCAATCACCTTTGTTTCCATGCCGCCGGCAGGCTGTCTCCCTACAAGCTGGAGTGTGACGTCACAGTGGCCATAAACGATCTCTCGAGCATTCGGAGTCATTTGGAGTAGCTTGTGCTGTAGTGTCGATTACTCGCTGCATTTGTTTGTCAATTTTAGACCTGCGTTGTCCTTTTCATTCAATTTTTTTCTTCATTTGTTTTCTGTGTAACATACAACTATCTTGAAAATGCCTGGATACGATGTTACCCTTTGTCGTAATCACAGTTCAAAGAAAAGGAAGTTAGATGTTACATACCATGTTTTCCCATCAGATAAAGATTTATTGAAGCAATGGGTAGCGGAATGCTGTTGAAAAGATGTATTTGATGCAAAGAAAGCTTGAATGTGTTCAGAACATTTTGAGGTCTCGAACTACGAGCAGGATCTTAGAAATGAATTGTTGAGCTTGCCTCCTAGAAAAAAACTGAGAAAAGATGCCGTGCCTACAAAAAATATACCTTTTCAGATGGAGGAGCAAACTTCTGTTTGAAGTGAATGGTTTAAGACCAGAGAGGTCCGAAAAAATTCATTAGATTGAATTGAAAGTATATCTCTAATTAAACGTCAAATCACACGAGGTCATAATGAAAGTGACAGCATTCCTGACCAACATTTATCACCGTTAATGTTATGTCAGAAGTGCGAATGTCTGAACAAAAATATAATACAACTGACGAGTGAAAATAATTCGCTACGGGGAGAATTATGTCAAATGTAAGAAAACAGTTGGTAATTGTTAAGTAATGCTCTTGCCTCGAGAAAAGAAGCCTGAAAACGGAAATTAATATTTTGAAATGGAAATGCAAGAATAGAAATTTGCTGAACAACAGTGAAACGTGGTTAGCTGTCATAAATTTACTTGGCCATTGTTTCACTGGTGTGCAAATTCAAACTCTTGTGTTAAAAAAGAGACCAGCAAAATGGAATGAACAAGCTATAAGTAAAGCACTTGTTTGGCATGCTATTTCTCGAAAAGCATATTTTTTCATCAAAAATAAAATGCACATACTGCTTCCAAGCATTTCCTCTCTGAAACGGTGGTGTGATAAATTTGTATTTACCGATGGTTTAATTGAGCCCGCTTTAAAGGTGATGAAAATGAATGCTATACACCTAACTGAATTCGACAGAGTTTCAGGTTTATCTTTTGATGAAATGAGCGTTGATTCTCGATATTGTTATGATGCCTTTGCAGATAAAATTTTAGGACTGCATAGTTACGTTTCAGTAGTCATGCTGAGAGACTTATGGAAAGCTTGTGGATCAAAAGCTGTTAACTGACATAATTCGAGCCGTTGAGCAGTCGGGTTATTTACTGCATGGAGTGGTACCTGCTTTGGGGGGGGGATATCACGGTTTGGTGGCACCTTGGAATAACCCCAATAGTCTTCTTTTCCAAATCCATAGATGAAAATCGAAAAATATGGATGTTTGCCGATGTGCCCCATCTAATTAAACTTCTCCGGAAACATATATTAAATCGCGGAACACACTGTAGTGTGGAACCATCACTCGCCAGATATTTGACCTTTTGCTGGAACGTAATAGCTCAGAATTAAAGGTGTTTCACAAAATTAAATGGATCCACACAAATGTAAGAGTCCCCATGAGACAGAGTTTATTTTAGCGGCCCAGATGCTATCTAACAACGTAAGCAAGGCTGTAGAGTATTTTTTTTCTGAAAGAAAACAAATTGCTAATTTTATAAAATTGGTAAATGACTGATTCGACGTAATAAAGTATAGATTACCCAGCTCCAAAGAGCCATTGCAGTGTGCTTTTGTAAAAAAAAAATATATTCAGCAAAAAAGCATCGAACAGTATTCATGTCATATTCTCGTTTTTGCCAACTATGTATTTTTTAAACACAATTTTGAAAAATAGTTGGATGTTTGTACAATTTTTACTTAAAAATTATTTACTCAAAACTGGCTCTGTTATTTCGATTGAAAATTCACAGAGCATACAAAACTTTCTCGTTGTACCTCCGTGCGGGTTACAGCTTCGCTTATGGCCGTCGTGATGCCATTATGTAGCGCAACCAATAGAAGCGGGAAGGCGGCGCGGTTGCGATGGACCTACCTCTCCTCCTTCTAAGTACTTTGGTACATCCCCATGATTGTGACACACAGTTTAGTACCTGACCTGATTCACCTGTTTAAGGCTAAGACAGTGGTGAAAGTAGTAAAACGTGTCAACTGTTTCTTTGCTTCCAAAGGAATGTTTCATACATACATACATACATATCACTAAGCTGTTCTCTGGGATTCAGAGGTTAGCTCCAAAAAGAAATACAAACTTCCAGATATTTTTACTTATTGTTGTCGTATCAAACTTTGCCATTTACAGCGATCTTGGCATACAACTCGTGCTTCACTGATATCCATTACACGCCGTACACAAGATCTTTTATACTTCATACTCATAATCTTTTTCTCATGCAGACACTCCTGAATCTGATCCACCCATGTCTTCCTTGGCCTTCCTCTGCCTTTCCTTCCTGCCACTTGGGCCGAAAAAGATTTTCTTAGTAAGCATTTCATCACTCAATCTTTAAACATGGCCAAACCACCGAAGCATATTGGTCTCCACCTTGCTAACAACATTTTGCTTTACATCACACAACTGTAATACATCTTCATTCCTCACACAATCAGATTGTGTCTTGCCACAAACCCCACGTAAGTAACGCATTTCTCCAGCACACAAACGACTCCTATGCTTCTTCTGCAGTACCCAGGTTTCACTGCCATACATCAGAGTAGGAACAATTACTGTTTCATACACAGCCATGCGGGACTCTCTAGAGAACCCATCATTCCTGTGAAAACCTCCCAGAGCAGCTATGACTTTCAAAGAAGAATTCACTCGCCTACTGATTTCACCATCCAACTTGTTCTCTCTGTCAAACATGCTTCCTAAATACACAAACTCACTCACCTGGTCAATCACAGTGCCATTTATACTTACATTACATTCAGTGCTACCCATTCCTCTCTCAAACACCATAACTTTGGTTTTTCCTTTATTAATACTCAGTTTGAATTTCATGCAAATTTCGTGCATCCGAGTCAACATACTCTGCAACTCACTTTTGCTCTCTGCCAACAGGACAGTGTCATCAGCATACAGCAATCTGCACACACGGATATCACCAAGACATAAACCACTATTATCTATTTTGGCCTCACGCATGCATGCATCCATAAATATATTAAACAGCCAGGGTGACATTACACAACCTTGTCTAACTCCTGCACCAATGGAAAACCATTTTGATAAAACACCATTCACTCATACACAAGCTCTACTACCAGCATACATGGCTTTTACACTGTTAAGCAGATTCCCAGTAACACCATATTCATTCAATACCTCCCACAAAAGTGTCCTATTGACTTGGTCGTAAGCTTTCTCTAAATCTATGAAGGCAGTAAAAACTTTCTTCCCAACAGCCAGATACTTTTCAATCATCATGCGTAATGCAAAAATCTGTTTAGTGCAGCCTTTACCAGGCATAAAACCACTCTGAACATCCCACACTTCCTCTGAGGTAAGACGCTGTACTTTTTCAATAACAACCTTACCAAACACTTTCCCTGGCACACTCAGTAGGCTAATACCACTATAGTTCTTGCATTCAGTCTGATCACCTTTTCCCTTATACAAGGGAACAATGATAGCATCCTTCCAATCCCGAGGGACCATTCCTAACTCCCAGCACAACTGGCAAATTTCAGTAAACCAGTCAATTATAGAGTCACCACCATACTTCAACATCTCTGCAGTTATGCCATCAACTCCTGGAGCCTTACCATTCTGAAGAGATTTTAGAGCTTTACACACTTCTTCTCTTGAGATCCCTCCTGTGCTTTCATCCCTCATTGTGACATCATCTGCATCTGTCTCAGAATCATTTTTGCTCTCCGATCTAATAACTCACAGAAGTATTCGCCCCATCTGTCACTTAACTCATTGGGATCCCATATCATTTCCCCAATCTCATTCTTCACACAACTTACAACTTTGTTTCCCCTATCTTTCCTGAGTCTCATGTACTTCCAGAAGGACTTTCTATCTTTCCAAAAAGCCAGTTCATGCCTTTCCACTTTCTCTTTCCTATCTTTTGCCTTACTGTGGCGAACCAGCTTAGCAGCTTCACGCTTCTTACAACGATATTCATCCACCGAGACTCTACCTTGCAACATCCCCAAATAGGCTTCCTTCTTTTTCTTTACTGCCTCATCAATCTCACTATTCCACCAAGCATCACCTCTATTGTTACCCACTATTGTGGTGCCACAGACCTCTTTAGCAGCAGTAACAACACAGTTCTTAAAACATTCCCACTTCTTTTCTACATCCCTCTCACAAGATTTCAGATCCTTCAGTCTTTCCCTGAGTAAGTCAGAATACCGCTGATGATCTTCAAGGAGCCTATCAACCTTTATTCTTTCTATCCTGGGTCTCTTCCTATTCCTTTTCCTCCAACCAACATTAAGTTTCACTCGTGACACTACCAAGTAATGATCAGAACCAACATCCGCATCTCTCATCACACGGGTGTCAACAACTAAGTGTTTCAAACGCTGATCGTAAACAACAAAATCTATCACACTCTTTTGATCAAGAGTCCGATTTTCCCAAGTCATCATCATCATCATTGTCAACCATTATCAATCCACTGCTGGACGAAGGTCTCCCCAAGTTTCCTCCACAACGGTCTGTCTTGTGCCAGTCTCCTCCATGTCACCCCTGCATACTTTCGAATTTCATCCACCCATCTCCCATGTGGTCTTCTTCTGGGTCTTTTCCTGTCCCTTGGAATCCAATCTAAAATTTCGGCTGTCCATCGATGATCTGTCCTTCTGGCAGTATGTCCAGCCCATTGCCATTTCAGGGATTTAACTCTGATCATGATGTCTTCCACTCTTGTCATTTTTCGGATCCACGAGTTCCTCTTCTTATCTCTCCTGGTTACACCAAGCATGCACGTCTCCATGCTACTTTGAGTTGTCTGCAGCCTTTGTATGTCTCTTTTAGTTAAGGTCCACGTCTCTGCACCATACGTAAGCACTGGAAAGATGCATTGATCAAACACTTTTCTTTTAAGACATAATGGCATATTGCTCTTGAAAATTATGCTGTTTCTTCCAAAAGCTCTCCAGGCAAGTTTTGTACGCCGATTAATTTCTTCATCAATGTGACCCTCACTTGATATCTGCTGTCCAAGATAAACGTACGTGTCTGTTATCTCCAGCTTTTCTCCATCAATCGATAAATCTTCATCTCTTGTAAAAGCATTGAACATCACTTTTGTCTTCTGAAAGTTCATTTTTAATCCCACTTCTTTACTCTTGTCAGCAAGTTCCTGGATCATACTCTGCAGCTCTGATGGGGTAGTTGCAAAAATGACTACGTCATCAGCAAAACGAAGGTGGGTTAGATAATCTCCATTAATCTTTATCCCCTTGTTTTCCCAGCTCAGCGACTGAAAAACACCCTCCAATGTGGCATTAAAGAGCTTCGGAGATATGGTGTCACCTTGTCTCACTCCCTTTCCAATTTTTACGTGTGTTGTATTTTCAAACAGCCTAATCTTTGCACTTGCATTTTCATAGATGTTATTAATAATATTAATGTATGCATCTTCAATACCGCAGGATTTCAGAGCCATTGTAACTGCTGATGGTTTCACCGAATCAAAGGCTTTTTCATAATCGATAAAAGCCATGCACAATGGAAGTTCATATTCCCTCGCTCTTTCAATTAGTTCTCTCAGCACGTGGATATGATCTATTGTGCTGTAGCCACTCCTGAATCCAGCTTGTTCTCTCGGTTGAGCCATGTCCAGTGTTACCTTCAAGCGGTGTGAAAGAACTTTAGTGAAGATTTTATAAACTACTGATAGGAGGCTGATAGGTCTGTAGTTTCCGAGATCCTCAATGTCGCCTTTCTTATGTAGCAGGATCATTGTAGTGGTGTTCCAATCCTCAGGAATCTTTCCTTCATTAAGGCATCGAGTGAAAATTTGGGCGAGTACTGTTTCGATTTCTCCACTTGCTTCTTGTATGATGTCTACAGTAATTCCATCTTCTCCTGGAGCTTTTCCTCGCTTCATGTTCTTGATTGCATGTGCAACTTCTGCTGGAAGGACTGGAGAAACTCTGGTACTGATATCTTTCATGATGTCTGGAGTATATGCATCATCCCTTTCATATAATTTGGAGTAGAAATCTTTCACTCTTGTCAAAATTTCGCCTCTATTTCTTGTTACAGAACCATCTTCTTTTCTCAGTGCCATAATCTGTTTTCTTCCCTTACTGAGATGTCCCTTTGCTATCTTTAGGCTTTGGTTGTTTTCAATTGCTTTCCTCACTAGTTCACAGTTGAATTTCCTTACGTCTTCAGTGATACTTTTTCTTACTGTCTTGCATAGCTCTATATATTCCACTTTGGAAGTCACATCTTCTTTAGTTGTCCTCATCTCTCTTCTTTTTTGCATCAACATTTTGGTTTTTCCTGATAATTTGTTCACATGCAACTTGTTCTTAGACCCAGCTAATTTTGTTGCTGTTTCCATAAGAGCTTTGGTTACTTTTCTGTTAACTTCAGAGATGTCCACTTCTTCCGATGTTAGGCCTTCTAAAGCAGAGAACCTGTTCTTCAGTTCTAACTTGAAGGTATTATGGTGTTTTTTAAGGTTGGTTATGTCAACAGATTTTGTTTGTCTTATGAGCTTGCCACGTTCAGGTTTAATGTTGAGGTGCATCTTACATCTCACCAATCTATGGTCACTACCTGTGTTGAACTTGTTTAGCACACTGCAGTCTTCTATGACGAATTTTTTGTTACACATAATAAAATCAATTTCACTTGTCGTCCCATTTGGATGTCTCCATGTCCATTTCCTGTGTGGCTTTTTCTTGAAGAAGGAGTTCAAGATGAAAAACCCTTCTGCCTCTGCAAACTCAACGAGAGTATTTCCACGCTGGTTTCTGTTGCCATGACCGAATTTACCTACTGAAGTTTCATTCTGTTGCCGTTGCCCTATTTTTGCATTGAAATCTCCCATAATTATTTTCAAGTGCTGCTTACCTTTATTATTTAGATGACAAATTTCCTCATAAAATTCTTCAATTTCTTCTTCAGGATGACTTGTGGTGGGTGCATAAGTTTGAATAATCTGAGCCTGGTATCTTTTCGAGAGTTGGATAACAAGTCGTGCAGCTCTATCAGAGGAACTTTCAACTTCTACAACTTTATCCTTCAGTTTCTTGTTTATTATAAATCCAACACCACTAGTTCTGCCAGTATCTGTCCCAAGTATATGTGTGTATATACTTGTGGTTGAAAAATGTATTAGATACACACAGATCATTCTCAATGCAGAGTTCAATTAATCTTTCACCATTATCATTCACACAAGGATCATTAAACTTACCCAGAACATTGTCAGAAATTGCATTCTGCACACCTACTCTAGCATTGAAATCCCCTGCTATTATAACTTTTTCTTTAGCACCAAACTGGCTCAAAACAGCTTTTAGCTCATTCCAGAAATCTTTCTTATCAGAAGGTTCTGAGTCACAAGGAGCATGCACTACAACAATTACAATTCTCTGAAGTTTCACTTTCAAACAAATCCAGAGAATTCTCTCACTTATGCAACTATAGTGAATCAAGTTCTTCTTCATCTTTTCACTTAAACTGACACCTACACCAGCCTGTCCTCTCACATTATCCAATACTCCAGACCACACACTCACCGTGCCATTCACTTCTTCTACCCCAATTTCCTTCTTTTTAGTTTCACTTACACACAGCACATCCAGTCTATACTTATTCATCTCCTCAATCACCTCACTCATCTTGCCATTTATACCTCTAGTATTCAATACACCAATCTTACATTCACTCAGCCGAGATCGCTTTCTCATACGCCGTTTAGAAAGTCCAGGTCGATTCCGTGGTGGACCGTCCTTCTCAAGTATGGTAGGTCCACCATATCCCACACTTGAGTCATTCTTAATATTTCTTTTTGTCTTTTTAATCAGGTAGGTACATCAGTGTGGGGGATTAGCCCACAGCTGAGGGTTCCAGTTGGTCATTCAACCTAAGGATTCTGGAACAAAACCCAGTGAGTTGGGGTCTTTTTGCCAATGTCACACAGAACTAGCTTGCACCTCTCCAAGATTCACAGAGGCCCTAGTTGCTGTTGTGTGTGCCATTGTTACCACGGAGCGCCCCGAGGAGGCAAACCCATCGCTCACTACGACCGCCCGCAAAGGAAAGTTTCATATAGTTATTATTCAGTATTATAGCATTAGTAAGCTCGTAAGATTATTTTTAACTAAAGAAAATTAAAGCTGACGATTTTTAGTATGAATGAAGTGCCCAACTTACTCAAAATAGTATAAATATACTAAAAATCCAAAATTTCTTGGCGTAGAATACAAATAAAACTTTCCAAGCTTTCGCACATCAACCAGATGGCTTTTTCAAGGAAGGTAGACAGCTAACTGAATAATAGAACATTTCCACACTTTGAATGCTGTGACTTGACTAGACAGTAAATGAATAGGAGCAAACGTGATATTTTCAGAGAAACGAGGTCATGTTGGTTGGGCACGTGGTACTATGGTAGAAAACTCAGCATTATTTGAAGAATTTATTCCAAATACGTGGTTTGCAGTTAGCTGTCTACCTTCCTTGAAAAAGCCATCTGGTTGAAGTGTAAAAGCTAAGGTTGGAAAATTTTATTTGTATTCTACACCAAGAAATTTTGGATTTTCAGTATAGTTATACTATTTTGAGTATAATTTGGTGTATAGTTCCTATGCATTGAACTTGTTGCAGTCTCCGAGCAATGTGAAACACCTTTAAATTATTTCAACAGCTTAGTCTCAAACTGGAGAAGGAACGGTCCCATCTCGACTTCCTAACTGCTTGCAAAACATTTGGCTTGATCCCAAAGTTCCTTAATTTTAAGATTTCAGTAAAAGGATCATGGTTCGAGAAGAAATAGGGCAAATTTCTACGCTAGACCTTGTCAAGGATAGTGAACCTGAAAAGAAAGGACGTCATGTCATTAGAAATCAGGTGGTATAACCTATTATATATGAACTTGCATAGTTTTTGCAACCCTATTACCTTCAACAACCTTACCCTCCGGGTGGATATGTTAGTCAAAAGACTACAGTCTTCCTTTTCATCCAGACCCAGCAAGAAACTGGATTACCTAAAGTCTTCCCAGACTCCTAAACCTAAAGATTTCACCATTCCCTTCGTTAGTATTTCTAACTGGACGCTCACCCAAGAGGAAACCAAAGTTTTGTAACTTAGACAAAGTTCTTCTTCCGATTGAGACCGAACCCAAAAAGCGTCGTTTCTGAGTTTGAGACCATAATATCACAAATTCCAGAAGACAACAAAGACGAACTACGTCAACTGTGTTGCTCTAGGTTAAAATTGTGGTACAATCAGAAGCAATCGTTTAATAATTTCAAAATTCCAAGGACCATTTCCAACATTAAAAATGACCACTCCACAATATTGATGCTAACGGGCAAATCCGGCCAGATAGCGAAATGGACGCAGCGGATTATAATAAAAAACTAGAAAAATTTATATCCGATTCTGGATCTATAATCTTATGAAGGAATCCTCTAAATTCTTGGATTGCACAGGTAAAAAGAACTGCAAGGTCAACTGACATTGCAGATGATCTGAAGAAATCTGCCAAATTTCTGCCTGGCCCTCAGATCCCAAAACTTTTTGGCAGACTTTAACACCACAAGCCCGTCAATCCATCGAGGCCGATTGTGTCCAGAAGATCCGCACCAACGTACCACCTAGAGAAAGTGTTAACCAAATTCCTAACTAATCATCTACCAGAGTCGGACTTTATAATAACTTCCACTCTAGATTTTATCACGAAAATCAAGCAGCTCACTGCTCAACAACGCAACATTATTGGCAGTTTCGACGTATTAGGTGCTTGAATTAATTCCCACTGTTTTTTGCCACACAAACACCTGTGTGTTGTCACAGAATGGTACAGGATAGTCTATTCAAAGTAGTGTCCATTAGCAGCTACGACTCTTTCCCACCGTTGGGGTAACAAATGGATTCCGCGGTAGAAAAATGCAGGTTCTTTCTAGGCGAACCATTCATCGAGCCATTTTTGGATATCCGCAACAGAAAGGAAGTGCTGCTCTGACAGGCCATATTGTAGCGACCGGAACAAATGGAAGTCCGAGGGAGCAATCTCCGGGTAATAAGGCGCGTGGGGTAAGAAGTCCCAGCCAAGTGCCTCCAAGAGTTCCTTCATGGATTTGGAAACATGAGGTCTAGCACTGTCGTGGAGAAGAATAACCTTGTCATGTGGGACAGTGGCGGCTTTTCAGGTGAAGTAGGTGAAGTGCCTCTTCACCTATTTCATTTGAAATAAGGTTTTATTTAATAATTTTGTATAATATATTCTTTTTTTGCCTTTATTGAGTGCCAAAATACCCAAAATTATGATTAGATATCAATTCACAATGTGCGTTCAATACGAAAAACAAGTCCTTATGCACAAAACAGTTCAAGTGAAGAGCTGAAATAAGAATGCTTGGAAGTCTGCAGTTTTCGTCCGAGTTGCCATCGTAACTGTGACGTCACCCTCCCCTATCTGCCGGGCAAGTGAAGTGTTTTAGCTTGAGACGCCAAGGCTCTGCACCTGCAGTCATGACCTTACGAAGAGATCGCAGTGGAACTGGATGGATTGCCAAGGGTCTTTGCAATTCACTAGGGCTTTTTCCTTGCGGTGATTTTGGTACATACTTTCTGAAAGAGATTTGTTTTCTTGTGTTTTGTGATTGTTTTTTAAAAACTTCATTAGTTACTTTAGTTTTGTGTACAGTTTAACTGATGGTGATAGTTTTAGTTTTCAATATGTATCCTGTGAATGACATTGTCTGTAATTTATTGCAAACTCCGTTCAATTGGTGGAAAGATGAAAATAAAAGAGACATTTTACTTCAAGGACGACCAACAGATTCACTGACAATTGTCACCAAGAAAGAAATCAAGAAGAGCAGTAAATCTTACAATATTAATTTAAAAAATTGTTGGTTTACTGAATATAAATGGCTTTGTGTAGCCCTTCTGTGTTACAAAAGTATTTTGTTGGCCCTGCTTATATTTTAGTAATCAAATTCGGCGTGGAATAAAGACAATTTTCAGATTTCTTAAATATAAAACGGTCACTTCACAAACGTGGTTATTCTAGCTAACACCTGAAATGCGAATTAATGCTAAATAATTTTGAAAAGGATCAGAATACCATTGCCGATGCCCTGAGGGAGAATGCTAGGCTTCTGAAAATGCATTTCAACAAAAGCGTTCGTCTAAATAGACTTTTCTTGCAGACAATGATTGATGCAGTACTGTATTTGAGTAAACAAGAACTAGCATTCCGTGACCATGGCGAAGGCACTGACTCGATAAATCATACAAATTCAAGGAATTGCTTTCACTGTTGATATCACGAAGTCCTTTAAAAATTCAAAATCAATACAAAACGATAAAAAATGTCTTCACAGGTGACTCAAAAACTATTAAAAACAAATTAATTGAATGTATTTCTGAATATATAAACGATCACGTCAAAAATGAAATAAATGAAGTTCAATACTTTTCTATTCAAGTAGATGCGAAGACATAACCAGTTCTGAGTGCTCTTTAATAATAAGATCTGTTGATTCGGAAGGTGTATTGGTTGAGTGATTTTTGGGTTTCCATGATGCGAGTGAAGATAGAACGTTAGAAGCTTTAACAAAATGCTAGACAAAATTTTGGAGCAGTTTGACCATCAACGCAAGTCAATAGGACAATGTTACGATGGGGCAAGCATAATGTCTGGACACTTGACTGGGCTAAAAATGAAGCATAAAGCTTCTTAAGCTGTTTTTGTCATTGCTTAGTACATCGTTTGAGCCTTGTATTACAGCAGAGTTTTTCTAAAATTTTTAAGTGTCGAATATTTTTTGCAAGCCTCAGTGTAATTTCTTTGTTTTTTCACCACTCAGCGAAGCGATCGCTTCGCTGAGTGGTGAAAAAACAATACATTCCCATCAACAACCGCAAGATGCATGCTAACCAAAACAGAAACTCGATGGTCCTCCATATTAAGTGTAATAGTTGAAGATTGAGATAAATTGAAGGAAGTATTTGAATTTCTCACAAATAGTGACCATTCAGACAAAAAATCAACTCAACTTGCCCAAGGGATATAAAATGATATGAACACTTTTGAATTTACATTTTTGGCAATAGTATTTAATGAAATATTTGGCTTCACCGATCTATTATTCGAAATTTTGCAGAAAAAATCACTAGACATAAACTACTGTGTTACTCAAATTAAAAAAAAACCATATGAAATTTTGAGCCATAAAAGGAATGATGAGGTATTTGAAACACTGTTTGGAAAAGCTAGCAAAATCACAAAAATAAACAGATCTAAATGGGAATATGCTGCTCTTACACAAGAAACAATTATTCAAAATTATAAACAATTGTATTTGGAAATTTGGTACCACATTCTTATGGAAATGGATATAAGATTTCAAGACTGTGAAAAACTTAAACTTCATCTTGCCTGTCTTGCTGACACAACCAAATTTGACCAATTTAATTATTGCTTTCCGTCTCACGCATTTGAAAATCTACATCATTTTTACGGAAAAATATTTACTAAACACCAGTGCCTTAAAAATGAACTGAGTCTTGTATATGCTGATTAAAAATTAAGGAATATATCGACTCATGAACTTCTTTGAGTGCTTCATGGAGATAAAGACATTTTTACAGAAGCTTATATATTGGTTTCCCCAATTTTAACAATTGCATTTGCAAGTGTTTCAGTGGAAAGCAGTTTTTCTTGCCTTAAAGGAATACAAACTTACTCAAGAAACACTATTTCTCCAGATAAGCTTGCTTCTTTGGCAAAGATTTCTATTCAAAAAGACATTTTCTTGATATCACGAAGAAACAGCCGTTTTATGACGACATAATCAACAAATTTCCAGCTTTTAAGGGAAGAATTGATCTAATATATAAAAAAAATAGGTAAGTTCTCATTAACTGATTTTCATTGAAGACAGTAGATATCTTTTCATATTGCTCTTGTAGCTCTTCACCTATTTTTCTTACCACGAGCCGCCACTGATGTGGGATCTAGTTTCTGAGCTTCTGGATCATTCCCATTGCCTTTAAACGTTTGCTAACCGTTGACTCATCGACCCGTAGTATTTCAGACAACTCGTGCAGCATCTGACACGAATCCTTGTCCAATAAGGCCTCTAATGCGCCATCTTCGAACTTTTTCCGCTGCCCAGGGCGCTCTTTGTCCTTCACGTCATATTCGTTGGCTTTGAAGCGTCAGAACCACTCTGTGCGTGTTGTTTCCAACAGGGAATGTTCCCCATAGGCCTGCACTAGCAAACGATGACTTTTCGCTGCAGATTTCTTGAGATGAAGGCAGAAGAGTAATGCTTCCGGCAAATGCTCCTTTTTTGGTACGAAACTCGACATCGTGAATGCGATACAAACTCGTGTTCTATGCCCTCCGATCGCATGTCACACACTACTGCTTCGCCCAGACTATGGATGGTATGTGTGTGTGCAAGGGAGGTCACGTATGGCCCAGGTCACAGCGCACCACTGCTGCGCTCTATTGGGCAACAGCTGGAATTAATTCAAGCACCTAATAGTTTCTCTTTATCCATTGATCTCTGTACCGGAAGCCATCAGATAATTGAAAGTGGCTATATCTAATTCATCGGTTTATTCTCAGGAGTCTTGCCTCAGCATCTTCAAATTAATGGTTTTGGTCTTGAATTCCAGCTACTTCAGTTTCTGAGGGCAAATTTATAAACAAGTAAGTGGCGTATCTTCACTTTCAGCCGTCCTCGCGGAAGCAATACTTTGCCCTATTGAGCAACACATATTCACCAACATCACCCCAAGACCTACCACCTGGCTACGATATGCAGACAATGCATTTTTCATATGGCCACACGGAAAGGAGACTCTCCCATTTTCCCCTCGATGAAACAAATTATATACACCCTACGATCAATTTCACTATGGAGCTTGAACACAATGGTACCTTACCTTATCTCGACGTCTCAGTGAGCAAATCGCATGACGACCGCCTTCATAAGGAAGTCTATTATAAACCTACCTCCGTTCCCAACCTGATGCTCCACAGGTCATTCTGCCCTGATGATTGCAAGGCCGCCTTATTCCGTTCTCGAATTAGAAGAGCCTTCACTGTCTCATCCGATGTCCGTTCTAGACAATCTGAACTAAGAAACATCGTCGAATTGGCCACTGAGGAAGGATATACTTCGAACCAGATGCACAACTTTGTCGAGAAAGCGAGAACCAGCCTTGCTAATATTTTTATACCTCAACTTAGCTACCTGGGCTCTATTCCCTACATACCAAATGTTTCCTATAGTGCATCGCATAAATATAGAGACGGAACAAATTATCGAATAAAAAAGAAACAACAACGAGCTCAAATGTACACCTCATATTTATAGCAAAAATAGCATAGGACACGCAGCTGCACAATAGGTTGACAGAAACATAGCAATTCCAACGCCAAGTACAAGCAAAAAACAGAAATACGCTGTCCCAAAAATATAAAGACTTACTAGTTATGAGCACCTCCGGTACGAATAGTGGAGCCGTTGTTCCGAATAACACTGAAAACCCGATTGGGCATGCTGTCCACCAAGTGATGTAAGTGTTCTGGACGGAGTGTGTACCGGCCTCGTTCAATCTGCTCTTTCAATGCCACCACATTTGAGAACTGCCGTCTATTCGCATACACATCACGAGCGAGGATACCCCAGAGGTTCTCGATAAGGTTCAGATCTGGACTGAGTGCTGGTCAATCCATTACGGTTACATGATGAGTGTTAAACCAGCTTTTCGTTGATGCAGACCGATGGATAGAGGCATTGTCTTGCTGGAACAGATAATCAACACCCGCTAGAGTTTCGGCAAACTGGAAGGTGGCTGCTGAGTATGTCCTGATACGTTTCGGAGTTTTGCCTGCCTTGCAGGAAAGTGATAAACGTTGTCCCATTGAACGCAAAAGCTCCCCAGACCATCATAGACCCCCCCCCCCTCCTCCCCTTTCTGTCTGCTGAAGAAGGTGCATGGCTCGCATCGTAAATCATGCCAATAGCAGTTCCAACCATCAGGGCCGTCCAGGTTAAACGTTTTCTCTTTGGAGAAAATAGTTGTGATCCACTCGTCCGTCCAGTGCATGTGGCTGCTTGCCCATAACAATCTAGCTTCCTTGTGGCGCCGCGTGAGGTGTGGCAGATGGCGCATTTTACGAAGCACAATGTTGCGACTTTCCTTGATTCATCGATGAACTGTGTCTTTTGAGACGGTGACACCAACAGTCTGAGAAACTTGATGTAGTGATAACCTTTGTGATGAAACTAAATGCATGATGGCACGATCATCTCGTTTGGTTGCTATTCGAGGCCTTCCAGGCCATTTTCTGGCAGTTAACGCACCGCATTTCGATAAAGTCTTATAAATGACTGCCCTATTCCTCCTCATGGCTTTACAAATTTTCACTACAGGCAATCCATTTGCTCTGTTTCCAAATCTTCTGCACCTCCTCACCCGAAAGTTGACTGTTGCGGGGCATTTCGGCAAATGAATGTCTGACGGCAGGTCCGCTGTCTTTTGTAGGCTAGACTGAATTACGGCCCATGCGTGTGTGTACAACATGCTATTAAGAAGCGACTGAAGCAAAAAAATTTTTTGACTCATACCAAATACAACATTGAAAAGGTTATGTGTTGACCGGTGTGAGTAAAAAGAGAAAAAAATAGAACAACTGAATGTAGAAAGTGTCGAGAATACTGAGCCTTGGCTTTATCAAGGACCAGCAAAAACTCTGCATTTTCTCACTTCCACAAAGACCTATTTGGAAATGGGTTTCTGCAAAGTCATAGATGCAAGTAATAAGCCCACCAAAAAAAAAAAAAAAAAAAAAAAAAAAAAAAAAATATATATATATGTCATAACCTTCGCAGAGTTGTATGACCAAGCTTTAGTTAACAATTTAGCTTGCATCCATAACTCTCCTGGCCCGACCCATGCTCTTCATCTGTTACTATTAAACAGAAAGAAGATGATTATAGAAAACTCAAGTTGTAAGAGTGACATAATGAAACAGAAATAATGTTCAGCAATAACAAATTGCCAAGTTCGCCTGAGAGAGAATTTAAACCTGAATAGCAATACAAAAGTACTACAAATTCTTATACATTGCAATAAAAAAGGAATTATTAATTTTATTCTACAGCACAGATTCTTGAAATAAAACTGGATTATAAAACCCCCCTGCTTCACAACTTCTGACAACACAAAAACGAGAATAAAATAAAGACAATAATAAACTAAAGAAAAGCTTTGTGAAGGTTATGTGACACAAACAATTAGTTGCAATATGTACAAAGTATTTCAGAAGTGCTTTAAGTGCATAATTAAGTAGTTATTAAGACCTTAACTACATTGAAAACACATCGTAGACTACAAGAACAATGAAACTGCCGGCTGCTTAGCCTTAGTTCCCTAAAAACGCGCAAAGTTACCAAGAAAAGAAAGAGTTAAAATCCGCAAAAAAGTTAATAGACTTGCCAGTGCCTGAATGCTTAAAGCAAAAAAAGAAAAATGTTCAAGAAGTTCAAACATTGAACTTGGAAAACCTAAAACCCAAAGACAATGAAGAGAGCTTACCTCTTATGCAACCTAACTTCTTCCACTCTTGAGGAACAATGCCCGACCTTTTAACCCAAACTTCCAAACACCCCTGCCACTCCCTAGTCGCTGGGGGGCAGTGTGGGTGGGGCTGAAGGCCTCCACACACTGAAAAAATCCTACTCGCGGAGATTTTAACTAGAGAAAAAAAAATTAAGATTGTGGACCTGTTTGATCAGAAGAGCAGAATTAACTCTCCAGAATACATGAGAAATATTATGAAATACACAAGTAGTGTATTTAATAATCTTTGCATGTATTTAATCACCTTAGTGAGCTTCTGTAGACTTTTCAGAATCCTATTAATTTCTTTTAAATGCATGTGAGCATAGCTATTATGTGCTTTTCACTCAAAAAACAGATTCTGCACAGGGTATAGTAAGATTTGCACCTAGTATTTTAGCCACAGGCACGATTTTACACCTGCCAAATTTTTCTAATTTCCTACTCTGCACCCATGGATATTTGGTTGTGGGGTTATGTAAAGTTCAGAATATACCAGACAAGACCTTCAACACCACCACAACTGAAGGAAGCCATTCACCTGAAACCTGTTGTATCCACCCAAACATGCTACATTCATCAGTCATTGGAATTGTCACACACTTGAATGCTGTCACACCTTGTGGTGGAGGACATGTTAAACAATTACTGTTATGATAGTATCACCAAATTAATGAAACAAATGTATTTTTATTGATGTTCACTGTATTTGCAAACTTTTTAGCCATTATTGCCACCTATCAGTGACTATTTTTACTAAAAGTTTTGCCATTACCAAATAAAATCCCCCTACCAGCGATGTTTTCATGCAAACTGCACTGTATTACACACGTTTTCTTTTGTTAAAAAGTTATGAAATTTAATCAACTTTTTTTGCTACCCACTTTATCTGTGAGGGCTTTCTTAGTCTTCATCAAAGGCATAAAATGAGGAGCATTAATTACATTCCCATAATGCTAGACTTGTAGTTTAAACAAGGCAGGATAAATAGCTGTTTTCTTTTGCACACACTGCAAGTGTGGTGGTCAGGTTTTTTCTTCTCTTTGGTAACATTATTGGAATCAGTTTACAGCTTTGGTTAAGGACCACAAGAGATAAATACATACATACATATCACTAAGCTGTTCTCTGAGTTTCAGAGGTTAGCTCCAAAAAGAAATACAAACTTCCAGATATTTTTACCTATTGTTGTCGTATCAAACTTCGCCATTTACAGCGATCTTGACATAAAACTCGTGCTTCACTGATATCTATTACACGCCATACACAAGATCTTTTATACTTCATACTCATAATCTTTTTCTCATGCAGACACTCCTGAATCTGATCCACCCATGTCTTCTTTGGCCTTCCTCTGCCTTTCCTTCCTGCCACTTGGGCTGAAAATATTTTCTTAGTAAGCATTTCATCACTCATTCTTTCAACATGGCCAAACCACCGAAGCATATTGGTCTCCACCTTGCTAACAACATTTTGCTTTGCATCACACAACTGCAATACATCTTCATTCCTCACACAATCAGATCGTGTCTTGCCACAAACCCCACGTAAGTAACGCATTTCTTCAGCACACAAACGACTCCTATGTTTCTTCTGCAGTACCCAGGTTTCACTGCCATACATCAGAGTAGGAACAATTACTGTTTCATACACAGCCATGCAGGACTCCTAGAGAACCCATCATTTCTGTGAAAACTTCCCAGAGCAGCTATGACTTTCAAAGAAGAATTCACTCGCCTACTGATTTCACCATCCAACTTGTTCTCTCTGTCAAACATGCTTCCTAAATACACAAACTCACTCACTTGGTCAATCACAGTGCCATTTATACTTACATTACATTCAGTGCTACCCATTCCTCTCTCAAACACCATAACTTTGGTTTTTCCCTTATTTATACTCAGTTTGAATTTCATGCAAACTTCGTGCATCCGAGTCAACATACTCTGCAACTCACTTTTACTCTCTGCCAACAGGACAGTGTCATCAGCATACAGCAATCTGCACACACGGATATCACCAAGACATAAACCACTATTATCTATTTTGGCCTCGCGCATGCATGCATCCATAAATATATTAAACAGCCATGGTGACATTACACAACCTTGTCTAACTCCTGCACCAATGGAAAACCATTTTGATAAATACATACATATCACTAAAACACCATTCTCTCGTACACAAGCTCTACTACCAGCATACATGGCTTTTATACTATTAAGTAGATTCCCAGTAACACCATATTCATTCAATACCTTCCACAAAAGTGTCCTATTGACTCTGTCTTAAGCTTTCTCTAAATCTATGAAGGCAGTAAAAACTTTCTTTCCAACAGCCAGATAACAGCCAGATACTTTTCAATTATCGTGCATAATGCAAAAATCTGGTTAGTGCAGCCTTTACCAGGCATAAAACCACTCTGAACATCCCACACTTTCTCTGATGTAAGACCCCGTACTTTTTCAATAACAACCTTACCAAACACTTTCCCTGGCACACTCAGTAGGCTAATACCACGATAGTTCTTGCATTCAGTCTGATCACCTTTTCCCTTATACAAGGGAACAGTGATAGCATCCTTCCAATCCCGAGGGACCATTCCTAACTCCCAGCACAACTGGCAAATTTCAGTTAACCAGTCAATTATAGAGTCACCACCATACTTCAACATCTCTGCAGTTTTGCCATCATTTCCTGGAGCCTTACCATTCTGAAGAGATTTTAGAGCTTTACACACTTCTTCTCTTGAGATCCCTCCTGTGCTTTCATCCCTCATTGTGACATCATCTGCATCTGTCTCAGAATCATTTTTGCTCTCCGATCTAATAACTCACAGAAGTATTCGCCCCATCTGTCACTTAACTCATTGGGATCCCATATCATTTCCCCAATCTCATTCTTCACACAACTTACAACTTTGTTTCCCCTATTTTTCCTGAGTCTCATGTACTTCCAGAAGGACTTTCTATCTTTCCAAAAAACCAGTTCATGCCTTTCCACTTTCTCTTTCCTATCTTTTGCCTTACTGTGGTGAACCAGCTTAGCAGCTTCACGCTTCTTACAGCGATATTCATCCACAGAGACTCTACCTTGCAACATCCCCAAATAGGCTTCCTTCTTTTTCTTTACTGCCTCATCAATCTCACTATTCCACCAAGCATCACCTCTATTGTTACCCACTATTGTGGTGCCACAGACCTCTTTAGCAGCAGTAACAACACAGTTCTTAAAACATTCCCACTTCTTTTCTACATCCCTCTCACCAGACTTCAGATCCTTCAGTCGTTCTCTGAGTAAGTCAGAATACCGCTGATGATTTTCAAGGAGCCTATCAACCTTTATTCTTTCTATCCTGGGTCTCTTCCTATTCCTTTTCCTCCAACCAACATTAAGTTTCACTCGTGACACTACCAAGTAATGATCAGAACCAACATCCGCACCTCTCATCACACGGGTGTCAACAACTAAGTGTTTCAAACGCTGATCGTAAACAACAAAATCTATCGCCCTCTTTTGACCAAGAGTCCGATTTTCCCAAGTATATGTGTGTATAAATTTGTGGTTGAAAAATGTATTAGATACACACAAATCATTCTCAATGCAGAGTTCAATTAATCTTTCACCATTACCATTCACACAAGGATCATTAAACTTACCCAGAACATTGTCAGAAATTGTATTCTGCACACCTACTCTAGCATTGAAATCCCCTGCTATTATAACTTTTTCTTTAGCACCAAACTGGCTCAAAACAGCTTTTAGCTCATTCCAGAAATCTTTCTTATCAGAAGGTTCAGAGTCAAAAGGAGCATACACTACAACAATTACAATTGTCTGAAGTTTCACTTTCAAACGAATCCAGAGAATTCTCTCACTTATGCAACTGTAGTGAATCAAGTTGTTCTTCATCTTTTCACTTAAAATCTCACCTACACCAGCCTGTCCTCTCATATTGTCCAATACTCCAGACCACACACTCACCGTGCCATTCACTTCTTCTACCCCAATTTCCTTCTTTTTGGTTTCACTTACACACAGCACATCCAGTCTATACTTATTCATCTCCTCAATCACCTCACTCATCTTGCCATTTATACCTCTGGTATTCAATACACCAATCTTACATTCACTCATCCGAGATCGCTTTCTCATACGCCGTTTAGAAAGTCCAGGTCAATTCCGTGGTGGACCGTCCTTCTCAAGTGTGGTAGGTCCACCATATCCCACACTTGAGTCATTCTTAATATTTCTTTTTGTCTTTTTAATCAGGTAAGTACATCAGTGTAGGGGATTAGCCCACAGCTGAGGGTTCCAGTTGGTCATTCAACCTAAGGATTCTGGAACAAAACCCAGTGAGTTGGGGTCTTTTCGCCAATGCCACACAGAACTAGCTTGCACCTCTCCAAGATTCACAGAGGCCCTAGTTGCTGTTGTGTGTTCCATTGTTACCACGGAGCGCCCCGAGGAGGCAAACCCATCGCTCACTACGACCGCCCGCTTTAATTACATTCCCATAATGCTAGACTTGTAGTTTAAACAAGGCAGGATAAATAGCTGTTTTCTTTTTCACACACTGCAAGTGTGGTGGTCAGGTTTTTTCTCCTCTTTGGTAACATTATTGGAATCAGTTTACAGCTTTGGTTAAGGACCACAAGAGATAAATGGATGTAAGTAATGTTTCTAAGCATTTTTTAATGTATATTTGTTCATATAATTCACTGCTTATGGTGTTAATTGTACTGTGTTAATTTTCTTTTGTGGTTTTTTGTGCATGGAAACATTGCAGCTATGCCATTTTTCATTTTTCATTATGTAAATAAAAAAGATACTAGGGCAATTGTTGCTATATCTATTACTTAGATTTATTAGAAAACTGCAATTAATATAGATATTTAAGAAGTTTCTTAACCCTCTTTTTGGAGTTTTGATCGAAATACTGACTCTTCATCAGTATCACATCATCTGAGTAGGTAATGCTACTCAAATTTCAATGACCGACATTTACAATTATTAATTGCAGCATTCTGTCTTTTTTAAATTTCCAGTCTTTTTTGTAATTGTCTTTTTAAAGAATGTGAATGATGAACTATGATGTTTATAGGGTTCCTATTAATTATTAGAATTTTCTGCCTAATGGTAGAACAAAAGCTGCTATATAAAATGTTTCAAACAAAATGAATATTATTAGGAAGATATACCATCATCTATCAATATGTTATATTCAGAATGACAAAAGTAATGTAAGAATTTGAGGAAAATGGCATTTTGAGGTTGCCTGTTGAATAGCATGTATCACATATGTAGTCTGGATAGATATATAAAATGAAAAGTTGTATTTGATGTTTCATAGTTAACATATCATTTTAACTTTTATTCATACATAGGGTGGCAGTGAAAAGTGGTTGGCAGAAGAAAATACAGTTATAACATCTTTAACCTTTCACCCCTTCGACAAGGTGTTAGTTATTGCTACTTATAATCAGATACATTTCTGGAATTGGAGCCATCCAAGACCTTTTGCCATGTGCAAAACAGCTTCAGAAAGGGAAAAAGTGAGGTTAGTAGAATTACTTGATTTCTCATATTAGTCATGCTGTAATATCCAATTTTGACCACAGACTAAGTATAGGGATGATGGTTTAAAAATCAGGCTTCATGCAGCATTAACACATAAACATAGAAAACGAGCGAAACACACAGAGTTATGTATGGTAAAAGGTTCGTTTAGCGGTAGCTTTCGGTCGTCCTACGACCTTCATAACCCGCCATCGACCGGATGGGCTCGTTGCCAGAACTACACTTTGAAGTTGGGGTGTTAGAAATGTTGCCAGATTTTAGAAGAGAGATCCATATAAATGGGATTTGGTGAGAGGTCTCTGAATTGCAGTTTTTGGTGAATGAAATTTCAATGCTTTCTTGGAAATGCAGAGATGCTTTGTTGATCAATGGGGCAACATTTTTAGTTTCTTTCGAAATGGGAACTGCAGAGGTGTATTCAAGAGTTAGTGCAGATAAAGCTGTCTTTGGAAGACCATTGGAAACATCTTTTTTATGTTCACCAAGTCTTGTAGTAAAGAGAAAGAAGGAAGCCTATTTGGGGATGTTGCAAGGTAGAGTCTCTGTGGATGAATATCGCTCAAAGAAGCGTGAAGCTGCTAAGTTGGTTCGCCAGAGTAAGGCAAAAGACAAGGAGAAGGTGGAAAGGCATGAACTGGCTTTTTGGAAAGATAGGAAGTCTTTCTGGAAGTACATGAGACTCAGGAAAAATAGGGGAAACAAAGTTGTAAGTTGTGTGAAGAATGAGATTGGGGAAATGATATGGGAGCCCAATGAGTTAAGTGAAAGATGGGGTGAATACTTCTGTGAGTTATTAGATCAGGAAAGCAAAGAGGATTCTGAGACAGATGCAGATGATGTCACAGTGAGGGACAGACGCACAGGAGGGATCTTAAGAGAAGAAGTGTGTAAAGCTCTAAAATCTCTTCAGAATGGTAAGGCTTTGGGAGTTAATCGCATAACTGCAGAGATGTTGAAATCTGGTGGTGACTCTGTAATTGACTGTTTAACTGAAATTTGCCAGTTGTGCTGGGAGTTAGGAATGGTCCCTCGGGATTGGAAGGATGCTATCATTGTTCCCTTGTATAAGGGAAAAGGTGATCAGACTGAATGCAAGAACTATCGTGGTATTAGCCTACTGAGTGTGCCAGGGAAAGTGTTTGGTAAGGTTGTTATTGAAAAAGTACGGGGTCTTACATCAGAGAAAGTGTGGGATGTTCAGAGTGGTTTTATGCCTGGTAAAGGCTGCACTAACCAGATTTTTGCATTACGCACGATGATTGAAAAGTATCTGGCTGTTGGGAAGAAAGTTTTTACTGCCTTCATAGATTTAGAGAAAGCTTAAGATCGAGTCAATAGGACACTTTTGTGGAAGGTATTGAATGAATATGGTGTTACTGGGAATCTACTTAATAGTGTAAAAGCCATGTATGCTGGTAGTAGAGCTTGTGTACGAGTGAATGGTGTTTTATCAAAATGGTTTTTTATTGGTACAGGAGTTAGACAAGGTTGTGTAATGTCACCATGGCTGTTTAATATATTTATGGACGCATGCATGCGTGATGCCAAAATAGATGATAGTGGTTTATGTCTTGGTGATATCCGTGTGTGCAGATTGCTGTATGCTGATGACACTGTCCTGTTGGCAGAGAGCAAAAGTGATTTGCAGAGTATGCTGAAGCTCATCAGAAAATTGCAGAAGTTCATCAGTTCCCACCTTCTACAATTGAAAAATTCCTCCCAAATTCCCATTTGAAAAATCTGTCTGCTCTCTCACCAATACTTATGGAAAAACCACCATTCATTGGTTCCATCCCTTTGCATGGATCCTTCTCTTATAAGATGTGTAAACTTTTCAAAACTATGGGCTACACTCTCACAGTGAAGCCAAACCCTTCTGCAATAATGTGCCTGCGTAAAGACAGGGATCCTGTCTCACCCTTGGACACCCCTGGAGTTTATGCTATTCCCATTTCAACTTCCTCTGGTCTCTCAGTGTATATTGGAGCACATACCGAAGCATCAATAAAAGATTTGATTAACACAAAAAAGATGTTTCCAATGGTCTTCCAAAGACAGCTTTATCTGCACTAACCCTTGAAGACACCTCTGCAGTTCCCATTTGGAAAGAAACTAAAAATGTTGCCCCATTGATCAACAAAGCATCTCTGTGTTTCCAAGAAAGCATTGAAATTTTATTCACCAAAAACTGCAATTCAGAGACCCCTCACCAAATCCCATTTATTTGGATCTCTCTTCTAAAATCAGGCAACATTTCCAACACCCCAACTTCAAATTGTAGTTCTGGCAACCAGCCCATCCAGTCGATCGCGGGTGATCAAGGTCATAGGATGACCGAAAGCTACCATTAAACGCGAAAGGTACGAAAGGTTTTTAACCTTTCGTACCTTTCGCACGGGTTAAACTATGAATTTAACCCGTGCCGATAACTACATACATGAAAAACTACCGAAATGGCACGATAACTATTCAAAAACCAATGCTAAAATATTTAATATACTCTTATATTCCCATACGCAAAAAGGCACATGGCGCAATATTACGTGTCCAAAGACTTAAATGTAGAACTGATATTAAAAGCAGGGACAATACTGTTCGTCACCTTTATTTTGTTTAAATATGCAGGGTGGAGTAGTTAGGTCCATATAACCATATGAAAATATAAAATGAACATTAATGCTAATAATTAATGACTTCATGGCTTCATCTTATTACTTACAGTATTATAAACATTTAACGGGAATTATCAGGGATAAATTTATTAAGGTACATTACCTCTCAAATTTTCGATCTATACACTAGATCTTTGTCAGGAGTTCTTGCGTCCTACTACTTCCACAGGTCTGGCGACCAAGCCTGATGGATTTTCCATCCAACATGGTCATTGATGTTGCCACCTTGTGTCTTGTAAATTTTCAGGGATTCCTCTAATTTCCGGATAATTGCATGGGATTGATGCTTTATCACCTTTAAGGAGTCCCAGTCCATTTTGTGGACAGTTTGTTGTATGTGCCTGTCTAATCCTGTTTTATTTGAGATGTTCCTTATTGCTGCTTTGTGTTCTTTAATTCTGGTGGTTAACCTTCGTCCTGTTTCTCCTATATATGGTAATCCACATGAACACTATTTTATAAATGATTCCTTCCAAAGTATTTTCTTCTTTTTGTTTTAGGGATGGTAAGTATTTTTTCATTTTGTTATTTAAACCTGGAGCTAACCTAATTTTATATTTAGTGCTGATTTTCTTCAGTTTTTCAAACAGTCCTTGTGTTAAGTGACTTTTCTTGTGAATGAATATTCAATTTTCTCTTTATTTTTGTCTGTAGTGTCAGTTCTGTTCCTAGTAGGATTTTCTTCCAGTAGTTGACAAATTCCTTTTGAAGGGTAATCGTTTTCTAATAAGATTGATTTTAATTTATTTTTCTGTTTTTTCTTAGCTTCTGAAGATGAATTCAGCTTTTCAACTTTTTCTTTAAATTGTAAAGCTACATTTTTCTTTATATAATTAGGGTGATCTGATTTATAAATTAAATTTTTTTCCTGTGTTTGTAGGCTTCTTGTATAATTCTGTGGTAATATATTTTCCTTCCCACTTCAAAGCAGTATCTAGGTAATTTAGCGTATTTTCTTCTTGCTCTTCTAAAGTGAATTTTAGGGATTCATCTTAGGAATTAAAACCTTCTAGAATTTTTGATGAGTATCCACTGGAATCTTGATCTATGATGAAAAGGATATCATCCATGTATCTAGTATACATGCAGAAAATTGAAGGTTTCAATAGGAAGACCTCGTTTATTTTATTTACGTAATAATTTGCTAGGAAAGGTGCTGGTGAAGAATCCATTGCTAGCCCACATCTTTGCTTATAGAAGCAGCCTTGGAACTGAAAAAAAAAAAAGTTATTTAGAGCAAACACTTGTAAGTTCATGAAGGCCTATTGCTTCTTCTTTATTATATTCATGAAACACTACTATGTCAGATAGGTCATCTGCATGTAATCTATGAGTTTGTCCAGGTTAATATTTGTATACATGGACACAACATTCAAACTTGCCATGGAAGGGTTTTCTAATTCTGGAGTTCTTCTATTTTCTTCAATAGCTCTTCAGTGTTCTTTATCAGTGCCTTAGGTTTAGGGAGCAACTTTGATAGATGAAACAGTAAATAATAATGCAAACTGGACTGAGGAGAATATTTTGAGTCAATAATAGGCCCAATAGGTTGTTCTTCTTTATGCAGTTTTAGCAAACCATACATCTGCAGAGTATGATGGGTAATCTTTGAATAATTGTTAAAGTCGTCACAAATCATATTTTTCGTCTTAAGTGAAAAGAGCAATTTTTTATAATTTGTGATTGTCGTTTCTAGCGGATCGCTATCCAATTTTTCATATATTGGTTTGCTTAGTTCTTCTTCCATTTTTAACAAATAATCTGCTTTTTAATTAGGGTTATTTTCTTGTTTTTATCTGCTCCTACTGCAACTGTTTCTGACTTCTTTTTGAATTTTTCCAGTGCTATTAATTCTTCCTTCAAAAGATTTATATTGGCATTCCGCTGAGTGACCTTGAAATTCGAGAGGCGAGAATTATACTCTTTTCTTAGCTCTAGTGCTGCCTAAAATAAAAAGAAGAAAATACTTTGCTCCAGGAAGGAATCATTTATAAAATTGAGTGTTCATGTGGATTACCATATATAGGAGAAACAGAATGAAGGTTAACCACCAGAATTAAATAGAACACAAAGCAGCAATAAGGAACATCTCAAATAAAATAGGATTAGACAGGCACATACAACAAACTGTCCACAAAATGGACTGGGACTCCTTAAAAGTGATAAAACATCAATCCCATGCAATTATCCAGAAATTAGAGGAATCTCTGTAAATTTACAAGACACAAGGTGGCAACATCAATGACCATGCTGGATGGAAAATCCATCAGGCTTGGTCGCCAGACCTGTGGAAGTAGTAAGACGCAAGAACTCCTGACGAAGATCTAGTGTATAGATCGAAAATTTGAGAGGTAATGTACCTTAATAAATTTATCCACGATAATTCCCGTTAAATATTTATAATCATCATCATCATTGTCAACCATTATCAATCCACTGCTGGACGAAGGTCTCCCCAAGTTTCCTCCACAACGGTCTGTCTTGTGCCAGTCTCCTCCATGTCACCCCTGCATACTTTCGAATTTCATCCACCCATCTCCCTTGGAATCCAATCTAAAATTTCAGCTGTCCATCGATGATCTGTCCTTCTGGCAGTATGTCCAGCCCATTGCCATTTCAGGGATTTAACTCTGATCATGATGTCTTCCACTCTTGTCATTTTTCGGATCCACGAGTTCCTCTTCTTATCTCTCCTGGTTACACCAAGCATGCACCTCTCCATGCTGCTTTGAGTTGTCTGCAGCCTTTGTATGTCTCTTTTAGTTAAGGTCCACGTCTCTGCACCATACGTAAGCACTGGAAGGATGCATTGATCAAACACTTTTCTTTTAAGACATAATGGCATATTGCTCTTGAAAATTATGCTGTTTCTTCCAAAAGCTCTCCTGGCAAGTTTTGTACGCCGATTGATTTCTTCATCAATGTGACCCTCACTTGATATCTGCTGTCCAAGATAAACGTACGTGTCTGTTATCTCCAACTTTTCTCCATCAATCGATAAATCTTAATTTCTTGTAAAAGCATTGAACATCACTTTTGTCTTCTGAAAGTTCATTTTTAATCCCACTTCTTTACTCTTGTCAGCAAGTTCCTGGATCATACTCTGCAGCTCTGATGGGGTAGTTGCAAAAATGACTACGTCATCAGCAAAACGAAGGTGGGTTAGATAATCTCCATTAATCTTTATCCCTTTGTTTTCCCAGCTCAGCGACTGAAAAACACCCTCCAATGTGGCATTAAAGAGCTTCGGAGATATGGTGTCACCTTGTCTCACTCCCTTTCCAATTTTTATGTGTGTTGTGTTTTCAAACAGCCGAATCTTTGCACTTGCATTTTCATAGATGTTATTAATAATATTAATGAATGCATCTTCAATACCGCAGGTTTTCAGAGCCATTGTAACTGCTGATGGTTTCACCGAATCAAAGGCTTTTTCATAATCGATAAAAGCCATGCACAATGGAAGTTCATATTCCCTTGCTCTTTCAATTAGTTCTCTCAGTACGTGGATATGATCTATTGTGCTGTAGCCACTCCTGAATCCAGCTTGTTCTCTCGGTTGAGCCATGTCCAGTGTTACCTTCAAGCGGTGTGAAAGAACTTTAGTGAAGATTTTATAAACTACTGATAGGAGGCTGATAGGTCTGTAGTTTCCGAGATCCTCAATGTCACCTTTCTTATGTAGCAGGATCATTGTAGCGGTGTTCCAATCCTCAGGAATCTTTCCTTCATTAAGGCATCGAGTGAAAATTTGGGCGAGTACTGTTTCGATTTCTCCACTTGCTTCTTGTATGATGTCTACAGTAATTCCATCTTCTCCTGGAGCTTTTCCCCGCTTCATGTTCTTGATTCCATGTGCAACTTCTGCTAGAAGGACTGGAGGAACTCTGGTACTGGTATCTTTCATGATGTCTGGAGTGCATGTATCATCCCTTTCATATAATTTGGAGTAGAAATCTTTCACCCTTGTCAAAATTTCGCCTCTATTTCTTGTTACAGAACCATCTTCTTTTCTCAGTGCCATAATCTGTTTTCTTCCCTTACTGAGATGTCCCTTTGCTATCTTTAGGCTTTGGTTGTTTTCAATTGCTTTCCTCACTAGTTCACAGTTGAATTTTCTTACGTCTTCAGTGATACTTTTTCTTACTGTCTTGCATAGCTCTATATATTCCACTTTGGAAGTCACATCTTCTTTAGTTGTCCTCATCTCTCTTCTTTTTTGCATCAACATTTTCGTTTTTCCTGATAATTTGTTTACATGCAACTTGTTCTTAGACCCAGCTAATTTTGTTGCTGTTTCCATAAGAGCTTTGGTTACTTTTCTGTTAACTTCAGAGATGTCCACTTCTTCTGATGTTAGGCCTTCTAAAGCAGAGAACCTGTTCTTCAGTTCCAACTTGAAGGTATTATGGTGTTTTTTAAGGTTGGTTATGTCAATAGGTTTTGTTTGTCTTATGAGCTTGCCACGTTCAAGTTTAGTGTTGAGGTGCATCTTACATCTCACCAATCTATGGTCACTACCTGTGTTGAACTTGTTTAGCACACTGCAGTCTTCTATGACGAATTTTTTGTTACACATAATAAAATCAATTTCACTTGTCGTCCCATTTGGATGTCTCCATGTCCATTTCCTGTGTGGCTTTTTCTTGAAGAAGGAGTTCAAGATGAAAAACCCTTCTGCCTCTGCAAACTCAACGAGAGTATTTCCACGCTGGTTTCTGTTGCCGTGACCGAATTTACCTACTGAAGTTTCATTCTGTTGCCGTTGCCCTATTTTTGCATTGAAATCTCCCATAATTATTTTCAAGTGCTGCTTACCTTTATTATTTAGATGACAAATTTCCTCATAAAATTCTTCAATTTCTTCTTCAGGATGACTTGTGGTGGGTGCATAAGTTTGAATAATCTGAGCCTGGTATCTTTTCGAGAGTTGGATAACAAGTCGTGCTGCTCTGTCAGAGGAACTTTCAACTTCTACAACTTTATCCTTCAGTTTCTTGTTTATTATAAATCCAACACCACTAGTTCTGCCAGTATCTGTCCCACGATAGTAGAAGAGATGTCCACTTTTCAGTTCAATGAGATACTGAACATTAATAGTAAAAAGATTTTACTTACTCATAATAATTTCGCCATTTTTAGTCACTGTGGCAAAGCATCTGCTCGATAGAACGGACATTTGCTTATTTAGATGAGATCCAAGTTCTGCCTGAATGGAAGATTCACGGATTAAAAAAACACTATTTCAAGTTAAAATTCTATACCCTTGTATAGGTGTTTGCAAGAAATGGTGATTAAAATGTGAAAGTTAAAAACCCAAATGAATATAAAGGACACAAAGGAATAAAAGATGGACCCAACCATAATTCACCACCACAATACGCGAGTTTAATTTGCTTCTGCTGTGATTTTAGTTGGTAGAAATCATACTGATGTGTGACTAGATTGTACTCTGCTGAAAATAATAATAATATCAATAACTTTTTTCTTTTCACTCTTAGTGTGACCATACCCTTTTGGGCCATTTCTGGTAGATTTTAACTTGGGTAATGTAAAGATTAAGTCTGTTACTTTACCAAATATTTTAAGTATCTGCATCTAGATTGAAGAAGAAATTAGTACAACAGCTGTTCCATAAAAACTGAGAGTAAAATCACACAAAATGAAGAAATATAGGTACAGCAAAATATATGTTATTCTTTCTCAAAGTATCTTCCCTCGGATGTTATGCAACAGTCCCATCGCTCAGTCCACTTAAAACTATCAAGGAGCCTATTTACTGTTCGTCACGTTAATGTTTAGTATTAGGTTCGACCATTGAGTTCACGTTTGAAGGGTAACTACAAAGTAACTATTGCAAAGAATGCTGATATAACAATGGAAGGAGCCAAAGTCTATATAATACCTATCTTGAGCTTCATTGTGTAGCTTGACATAATCCAACAAGTCAGTTGTAGCATTATAATATTTGTCAAACTTGCCTCCCATCTTCATAACACTGATGTATTTCAACGTTGTCTGACTATTCTTCACTTTAATACAGACACTTGATCTGGACTAGGAACATCAAACAGAGGTCATCGCTCTTTCCACGTTTATAAGTGAGTCGCAGAAAAATTCTCATTGGCCGGGAATCGAACCCAGGCCTTCCAGTTATGCGCCAGATAAGCTTCCACTGCACCACAGCGGCCTCGAATTCCTCGAGACTCACATACACTAACTGGTACCAAATTGGCTTGGCAGTTAGTGTATGTGAGTCTGGAGGAATTTGAGGCCGCTGTGGTGCAGTGAAAGCATATCCGGCGCATAACTGGAAGACCCTGGGTTCAATTCCCGGTGGCGGCTAATGAGAATTTTTCTGTGACTCACTTATAAACGTGGAAAGAGCGATCGATGACCTCTGTTTGATGTTCCTAGTACACGTCAAGTGTCTGTATTAATTATTCATTCGCCTTCTAATTATTTGTTCAGTTGCTGCTTACCATCTTTGGTGAATCCCCAGCATTGTGCGGGGATCCAAGAAGCAACCTGCCAAATTGGCGTGGCAGTTAGTGTACATGAGTCTGGAGGAATTCGAGGCCACTGTGGTGCAGTAGAAGCTTATCCGGCGTTTTAAAAAATTGCAATTTATTGACAACAAAATGTATTGAATTTTCAGTAGAAGACTGGAGTTTGCCAGCAGATCTCCGTCAGTCCCCTTCTTGGGGAAGCAGAACAAGTTGCGTAAGCATGATTTGGACGATTACACCCCGCCCCCTTTCATAACAGACTTACATCCCAAAGAGAAATTCCTGGAAGGTGCTCTTTCTCTATCTTCGGAGCAGAGAGAGAACGGCGGTGCCTCGCAGTGATTGGCCATGAGTGTGAGCGCAAACTGGAGCATGCATACGGGCGAGGTCCAGACTTCGTGGAGAGGTACCTCGGCAATGCAGCAGAATCATTAAGGTGGCCTAATATAGCAAGATTCGTACCTGCCAACTTTTACGGATCATCCGTAAAATCTACGGATTTCGATACTGTTTTACGGATGTACGGAAGACTTGAACGATTTTACGGATTTTTGGCGATTTTAATGTCCTGAGATTTTTTATTTACTTTTGCATAATTTTGCCTTCGCCTCCTCGCTCAATGCACCGAGGAGTGAGTCAGATTCGATCTCTCTCTACAATACTCCCACTTTAGGTCACGTGATAATCGGCGCTTCTCGTAACTCCGTCAAGGCTGCATCGCAGCGGATCGAGCGCTTCAGCTTTGGTACTTTCTGCACAGCAGGGGAAGAGAATTCATGGAAAATTACGCATGTGCTTGCTGTTTTTCGTATTATCATTACTTGTCTCTTAACTGTGCAATGGCCCTGAGTAAGGCAAATAAATATTTTCAAGCATTAAGGACAGTTATACTAAAACATTTCGCTGCATAAAACGATCGCAAAAAGGTGCAAAGTTTGCATTTTGTGTAGTGTGCCGATCTGACTTCAACATTTCCCATTCTGGGAAAAACAATATTTCTCAGCATGTGAAAGGATCCCAGCACATAAGCAATGCACAATGTGTCGAAAAAGTGTGAAAGTGGACTCTTAATTCAAGGCGAGTGACAGTCAGTCAGATGTGCTACGTGCTGAATTGCGATTTACGTAATTTTTAATTGAATATTAATTGCTATTTACGTCATTTTTAATTTTACTGATGTGCACATTTAATTTTACTGATGCACTTTTCCCAGGTTGGCAGGTATGAAGATTGCACTGGAACAGGAAGTTGTGTTCACTTCCGATTGCTTCTAATATCAGTTTGTTTATCAGTTGAGTTCTATTCCGCTCTGCAACAGACAGGTGTTGGCAGGTGTTCACGTGAGTTTTGAATTAATCTTAAGTTAAATCAATGCAATCATTGTTCAAAATGAGTAAAATAAGTGGTTACTTTATGCCAATGAGAAGAAAAAAGATTTACGATCATAAGGAGAGTGCAGTGCACAAATCGTGCCAAAAAATAAAATCTGAAGCAAAAAATGAAACATTAGAGGAAGTTTTCCTAAATACTTTGTCTCATATTAAAGACTTAACAGGAAGAGTTTTTGAACCACTTACAAAGTTGTGGAGAAAAATCAATTATTTAACAACTTTGAAGATGAAATAAATTTACAGGAACTTAATGGCCTAGACATGGGATATATTCTTTATTCTGCAACTGCCTGCATTAACATTTTGAGCCATATTGCAAATGAAATGAGAAAAACATTAATAGACAATATAGTGAACTTCAAGAACAAAATATCATTACTTATTGATGAATCGACAACTGTGAGTAACAGATCAACATTGATTGTTATTGATCGAATTATCAGATGCAACTGCTAGAGGAATTCTAAACTCTTTAATTAGTCATGTTGAGTGTTTAAGATTATCTGAAGATTACTTAAAAGAGTATTTATTGTATGTAACTTGTGATGGTGCAGCTGTGTTGTCTGGTGTTCGTGATGATGTAAGGAGGCTAATGCAAGACAAGTTTCCTAGGGTTATTTTCTGGCACTGTGCTAGCCATCACCTTGAATTGTCTGTTAGTGACACAGTGAACAATGTGGCAGGCAGAGATCATGCTAGGATTGTTTCAAAAGAGTAAAAATACTCCTTCACAATTTTTGAAGGAGTATTTTTCTTTTCAAAGGAGTAATTTTAGAGAACGAACAATTATCGCATTAAATTTTTAGCTAAATAATATTTTATATTAAAACAACTAATTATATCTATATATAAATATGTCAACATGAATTAGCCTGTAATTGATTTTCTTTTATATAAAATAAGTAAGTCATAATTTATCAAAATCTTACCTACTTGTCTTGTTTTATCCATGAGGCTGCAAAAATTTTTGTTTTGCTTTCAAAAGACTACCAAAACTTGTGTGTGTGATGCTTCACAGATTCAGATTCTACACACTCAAACTTCAAAAAGAGTTCTATTGTGGAGGAAGGAAATCTAGTCTATCTCAATCACAAAAGATAAAATAAACCTTCATTGTGATGTGCAAGTTTAGTATTACAAAGGTCAACTAATTTATTATTTTTGAACATGTTTTCCTTCAGCTCTGAAAAAAAAAATCTTCTTGAATACTATGTATGAGATGTTTACAGTTAACATAATTGAGAGTTTGTTGATTCAACCATTCTTCTGATATGAGGAATGTCCAGTTTCTCCCTTTGCAACTATTTATAGAGGGAAAATAACATTTAACAATAATTCAGGACAGTGGAAACATCGCGAAAAAAAAAATTACGATTACAAAAAAATCTTCGCTTCGTCCGACTTCCATTTTCAGAAATTTTCCCTCCGTTTTCAAGCTGAAACACAATCAGTTATCAAACAAAGTTATATTTTACAAAAACAATGAGCAGAGGAAATATTACGAGGGAAAAAAATTTCGATTACAGAATAAATATGCAGTTCGTGTAACTTCCGTTTTTCAAAAGTTTTGAAAGATGAAATTCCGTCCCCAGCTGGACCCCTTCCCCTTCCACCGCCACCATGCATGCACGCTCACCCCCCCCCCCCAAAAAAAATTATCTTCAGTTTTGATGACAACGAAGAGTTTTTCTTCGAATTCGCAAAAGAAACTTGTGCCTAAAGTTTACAAGGAAATTTTTGCTCCGTCGAACTTTCGTTATCGGAAACTATTGCCTACACTTTCCAGCTGAAATGCAAACATTTATGCCATAAATTGATATTTAATAACAATACTGGACAGAGGAAACTTCGCGAGAAAAAGAAATTATGTTCGCGGAAATTTTTTTCACTCCGTTTAGCTTTCGTTTTCGGAAGTTCTGAAAAACAGAATACCGTTTCCCCAGGCGGAAAACGAGTCAACACACACACTAATCCTCCGAACATTATCTTATTTTTTTTTTCCCATCGCTCGGGTATAACTTAGATGTAGAATTCCGCGAATTCGAAGAACAATGTCATGCCTGATTCATAACAGTCTGCGATATGCAAAATGAACTGCTCACATGGGTCTACGTATGGAAGCCGATTCACGGGTCCATAAACTGATTATATTCCCGATATATTCCATTGCAATTTTTGGAACTCTGAAGGGTCCATTTCTAAATCACATATTTTTACAAAGGATACATTTTTAACGCGAGAATTTTGCGAGCGATCCAAAAATGGACCCAAGATTTTATATTTATATATATATATTTTTAAAATTTCGTAAGGCAGGAGACTCCCGCTTAATAGCTTTGTTTTCGGCGGGAATCCCGCCCCTGAAATGGCAATTAAACGAACTTCAAAACACGTCTCTTCACTTCCTCCACGCCAAAGTTTAATGGCACCACACTGCACCGATACACTAGCGTCTCAATCCCGACACGGCTGAGACAATGCACATGCCCATCGGTTGAGCTGCTCTTTCCCACACTGCCCTGAAGGTTCTTCCGAATGATTGTTGAAAGCCGATCCCTAGCTGATTAGCTCGGTAATGGGAACCAAATCATGATTTTTTCATAAACTGTGGCATAAAAAGTAAGATATAATTTCTTGATAAAAAAAAAGTCATTTTTATGACAAAATTGTGGTGTAATCACCGATTATAAAAGGAAATTTCATATGGAAAAACAGTGCGTAAAAATACGCATTTCTAAATTTTAAAGCGTATTCGGCGTTTTTAAGGCGTGAAATACGCGTGTAGAGGCTTTATCGCAATCTCTGGTGGCAGGAGTGAATCACTTTCAGAGTTTCATGGACAAACTTTATGTGAATTATCGTGCTTCACCTAAGAATGCTAGGGAACTACAGGAATATGCAGTGACTCTAGAACTTCAACTTCTTAAAATTGGCAGAATTTTAAACACTCACTGGATTGCATCTAGCTTTCTCACTGTTTCTGCAGTGTGGCAAGACTTTGAAGCCCTCGTCCATCACTTTCAGGAGGCAAAAGAAGACAGCAGAAGAAGCAAAACAGATCGCTGTCTTTATGAGGGCCTTTTAAGAAAAATAACATCATGCGAGTTTGTTCTTGATTTGGGCCTTATGTGTGATGCTCTCCAAGAAATTAGCGAACTATGTCTAGATTTACAAGAGAGAATTATTGACTTGTACAAAGCAGACAGGAAGATAAAGAATACAGTTCAACTTTTTGAGGAAAAAATTGAAAATCCTGGTCTGTCTTGCAGTATGTCTCTTCAAAGTCAGAAGAACATGAAGTTAAAAGGGATTGAGCTCCACACAAATGAAAGACATAGTCCTGCAATAAGTTCATCTGCTTTTTATAAAGGTCTGAAAGAGGCTGTTGGAAAGTGTCTGTTTGAAAGAGATGATGCTGATTTGCCTGAATGTGCCAAGATTTTAGATTCTTAAGTATTGGCCAGAAAATCCTGGGAAGCATCTGACATTTGGCGAAGCTGAAATTAGAAAGTTAGCAGCACGCAAATTCCGCTTAAATGAAAGAGAAGCAGTTCGTGGTTTCCATGAATATCTTCAAGTAAATAAAGTCCCGGACATACTATTTCATCTAAAGCACACTTTGATCACAATTGCAATATCTTCCAGTGAATGTGAAAGGGGTATCTTTAGATGAATATTATAGTAACTTCATCTAGGTCATCTCTGCTTGTATGGACAACTTCTGCACAGATGTTCATCAGGATAGTAGGACCTCCTCTCACTTAGTTCAACCCTAGCAAATATGTGGATTCATGGCTGCTCCGAGGTCATCATTCTGCAGTTGATACCAAAAGCAAGAAGCGATCTAGAGCCGACGAGGGTATATGGGAGGATATGTTAAAAGTGTGGAAGTTGCTGTAATAACATCTTCATGGTGAGTACCAGCACCTTTTTTTCCAGAAAAAAAAAGCACTGGTTTTATTCATTGTGACTATGATAACCATGTATATTGTAGTATGCAACTACTAGATATTGAACATATCCACATGTGGGAGGGCGTTGTCATGGTGTAGGGCCCACTAGTTCCGGTCGCTTAATTGATATGTGTCGTCACAGAAGCTTCAAGACAGGAATGTAATACTCAGCATTGACAGTAATTTGTGGAGGAATGACATGCTGGTAGACTACACCTTTATGATAAAAGAAAATTACTCTCATCACCTTTTTAGCTGATTTGGTTTGGCAGACTTTTTTCGGAGGAGACATGCCTGTGTGTTTCCAGACACTTGTTGTGTACTTCATGAGGGGTTAGAAATAACGGACTCATGTTTCATCGACAGTTATTACTGTGTTTAGAAAGTTTGGATCCTTTGCAATCATTTGTTTCTACTCATGACACCTAAACTCTGGCTAACTGTTGGGTCATTCCATGTCAAATCAACCAACAAAAAGAGCATTTTCAACCCATTTTTGATTTTATGAAACTTAGTATATTTGTAGTGTTCATCAATATAAACAAACATGATTTTTTCCAGAATTTTTAATGCATCCATTTTTTAGTTATTGAATTTTAAAATAAAAAAACCCCCATGAAATTTCATCTTCTTTGTGAACTTAAACTGCCAATCATTTTGGTTCTAGTAGAGCTAGGCTCATGAATTATGGCTCAATTTGAAGATCTTTAGTTGGGCTTTCATTTGTTATGTCACATTAACGTCATTAAATTTCTTAAATTTCAAGGTCATTCAAACAAATTTAAATATTAAAAAAACAAGTGTCTTTAAAAAAATCTGAAAAAAAAATTGTTTAACGTACATTATTTTTCTACTTATCCTGAAAGTTTCATAATGGGATCTCAATAAGATCACTATAAAAAAATAAGTAACATAGAACAATGCAACTAAAATGCACCATCAGTAGCTGAAGAACTGTTTATTTGGTCGGTCTAAAATGTTATCTGTGGTCTTACAAACACTGTAAATGTTAATGAATTACATTATAATTAGTTAAAAAGTTAATATATATCCATAGGGTAACAATTTGTGTTTCTTTTAGGTTTTAAAGTAGAAGCAAATTAAGAGATGGATGCCAGTAGACAAACCACATCAAAAGTTTCTAGTGTGGTTTACTGCTGCAACACCCTTGGGAAACCAAACCATAAACATTACAAAAAAAAAAAATCTTAAACCAGTTTTCAAAAATCTATTGTTACAGAATAAGATGCTCAAAACTGGAGACAAGATCTGTGACAGTTATTGTAAAGCAATCCAGAAATTTAGCTCTGAAGCTGCTGAACATTCATTCCTCTTCACCTTCTGACAGTTCTGAGCAAGAAACTGAAGCCCAAGTATTTCCATCTTAAACTACTGGATTATCAACTCCTGAAAAAGTGTAGGCTATAGAAACATTTAACTGAAGTTTACAATGTCTGGATGAAACATCAATCAAGAAAAAATGCCCGCAAAAAAAACCAACCCTACCCTGAACAGAAATATAAGAAAGCCCAAGAAGCATTTCGAACCAAATTATTAAACTTAAAAAAGTCCTGCATTGGAACCAAAGGATATTCAATCTTCTTAACCAGAAATTATAAGCCAGCTGAAAGAAAAATTTCATTCTCCAGAAAATAAAAGCATAAGAATGCAAATATTGACCGCAATACCTAATTATTGGTCACTGAAACAAATTGAAATAGAATTTGGAGTTTCAAATTTCATGGCCAGAAAGGCTTAAAAAGCTAGTAAAATAAAAATGACTTCTCCAGATCCAAAGCTTGGAAAGACTTTGCTTTAGACAAAGACACTGCAAATTTAATACAAGAATTTTATGAGAGTGAAGATGTAAGCCGCCATATGCCAGGAAAACAAAAAAAAAGACTTTGTTTCCATTAAAACAGAAAATAAGCATCAACAGGTACAAAAATGTTGCTTCTGAGTAATTTGCGGGATTTGTTTATTCTTTTTAAAGAGAGATTTCCAGAGAAAAAGGTAGGGTTTTCCAAGTTCTGTTAACTTTGCCCTAAGCACTGCGTACTTGCAGGAGCAAGTGGCACACATTCTGTTTGTGTTTGTACAATGCATCAGAATGCTACATTGATGATGGCACAATGCAAGTTCCCTGAATTAACAGGAGACACTGTTCAGCCAATAAACTCCTATAAAGATGTCTTTCCAAACATAATTTGTGGAAACCGTAGATCTGCATGTTACTTCAGCCTGTGCAACAATTGTCCAGGACTAGAAGAGCTCGAGAAACGAGTCGAAGATTGTTTTGATCTGAATAGTATAGAAAATGTGACATTCAAACAATGGATGCAATTAGAGATAAGAACAGTTCTTGAAACATTATCAAATTTCACACAAGAGTTTTTGGACCTGTTGTTAGGAAAACTCCCAGCACTACCCCATTCTTTTATAGCAACTCAACAGCCATGTTAGTTACCTAAGACACCTTAAAGACACGATAGCAGAAGATCAATACATAGTAATTTGTGACTTTGCTGAAAATTACTCTTTTGTATTGCAAGATGCAGCTCAGGGTTTTCACTGGAACAATGCCCAGGCAACCCTGCATCCTATAGTAATATACTACCGTGATGAGAAAACTCAAAACCTAGGACATGTAAGTTTTGTGGTTATATCTGATTGCCTAATTCATGACAGTATAGCTGTCCATCTGTTTCAGCATTACCTAATTAATTTCATGCAGTCACATTTTCACAATACAAAAACAAATCAAACTTCCTCAACTTGTGCTACCACGAGATTAACTTTAATATAAAAGCAAAATGGATTTTTTTGCAACAGCACATGGCTAAAATGCATGTGGTGGGAGGGAGGGGGGGGGGCTGTGAAGCAGTTAGCTGCAAAGGCAAGTTTACAACTTGTTTATAATGATCAAATCATGACCCCACGCCAACTCTTTGAATGCGCCAGTGCTAATATTGCCTCCATTCACTTTCAGTTTGCAACAACAGAAAATTACAAAGAGGAGGAAATTATCCTTAAAAGTAGAATAACTTCTGCTAAGACAATATGTGGTACTCAGAAACTCCATTGTTTCATTCTTGCAGGTAAACACAAATTATTAGTTTAAGCGTACTCACTTACTGAAGATTTTAAAGAAGAGATATGTTTAACAGACAAAGCTGAAGAGAACATTATTTTGGAAAATATGGTAGGTTTCTTAATTAGTATATACTCAGAGCACTGGTGGTTGGGATGTGTACTTGGTGTGAATGAGAGCACAGAATAGGTCAAAGTGAGCTTTCTGGAGCCACATGGTCCATCTCCATCATATAAGTATCCTCAATCACCAGATATGCTATTGGTTCATAAATCTGATGTTTAGTTAAAAGCTGACCCTACGACAGCTACTGGAAGAGTATATAATTTAACAATTACAGAGACAAAGAAGGCGAATCAAGCTCTGGCATATAAGTGTGGCAAAATTTAAAAGAAAGGAAAACAGCATTGTACAAGATAAAATTATTCTGTAAATGTAAATATGCACATCGAACATCATACAGAATTATGAATTGAATTAGGTTGGAACACAGTTTCAAATGACTTAGATGCTTATTTTCATTGTTTAACATTCACAGTGTTTAGAACAACATGTATGGCATTTTACAGAAACCAAATGAAGAATGGCCTCCCAGTCAGGGATGGAACCATTAAGTACATCTGGCACATTTCAGTTGCATTGTTCTATGTTATTTTTTTTTTATAGTGATCCCATTGAGATCCCGCTATGAGACTTTCTGGAAATGCAGAAAAATACTGTATGTTAAACATACATTTTTTTCAGATTTTTTTAAATATACTTGTTTTTTAATATTTAAATTTAATTTTTTTTGAATGACCTTGAAATAAAAAAAAATAATAGTGTCATGTGGCATCATATCAAATGAGAGCCCAACTAAATATTTTAAAAATGAGCCACAATTCATGAGCCTAGCTTTACTGGAACTAGATTAATTGGCCGTTCAAGTTTGCTCAGCAGATGAAATTTCATGGGTTTTTTTTTTCTGAAATTTTAAAATTCAGTACTAAAAAATGGATGCATTAAAAGTTCTGAAAAAAATCGTGTTTGTTTATATTGATGAACACCACAAATATACTAAGTTTATCGCACAACTCATTTCACTTCTTAACTCTGAATCACTCACCTCCACAGCTATATGGCAAAATGCAGACATACCTAAAACAACCTTAAACAACTGCACAATAACAAAACCAGAATCGTCTGCCACGACTAATAACTGTTGCCATAGATACTTCCTTAATTCAGTTAGTTGTCTGCATGGTTATTTTTTCCTTTCATACTGTTGCCAACTCAAAAAAAATTACTCTCAGTTTTTATGGAATGGCCTTTGTATAAAACTTGGCTGGAGAGCATTTGAAAGAAACAGTACAATTTTCAAAAGCAAGTTATACCATTGTCTTAAAAGAGAAGTGTTTAAACTGTGCATCCTTCCAGTTCTTATTTATAGATCGGAGGCATGGGCCTTTACTAAAAAAGGTATACAGAGGCTGTGGCCCAATAAAAAAAGCACAGAAAAATGCCTGCTTGGTGTAACCAAGAGAGATAGGAAAAAGAACTCGTGGATCAGGAAAATGGCAAGAGTTGATGACATTGCAATCAAAATAAAGATCCTGAAGTGACAGTCAGCTGGACATATTGCTACACTACTGTTTGTGACAATTGCAACACCAAAAAAGAATCGCACTATTCAGACGAAATTTATATCACAGGTTCATGTTGCAGAGGAAAACAGATTACATTTGTAGTGATATAAAAAAAATGTTCATTTCAAAACTCAGTATCGTGTGAAGCCACCTAGAGCAACAACAACAGTGTCTACACAAATGTGGCATTTAGTGGAAGAAGCTTTTGATGTCGTCCTGGGGAATTGCCTGCCTGGCTGCTTCTATGTAAGACCAGAATTCATTTGTAGTGATTGGCAAAGGTTCTTCACAAGCCAGTTGCTTAGCTACTATGTCCCAGACATGTTGGATTGGGGACATTTCTGGTGAACATGCAGGCCAGGGAAGAAGCGTTATACATGGTTTGAAATCTTTGACATTCCGGGCCACATGTGACTGAGCCTTGTCCTGCTGGATATATAGCACCAGGACGACTCTGAAGGAACGGTATCACTTCTGCCTCTAAAGCATCCTTGATGTATCGCTACCTGTTGAGGGTTTCCTCAATTCGTATCAGGTGAAATCGTAAATCAAACCCAATGGCACCTTGAACCCTGACACTTGGCGTTGGGCCAGTATGGTGCTGCAAAATACATGCTGCTACATACCATTTACCATGGTGTCTTCAAACATGTATGAAACCATCATGGTACATTAGGTTGAACCGTGACTTGTCACAAAACACAACCTGTTACCAAGCAGTTCGCCGGTGTATGTGTTTGAGACCCCATTGCTGCCTGAGGCATCTGTGGTTGAAAGTCAAAGGAATGCGTAGCGATGGGCTGCTAGTGACCAGTCCTCTGTTAAGCAGACAATGTTGAACTGTGGTGAGCAGTCATTGCCCTGTGGTAAAGGTGTCTGTCATCCCATGCAGTCGTGCGATTTTGCTGTCCGTTTCCCAGATTTCTGTGTGTCCAAGCGTCATCTGTCCACTGATGGCATGTTTGCATCATTGTATTGGCATTTCATCTCATGAGTAGCATCTTCGTGGTTGTATAACCAGGATGTCTACCAGATCACGAAATGAGAAAACGGTCACGGAAGTCAAGGAAGGTCACAGGCTTAAGGTTGTAGATCACAGTCAATTTTTATTTTTTATTTTTTATTCTTTCTGCCTTACCCTGTAAAAATCAAATTTCAGCTTTGAGCTAAAAAGAAGTCTTTGCCAATGATGATGAAGTCATTTCCTTCAATTGCTAGAATGCCGTCGTTGCACGATATAAGATGAAATTCAAATTTAACGATGGAAAATTGCCTTTTTATTACACTGAATCAAAAGCTAAAAGTCAAAATCACATCACTAGATCTTTCATGCTGGCTCCCAGCACATCCTCAGGTGAATTCTAAAACAGGTATCGTAAAAATTTGAAAGAGTCCACCGTGGAACGTCGCTTTTGTATATATACATCGCGTTCAGCACACGAATGACTTCAAAAAACGTCACCATACTCTGACTTATGATTGTTGTGTCTTAATTGTTATTGGGTGAGTTCCGAAATAAAGTTCGAGTTATTGGTTTATTTGCTGCTTCTTGTTCGAAATTAACTGCATCCAAGTTGGAGGTATGAATCTGGGTATTTCATCGTTACAACATTTATCAGCGTTATTGACGATGTGTAAACTCTCCGCTAGCAAAGTCGCATTTTTGTTTTTGTGAGAAGAAATAACTCTTGCCTCATTCCACAGAGGGATGTGAGCTCCCTGGTTAACTAATCTTGCAAGTGCTGTAGAGTTTGAATGTGTTTTGACACTGTACTTGTGTTCCGCAATACGAAAGTTCAAATTCCTCATGGTGGATCCAATATAAATTCGATCTATGTCAACAGTATCCAGGGCCTGTAAAGGTATTTTGTAAACTCCGAATCTGCTATTACTCGGAATTGGGTCCCGATCTTTTTTAATAGTTGACATTAGGTTGTTTGTTTTAATTCCAAAATTCAAGTTGTATTTTTTACAGGAAGATTTAAGTATATTCATAACTTTCGGAATATAATCCAGTGACCCAACATATTTGCGTTGACTGGATTCTTTAGTTAATGTAGAAAAGTTTGTGCTTCTTATTTTTCGATGGATCCGGTTAACAATATTTCTGGGGTACCCATATTCGTCTGCTATGGCATTTATTTCATTTAATTCTCGTCTCCTAGCAGTAACGCTTGAGCAATGTGTGTATGCTCTACGGATGAGAAACTGGAATGCAGATAGTTTATATGTATTAGGATGTGCTGAATAATATGGTATAATTGCTGATGTTGCACTGGGCTTGCAGTATACTGAAAAAGAAATAATTTGTGATATAGGGTTTCTCTTCAACAGAAAGTCTAAAAAAGGGATAGTACAATTCTTTTCTAGTTCAACTGTAAAATTAATTGAGGTAATCTGCGAAGACAGCAGTTCAGCAAATTTATATAAGGAATCTACGTCATGGTTCCAAAAGACAAGAATATCATCTATGTATCGTAGATATAGGCACGGAGCTACAGGAGTAAGTTGTAAAACTCTTTCCTCTAAATCTTGTAATACAATCTCTGCCAGGAAAGGTGAGAGTGGGGAGCCCATAGGTGCTCCTTCCTTTTGTTGGTAAATGACATCTTGAAATTTGAAATAAGTTCTTTTGTAAACCAATTTCAAATTGGTTTATTGCATATATTTGCTTCTAAATATTCAATTGAAAAAAAATTTCTTCCTTTTGATGCCATTTGTAACGAAGACTGTTTTAGATGCAGTTTCTTTTTTAAGTAATGCATAGATTTTTCACTAGGGGGCGTAAAGGTAACTTGTGTTTACCCCAATATCTCTGCTTCTAAACCTCAGATTTGAAAAATTCTTTCTGTATCGGATACTGCTTCTAATGAGAAATGTTTTTCATGTAATTTCAAAATTTTTATAAAGTATGGTTTGGTCACCAGGGGGTGTAAGGGTTTATTTCTCCTGATGTATTTGCAGCAAAATCCGAGCTTCTGAAAAAGTCGACAAAAAATTCTTTTTGTGGAATAGCTTTTTTACGGGTCTTATAGAGGTTATTTTTCATCAAAGTTTGTTGTCAAATTTTCGAACTAAAGCCTAGTTCGTCATCAGGACTATGTCACTGGAGTAGTTGCTGCCACTCAATTGGAAGAGTCCATCCGCAATTATCGTTAATTGTGGTACTTCTTCTTCTTGCTATTTCGATCCCTTCTTCTAGTTTCCTCTTTACTAAGTTTGACTGGTGGGCGATTATTTTCACTGAGTCCCAATTTATGGAGTGTCCACTTGCTTGTATATGTCTGTCTAGCCCTGTTTTGTTCCCAATGTTCCTAATAGCTGCTTGGTGTTCTTTCATTCGGACCTTAATACTTCTCCCTGTTTCTCCTATATAGCTGAGTCCGCAGTTACAGTCGATGCAGTAAATTACTCCTTCCTGCAATTGGATGTCCAATTCTTTCTGCTTTGAAGCTGGCAGGTATTTCTTTATTTTGTTATTAAGATCTGGAGCTAGCCTGATATTATATTTTGCTCCGATCCTTTTCAGGTTCTCGAAAAGTCCCTTGTGGTACGTAATTTTGCTGGTGAATTTGAAGTTGGTTTTCTCCTGCTTCTTTTTTGGCACTTGTTTAAATATTTTCTCAACATATGGGGAGGGGTAATTGTTTTCTGCCAATATTTCCTTTAATTCTTCTTTGTGAAGATCTTTCTGAGTAGCTGAAGAGACCAGGATTTCAATCTTTTCCAAAAATTGTCTCGCCGTATTCGATTTAATATAATCAGGGTGGAATGAGCAGAAGTCTAACATCTTCCCTGTGTTGGTAGGTTTTCTAAAAAGCTGAGTGAATATTTTCCCCTCTCTTGAGGTCAAGGTTAAATCTAGGTAATTGATGCTATGGTCTCTTTCCTGTTCTAGGGTGTACTGCAAGGTATTCTCTAGTAAGTTAAATTCTTCCAGAATCTGAGAGGGTAGAGATTGGTCCACAGTATCTACTATTATTAGGACATCATCCATGTACCTTACATAGAGAGCAAACAAGGAGGGTTGTATAAGGATTTTGCCTCTAGTTTACTTATATAATAATTTGCTAGCAGAGGTGCTAGTGGAGAACCCATTGCAAGTCCTGAAGTTTGCCTGTAATATTTCTTTCCAAACTGGAAGAAATTATTCTTGAAGGAAAATAGGAGCAGTTCATATATGCCAAGTAGTATTTCTTTATTGTGATTATGGAATACTATTTTTTCCGCAAGATCATCTGCAATGAATTCCAGTAGGAGGTCCAAGTTAATGTTGGTATACATAGAGACTATATCCAGGCTTGCCATTACTGGATGAATTAATTCTGGCAAGTTGTCCAGTTTTCCTTTTAGCTGCATGGAATTTTTTAGTAGGTAGGGAGGAGAAGGGAACATATCTCTGAGGTGACCAAGTAAATAATAATTAATGTTGGAGAGTGGCGAATTTCTAGTGTCTATTATAGGTCTTACTGGATGGCCTTCTTTGTGAACTTTTATCGTACCATAGATCTGTGGAATTCTTGACTGGATTTTGGAGAAGTTTTTGAAGAGCTCATTAAGCTGTTTTTTATTTCTTAAAGAGCTGATTAATTTCTTAAGATTTTTGACAGTTTGATCTATAGGGTTACCATTGAGTTCTTTTCGGAAAACGTTTTGAAAACACCTCCTGCTTAAAATAGCTCATAGTTTTTCCACCACCGGGTGTATATCTTATTTTTGTCAATATTCCTGCATCTAAGCATCTGATTTAAAAATTCTTTTTTTCGGGGGGGGGGGGGGGGGGGGGGGTGTTCTGCTGTGAAATGTTTTTCCTATTATTTCAAATTTTTCTTAACGCACAAGTCTGCCACTAGAGGGCATTAAGCTCACATTTCAGTTTACAGCAATATCTGCGGGACTAAAAACCCGTTATAAAAGATTTTCTAGGTCAGATAATGCTAACTATGAAAACTCGGTGTGTATTTTCTTCCCAAAATAATGCCCAATTTTGCCGCTAGGGGGTGTCAATGTTCAATCTGTTTTTTTTAATATCTCTGCTTCTAAATTTACGATTTAAGAAATTCTTTCAGCACTGGATGCCATTTACCTTGTGGAACACTTTAGGTTAGTATTTGGGAAGTTTTATAGTTCACAGTTCTACCACTAGGTGGTGTTTGTGTACTTCTCCTTGCAGCTGTATCTCTACTTCTAAAAATCCTATTGAGAAATTTCTTATTTTTACCGTATGCCATTCTCCACAATAGAGATGTGGTGCATTATCCTCTTTAAACAATGCACAGAATTCCTGCTCGGGTGCATGAAGGTCAGTACCTTTTTCTCACTGTCTCTTCTTCCGGGAGCCATATTTGAAAAGTTATTTTTCATTAGCATATTTTTTTACTTTCCCATTAGGCATAGAGTTATATCAGGTTTCTTTCTTTGTTTCTCTCTTTTAAGTGTTCGATTTGAACTTCTGTATCCAATACCTTCCTGCTGCTGTGAGAAACTTTTTATGCACAGTTTGTTAATTTTCATTATGTACTTTTTAGCTGCTGGTGAAAGTAAGTAGCTGTTTCTATTTCTGGATGTTTTATCAATTGAAGAAATCTAATTGATATTTTTCTAACCGGTCTCATTGGCTTTGAATAATGTGATAAATTTAATTCACATCAGAAAAGATTCAAGACTTGCTCATTACAACCCAAAATTCGGTGTCATCTTTCTTGTTTTCTTTTTTGTTCACGTTTTAGCAAAACAGTATGAAGAGATGTATAGGCATTTAAAATTACATCTGTATAATTTTCCAAATGTCAGTCAGTGCACTTCCACTCTTTCATAGAATTATTTCATTTTTTTCAACATTTTCGAAATATTTAATCAGGCATTCTTTACCGAATATTAGAAATTATATGAAAAACGTTTTCCATCAGAAACTGTATGCGATACAGGAAGGATTTTTCAAACCGGAGTTTTAGAAGCAGAAACATCGGGAAAACGCAATTTACCTTTATGCCCCCTGGTGGAAAGTATGATTTACTTAAAATTTTTGAATTTATATTAAAAACATTTTGCATCGGAACACTGTCCAACAAAGAAGGATTTTTTCAAATTGGACTCCTAGAAGTAGGGATATTGAAAAAAATAAGATATACATCTACACACCCTGGCGTAAAAACCATGAGTTATTTTAAGAAGAAAATATTCCTAAAAGGCTTGTTGACGTAAGTAGTATCGGTCCACAAACAAATTTTTTCAATTGAGATTTTAGAAGCTCAGATTTTGCTGCAAATACAACAGCAGCAAATTATATGCAAAAGATTTTCCATCAAATCAGAGTTTTAGAAGAAAAAATATCAGGGGAAACATAATTAACTTTTATGTCCCCTAGCGGAAAATCTATGTGTAACTTGAAAAAGTAACTATACCTAAAATACTCTTCGACATAAATGGAATCGAAAAATAAAAGAATTTTTCAATCTGAAGTTTAGAAGCGAATATATGAAATAAAATGTATTTTGAATTCGATATCATCTGCATTTATGCCCTCTAGCTGTGAAACTGTAGATTGTAAAAAAAAAAAAAAAAAAGGATTATCACTCACATATTTCTAGCTTCCCAATGCAAATAGAATTTTACAAATCGGACTAATAGTTATAGAAATATAGTGTCTACAGATGGACAAACCAATAACATAAGCACGATCTGTTTTTACAAAAGATGTGCTAAAAACATCTGTAAACCCTGCAATATGGACTTTGGAATCAGAACATCGAATATTTTACCTATTATTTAAAATGATAGAGACCCCATTAAAATGGACGAAAAACATGGAGTATACAGCATCCCATTGAGAGGTGTGGATGACAATGATCATTCTAAAATTTATATAGGTTCCACCAGACATAATTTAAAAACCAGCTCATCATCACTCTTATTTACGAAAAGTTTGTGTATCTTTGCTCAAGAGCATACAGTATATGTTGTAATGACTATTCCACATGTTATCCTGCAAGCTTGGAAAATGTTCTTTCAGAGAGATCGGAGCTCTAATTTAGAAGACCATGCCATCACATAGCCTCGTTACTGTATTCCTTTTCCTGCATGCTATCAATTTCCAAACGGATTGTTGAATATGCATGCAGGTGATTTGACACATCACTATCATGATATGGTCTTCTGTGATATTTATAGCACATGCACAGACATTCTTAGATATTTAATCTGAAGATGAGCCCATTGTGGAGCTCGAAAGATCTCATATCGATTTAAACCTGTATCTATTTTTAAACTTCTAGTAAATTTATTTTAACTCGTAAGCATTGTGCTCCTATTGAGTTATTTATCATGTGCAAATGGTGTAACCATTTGATATTGATGTTAAGTGGAATATGTTTGGAATACACAAATTCACTCGTGGTGGGAAAATGACGGAAGGATATTTTTTTAGAGGAAGAATGAAATAAGTGTTTTTCAGATGGGAGAAAATTTAACAGAGTGTTTTACTGTTTCTGTTTTTTTAATGATCAGGGTAATGAAATACAGTGGGTATTCATAAATGTTTTGTGATTCGATCAAACGGAAATGCTGAGCCATGAATTGGAGGGAATTTAATTGCTTTATTTTACTGACCAGCAGGAACATTGGAATAAGTGGCATTTGGTTGGAGTGAAAAAGTTAAAAGCAACTTTATAAAATGGGTTAAGCAGCAAGGAAATGGAGATGTTCCTTTATGGTTTATGTGTTCCAGGTGCAAGCAGTAACTGTGGCATAATTCTGCACTTTTTATGTATTATAATTAGCTTGATTTTTGGATGCTGTGAAGAATAGTAAATAATAACTTACCAAGATACTTGGTATGGTACTATATACTGTTTAATGCATCAAAAATTACATACATGGAAGTACTTTCGCTAAGTCCATGACCTGCATCATCAGCCTGAGTATAAAAACTGAACGTTAACAAAGCAGTGTTTTTCACGTTCAGTTTTTATACTCACGCTGATGACACAGGTCATGGACCAAGCGAAAGTACTTCCATGTATGTAATTTTTAACTCATTAAACAGTATATAGTATCCTATCAAGTATCTTGGTAAGTTATTTGCTATTTCTGAGTTTGTGTATTATCATCATCATCATCATTGTCAACCATTATCAATCAATTGCTGGACAAAGGTCTCCCCAAGTTTCCTCCACAACGGTCTGTCTTGTGCCAGTCTCCTCCATGTCACTCCTGCATACTTTCGAATTTCATCTACCCATCTCTCATGTGGTCTTCTTCTGGGTCTTTTCCTGTCCCTTGGAATCCAATCTAAAATTTCGGCTGTCCATCAATGGTCTGTCCTTCTGGCAGTATGTCCAACCCATTTCCATTTCAGGGATTCAACTCTGATCATGATGTCTTCCACTCTTGTCATTTTTCGGATCCACGTGTTCCTCTTCTTATCTCTCCTGGTTACACCAAGCATGCACCTCTCCATGCTTTTTGAGTTTCTACAGCCTTTGTATGTCTCTTTTAGTTAAGGTCCACATCTCTGCACCATACGTAAGCACTGGAAGGATGCATTGATCAAACACTTTTCTTTTAAGACACAATGGCATATTGCTCTTGAAAATTATGCTGTTTCTTCCAAAAGCTCTCCAGGCAAGTTTTGTACGCTGATTAATATCTTCATCAATGTGACCCTCACTTGATATCTGCTGTCCAAGATAAACGTACGTGTCTGTTATCTCCAGCTTTTCTCCATCAATCGATAAATCTTCATTTCTTGTAAAAGCATTGAACATCACTTTTGTCTTCTGAAAGTTCATTTTTAATCCCACTTCTTTACTCTTGTCAGCAAGTTCCTGGATCATACTCTGCAGCTTTGATGGCGTAGTTGCAAAAATGACTACGTCATCAGCAAAACGAAGGTGAGTTAGATAATCTCCATTAATCTTTATCCCCTTGTTTTTCCAGCTCAGCGACTGAAAGACACCCTCCAATGTAGCATTAAAGAGCTTCGGAGATATAGTGTCACCTTCTCTCACTCCCTTTCCTACTTTTATGTGTGCTGTATTCTCAAACAGCCGAATCTTTGCACTTGCATTTTCATAGATGTTATTAATAATATTAATGTATGCATCTTCAATACTGCAGGATTTCAGAGCCATTGTAACTGCTGATGGTTTCACCGAATCAAAGGCTTTTTCATAATCGATAAAAGTCATGCACAATGGAAGTTCATATTCCCTCGCTCTTTCAATTAGTTCCCTCAGTACGTGGATATGATCTATTGTGCTGTAGCCACTCCTGAATCCAGCTTGTTCTCTCGGTTGAGCCATGTCCAGTGTTATCTTCAAACGGTGTGAAAGAACTTTAGTGAAGATTTTATAAACTACTGATAGGAGGCTGATAGGTCTGTAGTTTCCGAGATCCTCAATGTCACCTTTCTTATGTAGCAGGATCATTGTAGCGGTGTTCCAATCCTCAGGAATCTTTCCTTCATTAAGGCATCGAGTGAAAATTTGTGCGAGTACTGTTTCGATTTCTCCACTTGCTTCTTGTATGATGTCTACAGTAATTCCTTCTCCTGGAGCTTTTCCCCGCTTCATGTTCTTGATTGCATGTGCAACTTCTGCTAGGAGGACTGGAAGAACTCTGGTACTGGTACCTTTCATGATGTCTGGAGTACATGTATCATCCCTTTCATATAATTTGGAGTAGAAATCTTTCACTCTTGTCAAAATTTCTGCCTCTATTTCTTGTTACAGAACCATCTTCTATTCTCAGTGCCATAATCTGTTTTCTTCCCTTACTGAGATGTCCCTTTGCTATCTTTAGGCTTTGGTTGTTTTCAATTGTTTTCCTCACTAGTTCACAGTTGAATTTCCTTACGTCTTCAGTGATACTTTTTCGTACTGTCTTGCATAGCTCTATATATTCCACTTTGGAAGTCACATCTTCTTTAGTTGTCCTCATCTCTCTTCCTTTTTGCATCAACATTTTGGTTTTTCCTGATAATTTGTTCACATGCAACTTGTTTTTAGACCCAGCTAATTTTGCTGCTGTTTCCATAAGAGCTTTGGTTACTTTTCTGTTAACTTCCGAAATATCCACTTCTTCCGATGTTAGGCCTTCTAAAGCGGAGAATTTATTCTTCAGTTCCAACTTGAAGGTATTATGGTGTTTTTTAAGGTTGGTTATGTCAATAAATTTTGTTTGTCTTATGATGGGTTCCATTTCAACTCAGGCAGGGTCGTACCATCATGGTCTCAGATTTCTCTAAAAAAATAAAGGGGTGTTCCTTGACTAAAATAAGGAAACCTATATTTTTTCTTTCGGCAAGAAAATATTATCCCTTCGAGATACAGGGTTTCAATGAAACAAGCTCTCTAGAAAACGGTTATTTTTCCTAACTTCAGCGAGTCATTGCAGCAGAGTTAAAAAAGATATCGTGTTCTTGTATTTTTTTTACATTGTGTGTATAACATATAATATTATATGGCGCTAATATTTGCTACACATCGTATGATTAAAATTTTAAAAAATCGTAAACTTTGTGATTTAAAAAAAATTGAATTTTTTAAGTTTTTTTAAAACAGGTTCGGATGGAGTTTTTTCTATATTCGGTTTTTCGTTAAAGACGTACAAATGTGCACTTTATTTGTAATTTTTTGTGTGTCTGTGAAACTGCTAGTTTCCGCGTTTCAGAAGAGTTAAAAACAGGCGATTTTGAAAAATCTCTAACTTTGCCAACGATTTTCTCAAAAAGGCCATTTTTTAAAATTCTGAAAATTAAATCCCTGTTTTATTATCAGCAGGAGAATATCTGTGTAAATTTTCACGGACCTAAAAACGCCTGTTTCAGAGTTAGATGCGTTTGAATTCGGTTTGAAAGCATACGATTTCCTGTGTTCTAAAGGTGCCATTTTGGAAAAATCTCAGGCGCAAAGTACGTATTCTCTTACCCGAATCAAAGCGTTAGATATTCTTTGCCCGAATGATGGAATGAGAGCATTGGATCAGCTGGTCCTGGTTGGATACGTCCACTTCACCCTTCCCCGAGTGATGACATGCCTAAAAAACTGGGGGGGGGGATAAAACAAAACAAAGAAAATTCTTGCCGCTCCACTAACAAAGTTGAGTTGCGAAAGACAGAATTGTTTGTTTGTTTGTTAACGTATATACTTAAACATCGCATAAGAAAAAACTATGAAAGAGTAGAAAACTGTTGTGAAATAATTTTAAGAAAAAAAGAGTGCAGGCACACGTACTGTAAGTTAATTTTCGATGGCTAAACACCCCAGTTTTTATGGGAGTTGCTAATTGTAGGCTACTGTCAGAAGAGCAGTTGCTGTTTTGTTATAGTTGCTAAAATTCAATTCTCAGTTTTTCATAATAGTAAAACAAAATATTCGCTGAGGAGAATTTTGTCCTCTGCGAACGGGGGTCGAAAGTGCAATGCTCTTGACCTCGCTGCTGGGTTGGTAGCGCTGGTCACTACCCAAACTCTGCATACCTCCTCTTCAAAACGTAATGGCAATTGGCTAATTTACTAAATAAATAACAATTAACACATACGCGTACATGCTTATTTATAAAATGTAAGTTGAGTATGTTTTCTGTTCAATCAGCTGTTTTACAAGTAGAATACATATACAACTTATGCGCTTATAATGGTGTAAAGATTTCTATCTATTTAAAACATATTCAAAGATTTCAATTTTTCTTAAAGCGGGGGGGAAGGGGGGGGATTGTGTTCGTAGTGATTTGCACCTGGCCCACGAGAAACCATGAACTGCCAAATGTCTTCTGTTCCCTTAGAAGATAATCCTGGATCGATAGAAAACCAGCGAAGTTTTGACCCCCCCCCCTTCACGTGATGGTGAGGAGTCTCAAAGCTAGGTAGCTTTCAAAAGTATTTCAACTTAGTTGGCTGGTAACAAGAGAGGGATTTCATTCCAACTCTGGCAGGGTCGACCATCACGGTCTCAGATTTCTCTAAAAAAATTAAGGGGTGTTCCTTGAATAAAATAAGGAGACCTATGTTTTTTCTTTCGGCAAAAAAAAAAAAAAAAAAAAAAAAAAAAAATTGTCTTCGAGACAGAGGGTTTCAAATATTCCACCGTCAAACAAGTTCTCTAAAAAACGGTTATTTTTCCTAACTTCAGCAAGTCATTGCAACAAAATTAAAAAAGATATTTTGTTCTGGTATTTTTTATTACATTGTTGTGTAACGTATAAGATTTGATGCTAATATTTTTTACACATCGTATGATTAAAATTTTAAAAAATCGTAAACTTTGTGATTTAAAAAAAAAATTGAAGACTTTTTTTAACAGGTTCAATGGAGTTTTTTTCTATACTCATTTTTTGTTAAAGACCATACACTTTATTTGCAATGTTTGATGTGTCTGTGAAACTGCTAGTTTCCGCAGTGTTAAATGCAGCTGATTTTGAAAAATCTCCAACTTTGCCAAAGATTTTATCAAAAAAGCCCTTTTTAAAATTCTGAAAATTAAATCCCTGTTTTATTATCAACAGGAGAATATCTGTGTCAATTTTCACGGACCTAAAAACGCCCGTTTTCGAGTTAGACACGTTTGAATTTGGTTTGAAAACCTACGATTTCTCCGTGTTCTAAAGGCGCAATTTTGGAAAAATCTCAAGCGCAAAGTACGTATTCTCTTACCCGAATGAGAGCGTTGGATCCATCCACTTCACCCTACCCTGAGCAATAACATGCCTAAAAAACAGTCTTGGAAAAAAAAAATCACAAATCTATATACACTGACAGAAAAAAAAAATCCCAACACCACGAAAACATAGACCGTCTAGTCAAAGTTAGGGTGCCAAGAAAAAGTATACCAAATTTGATGGTTCTAAATTGAAAACTAGATTTTACAGAAATTTTGCGTGGGGCCCTTTGACCCAGGGCTCTGACCCCCTTCCAAAAACCATCTACGGTCTCAGATAGGGCACTATAGTATACAAGTATATTTTACGGAAATTTTGTGTGGGGGCCATTTGACCCAGGGCTCTGATCCCTTCCAAAAACAGTCTGCGGTCTAAGTTAGGGTACCATGCTGTAGTATTCCAAATTTGGAGGCCGCCCCGGTGGCGCAGTGGTCTAAGCGATGGCCTCTGATCACTCGTCCGAAAGGGGTCCGGGTTCGAATCCCGGTTAGGCATGGATGTTGTGTTTGTCTTATGGCACTGGCTCTCTCCCTTCCCTGGAACCAGAGACCCTAGATTAGGGACAGGCGACTGCTTAATGCCCATTGAGTTGTTCACGGTGGTCGTTAAACCTCCAATCAAAAAAAAAAAAAAAATAAAAAAAAAATTGGTGGTTCTAAATTGAAAACTAGATTTTATGGAAGTTTTGTGGGGGCCCCTTGACCCCGGGCTCTGACCCCTTCCAAAAACCGTCTACTGTCTAAGTTAGGGTACCATGAGATAGTATACCAAGTTTGACGGTTCTAAATTGAAAACTGCAAATTTGTTTAGCAGACATACATTCAATTCTCTCTATATACATATATAGATTTGTTATTTTTTTTCCCAAGACCGTTTTTTAGGTATGTTATCGCTCGGGGTAGGGTGAGGGGGACGGATCCAACACTCTCATTCGAGTAAGGGAATACGTACTTTGCGCTTGAGATTTTTCCAAAATGGCGCCTTTAGAACACTGAGAAATCGTAGGTTTTCAAACCAAATTCAAACGCGTCTAACTCGGAAACGGGCGTTTTTAGGTCCGTGAAAATTGACACAGATATTCTGCTGTTGATAATAAAACAGGGATTTAATTTTCAGAATTTTAAAAAGGTCTTTTTTGAGAAAATAGTTGGCAAAGTTGGAGATTTTTCAAAATCGGCTGTTTTTACGCTGCGGAAACTAGCAGTTTCACAGACACATAAAAATTGCAATAAAGTGCACATTTGTATGTCTTTAACAAAAAAAAAGAGTATAGAAAAAAAACTCCATTTGAACCAGTTAAAAAAAATCTTAAAAATTTCAGTTTTTAAAAAAAATCAAAGTTTACGATTTTTTTAATTTTAATCATACTATGTGTAAAAAATATTAGCATCAAATATTATTATACGTTATAACACACAATGTAATAAAACATACCACAACAAAATATCTTTTTTAATTCTGCTGCAATGACTCGCTGAAGTTAGGAAAAATAACTGTTTTTTAGAGAGCTTGTTTGACGGTGGAAGATTTGAAACCCTCTGTCTCGAAGGGAAAATTTTTTCTTGCCAAAAGAAAAAATATGGGTCTCCTTATTTTATTCAAGGAACACCCCTTAATTTTTTTAGAGAAATCTGAGACCGTGATGGTCGACCCTGCCAGAGTTGAAATGGAATCCCTATCTTGTTACCAGCCAACTAAGTTGAAATACTTTTGAAAGCTACCTAGCTTTGAGACATCTCACCACCACGTGAGGGGGGGGGGGTTGTCAAAACTCCGCTGGTCTCCCATCGATCCAGGGTTATCTTCTAAGGGAGCAGAAGACATTTGGCAGTGCAGGGTTTATCGTGGCCCAGGTGCAAATCACTACGAACACAACCCCCCCCCTTCCCCCCGCTTTAAGAAAAATTGAAATCTTTGAATATGTTTTAAATAGATAGAAATCTTTACACCATTATAAGCGCATAAGTTGTATATGTATTCTACTTGTAAAATCAGCTGATTGAACAGGAAATATACTCAACTTACATTTTATGAATAAGCATGCACACGTATGTGTTAATTGTTATTTATTTAGTAATTGGACAATTGTACACGTTTTGGAGAGGAGGTATGCAGAGTTTGGGTAGCGACCAGCGCTATCAACCCAGCAGCGAGGTCAAGAGCATTGCACCTTCGACCCCCGTTCGCAGAGGACAAAACTGTCCTGAGCAAATATTTTACTATTACGAAAAACTGAGAAGTGAATTTTAGCAACTATAACAAAACAGCAACTGCTCTTCTGACAGTAGCCTACAATTAGCAACTCCGAGAAAAACTGGGGTGTTTAGCCATCGAAAATTAACTTACAGTACGTGTGCCTGCACTCTTTTTTTCTTAAAATTATTTCACAACAGTTTTCTACTCTTTCATAGTTTTTTCTTATGCGATGTTTAAGTATATACGTTAACAAACAAACAAACAATTCTGTCTTTCGCAACTCAACTTTGTTAGTGGAGCGGCAAGAATTTTCTTTGTTTTGTTTTATCCCCCCCCCAGTTTTTTAGGCATGTCATCACTCGGGGAAGGGTGAAGTGGACGTATCCAACCAGGGCCAGCTGATCCAATGCTCTCATTCCATCATTCGGGCAAAGAATATCTAACGCTTTGATTCGGGTAAGAGAATACGTACTTTGCGCCTGAGATTTTTCCAAAATGGCGCCTTTAGAACACAGGAAATCGTATGCTTTCAAACCAAATTCAAACGCATCTAACTCTGAAACGGGCGTTTTTAGGTTTTTGAAAATTTACACAGATATTCTCTTGCTGATAATAAAACAGGGATTTAATTTTCAGAATTTTAAAAAATGGCCTTTTTGAGAAAATCGTTGGCAAAGTTAGAGATTTTTCAAAATCGCCTGTTTTTAACGCTTCCGAAACGCGGAAACTAGCAGTTTCACAGACACACAAAAAATTACAAATAAAGTGCACATTTGTACGTCTTTAACGAAAAAACTGAATATAGAAAAACTCCATCCGAACCTGAAAAAACAACAACTTAAAAATTCAAATTTTTTTAAAAATCACAAAGTTTATTGATTTTTTAAAATTTTAATCATACGATGTGTAGCAAATATTAGCACCATATATTATTATATGTTATACACACAATGTAAAAAAAAAATACAAGAACACAATATCTTTTTTAACTCTGCTGCAATGACTCACTGAAGTTAGGAAAAATAACCATTTTCTAGAGAGCTTGTTTGACGGTGCAAGATTTGAAACCCTGTATCTCGAAGGGAAAATTTTTTCTTGCCAAAAGAAAAATATGGGTCACCTTATTTTAGTCAAGGAACACCCCTTTATTTTTTTTAGAGAAATCTGAGACCATGATGCTACGACCCTGCCTGAGTTGAAATGGAACCCGTCTTATGAGCTTGCCACGTTCAAATTTAATGTTGAGATGCATCTTACATCTCACCAATCTATGGTCACTACCTGTGTTGAACTTGTTTAGCACACTGCAGTCTTCTATGACAAATTTTTTGTTACACATAATAAAATCAATTTCACTTGTTGTCCCATTTGGATGTCTCCATGTCCATTTCCTGTGTGGCTTTTTCTTGAAAAAGGAGTTCAAGATGAAAAACCCTTCTGCTTCTGCAAATTCTGTGAGAGTATTTCCACGCTGGTTTCTGTTGCCATGACCGAATTTACCTACTGAAGTTTCATTCTGTTGCCGTTGCCCTAATTTTGCATTGAAATCTTTCATAATTATCTTCAAATGCTGCTTACCTTTATTATTTAGATGATGAATTTCCTCATAAAATTCTTCAATTTCTTCTTCAGGATGACTTGTGGTGGATGCATAAGTTTGAATTATCTGAGCCTGGTATCTTCTCGAGAGTTGGATAACGAGTCGTGCAGCTCTGTCAGAGGAACTTTCAACTTCTACAACTTTATCCTTCAGTTTCTTGTTTATTATAAATCCAACACCACTAGTTCTGCCAGTATCTGTCCCACGATAGTAGAAGAGATGTCCACTTTTCAGTTCAATGAGATCTCCTTTTCTCCTTACCTCACTTAGCCCGAGGATGTCCCACTTGATCCTTTGTAGTTCCTCTTCCAATTCAAGAAGCCTTGAATCAGAAGATAGGGAGCATCCATTATACGTAGCCAAGGTCGGCATTAGATGGCAGCCTAGTCCGGTCCTCCGGGGATTCTTAGCACCCTCTGCCTTCATGTCGCACTGGCCGCTGCCTTGGCCAGGTACATTCCAGTTGCCGGAGACTGAGGGCCAAGATTTAAGTTGTGGAGTCATTTTGGAGGGGTTTGGCCATAACTCACCATGCTGGCCAAGCGGGTTGGTGAGTTTGGGATAGCATTTCCTCTAATCCCGATGGTATACTTATACCGTTATTGGCGGTCGTCAGAGCCCCTTTAGAGGGAACAGGATGCACCACGAGAAGGCGGGGTTGACATTTGTCAAGGAGAGGCTGTGATGTTACACATCACCTGACCTTACATCCCTTGTGTATTATACAGTGTACTATATTTTATATTGTTAAGTTTTATTGTTTTATTGCTGTGAAAAATAAAATTTGCACAATGATGTAGCCAGCAATTAATTCAAATGTACAATGATAGCTTTTTCTTTTTGTATTGAATATATTGCATTATAGATGTGGCATTTACTATGCATATTATCATGGAGTTATACATAATCTGTAAATTTTACCTAAAATTCTCAGTGAAATTATCTTCTGGAAAACCTGGATAACTCAGGGAATTTTTAAAGTCAACATGCGTGGCAACCCTGTGAACGCATTTTTGATACTTTTCCAATACCACCTTCTTTGCTGACACCACAGAATTTTTTTTTAAATTTAAGTATAGCAAATATATATGTATATCATCATCATTGTCAACCATTAATCAATCTACTGCTGGACGGTCTCTTCAAGTTTCCTCCACAACGGTCTGTCTTGTGCCAATGTCTTCCATGTCTCTCTCTCTCTCTATATATATAGAGAGATTTTTATGCTCTGTGTTATTTGCAGAACCTAAACTCATAATTTTCTAATTGTAAATATCATAATTTATGTTGGATAATCCAGACAAAATTGCTGCATTTCTGCAAATTATGAAATTTCAAGTAAACAAAACCAAAAATTAAGGGGGGGGGATTCTCTCTGGTGCTTGGTAATTTTACAGCCTTGTAATTTATGATAATCACTAAATCTTAATTTACTTCAGGTTTTTCTCATTTTTTACCTGTTTTTCAATGCCTTAATAATGATTGTGTATTTGTTTGTGATATAATGCTTGTGACATTTTATTTTCAGATTTGTGAAATTCGATCATTTAGGGACTAGGTTAATTACTGGAATTGCTAATCTGCCATCAGATGATGTAAGTAATGAAAGTATTGAAGTACCAGTTGCTCCCAGAACACCTCAGCCTTTGAACACAAGCAGCCTGCGTACCCATCGCAGAAGCATTCTTTCCCGCTTGATATCTATGTACCATCAAATGGAAGGTTTAGAAGAGGTAATCTGTGTGTGAAGTATTTGAAATCATACAGAACAAAAATGTATTGGAGGGTGCTATTTATATTGCATTCATGGTTGATGTTTCATGCCATCATCATGAACCACTGTCAGTCCAATACTAGATGAAGATCTCCCCAAATCTCTTCAACAACTTTCTGTCTTGAGTAATTCTTTTCGATGCCACTTAGGCATGCTTTTTGAATTTCATCCACCCATCTGCAACATAGTGTTTTTCTGGATCTTCTATCTCTGGGTATCTAAGTCAAGTATATCCGGTTAGGTACTCAGTAGTAGTCAGTTCTACCAATATGTCCACCCTTTTGCCACTTTAGAGTCTTTACTTTGATCATGCCATCAGCTCTTGTCATTTTCCTAATTAGCCCAGTCCCTACATATAAGACCTGTAGAAATTTCTTGCTTGAGAAATTCTGTGACTGGATCCTGTTAGGGTATGTAAAAGTGAATAAAAAGATCTTGGGCAGACATCTGAAATATGGTCAGGTGATTTTTAATGCTGCCATATTGGATTTTACTATTGAAAAATGTGCATTGTGTCAGATTTTACAATTGAAAATGTACATTAGTCAGATTTACTTCTTTATCAACTTATTGTTTAAATGTAAGTTAAATCTGATTACACCATCAGATTCCTCATAAAATTTCCTTTAAAATGGTGGTATTTCTATTGTTATTGAACTTATTTTTCAGTGCCTGCTTCATTTTCAATGTAGACCATTTTCAATTTTACTTCCCGGTTCCATGCATGCCATATAATATTGATTCTGTTGCCATTGATTTCTCAATGGTGGCACAGTTTCTGAAGTACGTATGTGGCCTCTGCACACATGTACAAAGCCAAAAACAGAAACAACACAGGAAATTAATTTGCCCTTGAAAAACAGCTGATTATAAATGAGTGGTAGGCAATGCACGTAACTAACAAACAAGTTAATTGTTGTAGGGTAGGAAAAATGGCGTATATCACAATGGTCTACAGTGTGCATTACATTTTAAATTATTTATGCATTTTTTTCAACTATGAATAATAATTTGACATTTTAGTGTAGATAAAAACTTAAGTGTTTTAAGGTGATGGAAAACTAAATTGTAACAGACTTGCTCAAGAATTACAAGTTACCAAATTACAAAAATATCAATTACAATTTTTGTTTTGTTTTCTTTGTTAAACATTTTGATTCTAAGTTATGAATGAGGGAAATAATGAGTTTTGGAGGGGTATCTCGCAGTAGAACGCACACTCCAATTAGTCCCATTGATATTTCAAAATGTATAATATGCCAGAAAATGAATAAGAAAGAAAAAACATCAGATGTAGGAATGGAGAAGATTTATCATACATACATATCACTAAGCTGTTCTCTGAGATTCAGAGGTTAGCTCCAAAAAGAAATACAAACTACCAGACAGTTTTACTTACTGTTGTTGTATCAAACTTCTCCATTTACAGTGATCTTGACATGCAATTCGGGCTTCACTGATATCCATTACATGCCGTGCACTAGATCTTTTATACTTCATACTCATAATCCTTTTCTCATGCAGACACTCCTGAATCAGATCCACCATGTCTTCCTTGGCCTTCCTCTGCCTTTCCTTCCTGCCACTTGGGCTAAAAATATTTTCTTAGTAAGCATCTTATCACTCATTCTTTCAACATGGCCAAACCACCGAAGCATATTGGTCTCCACCTTGCTAACAACATTTTGCTTCACATCACACAACTGCAATACATCTTCATTCCTCACACAATCAGATCGTGTCTTGACACAAACCCCACGTAAGCAATGCATTTCTCCAGCACACAAACGACTCCTATGTTTCTTCTGCAGTACCCAGGTTTCACTACCATACATCAGAGTAGGAACAATTACACTTTCATACACAGCATGCAGGACTCTCTAGAGAACCCATCATTCCTGTGAAAACCTCCCAGAGCAGCTATGACTTTCAAAGAAGAATTCACTCGCCTACTGATTTCACCATCCAATTTGTTCTCTCTGTCAAACATGCTTCCTAAATTCACAAACTCACTCATCTGGTCAATCACAGTGCCATTTATACTTACATTACATTCAGTGCTACCCGTTCCTCTCTCAAAGACCATAACTTTGGTTTTTTCCTTATTTATACTCAGTTTGAATTTCATGCAAACTTCGTATATCCGAGACAATATACTCTTGCAAATCCCTTTTGCTCTCTGCCAACAGGACAGTGTCATCAGCATACAGCAATCTGCACACACGGATATCACCAAGACATAAACCACTATAATCTATTTTGGCATCGTGCATGCACACGTCCATAAATATATTAAACAGCCATGGCATAAATATAATAAACAGCCATGGTTACATTACACAACCCTGTCTGATTCCCCAATAGAAAACCATTTTAATAAAACACCATTCACTCGTACACAAGCTCTACTTCCAGCATAAGTGGCTTTTACACTATTAAGTAGATTCCCAGTAACACCATATTCGTTCAATACCTTCCACAAAAGTGTTCTATTTACTCGGTTGTAAGCTTTTGCTAAATCTATGAAGGAAGCAAAAACTTTCTTACCAACAGCCAGATACTTTTCAATCATCGTGCATAACGCAAAAATCTGGTTAGTGCAGCCTTTACCAGGCATAAAACCACTCTGAACATTCCACACTTTCAATGATGTAAGACCCCGTACTTTTTCAATAACAACCTTACCAAACATTTTCCCTGGCACACTTAGTAGGCTAATACCACAGTAGTTCTTGCATTCAATCTGATCACCTTTTCCCTTATACAAGGGAAAAATAATGGCATCCTTCCAATCCCGAGGGACCATTCCTAACTCCCAGCACAACTGGCAAATTTCAGTTAACCAGTCAATTACAGAGTCGCCACCATATTTCAACATCTCGGTAGTTATGCCATCGACTCCCGGAGCCTTAACATTCTGAAGAGATTTTAGAGTTTTACATACTTCTTCTCTTAAGATCCCTCCTGTGCATCCATCCCTCACTGTGACATCATCTGCATCTGTCTCAGAATCATCTTTGCTTTCCAGATCTAATAACTCAGAAGTATTCACCCCATCTTTCACTTAATTCATTGGGCTCCCATATCATTTCTCCAATTTCATTCTTCACACAACTTACAACTTTGTTTCCCCTTTTCCCGAGTCTTATGTACTTCCAGAAAGACTTCTTATCTTTCCAAAAAGCCAGTTCATGCCTTTCCACATTCTCCTTCCTATCTTTTGCCTTACTCTGGCGAACCAGCTGCTTCACGCTTCTTTGAGCGATATTCACCCACAGAGACTCTACCTTGCAACATCCCCAAATAGGCTTCCTTCTTTCTCGTTACTGCCTCTTCAATATCACTATTCCACCAAGCATCACCTCTATTGTTACCCACTATTGTGGTGCCACAGACCTCTTTAGCAGCAGTGACAACACAGTTCTTAAAACATTCCCACTTCTTTTCTACATCCCTCTCACAAAACTTCAGCTCCTTCAGTCGTTCTCTGAATAAGTCAGAATAACACTGATGATCTTCAAGGAGCCTGTCAAACTTTATTCTTTCTATCCTGTGTCTCTTCCTATTCCTTTTCCTTCAACCAACATTAAATTTCACTCGTGACATTACCAAGTAATGATCAGAACCAACATCCGCACCTCTCATCACACGGGTGTCAACAACTAAGTATTTCAAACACTGATCGTAAACAACAAAATCTATCACGCTCTTTTGACCAAGAGGCCGATTTTCCCAAGTATATGTGTGGATATACTTGTGGTTGAATAACATATTAGATACACACAAACCATTCTCAATGCAGAGTTCAATTAATCTTTCACCATTACCATTCACACAAGGATCATTAAACTTACCCAGAACATTGTCAGAAATTGTATTCTGCACACCTACTCTAGCATTGAAATCCCCTGCTATTATAACTTTTTCTTTAGCACCAAACTGGCTCAAAACAGCTTTTAGCTGATTCCAGAAATCTTCCTTTTTATCAGAAGGTTCAGAGTCACAAGGAGCATACACTACAACAATTACGATTCTCTGAAGTTCATTTTCAAACGAATCCAGAGAATTCTCTCACTTACGCAACTATAGTGCATCAAGTTGTTCTTCATCTTTTCACTTAAAATCAAACCTACACCAGCCTGTCCTTTCACATTATCCAATACTCCAGAACACACATTCACTGTGCCATTCACTTCTTCTACTCCAATTTCCTTCTTTTTGGTTTCACTTACACACAGCACATCCAGTCTGTACTTTATTCATCTCCTTAATCACCTCATTCACCTTGCCATTTATACCTCTAGTATTCCATACACCAATCTTACATTCACTCAGCCGAGATCACTTTCTCATACGCCATTTAGAAAGTCCAGGTCGATTCCGTGGTGGACCGTCCTTCTCAAGTGTGGTAGGTCCACCATATCCCACACTTAAGTCCGGATATTGATTTTTTTTTGTCTTTTTAATCAGCTAAGTACATCAGTGTGGGGGATTAGCCCACAGCTGAGGGTTCCAGTTGGTCATTCAACCTAAGGATTCTGGAACAAAACCCAGTGAGTTGGGGTCTTTTCGCCAATGTCACACAGAACTAGCTGGCACATCTCCAACATTTACAGAGTTGCTGTTGTGTGTGCCATTGTTACCACAGAGTGCCCCGAGGAGGCAAACCCATCACTCACTACTACCGCCCGTTGTAGTGTGCAGTGGGTTTATCAAGTAGTTGAAATTTGAAAGGATGAAGTGCTCCAAGGAATAAACTTTCTAGGGAATGGTTCAAAGAATGTTTATCATTGTTCTAATGAGTGTTACAAAACTTACATCTTAGGAAAGGCATTAAAAAAAACAGACTAAAGAGAGACGAATGCATGAACATGATTCGCTACAAACAGAAATTTGACAGGAGCCAGAAAAAGGAAGTCTCCCTCAGGCAAAAAGATTATGATCGGGTGTTCCACCAAGAAACTGACCATGTCTTGTGGATATGCATACTCTGTGTTATGTTATATGTAGAAATGTATCACACAAAAAATGAACAGAAATATTCCGGGTAAGTATGTCATCAAGAGAATCAAACTTTCTTAGTGCTATACTATTCTGCAAGGATGATGTGTACACAAGGGCATATGATCTTGAAAATGAGTCAGCCGTTTTTGAAGTAGTTTAAAATTTGTCTTGAAACTTGCATTCTAAAGCTCAAAAAAGATGTTTATAATGAGGAGAAAATGATAAAGATAGGAAGATTTTCACATAAAGCTAAAGCTATGGAGTTTAAACTTCTCACAGAGAGAAATGCTTAGCACCCAGAACAGTGCCAGTACTTACAAAGATTCCTCTACCTAGTTTATTTATTGAAGTGTGCTATCAGGGCAAATAGAGGTCTTCGGAGACTGCAATGAGAAACAGTTTAAGAGCTACTACCTGTTTTCCAGTTTTTTGACGGAGTGAACTATTTACAATGGTGCTGTCACTACCTCGAAAACATAAAACTTCTGGGGAAGATCCATCGTGAAATCTACAAAATGTTTATGGCAGGACAAACATTTTGTTGTTAGAAGAACTCTGGGCAAGTTTAATGGTAAAGGTATTGACTTGACTATAGAACAGACCGTCAATAGGTCAACCTTCAGGCATTATGGGACAGACAAAGAGAAAAGAATATGTTGCTGAGTGGGATTTACTATACCATGAGGTTCTTGCCATATGGAATGCATTTCTGAAGATATTGAATGTTCAGGAAGTTGACTATGAATTACAAATCCATTATGATCTCAGTGGCTCCCTTAGGAGTGAAATGGAAGTAGGCATTCAAAAGATATTTCAGTATACAGAATCCAGAGGAAATCCATTTTTGGATAGCAGTGAAGTTGCTGCCCATTTTCTCACAGGCTTCAATGTCACCAGTAAAATTGGTACAAAACCCTCGTGTTTAAAGGCACATCCAGATAAATACTCGACAAGTTTTAGAAGATTCATTCCTCCAACTGACCAGCTATTTGAACAAGCTGAAGAATATCTAGTTCATGTGATAAAACCAGGATTAAAGTGCTCAAAATCTGATGAACTGAGATATGAAATGACAGAACAGGGAAAAACACCCAACTTACTGAACATCCCATGCATCCCATGTACTATCATATATTCATACAGCATTGCAAATGTCATCAAGCTGCTTAATTATTCATGTGCTATTTAGACAATATAAATTTTGAGGTTACTCACCTTTATTCCCTAAATCATTTAGGAGGTTTTCGCCACTACACATTTCCAACACGTATTTTTCTTATTTACATCGTGGTTCGAGGCCACAACACCACCAAAAACAAAAAAAAAAAAAATCATTTTCAACTCACACAAACATCACTCCCCCTCCCTCTCTTCCCCATGACCAAATTCAGATTCAAAATAATCCACCACAAATATATGCAATTGAACTCCCTAAAACACTTTAATCTAATTAAAACATCAATCAATAAAAACCTATTTACACATTTCCTAAAACGTCAAAGTTAAAAGCTGTAGCCCAAACCCGCAGAGGAGAAAAAGGCAAGAGGGGAAAAAGAAAAGAAATGATGTGATAAAAACGTGTTAGAATAAGATGATTAGTTTCAAGAATCAAATAAATCGAACAGATATTTATAGGTACGAAAAAAAAAAAAAGGATATTGGGTCATCTGATAGATGGCGCCACTGCGCCTGAACGACGAAGAACATAAAATTGAGACGATGCCGCGCGGGAACTGGAACATTCGCTACGTTTTGTGGGTGGTGACGGGTGGTACATCTGTTGCGTCCACTCCTTGAAAATGGCCAGGGCGGTGGTTGAAAGTACTTGGTTGTCATGCTTGTTTCTGAGGGGAGAGAGGTTCGTCAGCGTTGGATATAATGGTTGTGTCAAGTTTTTTGGGTTTATTTTAATTTGGCACTGATGTGCAATTGTAAATAATTTTGGGCTACAGCTTTTAACTTTGACGTTTTAGGAAATGTGTAAATAGGTTTTTATTGATTGATGTTTTAATTAGATTAAAGTGTTTTAGGGAGTTCAATTGCATATATTTGTGGTGGATTATTTTGAATCTGAATTTGGTCATGGGGAAGAGAGGGAGGGAGAGTGATGTTTGTGTGAGTTGAAAATGATTTTTTTTTTTTTTTTTTTTTTTGGTGGTGTTGCGGCCTCGAACCACGATGTAAATAAGAAAAATACGTGTTGGAAATGTGTAGTGGCGAAAACCTCCTAAATGATTTAGGGAATAATGGTGAGTAACCTCAAAATTTATATCCCATGTACTAGCTTTGCACTTCAAGAGTATTTTCAAAGATCATTTTTGCAGAGTGCACTTCAGCATGCATTTCAAAGTCAACAAGCACATTGCTACCAATGAACTATGGCTGGATAAAGAGTGATAATGGCAGTGCCAAGAATGAAAGACTTTCCAGGTGATGTCCTACAACTTGTGGGTGCAAAAACTGTGATGGTGGAAAATGCAGATGCTACAGACAAAACCTGGACTGTGTGTCATTTTGCAAATGCCAGGATATGTGTCAAAATATAAAGAAATAACTGTAATGAATTTACTGCTTAAATGTTATGTTTTGTTGTGTAAGCACTGTATATTCTTACAATATTCTAAATGTATCATGTAGTAGCTCTCTGTTTGTATGAAAATTGTCTTAGAATAGATAATAGATATCAAGAATTAATCAAACATTTATGTGTAAATATTGAAATAAATAAAATCATTTTCAATTTCAGTTCATTTTCCAAGTTTAAATAATTAATATTTGAAAACATTCAATTACTCTTTTCTCATTGTATCTAAATATTTGAATTAAGTAGATTCATTTTAAAGGAAATTTTATGAAGAATCTGATGCTGTAATCAGAGTTAACTTACCATAAACAATAAGTAGATTAAAAAGTAATCTGACACAATGCACACTTTTCACTAGTAAAATCCAATATGGTGACATTTAAAAAAACCTGATCATATTTCAGATGTGTAGCCAAGATTTTTTTAATTCATTTTGACACCCTGGTAACAGGATCCAGTCACAGAGTTTGTCAAGCAAGAAATTCCTGCAGGCCTTATGTACAGGTCCTGTATTATAATCCATGAATTCCTCTTATCTTTTTTGGTTACACCAAGCATGCATTTCTCCATACTTCACAGTTGTCCACAGCCTGTGCATGTATTTTTTAGTTAAGATCCACATCTTTGATCCGTTTATAAGAACTGGAAGGACGTACTTAAATAATTAAATATTTTTTATTCAAGAGATATTTTAAATGTTTTTTGCAATTAAACAGTTTTGGAAGATCATGGATTGATCATCAGCTCAATGAACAGCAATGAATCAATGATGAAAAAGTGATAAAAAAAAATGTGATGTCCTTAAGCGCTTAATAGAGATGCCATATGTTTTTTAGCCAAGCAAGAATTACCACTTCGAGGCCTGGGTGAATCAAATATGTCTGTAAACAGACGTAATTATGTAGAGCTTCTTGAAGCAATTTGTCAGTATGATCCTGTTTTAGAATATCATTTTAAAGACTCAGCAATTTTCTGAGGTACTTCTTCTGCGATCTGAAATGATTTTATTGGCACCATCAGTTATTCATTTACTACCAAAATTAAAAAAAAATTGAGCAGGCTGACTTTGTGTCACTTATTTTGTACGAGACATCAGGTATAATGAGTAAGTCACAACTTTCTACATTTCGTTAATGAAAGTAGTGGTGCTCAAGAAAGATTTCTTTATTTCACTTGTGTGACTGGTGATTGTTCTGCTCAAGTCCTACTTGAGCACTTTAAACTTATTTTGAATAATTTTAACTGTGGCAAAAAACTTATTGCTCAAGCATACGATGACATGTGCAGCAGTAATGACTGGTCAAATTAGTGGCTTAAATAAACAGGTACGAGAAAGAACTGTGTCCTTATGCTATATTTGTTCACTGCTTCAGTCAGGTGTTGAATTTGACTCTTTGGTAATTAATAGGTCCCGGACTTTGATGACCAAAACATTCCTTATAAGTGCATTTAAAAGTAGCAGAAAATGCCCTTAAAAATTGCAAAAAATGCCCATAAAGCGAAAAAAAGTGCCCTTAAAATTTTAAAAAGAAAACCTACCTAGAACAGTTCTTACAGTAAATTTTGCCAAAAATTGTTGCATTGTCTTAAAATAATTGATAAATTATATTTCTTTTCTTTAAAATAAATATTAATCATAAAAAAAACAGAACTAGTAACTGCATAAGAAAAAGAAAGAAAAGTACATACCAATCCCATATGAATTTTATTTGCTTGTACACTGAAAGTCTTTCTTCATGTAAGTGCATTATAATTGCACTGAATTATAAGGTGCATCTTAATATTTTCGAAGGTAAATGAACGTCTATTATCTGTAAGTAATTTTGTATATCTCGAGAAGCTCCTCTCGACATCAACGGATGTGGCAGGGGCATACTTGAAAAAAAAAACAAAAAAAAAAAACAGCTTCACTTACAGCTAGTCCTTCTTCTATATCAAAAACTGTGTGTTTCTCCAGTTAATATATGTGAGATTTTCTTCAAAGTCTGGAATCCAACATTTTCCCCCAGAACATTGTTTATTTTGCCAAAGATAGATTGTCCAACCTTGCCTTTGGCTCCTTTAAGAACTTGGCTTGCTTTTTCAACGTAACAGATTGCATCGATGAGTTCCATACCCTGTTTTTCTAAACACGTAATCGTTGAGGCCAAAATGCCGAAGTTTGATTTAATGTATGCTAGATTTCCTTCTGTTTTATCTTCCGAAAACACGTGTTGGGCAATTTGAATTTAAGCAGCATCACCAATTTGAAAACCATTTACTATAGACTTCACAGGCTGGAAATTGTCACTGTAATACTCTGCCGGACAATTGCTAAGGACGGATGACAATAGCAACGATAGCAACCATAAAATGGAAGGCAGGAAAATGTGGAAATTAGCATAAGTGCGGGATACAGTAAGATGTGTTGTGCGTATGCAAATTTTGGATTGCCGAACTTGTTCGTGACGTCATAGCGCTGATAAGAGATATAAACGATTTGACGCATATTTACTGTAGTTGTTTAAACGCAAAGTTGAAGGGGAAAGAATCAATTGATGAACTTGCAATTTTCAGTATGTCTTCCCGACATCACCTAGATGATTTTACGCGTGGCCATTTTATTGGCAGGATTGAAGAAGGGCGAAAAATAACAGATGTTGCCAGGGAGTTCGACGTCAGCCACAGTGTTGTTTCAAGGCTTTGGAAATCATTTCAAACAAATGGAGAGTGTAGCAAACGTCACGGGGAAGGTCGTGTTCGCAGTACGACACCTGCAGAAGATGGGTACATAGTGCTATCAACAAAAAGACACCGGCGCAGCACAGCTAGTGAGGTATCAAATCAGTTTATGGCTGCTACAGGCAAGCGGATCTCTCGAAAAACTGTCGCTAGACGTTTGCATGAAGGAGGACTATACGCCCGCCGTCCTGTTATGTGCATCCCATTGTCCAGACGTTACCGTACCGCCCATTTGCAATGGTGCCATCAACATCGCAATTAGACTGATAACGACTGGTCTGCTGTCCTCTTCTCAGATGAGAGTAGATACAGTCTATCGTCTGATTGTCGACGACAACTGATCTGGCGTGATAGTGGTACTGCATATTGTCCAGCAAACATACAGGAAAGGGACCGATATCCAACATGTAGTTTCATGGTATGGGCTGGCATCATGATCAATGGCCGTACGTCCCTCTATGTGCTTCCAACTGGGACTATCACTGGCCAACGATACATTAATGATGTTCTGCTACCTCATGTTTGCATGTTCCGTGGTGCTGTCGGTGATAGATTCATTTTCATAGACGACAACGCAACAGGTCATCGAACAGTCGCTGTCCAGGAGTGTCTTGAGAGCGAGGATATTCAACGCCTCGTATGGCCAGCACGTTCTCCAGATCTGAATCCCATTGAAAATGTGTGGGATGCTTTGGGGAGGAGTCTTGCTGGTCGCCAATGCCCTCCAATAAACAAGGACACCCTCATCCGTGCACTGACAGAGGAATGGGATAAATTACTCCAACAGCTGCTTGATAATGTTGTGCAAAGCATGACACGACGTGTGGAATCTTGCATCGCCCTCCATGGTGGCCATATCCCGTATTGACATCTTACGCCGGAACGCCTGCGGGCGGTAATTGCATTTTTTTCACGTTTACGTATTCTGCACAAAATGGCCTGTTTGTCCCTTGAACACGTTCAAAGCCTTCTGGATTTCAGAGCACAATAAATTGTCTTTCTTGTAATGTCCTGGCATTCTGACATTATTTTATTTCACTTGGTATCCAACCACACTTACTTTTTTATGCGCTATATAGCCATTTATGATCCGTCCTTAGCAATTGTCCAGCAGTGTATATGCATGCATTCAGCCATGTCCCCCACCACTTTATTACTGGCTGTGGTGGTAAGGCTAGGCTAGGAGCTTGAGATTTGAAACTTTCTATGCGATATGGTGCTTTTAGGAATATTTTTTTGGCATTGGATATGAGTTGATCAATATTAGGATAATTTGTACGGATTTCTTCGGCAGTGCGATGTAAAGCATGGGCAAGGCAAGTGACATGCACCAACTTGGGATAAAATCCTTTAATTGATTTTCCTGCTTTAACCATATACGGGGCAGCATCAGTCAAAAACAGAAGGATATTGTCATGTTGTATACCACCAGGCCATAAAAGAAATAAGGATTTGTCAAATAATTGACAGATCGCTGAGTGATTCACTTTCTCTATGATCTTCGTATTCAGCAAAAATATTTTGCTAGGGCAATCTGGCTCAAGTGTTCCTATTATGACGTTGGCAACAGGATGACCCTGAGCATCGTTCGTTTCATCAATCGACAAACATTTTTTTATCTTTAACACTGTCCCTAATTTTGTCCATTGTTTCGGTGTAACACTCACGTATGTAGTTTTTTCGCAGTTTAGACTCGTCAGGTATGACATGACCAGTGTGTTTTTCCAAAAACTAGTGAAATTTAGGATCATTTAACTTTTCCAGTGGAATATTCGCAGAAACAAAAACTTCACACAACTCTTTATAAAATGGTGACTTCTTGGATGGTGTCGATGAACAGCTTTCCATAAGTAAACGTTGAGATGCCTGCGACTTTTGCTTTGCAAGTTCAACAGCTTGAACATGCTTTTTTTGTCCAATATGCTGCACGACGGTAATTCACTTTTGTGCTGCAACTTTAGTTTCACATAGTTTGCAAAATAGAATTACTCCATCAGTAGAAAAAACATTTTCTCTGAACTCCAAAACAAACTTGCGTAAATAGCAAGATTGAGAAGGTTTGCATTTAGGCATCTTTGGAAATAAACTGCTACTTTTCTTTTCAGACTGGAAATAATGACTGGAGTACATACTAACAGCTTCCATACAATTCCAGATGCTTTTAAGTGTAACCCCTCAAACACGCAGAACAGGTTCTGCCTGGTACCAGAATTTTGGAGGGGCAATGGGAAAACATCCTACCTAACCCTTTCACGAACAGTGTCCAAAAATCTTAGGCACAAATATTTCTATTCCATTTCCTTCCCTTTTGAAGACCCAACAAAATGAGGATTACTAGCAGATGTCCCTGTGGAGAGTGACACTTAATCCAAAGTAATGCTTCCTATAATTTGAGCTACCTGTTTCTTGGGAGAATTTTTTTCACTTCCTGAGGGAGAAGGTTTACTGTTGACTATGGGTGGGGGGAGGTGTGCGGGCGTTGCTTCAGGGATGAAAGACCTCCTAAGGTGCACAGGCCGAATCGCTCACATCCAAGCGCCGGTCAGTTATCTCTCTCTCCTATCTTTGCGACTCGGGGTTTGTCGAGGGTGTGTCCAAAGCCATTGGCTCTTTTGAGGCGGTCAGACGTCTGTTTTCTTTTGAGGAGAACACGCGGCTTCTGAGTCTTATCAGCACAATCAACTACATATGACCTTTCCAAAGTCTCAAGGAGTGAAGAAATGCCACAGCTGTTTGATTGTGTTGGTCGTTTCTAGACTGTATATAAAAAAGAAAGAAAATGCAGAAAAGTGACAAAAAATGCACTAAATTGCAAAAATCCTCCCCAAATGCCAAATGAATTCCAGAAAAGGCTGCAAAATGCCCTAAAAATACCTAAAGATGCATTAAAAAGGCAAAAAGTCCTAAAAATGCAAAAAAAAAAAAAAAAAAAAAAAAAGTTATCAAAGTCCGGGACCTAGTAATTAGCTTTAAATATCAAGGAGTGCATTTTTTTTTTTTTTTTTTGCAAGGTCTTTCAGATCCTGCAGCATTTTCTTGAAGTCATCAAAACGAACAGTCTTCTTTTGGCTTTTGTTGAGAAAAAATTACCAAGGGTAGTCCTACGAGATGGAACTTTTCTACAAGAGACTAGTGATCACTGTAAAAGAATATTATGAGCTGATAATTTTATTTTTTTTGTCACATACTTGACAACTCTGCAGACTGGGACAACGTCACGGTTTTGAATGCTCAAGGATTCACATCTTTTATTGAGAAGTTTGAAACTAGGTCCTTGGTGAATTTGTTTTCTGCAATATTTTCCTTTACTGATGCTCTTTCGGACATTCTACACAAAAGTCATAAATATTACAATATTTTGGTTAAGATTCAACTATAACCAATTGAATTACGTGGCTAATTAACTTGTAAAGACAATAGATTAGCTATTGTTACTGGTACTATTTCACACATATATGTTATATTGTCTTTGGTGTAGGACGCTATGCAACTAAAATGACAAAGTTAACATTATTATCGATCATCTGAACAATAAGCATGAAAAAATGACAGAACTCGTCATAGTATTGTTCTAGTACACCAGCCACTCCCAACGAAGTATCATTCATATTTACTATGTGGCTCCTCAGTCTGGTATTCTATTCTAGCCAGTTCTTCAAGAAATAGGCAAAATTTGGTATTCTTATGCCTTAGGTTGTAGTAATATGAACAGACAGTGAATGATAAGTTGAAGCTGTAGCTTCTACAATAAAATGCTTCATTAAGATTAGAATGTATTTGGTAGTCCAATGTAACATAAAGAAATCCCTAAATTTTTTTGCAAACTGAAAAGATGAATTGAAGTCAACAATATAAAATCACAGAATACATGAAGAAAGGGAGCGAATGAAAACGAATAAAAACATTAAAAACATCAAAAACCTTCTAACTTCAAAAAAGCATAGCCTGCATCCAACACCTCGATGTGACCAAACTAGTGTCAACAGCTTTTATGTCACTGCCGAATTTTACGACCAGTTCTACTAAGTGCAGCATTATTGATCCTCACGAAATTCCCATAAAATGTGTTAGTACACATAGTCGTATCTCATTGCTCGAGGTGGACACGTGTTCTAGCATAACGTTGTTCTGTGGCGCCGTCTGTTGGCTGTCATAGCAGATGTCAAAATTATTTTAGAATTGTTGTTTGTTTAGGTTATATTATTTTTTTCTTTCTAATAAACAAACACCTAAACAAACAATTCTAAAATATTTTTGACATCTGCTATGACAGCCAACAAATGGTGCCACAGAACAACATCATGCCGAAACACGTGTCCACCTCGAGCAAGGAGATACGACTACGTGTACTAACACGTTTCATGGGAATTTCATGAAGATCAATATTGCACTTAGTAGAACTGGCCGTAAATTTTGGCAGTGACACCACTAAAGATGGCAGCGACATAAGATCTGTTGAAACTAATTTGGTCACATCTAGGTTTTGGATGCAAGCTATGCTCTTTCAAAGTTAAAAGGTTTTTAATGTTTTATTTCGTTTTTATCCATTCCCTTCCTTCATTCGTATTCTGTGATTTTATATTGTTGACTTTAATTCATCTTTTCAATTCGCAAAAATTTTAAGGACTTGTTTACAAGTTATGTTGGACTATGAACTATGTTCTAATCTTAATGAAGCATTTTATTGTAGAAGCTACAGCTTTAACTTGTCATTCATTGTCCATTCATATTACTATAACCTTAGGTGTAAGAATGCCAAATTTTTGGCTATTTCTTGAAGAACTGGCCAGAATAGAATACGGTTACCAGACTGAGGAGCCAATATCATAAATATGAATGATACTTCGTAGGGAGTTGGCTGGTGCATTACGACAATACTATGGCAAGTTCTGTCAGTTTTTCATGCTTATTGTTCAGATGATTGGTAATAATATTAACTTCGTCATTTTAGCTGCATAGCGTCCTACACCGAAGACAATATAATGTATAATGTGTGAAACAGTACCAGTAACAATAGTTAATTTATTGTCTTTACAAGACCAAGCATGTTTATTGTGTACTGTGCAAAAAGTTGTTGAACTCACTAAACAACTGCAAAAATCCAGGAAAACAACTTCAGAAGATTCAATTTACTTCCGATATTGGAGGTTATATTTTTAACGTGCATTAATGCATTTCAGTGACCAACAAGAGATGGCGCCACAACGCCCAAAAAGAAGCGATAGCCGATGACAGAAGCAGCCCGCGAGAACCACCGAAATGCCCAGCTGACACGGTCCGTGCTAGTCAGAGCAAAATGTCCCCTCGATGACGGTAATGGAGTATTACCAAAAGTACTAGGGTTATAAAAAATTATGAAAGTAAATGAGGATGCAGCAAAGGAAAAAAACTCATTTAGTGACGAGGCCAAATAAATACCAACGGAAAAAAAAAAAAGAAGCGGACCCATGACCAAATGAAAAACCCCCATGCCGCATCCACATAACGGAAATAAGAATTGAAAGCCAAGCCCCACGTGCTGTAAGTGTTCATCGAACTTTACCAACTAAAAGTGAAGTTCAAAAATGCAAACTTCAGAAGAATTTTTCAAAATGGAAATAGATCCAAAGAGTGTGGTTAACCTGCTGGGAAAAAAAAAAAAAAAAAAATCAGAAGGGAAACAGCCGGGAAATTCACATTATGAAGCTCTCTTCAGTGAAATTTTGGACAATATTTTAATTTTAATAAAAATCCAGTTTCAATCCCTCAGAAAATTGGATCTCTTCTTTTTATTGAAATGTGATATGTATAATCAACATAACAAAGAGATTACCAATTGTACACAGAAATGTGTGGAGAATCATTATGGCTCCTTTTTTTTACTGTTCTGTTGAAGACTGAGTTAGGTGTTTTGTATTGTTCCACAGATTTCAAAAGTAAGCCATCTTTTCCACTAGTAACATCATGCAAGAAAATAAACTGCAATTGCAAATCCCTGAAGTTTATAAACTTGCAAAGTTAATTGTAACTATCCCTGCAACGATGGTTACAGCAGAAAGGACATTTTTGCAATGAAAAGGATCAAAATGTACTGTCACAGTACTAAAGGCCAAGAAAGACCATCTTCCTTAGCTTTAATGTGATTAAAAAAACTTTGCATGGGCAATTAAAAAAAGAATCAGCAGTTGGTGGTGATGTGACAAAAAAATTTGTTGAAAAAGATAGGTGAGTAGATTTTGATTTTAAGTAAAAAAAACAAAACAGCCAATTAATTTTTAGGATATTTTATAGCCTTTTGTTATTCAAGTGTTTTTTAATTTCAATTTTTTTGTGCTTTTATTTGCATTTTGATTATTGACATATTAAGTTTTTAATCCTGCATGATAATCTTCCATGTATATATTGCAAATTTGTATTATACATTATTTCCCACTCTTCTCTTATCTGGTAGTTTGTATTTCTTTGTGGAGCTAATCTCAGAGAACAGCTTAGTGATATGTCCCACTAATGAGAGCATACCCAGATGATATCGGTTAAAAAAACCCCATTTTATTCCATATATTTGCTTCTTAATATATGGTTGAAATTTTTTTCCTTCCTTCCAATGCCATTTATAACTGAGACTATTTTAAGCACAGTTCCTTTTTCAACTAATTCATAAATTTTCCACTACGGAGTGTGAAGGTAAATTGCGTTTTCCACAATATCTCTGCTTCTAAAAGTCTGATTTTAAAAAGTCTTCCGGCATCAGAAACAGCTCTTCATGGGAAATGTTTTTAATATAATTTTTAATTTGGGGGAAAGAATGGTTTGGCAGCCAGTGTTTATTTCTGTTTCTGATGTATTTGCATCAAAATCTGAACTTCTCAAAACTCATTTGAAAAAATGCTTTCATGGACTGATACTGCTCCTCTGGAAAACATTTTGAGAATACCTTCTGCTTTAAATAGTGCATAGTTTTCCCTCCAGAGGGCATAGATGTATTTCTTATTTTTGTCAATATCTCTGCTTCTAATAGTCCAATTTGAAAAATCCTTTCTTTATCGGAGAGCATTTCCATTGGGAAATGTTTCTCATATAGTTTAAAATTTTCCAGGTAATGCATAGATTTTACTCTAGGGGGTGTAAAGGTAAATATGCATTGACTTTGAATAACTTTGATAAATTGAATTCACATCAGAAAGGATTCAAAAGACATGCTCATTACAACTGGAAATTCGGTGTCATCTTTTATGTTTATTCAAATGTTTGGAAAGCACAAATACAAAACCCAAGAATGCAAATATCAAATATAACTAGAAATATGTATAAAACCATATGCTGCTTCTCATTGGTTACATATTACGAAAACCAGCTGAAAAGTCCACATTCAAGCCGGGCACATCCACACATGAACAAGGAACCCAAATAATCCAAATTTGGGCAGGGGCTGGGGTCAACCTAATGAAATAAAGCCGCAAATATGGTTTATGCTCAACTCTAATGCACCGAACCGTGAAAAGGTTCTTTGTCACAATGATAAAAGTTGTCACCTCTGACCTATATACACCATGGAATATATACAAGGAATGGTGCTGCTGTTACACGACTGAATGGATAGCAGATGAATGTCTATGTGCACCAAATGACATGTTACTTGTTTGAAGTCAAGTTTCACTTAGCTGAAACTCACTCTTTAAGGAAATTAGGGTATTAATACAGTTAAAATGATGCTTATGCTTGAGCCATGCCCTATTTCGAGAATTTCTTTTCAAGCTGTCTGTGTCACTTTAGAATATATAGCACATCAATGTTTTCCCACTGGAACACATTAAGAAAATGCTGACAACTCATTTGGAGTACACGGAGAACACAATTCTGGAAAATGCGTTCGCAGTGGCTATGACAGTGTTCCATGCTTTTGTCACGAAGTGTTCTGAATGTGTTATGTAAAAATGGTGTCTTTTATCATAAAACATTTTGTGCAAGGAGAGAGCATTGATAACACGTTCAGAACACATTGGGAACATATGAGGAATGCAGTAATCATGCTTTTTTGGAAACAGCTCTCTCAAAGTGCTACAAAAGTGTGTAATCTATTCCAAATGATTTGTTAGTTGGCATTTTCTACCTCAAAAGCTCACTTTGATTTTATAGTTATTGTGCTTAACATAAGAATTAATGAGTAACAGCTATGTCTTGTAATTTAAATTTGTACCTCTGATATTAATTCCACGTGTTAATCTAAAACAATATAATTTTCTTTCTTTTGAACGTTTGTCCCATTTTGTTGTGAACGGCACACGCATGTGCCACTTTGCTTTGTTGTCATAGAAACAAAGACCAATTTTTCACAGCTGCTGGTGTGTCGCCATCTCATCCAAATCATTCCAACATGATGCCAGAGATGTGTTACGTCACACAATCAACTCTTCTGAAACAGAAAAACGTTATGTCACGAAATTTGGTTCTACTTTGTCGTTCATAAACAACATCTTGAATTTTTCATTTAGAATCCTATCATATGAAATTTAATTTTAAGATTCCCCCTTTCAAACCTGAAATGATTATTTTAGATTGTCAAACCAGTTTCTTTTCCCATTTAAGTCTAAAAATTGAGAGTTCTAATAGAGTAGGTAACAGTGTGTTATTATTATTCCATGTGTATGCTGAAGAAATATAATTTGGGAACTTTCGTTTTCCATAAACTACGAAATTCTCAGAAAACAACTAAATTTTTTTCTGCAGAGTGTAACCAGGTATTCTATTATTTGTTTTTGTAGAAAAAAAATTTTTTTTTGTTTTTACACCAAAAGAAACAATGCGTGCTTTTTGCCTCTAATACATTTTTTGAGAGGTTTTGAAGGATGGGAACCACTGACAAGGCTTGCTTTCTAAGGTTAAAAAATATGGAAATATTGTGACTGGCTGTTGTTATTCGTTTTTGATATTTCAACCACTGCCTATAGAAGCATCTGATGTGTGGAGAACGAACATTGGGAAAATGTGATTGCTTGCCTGTTTTAATTGTCGAATCCCTGCCTCAACCAATAATTTTTTTATTATTGTTGTAATGTTCATGAAACATATTTTTACATTTGGACATCCCAAACAAAAAGAATACCTTGTTATTAAAAAATTACTCATCTAATTTTTCCTCGTCCTTATTGACGGGCTTTCACCTAGTCATTTATAATTGGTGTGTAACATACACAGTGCCTTCTGTAGTTCACTGAAATATATTTAACTTAAACCTTATTTCTGCATAAGTTATTTGTCTGTATACATAGTCTTATCAGAATAATATGACCACCTACCTAATAATGGGAATAACCACCCTCGGCCCGGATGACAGTGGTGGGTTGGCATGGCATGGATGCGTTGAGGCCCTGGAAAGTTGCCGGAGGCACATTTGCCCGTTCAGAGTGCAGCACAGCATGGAGGTCCCGTAAATGACATGGTTCTGGGTCGGCACGTTGAGCCTGTTGATCCAAATAGTCCCTTAAATGTTCTATGGGATTTAGGTTGGACGATTTCACTGGCCAAGGGAGAACGAAGACATCGCTGTCGTGTTCCTGGAACCAGTCACGCACCCCTTTAGCGACGTGGCAGGGTGCATTGTCCTGTAGGCAAACACCATCACCACCAGGGTAAATGTCCAACATGAAGGGATGCATGTGGTCAGCAAAATGGACAGGTAGCCTTTGGCATTCAAAGGCCCATCCAGTGGTACCAGCAGTCCCAGGTCATACCAGGAAAACATACTCCAGATATGCACACTGTCACCGCCAGCCTGTACTTGACTGGCAAGTGTGTCTGAATGTAGGTTCTCATGTGTCTGACACTGTATTTGCCACCGTCTGTCATTTCTATGGAGTAGAAACCTCAATTCATCGGAGAAGGCAACCTTTTCCCACTCTTCCACTGTCCAATTATGGTAGTCCTATGTGAACTGCAGGCATCGTTGCCAATGGACCTGGGTTAACATGGGCCCCTTGACGCAGCATCGACTCCCAAAGACCCATGCATAACAGAGTTCATTCTACTGTTATCGGGGGCACTTACCTGTGTGCTTCAGCGTTCATTTGTGTGGGCAATTGCTGCGCTATTGCTCATCGATTGCCCTTTACCAGTCGGTGGAGGTGATGTTCTCCTCTGGGGTCAATGCCTTTGGGGCTCCACAGTTAGGATGTTGGGAGGTACTTGGTGTGCCAGTCATCAGTTCTTGGTGCACCCTTACTACAGCACCTCGTGAACAGACCACGGAATCTACTGTTTCTGATACGCTTCCACCCTTGGCGCAGTAGTTGATGATCATTCCTTTTTGAACGTCCATCAGATCACTACCTCTGCCCATTGTGCTCACATTACGCAATATGGATGATTGTCCTGGCCTGCTGCTTATATCTCCATGTGGTCAACCTTGTCACATGCACTCTGTGATGCTCCTGGATGGGTACACTGTGATTTCAGGAGTGGTCATGTTATTCTGATACAACTGTGTATTTGTCTACTGAAATGTAGCATGACATTTAGGCTGACCTAAAGCTAAAATTAAACTAACAGTGGCTCTGCTTACACATTCGATGTATTTTCCCCCTGTGAAGACATAGCAGTAGACTTGTTCTGTGGCATTGGGAGACACCTAGGAACTGAAGTCCCTCGGCTTGGAATTATTCGGTTATCAGGGCCCCACTATCTAAACCATCTTGAATACTTCAAAATTTCTTTCGCGCACATTTAACATTTAAATTATGTTCAGTAGTTATGTTTTTTAATGTATTTTCTGATAAATAATATGCAACATAAAAAATCATTTTAACTTTTCTTCAAAGTATATTTCAAATGAAAATGTAACTCCTAAACACTTACCTGTCATACCACCAAGAAACTGTGCTTCTAGCGATGCATGCAGTCGACCAACCAGTTCACTATTCAAGTTTTTGAACACATGGGGGGAGGCATTATATAGTCAATGGACGTGAAAGAAATTGGCATTTTTATTAAACTATACTAAGTAAGCTTCATGCTCCAGACGATAGTGGTTACAGTTATTTTCTTAACTGTAGTCAAAAACATCTAATCCTAAAGAGGTGGTTTGCATACAGATCAAAGCTACACTCAATTTCCACTTCTGTATTGCAGCAACAGGCAGTTCCATTTTGTATATTACAGACAGCTTAAGCAATATAACTACAGCAGACAGTGAAAATTAAATATCAGTAAATCAGAACAATAAGCAAATATATGCTGATTATACTGTAATTCGGGACAGAATGGACATGAGGGCAAATGTGCAATATAAGAAAAATTAGGTACCCAGATTCTCTCGCGCAGGCAACAATTTGCAGTTTTTATTTGTATGACCACAGTTTCATAATTTCATGAAGCTGTGAAGGTATTTATGTAAGAAATATACAGAAAACACATTTATACAAAGCTTTTATTTTGTGGAACATACTGTGAATTTGTGTTTTCGAATTAAACAATATACAAGAGTCAGCTATGTTCATAAAAGAGTAGTAGGCAATGCGCGTAACTAACAAACAAATTAAGAAGATGGTAGTGTAGAACACACTAAGTTACGTATAAAAGTTTTAAGGCAAATATATTTCAGCCATTACTATGGCCTTCTTCATTGTGACTACAATTGGTTTTTCTGCCAGATTGAAAAGGTAAGTTTTTTAACGATAACTCCGGGTGACTTTTATACGTAACTTAGAGTGTAGAACACACTAAGTTACGTATAAAAGTTTTAAGGCAAATATATTTCAGCCATTACTATGGCCTTCTTCATTGTGACTACAATTGGTTTTTCTGCCAGATTGAAAAGGTAAGTTTTTTAACGATAACTCCGGGTGACGCGATGCAATGAGGGATTTCCAGATGTGTGGAGCAAAAATGGGGAGCTCAGAGTTGCAATTTTTGGAAAATAAAATTTTCAAACTTTCTCTAAACCTCAGAGCATATTGATTTTGGAAGGGAGCCAACTTTTTTGTATCGGACCAAAGTGGAATAGCAGAAGTGTCAGCCATGGTAAGTAGAGACAAGGAAGAGGAAGGTTCCCCAAATTTCACAACAGATTTGTGTTCCTGAAGTCTTGAGAGAATTTTCCAGAAAGAACTTCCAATGTACGCGGTTAATCCAACGTTAGTCTTGACCGGAATTTTATACACTCCAGGCAAAGAAAGCGGAGGTCTTGGGTCTCTGTCATTACGAAGGATAGCAGAAATTGAAGGAGAAGAACGAATGGCAAGTCTATATCCTTCTCTTTTGAAGATACTGATGAGCCTGTAGGCAGAAAGTTCGTGGTAAGGGATTGAGCTAGCAAACATTATTTCCTTTTTGGTGAAACAGGTTGAAGAACAACTACTGTTTTTTTCTTAGCATTTTGAATTAATTTAGAAACCAGGAGAGGGGGAAGGCCATGTTGAGTAGTGATCAAGCGGATGTTTGCTAATTCATTTTTTAGATTAGTTTCAGTGTTACAAACCAAATGAGCTGGATGAATGAGAGACTTGAGTGAGGGCTGACAGTTTATATTGGTGGAAGGTATGAGAATTGAAAGGAATAATGCTATTGGTAGAAACTGGTTTCGGTAGACAGAAGTGGAAAGAAGATTATTACATTTTGAGATGCTGACATCCAAGAAATTTATCTTGCCATCAATTTCTTCATTAATAGTGAATCTGGTGAAATTTGGGAAACCTTCCTCTTCCTTGTCTCTACTTACCATGGCTGACACTTCTGCTATTCCACTTTGGTCTGATACAAAAGAAGTTGGCTCCCTTCCAAAATCGGTATGCTCTGAGGTTTAGAGAAAGTTTGGAAATTTTATTTTCCAAAAATTTCAACTCTGAGCTCCCCATTTTCGTTCCATACATCTGGAAATCCCTCATTGCATCATGTCACCCAGAGTTATCGTTAAAAAACTTACCTTTCCAATCTGGCTCCAAAACCAATCGTAGTCGCACTGATGAAGGCCATAGTAATGGCTGAAATATATTTGCCTTAAAACTTTTATATGTAACTTAGCGTGTTCTACACTACCATCTTCTTAATTTGTCAGCTATGTTACTAATAAAAAAATTAAATATGAAAATGCTGAAGTATATGTCTGATTTTAGTGTTTTGCTTATTTTGTGAGTTCAGTTATTTTTGTGCAAAATTTGTAACTTACATTATTCATCACAAAAAATTGCAATTTTGAATTTAGGAGTATAATAATATTTCGCATCCCATGGTCTCCATCTCGTATTATTGGTTCTTTGAAACAACTATCCTGCTCCTCAGTATCAAACAGTGTCACATAGAAACCCTTTTTCAGATATGGTCATAATTCATTTTTTTCATAATCATATTCCATAATTCATAATTCCATAATGTGCCAGTTTTGTTCTCGTATAGTGGCTCATATTATGTGGGCCTCTTTGCATTTTACTGTTGCAATACTGAATCAAGTGTATCTGTTCTCAATTAAATGATCTAAATCAAAAACAACTCGCAATTTAACACTAGCTGCATCTTTTTTTGTTAGCTCACTGTACACGTGTTTATTGGCCGATTCATATGAAATTTGGAATTGAAGGGGTTTTCCATATGCTAAATGGAATGCACATAAAATAACATACTCTTACATGGAAAAGTTCGGAGGTAGAGAGCTAATTAGCATGCTTTTTCACATTATGTGATAGTTCCCTTTAAATGCTTTCCAATAGTACCTTAATTGTTTACATGCGACAAATGGTTCCAGAGGGGGAGGGGGGGGCTCGATTTTAATTTTGACGTCTGTACATATGTATCATTAAACTGTTCCCTGAGATTCAGAGGTTAGATCTTCAAAGAAAGTCCGTCTGCCACATTAATGTTCAACTGATTGAACTGGATTTTGCTTACTATTGATGTATCAAATTTCTCAATTTAGAGTGATCTCCACACACAGCTCAAGCTTCACTGACATTCATCACATAGATCTCACACCAGCCCCTTTGTACTTCATACTCAGTCTTCTTATCACACAAACATACCTGAACCTGATCCTCCCATAATTTTCTTGGCCTTCCGCTACCTTTCTTTTCTACCACTTGGGGTGAAGAAATTCTTCTAGTAAGCATCTCATCACTCATTCTTTTGACATGGCTAAACCGCCTAAGAATATTAGGCACTACCTTAACTGACAACATTCTGCCTCACCTTACACAACTGCAATTGATCTTCATTCCCCACATTATCAGAACATGTCTTGCCACAAACGCCTGTAAGTAACACATCTCACCAGCACACAGATGACCCCTATATTCCTTCTGCAGTATCCGGATTTCACTGCCGTGTATTAGAGTAGGAACAATTATACTTTCATATACAGGCATTTGGGACTTTTTGAGAACCCATCATTCCTGTGAAATTTTAAGGTAGTTATAACTTTCAAAGAAGAATTCACTTACAACCTAACTTCTCCCTCTGGTTTGCTTTCTGTGTCAAACATGCTTCCTAAGTATACACACCTGATCAATCTCTGTGCCATTTAGACTTATATTGCATTCAGTACTAACATTTCCCCACTCAAAAACCATAACTTTGTTTTTTCCTGTATTTATACTCAATTACCTATTCCAGTAACAACAACAACGACAACAAAAATACAGCAAGGAAATTAAATGTGTTAAAAGAGTTGCCAAACCTTATGGATTTCATGTTTCAGATATTAAGAAGTTCTATGAAATAAAAGAAGAAATGTAACCCAAACAAAAATAAAAACACAAAATTTCCAAAACATGTAAAGCTTGAGGTACCAGCTAGTTCCGTGTGACATTGGCAAAAAGACCCCAACTCACTGGGTTTTGTTCCAGAATCCATAGGTTGAATGACCATCTGGAACTGTCAGCTGTGGGCTAATCCCCCACACTAGTGTACTTACCTGATTAAAAAGATGTAAAGAAATCAATATCCGGACTCTAGTGTGAGATATGGTGAGCCTACCACACTTGAGAAGGATGGTCCACCACAGAATCAACCTAGAACTGGAAAAAGGCGAATCAGAAAGAGATCTTGTCAGAGTGAGTAAGATTGGTGTATGAAATACTAAAGGTATAGATGACAAGATGAACGAGGTGATTAAAGAGATGAATAAGTATAGTTTGGATGTGCTGTGTGTAAGTGAAACCAAAAAGAAGGGAATTAGGATAGAAGTGAATGGAACGGTGAGTGTGGGGTCCGCAGTATTGGATAATGTGAGAGGAAAGGCTGGTGTAGGTGTGATTTTAAGTGAAAAGATGAAGAACAACTTGATTCACTATAGCTGCATAAGTGAGAGAATTATTTGGATTCATTTGAAAGTGAAACTTCAGAGAATAGTAATTGTTGTAGTGTATGCTCCTTGTGACTCAGAACCTTCTGATAGGAAGGAAAATTTCTGGAATAAGCTAAAAGCTGTTTTGAGCTAGTGTGATGCCAAAGAGGAAGTTATTAATAGCAAGTGATTTCAATGCTAAAGTAGGTGTGCAGAATGCAATTTCTGACCATATTCTGGGTAAGTTTAATGATCCATGTGGGAATGATAACAGTGGAAGACTAATTGAACTTTGCATTGAGAATGGTTTCTGTGTATTTAATACCTTTTTCAACCACAAGTATATTCACACATATACTTGGAAAAATCATACTCTTGGTCAAAAGCGTGTGATAGATTTTGTTGTCTACGATCAACGTCTGAAACACTTAGTTGTTAATGACTCATGTGATAAGAGGTGCGGATGTTTGTTCTGATTATTACTTGGCAGTGTCATGAGTGAAACTGAATGTTGGTTGGAGGAAAAGGAATAGGAAGAGGCCCAGGATGGAAATAATAAAGGTTGAAAGGCTTCCTGAAGATCATCAGCGTTATTCTGATGAACTCAGAAATTGACTGATGGAGTTGAAGTCTTGTGAGAGGGATGTAGAAAAGAAGTGGGAATGTTTTAAGTACTGTGTTGTCACTGCTGCTGAATAGGTATGTGACACCTCAATAGTGGGTAACAATAGAGGTGATGCTTGGAGGAATAGTGAGATTGAAGAGGCAGTAAAGAGAAAGAAGGAAGCTTATTTGGGGATGTTGCAAGGTAGAGTTTCTGTGGATGAATATCGCTGTAAGAAGCGTGAAGTCGCAGTCGCTAAGCTGGTTTGCCAGAGTAAGGCAGAAGATAGGAGGAAGAAGGTGGAAAGGCATGAATTGGCTTTTTGGAGATACAGGAAAACTTTCATGTAGTACATAAACTCAAGAAAAATAGGGGAAACAAAGTTGTAAGTTGTGTGAAGAATAGGATTGGGGAAATGATATGGGAGCCATTGAGTTAAGTGAAAGATGGGGTGAATACTTCTGTGAGTTGAGTTATTAGATCAGGAAAGCAAATGTGATTCTGAGGCAGATGCAGTTGATGATGTCACAGTGAAGGATGGAAGCACAGGAGGGATCTCAAGAGAAGAGGTGTGTAAAGCTCTAAAATCTCTTCAGAATGGTAAGGCTCCGGGAGTTGATGGCATAACTGCTGAGATGTTGAAATATGGTGGCGACACTGTAATTGACTGGTTAACTGAATTTTTCCAGTTTTGGTGGGTGTTAAGAATGGTCCAATGGGATTGGAAGGATGCTATCATTATTCCCTTTTATAACGGAAAAGGTGGTCAGACTGACTGCAAGAACTGTCATGGTATTGAAAATGAAGTCAATATTTCATCCAATGTTTTATTTTTTAGCAGCTCAAAAAATAGAAACAAGTAGATCCTCTTCAGGAGTTATTGCGTCATGCTACTTCCACAGGTCTGGCGTCCAAGCCTGGTGGATTTTCCATCCAGCATGGATGTTGATGTTGCCTCCTTGTGTCTTGTAAATTTCCAGGGATTCCTCTAATTTCCGGATAATTGCATGGGATTGATGTTTGATCACTTTTAAGGAGTCCCAGTCCATTTTGTGGCCAGTTTGTTGTATGTGCCTGTCTAATCCTGTTTTATTTGAGATGGTTTAAAACTCAGGCTTCACGTGACAATAACACATAAACATATAAAACAAGCGAAACACACAGTCACATATGGTAAAAGGTTCGTTTAGCGGTAGCTTTCGGTCATCCTATAACCTTGATCACCTGCGATCAACTGAATAGGCTGGTTGCCAGAACTACAATTTGAAGTTGGGGTGTTGGAAATGTTGCCAGATTTTAGAAGAGAGATCCAAATAAATGGGATTTGGTGAGGTATCTCTGAATTGCAGTTTTTGGTGAACAAAATTTCAATGCTCTCTTGGAAATGCAGAGATGCCTTGTTGATGAATGGGGCAACTTTTTTGGTTTCTTTCCAAATGGGAACTGCAGAGGTGTCTTCAAGGGTTGGTGCAGATAAAGCTGTCTTTGGAAGACGATTGGAAACATCATTTTTGTGTTCACCAAGTCTTGTTTTGATGCTTCGGTATGTGCTTCCAATATACACTGAGAGACCAGAGGAAGTTGAAATGGGAATAGCATACATAAACTCCAGGGGTGTTCAAGGGTGAGAGAGGATCCCTGTCTTTAAGCAGGCACATTATTGCAGAAGGGTTTGGTTTCACTGTGAAAGTGTAGCCCATAGCTTTGAAAAGTTTACACATCTTATAAGAGAAGGATCCATGGAAAGGGATGGAACCAATGAATGGTGGTTTTTCCATTATTATTGGTGAAAGAGCAGACAGATTTTTCAAGTGGGAATTTTGGAGGAATTTTTGAATTGTAGAAGGTGGGAACTAACGGGCTTCGGCAATTTTCTTTATGGTGTCAATTTCTTCATTGAAGGAAGATTCATCAACAATCCTGGCACGATTGACATAAGTTTTAAAGGCTGCAAATTTGTGAGCAGTTGGGGAGTGGGATGAAAATGGGATTATGTTTGCTATTGCAGAGGGCTTTCTGTAGACAGATCTGTTGAGATGATTCCCTTGCCTTGCCAGGTGGACATCCAAAAAGTCAATGCCTTGCTGTGATTCTTCATTGATGGTGAATTTTATTGATGGGAACTTTAGAGAAATCTTTTCAAGAAGAGATTCAAGGTCAGTTCTATTGTGTGGCGAAATTACAAAAATATCATCAACATATCGAAGCAAAATGGAAGGTTGTAGATTGTGTTCCATGACTATGTTTTTTTCGATATGTTACATGAAAACTTCAGCCAGAAGTGGAGAGAGAGGTGAACCCATCGAAAGTCCTTCTTGCTGGCAGTAGTATTTGTTGTTGAACTTGAAACAATTAAGATCTGTCAGAGTTCGAAGGCAGTCACATACAGGTCTTTTGTTAGTGGGCCAGAGAGTGATTGGTTTTCTTTGAGCAATTGTACTAGCAGCATATGAGAGCAGAAAAGAGGGACTGAAGGAAAGAGAGAGACTACATCCAGAGTGAACATTTTGTCAGAGGGTTCAATGCTAGGAGGGAGTTTTCTAATGAACTCTTTACAAAGGATGGCTGGAGGTGAGATGTTTACATTTTTCCACAATCCTCCTTTCAAGGTTACGGGTGGGAGAGAAAGTATATTCCACGAGTGGTCGAAGTGGGAAACCAGTGTTATGAAGTTTAATCTGGAAGAATAAGCGTGGAGTTCGGAAATGTAGTGGTGTAAAATCTCCAACAAAGGTCTTTAGAGTGGGTTTTTTGTTGAGTCTTTCAACTGCAGTTTTAAGTTTGGGGGTGGTATCAGATTTTAGAACCTTGCAATTTGAAGTTGAGAGGAAAGATTCAGCTTTTTCATTGAGAACAGTTTTGGAGATAATGACAGGGCAGCCAGTTTTATCAGCTTTACAGATTGCAAAATTCTTTTCATTCATTAGATTACTGATTTCTTTGAGGAATGAAGAAGAATACTGCAGGGGTTTCTTTTCCACTTTTGCAAGATAGAGTATTGCCTTGGCACGGAGAACTGGTTGAACTTCTGGTTTAGTACGGTGAACTGCTGCTTCTAGCATGGAGATCGTGGCTTTTAGATAAGTTTCAGGAGTGAATTTTGGTCCAAGGGAAAGGAAGGCTTCTAGTTTGGGAGGAAGTGAAGTATCCGAAAGATTCACAAGGGGGGGGGAGACGACGGACTTGCAGCTGTGGGAGAAGGTTTGACGATTTCGGAGATGCGTATCATAAAGATATCTAGCAAAGATGAATGGGTTTGGAAACTTAGTGCTTGGTATTCGGAATAGGCAGCGGGGTTATCTACAACGAAGAAACTTAATGCGCTGATAGACGAAATGAAGGTTAAAACTGAAAGAAAAACCGAATACCCCGTTTTTTTTAACCAGTCATCCAGAGAGCTAACATACAGCGAAAAAGCGGTGTTACAAAGGAGAAAGAAATATGCATTCCCACAAAAAACTCTTAGGACAGAAGTATACATTCCAATTTTGGAAAGTATCGTACAGAAGGTACCACCAGGACAGGCTAGCGACATGAGATTCAAACTGTTCAGGATAATGCTTAAAGAATATAACTGTAAGCAAAGAACGAACTACAAAGTCGATAAGCTGAAATACGACAGACAACAGCTAATTAACCTGAGCAAAGACGTGTCGATCAAATTTTGCGAAGCCGACAAAACCGGGCAAATCATAATCTTGGACACAGAAGATTCTAATTACAAGATGCAAACTGCGATTTCCTAGTTACAATGTGAAAGAACAGACACAGATCCAACGGACAAGCAGCTAGCTTTTCTTGCAAACCTAAGAAACCATAGCACCTTACCTGAAGAAATTAAAAAAGCAAACCCACCAATGGGAGCGGGGATGCCCACTATTTTCTCAAAGATTAAAATGCACAAAGAAAATACCCCACTCAGACTTATTCTGTCGAAAAAAAACTCACCCCTCATTAACCTGGAAAAAAAGATCTACAAATATCTATCCACAAAGATAAAAACGAGCCAATGTACGCTGAAGAACAGCTACATGTTCATCGATAGGCTCAAGGTTATTAATCAAAACCTGGAAAATGTAACGATGGCATCAATGGACGTGAAAGCGTTATACCCAAACACACCGGTAGAACTGGCTATTGAGATAATTATGGAACAACTCAAAAGCAGAAAAGAGCTAAGCATAACCCAAATGAACGAACTAAAAACAACCCTATATTTCATCAAAGAGAACAACATTTTCAAATTTGGAAATAATATATACAAGCAAACGCAGGGAGGCCCGATGGAATCATCGCTATCAGCCATATACGCAGAAGTTACGATGACGTACTTAGAAGAAAAAATCGTACAAACCATGCAAGAAAAACCAATAATGTACGCAAGGTATGTATGTAGACGATATCATAATCATCTCTAAGCTAAAAAACGGAGCTACAAGAGCTGGCCCGTAAGTTCACGGAAATATGTAAATCAATTGAACTAACGCTAGAATATGAAGTAGACAACGGTCTGCCATTCCTTGATGTGATGGTAAAAAAAAAAAAAAAAAAAAAGTTTGAATACTCAGTATTCAGGAAACATACATATATACCAGTAATAATACCATACACATCGCACCATCCAAAGGTGCATAAAAAATAGCGTTATTAACCTCATAAGGAGAGCCTACACGCACACCTCTAATAATAGGCTTAAGAACCAAGAATTGGAATTCATCTTAAAGATCGCGCATGATTATAAGTACCCAAATAAATTAATAAAAAAGTGGATCAATGAAAAAAAAATAAAATAAAGAATCGGAGGAAGGAAAGCCGAAGAGGAAGAAATATGGATAAGGAAGTGAAATACATAAGAGCCTTACCATACATAGAAGGTGTCAGCCAAGAAGTTGACAAGCAATGTGCGAAATACAATCTAAAACTAGGGATGTCTGTGAACACATTAAAGAATATGACGGTGAACAAAAAAACTGGGGAAGAAATGCTTGAAGAATCGGGAACGTACGAAATCCCTATAGCACACTCCCCCCAATATCATACATAGGGAGCACAAAAAACAGGTTAAAAAAAGGCTGAAGCAACGTATCACCTACTGGCAAAAAAAAAAAAAAAAAGAAAAAGAGGCAAAAACGGCGCTAGTACAGTTCTGTTTGGAAAACAAAATGTTCCCGAAATTCGACGAACTAAAATTGCTAAAAAGAAATAAAAAATCAGAAAAACGATTGAGGATGGAAGAAGCAATTTTAATATATAAAAATAAAAATAGAGTATGTAACCAGAACGACCCGAGCACGTTGTCTAACCTATGGAAAGAACTTATTAGACAAGAAAAATAGCAAAAAAAAACGAAAAAAAAACAAAAAACAATACAACAGAAAAGGAGGAAAGACAAAGATAGAAGAAAGTAAAGGAAAACAAACAAGATAGCGTATTTAAAATATAAATATATATATATCCAAAGAGGAAACATAGATACAGGGTAGAAACGATCAAGCTGTGTATCCGAGACGAACGAAGAATGGCAACAGGAATTAGCAAACCCCAGTAAGCGAGAAGGCACCCGCAGCAAAGGTGCAAAATCACCACGCTCCTGAAGATGCCCAAAGGTTGGGCGAAAAATTTAGAGCAAAGAAAATGTTAAAAGTTGGTATTAACGGAACCTAATCGAAGTTTAGTGAAGCAAACCTGCATTAAACGAGAATAGCGCCAAGAACAGCTATACCTGAAACGGACGATTGGAATGATAACATCAGCGACAACCGGACCACGTGCAAGAAATGTAAAGTCAAGCAAGATAGAAATGCAAAGGTAAGCAGCATATCTAGCTGAAATATCTATTTTGATGAACGTATGCAAGTTCAAAGGACAGTAGTTTTCTGATGATATCAGAATTAGAACTGCGAAGATTGTATGGGTGTTTAGGATGTGCTGTCTGTAAAACCGCCAGGAATATGAACGTTTCAGAACTTTTAACTGGTGCAAGGCTTTCTAAGGAGTGGATAGATTGCAAAGTTAGATCTACGGCTGACGATAAGAAGAAGCAAAATACGGCTCTAAGGGAAAAAATAAAGGAGCACAGAGAAAGTCACGCTCATAAAGAAGCTTCTAAAATGAACGCAAAACATTCTGAAGGCGTCTTTGAAAATATTGTTGAAAAAATAAATAAAATAAAGTGGACAATACTTACAAAATATTCAATATCGCACATTTCATTGAAAAGAACAATAGTCCTTTTGCCGATTTTCCTGGTTTGATTGATATTCAAAAGAAAAACGGCACTGAGATGGGGAGGATATTGCAGTCTAGGAAGACATGTACGGATATTTGCGATTCTATAGAAAATGGTATGCGTAAAAAGCTCTGTGAAGAAATCGTCTCCCGAAATATAAAATTCGGTTGATGAGTGTACAACTGTAAGCCAACTCTCAGTACTCGTCACCTGCATAAGAATGTCCATAGATCCTGATGATATAAATGTCCAAACTCAATTTTTTGACTTGGTTGAATTACACGATTTGAAAGCAACAGCAATAACTGAATCAATTATGAACTGCTTGGTGAAGTACTTTCCAATAGAGCTTATTTAAAATAATCTGATATCTTTCACTTCCGATGGAACTGCAAACTTCGCAGGTTCCATATCTGGTGTCGCTCAACAGCTTAAAAAAATTCCCGAACTTATTATATGGCACTGTGCAAATCACAAGTTAGAACTTGCTGTCGGGGACGTAATTAAAGAGGTTTACGGCATACAGAGTTTTAAATCGTTTTGCGATAAATTATACTCTTTGTATCACGCTTCACCAAAGAATGCTTGCGAGTTGCATCACTATGCTGAAGAAATTGCAGTTCTGTTTTCTTCAACCGGGAGAGTTCTTGGAACAAGATGGGTCGCATCTAGTGAGCGAACAGTATCTGATGTCTGGAATATGCTTCCAGCCTTGGCTTTGCATTTGAAAGCTACATCTGCTGATGCTTCAAGGGATAGTAAAGAAAGAAGCATGTTTTCTGACTTACTGAAAAGACTTACGAGCACATGCTTCCTGGAAAATTTGGCACTAATGAAAACCGCCTTAAAGGGACTTAGTTCATTGTCACTGCGTCTTCAAGGAAATTCTGTATTGTTACCAGAAGCACATTCGCACATTTCCCTTACAGTAAAAGTTTTCCAAGGTTTAGCTGATGGTGGTTTTGACGAATTTTATTTAGTAGCATCAGATGCCGTAAAAATTATGGTGTTCAAAGAGGTGGACTTACATTCAAGGGGATATAAATCTGACGGGAAAATAAACCGTGTTCAGTTTTTTCGGAGTGTTGCCAACAATTTATCTGCCAGATTATTCAGCAGCGAGGACATTGTAAAACAACTTCAGGTTTTGTATCCGTCTTTTTGGCCGACCGACATAGATATTTTATATGGGGAAGGAGAGGTTCTAAGTTAATGCCGAACATTCGGATTGGAGGAAGAAAGGAAAATCATTGAAGAGTTCAGACATTTCAAGGAAACCAAAAAAGTTTCACATCATTTAAAAGACTTATTAAAATCTGTTGCTGCGGTTGCTATATCAACAGCTGAGTGTGAAAGAGGTTTTAGCACCATGAATTTGATAATAACTGATTTAAGAAATGCTTTAAACGTTACACACGTCAGCAACCTGATGTTCATAAAAATAAACGGACCTCCTTCAAAGATCTTCAATCCCGAGCCGTACGTACGGAAATGGTTGAGTGACGGAAGGAGAAATGCAGATTTTTTGGCTTGCAGAGAACGTGAAGAAAAGATGCAAGAAGACTTGTTGAAACAAAAACTTTGGAGATTATTTTAGGAGATGAGTTTTTTTTTTTCAAATCGAAGTTATAATAGATATTGCAGCTAAATAAATGGATATTTCAGACAAAGCCGAATTTTTTTACTTTGCCACCCCATATACAGTAGTTACTTACATATCTCTGCCTCAAATACGAGCGGACGTTTTTTCTCCGATGTTTGTTATTTGAGGACACCTCCAAAAAGGGTGATACCTTTAATTGCATCGGCACACATTCGCGTGGTCTTTCTAATAAGAAACGTACTTCTGAATAAAGAAAACAGCTCTGACTTTAGCTAAATGTGACTATTTCATTTTAAAGTTTAATAACGAAATTTCCTTATATGGTTTTATGTATACAGCAAATGGGTTTGCGAATATTAATTTTTTAATGCATTCACATGTACCATTGTAGTGTTGTCGCCAAAACCTGTCGAAACTGCGTTAAGCCTTTTTGACGAATTCTGACTATGGAGTCAGAAATAGACAAAACGTTGCGACGTCATTTTGACGGGTTTTAGCGACAACACTACAAGTTGTACATTGCGTTCCGGCAGCAAAAAATTTCCATTTCCACCACTGCTACTAGGTCAGATAAAAGTCATCTGCTATGTAATCTATTATTATAGATTACATTAGATTACATAGCAGATGATCTTTCTGACCTAGTAGTGTTTCATGATTATAATAAAGAAGGAACAATAGACCTTTATGAACTTACAGTGTTTGCTCTAAACAACATTTTTTTTTCAATTCCAAGACTGCTTCTATAAGCAAAGATGTGGGTTAGCCATGGGTTCTTCATTAGCACCTCTCCTAGCAAATTATTACGTAAGTAAAATAGAAGAGGCCTTCCTATTGAAGCCTTCAATTTTCTGCATGTATACTAGATACATGTATGATATCCTTTTCATCATAGATCAAGATTCAAGTGGATACTCATTAAAAATTCTAGAAGGATTTTACTCCCAAGATGAATCTCTAAGATTCACTTTAGAAGAGGAAAATGAAAATAAGCTAAATTACCTAGACATTACTTTGAAGTGGGAAGGAAAATATATTACCGCAGAATTATACAAGAAGCCTACAAATACAGGAAAAATGTTAAATTATAAATCAGATCGCCCTAATCATATAAAGAAAAATATAGCTTTACAATTTAAAGAAAAAGTTGAAAAGCTGAATTCATCTTCAGAAGCTAAGGAAAAACATAAAAATTAGTTAAAATCAATCTTATTAGAAAATGATTACCCTTCAAAAGAAATTCGTCAACTACTGAAAGAAAATCCTACTAGGAACAGAACTGGCACTACAGACAAAAATAAAGAGAAAACTGAATATTTATTTACAAGAAAAGTCACTTACCAAAAGGGACTGTATGAAAAACTATAGAAAATTAGCACTAAATATAAAATTAGGTTAGCTCCAGGTTTAAATAACAAAATTAAAAAATACTTACTGTCCCTAAAACAAAAAGAAGAAAATCTTTTACTCCAGGAAAGAGACATTTATAAAATCGAGTGTTCATGTGGATTACCATATATAGGAGAAACAGAGCAAAGGTTAACCACCAGAATTAAAGAACACAAAGCAGCAATAAGGAACATCTCAAATAAAACAGGATTGGACAGGCACATACAACAAACTGTCCATAAAATGGACTGGGACTCCTTAAAAGTGATCAAACATCAATCCCACGCAATTATCCGGAAATTAGAGGAATCCCTGGAAAATTAAAAGACACAAGGAGGCAACATCAACGACCATGCTGGATGGAAAATCCACCAGGCTTGGTCGCCAGACCTGTGGAAGTAGTAAGACGTGAGAACTCCTGAAGAGGATCTAGTGTATAGATCAAAAATTTGAGAGGTAATGTACCTTAATAAATTTATCCTCAATAATTTCCATTAAATATTTATAATACTGAAAGTAATAAGAGGAAGCCATGAAGTCATTAATTATTAGAAATATGAACAACTATAATAAACAACAAATATTGCTTTTGCAGGTTGTACCGAGCCTGAGAAAAGAATGTATGAAGAGTTTTTAAACCGTTTTGGCACATTCACATATATATATATATTTAATGATTGATTTTTCAAATTACATATATTGAATATAATTTCTGGGTTTTAATTCTGCTTTTGTTGTTTAGTTGTCAAGGTACCAGGAGCCATACCCTCGACCAGAATCACCCACTGAAGAAGAAGCTATCAATCAGGCGAGAGAGTATGCTACCACCACAACTCGGCTAGCTTTCTTGCAGAGACATATGCGCTTAGAACAGGTACTCATTGTCAAATGTAATCAGTTGAGATATGGTTACTCTTTGATATTTATAAAGATTTTTGCTTTAAACATGCATAATCTGCAAATTGTTTATTATAAGGAGCAGAAATGTATCAGAGCTATAAAAAAAAAAAAAAAAAGCAAAACAAGCAGACAAACCATGTGAAAACTTTAAGATATGAGAAAAGTACCATCTCAAACATTGCAAGCCGCTAACCTTTCGAGTGCAGTTGAGAGTTTTACATATTGTTGTTCTAGGTCTTGTTTGGCAACAGCAGTGATATGGACTGTGGAAGTAAATGTGGAGATGTTTAAAGAACAGCATGACATGATTTGCTATGATTTTAAAGGTGCTGTAAATGAAAATAAGTGAATGCAATATTTGCAAAAGATCTTGGTGAGTGTCCTTGTGCTGCCATGCTTTAAAAGAATTTGAGAAAGTAAATATGTCACGAAGGAACAAGGTATGTTAAAGACCCCATCCAGTGGTGAACCCCTTCCGTTCCTTCAAAATACATATAACTGTTGTGGAAAGGATTGTTGAAGTTGATTACTGATGAGCTGATATTAATAAAATGACAGAGAGACCTTCAATATATGTTCCTAAGCTGCATCTACCTTTTATTTTTATTTTGGCAAAGTCCATTTCTTCATGTAATTGGAAAACACATTTTGTAAAGTACCATTTACAAATGGCATATATTGCACTTCTCCATCTCTTTTTGTTGTCATGCCAAAGTTACTGTTTTCAATGACTGCATATTGTTATTGGGTGTCACTGGTGTATATCTATGAAGTATACACTGCTGTATACCTATGATTAGAGCAGCAATTTTTTCATGGGAAAAAAAGGCAAAATTGGTGGGGCTGTCGTGCAGTAAAATGTGGAATTTCGCAAAATACCATATTTCCTCAAAAATTCAGCTTTCAGGTTGTTTCCCCACGCTTTGTATATGTACGATGTGTGGTCTATCTCAAAAGCAGTTATATTCAATTTAAAAGGTATTTTATACGTATTAATGCACTGAAATATTGCCTTGCTGACTGCTTTAAAATTTACGGATTCCAAAGTGATGCACTGGAGGAAGATTCCATTCAAAGAAGTTTCAGCATTCCGTTCAGCTGATGGAACAGCAAGAATATTCAAAATGTGCCTATCTTCTGAATCAGTTGTTTCATCTACAATGCTTATACCCGATACTGATTTAAAGAGAAAAAAATCTTTCACTTGTTGCTTGTGAATATCATATATTTTTGGCAAATAACAGTTCTGAATCCAATGTACATTTGGAATAACAACAATATCTTTCAATGAATTTTCCAAGTAATGTTTTAATGTAGGGTTATCCAGTTTAAGAAGTGGGATGTCAGCTGCACAAAAGGCACCAGTTAATTTCAAAAGTTCAGTTGAACAGTGCTGTTTTTGTTTAGTTATTCTTCCGCTAGAAGGCGTACAGTTATATCATGTTTCCTTCCAGATGTCTCTTCTTTCAACTGTTCAATTTCAAAATCTCTGTTTCTGATACCTTTCTTGTGCTATGGGAAACTTACTGTGCACCGTTTGTTAATTTTCATACCATACTTTTTTGCCACTGGTGGAAGTAAGTGGCTGATGGTTTATAAGTAGCTGATTTTTTGTGGCTTATTTTGACCTTTACTGAAGTTTGCTAATGAATATACTTTATGTAAAAATTTGCCATAAAATCAGATTGCTTTCTAATATCAGAAACTTAAATCTGGTTGTTTCTTACTATTTTCTGAGCTAACTAATCACTTTTCACCTGCTGTCATTAGTTTTCTAATCATGCCCAGTTAAATTGCCATGATCACTGAAGAATGCAGCTGTGCACATAGTCCTTGGATTTAAGGGCTTCCCGTTCTTTTCTTTCATTTCATTTTGGAAATTTTTGTGCATACTTTAGTTGCTGATGAGCACATATTTAAAATATAGCTAGAGCATCAATATTAGAAACTCGAGCATCAATATTATGTTGAATATTCCTTCCCTAAATGAAATGTAACACAAATCCTTGCTCCTGTGAGTATTTGTTTAAGAAATAATAATCCCTTTGTTCCTTTGAAAAAGTTTCAAATCTGTTGCCTTTCCTTATTTTAAATTTCCAATGTAAGCATTATTTAAAAAAAAAATGAAATATGAATAATGCTTTGCACATTGTGTGGTATATGAAAGCATTTCAAGAGTAATGCCACATTTATGTTCTAACTGTAGATTTTCTACCTCTATATTTTTTAGTTTTATGTTTTTTTTTATTCTGTAATTTTCTTCAATAATTGAACTGAAGCCAAAGTAAAAAAAATAAGTTTTTCTCAAAATCAGTATAGTAAAGTGTATATAGAAGTTTTGTAGAAATTAAACCTCGTTACATTTTAAGTGAAAGTTTTGGTATTTCAGTATTTATCTGTGATTCTGAGTTTCTTATTATCTGTAACAAACCTCATTTTCAACAATGCATTCTGTATTAAGTTTGCTCAAGCATGTAGGGAGTTGTTTGTTGTAGGTTACAGGTTGAACAGACTTATGGTTTCACTGTATTTTAAGTTAGTTTGGATCGTATGTCCTGGGAAAAAGTCCAAAAGTCCTGGAAATGTCCTGGAAAAGTCATGGAATTCTGCGATTCAAAAAGTGTATGAACCATGCTCCCAGTAAAAATACTGATTCAATAATAGGTTTCTTGCTTCTCCATAGCCTTGTTCTTCAGCCACTGAATATTTATTTGGTATGCAACTTTGTATGCTGAAGAGTGAAAAGTGTTCAGAAAAACCCTGTGCCTCTTTAATGGTTATATGTCAGTTCATCGACTACGTCAATTTGTCGTATTTAGAAATTTTGGTTACATACAAATTGCATGCAGAAAACGTACAATTTTGGTTGTCTTCCATCATGATCATATTTATAAGGTTTGGACACCCAGACATGTTAGTAATATTATTCTTTTCCTTTGGCACTAAAAATAAATTAATATGCCTAGGCCTAGGCCTTTTTAACAGTTTTTATTCCATCGTGCTCATATTCATAAGATTAACACACCAAGTCAAGTTAGTATTATTGCACATTTACTTAAGCATTAAATATTAATGCCTAGGCTTAGGCTTTTTGAAAGTTTTCTTCCATCGTTTTCATATTCATAAGATTTAGACACCAAGTCAAGTTAGTATTATTGCACTTTTACTTAGGCATTAAATATTAATACCTTGGCCTAAGCCTTTTTAACAGTTTTTATTCCATTGTGTTCATACTTACAAAGTTTAGACACCAAGTCAAGCTAGTATTATAGCACTTTTACTTAGGCGTTAAATATAAATAAATAAAGCCTAGGCCTTTATAACAGTTTTTATTCCATCGTGCTCATATTTATAAGGTTTAGACACCATGTCAAGTTAGTATTATTGTGCTTTTACTTAGGCATTAAATATTGATAAGTAAGACCTAGGCCTGGGCCTTTTTAACAATTTTTACTCCATTGTGCTCATATTCATAAGATTTAGACACCAAGTTAGTACTATTGAGCTTTTACTTATGCATTAAATATTAATACCTTGGCCTAAGCCTAGGCCTTTTTAACAGTTTTTATTCCATCCCATTCATATACATAAAGTTTAGACACCAAGTCAAATTAGTATTATTGCACTTTTACTTAGGCATTAAATATTAATAAATAGGCATCGGCCTCTTTGACACATTTTATTTTGTCATGCTCATTTTCGTAAGGTTCGGACATAAAGTCCACTTAAGTAATATTGCGCATTTACTTAGGCATTAAATATTAATCAATAGTTCTTTGGTCCATGCCTTTCTGACAGATTTTGTTCAAGTGTATGAAATATTTATTCTTAAGTGAAAGTGAAATATTATTAACTTGACTTGATGCAAAGCTTATAAATATGAGCACGACGGAATAAAACTGCTAAAAAGGCCTAAGCCTAGGCCAAGATATTAATATTTAATGCCTAAGTAAAGGCACACTAATACTTACTAAGCCTTGTGTCTAAACATTATGAATATGAACACAAGCAAATAAAAACTGTTTCAAAGGCCTAGGCTAAGGTATTCATATTTAATGCATAAATAAAAATGCATTAATACTAACTTGACTTAGTGTCTAAACCTTATGAATATGGACACAATGGAATAAAAACTGTTAAAAAGGCTTAGACCAAGGTATTAATATTCAATGCATAAGTAAAAGTGCAATAGTACTAACTTGGTGTCTAAATCTTATGAATATGAGCACAATAGAGTAAAAATTGTTAAAATGGCCCAGGCCTAGGGCTTATTTATTAATATTTAATGCCTAAGTAAAAGCGCTATAATACGAACTTGACTTGGCATCTAAATCTTGTGAATATGTGAGCATGATGGAATAAAAACTGTTAAAAAGGCCTAAGCTTAGGCCTAGACATATTAATTTATTTTTAGTGCCAAAGAAAAATCGCAATATTACTAACATGTCTGGGTGTATATGGACCTTATAAATATGATCACGGCGAAAGACAAACGAATTCATGCGTTTTCCTTCATGCAATTTGTATGTAACCAATATATTAGCATAATGTATACCAGTAATACGTAAGAACACTTTACCACCAGTATCCATGCTACTAAAGAACATTTATTGCACGTGGTATTCTGTGAGAATGAAAGGAGCACATGTTCGTCTAAAGTCCTGAACACGAATTAGTTAAAAGTGCCAAATCGTGAATATTGCTTCAAACAAAGCACGGAGTGAATTTGAAAAAACTATTAAAAATTGTCAGAAACCCAAATTATAAGACAAACACCAAAAATTTCACCAGACAAAACCTACATTATACTGAACAGTCCTTCAAGTTATTAAACACTATGAAAACACAAATATCAGCAAAATTGCAAAATATGAATCATGAAATAAGCAATTAAAACCAAAAGAATACTATACAAAATGTGCAAAGTGCTAACCACTGGTCCACAGCAACCTGAATAAAATTCAACTTTTTTTTTCCCAAACCCAATAAACGAATTTCAACAAACACAAAAGGCAATGCAATCCAAATATTCCTGTGTAAGACAAGATGAAAAACACTGTTAACTTGTCTCACAAAAACCTCAAGTTATCAATCTATAAAAAATCACGTTACTCTCTCACATCAGCACTAACCAAGGTACTCAAGGCCTTTTGCAATACCTTATAGCCTCTTCAGGAGCGGTAGCTGGCATTTCTCGTGAACAACGGCAAACTGATGTCGAAGCCTATGCGTTCTTCCACTGACCACGCTCATGATGACACATACATACTGCTACAGTGGCTCCATCTGGTGTCAGTAAAGGAATGTGTTCTTGTCTTGATGTAATAATTTTCTTTTTTTCTTTATGGTATTTTTCTTCCTTCTAATTTTTCTCGGCTGCTGTCCTGAAGTTTGAAATTGAAGTATCATAATCACAGCATTGAAAATATTAATATTAATAACATTAAAATTAACACAGATTTTAAATATGTGGCAGCTTTTCCATATATGGCACATATAACAGCAGAGATCAATAATATTCTAAAACCATTTAATTTCCTAGTGGGAAGTTCTGTAGATACCATCAAAAGTGTTGTGATTAACAGTGGTGAGAGAGGACAATTGTTAGAAAAATCTGAAGTACATCGCATTTTTATAGACGATTCAAGACCAATGGCTTACATCGGTAGCACTAAAAACAGCTTAAAACATAGATTACTGCAGCATGTGAGAAATTGGAATAAAAAAGAAAAGAAAATGGCATTAATCCAATGTTGCTTGGAAAATAAAGTGAATCCTAAATTCGCACATACTGAATTAATAACATTGGCAAAAAATGAAAAATATCTCCAATTAGCAGAAACAGTATTGATTGAAAAAAAACAAGTTAAAATTCTTAACCAAAATGATTCATTTAGTCTGCCGACACAGTGGAAAGAATTAATAAAAAAAGAACTAATTCAGGACAGCAGCCAAAAAAAATTAGAAGGAAGAAAAAATACCATAAAGAAAAAAAAAGAAAATTATATTACATCAAGACAAGAAAACATTCCTTTACTGACATCAGATGGAGCCACTGTAGCAGTATGTATGTGTCATCATGGGCGTGGTCAGTGGAAGAACGCGTAGGCTTCGACATCAATTTGCCGTTGTTCACGGGAGATACCAGCGACCGCTCCTGAAGAGGCTATAAGGTATTGCGAAAGGCCTTGAGTACCTTGGTTCGTACTGATGTGAGAGAGTAACGTGGATTTTTATAGATTGATAACTTGAGGTTTTTGTGAGACAAGTTAACAGTGTTTTTCATCTTGTCTTACACAGGGATATTTGGATCGCATTGCCTTTTGTGTTTGTCGAAATTCGTTTATTGGGTTCGGGGAAAAAGAAAAAAGGTGAATTTTATTCAGGTTGCTGTGGACCAGTGGGTTAGTTAGCACTTTGTACATCTTGTATAGTATTCTTTTGGTTTTAATTGCTTATTTCATGATTCATATTTTGCAATTTTGCAGATATTTGTGTTTTCATAGTGTTTAATTACTTGAAGGACTGTTCAGTATAATGTAGGTTTTGTGTGGGGAAATTTTTGGTGTCTGTCTTATAATTTGGGTTTCTGACAGTTTTTAATAGTTTTTCAAATTCACTCCATGCTTTGTTTAAGCAATATTCACGATTTGGCACTTTTAACTAATTCATGTTCAGGACTTTAGACGAACGTGTGCTCCTCTTATCCTCACAGAATACCACGTGCAAGAAATATTTTTTAGTAGCATGGATACTGGTGGTAAGTGTTCTTACGTATTACGGGTATACATTATGCTAATATATTGGTGTATTACTGCACGTTTTTTGTTGACTGTTGGCGTTGAGGACTTTTCATTTGCTAACATGAGTGGTTTAACAAAATTTATAAACACTACAAATTTGACCGCGATGAACTGATGTAGTTGACGAATTGAAATGACACCCTCTTTAATAGCTTCTCAGTGTTACTGAGAATTACCATGAAAAATTAAATCACCGTCTTTTCCTAAAACTTTCACAAAGACTGCTGTAGAGATGTAGTAACTTGTTTTTAAAGTAAAATGTTCTTGGGAGAGCCTGCAGTAGACATAGCTACAAAAAAGGTTTGATATTTGCAGCACTACTCTTACTTTCCTTCTGAACATATCAACCATGGACATTTTTTCAAATGAGAGAAATTTAAATAACACCCTTCTACTTTTTTATCTTGTGCTGTGAAAATGGAAATTCGTACCCAGGAGGAGGCTTTCGTGGTAATTCTGAGAGTACAATTAGTGAAGTCATTGACTGCCTTTCTGATGTAATTTTCAGTATCTGTACTATATGTTAATGTCAGACTATCTCTGATAATATCAGTGATCAGAGTAACTGCACATTCCTTCTCACAGACTTCACAATTTAATTTTGCTAGAACATTTACTTGCCAATTAGAAATGAGGACTGAAGTTTTCTATTTCTGCTCTGCCTTTTCTCAGAATACAAGTGAACTGATCAAAAGAAACTGCCAAAGCTGACATTTGTTTATCAAACTGTAGAACTCAAGTATAGGAAAATGGATAGGGGTAGTTTAAAAAACAGAAGAAGAAGAGATATGTTATTCCTCCATCTCTGCCTGCCAGTTCCCACTTCTCATCACTTCACCTCTGTTCTTTCTGCTCTTCTTCTGGTGATGTTTCCCATTTTTATCTTTACTGCCCTATTCTTCTTTTTCATGTTTTGTTTACCTTAGCCCAGAAGAACTGATCGACTGCTGTATCTCTGAAAGATTATCAGTTCCTCACTCAACCATCACCTCCATCCTGCCATCTTTTGACATCTTTGTCTTAGCTGAACAAGTCATGTACATGTTTCATCATACACATTCAACATCATCATCCATCTCTTGCCTTCAAGCTGCAAATCATCTTCATTGTTATTTCTGTGGCAAAGTCACTGCACACCTTTCAGTGGATTATGTGGAAGCTCTCCATATGTCCACACTTCCTCATTTTCATGCTTCTTTGGGTACCCCTTTGATCTTGGTTCTGTGTAGACCAGGACAAGATTATTCTGCTACCATAGTATGTGATTTTTACATCTATACTAGTGTATCTCTTTCAGCTGTCTTCAATGTGTTTCACATGTGACTTACTTTCTCATGTTCTTGTAAAACTGTGACTGTTTGGATATTGCGTAAGCTTAACTGTTAAGCCCATTGCAGAACCATGTGGTAAAAAGTTAACAGCAAATTCTGAAGAGCATATTGCTTTCTTCTGAAATTCTCTGTTTCACACGTTAGAATTTATGTTTGTGACACTGGAAGGTCGTGTGCGAAGTTGTGCATGGGGGTCTCCCCAGAAAACGTTTATATAACAATATTAAAAACTAAAACATTAAATAATTATCACCTTCGGTTTTTCTTGGATTTCGCCAGGGTGTACACCGTTCATGCAGTAAATATTGCCAATTCGATGCTATTGACGTAAACAGGAAAAATCTATGTACTATATTCGATGAAAACGGTATGAAACCAACAAAGGAATGAAAGTACTTTAAAATTCTAATAAAATTCGAAATACAAGTCGAACTCCATCGGAATAAAATCTGAATAAAACCATGTTAAAAAAATTGAACCACAAAACAGCAGTGACGTATACTCCAAAAAAAAGGACCCTCAAAAATGCACATGTTGTTCACACAAACACACACTCCTCTTGCCGCTCCATACGCGTTTCAACAGGGTGCACACGCGTGCTTGAAAACCTGGAAAGTCCTGGAAAATCATGATTACGTTTTCAAGGCCTGGAATATCTTGGAAAATATATACATAATATCTAAGGTATTTTACTTGATATTGTCGTAGTATTTCGCATGTTGTTTGCTTTGTGAGGCACGTGCTCCTGGCCCGAGAGGTCCCTTTGTTACGGATCTTTGGTTAGTTGTAAAAATTTGGCAGAAATAAAACAGTTTGGTTATATATTTTTAGTTCCACATTCATTCATTTGCACAATCAAACATTTAAAATTTACCATTAATTAAAAGATTTTAGTAGAAAGAGTTATACTCATCGGGTCAGGAGACGTCTCACACGGGGTTCGCTTCATTGTTACGGCGAGCGCTTTCAGCGGTGTTCACCGCCATCGTCTGGCCACTGGTTACTACACGAGGGTTCCTCACGTGTATGTGAATTTTTTGGAGTTGCATGTCGGGAATCGATGAGAAGGTTTGCTGCTTGTATGTGTTAGATGATTTTGTTTCTAATGTGTCACCATCTATTGGATAAGTTGGTAGGTATCAGTCGTAAGTGTGATTCTATTGTGTGTCTGTATGTGTTAGGTGATTTGTTTCTAATGTGTCGCCATGTATTGGATGAGTTGGTAGGTATCAATCGTAAGTACAATTCTTTTGTGTAGATATTTTTGGGCTATTATTGTTTGTTCGTAGAAATGGGTGTTTTTTTTTTTTATTGGTGTGATTTTTTGTAATGTTATTTTTTTATGAATTTTTTTTTTTTTTATAAGTGATTTCCAGGCTGTGTCTAGTGTGGTGGGGCCTTGTAAGTTGCATATTTTATCTTTTTTTTGTTCAATTATAACGCTTTCGGAAATCCTTAATTCTTTTTTGTTGGTGTGGGTGGTTAGTAATTTAATATTTTCAAAATCTGGGTATTGTTTATGTTTAACACATTCCTAATACCATTTATTTTATGTGTTTTTGGGTGTTCAGACAATGAAGTGAACCCCGTGTGAGACTTCTCCTGACCCGATGAGTATAACTCTTTCTACTAAAATCTTTTGATTAATGGTAAATTTTAAATGTTTGATTGTGCAAATGAATGAATGTGGAACTAAAAATATATAACCAAACTGTTTTATTTCTGTCAAATTTTTACAACTAACCAAAGGTCCGTAACAAAGGGACCTCTCGGACCAGGAGCACGTGCCTCACAGAGCAAACAACGTGCCAAATACTACGACAATATCAGGTAAAATACCTTAGATATTATGTATATATTAATCAAAAGCACGTTTGTAAGATAAGACAACCCATAAGGTTGCCTCATGAATTAGAATTTTTGGAATCCTGGAAAAACGGCGTTTTTAATGCTGTCTTGAAAAGCCTTGAAATTTGAAATTAGTGCTTAAAAAAATGCCCTTTTAGGAAATCGTGTTACTGTTACCCCTTCGTTTTTTAAAGTTCCTCTCCCCTGTTCTCAAAGAATGTTTCACACGTGTACCAAATCCTAATTTGGCTGGGGGAAAAAGAAAAAAAAAAAAGCACTACTTCCATGATGTCCGTCCAACAACTGCTGAGAACAGAAGGGGAAAGAAGAGACATTTAGCATTTGCAGTGTGTGTGTGTGTGTGTGTGTGTGTGTGTGTGTGTGTGTGTGTGTGTGTGTGTGTGTGTGTGTGTCGCGTATGTACCAAGTCAGCCGGCATCCACCAGTGAGGAGTATTCCTGAACAACACATTCATCCGCGTAGCCTTACTTCCCCTAATCCATTTCCCCTAATTCCCGTTTGCCCTAATCCCGTTTACCCCAATGGCATTTCCCCGAAATCGTTTTTACCCAAATTCCCATTTCCCCTAATTTTGTTTGCCCTAATCTCGTTTTCCCTAAATCTCGTTTCCCCTAATTCACGTTTGCCCTAAACGCGTTTATGCCAATGGCGTTTGCCCGAAATCGCTTTTACCCAAATTCCCATTTCCCCTAATTTCGTTTCCCTAATTCACGTTTGCCCTAAACACGTTTACCCCAATGGCGTTTCCCCGAAATCGATTTTACCCGAATTCCCATTTCCCCTAATTTCGTTTGCCCTAATCTTGTTTCCCCTAAATCTCATTTTCCCTAATTCACGTTTGTCCTAAACGCGTTTACCCCAATGGCGTTTCCCGAAATCGCTTTTACCCGAATTCCCATTTCCCCTAATTTCGTTTGCCCTATGCCCTAATCTCGTTTCCCCTAAATCGCGTTTCCCCTATTTCACGTTTGCCTGTATCAAGTTTTTCCTAATTCGCGTTTGCCCTAATTTATATTTGTCCTAATTTTTATTAACCGAATTAAAATGGTGGGTCTTGATATCGCAAGAGAATTATTCTTTCCTTTCTTGTTGATGACTTCGATAATCATGCCAACAAAAGTGTAAAGAAGTGCACATGGTGAAGACCATTATACGGTTAGTCCGTAACACAGCCATTGTATCCGTCACGCCCCCACAGATAAAGTACTACATCGCACTAAACTTTTATTATATCATGAAATAGAATTGTGAAAGCAGAAGGCCCACTTTTTAAGAGTTCTTAGCGTACTAGACCCCTCCCCTCTCCCCACCTTTCGTCCCCTGGTGGCCAAACCATTTTTACCAAAAATTAGAAACTATAATCCAGACGATTTCACATCAGGAGTTGTATTTTACGCCCTTTAGCCAAAAATCTATGCAAAACATGAAAAAGTGACTATGCCTAAAAAATAGTCTTCGACATAAATGGAATCGAAAGTTAAAAGTATTTTTTTTCAATTGGATGTTTAGAAGCAAATATATGGAATAAAATGTATTTCTAATTCAACATCACCTGCATTTACTCCCTCTAGCAGCGAAGTTGTGCATCGTATAAAAAAACCAACATGTAGGATCTTCATTCGCACATTTCAAGCTTTCCAACGCAAAAAGAATATTTGAAATCGGACTAAAAGTTGCAGAGATATTGTGTCCACAGATGGATGGACGGACAAACAGAAAACATAAACACGATCTGTTTTACAAACTACGTGCTACAAATATTCTCTTACACGGCGCGGCAAATGTCCTTCGCTCGCCCTTGTTTGGATGGATGGATGGAGGGCTTTTGGAAGAAACAATACAATTTTAAAGAGCAATACGCCATTATGTCTCAAAAAGAAAAGTGTTTAATCAATGTATCCTTCGAGTTCTTACATATGGATGGGATACATGGATCTTAACTAAAAAGGACATAGAAAGGCTGCAGATAACTGAAAGAGCATGGAGAGATACATGCTTGGTGCAACCAGTAGAGATGAGAAAAGGAACTCATGAATAAAGAAAATGACAAGAGTGGAAGACATGATCAGAGTAAAATCTTTGAAAAGGCAATCGGCTGGACATGTTGCCAGAAGAACGAACCTCCGACGGACAACCAAAATTCTGGACTGGATTCCAAGGGACAGGAAAAGACCCAGAAGAAGACCACATTGGAGATGGGGGATGAAATTCGAAAGCATGCGTGAGTGAGATGGTGGAGACTGGGGCAAGACAGACTGTAGTGGAAGAAACTTGGTGAGATCTCCATTCATCCAGCAGTAGATTGATAATGGTTTATGATGGTGATTAAAAATACATATATTTTCCTAAATTTGACAATAAAACATTACATCGAACGATTTTTCTCCTAAATTTGACGATAAATCCGATTTTTTTCCCTGAATTTTGGCGATAAAAGAAACGTTTTATTTCGCTCAACGAAAATCAGGACAAACATGAATTACGGAAAACATGAATTTGGGAAAATGCGAATCAAGGCAAAGGAGAATTAGAACAAACTTGATACAGTAAATGTTTTTCGGGGAAACTTTGACACGGACAAACATGTTAAGGGCAAACATGAATTAGGGGAAACGAGATTTAGGGGAAACGAAATTAGGGAAAATGGGAATTCGGGTAAAAGAGATTTAGGGGAAACGCCATTGGGGCGAACGTAAATTAGGGTAAACGAGATTTAGGGGACACGAGATTAGGGCAAGCGAAATTAGGGGAAATGGGAATTTGGGTAAAAGCGATTTCGGGAAACGCCATTGGGGTAAACGTGTTTAGGGGAAACGAGATTAGGGAAATGGGAATTTGGGTAAAAGCGATTTCGGGGAAATGCCATTGGGGTAAACGCGTTTAGGGCAAACGTGAATTAGGGGAAACGAGATTAGGGCAAGCAAAATTAGGGGAAATGGGAATTCGGGTAAAAGCGATTTCGGGAAACGCCATTGGGGTAAACATGTTTAGGGCAAATGTGAATTAAGGGAAACGAAATTAGGGGAAATGGGAATTTGGGTAAAAGCGATTTCGGGGAAACACCATTGGGGTAAACGTGTTTAGGGCAAATGTGAATTAGGGGAAACAAAATTAGGGGAAATGGGAATTCGGATAAAAGTGATTTCGAGGAAACGCCATTGGGGTAAACGTGATAAGGACAAACGGGAATTAGGGGAAACGGGTGTTCACCCATTCATCTGGTCCTTGTTTATGTGCATTGCCAGCCCTCCCTCAAGAGACTTCCGCTACTTATGATAAAAAATAAGAAAACTATCTTTGCAAATTTTTCACGAAAGTGGCTGAAATTTTTACATTCAGTATAATTGGATTACAGAATCTTACTCCCAAAATTCCAAGTGAATCGGTTTAAAACTTAAAAAGTTAGCATTGGAAATTTTTATTATGCACAAGTATGAATGCCTCTTTGGACAGAGTGAGCCTCCAGCAGAAAGGGTGTTACCATAGCAACGGTTGATTGACAGCTTGAAGTGCTGATCCAAAGCTCTTGGTTGGGAAGAAAGCAAACACCTGTTTATCACTTCCACTGCTTAATGGGACTAGTAGAAAATTTTCAGAAATCCATTTTCCCCAATTTTGAAAATAACACAGTGAAATTTTTACATCACAATAAAGTTCTAGTGCAAATTTCGCCAAATTCCATTGGAAACTTTAGCAGATGAAAAAAAAAAAAAAATCTTCCGTTGCATAATCAGATTGAAAAAAAGAAACTAATATTAAATTAAGGGAAAAGCAGGTGAATTATTTTTTTTAGATGCCATGGTTTATTTAAACAGAGTGATCCTTAAATTTTTTTCTGTGATGATATGGACTCTATTTGAATTACAAACATACAATTTTGTTCAGACATCTGAGTTACTGTTTTAATAAAAAAATCATCTATAATTAAAAAGTTTTCTATGGGTTTAGGCGAAATTCAGCAGGTAAAAGTATTTTAGTAAATTGCAACATCATGGCGTAAATTTGGTCATTTTGGCGAAAATCCGGGAGCTTTTTTTTTTTTTTTTTTTTTTTACATTTTCTCCTATAGTTAGGGTGAAGGAGGAAGGGTGCAACTTGACTGTTCAGTGAGCTGCGGGTGTTGTGATTTATGGCGATGTGCCAAATGAAAAGAAGCAGTTCCATCAGAACATTCCAAAGGTTGTGCGTGGAGGCGTGCTCCTGCTGTTTGATTTTAAGCGGAATGTTTTTGTGCATGAAGGGAAAGAAATATCTGTTTCAGCTTTGCAGCTTTCACAGCTTTTTTTTTTTTTTTTTTCTTGGTAATAAATAAAAATCATAGTTGCTGCATTCACCATTGATCCATATTTGCGTTTCTTGAATATAAACAGCAATCAGAAGCATGGTGTTGGGCGGGTCTTGATGTTCTTCATTTTGCATCTGCTGAATTCAGTTTGTGGTAATAAGGAATGACTTATACTGTGAATATATACCAAACTACATATTTTTGATCTGAAAAAATAGGTCTACTTTACACAGTAGCTAACGTGTGAACTCAGACAAGACAGTCAGACATACGGACATCTGATTCCATAAAAAAAAAAAAATCAACGGTATTTTTATTATACACTACAGGTAAAAAAGTGAAAACATGCTTTTAAACATTATAAAGGAAAATAGATTTTTGAAACGCCATGGCTTGACGATGATCTTAATTTCTGAAAGTTTCTTTTTTCCACATCCTTTTTTCTTTCAATTACAATACATTGTAACAGGATGCCTGTGTGTTGTATCACTTAGTGATATGGCAGATTTTCGGTTGCCAATATCCGCGATCGTAAGTGGTAGTTGCATTGCGATTGTTGATGATGACAAGATAAATACTGGAGTGATGTAAAATGTTGCGTAAACTTACCCCCCCCCCCCTTCTTCCAAACTTTTATTCGGTCATCATAGCTGATCAACCATTTCATTCCATGAACATCAGCACATTTCAGTCATTTGACCATTGGGGGTAGGTTGGGTCTGACGGAATTCAGCAGTACTTAAGCGCCTAGCGCAACGAAAACATGCTAATTTTGGACAGTTCTATTCCCTTCCCCTCTACCATCCCTAATAATTGAGAGTGCATACTGTAGTTTCAAATATTCTATTTATGAGCTAGTTTTTGCGCTGTTCGTTATGTTTTTATTTTCGAAATTACTAACCTTTTCGAACTATAGGTTGCAGAAACGTTTATGCTTTGGGTTTGTCCGTACGATAATTCGCACAAAAGCAGTTGGATTTCGGCGAAATTTTTGTATGCCGTTGATTACAACCTAAGAACGTACTCCTATTTTTCCAAGCTTAGGAATGTTAACTCACATAAAATCTGTTTGATTGCAACAAAGTTTTGGTATGTTATCAGGGAGGAGAAACCTACCCTTGTAGAAAATGGTCCAAATTGAATTCAAAGGTCAGGGCATAAGAACAGAATCCGTTCTTTATGATCTTGTGCTTGATAAACTTGATCCATTTGCATAAAGCACACTCTTCCATTTGCATCTTTCATCATTTTTATTACTTAAAACTGAAATTACTTTTGAACATGATACTGTAAAGCATAATAATCATCCTGGAATTTTTTTGTATATGTCCTGGAAAAGGCCTGGAAAGTCCTTGAATTTTTTCCTCCTAAAAGTGTACGAACCCTGTTTCAACTACCGAAGTCGTAGTCTTCGTCAGTGGTCGGTGATGTTTTTGCCCCAACTGCCTAGTCATCTATGCCCCGTTGATTTCTTACACATGCCCTACTTCCATGTCATCATCGTTATTGCGTATGTCGTGTTGTGCACCATCTGTTGGTGTTCTTACGTATGAGTCCACCTGGTCTTCCCTACCATTTTTTCCCTTTCTCTTACGTTGTTTTTTTTGGTCATCCAAGAATCTCCATGCATATGATAGGTCATATGGACTATTATTCTTACAATTAGATTCCTTTGTCTTTTCAATCATAATGGCCTCGGATATGAAGATCTGTTTGTGGGTGCTGTGAGATGTAAGATGTTTTATATTAACCCACTCGGCCTCCGTATTATTCTCCATGCAGTATTGAATCAAAGCTGTATTTTCCTGTTTTTTGTTCCAATTGTCTAGACGTTCTTTCAATCTGATATTTAAACTTCTTTTTGTACTTTCGATATATGATTTGTTATCACAGTTATTCTCTTTTGATGGTGCAATTGGTATCCTATAAACACCTGCTCTGTCAAAAATTGATATTGGATCTCTGTGCTGGGTTATTATTTCTGCAATATCTTTAACAGTATCAGCAATTGTAAGGTTAGTTTGTTGGTATTATTTTTTTATGATTTGTGTTATGTTAGGGTGTTATGGTAGTTTCCCACAGTATTTTAATTCTTCATTCTTAGTTTTTTTTTTTTTTTTTTTAATATATAATTGCTCTTGGTACTTTACATTCATTGTATAGCATGTCTAGGAGTTTTATATCATAACCAAACTCCACTGCAATGCCATTAATCCAGTCTAGTTCTTTCTTTTCTGCATATTGTCTTGAGGAATGTGTAATCGCTTTTTGTATGTAATATGTAAATGCAGGTATTTTTTACCTCCAAGGGTGATGTGACTCCTTTGGAATGATAGCTGGTATGAAGGTAGGTTTTCTGTAAACTTCATATTCTATGGTGGACATGTTTTTTAATAAAATGTCTAAGAACGGGAGTTGTTTACAATTTTCATATTCAGCTATTAATGTAATAGTTGGGTATAAATTTGAGTATAGGTTTATAAAATGCTGTAAATCTTCTTTAGAATGTCTCCAGAAGACCAGTATGTCATCGACATATCTCAGGTATAGTTCAGGTTTTTTAATGTTTGTATTCTTGCACCAACATTTTTGTTTTGACATCTTGTAAAACTGCTTCTGCCATCAGACCTGACAATGGAGAGCTTATTGGTGCATCTGTTATTTGTTTATATACATTTTTATTGAATTGAAAAAAATATTGCTATTGATGAACTTCAATGCAGCAATTATACTATTAATCTCATTTTGGGATACTTAATATTCTTTAAGTTTATTCTCAATAAATAAGTATTGATTTTTCTGTAGGGGTATTCAGATATAAGGATACAATATCCAGACTAATCACTGTGATGTCTTTTAGATTTCTGCATTGTTGTATCATATTGATGACTTCATATGAGTTTTTAGCACAATATTTGTGGTCATTAAAATATTGTCTTAAATGCTGATACATTGCTCTTTCTAAATTAATAGTTGGTGACAAGTTTTTGCCCAGTATTGGTCGTATTGAGATGTCTTTTTTGTGCATCTTAATCTTTACAAACAGTCCTGGAACAGTTGCACCTATTGGTGGATATGCTTCATTCTTTATATTACGGGGAAGATCACTGTGATTTTTTATTTTAGCTAGTTGTCTAATTATTTTCTCAGTAGGGTCTTTGGTAAACAATATGGGTAACGTTTAGTTCACCTATAGTTTTATACATTTTCTCTTCAACATCAATAACATTAATAAAAAGGATAAAAAGAATATAATAAAATATGAAAGACAAGCACTATTAGACTTAAAGAACAATCCCAATATACAATGTATTATGGCAGATAAGTCTAAACAATTAGTACTACTGAACCGAGAAGAGTATGAAGAGAAAATGTATAAAGCTATAGATGAACTAAACATTTCCCAGATTAACAAAGACCCTACTGAGAAAATAATTAGACAACTAGCTAAAATAAAAAACCACAGTGATCTTCCCCTTAATATAAAGAATAGAGCATATCCACCAATAGGTGCAACTGTTCCAGGACTGTTTGTAAAAATTAAGATGCACAAAAAAGAAAACCCAATAAGACCAATAGTGACCAAAAACTTGTCACTTACTATTAATTTAGAAAGAGCAATGTATCAACATTTAAGACAATATTTTAATGACCATAAATATTGTGCTAAAAACTCATATGAAGTCATCAATACGATACAACAATGCACAAATCTAAAAGATATCACAGTGATTAGTCTGGATATTATATCCTTTTATCCAAATACCCCTACAGAAAAATCAATACTTATTATTGAGAATAAACTTAAAGAATATGAAGTATCCCAAAATGAGATTAATAGTATAATTACTGCATTGAAGTTCATCAATAGCAATAATATTTTTTCAATTCAATAAAAATATATGTAAACAAATAACAGGTGCACTAACGAGCTTTCCATTGTCAGCTCTGATGGCAGAAGCAGTTTTACAAGATATCGAAACAAAAATATTGGTGCAAGAATTCAAACATTAAAAAACCTCAACTATACCTGAGATTTCAAGTACTTCTAATATTGGATTTCTTTTGTAAAAGTCCCCTATTGAAGGTTACTTTTTTGACGTGCATTAATGCAATTGCATTTTGGACTTGCCGTTAATTTGGTGAAGATTCCAAGTTGGAACACTCCCAGCACGTGGATCCTGGTTTCCCCCGTATTTCCGTTACGTAGATGTGGCATGGGGTTTTTTTCATTCAGTTGCTGGTCCACTTCAGTTTTTTCACCCGTTGGCTTTTAATTGGCCTCGTTACTAAACAAATATTTTCCTTTGCTGCTTCCACATATACTTCTATACGTTTTTTTACCCGAGTACTTTCGGTAACACTCCGTTACTGTCATCTTGGAGACGTTTGCTCCGACCAGCACGGACCGTGTCATTAGAGCTTTTGGGTGGTTCTCGCGGGCTGCATCTGTTAGCGGCTATTGCTTCCTCTTGGGCGTTGTGGCGCCATCTCTTGTTGGTCACCGATCTCATTTTTCGAAATTTTCAATTTTTTTGCTCAATTTTAATTAAATTCCTCCCAACTGTTTGTTAAAATATTAGGGTCATTATGGTTGCAAACTTGTGCTCTATTTTTTTCTATCATTACCGACTCTGCTATTCTGAGGTGTTTTTCAGATTTACAACTTTTTTTGATTTTTATATTTTCAAATTTAGGATATTTTTGGTTACCCAGACAATATTGAATAAGTGCAGTTTTTTCTTCTTTTTTCTGCCAATTTTTTACATGTTTTTTTAACCTGTGTTTAAGCTTATTTTTGGTACTTCCTATATATGCCATTGGAGGATTTTCTGTAATAGGAATTGAGTAAATACCTGCTTTTTCTAACATTTTTATTTTTTCATTATTTTTGATAGTATTTACTTTTCCTCCAATTTGAATGTTATGCTTTTTACAAATATTATTAATTTCATTAGTAGTACCTTTAATGTAAGGAAAACCATTCAGATATTTGATTTCATTTTTATTTACTACAGCATTATTTTTTATTTTCTTTAGTACTTCCGTGTTCCATTTTTTATTAAATGGTTTGGATAACCAAAACTACCTGCAATTATTTTTATGAATTTAATTTCTTCATTAGTGAACTGAATATTTTCTGAGTGTGTATCATCATCATCATCATTGTCAACCATTATCAATCCACTGCTGGACGAAGGTCTCCCCAAGTTTCCTCCACAACGGTCTGTCTTGTGCCAGTCTCCTCCATGTCACTCCCGCATATTTACGAATTTCATCCACCCATCTCCCATGTGGTCTTCTTCTGGGTCTTTTCCTGTCCCTTGGAATCCAATCTAAAATTTCGGCTGTCCATCTATGGTCTGTCCTTCTGGCAGTATGTCCAGCCCATTGCCATTTCAGGGATTTAACTCTGATCATGATGTCTTCCACTCTCGTCATTTTTCGGATCCACGAGTTCCTCTTCTTATCTCTCCTGGTTATACCAAGCATGCACCTCTCCATGCTTCTTTGAGTTGTCTGCAGCCGTTGTATGTCTCTTTTAGTTAAGGTCCACGTCTCTGCACCATACGTAAGCACTGGAAGGATGCATTGATCAAACACTTTTCTTTTAAGACATAATGGCATATTGCTCTTGAAAATTATGCTGTTTCTTCCAAAAGCTCTCCAGGCAAGTTTTGTACGCCGATTAATTTCTTCATCAATGTGACCCTCACTTGATATCTGCTGTCCAAGATAAACATACGTATCTGTTATCTCCAGTTTTTCTCCATCTATCGATAAATCTTCATTTCTTGTAAAAGCATTGAACATCACTTTTGTCTTCTGAAAGTTCATTTTTAATCCCACTTCTTTACTCTTGTCAGCAAGTTCCTGGATCATACTCTGTAGCTCTGATGGGGTAGTTGCAAAAATGACTACGTCATCAGCAAAACGAAGGTGGGTTAGATAATCTCCATTAATCTTTATCCCCTTGTTTTCCCAGTTCAGTGATTGAAAGACATTTTCCAATGTGGCATTAAAGAGCTTCGGAGATATGGTGTCACCTTGTCTCACTCCCTTTCCAATTTTTATGTGTGTTGTATTTTCAAACAGCCGAATCTTTGCACTTGCATTTTCATAGATGTTATTAATAATATTAATGTATGCATCTTCAATACCGCAGGATTTCAGAGCCGTGGTAACTGCTGATGGTTTCACCGAATCAAAGGCTTTTTCATAATCGATAAAAGCCATGCACAATGGAAGTTCATATTCCCTCGCTCTTTCAATTAGTTCTCTCAGTACGTGGATATGATCTATTGTGCTGTAGCCACTCCTGAATCCAGCTTGTTCTCTCGGTTGAGCCATGTCCAGTGTTACCTTCAAGCGGTGTGAAAGAACTTTAGTGAAGATTTTATAAACCACTGATAGGAGGCTGATAGGTCTGTAGTTCCTGAGATCCTCAATGTCACCTTTTTTATGTAGCAGGATCATTGTAGCATTGTTCCAATCCTCAGGAATCTTCCCTTCATTAAGGCATCGAGTGAAAATTTGGGCGAGTACTGTTTCAATTTCTCCACTTGCTTCTTGTATGATGTCTATAGTAATTCCATCTTCTCCTGGAGCTTTCCCCCGCTTCATGTTCTTGATTGCATGAGCAACTTCTGCTGGGAGGACTGGAAGAACTCTGGTACCTTTCATGATGTCTGGAGTACATGTATCATCCCTTTCATATAATTTGGAGTAGAAATCTTTCACTCTTGTCAAAATTTCGCCTCTATTTCTTGTTATAGAACCATCTTCTTTTCTCAGAGCCATAATTTGTTTTCTTCCCTTACTGAGATGTCCCTTTGCTATCTTAAGGCTTTGGTTGTTTTCAATTGCTTTCCTCACTAGCTCACAGTTGAATTTCCTTACATCTTCAGTGATACTTTTTCGTGTTGTCTTGCATAGCTCTATATATTCCACTTTGGAAGTCACATCTTCTTTAGTTGTCCTCATCTCTCTTCTTTTTTGCATCAACATTTTGGTTTTTCCTGATAATTTGTTCACATGCAACTTGTTCTTAGACCCAGCTAATTTTGTTGCTGTTTCCATTAGAGCTTTGGTTACTTTTCTGTTAACTTCCGAAATATCCACTTCTTCCGATGTTAGGCCTTCTAAAGCAGAGAATCTGTTCTTCAGTTCCAACTTGAAAGTATTATGGTGTTTTTTAAGGTTGGTTATGTCAATACATTTTGTTTGTCTTATGAGCTTGCCACGTTCCAGTTTAGTGTTGAGGTGCATCTTACATCTCACCAATCTATGGTCACTACCTGTGTTGAACTTGTTCAGCACACTGCATGCTCTTTTAATTAAGGTTTTCAGACTATTGCATTTTTGTGGATAAGGATGTGCCGAATTGTACGGGATTAGAACAGGAACAAATGAGCTTTTCCGATACACTCTGTATTGCAACTTATTTGTGGATTTTTTAACTTGTACGTCCAAAAAGGCTATTGCTTTATTTTTCCATTTCTGCCGTGAGTTCTATTGTTAGGTGTAAAGAGCTGTAACATTTGGTTAATTTTCTTACTCTTCTTCGTTCAGTTTTGATAGAATGAAAATATCATCCAGGTATCGACAGTGTCCTGCATCGTATGGAAGAAAAACCAGAAATGTACTGTCGATACGTGGATGATATTTTCATTCTATCAAAACTGAACGAAGAAGTGTTAAGAAAATTAACCAAATGTTACAGCTCTTTATACCCAACAATAGAACTCACGGTAGAAATGGAAAAAAATAATGCAATAGCCTTTTTGGACGTACAAGTTAAAAAATCCACAAATAAGTTGCAATACTGAGTGTATCAGAAAAGCTCATTTGTTCCTGTTCTAATCCCGTACAATTCGGCACATCCTTACCCACAAAAATGCAATAGTCTGAAAACCTTAATTAAAAGAGCATATACACACTCAGAAAATATTCAGTTCACTAATGAAGAAATTAAATTCATAAAAATAATTGCAGGTAGTTTTGGTTATCCAAACCATTTAATAAAAAAATGAAACACGGAAGTACTAAAGAAAATAAAAAATAATGCTGTAGTAAATAAAAATGAAATCAAATATCTGAATGGTTTTCCTTACATTAAAGGTACTACTAATGAAATTAATAATATTTGTAAAAAGCATAACATTCAAATTGGAGGAAAAGTAAATACTATCAAAAATAATGAAAAAATAAAAATGTTAGAAAAAGCAGGTATTTACTCAATTCCTATTACAGAAAATCCTCCAATGGCATATATAGGAAGTACCAAAGATAAGCTTAAACACAGGTTAAAAAAACATGTAAAAAATTGGCAGAAAAAAGAAGAAAAAACTGCACTTATTCAATATTGTCTGGCTAACCAAAAATATTCTAAATTTGAAAATATAAAAATCATAAAAAGCTGTAAATCCGAAAAACACCTCAGAATAGCAGAGTCGGTAATTATAGAAAAAAATAGAGCAAAGGTTTGCAACCATGATGACCCTAATATTTTAAGAAACAGTTGGAAAAATGGAATTAAAATTGAGCAGAAAAAAAATGAAAATTTCGAAAAATGAGATCGGTGACCATCAAGCGATGGCGCCACAATGCCCAAGAGGAAGCGATAGCTGCTAACAAATGCAGCCCACGTGAACCACCCCAAAGCTCTAATAACACGGTCCGTGCTGGGCGGAGCAAACGTTCCCTAGATGAGGGTAACGAAGTGTTACCGAAAGTACTCGGGCAAAAAAACGTATAGAAGTGTATGTGGAAGTAGCAAAGGAAAAAAATTAATTTAGTAACAAGGCCAATTAAAAACCAACGGGTGAAAAAACTGAAGTGGACCAGCAACTGAATGAAAAGCCCCTATGCCGCATCTACATAACGGAAATGCAGGAAAAAACCAGGATCCACGTGCTGGAAGTGTTCAACTTGGAATCTTCACTAAATTAATGGTAAGTCCAAAATGCAATGTACCTGAGATATGTCGACGACATACTTGTCTTCTGGAGGCACTCTAAAGAGGATTTACAGCATTTTATAAACATATACTCAAATTTATACCCAACTATTACATTAACAGCTGAATATGAAAATTGTAAACAACTCCCATTCTTAGACATTTTATTAAAAAGCATGTCCACCACAGAATATGAAGGTTACAGAAAACCTACCTTCATACCAGCTATCATTCCAAAGGAGTCGCATCACCCTTGGAGGTATAAAATATTTGCATTTACATATTACATACAAAAAGCAATTGCACATTCCTCAAGTCAATATGTAGAAAAGAAAGAACTCGACTGGATTAAAGGCATTGCAGTGGAGTTTGGTTATGATACAAAACTCATAGATATGCTATACAATGAATGCAAAGTACCAAAGATCAATTATATGAAAATAAAAAGAAAACTAAGAATGAAGAATTAAAATAGTGTGGGAAATTACCATACCACCCTAATATAACAGGAATCATAAAAAAATAATGCCAAGAAACTAACCTTACAATTGCTGATACTGTTAAAGATATTGCAGAAATAATAACCCAGCACAGAGATCCAATATCAATTTTCGACAGTGCAGGTGTTTATAGGATACCAATTGCACCATCAAAAGAGAATAACTGTGATAACAAATCATATATCAAAAGTACAAAAAGAAGTTTAAATATCAGATTAAAAGAATGTCTAGGCAATCGGAACAAAAAACAGAGAAAAACAGCTTTGATTCAATACTGCATGGAGAATAATATGAAGCCCGAGTGGGTTAATATTGTCACGCTTTTATCCCCTATACAAGGGTTGCGTCGCTGAGCATGAATTTGTTGCAATACAGCGAGAATTAAAAAAGGCAATTTGGATTCCGCTGATTTGGGCGGAAATTCGGCAACACACACACTCACAATAATGATCAGAAGGACTTAGCACGGACACAACATTTAATTAGAAAATCCTAAGTGCATAAATGCACATAGTAAATAATACGTGGCTTAAGAATATGAATCTATAACTACTACTTACAGTAGCAAAATACTCTTCTTCATGTGTTTATACTAGCAATTTTTAAGCAGGTGTCAACAGGTTCCTGGTAATATTAACAAAAAGCAAACTACAAGCAGCACAATCAAAAGGGCTTACCCCAACTTTGAAAAGTAGGCCTACATCAATTGTCATCCGGCTTCTTCTGCTAGTGAATGAATATCAGCGTTCGATACGACATAAATCACAACGAACGATAAAAACGACTAATTGAGTAAAACGTGAATAAAACGGTACAAAACCAAGTATGAAATGGTGAAATTCGAATGAAATGAGAACATTAAAATCCATTGAGAAGTAAAACCAACAAAGTTAAAAGTTGAAAATGACAAAACCACAGAACCTATCTACATTCTACCCATCCTACCAGCATCCATACATGTTTCAGCAAATATTATGCCTTCATCAGTGGAAGAGTTCACAAGTGCCTAGTCCTCCGCAAATAACTCAGATGTAATGTGACATGCCTGAATGAAAGACAGTATGTTAACTTCATCGCATAAGCTATGAACATCTATATTCTGTCGCGCAGTTCTTCTATAGTGCCATCTGTGTGGATTTTTCTGACGTATTCGTCCTGCTGATCGACCAAGCCAAGCAAGCAGAGTTTATCTGACTTCCGTTTAATATTGCGTTGATTTTCAGAATGTAACAGGTATCTCCATGCGTGTGGAATATCGATAGGTGGATTACTGTTACAACATTTCCCTTTATATTTTTCAATAATTACAGCCTCTGAAGTGAGAATTTGTTTATGAGATTGAAGTGATGTTAGAATTTTGACATTTTCCCAATTGGGTACAGCATTGTGTTTGATGCAATATTGAATTAGTGCTGTTTTGGGCCTTTTCTTTTCCCAATCATATACATGTCCTTTTAATCGAATAATAAGGTGTCTCTTAGTACTACCTATGTACATAGAATCTTTTTGATTGGGGCTCGTTATTATTGGGATACAATATACGGCCGATTTATCGAAGATTGGCTTGTTTTCATTATAGGTTAAAAAGGCACCACAGGGTGTCCACATTCTGGAAAGTCAGGGAAATGAAAATTGGTCAGGGAAATGCCTGAAATGTTGGTAAAAGTCAGGGAAAATCAGTGATATTTAAAAAAATGTCAGGGGAATTTCAATCACAGTTAGACTACAACTAGTTTTAACCGGGCGTCGGGGAGTGACGCCCTCATCGCCCAACACACTTGCACTTGGTGTTGCAGACAGTCACTAACTTCCCCTTCCTACAAATGTAACCTTTTATTTTCTACCTATTATTGTAAGTTGTGTTACATTACTTGTTAACATTTCTGTTTTTGTTTTAGGTCAAAGGAGTAGAAGAAAATTTGTGATATAAGTTATACCTTGTTAAAAGGCAATTAAGACTGCAGCAATGTCAAAGCGTTGTGTGTTTAATGAACAATGGTTGGACGAACAATTAAATCCTGAGTTTTCTGGTTGGTTAGCTGCTGTGAATGGCGACAATGAATCAGCATTTTGTAAAGTGTGCTCTAAAACTTTCAAGCTTAGCAACATGGGGCGTCGGGCAGTCTCCAGCCACGGAAATGGCCCTAATCATTTGAAAAATATCCGTGCTAAAATGTCTCAGCCCAGTCTTGCTTCTTTCACTTCCTCTGTGAGAAAGAACTCTCTTTGTAATAATGAATTCTTGCCATCAACAAGCTCAGGAAATGTGGAATCAGTACTTCTAGAAAATTTTTTAGTCTAATGACTCAAATACTTATGTTGTGAAAGATGATGTGAAGCCCAGTGACCTTAATGCTTATGTAGTGATAGATGATGTAACAAAGTCGGAAATAATATGACCCATGGAAGTGTCGTCCAAGCGAATGTCTCTGAACTCTTGTACACAGATTAACAAAACATTTCAGTTAATGTTTCCTGACAGGCGATAGCTTGAAAATTTACTTTAGGCAAAAGCAAAGCATCTTATGTGATAAACCATGGATTGTCACCACATTTCAAAGAGTGTTTAATGGATGATCTGATGCAGTGCACTGACTTTGTAATTTGTTTTGATGAATCACTAAACAAAATTGCTCAGCGTGGGCAAATGGATTAGTTTGTTTGTTATTGGGACGTCAATCTGCAAAAAGTTTCCACTAGATACTTAAGTAGTGTGTCTTTAGGATGGGCAACAGCTAATGACCTTTTAGAGAAATTCATTAAAGGTGCACCTCTTCCCTTGGGTAACATGATACAAGTGTCAATGGATGGACCTAATGTTAATCTCAGCTTTCTTCAAAAGCTGAAAGATAAACTTAGAACTGAAAATCCAGATGGTAAATTATTAGTTGACATTGGAGTATGTCGTCTTCACGTGGTCAATGGAGCTATGAAAACTGGACTTGAAGCAGTGAAATGGGATATACATCACTTTCTGCGTAGCTTGTACTACCTTTTAAAAGATAGTCCTGCTCGCTGTGCAAATTATACTATTATTACCGGATGTAAAGATTTCCCTTTGAAATTTTGCACTGTAAGGTAGTTGGAAAACGTTAATTGTTTGACTTGGGCATTGCTTGTCTATGATCATATCAAGAAATATGTTTAAGAATCATCGGTTTCCAGCAAACAGCACGTGTTTCTTGCAGAATTCATGGAAAGTCCACTGTTGAAATGCAAATTGGTTGCATTTAGGACTATAGCTTCAGAGTGTGAATGTTTTTGAGAAGGTTCCAGAGCCCAAAGCCTTTAATTCCTTTCTTACACACTGATGTGCTGGATCTGATGAAAAATTTGATGGCAAGAAGCTTGAAGCCTGACAAATTAAGTGAAGCTGATAGTGTCTCAAAACTGTTGACTTTAGATGTATCAAAAAGTGAAAATCTTCTCTCAATTGAGAAAGTTGATATTGGATTTAGTGCTAAAAAGCTATTAAAAGAAGTGAAGTGCTCAGAAAGAGAGAAATTAGAGTTTAAGCTTGAATTTAGGGAACTTGTGACCAGTATGATTAAAAAACTTCATGAGAAAAGCCCACTATAATTAAAGTTTGCCCGTGGGGTAACATGTTTGGACCCAAATATTATAGTGTAGCAGCCGAGTCTAGGCAAGAAGAGAGTGGAAATTGTACTCAAAGTTTTACTTAGTGCAAACAGGATTTCAGATGACTGTGCTGAAAAAGCTAATAAACAGTACGCTTCATTGTGTGTAAAAGCTCAATCAACTTTAAAGTCTCAGTTTGATGAATTTTTAGACAGTCATGATGATTCCATTGGATTAGACAAATTTTGCAGTGTTCTACTTGACAACCAAAAACAATTCAGTGAACTTTGGGATGCAATAAAAATTTGTCTCATTATGTCTCATGAAAATGCTTCAGTGGAAGGTGGATTTTCTGTCAATAAGTCTCTTCTTGTGGAAAATCTCCTGGAAGAATCCCTGATTTGTCATAGAACAGTTTTTGATGATATTAAAAATGTGGGAAGAGTAGAACACATTGCCACCAATAAAAGGCTTCTTCTTTCTGTAAGAGCCTCCAGATGTAGGATTATCTTGAGAAAAAAAGTGTTCTTCAAAATGAAGAAAAAAGAAAACTGAAGGAAAAAAGAAAAATTGATCTTGAAATAAAGGTCATATCTCATGTGATTCTATCATAAAGTTCACATACCATTATGTGACCACAAGGTTCTTCAGGAAGACACTTTGACATCTGTAAGTTCTGTTTTACATGTTCTGTAAAGTGGATACAGTCTGTGGTGGTGCATTAACTCATTGAATTAAAATATAAATCAGTTAAAAGTCCTAAAAATGTTACTCACGGAAGTGCGTGTGCAGTCGGACGTCAGTAGTTATTAAAAGTTTCTTTGTCCAAAGTTGTATCTTGCTTCAATATGGTCAGTTGTTAGGGTTAGCTCGAGAGCCATTTCGTCATAAGTTGTACCCTACTTCGATTATGTCCAGATGTTAGGGTTAACTCCGTTCTGGCTGTGTCGACATCATATTGAATGGGTAAAGGTTTCCAGATAATAATTAAAGATTCTTGAGTTAACAGTTACTATATACATACCACTTGAAGTTCCACGTCGTACTTGGCCATTAGGGCTATCTCGTCAATGCTGCACTCTCGTAGAATTGCCGAAGAAATCTTCAAGTTAGGTCAGGTTCATAAAAAATTTAAAAAGCTTTAAAAGATTCCAGTTAAAATCGTTATATACACCACCTCATACCGTCCACAGTCTCAATCGCTGAAAAAAAAAAAAAACCATTACGTGACCACAAGGTTCTTCAGGAAGACGCTTTGATGTCTGTAAGTTCTGTTTTACACGTTCTGTAAAGTGGATACAGTCTGTGGTGGTGCATTAACTTATTCAATTAAAATATAAATCAGTTTAAAGTCCTAAAAATGTTACTCACGGAAGTGCGTGTGCAGTCCGACGTCAGTAGTTATTGAGAGTTTCTTTGTGCAAAGTTGTATCTTGCTTCAATATGGTCAGTTGTTAGGGTTAGCTCGAGAGCCATTTCGTCATAAGTTGTACCCTACTTCGATTATGTCCAGATGTTAGGGTTGACTCCGTTCTGGCTGTGTTTACCCATTCAATATGATGTCGACACAGCTAGAACGGAGTTAACCCTAACATCTGGACATAATCGAAATAGGGTACAACTTATGACGAAATGGCTCTCGAGCTAACCCTAACAACTGACCATATTGAAGCAAGATACAACTTTGCACAAAGAAACTCTCAATAACTACTGACGTCGGACTGCACACGCACTTCCGTGAGTAACATTTTTAGGACTTTTAACTGATTTATATTTTAATTGAATAAGTTAATGCACCACCACAGACTGTATCCACTTTACAGAACGTGTAAAACAGAACTTACAGACGTCAAAGCGTCTTCCTGAAGAATGAAATAAAGGAATTGAAGGAAAAAAGACAAAGAGTATGGAAGGAACTAGAGTTGGAAGAAGCAGCATTGCAGGCAAAGATTTCAGATTGGGAAAAGAAGAAAAGTGGTGTGTAATTAAAAACAGTGCAAAATTCTAGTGGATAATGCTTACCTTGGCATTTCTTTCTAGCGATAAGAGCATTTCACGCACGTGTTTTCCGGTCTTTGTTGATGTTATTGTCCTAAAGTCCGTTGTATGCGATGACTGGCTTTACTTCTCACACTTTTTGCTGGGTATACTCATTGGATCTTTGCCTTAGGATTCCAACACATCAATTTTTACTGTTCTTTATACTCGAAATTTTCGCCCATACTGTGGGCATCCTCAGGAGCGTGGCGACTTTACCACCAATGTTCGTGGTTAACTTCGCGCTAATGGAGTCCGATACTCCATGTTGCCATTCGTCGGATATACTTTCCTGGATATATTTCGTTATCAAGCCCGGCTGGCGCCATCTATGTTTCATTAAAACAACTTTTTTTTTAATTTTTTTTTATTTTTAATTTTTTTTATTTTCTTCTCCTATCTTGGTTTTCTTGTCTTTTTTGCCGGTTTTTCTTTTGTTGTTGTTTTTCTTGTCTTATTAGTTCTTTCCACAGGCCCGATAATGTGCTAGGGTCGTTCTGGGTCACATACCCTTGCTTTATTTTTATAGATTAATATTGCTTCTTCCCTCCTCATTTGCCTTTCCGATTTTTTATTCTTTTTTAGCATTTTAATTTCATCGAATTTTGGTAATGTCCGGTTTTCCATGCAGAATTGCACTAAAGCAGTTTTGGCTTCTTTTTTTTTTGCCAGTTAGATATGTGTTGTTTAAGTCTTTTTTTAATCTGTTTTTCGTACTTCCAATGTACGATATTGGGGGTATGTGTGCAATTGGAATTTCGTAGGTGCCTGATTCTTCTAGCATTTTTTCCTCTGTTTTTTTGTTGACAGTCATACTTTTCACAGTGTGCACTGAGCTTCCTAGTTGTAAGTCATATTTAGCACAGTGCCTATTGATTTCTTTACTCACTCCTTCCAAGTATGGGAAAGCTCCAATGTATTTCAATTTTTTATTCCTCATCTTCCTTTGGTTGTGCACTTCTTGGCCTTCTTCACTCTGAGTCATATGCTTTTTACTCTCATGTATCCATTTATTAATTAGCTTGCTCGGGTACCCATACTCTTGTGATATTTTCGAGATAAACTCTAGCTCTTGATTTTTTAGCCTGTTGTTGGATGTGTGTGTGTGTACGCTCGCCGTATCAAGTTTACTATGCTGTTTTTTTTGTGTATCACTGGATGGTGCGACGAGTATGGTATCAGTACAGGTATGTAAGTTGCTTTTCTGAACACAGAGTATTCAACAACTTATGACGAAACGGCCCTCGAGCTAACCCTAAGAATGGTAAAAATTGATGTGTTTGAATCCTAAGTATAAAGAACGGTAAAAATTGATGTGTTTGAATCCTAAGTATAAAGAACGGTAAAAATTGATGTGTTTGAATCCTAAGGCAAAGATCCAATGAGTATACCCAGCGAAAAGTGTGAGAAGTAAAGCCAGTCATCGCATACAACGGACTTTAGGACAATAACATCAACAAAGACCGGAAAACACGTGCGTGAAATGTTCCCATCGCTAGAAAGGAATGCCAAGGTAAGCATTATCCGCTAGAATTTTGTACAAGTTACCTTGAAATATCGCACGTAAAAGAGAATAGTAGAATGATTAGAGCTATATAATAGTCAGAATTAGAACTACTAATTGGAATAAAAACAGTGACTGTGTTCCTACTGTAATATTTTTATAGTAACTGTTCTGAATATCGTGTATGGGTTTGTTTGAGTGTTTCTTCAATAAATGTAAAACCATGAAAAAAAGAGTAAACTTAAAATTAAAAAGGTGTGAGTTGGACGTCTATGGGGAAGGTGTAGGCCAATAAAAAAAAATAAATAATTAAATGAATCAGTTATTTGGGAAACTTATATGTCAAACGGAAACACTTTTAAATAATATAAGTTTCTCAATTATCCAATTCAATTTTATTTATTATCATGGCACATATATTGAAAAATTCATATAAACATATTTGTGTAAGGTCAGAGATTTCTTATATATTTGGTCAGGGAAATCAGGTTCGATAACCCTGCACCATTATCGGTGATAGTTTCAGCCAAAAATATTTGACGCTCTGCACATTTTCTCTTTAACAAATTGGTAATAGGTGTTAAAAAAGGAATTGATTAGTAAGCTTTATATTAACTTTTTTATGCAAAAGTTGAACATTATTTTTGATATTGTCATAAATGGAAGTAATCAATCTTCCAGTATAACCAAATGCTTCTGCTGTATTCTTGATCCAATGCAATTCAGCCTGTTCTGATTGTAAAGAAGAAGAATGTGTAATTGCTTTTTTGTTATAGTAAGAAAAAGCAGATGTTTTATATTTCCAGGGATGCCAAGAATCACTTGGGATCAATGCTGGAACATAAGTTGTATTTCTAAAAACACTATATTCAATGGAATCATCGTACCAAAATACATACACACGCGTAAGTAATCACGGAGGGATGACGCACTCTCTGGGTATCATCTGTGTGAGCCAATCTGTCTGATGGCTTAGGAATCTTTCTCCCCAGGAGATAGCGTCGATCTCACCCCTATTTTTCTTCTTCTCACCGATTGCGAGGGGTGGAGGGTGGTGGAGCACAGGAGTGGTCTCCTCAGGATTTTTAAAGGCCGCTGGTCTCAAGAGCGTCTTTTCCATGCTCGGCTTGATGAAGTGTCTTTTGCCCTGAGATTGGACGGCAGTGGTTTCACTTCTCAGTTTGTTTCTCAACAAGGTTGCGGAATATTGCAGCTCATTCCTGCTGCTCAACTTTGGCTGGTCATTTTTTTGGAACTGGCGTCCGCTATTTGCCTTTGTTTCTTCTGTTTTCTGCTGCACGGCGATCCGAGCAAAAATAGCAGCGTCTCCGCTCCAGTGTGTGTACCCGGTCTCTATGTGTTGCTAAGTGTACTCCTTTTCTTCGTCCTGAGCTCAGACTCATAAAGCTGTCACTCTCTGCACAACGTTGCTGAATGTCATCTGGTCTTTCTCATGATGTTCGTCCCCCTGCAACTGTAGATTTTTGACCGGCCCCGCAACAAGCGCGCTGCGTTATCTGTCCTCAGCAGCTTCACATCCCCAAAGAGCGTTCTCCAAAATTTCTACACAGGAATTAGGTTAACGCTGAGAGAGCCAAGACAAGGAAATTTATTACCTTGTTCTCGCCACTTTCGCGAAGTCACCACTGGGAGGCTCGAATGAGGAAATAAGGCATCCAAAACTCTTACTTGTCCTCTCAAAATTGCTGCTTCTCCCAGCTCATTTTTGACCCCGCGTAACACTGCTCTCCCCTCCGACTAAATTCGTCCCGAATTTTCGGCCTATACAATCCTACCCAATCTGAATTCCTAATCCGGCTTAATCTCTCCAAAATTGGGTGGAGTCTAGCCGCTTCCCGAACTCGAAACTCAAATTACCCTCTGGGAACAGTACTGATTTCTTGCCTGTGCCCCACACTCATTTGCACGCAATGCAGGGAGGAAACTTCCCTGACCTTCTCATTGGTTAAGCCCTTAGGTCGTTGACCAAACTACATGCACGTAAGTCCCTGTTCATCCTTCTACTTAATTTTGATCCTCTACACCTGGGCCTCTCCGCGTGTCAATGTGAATAACTCTGCTCGGTTTGTTACGATACTTGATTTGATATAAAACATCATTGAGCTGTTTCTCGACCTTATAGGGCCCCTCCCATGGCCACTGCAATTTGGGGGAACGCCATTTTTCCCTCTTAGGGTAATACAACCATACTAAATCGCCCACCTGGAAGGTAGTGTCCGAGAAATGCACGTCATATCTTGTTTTCATCTTATCTGCCGCCACCTTAATGTTTTCCCTAGCAAATTCTTGGACCCTCTTCATTCTTTCTGCCATTTCCTCTGCATACTCACTAGCTCCCATTTGTAGCTCCTCCGGCCTTCCAAACATCAGATTGCAAGGGAGCCGCATCTCCCTCCCATATATCATCAAGCTTGGTGTTCCACCAGTCGTGTTGTGCTCGGCGGACTGTTGCACCATTAGAAACATCGGAATTAAACAGTCCTAATCTCTCTGGGTTTCACTTACAAACATAGAGAGGTGCTGCGCAATGCTTCTGTTCAGGCGCTCCACTGCTCCCGTTGACTGGGGGCAAAGGGGGTTGTCCGGGTCTTTCTAATTCCGAGCAATTTGCACATCTCCTGGAACACCTGCAATTCGAAATTGCACCCCTGATCTGAGTGCAGCTATCTCAGTGCCCCATGACGATTGATCACATGAGTGGCTTCCTATGTGGGCAAAGGAAATATTTCGGACCACTTCGTGAAGTAGTCAACAACAACCAGCAAATAGCGGTTTCCGTCCTGAGTTCTTGGGAACGGCCCCATCATGTCTATAGCAAGTCTCTCGAATGGAGCCCCGACATTGTACACCTTCATAAGCTCCCAGAGCCTTGTGGCCGGCCCCTTTCTTGATGTACATAGGTCGCAGCATCGGCACCACCTTTCCACCTCCGCCCGACAACTCGCCCAATAAAAACGCTTTCTGATTTTCTGCAGCCTCTTCTTGACGCCAAGGTGACCACCAGTGGGACTATCATGAATCTCCCGTAGCACTTCTGCCACCAGGGCTTTTGGTAGCACCAACTAGAAGATGCTTTCTCTCCCCGTATCGTTCTCAAATTCCCTGTACAGGACGCCATCTTTCACCACAAAATAATTCCATTTAGCCCAGTACGTTTTTACTCGCGGGCTATACCTGGAAACATCGTTCCAACTAGGCAGCGAGGTGAGTTCTCTTTCCAGTGAAAGAGAGGGCCAATATCTTCTTCCTCCATTTGAGCATCGCGGATGTGCTTGGAGCTCCAGGGGTCATCCACCACAGGAGCCGCTGCCCCACCCACCTGGCGAACCTAGACCGCCTGCCTTTCCCTTTCTCCTTATTCCGTTCGGTCACAATGGGAACATGCCTCGAAACACGGGCTCCAAGACAGAGTGTCGGCGTTCTGGCGGAAATCTCCTCTTCTGTGCTCTACGTCGAAGTCATACTCCTGCAGTCTTTGAATCCAACGGGCGACCTGTCCCTCCGGATTTTTAAAGTTGAACAGCCATTTCAGGGCCCTGTGATCCGTCCGGATCAAAAATTCCCGCCCATACAAATAGTGGTGAAAATGACTGACAGACTTCACAGTTGCCAGAAGTTTCTTGCACGTCACGCAGTAATTTCTCTCTGACCTAGAAAGTGATTTACTAAAATAGGCACTTACTCTCTCTTTCCCGTCCTGCACCTGGGAGAGGACCGCCCCAACTGCCACAGAGCTAGCATCGGTATCCAAGATGAATGGAGCCTCCGGCTGGGGGAAGGCTAAAATGGGTGTTGATACCAAAATTCCCTTCAATTTTTCGAATGCCTGCTAACACCTCCTCACTACATTCGAACTTGGCCTTTTTCTGAGTTAAGCGATGCAGCGGTTTAGCAATCTGCGAGAAACCCTGGATGTACTTCCGGTAGTAAGAGCACAATCCCAAGAAGCTCCTAACCTCATGTACGTTCCGCGGAGGTGCCCATTCACTTATTGTCGAAATCTTCTCTGGGTCGGTGGCAACCCCTTGCGGCGATATTACATGTCCTAGAAATTTTGCCTCCCGCCTTGCCAACCCGCATTTCCCTGGATTCAATTTCAACTGAGTGCCCCAGAGGCGAGAGAAAACGGTCTTCAAGTTTTCCAGATGTCCATCGAAGGTAATGCTGCCGACCATAATGCCGTCCAGGTAGACCACGCACATTTCGAAAGGCAGTCTACACAGGACAATCCCCATGAGACGTTCAAACGTGCTAGGGGCATTACACAGCCCAAAAGGCATCTACCGGAATTGCCATAGACCGTTCCCGGCCGTGAAGGCAGTATTCTCTCTATCTATTGAATCCACTGCGACCTGCCAGTACCCGCTTTTCAAATCCAGGGTTGAGAACCACTCCGACAAGTGTATCATCAATCCGGGGCAATGTATCATCAATCCAGGGCAGCGGGTAAGAGTCCTTTTTCGTCACTTTGTTCAGCCGATGAAAATCCACACAGAATATCCAGGCCCCTGAATGCTTCTGGACCAGAACTATAGGCGAAGCCCACGGACTGGTGGATGGTTCCACAATTCCCTGCCTTTCCATCTCCTCTTATCATCCTATCTACATCGTCCTGCTTCGCCAGCGGAAGACGCCTTGGTGGCTATTTAATTGGTGCGCTTTGGCCTGTATCTATATAATGCAGCACCGCCTGCGTACGGCCGTAATAATTATTTCCCTCCGCAAAAACGTCGCGATTCTCCCTCAATAGGTTCCGCAACTTTACTTCTTGCTCCACGCTCAGGCTTCTTCTTGCTCCCTCCATCAACTTCTCCAAACACGGGGAAATCCTGCGGCTGTCGAACTTTCCGTCGGGTCTTCTCTTATTTTACTGCGAAAGACTGAAGCGACTGGCTCCATAGAGCAAACTGCCGCTCCCTTTCTTAGAGTGCTAGGCGCATCTCCTATATTCAACACTCTGACAGGAATGCTCTCACGTGGATGCACTACGGCTCGTGCTACGAGAAATTCTTTTGGGGAGGCGAATCCTCTGACATCTCGCAGACGGCCGCAGGAAAGGGTGCACTACCATCGGTTACCTGCCCGACAACCACTGCTTCACTTTATGCCGGAATTATGACATCTTATTTGACTTCCACTTCGAGTTTCCTTGCTCCCAGCTTGCAAAAGCTCCTAGTCAAGACAGGTAATTCCTCAACCTCACCCCAGAGTGTCCCGTGCTGCAGATCTAACACATAGCTTTTCTGGCGCAAAAAATCTAGACCGATAATGCACCGATCTGCAACGTCCGCAATCACGACCGTATATACGCACGACCGATTCCGAATCTGAAATTGAAAGTCCGCTGTTCCCTGAGCCACCACCTCTTCCCCATTTACCGTTCGCAAAATGATGCGCGGTTCTATTTTAAGGTGAACCGTCGACCCTTTAACTATGTCAAAAAAATCAGAGCGCATCAGCGTCGCATCTGCACCAGTATCCAAAACAAAATCACATTCCACGTCATTTATTTTTCCTTCAACCACAAGCCCATTTGCATCTCCCGCCAGTCCTGAGATGTGCACTAAAATCTGTTGGGGCTTTTCCGCCGCACAAGTCAATTTCCGCCAAGTGAAACTGGCCTCTGTGCGTTTCCCGCGTCCCTTTCCTTAGGTTTCGTTTCTGTAAAGTTGTTCCGGTTCCTAGGAAAATTTCTCCGCTGATGCGTGGGGGACCCATAGTCCCAGCAGCAAGCACCCCTCGACTCTCTTACTCAGTTGCTCCCCCAACTCCTTTATTTCTTGCCCTAGGCCCCTGACCAAGTCCTCCACCTTTCTCTCGGGGCTACATGGCACACACTCGGCCGCGGTTGCCAGCCTCATTGATTTCCGCGTGCTTCTCGAATGGTGCGACGAGTCGTACTGCATGGCATGGAGTACTGCAGCACGCATTGAGCCACAGTCTGCTATTCGAACTGAGTGTTGTATGTCAGCATCTAAAATTGCATCAACAAAATGTTGTTGGGCTATGCTATCCTGAACTTTGGGAGGGCATTGAGCATACGCTAATCGTGCCAGCCCCTCTATATCGGATGCCAGTTCCTGCAGGGACTCGTTTGCTTCCTGGTGCCGATTCTTCAGCTGAATAACTTGCAGCCCTTTTAGGTGTTCATCACCGAACCTCATCTCGAGCACGGGCACTAAACATTCATAATTTAGCTGCTTTTCCGTTGGCAGTGACTGCAGGATATCGGCACCTGGACTCCGGAGTGTGGCGGCTAAAGAGCACGCCATCTCGTTTGAATTCCATCGGCTGGTCGCTGCTATTATTTCGAACTTAGTTTTGTACACTGACCAGCTGGACTTCCCGTCAAATGTACTAGGCTTAATCTTAACTGTCCTACCTAGATCTCCACTTGGTAGTGCAGCTGTTATCCTTTGCCCCATCTCAATTTTATTTTCTAGAACTTTTATCTTTTCCTCAAACTTCTTATGAAGCTCCGATGCTCTACGCCTACCCCCTGTCACGGCAGCTGCCTTCTTAAATTCTCCATTTCTGATTCCAAATGCTCACTACATTTTTGCACAGAGTAAAAAACTCCGTACGTAGCGTAGAACATGCTTCACCTATTTTATCCTGCACTGTATCTATCCTTGTTACTACGTCAGCCTGCAGTTCCGGGGTAGGCGTAGAGCATCGGAGCTTCATAAGGAGTTTGAGGAAAAGATAAAAGTTCTAGAAAATAAAATTGAGATGGGGCAAAGGATAACAGCTGCACTACCAAGTGGAGATCTAGGTAGGACAGTTAAGATTAAGCCTAGTACATTTGACGGGAAGTCGCTCTTTGGGAGCCAATCTGCTCCGTCATCTGCTGCTGGACGACAACATACTGTTCCCTCAATTTGTTTACCCTCTCTTCTTGAGTACGCAGTTTAGTATCCAATTCTTTAATGCACGCATTTAGCTGAGACTTACAATCTTGCGCGTGTTCGTTGAGCAAGGCTGTGAAACTTTCTTTTTGATCTCTAGCCTGTGCCATCAACTGCACCATAAAATTTTGAGCTTGGGCATTGAGCTGGGTGGTAACGTTTCTTACATGCCCATTTATCAAAGTGCCAAAATTTTCTGCCTGCTCTTTCAGCTGTGCGGCTAAGTCCTCCTTTTGAGTGTTTAACTGTGTTGCCAGCTCGTCATTCTTTTGCATTTGTTCTTGCCTCTGAGAATTTAGTTGCTCTAAGAGAGCATCCTGTTTTTCTTTCATCTCGGCGAACATTGCTTCTACTTCCTCCATATTTTCGGAAATTTTTGTCTTAGACTGAGATCTGGTGAGCATTCACTAATACAAAGATATAAATACATTTGGAAAGAAAAAAGTTATGTGCATTACTTTATGACTGGCCTTCTCAAATTTTAAGACAAAAAAAAAAAAAAAAATCCAGCTGTATTTCACGTGCTGACACCACTTTTGTTACGCTTTCCCCCATACCAGGGTTGCGTCCCTGAGCATGAATTCGTTGCAATACAGCGAGAATTAAAGAGGCAATTTGGATTCCACTGATTTGGGCAGAAATTTGGCAACACACACTCACAATAATGATCAGAAGGACTTAAGCGCAAACACAACATTTAATTATACTCTTAACAGCTTGGATAAGAATTAAAGAGAAGAAATAACCTGAACCATTATTGGCTAGAGGTCTTAATCTGAATCATCACCACTCCTGACCAGATGACCATTCTGTGAAGGAGATCACACACTATGTGTCCGGCTTTAGTTTTTGGAGATCCACTCACCGAGTTCTTACAATTAGAAAAAAAAATGTACTTAAATGCCCTCAAAGTAATCCTTTGGCATTTTTGCACCAATTTAGCACTTTGAAGAAAGGCACACACACACACGCACAAGTTATCATGGGGGGATGATGCACTCTCTGTGTATCACCTGTGTAAGCCAATCTGCCTGATGGCCTACGAATCTTTCTCCCCAGGAGATAGCGTCGATCTCACCCCTATATTTCTTCTTCTCACCAATTGCCAGGGGTGGAGGGTGGTGGAGCACAGGAGTGGTCCCCTCTGGATTTTTAAAGGCTGTTGGTCTCAATAGCGCCTCCTCCGTGCTTGGCTTGACAACGTGTCTTTTGCCCTGAGATTGGATGGCAGTGGTTTCACTTCTCAGTTTGTTTCTCAACAAGGTTGCAGAATATCGCAGCTTGTTCCTGCTGCTCGACTTTCGCTGGTCATTTTGGACCTGGCGTCCGCTATTCGCCTTCGTTCCTTCTGTTTTCTGCTGCATGGCGATCTGAGCAAAAATATCAGCATCTCCGCTCCAGTGTGTATACCTGGTCTCTCCGTGTTGCTAAGTGTACTCCTTTTCTTTGTCCCGAGCTCAGACTCGTAAAGCTGCCTGTCTCTGCTCAATGTAGCTGAATGTCATCTGGTCTTTCTCATGATGTTATCTGTCCTCAGCAGCTTCGCATCCCCAAAGAGCGTTCTCCGAAGTTTCTACATGGGAATTAAGTTAACGCATAAGACAAGGAAATTTATTACCTTGTTTTTGCCACTTTCGCGAAGTTTCCAATGAGAGGCCCGAATGGGGAAATAAGGCATCCAAAACTCTTACTTGTCCTCTCAAAATTGCTCCTTCTCCCAGCTCATTTTTGACCCCGTGTAACAATATAAAACATCTTACATCTCACAGCACCCACAAACAGATCCTCATGTTCGAGGCCACTATGATTGAAAAGACAAAGGAATCTAATTGTAACAATAATAGTCCATATGACCTATCATGTGCATGGAGATTCTTAGTTGACCAAGAAAAACAACATAAGAGAAAGGAAAAAAATGGTAAGGAAGACCAGGTGGACTTATATGTAAGAACACCAACAGATGGCGCGCAACACGACATGTGCAATAACGATGATGACGTGGAAGTAGGACATGTATTGGGAAGAGATCAACGTGGCATAGATGACTAGGCAGTTAGGGCAAAAACATCGCAGACCACTGACGAAGACTATGACTTCAATAGTTGAAATGCGTATGAAGCGGCTGGAGGAGTGTGTGTGCGAACAATATGTGCATTTTTGAGGGTTCTTTTTTTGGAGGATTTGTCACTGCTATTTTATGGTTCTATTTTTTTAACATGGCTTTATTCAGATTTTATTCCGACAGAGTTCGACTTGTATTTCAAATTTTATTAGAATTTTAAAGTGTTTTCATTCCTTAGTTGGTTTCATACCATTTTCATCGAAAATAGGATATAGATTCGTCCAGTTTACGTCAATATAATCGAATTGGTAATATTTACTGCATGAACGGCATACACCCTGGCGAAGTCCAAGAAAAAACGAAGGTGAGAATTATTTAACGTTTTAGTTTTTAATATTAGTATATAAACATTTTCTAGGAAGACCCCCATGCACAACTTCGCACACGAACTTCCAGTGTCACAAATGTAAATTCTAACGTGTATAACAGAGAATATCAGAAGAAAACAATATGCTCTTCAGAATTTGCTATGACTGCTTGTTTCTTGGTTTATCTGCTCCTTTTGTAGTCTTCTGTGTTCAACCCACAATGCTTTGCCAGCATCTTCTTGGGTTCTAGTACAAAACGCTGACAATCAAAACACCGACGATCATAACACCGACAGATCAAAACGCCGAAAGGTCGAAACACTGACAATTACACTATATGGACTAATATAATTGTACGGCGAGTAGAGGAACTTTACTCCGAGCGATGGCAACATCAGAGTGGGTGGGAAGGGGGATGACAATACCCAATCAATGGATGTGCTTCCCCTAGCGGTGAACGATGTAACTTCAAAAATTTTTATTTTGACTGATGGCACCATATTTTTATTCCAAGTGATGGCAACATCGGAGCAAAAATGGGTGGGTGATAGAGGAAGATGACAACACCAAAAGGCTACATATGTGCTGCCCCCTAAGGTGGACAATGGAACTTCATTAATTTTTATTCCAATGACGGTAACATCGGAGTGGATGCACAAATGGGTGGGTGATAGAAGGGGATAACAACAATCAAACGATGTTTATGAGCTACCTCTATCGGTGAACGACGGAACTTTATTAATTTTTATTCCAAGTGGTGGCAACATAATTTTATTCCGACCGATGGCAACATCTGAGTGGACGGGTGGGAAGAGATATGCATAGGTGTTGGATATGTCGATGCTTATGTGCTGCCCCTAGCGGTGAACAATGGAACTTTATTATTTTTATTCCGAGAGGTGGACACATCGGAGTGGATGTACAAATGGGCGAGTGATAGAAGGGGATGACAACAACCAAACGATGCCTATGTGATGCCCTTAGCGGTGAACAACGGAAATTTATTAATTTTTATTCCGAGCGATGGCAACATCTGGTGGATGGGTAGGAAGGGCGATGCATAGGTGTTGGATATGTCAATGCTTATGTGCTGCCCCTGGCGGTGAACGATGAAACTTTATTGTTTTAATTCTGAGAGATGGCAACATCGGTGTGAATGCACAAGTGGATGGGTGATAGTAGAGGATGACAACATCGGTGTGAATGCACAAGTGGATGGGTGATAGTAGAGGATGACAACAGCCAAACAATGCTTATGCTGCCCCTAGCTGTGAAAGATGGAACTGCATTAATTTTTATTTCGAGCGATGGCAACATCTGAGTGGATGGATGGGAAGGGGGAAACATAGGTGTTGCATATACGATGGAAATTTATTATTTTAATTCCGAGAGATGGCAACATCAGAGTGAATGCACAACTGGGTGGGTGATAGTAGGGAATGACCACAACCATACGATGCTTATTTTGCCGCTAGCGGTGAACGACGGAACTTTAATAACTTTTATTCCAATGCAATGATAACTTCGGAGTAGATGGATGGAAGGGGGATGTATAGGTGTTGGATACGTCGATGCTTATGTGCAGCCCCAAGCAGTGAACGATGGAACTGCATTATTTTTTATTCCTAGCGATGGCTGAATAATTTTATTCCTTGCGATGGCAACATCTGAGTGGATAGGTGGGAAGGGGAATGCATAGGTGTTGGATATGTTGATGCCCATGTGCTGCCCCTAGCAGTGAACGATGGAACTTTATTATTTTTGATATACTATAAAAACAACCATTCACTTACCCGAAAGATCTTGGTCATTTTTTTATCTTGTAACACTTCAAGCACGTCAATTATATTGTTGTTGGCTTTCTGAATTTGAACTGACTCTCTGCCTATGATTTTCCTTCTTCTGGGGATGAAACGTCGTACTATCTTTTTTATTTTTTTTTATTTACTGGACAACACACGCAGGTTTCTTTCTGCCATATGAAACGTAACCATAGCTCGTCGTCATCACGATAAAAACCTCACACATACACACACTAAAACCACTCATTCATACATTCCGTTAAAAACACTATGAACATATTTACACTATATACATTCTTAGGCAGTTAAACCATTTGTCAACTGTGATTAAAAAAGTGCTCAATCCGTTTCAAACTTCGTGTTAACACTATTGCATGTGCCAACCACCTCATTCAACCCGTCATACACAACCCTCTAGCGCTTTCAACAGGCACTGTCTTCATCAGGAGGCAGCTGTGTCTCACCCGCCTACCACAGCTCAAGTGAGCTGATTTCTTGAGGCCAGGGTCTCAGTCGCAATCTCTGCATCTCTGGCGCCATCTATTGTCATTGTTGCTCTTTTTCCTTTTTTTCTCTCTTAGCTGTTGCTCTATTTTTATTAAAGCCTTCCATTGTTCACTTAAGTTGCTAGGCTCATTAATGTTACATAATCTTGATCTGTTTTTTTCGATTAATATTGATTCTGCAATTCGCAACTGCCTTTCGTTTTTACAGCTCTTAATAATTTTAATATCTTCAAACCTTGGATAATGATGATTTTCCAGACAGTATTAGGTTAATGCGGTCTTAGCTTCTTTTTATTCCAATTACTTATATGCTGGTTCAATCTGTATTTTAATTTGTTCTTGGTGCTGCCTATATATGACACAGGTGGTTGTTGGTTTACAGGAATTTCATAAACTCCTGCTCTATCCAATTGGCTGATTTTTTCATTTTTTATTACTAAATTTTTTATAGTCTGTACCTGATTTCCTACTTGTATATCATATCTGCCACATATTTTATTAATTTCAGCTGACACACCTTCAACATGTGGTATTGCACCAACATATTTTAATAGTTTTTTTATCAGTCTTGCCTTTATTATTAGCCTGAGTTACTTCATAAATCCATTTCTTTAATACTTGTTTATTGTAACCAAAATCATGTGCAATTTTTTCAATATATTCAATTTCTTCCTTTTTATATTGTTCCATTGATGAGTGTGTTAAACTTCTTTTAATTAGTGTTTTAACACTATTTCTTTTATGTGTTAATGGGCGCGATGACTGAAATGGTATTAACACAGTAATATATGATGATTTTCTATGCACTCTGTATTGCATATTATCTTTTGTTTTGATTATCATAATATCCAAAAATGCCAATGTATTGTTATGTTCTTGTTCAACTGTCAATTCAATCGATGGATAAATATCACTATACCTTTTTGTCAAGTCTTCAAGTTCATCATTTTTTAGCCTCGTCAACAGAAAAATGTCATCAACATACCTGCAGTATAACAGTGGAGGATCTTCTAGTTTACTTATTATTTTAGTCTCTATGTCACTCATTATAATTTCTGCAAATAAAGTTGAGAATGGTGACCCCATAGGTCCACCATAATTTTGTTTGTATACTTTGTTATTAAACATAAAAATGTTATTTTCATATATGTATAATAAAATTTCTCTTAGTTCTTCAATCTGTATTGCATTCATTGTCTGTAACATATATAATTTTTTAACAATTATATCAATTGCTTGAGGTACTGGTGTGCTAGGAAACAGAGCACGCATATCCATACTAGCCATATGATATTCACTTAAATCTTGTTTAATTCCCTTAATTTTCTCAATGAATTCATATGTATTCCTCACAGTGAACCTTGTCTTCATGAACAATGGTGCCAAATATTTGTAGATATTTTTTTCCTGCTTAATTAATGGGGAATTCCTTTTTGATACTATTACTCTCATAGGTGTATATCAGGCTTATGAGTTTTTATTTTTGCAAACATTTTTGGTATTCCTGTACCCATTGGTGGGTATGCTTTCTTTATTTCTTCAGGCAAGGTGCTGTGATTTCTTATTCTAGCCAAGTACCTTACTTGAGATTCAGTTGGGTCTCTTGTCAGAATGCTGCAATTCAGATCCTCTATTGCTTTATTCATTTTTTGATTATATTCAGTTGTGTTTAAAATCACAATTTGCCCTGTTTTATCTGCTTCACAAAATTTAATTGTTGGGTCATCTCTTAATTTTATCATTTGTTCTTTCTCATACTGAATTTTATCTAAATGATATTTTTTACTACTTTTTTCATTAAATTCTTTCAAAACAATTCTATACAATTTACTTCTAAATTCTTCGTGATCTTCTGCAGGTACACTACGTGTCATTTCTTCTAGGTTAGGTATTAACTCTTCAGTCTTCGGCAAGCCACGCGGAAACGCAAATTCCTTACCCCTCTGCAAAACAGCTCTCTGCATGAAGCTCAAGGTCAAGATGGATTTATTCTGATATACTTCGTACATATTCTCCCGTTGTTCATGTACTTTTTGGCGGTCTATCATCACATGCAACTTCTTTTCCATGACTGTTTTTGAGCATTTCTTTTCGTATTCCACGATGTCAAAAATTTCTCTGAAGGTTACGTCTAAGATCTCATCTTTCAAATATAAAAATTAAGAGATGACCCAATCTTTCAATGATAAAATTAAGAGATGACCCAATCTTTCAATGATAAAATTAAGAGATGACCCAACAATTAAATTTTGTGAAGCAGATAAAACAGGGCAAATTGTGATTTTAAACACAACTGAATATAATCAAAAAATGAATAAAGCAATAGAGGATCTGAATTGCAGCATTCTGACAAGAGACCCAACTGAATCTCAAGTAAGGTACTTGGCTAGAATAAGAAATCACAGCACCTTGCCTGAAGAAATAAAGAAAGCATACCCACCAATGGGTACAGGAATACCAAAAATGTTTGCAAAAATAAAAACTCATAAGCCTGATATACACCTATGAGAGTAATAGTATCAAAAAGGAATTCCCCATTAATTAAGCAGGAAAAAATATCTACAAATATTTGGCACCATTGTTCATGAAGACAAGGTTCACTGTGAGGAATACATATGAATTCATTGAGAAAATTAAGGGAATTAAACAAGATTTAAGTGAATATCATATGGCTAGTATGGATATGCGTGCTCTGTTTCCTAGCACACCAGTACCTCAAGCAATTGATATAATTGTTAAAAAATTATATATGTTACAGACAATGAATGCAATACAGATTGAAGAACTAAGAGAAATTTTATTATACATGACGATGATGGGCAAAACGCCTAACAATATTAACAAATAAAGGTAACTTGATCACGCTAGTTACATTAAATGAAAATTTTTACAAAAAGTTCGTAAGTTGGAAGCTTTCGACCTTATCTTAGGTCTTCATCACGCCAATGGAGGACTAAGATTGTTGCCAGATTCTACATTTGAATTTTTCCTATTTTTGTTGCCAAAACTTAGAATTGATCTCCAGATCATCGGAATGTAGAGAGGAGATTCGGAATTGCAAGTCATTGAGTTTCCGAATCTCCTCTCTACATTCCGATGATCTGGAGATCAATTCTAAGTTTTGGCAACAAAAATAGGAAAAATTCAAATGTAGAATCTGGCAACAATCTTAGTCCTCCATTGGCGTGATGAAGACCTAAGATAAGGTCGAAAGCTTCCAACTTACGAACTTTTTGTAAAAGTTTTCATTTAATGTAACTAGCGTGATCAAGTTACCTTTATTTGTTTATTATACATATAAGAAAATAACATTTTTATGTTTAATAACAAAGTATACAAACAAAATTATGGTGGACCTATGTGGTCACCATTCTCAACTTTATTTGCAGAAATTATAATGAGTGACATAGAGATTAAAATATAAGTAAACTAGAAGATCCACCACTGTTATACTGCAAGTATGTTGATGACATTTTTCTGTTGTCGAGGCTAAAAAATGATGAACTTGAAGACTTGACAAAAAGGTATAGTGATATTTATCCATCGATTGAATTGACAGTTGAACAAGAACATAACAATACATTGGCATTTTTGGAAATTATGATAATCAAAACAAAAGATAATATGCAATACAGAGTGCATAGAAAATCATCATATATTCCTGTGTTAATACCATTTCAATCATCGCACCCGTTAACACATTAAAGAAATAGTGTTAAAACACTAATTAAAAGAAGTTTAACACACTCATCAATGGAACAATATAAAAAGGAAGAAATTGAATATATTGAAAAAATTGCACATGATTTTGGTTACCCTAAACAAGTATTAAAGAAATGGATTTATGAAGTAACTCAGGCTAATAATAAAGGCAAGACTGATAAAAAAAACTATTAAAATATGTTGGTGCAATACCATATGTTGAAGGCATGTCAGCTGAAATTAATAAAATATGTTTCAGATATGATATACAAGTAGGAAATCAGGTACAGACTATAAAAAATTTAGTAATAAAAAATGAAAAAATCAGCCAATTGGATAGAGCAGGAGTTTATGAAATTCCTGTAAACCAACAACCACCTGTGTCATATATAGGCAGCACCAAGAACAAATTAAAATACAGATTGAACCAGCATATAAGTAATTGGAATAAAAAGAAGCTAAGACCGCATTAACCTAATACTGTCTGGAAAATCATCATTATCCAAGGTTTGAAGATATTAAAATTATTAAGAGCTGTAAAAACGAAAGGCAGTTGCGAATTGCAGAATCAATATTAATCGAAAAAAACAGATCAAGATTATGTAACATTAATGAGCCTAGCAACTTAAGTGAACAATGGAAGGCTTTAATAAAAATAGAGCAACAGCTAAGAGAGAAAAAAAGGAAAAAGAGCAACAATGACAATAGATGGCGCCAGAGATACAGAGATTGCGACTGAGACCCTGGCCTCAAGAAATCAGCTCACTTGAGCTGTGGTAGGCGGGTGAGACACAGCTGCCTCCTGATGAAGACAGTGCCTGTTTGAAAGCGCTAGAGGGTTGTGTATGACGGGCTGAATGAGGTTGGCACATGCAATAGTGCAGGGATCACATTCCTCCTAAAATTCCTAATATTTTGTGACCCTCCTTAAATTCCTAAAATTATACCTAAAATTTGCTATTCTTCCTAAAATTTTCGTAAGCTTATTTATTAAAAATACAACCGTTATTAACGCCAATAAATTTACCATTACGGTAAGGTAAAAAGACCTGTTATTGTAGAAACACAGCCTATATGCTGTGCTGCTGAAGGGAGGGAAAATGACGCCATCAAGATGCACTTGCTTCGGGGCGGGCGCTCCATTTTTTGCCTTCGGACAGTTTTCGAGAGTAACAAGAGATCTAAGGGAAAAGGGGAGGGGTCGTTTTCACCCCTGGTTTGCGTTTTGCAGACGAACTCCGTGGCACGCAGAAGATCGTACTTTATTTTTGTACATGCCTTGTGGAACCTCCTCTTTCTGCTGATGTTTTGTTATTGTAAACCGCAGGTGGGTGGAAGCAAAGAGAAAACATGTGGTCTCCTTCCGTAACCTCCGGTAATGACGATGGGATGGTAGCTGAGTGTTATCGTGGCAGACAGTAGAGCACGTGATCATTGACCTTCGATCGTGCGTCGGCGGCAGCGACCTTCGATGCGCAATATATCTCGGCTCCGACTCGTTTTGACTGAACTTGCGTGAGATGCGTATGATAGTTTCTGGTTTTGCGTCTTTTATGGTGTTCTCTGTGCTGTGTGCAGGTTCAGTTCTCTAATGGTGACCTGCTTTTTTTTTTTTTTTTTTTTTTTTTTTTTTGACATACTCGCAGCCAAATTTCAGGAAGTTGTCTGGTTTTGCAATATTGGAATGTGTTTTTGTACTTCCCTTTCATTTTCTGGTTAGTAATACAAGTGTTTAAGATGCCTAAATCCAAAACGAAATTTCAAGATGTGTGGCTCGCCAAAGAATTGGACGGAGCGAAGTTGAAAGAATGGTGTTCTGCAACTGAAACAATATTTTCTGCTAAGTGTATATTGTGTTCAGAAATTTTCAACATTTCTAATAGTGGCTTTTCACAAGTAAAAGTGCATCATAAAGGAAAAAAACATTTGCAGAAATTTCAAAGTAAATTTCAAAATAAGTCCATCCTGAAAGCCTTTGGAGGACGGGATCTTCAGCCCAAAACAAATATTAGTGAAGTACTGAGTCATGATTTACAGTTGGCTAAAGCCGAAGCATTATGGGCCATGAAAGTTGCTAAGGACAATATGTCTTTTGTTTCATGCACTGAAACAGTTGAACTTTTCAAAGAAATGTTTCCTGATTCTGCTATTGCAGCCAAAATGCAACTTAAAGAAAAAAGTTGCTTATGTGATATCACATGGATTGTCAAAATATTTTGAAGAGGATTTGAAAAAAGGCATTGCATCTAGTAGCCTAGGAAAGGTTACTATAGCATTTGATGAAACTACAAATACACAAGTGAAACGGCAGTTGGATGTGTATCTCAGGTACTGGTCTTCAGAAATAAATTCAGTTTCTTGCCGATACCTAACAAGCGTTTTTCTGGGTCATGCAACAGCAGATATTTTGCTAAAAGAAATTCTTGATGTGTTATCATCCTTCAATATTTCGTTGAACAGAATTATTTGTGTATCCATGGACAGCCCAAATGTAAATAAGTGCTTTTTACGCAAATTCAATGAAGTTGTAAAACAAGAAACAGGCCAGAAATCTTTGGAACTAGGTTTTTGCAACCTGCATGTTCTTAGTAATGCATTTAAAAATTTTTTGACAAGCTTAAATATAGATTTTGACGAATTTGCTACTGATATGCATTACTTTTTAAAGAGTAGTGCTGCAAGACGAGAGGATTATAAATCTGTCGAGGATATAACATTGGTCACAGCCAAATTTCTTTTGCGTCATGTCAGCAACAGATGGTTAACCGCTGGTTCTGTAGCCCAGAGGCTCTTGGATCAATGGCTAAATATTACAGAATATTTTTTAAACTTCTTGCCATCTCAAAAAATATTTGAAAAACAACTACGCCATTCGGCAAGGTATAAAAGAATTCACTGTTTCCTGAAAAATGAGGTAACTCCTTGCTATTTAGCATTAATTTCATTTTCACACCAAAATTTTGAAAAGTTTTCATTATGTTATCAGAGTGAAGAACCAAAAATACACCAGTTATATTCTGATTTAAATACTTTAATGAGAAATGTTATGGCTCAGTTTATCCAAGATGATGTTATTGCAGGGAAATTTGGAGAAGACCTAAAGAATGTAGATTTTGAAAACAAAAATTCATGGAAAAAACTAGGGGAGTTAGAAGTTGGTATGAAGACAAAAAATCTCCTCAGGAATGTTCAGGAGACCAGGCAGAAATTATTTCTCTTAGATGTAAGATCATCACTAATTGCAACCACAAAATATTTAAAGTCAAATTTGCCATTCTGCAATCAAAAGCTAAGAGACATAGAAGTTTTAAAGGTAAAAGAACCAAAGAAAGAGTCAACTCAACTTTCAGTCACTGAAGGACTTTCGGAAATAACCAGAATTTCAAGTGTTTTGCATCTTTCTGAGGAACAAATTGATAGAGCAAGAGAAGAGTGGACACTTTTAAATTGCGATAAGCCAACTCTAGATGAACTAGTGAAATTTTCAGAGGAAGGGCATATTCCAGTGCGAATTGATCATTACTGGCGTAATATATTTAGTATTAAAGACTCAGCGGAAAAGAAAAATACTCAAATCTTGCTAAACTCATCAAGTCAATTTTAGTTTTACCTCATGGTAATGCTGATGCAGAAAGGGGATTTTCGGTTAACACTGCTCTGTTAAGGAAGGACAAGGCTAACTTAAAAGACTCAACTATAACATCATTAAGAATAGTTAAAGGGGCCATTAAACACTATGGATGTGTAAGTAAAGTTCCCACAACAAAAAATTTGTTAAATAGTGTTCGTGATTCACATAAATTTTATAAAGAGTATGTTAATAAGCTGAAGGAAAAAGAATAAAAAAGGTAAAGGAAAGGAAGCAGAAAGAGAGGGAAAATAAGGAAAAGCAGCTAGAGAAAAAAAGAAAAGCTGAGTTTGATGACAAAATAAAAGAAAATGATGCAGAAATAAATAGGCTTAAAAAAGATAAAGAAGCCCCCCTAGCAGTAATTCAAGAGGGAACAGAAAGAATGAGAAAAGCTGTAGAAAAACAAAATACTGTTGAAATAGCAGTTGCCTCTAACTTGATCATACAAGGTTCAGCTGAAATAAAGAAAACTGAAAGTAAATTAGTTGTGGTGGAAGCAGAAAAAGATAGGCTTATCAGGAAAATATGAGAGATGGCAATATCTGAGTGGACGCACAAATGGGTGGGTGATACGAGGGGATGACAACAAGCAAACGATGCTTATGTGCTGCCCCTAGCAGTGAATGATGGAACTTTATTAATTTTTATTTCGAGCGTTGGCAGCATATTTTCATTTCGAGTGATGGCAACATATTTTCATTTCCAATCATGGCAACATCAGAGTGGATGGGTGGGAAGGAAGATGCATAGGTGTTGGATATGTTGATGCTTATGAGCTGCCCCTAGCCGTGAACGATGGAACTTTATTATTTTTATTCCAAGAGATGGCAATATCAGAGTGGGTGCACAAATGGGTGGGTGATAGAAGAGGATGACAACAAACAAACCATACTTATGTGCTGCCCTAGCAGTGAACGATGGAACTTTATTAATTTTTATTTTGAGCGATGGCAACATCAGAGTGGATGGGTAGGAAGGGGGATGCATAGCTGTTGGATATGTCGATGCTTATATACTTCCCCTAGCGATGAACGATGGAACTGCATTAATTTTTATTCGGAGCAATGGCAACATCTAAGTGGATGGGTGGAAAGTGGGATGCATAGTTGTTGGATATGTCAATGCCCATGTGCTGCCCCTAGCGGTAAACAATGGAACTTTATTATTTTTATTCCGAGAGATGGCAACATCGGGGTGTATGTTCAAATGGGTTGGTGATAGAACGGGATGACAAAAACCAAACGATGCTTTTGGAAGAAACTGTGGAATTTTCAAGAGCATTGTATTTCAAATATTTCAAAATTTTAGGAACCAGCTATTTCTTTTGATGCGACAAAGATCATGTTTCAATGGGCGGTACCATTAGATAAAGAAGTAAATTTATTGTCACTTAATTTGCAGAAGTAATAGTTGTAATTGGTAATGTAAATTTATTGTTTTCTGTCACCTGACAATAAACAACCCAGAATTCTATCCCAAAGTACAGGATCGGCCCTAGTTATGTTAGCATGTGGTCTAGGCATTTGCCCCTGATTGCCGCCAGTTAATTTTTTATATATGTGTTTTTATTTTTCAGAAGTCTTTACACTTCTGCCTTATTTGTTTACTGGTGATGGAGGATGGTTGCAAATTTAAAGCCTTGTCGGTTACATGGTTTCATTCTTGTTGATGTTTAGTCAAAATTGTGAGAACGTTGCGGCCTGAATAGCATGTAAATGCAGCCAGGCCTTGTTTCGAATTCAATTTTTCACTAATTCACGCTTTTTGTTTCACTTTCTGAGAGTTTTATTTCAATTTGTTTGCATAGTGACAAAGTCATGACACTGGCGGTAAGTCGTTCGAGATAATTCAAAGATGGCATTAGTGATCTTGATTTGACATTGAAGTTCACGATAAAAGCTAAAGGTCCATTTATATATATGTGTAAAAGTGCACACACACACACACACACACACATATATACACTCATGGACAATGAAATTCGCGCACCAAGAACGAGGCATTGTATTGAACTGAAATTTTATGGACGAAATGATACACATGATGGCAAAAAGGAGCTGCTGGATAATTACAGAGGGATCTGTGGCATGCAGTCCGGTCATCTTCAATACTGTGGCGATACAGGTGAACAGACGCTTGATGTTGTCCTGCGGCAGACTGACCGACACGAGTTGGACGGTGTGCTCCAAATCCCAGATAGTGCTGCACGGCGGCAGCTTGCGTTTCAACTGGTCCCACACATGATCATAGGGGACATGTCCGGGGAGCGGGCAGGCCGTGAAAGTGTCTTTAAATGATGCATGCAGTCCCGGGAAGTCCGAGTCGTGTGCGAGCTGGCATTTTGTATAGCACACCTGGAATCCTGGCAAGGAATGTGAGTACATGGGGCCGTAAGATCTCATCCACATATCGTTGGCCCGTCAATGATCCACGTAGCACTACTAGAGCTGATTGGCTATCGTAGGTTATGGCTCCCCAGACCATGATGCCTGCAGTGGGGTAGGTGTGGTGCTTGATAATGAGGTTATGATTATGCCGTTGATCCGGGGACCTCCACACTCGGACACGTTGATCATCTGTCCCCAAAACGAAGCGGCACTCATCGCTAAACACCCCACATCGCCAGTCTGTGGCATTACATGCCACTCTGGCTTGGCACCACTGCACATGGAGCTCGCAATGTTCCGGTGTTAATGGCAGCACAAGTGAGTGGCGCTGGGATTGCAGATTCGTTTCCGTGAGGTATCAGGAAATGGTTTGTGGGTGCACAGAAGCCGCTACATCTGCCTGTATAGTGGACAGGGTCCACGTGGGATTCGTTTGTGCCTGACGCACGATCTGTCGATCTCTCTACCAGTGGTCCTCTTCTTCTGACTGAAGCCGCTCCGCAGTGTGGCAGTGCCGTCAAATATCCACTGCTCCCAACACAGCAGGATGGTATGGTCAGAATGATCCATGTGGTGGGCTAGACGGCGAGCCGACCACCCTGCGGTTTTCAGCCCGATGATCAGACCTCTCTCAAAGTCTTTAAGTTGCATAAATAGACGTATCTGGCGTCCACCCGACATTCTTATCACTCTGTATGATCGCTTGCGTCGGCCAGTGCTTTTCGCTTTCATGGGGCATCGACCACACTCCGATTTATAAGACTGCCGGTTCGTGCTAGCAGTGAAACCACAGGTTGTGCGGTAATGCGCGATCGCACCAAACGTGGATCATTTGCACACCAGCATGCACTCTAGCTATTAATATTTGCAAAGTTTCACGGATGTAGAATGTTTTCTTCTAGGGGCACTATGTTTATGTATAAGTGTATATATATAAACTTTATGGGATGTAAGGTCAGGTGATGCGTAACATCACAGCCTCTCCTTGACAAATGTCAACCCCGCCTTCTCGTGGTGCATCCTGTTCCTACTAAAGGGGCTCTGACGACCGCCAATAGCGGTATAACTATACCATCGGGATTAGAGGAAATTCTATCCCACACTCACCAACCCGCTTGGCCAGCGTGGTGAGTTATGGCCAAACCCCTCCAAAATGATTCCACAACTTAAATCTTGGCCCTCAGTCTCCGGCAGCTGGAATGTACCTGGCCAAGGCAGCGGCCAGTGCGACATGAAGGCAGAGGGTGCTAAGAATCCCCGGAGGACCGGACTAGGCTGCCATCTGATGCTGACCTTGGCTACGTATAATGGACGCTCCCTATCTTCTGATTCAAGGCTTCTTGAATTGGAAGAGGAACTACAAAGGATCAAGTGGGACATTGTGGGGCTAAGTGAGGTAAGGAGAAAAGGAGAAGATCTCATTGAACTGAAAAGTGGACATCTCTTCTACTATCGTGGGACTGATGCTGGCAGAACTAGTGGTGTTGGATTTATAATAAACAAGAAACTGAAGGATAAAGTGGTAGAAGTTGAAAGTTCCTCTGACAGAGCTGCACGACTCATTATCCAACCTCGAGAAGATACCAAACTCAGATTATTCAAACTTATGCACCCACCAAAAGTCATCCTGAAGAAGAAATTGAAGAATTTTATGAGGAAATTCGTCACCTAAATAATAAAGATAAGCAGCACTTAAAGATAATTATGGGAGATTTCAATGCAAAAATAGGGCAACGACAACAGAATGAAACTTTAGTAGGTAAATTCGGTCACGGCAACAGAAACCAGCGTGGAAATACTCTCGTAGAGTTTGCAGAGGCAGAAGGGTTTTTCATCTTGAACTCCTTTTTCAAGAAAAAGTCACACAGGAAATGGACATGGAGACATCCAAATGGGACGACAAGTGAAATTGATATAATGTGTAACAAAAAATTCATCATAGAAGACTGCAGTGTGCTAAACAAATTCAACACAGGTAGTGACCATAGATTGATGAGATGCAAGATGCACCTCAACACTAAACTCAAACGTAGCAAGCTCATAAGACAAACAAAATGTATTGACATAACCAACCTTAAAAAACACCATAATACCTTCAAGTTGGAACTGAAGAACAGATTCTCTGCTTTAGAAGGCCTAACATCGGAAGAAGTGGATATTTTGGAAGTTAACAGAAAAGTAACCAAAGCTCTTATGGAAACAGCAACAAAATTAGCTGGGTCTAAGAACAAGTTGCATGTGAACAAATTATCAGGAAAAACCAAAATGTTGATGCAAAAAAGAAGAGAAATGAGGACAACTAAAGAAGATGTGACTTCCAAAGTGGAATATATACAGCTATGCAAGACAGTACAAAAGTATCACTGAAGACGTAAGGAAATTCAACTGTGAGCTAGTGAGGAAAGCAATTGAAAACAACCACAGCCTAAAGATACCAAGGGGACATCTCAGTAAGGGAAGAAAACAGATTATGGCACTGAGAAAAGAAGATGGTTCTGTAACAAGAAATAGAGGCAAAATTTTGACAAGAGTGAAAGATTTCTACTCCAAATTATATGAAAGGGATGATACACGTACTCCAGACATCTTGAAAGGTACCAGTACCACAGTTCTTCCAGTCCTTCCAGCAGAAGTTGCACATGCAATCAAGAACATAAAACTGGGAAAAGCTCCAGGAGAAGATGGAATTACTGTAGACATCATACAAGAAGCAAGTGGAGAAATTGAAACAGTACTCGCCCAAATTTTCACTCGATGCCTTAATGAAGGGAAGATTCCTGAGGACTGGAACAACGCTACAATGATCTTGCTACATAAAAAAGGTGACATTGAGGATATCAGGAACTACAGACCTATCAGCCTCCTATCAGTGGTTTATAAAATCTTCACTAAAGTTCTTTCACACCGCTTAAAGGTGACACTGGACATGGCTCAACCGAGAGAACAAGCTGGATTCAGGAGTGGCTACAGCACAATAGATCATATCCACGTACTGAGAGAACTAATTGAAAGAGCGAGGGAATATGAACTTCCATTGTGCATGGCTTTTATCGATCATGAAAAAGCCTTTGATTCGGTGAAACCATCAGCAGTTACAATGGCCCTGAAATCCTGCGGTATTGAAGATGCATACATTAATATTATTAATAACATCTATGAAAATGCAAGTGCAAAGATTCGGCTGTTTGAAAATACAACACACATAAAAATTGGAAAAGGAGTGAGACAAGGTGACACCATATCTCCGAAGCTCTTTAATGCTACATTGGAAAATGTCTTTCAATCACTGAACTGGGGAAACAAAGGGATAAAGATTAATGGAGATTATGTAACCCACCTTTGTTTTACTGATGACAGTCATTTTTGCAACTACGGCATCAGAGCTGCAGAGTATGATCCAGGAACTTGCTGATAAGAGTAAAGAAGTGGGATTAAAAATGAACTTTCAGAAGACAAAAGTGATGTTCAATGCTTTTACAAGAAATGAAGATTTATCGATTGATGGAGAAAAGCTGGAGATAACAGACACATACGTTTATCTTGGACAACAAATATCAAGTGAGGGTCACATTGATGAAGAAATTAATCGGCGCACAAAACTTGCCTGGAGAGCTTTTGGAAGAAACAGCATAATTTTCAAGAGCAATATGCCATTATGTCTTAAAAGAAAAGTGTTTGATCAATGCATCCTTCCAGTGCTTACGTATGGTGCAGAGACGTGGACCTTAACTAAAAGAGACATACAAAGGCTGCAGACAACTCGAAGCAGCATGGAGAGGTGCATGCTTGGTGTAACCAGGAGAGATAAGAAGAGGAACTCGTGGATCCGAAAAATGACAAGAGTGGAAGACATCATGATCAGAGTTAAATCCCTGAAATGGCAATGGGCCGGACATACTGCCAGAAGGACAGACCATCGATGGACAGCCGAAATTTTAGATTGGATTCCTAGGGACAGGAAAAGACCCAGAAGAAGACCACATGGGAGATGGGTGGATGAAATTTGAAAGTATGCAGGGGTGACATGGAGGAGACTGGCACAAGACAGACCGTTGTGGAGGAAACTTGGGGAGACCTTCGTCCAGCAGTGGATTGATAATGGTTGACAATGATGATGATATAAACTTTATGGCCTGTCTTTGATAAATGTCCACCCCGCCTTCTCGTGGTTCATTTTGTTCCCACTAAAAGGGCTGTGGTGACTGCCAAATAGCGGTATAACTGTACCACCGGGATTACAGGAAATACTATTCCACATTCACCAACACGCCTGTCCAGAGTAGTGAGTTATATCCAAATACCCCCAAAATGATTTCACAACATAAAACCTGGCCCTCAGTCTCCGGTAGCTGGAACGCACCTGGCCAAGGCAGCGGCCAGTGCGACACGAAGGCAGAGGGTGCTAAGAATCCTCGGAGGTTTGAACTAGGCTGCCATCTGATGCTGACATTGACTACTTACAATGGACGCTCCCTATCTTCTGATTCAAGGCTTCTTGAATTGGAAGAGGAACTACAAAGGATCAAGTGGGGCATCGTGGGGCTAAGTGAGGTAAGGAGAAAAGGAGAAGATCTCATTGAACTGAAAAGTGGACATGTCTTCTACTAACGTTGAACTGATACTGGCAGAACTAGTGCTGCTGGATTCCTAATAAACAAGAAACTGAAGGACAATGTTCTAGAAATTACAAGTTCCTTGGACAAAGATGCTCAACTCATTATCCAACTCTCAAAAAGATACCTGATTCAGTTTACTTAAGTTTATGCACCAACAACAAGTCATCCTGATGAAGACATTGAAGAATTTTATGAGGAAAATCGGCTTCTAAGAAACAAAGGCATGCAGCACTTGAAGATGATTACGGGTGATTTGAATGCGAAAATAAGGCAACGGGAGCAGAATGAAACTTCAGTAGGTAAATTCGGTCATGGAACGGTAAGCAGCGTGAAAATACTCTTGTAGAGTTTGCAGAGGAAGAATTTTTTTTTTTATCATGAACTCCTTTTTGAAGAAAAAGCCACATAGGAAATGGACATGAAGGCACCCCAATGGGATGTCAAGTGAAATTGATTTTCTTATGTGCTACAAGAAATTTGCCATCGAATACTGCAGTGTGCTAAACAGATTCAACACAGGTAGTGACCATAGAATGGTGAGATGTAAGATACACTTCACCACTAAACTTGAACGAGGCAAGCTCATAAAACAAGAAACATGTACTGACATGACCAACCTTAAAATGCATCATAATACCTTTAAATTGGAAAACAGGAACTGATTCTCTGCTTTAGAAGGTCTAACATCAGAAGAAGTGGACATCTCTGAAATTAAGAGAAAACTAACCAAGGCTCTTATGGAAACAGCTATGAAAATTGGTGGTACTATGAACATGCACCAGTATAGTTTTCTGTTGCAAAAGTTTAAGTAAATGGTAAAAAATGGTACCAACACTTACCAAAAAGTGCAAATAAACAGGAGTAAGTGCATTTTTCAACATTTTGAGTATCTTTTTATATTTATCTAATTTAAGTAATTTGTTACTGTTTCTGTCTTCTGGGAGATTTGATAGGAAGTATGAATTTAGAGCTGAAAATAGCTCCAGATTACAATCTTCGTAGTTCTTATTCTGATATCATCAGAAAACTACTGTCCTTTAAACGTGCATACGTTCCATTATGCTCCAGATTACGTTCACAAACTGGAATGATGGAGAGCCACCAATTGCTGACATATGTAAGCATTGTAACATAATCTGCGTCCAAGTTTTCTAAAGAAGTTTTCAAGTCTTCCCATCGTGAAGGATACTTCTGGAACCAAGAATGTATATCTTCCAAAACATCAGTAACATTGCTGAGCTTTTCAAGTTTCAAACTTTGACCAAATCTATTATAAATAATATGGATATTGCCCGTTCCGATATTAATTAATCCATTAGTTCTCAGGTCTTTTATTTGCTTATTTAAAATTTCTAAAACAGACTTATTTACATTGGGCACATATACTTGGTAACACCCCACCGAAAGACCCCACCCTATTAAAACTATATTTGGTAATACCAATAACCAACTGTCAAGCAGAGCATTCTTTTTCAAAAATGGCCTTGGTAAAAAAATAACTTGCGATCGACAATCCTTCTTTTTCTTGCTATCATGTCATTAAAGATATTGCTAAGTAATTATCATTTGATGATGATGTGTACTTTTTGTGAATCTCAAAGCAAGAAAAAAGACATTTTATAGACAAACTTAAACTCCTGAACTATGTGTGAACTTCTGTTTTTGTGCATTCATTTCTAATTTTTGTTGTCTATATTTGATTCAATGTTTGTGTTTCTTTAGTAATAAATATTGAAATTGATAATTCATGGCATCTCTTCAAACACATAAGGTGTATTTTACAAGGTGACAAGGCCTTACTTAGCATATATACACTGCTGGCCACCCAAAATGCAACACCAGGAAGGAAGCATGTGATTGGCCTGAAACTCGCAGCACGCATGCGTCGCCCGCGAGAGGACATGCAAAAGGAAATGCAAAAGGGCATTGCAGGGCATATGCAAATCATGTGCACCCGGCACGCCACCGAGAAGCACTATAAGAAGGTTACACAGAAGGCGGGGTGTAAGCAGTGGAAGTGTGTTGTTTTGCCGGACCTGTGTGTGGGAAGCTTTCTGATGCCTTGGCGCAGAATATGGCAGTCATTCCAGCACGTTTCGGAGTTCGATAGAGGACGAATAGTGGCTTATCCCGACAGCGTTTTATCGTACCGAGACATCGTCGCCCGTGTGGGACGACATCCAGCCACAGTGAGGTGAGTATGGATTCGGTGGGTGCAGAAGGGACGGACGGACCGATGTGAGCGATTGCTACAGCCGCGGCACACCACCGAACGAGAGGACCGCCACATCACGAACGTTAGCACAAGAGTTAGGGTGTGTTGCGCAACAACCTGTGTCAGCACGTATCGTTTGACATCGTCTGCAGGACCGGGGACTTGTCGCATGCCGGCCGGTGCTCCGAATGCCACCGGCGAGTGCGGTGGCAATGGGCCATTGAACGCCACACCTGGACTACGAAATGGCAGGACATCGTCTTCTCCGACGAATCCTGCTTCTGCCTGCAACACCACAATTGTCGGATCCGCGTGTGGCGGCACCGTGGCGAGGGACTGTATGACGCCTGCATTATGCATCGCCATACTGGTCCGTCACCTGGCGTTATGGTTTGGGGCGCAATTGGATATGACACCCGCACCCTTCTAGTATGCATCGGTGGTACACCCAACAGCCACCGCTACATCTTGAACGTTTTGGAGCCTGTAGTCCTCCCTTACCTGCAGGACCTGCCAGCGGCCACGTTTCAACAGGACAATGCGCACCCATACGTGGCACGCATCGTGCAACAATTCTTCACGGCCCACCAGGTGTCACTGCTGCCGTGGCTCGCCTGTTCTCCCGATATGTCGCCCATCGAACAAGTCTGGTCGCTGATCGGCAACTGAATGGCCTGGCAAGCACCACCCGCGGCTACACCTGATGAACTGTGGCAACGTGTGGAAGCAGCCTGGACCGACATACCCCAAGCCCACATCCAAAGCCTCTTTCGTTTGATGTTGTGGCGTGTAGCCGCCGTTATTGCCCGCATGGCTGGCAATAGAGGCTTTGGATGTGAGTTATTGCCCGCATGGCTGGCAATAACCCACATCCAAAGCCTCTTTTGTTTGATGTTGTGGCGTGTAGCCGCCGTTATTGCCCGCATGGCTGGCAATAGAGGCTTTGGATGTGGGTTATTGCCCGCATGGCTGGCAATAACCCACATCCAAAGCCTCTTTTGTTTGATGTTGTGGCGTGTAGCCGCCGTTATTGCCCGCATGGCTGGCAATAGAGGCTTTGGATGTGGGTTATTGCCCGCATGGCTGGCAATAACCCACATCCAAAGCCTCTTTCGTTTGATGTTGTGGCGTGTAGCCGCCGTTATTGCCAGCCATGCGGGCCACACAAACTATTGTTGTCTGCATTTTCCGCAAGTCGCACGGGCCTGTAAGCTCAATTGTTTCATCTTTGTATCTGTTGTTATGCAGTGTCCAGTGAATCTGGCTTTGCTATCTCGTGTCCTTCTTGGTGTTGCATTTTGGGTGGCCAGCAGCGCATAAAGAACATAGGTATCTTACATATGTATATAACATACATATCTTTCGTGTAGGGTATAGGACATAAGCAACTTACATTTTGCAGTTCCAAACATTTTAAGTAATATAATAAACAACATGCAATTTTCAGATTTTTTTTTCATAGTTAGATCTGTTTGTAGAGATACATAGCTAATACAGTATGAAGTAATTAACCTAGAATTCTTTTTATTCATACAAACTGTAAATTATATTAATTAACTATACTTTTACACTATTTCAAATTAAAAAGGATTGGAACACCGCTACAATGATCCTGCTTCATAAGAAAGGTGACATTGAGGATCTCTGAAACTACAGACCTATCAGCCTCCTATCAGTAGTTTATAAAATCTTCACTAAAGTTCTTTCACACCGCTTGAAGGTGACACTGGACATGGCTCAACCGAGAGAACAAGCTGGATTCAGGAGTGGCTACAGCACAATAGATCATATCCACGTGCTGAGAGAACTAATTGAAAGAGCGAGGGAATATGAACTTCCATTGTGCATGGCTTTTATCGATTATGAAAAAGCCTTTGATTCGGTGAAACCATCAGCAGTTACAATGGCTCTGAAAACCTGCGGTATTGAAGATGCATACATTAATATTATTAATAACATCTATGAAAATGCAAGTGCAAAGATTAGGCTGTTTGAAAATACAACACACATAAAAATTGGAAAGGGAGTGAGACAAGGTGACACCATATCTCCGAAGCTCTTTAATGCCACATTGGAGGGTGTTTTTCAGTCGCTGAGCTGGGAAAACAAGGGGATAAAGATTAATGGAGATTATCTAACCCACCTTCATTTTGCTGATGACGTAGTCATTTTTGCAACTAGCCCATCAGAGCTGCAGAGTATGATCCAGGAACTTGCTGACAAGAGTAAAGAAGTGGGATTAAAAATGAACTTTCAGAAGACAAAAGTGATGTTCAATGCTTTTACAAGAACTGAAGATTTATCGATTGATGGAGAAAAGCTGGAGATAACAGACACGTACGTTTATCTTGGACAGCAGATATCAAGTGAGGGTCACATTGATGAAGAAATTAATCGGCGTACAAAACTTGCCTGGAGAGCTTTTAGAAGAAACAGCATAATTTTCAAGAGCAATATGCCATTATGTCTTAAAAGAAAAGTGTTTGATCAATGCATCCTTCCAGTGCTTACGTATGGTGCAGAGACGTGGACCTTAACTAAAAGAGACATACAAAGGCTGCAGACAACTCAAAGAAGCATGGAGAGGTGCATACTTGGTGTGACCAGGAGAGATAAGAAGAGGAACTCGTGGATCCGAAAAATGACAAGAGTGGAAGACATCATGATCAGAGTTAAATCCCTGAAATGGCAATGGGCTGGACATACTGCCAGAAGGACAGATCATCGATGGACAGCCGAAATTTTAGATTGGATTCCAAGGGACAGGAAAAGACCCAGAAGAAGACCACATGGGAGATGGGTGGATGAAATTCGAAAGTATGCAGGGGTGACATGGAGGAGACTGGCACAAGACAGACCGTTGTGGAGGAAACTTGGGGAGACCTTCGTCCAGCAGTGGATTGATAATGGTTGACAATGATGATGATGATGATATTCCACTCAGATAAATCTTACACACTACCATCGGGTCAGCTTCATATTTGACAGAAATTTTAAAATTCGTAAAAGTGACTACAAACACTCTCCTGCAAAGTGATGTCCGTTTTTTTGTTTTTTTTTTCATTATCTCTGGCACTGCAATTTATAGCAGAACAAGCATTTACCATTTTGTATATCTTGTAACATGCATAATCATAGAGGCCTTTCTCCAATTGACCCGCTCAATGTGGCTTGTTGATGCCACGTCGTAAAAGTGTTACAGAAATAACGGGCAGCCAAACTATTCTCTTATATCATATCTGTGGGTAGATCAAAGATTTTCCGCACTGTTTTCACTCGCTGCTTCGAGAAATTGTAACGTCAGATGGTTCCGAGCACCCGTTTGAAGGAGGGACGCTGTAATATAAGATCAACCCCTCCATTCAGTGCAGTAGAATACTTTTTCCACATTTTCTATGACGGAACTCTTACGACATTCACGAGAATGGAAATCATTAGCTTGATGTTTTCAGGAAACGCAACAAAAGTTCCTTGATGTTGTACCACTATATGCTGGAAAAGGGGTCCAAACTGTAATTTTTTCACTCTGTTCTAAAGTTGATCACACACAGCTCTCAGAGTTCAAAATTGGTCACTTGGTAATGACATTGATGACCGATTCAACATCAATGAATCATCAGACTGTAGGTGAAGTTGCTGGAAACGGTAATCAATTTCTTGAAAAGAAGGGGAGCAGTTCATAAGCAGCAGCTCTTTGTTGAATGCAACGATTTAATTTCTTCCGCCGTAGATATAACAATTGGCCATGAATTCCTTAAATGTCTGAGCAGACATAGTGACATCATATTGGGAAGGGTATAGTCCCGAGTCTTTCATGGTACAACTTCGGATATGAACCCTAACAGTACACGTGAAATCAATTACTTTTGCCCCCTTATTTCCTGCCAATGAAACGTGGTATTCAGATAGGTTTCCCAGAGATATACCATGAGAAGTGGATGCAGCTAAATTGGTAGGAAAAGAAGCTACATTGTTGTTCATTTCAGAAGCACTTCCTTTCATTTTAAAGATCGTAAGACAACAACTACAATAAAATCAACGCAGGGGAATCTGAGCCAGAAGATGCGGCGACAGAAAATATCCGACATCACAAGAACGGCGCAGCGAAAAAAGTTGTCTCTTCAAATGACAAAGTTCACCGCTAGGAGGAGAACATAAGCATCGTTTTGTTGTCATCCCCTTCTATCACCCACCCATTTGTGCACCCACTCTGATGTTGCCATCTCTCGCAATAAAAATAATAAAGTTCCATCGTTCACCGCTAGGGGCAGCTCATAAGAATCGACATATCCAACACCTATGCATCTCCTTTCCCACCCATCCACTCAGATGTTGCCATTGTTGCATCGCTCGTGAGCGAGCATGCACCTTTTTCTATATTGGAGGTTGCGTGAGTAAATCAGAGTGAAAAAAATTGGGTTGTAAAGTAATCGAGTCGATGGAAGAGATTTTGCTAACCAGTGTAGGAAATATTAACTTTAAGAATTTATACACTTCGCACTCCTCAAATACTCTATATTTTGTAATTTATGATTTTTTTTAGATTTTTGCTTGGATTCGTGCAGAGCCAAGGTTTGCGATTATTGCCCCCTCCCTTCTCTCAGAGTCAAGGGAACTTCCAGCCAGCCTGCGTGCCATAACGTTGGACCACAAGGTAGCTCTTTTCTTCCCCAGTGCGGGTGACTACAGTATTGAATAAGATAGTGTAACTGCACAGCGAAGAAGAATGGCAGGCAGACATTTTGTTGGAGTTTGGGCACCATTCATCTGGAGAATAGCTACTTCAAATCTGGCAAGAAGAATAGCATTGCACCGGACTTGGCAGAAGGCATAGCATTTTTATGCTGGTGGATTTACAACCTGGAGAGATCTTGCAGGCAAAAATTTCCTAGAATTCAGGGGTGGACGCAATTTTAAATGGAGCAAAGGGATAGCAAATAAGAGGATTTTCGAGAAGCCCAGAGCAAACCAGATTGGGTAATGTTAATTTCTTGACCAATCTTTAATTTGGTGGAAGTATCCGAGGTAGGAAAATTTGCGTAGCCTGTGTGGGATTGGAAGGGGGAGAAAGATGAAAAGAGCATTTTGGAAAAGTTGAGAAAGGAGCAGAGAGAGAGAAATCGAGTGGCATTAACGAAAAACAAACTTAACAAGGAGGTCCAATTCCGTCCTCGCTTTTTAGATGGAGATTCTGTTTTTTTGGTGATGGGAAAAGTAAGGAAGACATGAAAAGATATTGTGTCGTGGTGATGAAAAGCTGCCCCTGATAACCGGGTAGATGCTCTCAAGAAGGTTGGTTGCTGCCAGCGCGTAAACTATGCCAGTTAGAAACTATGGCAACTGGAAAGATTCTCTATGATGACATGTTATACACCTCATTAGTGAAACCTGCCTGAAGAAATCTTAGAACTATCTAATCCAAATTCTCTGCCAGCCCTTGACGAAGGATAGAAGGTAGGACATCTCCGACCATAACGGTTTCCCTCTTATTTATTTATTTGTTTTGGTGTGAAGATCGAATGCAGTTCTAAATAAAGCATAGTAGAATGTAAAAGCAGTGCAAGGAAATTAAGCAAGTCTTTAATTAATTGTGCAGAAGTGAAGATCTAGCAATAAGTAATGAGGAGGATAGAGGAAAATAACTTGATCAGAGCAGGCAGTTGTGTAGGTTTTATAATAAATTAATTGAAGTAATAAATGATCCAAAATTGTCAGCATAATATTAGATCAAAATAAACAATTAAATTTAAAACTTAAGGAAGACTAAAAATCGCAAAAGGGTCTGCTAACATTTATAAGTGTGTTTAAAGATCACACCTTTAATCAGACAAACAAACTTTTTTATGTCACATTATATAGGTCCACCACGGAATCGACCTGGACTTTTTAAACGGCGTATGAGAAAGAGATCTCGGCTGAGTGAATGTAAGATTGGTGTATGGAATACTAGAGGTATAAATGGCAAGATGAGTGAGGTGATTGAGGAGATGAATAAGTATAGACTAGATGTGCTGTGTGTAAGTGAAACCAAAAAGAAGGAAATTGGGGTAGAAGAAGTGAATGGCACGGTGAGTGTGTGGTTTGGAGTATTGGATAATATGAGAGGACAGGCTGGTGTAGGTGTGATTTTAAGTGAAAAGATGAACAACTTGATTCACTGTAGTTGCATAAGTGAGAGAATTCTCTGGATTCGTTTGAAAGTGAAACTTCAGAGAATTGTAATTGTTGTAGTGTATGCTCCTTGTGACTCGGAACCTTCTGATAAGAAAGAAGATTTCTGGAATGAGCTAAAAGCTGTTTTGAGCCAGTTTGGTGCTAAAGAAAAATTTATAATAGCAGGGGATTTCAGTGCTAGAGTAGGTGTGCAGAATGCAATTTCTGACAATGTTCTGGGTAAGTTTAATGATCCTTGTGTGAATGATAATGGTGAAAGATTAATTGAGCTCTGCATTGAGAATGGTTTGTGTGTATCTAATACATTTTTCAACCACAAGTATATCCACACATATACTTGGGAAAATCATACTCTTGGTCAAAAGAGGGTGATAGATTTTGTTGTGTACGATCAGCGTTTGAAACACTTAGTTGTTGACACCCGTGTGATAAGAGGTGCAGATGGTGGTTCTGATCATTACTTGGTAGTGTCATGAGTGAAACTGAATGTTGATTGGAGGAAAAGGAATAGGAAGAGACCCTGGATAGAAAGAATAAAGGTTGATAGGCTCCTTGAAGATCATCAGCGGTATTCTGACTTACTCAGAGAACGACTGAAGGATCTGAAGTCTGGTGAGAGGGATGTAGAAAAGAAGTGGGAATGTTTTAAGAACTGTGTTGTCACTGCTGCTAAAGAGGTCTGTGGCACTACAATAGTGGGTATCAATAGAGGTGATGCTTGGTGGAATAGTGAGATTGAAGAGGCATTAAAGAGAAAGAAGGAAGCCTATTTGGGGATGTTGCAAGGTAGAGTCTCTGTGGATGAATATCGCTGTAAGAAGCGTGAAGCTGCTAAGCTGGTTCGCCACAGTAAGGCAAAAGATAGGAAGGAGAAAGTGGAAAGGCATGAACTGGGTTTTTGGAAAGATAGAAAGTCCTTCTGGAAGTACATGAGACTCAGGAAAAATAGGGGAAACAAAGTTGTAAGTTGTGTGAAGAATGAGATTGGGGAAATGATTTGGGAGCCCAATGAGTTAAGTGACAGATGGGGTGAATACTTCTGTGAGTTATTAGATCAGGAAAGCAAAGATGATTCTGAGACAGGTGCTGATGATGTCACAATGAGGGATGAAAGCACAGGAGGATCTCAAGAGAAGAAGTGTGTAAAGCTCTAAAATCTCTTCAGAATGGTAAGGCTCCAGGAGTTGATGGTATAACTGCAGAGATGTTGAAATATGGTGGTGACTCTATAATTGACTGGTTAACTGAAATTTGCCAGTTGTGCTGGGAGTTAGGAATGGTCCCTCGGGATTGGAAGGATGCTATGATTGTTCCTTTGTATAAGGGAAAAGGTGATCAGACTGAATGCAAAAACTATCGTGGTATTAGTGTACTGAGTGTGCCAGGGAAAGTGTTTGGTAAGGTTGTTATTGAAAAAGTACGGGTTCTTACATCATTGAAAGTGTGGGATGTTCAGAGTGGTTTTATGCCTGCTAAAGGCTGCACTAACCAGATTTTTGCATTACGCACGATGATTGAAAAGTATCTGGCTGTTGGGAAGAAAGTTTTTACTGCCTTCATAGATTTAGAGAAAGCTTACGACCGAGTGAATAGGACACTTTTGTGGAAGGTATAGAATGAAGATGGTGTTACTGGGAATCTACTTAATAGTGTAAAAGCCATGTATGCTGGTAGTAGAGCTTGTGTACGAGTGAATGGTGTTTTATCAAAATGGTTTTCCATTGGTACAGGAGTTAGACAAGGTTGTGTAATGTCACCATGGCTGTTTAATATATTTATGGATGCATGCATGCGTGATGCCAAAATAGATAATAGTGGTTTATGTCTTGGTGATATCCGTGTTTGCAGATTGCTGTATGCTGATGACACTGTCCTGTTGGCAGAGAGCAAAAGTGAGTTGCAGAGTATGTTGACTCGGATGCACGAAGTTTGCATGAAATTCAAACTGAGTATAAATAAGGGAAAAACCAAAGTTATGGTGTTTGAGAGAGGAACTGGTAGCACTGAATGTAATGTAAGTATAAATGGCACTGTGATTGACCAGGTGAGTGAGTTTGTGTATTTAGGAAGTATGTTTGACAGAGAGAACAAGTTGGATGGTGAAATCAGTAGGCGAGTGAATTCTTCTTTGAAAGTCATAGCTGCTCTGGGAGGTTTTCACAGGAATGATGGGTTCTCTAGAGAGTCCCGCATGGCTGTGTATGAAACTGTAATTGTTCCTACTCTGATGTAGGGCAGTGAAACCTGGGTACTGCAGAAGAAACATAGGAGTCATTTGTGTGTTGTAGAAATGCGTTACTTACGTGGGGTTTGTGGCAAGACACGATCTGATTGTGTGAGAAATGAAGATGTATTGCAGTTGTGTGATGTGAAGCAAAATGTTGTTAGCAAGGTGGAGACTAATATGCTTCTTTGGTTTGGCCATGTTTAAAGAATGAGTGATGAAATGCTTACTAAGAAAATCTTTTCAGCCCAAGTGGCAGGAAGGAAAGGCAGAGGAAGGCCAAGGAAGACATGGGTGGATCAGATTCAGGAGTGTCTGCATGAGAAAAGGATTATGAGTATGAAGTATAAAAGATCTTGTGTGCAGCGTGTAATGGATATCAGTGAAGCACGAGTTGTGTGTCGAGATCGATGTAAATGGAGAAGTTTGATACGACAACAATAGGTAAAAATATCTGGAAGTTTGTATTTTTTCTTTTTGGAGCTAACCTCTGAATCTCAGAGAACAGCTTAGTGATATGTATGTATGTATATGTATTATATACAAGTCGACAAATTTCATTTAAGTGTCCATCTTGCATTTAATGATTTTAGCCATGAATGAGAATTGTGTGTCTGAGTGCGTGCTTGGTGAGCGATCATGGGAAAAGTATTCTTCTACTCAATGCCGAGTATTTTTCCGATCGACGCAGTTATCGAATAAAAATTTCTAGTTAACCTAGGTAACCAAATCTCAAGGGAGTAAAATTTAAAAGAAAAGTTAGGTGATCATTTTAAATTCATTCAAAAACATTGCGGCATTCAGCGGACTCCAATACATGGAGTGTCGGCTGGGTGAAACACAATGTCTGTCCTTGAATAGTGAGCATGTGTCTTCTCTACTACTGGGAATACATAGTTTTTGAAATTCAAAAATGGCCCTTTGTTATTCATAATTATTGCCAGTGCACACACGAGCTGGCACTGGATCACCATCACTCGGAATAAAAATATTTTGCAATCGCTCGGAATAAAAATGAATAAAGTTCTGTCATTCACCATTAGGGGCAGCACATAATAATAGACATATCCAAAACATATGCATCCATTTTCCCCACTCATCCACTCAGATGTTGTCTTCGCTCGGAATAAAAATATGTTGGCATCGGTCGGAATAAAAATTGAAAAAGTTCTGTCGTTCACCACTAGAGGCAGCACATAAGCATTGACATATTCACATATTCAACACCTAGGCATCTCCCTTGAAATCCATCCACTCAGATGTTGCCATCGCGAGGAATAAAAATGAATGAAGTTCCGTCGTTTACGGCTAGGGGCAGCACAAAAGAATCATTTGGTTGTCATCCCCTTCTATCACCCACGGGTTCGTACATCTACTCTAATGTTGCCATCTCTCGGAATAAAAATAATAAAGTTCCATCGTTCACCGTTAGGGGCAGCAAATAAGCATCGACATATCCAACACATATGCATTCCCCTTCCCACCCATCCACTCTGATGTTGCCATCGCCCGAAATGAAAATATGTTGCCATGGCTCGAAATAAAAATTAATAAAGTTCCGTCGTTCACCGCTAGGGGCAGCACATAAGCATGGTTTGGTTGTTGTCATCCTCTTCTATCACCCACCCATTTGTGCATCCACTCTGATGTTGCCATCACTCAAAATATTGAGGTGTTGAAAAAGGAATGACATATTTTAACCGTGTTTTGCAAAGGTCATTTATTGATAGAAAGAACAAAAATCAATCAATGTTATAATGCCCGTTTTGTTCCATAACCTTTTGCCATCTTTCAGTGAGCTGCAGAATGCCTCGTTCATAGAAGGACCTGTCTTTCGTGGTGAAAAACTGTACAAGGTGCTGATTTACAGCCTCATCTGAATTGAACGTTATACCACGCAAGGACTGTTGAAGACAGCGAAAGAAGTGGAAGTCTGACAGCGCAAGGTCAGGCGAGTATGCTGGGTGTGGCAACACATCTCACCCAAGCTCCAATTAATTTTTGGCAGCTGATCAAACTTGTGTGTGGGCTCGCGTTGTCATGATGGCACAACACGTTTACGATGAACGAGCTCTGGACGTTTCTGGATGATGGATTTGTTCAAACTGTCCAATTGCCGACAGTACACATTCGAATTGATTGTTTGGTTCCATGGTAGGAGCTTGAAAAACACGACACCTTTAAAATCCCACCACACTGAGACCAGAACCTTCCGCTGATGAATGTCTGCTTTGGATGTTGTTTGAGGCAAAGCAGCACGTTGGGACCAAGACCATTTGCACAGCACATTGTTGTACACAATCCACTTTTCGTCACCAGTTATCAGTTGCTTAAAAAAAGGATCGTTTTCCTCATGTTTAATGAGCATATCATAGATATTTATATGCGCCGTCAATTGAGCTTCTTTGAGAGTTCATGAGAAACCCACACATCGAGCTTGCTTGCGTATTCCAGCTTCTTCAGGTGGTCGTGAATGCTTGAGTGATGGATGTGCAATGTGTCTGCAATCTGTCGTGTCATGTAACGTGGGTTTGACTCGATCAGTGCCTTGATTTGGTCGTCATCAACCTCGGTTGGCCTCCCTGACTGAGGAGCATCGTTGAGGTCAAAATCACCAGCATGGAATTTTGCGAACCACCGCTAGCACTGACGTTCTTGTAGAACATTATCACTGTGCACTTTACGCAACTTTTCACAAGCTTGACGCGCATTCTTTCCTTTACGGAAGTAAAACAGTTAAATATGGCGAAAATGCCCAGTTTGGTCTTCGATCTTCAACTTGATGTCAAATCTCCACAAATCAACCAAATCACTCACTATTCCTTTTAGACTGCACCTAGAACTGGCACTTGTCGAATTTCATAGCGATAACAGAGATGCGCATACCTCTAGTACTTCCAAAACCGCCTAACCGCCATGGAGTGCCAAAATGCGTCATGACTTTTCCGACAACCCAATAAAAATTAATAAAGTTCCATCGTTCACCGCTAGGGGCAGCAGATAAGCATGGTTTGGTTGTTTTCATCCCCTTCTGTCGCCCACCCATTTGTGCATCCACTCTGCTGTTGCCATCTCTCTGAATAAAAATAATAAGTTCCATCGTTCACCGCTAGGGGCAGCACATAAGCATTGACATACCCAAAACATATGCATTCCCCTTCCCAACCATCCTTTTTGATGTTGCCATCGCTCGAAATAAAAATGAATAAAGTTCTGTCGTTCACCACTAGGGGCAGCACATCCATCGATTGGGTATTGTCATCCACCTTCCCCCACTCTGATGTTGCCATCGCTCGGAGTAAAGTTCCTCTATTTGCCATACAATTATGTTAGTCCATATGATTGTCGGTGTTTTGATTGTCGGCGTTTTGACCGGCAACCATCTTGTATATGCTCATTTTTATTATTTTAAATATCATTGTTTGTTGTTTGAGGGTATTGTTTTTCTCTCATTAATCATTTCATTTTGTTACTTTCATATCTCTTAGTGACAATAAGGAATTTGACCAAAGTCCACCCCATATGGTGACCTTCCCTGTTTCCAATTATTAATGATAGCATACAATACTAAAGAACAGAAAAAAACAGAACCATTGCATTTCATGTCAAAGTCTCTGTTCACTTCTGCCGTCAGTGCTCTCTGTTGGGGAACCTTTAGTTTTTTGTTTGTTAGTTAAATTTCTTTCTGCTCTCCAAAGCTAGAACAGAACATTTAATCTCGAAATTCACAGCAAATTTCAGTTTTTAAAATTTTTTTTTTTAAAATCTGTTTATTTATTACTGTAATATTACAGAAATAAACACAATTATTTACAATCTTGGGCATTTTTAAAAAGAAAAATCTGCTTGGTGGAGGGTGGGAGGGCACAGTTACCCCCTGCTGGATCTACCACCATCTCAGAAGGTGGAATTATCCTTATATATAGCCTTTCCTCTATCTAGATTTTTAGCTATTCAGGAGCCATAAGTTAATTCATATAATGACTTCTCTTTTAATAAATAAGATTACTGAACTTCTTTCTCTATCTGGTACTATTGAGTTTCTAGGTTATGCTTCTTGGTAGATTCATCACAGCATGAAGATACTATACTGATTTAACATTAAATCATATCTTTTAGCTTGAGCAGTGCTTACAGTTTTAAAAGATACAGAAGATTTAATGTGTGGTACTATTATTCTCCAAAAACCAACAACAGATGCATGCATCCATGACAAAAATAATCTTTATTGGTGTAAATCTTTGGAATTTTTCTGTTTTCAAGTTGCTGTGCCCCGATGATACATTCCTGTTGTGTGAGCTGTAGAGTAGTATGAATGCATGTATGAATAATGCAAAACACAAAGTAACAGGTTTTGAATAAGGTATTGTTTATATGGAATGCAAAATTGGTGTGAATGATACAGTTGAAATACTTCGTGTGTTTAGGAAGCATATCTGGCAGAGAAAGCAGATTATATGACACAGTTACTAGTTAGTAGCATGAATTTGCCTCTGAAGTCATAGTTGCTTGAGGAGAACTTCACCAGAGTGTTTGGTATTCAAAAGGATTCAGAATGGCTTTGTTTGTATGAAAGTGCAGTTGTCCTTAGGCTGTTGTATGATAATGCAACGTAGGTACTGCAGATAAAACACCAGTATGATTTTTAGTGGGGTAGCTTAACAACAGAATCCAGCCAAACTGTACAAAATCTGATGCCAACTTGCCACTTAGTACAGGACTAGGTAGTAAGTCAGTGATTGATTTCTGGTATAGACCCCAAAAATCTGACCGTTGGCCTGCTTCTGTTATGTCATAAAACAGAATGTCCTATGATAATACATGTAGTGATTAAGACTCCATGGTGGCAATATTCTGGACCTACTGCCAGACATCTAGCAAGGTGTTAAAGCAGTCTTTTGGGATAGTGAAGGTCTGATCCTCGTTGATTACATGAAACCCAGGAAAACTAGCAACAGTGACTATTATTGTGACCTACTTTGCTAATTGTTCCATAAACTTAAAAAGAACCCTGAGGAAAACTTTCCAGAGAAGCCATCTTTTGCAGAACAATGCTCCAGAACACAGGACCTACAAAGTGAAAATCCTCCAAATACGTGGGGTCAGTTGAATAAACAAATACATTGCTCTTTCCATGTTTTACCAACACACAGCAATCGAAAATTGTTATTTGGTTGCCGCGAGGGACCAAATAACAATTTTGCTGTGCCTGACCTATAGAACAATGGATCTCCTTCAAGATCTGTTTTTCAAAATGCAACCTCATGCATCCTATTCCCCAGATTTAGGCCCTTCTGATTATTATCTCCTTCCACAACTACAGATCTGAAGAGACATCATTTTGAGACAAATAAGGATCTTAAGTGTGCTGCGAGTGCATAGTTTGCAGACCAAGACAGAGTTTTATCAGATGTGTTTGAAGCAACTAGAGGAACATTGTACTAAGTGTGTACAGTTAAAGGGAGATTATGTTGAATAAAAATGTAATGCCTTTTCATATAGCACAAGTCTTTCTATAATATTAGGGCACAAATTTTATTATATCACCTTGTATATATGCAATTCTTGTTTGCCATAAACTTCCTCCATTTCTTCTTGTGCATTGTAAGTTCTTCTGTGTTCACCATGTTATTTCCTTTATCACCAACTGGTGATTTCACACTTTCAGTCCACCTTATCTGTAGTCTTATCTCTTAGTGTATGATCTGGTACCACAGAACCTAACACTCTGTTTCTTTTCTCAGTCTTTCATTTTTCATCTGACATCACATGTTCATATTATCTCAATATGTTCTCATTAACTTTTTCTTCTGTTGAAGAAGTACTTCAGGAAAAAAATGTCTAATTCTGCTTTGTCACTGAGTTCATGCATTTCCCCCAGATTTTCCTCTTACCATTCTCATGTCTATAGCTGTTTGCATATTTTAATGACAGGTTCCATTGTGGTAGATTGTGTATTGTGATGAATACTATCACACCCTCAGTGCTGACAGGAATGTTAGTAAAGAAAGGGGAAAGTCAGTGAAACTTATATTTTGCATGTTGTTCTATAGATGTTTAAGAAATGGCAAAATAGTTTGCTGGTTTAGAAAAATAGCATGTCATCAGCATCCATGTAGAAACCTGTTTGTCAGAAAGAACATAACACTGCTTGCAGGAAAAAAATCTGATCTGACAATTGGCAGCATTTCAGATAAAAAATATCTTTGCAATCCATCTGGATACTATGAAAACATAATGGAAGCAAATCCAAGTTAATCAGTGGAAGATATAGCTGTAGAACTGCGGTGGAATCCTTCAACTGTCCATATGAAATGTGTCTAATAGCAGTTGGTACGTCTGGTCCTGCATGAACTGCCATTGCAAAACAGCATGCAGCAACTCAACACGCCTTTCATTGGGAAGTCATCAGTATAATGAACAATTTTGAACTATATGGAGTGAAATTGAGTACTACGTTCCAGCTTCAATTGTCCCTAGGCAGATGGGAAATCACCTGAATTAGTTTAATATCTGCATGACCCATGGAGGTCTCAACCTTTGAAAGGTCATTTTTTTGACAGGATATCAAAGAAATTATTCGCTTTAAACTTCTTCTACCAAACAAACAAACATGCATATCACTAATCTGTTCTCTGAGATTCGGTGGTTAGCTCCACAAAGAAATACAAACCACCAGATAAATTTTTAACTGATTAGTTACTTACTGTTGCATATCAAACTTCTCCATTTACAGCGATCTTGGCACACAACTCAGGCTTCACTGACATCTATCACATCACGTACACAAGGCTTTCTCTACTCCATACTCATCATTTTTTTACTCATGCAGACACTCCTGAATCTGATCTTTCCATGGCTTCCTTGGCCTTCCTCTGCCTTTCCTTCCTGCCACTTGGGCTAAAACAAATTTCTTAGTAAGCATCTCATCACTCATTCTTTCAACATATCCTAACCATCGAAGCATATTAGTCTTCACCTTGCTAACAACATTTTGCTTTACATTACTCATTACACAACTGTAACGCATCTTCATTGCTCACACGATCAGAACGTGTCCCCCTCCCATAAGTAATGCTTTTCTCCAGCACAGAAACGACTGCTATGTTTCTTGTGTAGTACCCAGGTTTCACTGCCATACATCAGAGTAGGAACAATTACACTTTCATACACAGCCATTCGGGACTTTTGAGAACCCATCATTTCTGTGAAAATCTCCTAAAGCAGAAGAATTCATTCGCCTACTAATTTCACCATCTAATTTGTTCTCTCTGTCAAACATGCTTCCTAAATACACAAACTGATTCACCTTGTCAATTACTCTGCCATTTAGACTTACCTTGCATTCAGTACAAATAGTTCCTCATTCAAAATCTATTACTTTGGTTTTTCTCTTATTTATACTCAGTTTAAATTTCATACAAACTTTGTACATCTGGGACAACATACTCTGCAACTCACTTTTTCTCTGTCAACAAAACTGTGTTATCAGCATTCTACAATCTGCACACACAGACACTACCAAGACATAAACCAGTATTATCCATCTTGGCATAACGCAGGCACGCATCCATAAATATATTAAACAACCATCATAACATTACACAACCATATCTGACTTCTGCATCAATAGAAAACTAGTTCCATGGAATTAACATTTTTATGGGTCTTATAGAGGTTATTATTCAAAACAGTTGGTGGTCAAATTTTTGAACTAAATCCTAGTTCGTCATCAGGGCTACATCACTGGAGTAGTTGCACTCAGTTGGAAGAGTCCAACCACAATTATCGTTAATTGTGGTGCTTCTTCTTCTTGCTATTTCGATCCTTTCTTCTAGTTTCCTCTTTACTGAGTTTGACTGGTGGGCAATTATTCTTACTGAGTCCAATTTAATGGAGTATCTACTTGCTTGTATATTGTCTGTCTAGCCCTGTTTTGTTACTAATGTTCCTAACAGCTGCTTGGTGTTCTTTCATTCGGACTTTAATACTCCTCCCTGTTTCTCCTATATAGCTCAGTCCGCAGTTACAGTCGATGCAATTTATTACTCCTTCTTGCAATTGGATGTCCACTTCTTTCTGCTTTAAAGCTGGCAGGAATTTCTTTAATTTGTAACTTAGATCTGGAGCATGCCTGATATTATATTTTGCTCCGATCCTCTTCGGTTTTTCGAAAAGTCCCTTGTGGTACATAATTTTGCTGGTGAATTTGAAGTTGTTTATTTCCTGCTTCTTTTTTGGCACTTGTCTAAATAATTTCTCAACATAAGGGGAGGGGTAATTGTTTTCTGCCAATATTTCTTTTAATTCTTCTCTGTGACGATCTTTTTGAGCATCTGAAGAGACCAGGACTTCAATTTTCAATTTTTTCCAAAAATTGTCTTGCCGTATTCGGTTTAATATAATCAGGGTGGAATGAGTAAAAGTTTAACATCTTCCCTGTGTTAGTGGGTTTTCTAAAAAGCTGAGTGAATATTCTCCCCTCTCTTGAGGTCAAGTTTAAATCAAGGAAATTGATGCTATGGTCTTTTTCCAGTTACAGGCTGTACTGCAAGGTATTTTCTAGCGAGTTAAATTCTGCTAGTATCTGAGAGGGTAGAGATTGGTCCTCAGTATCTACTATAAATAGGACATCATTTATGTACCTTACATAGAGAGTAAATATTGAAGGTTGTATAAGGATTTTTGCCTCTAGTTTATTTACATAATAATTTGCATGGAATTCATTGCAGATGACCAGGCGGAAAAAATAGTCTTCCGTAATCACAATAGAGAAATACTACTTGCCAACTGCTCCTGTTTTCTTTCAAGAGTAATTTCTTCCAGTTTGGAAAGAAATATTACAGGCAAACTTCAGGACTTGCCATGGGTTCTCCACTTGCACCTCTGCTTGCAAATTATTATGTAAATAAACTAGAGGCAAAATCCTTATACAACCTTCAATATTTGCTCTCTATGTAAGGTACATGGATGATGTCCTATTTATAGTAGATACTGAGGACCAATATCTACCCTCTCGGATTCTAGCAGAATTTAACTCGCTAGAAAATACCTTGCAGTACAGCCCGGAACTGGAAAAAGACCATAGCATCAATTTCCTTGATTTAAACTTGACCTCAAGAGAGGGGAGAATATTCACTCAGCTTTTTAGAAAACCCACTAACACAGGGAAGATGTTAGACTTCTACTCATTCCACCCTGATTATATTAAATCGAATACGGTGAGACAATTTTTGGAAAAAATTGAAAATTGAAGTCCTGGTCTCTTTTCAGATGCTCAAAAAGATTGTCACAGAGAAGAATGAAAAGAAATATTGGCAGAAAACAATTACCCCTCCCCTTATGTTGAGAAATTATTTAGACAAGTGCCAAAAAAGAAGCAGGGAATAAACAACTTCAAATTCACCAGGAAAATTACGTACCACAAGGGACTTTTTTAAAAACTGAAGAGGTTCGGAGCAAAATATAATATCAGGCTTGCTCCAGATCTAAGTAACATATTAAAGAAATTCCTGCCAGCTTTAAAGCAGAAATAAGTGGACATCCAATTGCAAGAAGGAGTAATATATTGCATCGACTGTAACTGCAGACTGAGCTATATAGGAGAAACAGGGAGGAGTATTAAAGTCCGAATGAAAGAACACCAAGCAGCTATTAGGAACATTAGTAACAAAACAGGACTAGACAGACGTATAAAAGCAAGTGGACACTCCATAAATTTGGACTCGGTAAGATTAATCGCCCACCAGTCAAACTTAGTAAAGAGGAAACTAGAAGAAGGGATCGAAATAGCAAGAAGAAGAAGTGCCACAATTAACAATAATTGCAGTTGGACTCTTCCAACTGAGTGGCAGCAACTACTCCAGTGACGTAATCCTGATGAGGAACTATGATTAAGTTCGAAAATTTGACCACCAACTTTTTTGAATAATAACCTCTGTAAGACCCGTAAAAAAGTTAATTCCACAGTACAATATGAATAGAGGTGCCATAAATTCATTTACAACTATTTCCATTAATAATCTAAAGCAACTTTTATGGGAATTTTACTAGGAAATTTTTTTCATTAATAGCAAATTTTCGGAGAAAACTCTTCTCCTTCTTCAGGAAAAAAAATTTCCTAGTAAAATTCCCATAAAAGTTGCTTTAGATTATTAATTCAATTAAACTAGGAAGCCATTTCTCAACATGAGCTTTATTCAAAGAACTATTTCCATACAATACCATTCACTCGTACACAAGCTCTACTGCCAGCATACAGAGCTTGTACACTATTAAGTACATTCCCAGTAGTACCATATTTTTTCAGTACTTTCCACAAAAGTATCCTAATTACTCGGTCGTAAGCTTTCTCTAAATCTATGAAGGCAGCGAAAACTTTCTTACCAACAACCAGATACTTTTCAATCATCATACGTAATGCAAAAATTTTATTAGTGCAGCCTTTACCAGGCATAAAACCACTCTGAACATCCCACACTTTCTCTGATGTAAGATCTCGTACCTTTTCAATAATGACCTTACCAAATACTTTCCTGACACACTCAGTAAGCTAATACCACAATAGTTCTTACAGACAATAGGATCACCTTTTCCCTTATGCAAGGGAACAATGAAAGCATCCCTCCAATCCCGAGGGACTATAGCTAACTCCCAGCACAACTGGCAAATTTCAATTGGCCAATCAATTATGGAGTCACCACTATATTTTAACATCTAAGCAGTTATGCCATCTACTCCCAGAGTCTTACCATTCTGAAGAGATTTTAGAACTTTACACACCTCTTCTCTCGATATCCCTCCTGTGCTTTGATCTCTCACAGTGACATCTGTCTCAGAATCACTTTTGCTTTCTTGATCTAATAATTCACATAAGTATTCACCCCATCTTTCACTTACCTAATTGGACTCCCATAGCATTTCTCTGATCCTATTCTTCATACAACTTGAAACTTTATTTCCCCTATTTCTCCTGCATCTGATGTACTTCCATAATTTTTTTCTGTCTTTCCAGACAGCCAATTCATGCCTTTCCGCCTTTCCCTTCCTGTCCTTTGCCTTACTCTGGCAAAGCATTTTAGCTGACTCACCCTTCTTACAGCGATATTCATCTTCAGAAACTGTACCTTGCAACATCCCCAAATAAGCTTCCTTCTTTCTCTTTACTGCTTCTTTAATTTCACTGTTCCACCAGCATCACTTCTAACGAAATATGCAATTCATGAGGCAACCTTAAGGGTTGTCTTATGCTATAAACATGCTTTATATTAAATATACACAATATCTAAGGTTTTGTTTACCTGATATTGTCAAAGTATTTCACACGTTGCTCTGTGAGACACGTGCTCCCGGCCTAAGAGGTCTTTTATGTTACGGGTTTTTAGTTATAAAAATTTTTTTAGAAATAAAACAATTAGGTTATATATTTTCAGTTCAACATCGATTCATTCACACAATCAAACGTTTCAAATTTACTAATACTTAAAAGATTGTAGTAGAAAGAGTTATACTCATCGGGTCAGAAGACGTCTCACAAGGGGTTCGTCATCACGTTGTTTCGGCGAGCGCTTTAGGTAATCTCATACTATACCATCGTTGGGCCTCTACTTCCACACAAGGGTTCCTCGTGTGTGTGTGTGTAGTACTGGAGTTGTGTGTCGGAAATCGAAGGGAAGGTTTACGGCCTGTATGTGTTAGGTGATGTTTCTCATGTGTCGCCATCTATTGGATGAGTTGGTGGTTTTCAGTCGTAAGTATAATTTATTTTTTATTTTTGTGTAGATATTTTTGGGATATTATTATTTGTTTGTAGGAACAGGTGTATTATTTTTAGTCATTTATTCAATGGTGTGATTTTTTGTAATGTTCTTTTTTTTTTTTGTCTTTTTTTATGGATTTTTTCGTTTTTTATAAGTAATTTCCAGTCTGTGTCTAGTGTGGTGTGGTCTTGTAAGTTGTATATTTTATCTTTTTTTGTTCAATTATAACGCTTTCAGAAATCCTTAATTCTTTTTGGTTTGTGTGGGTGGTTAGTAATTTAATGTTTTCAAAATCAGGATATTGTTTATATTTAATGCAGTGTTGGATAAGTGCAGTTTTTTCTTCTTTTTGTTCCAGTTTTTTATATGTTGATGTAATTTTTTTATTAATCTATTTTTTGTGCTGCCAATGTAAGAAATGTGATCTCCAGAATTCTGTGAAACAATAGGAATTTCATATTCGCTTGCTGATTGTAGTATATTATTGTTATATTTTTTCTTCGTAATTAAGTCACCAACATTCTGAATAGAATGACCAAAAATAATGTTGTGTTTCTTCATTAATCTTAAAAAATCCTACTTAGTCCTCTAATAAAAGGGAAAGAACCTGAAAATTTGTATTTCTTTTTTGGGATGTTTTGCCTAGACTCGTTTAATTTCTTTTTGTATTCAAAAATCAACTTTTTAACAGTTTTTGTGTCATATCCATATTGTTTGGTTGTGTTAATAATCCACTGGATTTCTTCTTCTCTGTACTTTCTATTTGAGAAATGTGTGAAGGCTCATTTTATCCAATTCTTAATACCATTTACTTTATGAATTTTTGGGTGTTCAGATTGATATGGGATCATTATAGGTACATAGGTTGGTTTTCTAAAAACTCTGTATTCAAAATTTAAGTCTTTTTTTTTTTTTTATTAGTTCGATATCTAAGAAGGAAATTTTTTCATCTTGTTCAAATTCCAAAGTTAATTCATTCTCTGGGTAACAAGTGGTAAATGTATTCTTCAATATTTCTAGTTCTTCTTGTTTTAATTTAGACAAAATAAAAATGTTGTCAACATACCTACAATAAATGATGGGTGGGTCTGGTAGTTTTTTAATAATTTTGTTTTCAATATCACACATGATTATTTCTGAAAATAAAGAAGATAATGGGATCCCATTGGGGCTCCTACTTCTTGCCTATAGATTTTTTTTGTCAAACTCAAAGTAATTGTTATTAGAAATATAGGTTAAAATGTTAAATAATTCTTGATATTGTATATTATTAAATTGAGATTTATTTTTTTAACTCTTTAATGATAATGTCTATGGCTTTTGGTACAGGCGTACTTGGGAATAATGATTTAACGTCTAAACTTGCCATTAAACATACCAGATAGTGGAACATTAACAGATTTTATTTTCTCAATGAAATCGAAACTGTTTTTTAAAAAGTATTCATTATTCATGAAAAAGGGGGCTAAAAATTTGTATAATTTCCAACTAGACTTATTAGTGGGGACTTTGATTTTGAAACAATAACTCTAAATGGTCTATCGGGTTTATGGGTTTTTATTTTTCCAAAAATACTTGGAACTACCGTACCTATTGGTGGATAGGCTCTGGTAATTTCTGAAGGTATTAAACTAGGATTTCTAATTTTAGATAAAAAGTTTATCTGAGAGTCAAGAGGGTCTTTTTAATTATCTCACATTTTAATTCCTCAATAGCAGTATTCATTTTAACAATATATTCATTTTTATCCAGTATTATTAACTGATTTGATTTATCTGCTTCACAAATTACAATAGTAGGGTCTTTCTTTTAAGTCTAGTAGTTGTTGTCTTTCATATGTCATCTTCCCACGTTTCAAAATTACTCTAACCTCGAACTCTCAGAAGTACAACAGGCAGCATTACCGAAGGGTAAAAAATTTGCGTACCCACAGAATATTCCTCCAACTGGAAGGTGTATTCCAAAAATCGAGACCATCATTCAAAGTGTCCCATATTCACACAAACCAACTTTAAGATTTAAGTTGTATAGAAATATATTGGATGAATACAGGGATCGCATTTCTCCTAAAATTCCTAAAATTATAACTAAAATTTGCTATTCTTCCTAAAATTTTTGTAAGCTTATTTATTAAAAATATAACCGTTATTAACGCCAATAAATTTACCATTACGGTAAGGTAAGAAGACCTGTTATTGTAGAAACACAGCCTATATGGTGTGCTGCTGAAGGGAGGGAAAATGACGCCATCGAGACGCACTTGCTTCGGGGCGGACGCTCCACTTTTGTGCCTTCGGACAGTTTTCCAGAGTAATAAGAGATCTAAGGGAAAAGGGGAGGGGTCATTTTCACCGCTGGTTTGCGCTTTGCAGACGAACTCAGTGGCACGCAGAAGATCATACTTTATTTTTGAACATGCCTCGTGGAACCTCCTCTTTCTGCTGATGTTTTGTTATTGTAAACCGCAGGTGGGTGAAAGCAAAGAGGAAACATGTGGTCTCCTTCCGTAACCTCCGGTAATGACGATAGGATGGTAGCTGAGTATTATCGTGGCAGGCAGTAGAGCACGTGATCATTAACCTTCGATCGTGCGTCGGCGACAGCGACCTTTGATACGCAATATATCTCGGCTCCGACTCGCTTTGACTGAACTTGCGTGAGATGCGTATGATAGTTTCTGGTTTTGCGTCTTTTATGGTGTTCTCTGTGCTGTGTGCAGGTTCAGTTCTCTAGTGGTGACTTGCTTTTTTTTTTTTTTTTCTATCTTCTGACATCCTCGCAGCCAAACTTCGGGAAGTTGTCTGGTTTTGCAATATTGGAATGTGTTTTTGTACTTCCCTTTCATTTTGTGGTTAGTAATACAAGTGTTTAAGATGCCTAAATCCAAAACGAAATTTCAAGATGCGTGGCTCGCCAAAGAATTGGACGGAGTGAAGTTGAAAGAATGGTGTTCTGCAACTGAAACAATATTTTCTGCTAAGTGTATATTGTGTTCAGAAATTTTCAATATTTCTAATAGTGGCTTTTCACAAGTAAAAGCGCATCATAAAGGAAAAAAACATTTGCAGAAATTTCAAAGTAAATTTCAAAATAAGTCCATCCTGAAAGCCTTTGGAGGACGGGATCTTCAGCCCAAAACAAATATTAGTGAAGTACTGAGTCATGATTTACAGTTGGCTAAAGCCGAAGCATTATGGGCCATGAAAGTTGCTAAGGACAAATATGTCTTTTGTTTCATGCACTGAAACAGTTGAACTTTTCAAAGAAATGTTTCCTGATTCTGCTGTTGCAACCAAAATGCAACTTAAAGGAAAAAAGTTGCTTATGTGATATCACATGGATTGTCAAAATATTTTGAAGAGGATTTGAAAAAAGACATTGCATCTAGTAGCCCAGGAAAGGTTACTATTGCATTTGATGAAACTACAAATGCGCAAGTGAAACGGCAGTTGGATGTGTATCTCAGGTACTGGTCTTCAGAAATAAATTCAGTTTCTTGCCGATACCTAACAAGCGTTTTTCTGGGTCATGCAACAGCAGATATTTTGCTAAAAGAAATTCTTGATGTGTTATCGTCCTTCAATATTTCGTTGAACAGAATTATTTGTGTATCCATGGACAGCCCAAATGTAAATAAGTGCTTTTTACGCAAATTCAATGAAGTTGTAAAACAAGAAACAGGCCAGAAATCTTTGGAACTAGATTTTTGCAACCTGCGTGTTGTTAGTAATGCATTTAAATTTTTTTTGACAAGCTTAAATATAAATTTTGACGAATTTGCTACTGATATGCATTACTTTTTAAAGAGTAGTGCTGCAAGACGAGAGGATTATAAATCTGTCGAGGATATAACATTGGTCACAGCCAAATTTCTTTTGCATCATGTCAGCAACAGATGGTTAACCGTTGGTTCTGTAGCCCAGAGGTCTTGGATCAATGGCTAAATATTACAGAATATTTTTTTAAACTTCTTGCCATCTCAAAAAATATTTGAAAAACAACTACACAATTCAGCAAGGTATAAAAGAATTCACTGTGTCCTGAAAAATGAGCTAACTCCTTGCTATTTAGCATTAATTTCATTTTCACACCAAAATTTTGAAAAGTTTTCATTATGTTATCAGAGTGAAGAACCAAAAATACACCAGTTATATTCTGATTTAAATACTTTAATGAGGAATGTTATGGCTCAGTTTATCCAAGATGATGTTATTGCAGGGAAATTTGGAGAAGACCTAAAGAATGTAGATTTTGAAAACAAAAATTCATGGAAAAAACTAGGGGAGTTAGAAGTTGGTATGAAGACAATAAATCTCCTCAGGAATGTTCAGGAGACCAGGCAGAAATTATTTCTCTTAGATGTAAGATCATCACTAATTGCAACCACAAACTATTTAAAGTCAAATTTGCCATTCTGCAATCAAAAGCTAAGAGACATAGAAGTTTTAAAGGTAAAAGAACCAAAGAAAGAGTCAACTCAACTTTCAGTCACTGAAGGACTTTCGGAAATAACCAGAATTTCAAGTGTTTTGCATCTTTCTGAGGAACAAATTGATAGAGTAAGAGAAGAGTGGAAACTTTTAAATTCTGATAAGCCAACTCTAGATGAACTAGTGAAATTTTCAGAGGAAGGGCATATTCCAGTGCGGATTGATCATTACTGGCGTAATATATTTAGTATTAAAGACTCAGCGGAAAAGAAAAATACTCAAATCTTGCTAAACTCATCAAGTCAATTTTAGTTTTACCTCATGGTAATGCTGATGCAGAAAGGGGATTTTCGGTTAACACTGCTCTGTTAAGGAAGGACAAGGCTAACTTAAAAGACTCAACTATAACATCATTAAGAATAGTTAAAGGGGCCATTAAACACTATGGATGTGTAAGTAAAGTTCCCATAACAAGAATTTGTTAAATAGTGTTCGTGATTCACATAAATTTTATAAAGAGTATGTTTATAAGCTGAAGGAAGAAGAATAAAAAAAGGTAAAAGAAAGGAAGCAGAAAGAGAGGGAAAATAAGGAAAAGCAGCTAGAGAGAAAAAAGAAAAGCTGAGTTTGATGACAAAATAAAAGAAAATGATGCAGAAATAAATAGGCTTAAAAAGATAAAGAAGCCTCACTAGCAGTAATTCAAGAGGGAACAGAAAGAATGAGAAAAGCTGTAGAAAAACAAAATACTGTTGAAATAGCAGTTGCCTCTAATTTGATCATACAAGGTTCAGCTGAAATAAAGAAAACTGAAAGTAAATTAGTTGTGGTGGAAGCAGAAAAAGATAGGCTTATCAGGAAAAGGTTAAAACAATAATATGAAAAAAGTAATTCAGTGAACAATTGTACATAGTTCTTGGTTTTTAATTATCTTTTTAGGATATTATAATTTAATGTGAAACCTGAAAACTTTACTGTGAAAATCGTGAATTGCTTCTGGTTCAACAGCATATTAATGTTCAAAGTGAAACTTGAATGTGGTAAATATACTTGAATATGATAATAACACGTGAAAAGATAAGAACTGAACATTAGAAGTAAATCATACTTAAACTTTAGACATTAGACGTTATGCAAAAAATTTGGGTGTGAACTTCGACCATATATACTAATGGACTGAGCATTGGCAATAGCTGCATCAAAGCCGCCATGGCTCCAACATTGGGCACGTCATCATCAGACTCCAAATTTTGTGTAAAAATGCTGTTATGATTACTAATTTATGCTGCAGAACTTCAGTGTTTTCGGTGTATTATGTGAATGCGCCTCATATATAATGAAAACTCTTCAGCTAAGTTTACTTATGAGCTATATACATGCATGATCGGGTTGTTTACATTTCGTGATTTATAATGTGATGAACATTTGCGACATGCATTCCATTTTTTTTTCTTAAGTTACTATATTTTTATATCAATAGCTGCAAGTTTCTGGTTAAGTAATTGAACTTTATTGACTTAGGTATTTAATTCGTTTCTTACCCATGAAAAATCATAGAACTTCCTTTACTATATCGCTCAGAGCAACCATAAGCACAGCAGGTGTAACCCATCTTTTTGACTGATGTCATGTGATTTTATGTTGGAGCCAGAAATTTTGATGTCATGCGCAGTCTATCAGTATATGTGGTTGAAGGGTGTGAAGCAAACTCTTTACAATGTGTACAAAGTTGTTTTACTAGATGTATACAAATATACATCTAGTTTTTATTGAAATACACTCCTAAAATTTTCCTAAAATTTTTCTAAAAAGTCCTAAAATTCCTACCTAAAATTTTCCAGAAGTATGCTATGATCCCTGTGAATATAATCTGCAGTCTAAAAAAGAAATTAAAATTGGAAAGATAACATATGAAGGACAACAATTATTAGACTTAAATAAAGACCTTACTATTGTAATTTGTGAAGCAGATAAATCAAATCTGTTAATAATACTGGATAAAAATGAATATATCATTAAAATAAATACTGCTATTGAGGAATTAAAATGTGAGATAATTAAAAAAGACCCTCTTGACTCTCAGATAAACTTTTTAGCTAAAATTAGAAATCATAGTTCACTACCTTCAGAAATTCCCAGAGCCTATCCACTAGTAGGTACGGTAGTTCCAAGTATTTTTGGAAAAATAAAAACCCATAAACCCGATAGACCATTTAAAGTTATTGTTCCAAAATCAAAGTCCCCACTAATAAATATAGAAAAGAAATTATACAAATTTTTGGCCCCCTTTTTCATGAATAATGAATACTGTTTAAAAAACAGTTTAGAGTTCATTGAGAAAATAAAACCTATTAATGTTCCACTATCTCGTATGTTTTTGGCAAGTTTAGACGTTAAATCATTATTCCCGAGTACACCCCTGTACCAAAAGCCATAGACATTATCTTTAAAGAGTTAAAAAATAAATCTCAATTTAATAATATACAATTACAAGAGATATTTAACATTTTAACTTATATTTCTAATAACAATTACTTTGAGTTTGACAAAAAATCTATAGGCAAGAAGTAGGAGCCCCAATGGGATCCCCATTATCTTCTTTATTTTCAGAAATAATCATGTGTGATATTGAAAACAAAATTATTAAAAAACTACCAGACCCACCCATCATTTATTGTAGGTACGTTGATGACATTTTTATTTTGTTTAAATTAAAACAAGATGAACTAGAAATATACTAGAATAAATTTACCACTTGTTACCCAGAGATCAGATTAACTTTGGAATTTGAACAAGATGAAAAAATGTCCTTCTTAGATATCGAACTAATAAAAAAAGGTTTAAATTTTGAATACAGAGTTTTTAGAAAACCAACCTATGTACCTATAATGATCCCATATCAATCTGAACACCCAAAAACTCATAAAGTAAATGGTATTAGGAATTGGATAAAACGAGCCTTCACACATTCCTCAAATAGAAAGTACAGAGAAGAAGAAATCCAGTGGATTATTAACACAACCAAACAATATGGATATGACACAAAAAAACTGTTAAAAAGTTGATTTTTGAATACAAAAAGAAATTAAAAGAGTCTAGTCAAAACATCATAAAAAAGTAATACAAATTTTCAGGTTCTATCCCTTTTATTAGAGGACTAAGTGGGAAATCTTTAAAATTAGTGAAGAAACACAACATTATTTTTGGTCATTCTGTTCAGAATATTGGTGACTTAATTAAAAAGAAAAAATATAACAATAATAACTACAATCAACAGGCATATATATGAAATTCCTATTGTTTCACAGAATTCTGTGAAACAATATTTCTTACATTGGCAGCACAAAAAATAGATTAATAAAAAAATTACATCAACATATAAAAAACTGGAAAAAAAAGAAGAAAAACTGCACTTATCCAACACTGCATTAAACATAAACAATATCCTGATCTTGAAAATATTAAATTACTAACCACCCACACAAACCAAAAAGAATTAAGGATTTCTGAAAGTGTTATAATTGAACAAAAAATAAAAAAAAGATAAAATATGCAACATTCAAGACCCCACCACACTAACACAGCCTGGAAATCACTTGTAAAAAACGAAACAATCCATAAAAAAAGACAAAAAAAAAAAAAGAACGTTGGAAAAAATCACACCATTAAATAAAGGACTAAAAATAATACACCAGTTTCTACAAACAAATAATAATACCCCACAAATATCTATACAAAAACAAAAAATGAATTATACTTACGACTGATAACTACCAACTCATCCAATAGATTATATTTGCACTTTTAAGGTATTAACCTCTTGCAAAGTGCGCATAGTTTACGTGCAATTCATAAATGAAAAAACGAAGAAAAATGAAGAAATAGTGTTAAAACACTAATTAAAAGAAGTTTAACACATTCATCAATTGAACAGTATAGAAAGGAAGAAATTGAATATATTGAAAAAATTGCATATGCTTTTGGATACCCTAAACAGGTATTAAAAAAATGGATTTATGAAGTAACTCAAGGTTACAATAAGGTCAAGACTGATAAAAAACTTGTAAAATATGTGGGAGCAATACCATATATAGAAAATGTTTCAGCAGAAATTAATAAAGTTTGTGGCAAGTATGGCATACAGGTAGGAAATCAGGTACTTACTGTAAAAAATTTAGTGATTAAAAATGAAAAAATTAGCCAATTAGATAGAGCAGGAATTTATGAAATCCCAATAAACCAGCAACCACCTGTGTCATATATAGGCAGCACCAAGAATAAATTAAAGTATAGATTGAACCAGCATATTAATAATTGGAATAAAAAAGAGGCTAAGACAGCATTGACCCAATACTGTATGGAAAATCAAAAATGTCCAAGGTTTGAAGATATTAAAATTATTAAGAGCTGTAAAAACGAAAAGCAGTTAAGAATTGCAGAATCAGTGTTAATTGAAAAAAACAGATCAAGATTATGCAACATTAATGAGCCAAGTAACCTAAACGAACAATGGAAAGCCCTAATAAAAATTGAACAGCAGCGTAAAAAGAAAGAGGGAAAAAAGAGCAGCAGGGACAATAGATGGCGCCAGAGACACAACGATTCAGAGATAGCGACTGGAGCCCAGGCCTCGATGGCTCTGCTCACTTGAGCTGTGGTGGGCGGGTGAGACACACCTGCCTCCTGAAGATGACAGGGGCCTGTCGAAAGTACTAGAGGATTGGATGTGCGGGGCTGAATGGGTGTGACACTTGCAGTGGGAGTAGCAGAGGTTGTGAAACAGAAGGAGGAGTTTGATAATTAGAGTTGACCAAGGTTTAATCACCTGTGAATGTAAGGTTATGTACATAGTTTTTACTTGAATTGTATGAATGAGTTGTATGTGTGATTTTTATCGAATTGACAAGCATTATAGTAAGGATGACATCTTATTTATAATAGATAGCTCAGAAATTATTCCAGAAAGAATTCTAGACTCATTCAATGAATTAGATGATTCCCTTAAGTTCACTATTGAACTTCAAAAAGAAAGAAGAATAAACTTCTTAGATATTACTATCTATTATGAAGATGAAAAATTCCTCACTAGTTGGTATAAAAAACCAATGAATACTAAAAGACTACTGGATTTCAATTCGTATCACCCAGTTTCTATTAAGAAGAATGTAGCAAGTCAGTTTTTAGATAAAATTAATAAAATAGTTTTTACAGCAGATAAAAAAGAAGCCCAAAAAGAAGAGCTTAAAGTCATACTTGCAGAGAATAACTATCCTAAAGAAGAAATTGAGAAGCTTCTGAATTTTAATGGTACGAAGAACCCACAAAAGCAACAAGTAAAATTCACTAGAAAAATTTCTTATCACAAAGGTTTATTTGAGGCTTTAAAGAGAATTAGTAAAAAATACAATATTAGGCTAGCTCCAAGTTTAGAGAATAAAGTTAAAAATTTTTTCCCTAAAATAGTTCAAAGAGAAGAAGATATTTTAAAAATGCAAGGAGTAGTTTATGAAGTAAATTGTAGTTGTGGACTATCTTACATAGGGGAAACAGGTCGCAGACTAGAAACTCGTATAGCTGAGCATAAAGCAGCTATAAAAAATTGCTCCAACAAGACTGGATTAGATAGGCATGTTAGAGAAACTGGGCACAGCATGGATTGGAATTCCCTTAAAGTAATCAGTTTCCAAAGCAATTTCCAAAAAGAAAACTGAAAGAAGGAATAGAGATTGAGAAAAATCAAAATTCCATCATCAATGACTGCAAAGGATTTTCCCTGCCTAACATCTGGCAGGATTTGTTGAAAAATAACCTAAACCGTCAAGGTTAACCGTAACCGTCAAGGTAAACCGTAACCGTGATAGTGACAAGGAAAAAGTGACAACAACAAGTCAGCCTGAAGAAGGAGAAGAGTTTTCTCCGAAAATTTGCTATTAAAGAAAAAAATTTCCTAGTAAAATCCCATAAGTTACTTTAGATTATTAATTCAATTAAACTAGGAAGCCATTTCTCAACATGAGCTTTATTCAAAGAATTAGAACAGAGTATGGGTCAGATACTTGGCAAACAATCAAGAAAGTTCAACATGCTACATTGAAGATGGAAAGATCCATAGCTCAAATCAAGTTCCTGAAAAATTGCAAGGTAATAAACTTTATTCCAAATTCATTTAGACTTAGAAAACCATTTAAAGATTTACTTTCAGCCAACTTCGTAAGAAAAATAGAGCAAAAAACGTTAAAAAGAAGTATTGAAGCAAAATATAAAAATGTTGCTTATTATAAAAAAGTAAAAGTAGAAAATGAAAAGAAAATTTCTGGAATCTTAAGGGATACAGTAAAAGCAGAATTGGATGACTGGCTAAAAATTGGAGTAAGAAACAAAAATAAGAAATTTGTTAAAAAGCTGAACCTTAAAGAAGAGAAATTTTTGAAGAAAAACTATTCCAGTAAAAACAAAAAAACTGCAGTTCTTAGTCATGTAAAGGACAACACTGCAACTGGAGTTAGCCAAGAATAAAAATAAATCCAGAAAAATTGATAATTGAATTGGAAAGCATCTGCAGCACTTTAGAAAAAGAGGACCAAATTAAAGCAGACCTCCTCAGAACAGATTACTACAATAGCCTTACAAAATTCCAGAAGCAAGTAAGGAAACCTCAAAAAAATTTTGATAATAGTCAATTAAAAGCTCTTAAAGATTTCAGAAAAAATGAAAGTGTAGTTGCTGTGAAAACAGACAAAAGTAAATTGATTACTATTATGGATAAGAAAGATTATCTAGAAAAGATGAAGAAGAACTAAAGAAACCTATGTATGAAGAAGTAAAAGAAAACCCACTACCAGATTTGATTAAAAAGTCTCTAAGCTTATTTCACTTCAAAAAAAGAAAAACCAGCTTCCAGAAAACTATAAACAATTCTCAAAATTACAGTTCAGATTACCTCAAATATATGGAATAGTCAAACTGCATAAAGAACACCAACCAATTAGACCAATAATAGACTCAAAAAACTCTATTCTTTCAAATCTAAACTATTTTTTAAAGTCACACCTTCAGAATCTTTTAAAAGAGCCACCTAACTTGATTAAAAACTCAATGCAGCTAAAAGAAAAACTAGAACTTCTTCCTAAATTAGATTCTCCTATTATGGGTAGTTTAGATATAGTGTCTATGTATACTCACATTAATATAGATCAACTTATAGACTTTATAGCGGAAGACTTGGCAGACCTAATAGTTTTTCACAACAAGGAAAAAAACATATTAGTTGGAATTTTTGAAATGCTTACTTTCTCTTTGCAGAACAACTACTTTCAATTTGGGAAAACTTTTTCATTCAAAAATCGGGGCTAGCAATGGGCTCCCCACTCTCCCCACTCTTAGCTAACTATTATGTGGGAAAACTAGAAGAAAAGATACTAGTACAACCCACATACTTCTGCTTATATAGCAGATACATGGATGACATCTTATTTATAATAGATAGCTCAGAAATTATTCCAGAAAGAATTCTAGACTCATTCAATGAATTAGATGATTCCCTTAAGTTCACTATTGAACTTCAAAAAGAAAGAAGAATAAACTTCTTAGATATTACTATCTATTATGAAGATGAAAAATTCCTCACTAGTTGGTATAAAAAACCAATGAATACTAAAAGACTACTGGATTTCAATTCGTATCACCCAGTTTCTATTAAGAAGAATGTAGCAAGTCAGTTTTTAGATAAAATTAATAAAATAGTTTCTACAGCAGATAAAAAAGAAGCCCAAAAAGAAGAGCTTAAAGTCATACTTGCAGAGAATAACTATCCTAAAGAAGAAATTGAGAAGCTTCTGAATTTTAATGGTACGAAGAACCCACAAAAGCAACAAGTAAAATTCACTAGAAAAATTTCTTATCACAAAGGTTTATTTGAGGCTTTAAAGAGAATTAGTAAAAAATACAATATTAGGCTAGCTCCAAGTTTAGAGAATAAAGTTAAAAATTTTTTCCCTAAAATAGTTCAAAGAGAAGAAGATATTTTAAAAGTGCAAGGAGTAGTTTATGAAGTAAATTGTAGTTGTGGACTATCTTACATAGGGGAAACAGGTCGCAGACTAGAAACTCGTATAGCTGAGCATAAAGCAGCTATAAAAAATTGCTCCAACAAGACTGGATTAGATAGGCATGTTAGAGAAACTGGGCACAGCATGGATTGGAATTCCCTTAAAGTAATCAGTTTCCAAAGCAATTTCCAAAAAGAAAACTGAAAGAAGGAATAGAGATTGAGAAAAATCAAAATTCCATCATCAATGACTGCAAAGGATTTTCCCTGCCTAACATCTGGCAGGATTTGTTGAAAAATAACCTAAACCGTCAAGGTTAACCGTAACCGTCAAGGTAAACCGTAACCGTGATAGTGACAAGGAAAAAGTGACAACAACAAGTCAGCCTGAAGAAGAAGAAGAAGAGTTTTCTCCGAAAATTTGCTATTAAAGAAAAAATTTCCTAGTAAAATCCCATAAGTTACTTTAGATTATTAATTCAATTAAACTAGGAAGCCATTTCTCAACATGAGCTTTATTAAAAAAAACGATGTTTCACACCCGAAAATAAGAAGCGTAAGCAAGAAGTCTGTAAACCTGTGAAAGCCCAGTTACATCACGATGAATGACGTGTTGGAAGTGTGTGGTCATTGGAGGTTACCATGATCTTTATGGTGAGTGAGTGGTTCTTCCTAATGGTTTTTTCATCCAATAGATGGCAACACATGAGAAACATCACCTAACACATACAGGCCGTAAACTTTCCCTTCGATTTCCGACATGCAACTCCATGACTACACACACGCGAGGAACGCTCCTGTGGAAGTAGAGGTTCGATGATGGTAGTATGAGATTACCTAAAGCTCTCGCCGAAACAACGTGACGATGAACCCCTTGTGAGACGTCTCCTGACCCGATGAGTGTAACTCTGTCTACTACGATCTTTTAATTAATAGTAAATTTAAAACGTTTGATTGTGTGAATAATGGATGTTGAACTGAAAATATATAACCTAATTTTTTTATTTCTAAAAAAGTTTTATAACTAACCAAAAACCGTAACATAAAAGACCTCTCAGGCGGGGAGCACGTGTCTCACAGAGCAACAACGTGCGAAATACTTTGACAATATCAGGTAAACAATACCTTATATATTATGTATATAATTTCTAACGTTACCCACTATGGTGGTGCCACAGACCTCTTCAACGGCAGTAACAACACAGTTCTTAAAGCATACCCCACTTCTTTTCTACATCTCTCTCACATGACTTCAGCTTCTTCAGTCATTCTCTGAGTAAATTAGAGTAACGCTGATGTTCTTCATACGACTTTTCAAACTTTATTCTTTCTGTCCTAGGCCTCTTTCTATTCATCTTCCTCCAACCAACATCCACTTTCACTGGTGACACTGCCAAGTAATGATCAGAGCCAACATCCATGCCTCTCATCACACGTGTGTCAACAATTAAGTGTTTCAGACGCTGATCGTAAACAACTAAATCTATTACACTCTTTTGTCCCAGAGTATGATTTCCCCTTTTCCCAAGTATATGTGTGGATGTACTTGTAATTGAAAAACATATTAGGTATACACAAGCCACTCTCAATGTAGAGCTCAATTAATCTTTCACCAATATCATTCACACCAGGTTCATTAAACTTGCCCAGAATATTATCAGAAATTACATGCTGCACACCTATTCTAGCATTGAAATCCCCTGCTATTGTAACTTTAGCACCAAACTGGCTCAAAACAGCTTTTAGCTCATTCCAGAAATCTTCCTTCCCATCAGAAGGCTCTTGAGTAACAAGGCGCATACACTGCAATTACTATTCTCTGGTTTCAATTTCAAATGAATCCAAAGAATTATCTCACTTTTGCAGCTATAGTGAATCAAGTTGTTCTTAATCTTTCATTTAAAATCACACCTACACCAGCCTGTCTTCTCACAATATCAAACACTCCAGGCCACACAACTCACCATTCCATTCACTTCTATCCCAATTTCCTTCTTTTTGGTTTCACTTACGCACAGCACATCCAATCTATACTTATTTATTTCTTCAATCACCTCATTCATCTTTCCATTTATTCCCTCTATTATTTCATACATCACTCTTATACTCATTCAGCTGAAATCTCTTTCGCATGCGCCATTTGCCATTTCCGTTGTGAACCATTCTTCTCAAGTGTTGTAGGTCTGCCTTATCCCACCGTAGAGTCCGTAAAAGCATTTCTTTGTGTCTTTTTAATCAGGAAAGTACACCAGTGTATGGGATTTGCCTACAGCTGATGATTCCAGTTGGTCATACCTCCTAAAGATTCTGGAACAAAATCCATCAAGATAAACGTTTGATTAATTCAATATATAACAATCTTAAGAATAATCAAAACCAGATGAAACAAAAGAATATATATAAATCCTACATCTCTTTTCCATACTTACCACCCTTAAGTAACGTATTAAAGAAAGAATGTGTTTCGAACGAAATAAATCTTGCAGAAACCATCATTGATAATGGCTCATTACTAACTTCTGGTAGTAACAAAAAATCCATCCTAGATCGAGCAGGAGTATATGCCATTCCAACCAGGACAGACAACAATCAACAAGATTCTATTTACATCAGAAGTACAAAAAGGGATATGATTACGAGATAAAAAGAACATATCCAAGATTGGCAAAAGAAAAGGCCAAAAACAGCTCTGATACAACACTGCATGGAAAATCAATCGAAGCTTGATTGTGAAAATATTAAACATATAACATCACACAAGAGTCATAGACAAATCATAACATTGGAAGCGGTGGTCATTGAAAAATTCGGAGATGAATGCCGCAACACTAATTCACCAATTGAGTTACCTTATGCCTGGCGATATCTGATAGAACAAGAAAATAATCGATTACAAAAGGCTAATAGACATAGGTTCAAAGATCACAGGAGCGGAATGGCAAAAGTAGACCGAGGTGAACACAATGCCATAGATGCCACCACTAACAGCTTGCACAGTGATACGCAGTTGGTTTGCGATGATGAAGGTTGAAGGCAGAGTGATACAAGACATTACATCAATCTTTCAAGAATCGTCGACGAGGACTTGGTGCCCACGTATAACTTGATGTTCCACTGAAGAAGGCAAAATTCTTGTCGAAACATGTTTGGAAGTGTGTTGCGGTGGTGGGTTGAGTTTGGGTCCATCTTTTGTTCCTTTGGGTTTTAACTTTCCTCATTTGGCTTTTATTCCTCATTTGGGTTTTTAACTTTCATTTTTTAATCATCATTCCCCGCAAACACCTATACAAAGGTATAGAATTTTAACTTGAAATAATACTTTTAATCTGTGAATCTTCCGTTCAGGCAGATCTAGTATCTTATCAAAATAAGCAAATGTCCGTTCTACGAGCAGAGGAATTGCAATAGTGACAAAAAATGTCGAAATTACTATGAGTAAGTGAAAAAAAAAAAAAAAAGGAACTTTTTTTACCATTAAAGTTCATTTTTTGTATTTCATAGCGTTATATGGACCTAGCTACTCCACCCTGCATACTTAAACAAAATATACGTGACAAACAGTATTATCGCTGCTTAATATAGCAGTTCTATATTGAAGTCTTTGGCCATGTAATATAGCGCCATACGTTTTTGGTTCTTTTTGCGTATGGGAATATAAGAAAGCAAATATCATTCAACAAGCCTTACGATACCAGGGCCATCTATTGCAGTTTATGGTGCATTTCCTTTATTATCGAAATTCAGCTTCTGGTTTTGTATTTCCCTTTAACCTTCTTATATCTTGGTTCTAATTGTATAATTTTGCTCCAGTAATTTGGTAATTGTTTAAGGTCATTATAATTACATAGCCAATTTATATATATATATATATATATATATTCTATAAAGAAGATACCTAAGCAAAAAAATACATATAAAATTTTGACTCACACCTAGTACAACATAGAAAAGGTTATGTATCTGCCTGTGTGAGTAAAAGGAGAAAAGATAAAAAAAAAAAAACTACTGAATGTAGAAGGTGTCGAGAATACTGAGCCTTGGCTTTATCAAGGACCAGCAAAAACTCTGCATTTTCTCACTTCCACAAAGACCTAGTTGGAAATGGGTTTCTGCAAGGCCATAGATGCAAGTAACATTCCCACCTAAAATAGTTTAAAATATATATATATGTCATGTCCTCCGTAGAGTTGCATGACCTAGCACTAGTTAACAATTTCGCTTGCATCCATTAACCTTCCTGGCCCGACCCATGCTCTTCATCTGTTACTATTAAACAGAGAGAAGAAGATTAAAGAGAACTCAAGCTGTGAGAGTGACATAATAATTAGAAATGATTTTCAGCCATAACGAAATGCCAAGTTCGTTTGAGAGAGAATTTAAACCTGAAAATCAATGCAAAAGAAATCCAAATTTTTTACATTGCAATTAAAAAAGGAAATATTAATTTTTAACGAACAGATTTTTGAAAGAAAACTTGAGTCTAAAACCCCCTACTCTACAACTTATGACAGCACGAAAACGAGAATAAGTTAAAGATAATAATTAACTAAAGAAAACTTTGTGAAAGTTATATACCTTAAACAGTTAGTTGCAATATGTACAAAGTATTTCGGCAGTGCTTTAAGTGCATAATTAATTAGTTATTAAGAACTTAACTACTTTGAAAAAACAGCGCATAGAAAAGGAACAAGCTTAGCCATCTTCTGTTCCTAGGTACCCCAAAAGACGCTCAAAGTTACAAAGAAAAGAAAGAGTTAAAACCCGCAAAAATGTTAACAGACAAACCAATGCCTAAAAGCTGAAAAGCTAAAAAACAACAGAGAAAAAGTACATGAAGTACAAACATTGAACTTATAAAACCTAGAACCCAAAAACAAGGAAGAGAGCTTACCTCTTGTGTGACAAAAACTTTTCTCCTCACAAGAGAAGAACATGGCTGACCTCTTCCGCCACTCCCTAGTTGCTGGGGGGCAGTGAGGGTGGGGCTGATGGCCTCCTCATACAGCAAGAAACCAACGCGCGGATATTTTAACCAGAGAAAAAAATATATATAAACTTAAGACTGTGGATCTGTATGATCAGAAAGAGCAGAATTAACTCTCCAGAATACATGAGAAATATTATAAAATACACGAGCAGTGTATTTAATAATCTTTGCATGTATTAAATCACCTTAGTGAGCTTCTATAGATTAATCAGAATCTTATTAATTTTAATGTTGGTTTTACTATTTTTAGTATAGCTATCCTAGTGATGAATAACTAGTTTTCTTTTTTATTTGTTTTTATTTTCTTTTATAAACAGATTTTTAAGCTTTTTTGTGATTTTGTTTATATTATTTAATTTTTTGTTTTAATAGGACCGTCATATCCATAGCACTAAGGTTCCTTTAGGTAGTTAATAGGCATCCTCTAGCCAACTTCCTTACGGCTTTGATTGGTCAGAATCATATTATTAACTGTGTAGAAAATTAAAGCAGATCTGCCAACCTTACTCTATTATTCAGAATAATTTTTCTTAAAGTTCTTTTGATGAAAGAAGAAGGAATTTCGTTCTCTAGAAAACTTTCTAATAGTATATTAATGTGGTAATTGAAGTCCAAATTGTTGCTGCAAATTCTTGAAATTCTTAGGACCTGAGAAATTAGTACATTCTCAATTACTTTGGTTGAAATGTTATTATTCCAGTGTAGATATTTAATTACTTTGAAAGGAAAATTAACTCTTTTATCAAAGAGGCTAATAGATGGGTTACCTCTGTTGAGCTTAATGCTTAAGTCTAGGAACTCAAGTTCCTGATTACTGTGGTTGGTTTTACATAAGTTAAGAGAGCTAGGATAGATATTATCAAAATCACTCTCTATAACTTCTGAATTATTGATACACAGCAGATCATCAATATATCTAAAAGTGTAAAGGTAGTTATCTGAGCAGGTGGGGTGATTTTTAATGAATTTATATTCCTTAAAGAACAGGAATAGATTAGCGATATTCGTGGACGTTGATGTTCCCATGGGAATACCGTTCACTTGCTTATAGAGAGTATTATTATATAAGATATGGTTATTTTCTATGCAGCAATTGAGATAAGAGTTCCAAGTTCCTACATTAACAAATTGGTTAAGTTTAAATTCTGCATACAGCTCTTTAAAGGTAGTGATTATATCTGATAGAGGCAGATTAGTATATAGGTTTTCAAAATCATAACTATTAATATCTAGGGGACAAACTTTGAGTATAGTAGAAATTACTTCTGCATTATTATTAATTATCCAAAAATCTCTGTACATCAAGTTAGAACAGTTTCTAATGTGTTTCAAAACCTTCTTTAAGACATCTTCAAAAGCAAGATCTATTTTCTTTTTATGACTCCTTACTCCACTAGCTATGAACCTGAACTTCACAGGATCCTTATGAAACTTAACCGTTGCAAAAAGAAATGGAAATTCAGGCTCATATCTTCTAGTTTGTGGAATTTTAAGTTTCTTGAAGAATGCCTTAAACCGATTTTCTAACTGCTTGGTAGAATAACTTACGGGCTCGTATGTTACTCTATTATTGAGTTCCATAGTTAACAATTCAAAATAGAACTTCTTACAGATAATTGCAAAATTATTGCTAGCTTTATCCGTAGTGGTAAAAATAAATTGGTCTTGTAGTTTGGAGAGTGACCTTTTAGCTTCTCCAGAGAAAAAGAGATTTCTGTCGAAACAAAAGTCCAGACCTGCCAACTCACCGGTGAAGCTATTGATTATATTATATTTCCATTCTGCGAAGGCCTCAATAGGCTGATTGTACGTTAAACTGGTTTTTACTATGTACCTATTAACATCTTGAGTGAAGCTCTCAAGAATCCTTTCTTTGGAAATTGTGAAGGAAGGTCTGAATTTAGAGCCATACTCTAATAAATTCCTAAGCTTTTCATTTTCAACAAAACTCAAGTTTCCGGTGATAATATGGTTGTAATTCTTATCATAGTGAACTGTTTCTTTATGTTCATCACAAGAACATGTAGTAATTACAGGAATGTAGCTCGAAGAGTTAAGTTTGTAGTTTTTAACTATTGACCCTAAGGTCTTAACATATTTAAAACTTACAATAGACTGGTGCCTGTGGATGGGAAAAAAATTGCATTATTGTAGAACAGCTTCCTTACATTGAGATTATCGTAGGCTTTATTTAGAAACCTGATGGTAACAAAATTACTGGAAAATTCTTTAAGAGAAATTTTATCTTTAATAAGATTCTGATTAATCTATAGAAGCTCACTAAGGTGATTTAATACATGCAAAGATTATTAAATACACTGCTCGTGTATTTTATAATATTTCTCATGTATTCTGGAGAGTTAATTCTGCTCTTTCTGATCATACAGATCCACAGTCTTAAGTTTATATATATTTTTTTCTCTGGTTAAAATATCCGCGCGTTGGTTTCTTGCTGTATGAGGAGGCCATCAGCCCCACCCTCACTGCCCCAGCAACTAGGGAGTGGCGGAAGAGGTCAGCCATGTTCTTCTCTTGTGAGGAGAAAAGTTTTTGTCACACAAGAGGTAAGCTCTCTTCCTTGTTTTTGGGTTCTAGGTTTTATAAGTTCAATGTTTGTACTTCATGTACTTTTTCTCTGTTGTTTTTTAGCTTTTCAGCTTTTAGGCATTGGTTTGTCTGTTAACATTTTTGCGGGTTTTAACTCTTTCTTTTCTTTGTAACTTTGAGCGTCTTTTGGGGTACCTAGGAACAGAAGATGGCTAAGCTTGTTCCTTTTCTATGCGCTGTTTTTTCAAAGTAGTTAAGTTCTTAATAACTAATTAATTATGCACTTAAAGCACTGCCGAAATACTTTGTACATATTGCAACTAACTGTTTAAGGTATATAACTTTCACAAAGTTTTCTTTAGTTAATTATTATCTTTAACTTATTCTCGTTTTCGTGCTGTCATAAGTTGTAGAGTAGGGGTTTTAGACTCAAGTTTTCTTTCAAAAATCTGTTCGTTAAAAATTAATATTTCCTTTTTTAATTGCAATGTAAAAAATTTGGATTTCTTTTGCATTGATTTTCAGGTTTAAATTCTCTCTCAAACGAACTTGGCATTTCGTTATGGCTGAAAATCATTTCTAATTATTATGTCACTCTCACAGCTTGAGTTCTCTTTAATCTTCTTCTCTCTGTTTAATAGTAACAGATGAAGAGCATGGGTCGGGCCAGGAAGGTTAATGGATGCAAGCGAAATTGTTAACTAGTGCTAGGTCATGCAACTCTACGGAGGACATGACATATATATATATTTTAAACTATTTTAGGTGGGAATGTTACTTGCATCTATGGCCTTGCAGAAACCCATTTCCAACTAGGTCTTTGTGGAAGTGAGAAAATGCAGAGTTTTTGCTGGTCCTTGATAAAGCCAAGGCTCAGTATTCTCGACACCTTCTACATTCAGTAGTTTTATTTTATTTTTTTATCTTTTCTCCTTTTACTCACACAGGCAGATACATAACCTTTTCTATGTTGTACTAGGTGTGAGTCAAAATTTTATATGTATTTTTTTGCTTAGGTATCTTCTTTATAGAATGTGAATTCTGAATTTTCAAAACTGCTGCGTTGCGCGTTTTGATCTTCAGGTTATTTTGCAACCTTCGTTTTAAATTCTAAAGTTTTTCCTTAGTCTTCAGTTTTGCTCTTAAGTATATATATATATAAAGTGAGAAAATGCAGAGTTTTTGCTGGTCCTTGATAAAGCCAAGGCTCAGTATTCTCGACACCTTCTACATTCAGTTGTTTTATTTTATTTTTTTATCTTTTCTCCTTTTACTCACACAGGTAGATACATAACCTTTTCTATGTTGTATTAGGTGTGAGTCAAAATTATATATGAATTTTTTGCTTAGGTATCTTCTTTATAGAATGTGAATTCTGAATTTTCAAAACTGCTGCGTTGCGCGTTTTGATTTTCAGGTTATTTTGCACCCTTCGTTTTAAATTCTAAAATTTTTTCCTTAGTCTTCTGTAAGGTCAGGTGATGCGTAACATCACAGCCTCTCCTTGACAAATGTCAACCCCGCCTTCTCGTGGTGCATCCTGTTCCTACTAAAGGGGCTCTGACGACCGCCAATAGCGGTATAACTATACCATCGGGATTAGAGGAAATTCTATCCCACACTCACCAACCCGCTTGGCCAGCGTGGTGAGTTATGGCCAAACCCCTCCAAAATGACTCCACAACTTAAATCTTGGCCCTCAGTCTCCGGCAGCTGGAATGTACCTGGCCAAGGCAGCGGCCAGTGCGACATGAAGGCAGAGGGTGCTAAGAATCCCCGGAGGACCGGACTAGGCTGCCATCTGATGCTGACCTTGGCAACGTACAATGGACGCTCCCTATCTTCTGATTCAAGGCTTCTTGAATTGGAAGAGGAACTACAAAGGATCAAGTGGGACATCGTGGGGCTAAGTGAGGTAAGGAGAAAAGGAGAAGATCTCATCGAACTGAAAAGTGGACATCTCTTCTACTATCGTGGGACAGATACTGGCAGAACTAGTGGTGTTGGATTTATAATAAACAAGAAACTGAAGGATAAAGTTGTAGAAGTTGAAAGTTCCTCTGACAGAGCTGCACGACTCGTTATCCAACTCTCGAAAAGATACCAGGTTCAGATTATTCAAACTTATGCACCCACCACAAGTCATCCTGAAGAAGAAATTGAAGAATTTTATGAGGAAATTTGTCATCTAAATAATAAAGGTAAGCAGCACTTGAAAATAATTATGGGAGATTTCAATGCAAAAATAGGGCAACGGCAACAGAATGAAACTTCAGTAGGTAAATTCGGTCACGGCAACAGAAACCAGCGTGGAAATACTCTCGTTGAGTTTGCAGAGGCAGAAGGGTTTTTCATCTTGAACTCCTTCTTCAAGAAAAAGCCACACAGGAAATGGACATGGAGACATCCAAATGGGACGACAAGTGAAATTGATTTTATTATGTGTAACAAAAAATTCGTCATAGAAGACTGCAGTGTGCTAAACAAGTTCAACACAGGTAGTGACCATAGATTGGTGAGATGTAAGATGCACCTCAACACTAAACTTGAACGTGACAAGCTCATAAGACAAACAAAATCTATTGACATAACCAACCTTAAAAAACACCATAATACCTTCAAGTTGGAACTGAAGAACAGGTTCTCTGCTTTAGAAGGCCTAACATCGGAAGAAGTGGACATCTCTGAAGTTAACAGAAAAGTAACCAAAGCTCTTATGGAAACAGCAACAAAATTAGCTGGGTCTAAGAACAAGTTGCATGTAAATAAATTATCAGGAAAAACGAAAATGTTGATGCGAAAAAGAAGAGAGATGAGGACAACTAAAGAAGATGCGACTTCCAAAGTGGAATATATAGAGCTATGCAAGACAGTACGAAAAAGTATCACTGAAGACGTAAGAAAATTCAACTGTGAACTAGTGAGGAAAGCAATTGAAAACAACCAAAGCCTAAAGATAGCAAAGGGACATCTCAGTAAGGGAAGAAAACAGATTATGGCACTGAGAAAAGAAGATGGTTCTGTAACAAGAAATAGAGGCGAAATTTTGACAAGAGTGAAAGATTTCTACTCCAAATTATATGAAAGGGATGATACATGCACTCCAGACATCATGAAAGATACCAGTACCAGAGTTCCTCCAGTCCTTCCAGCAGAAGTTGCACATGCAATCAAGAACATGAAGCGGGGAAAAGCTCCAGGAGAAGATGGAATTACTGTAGACATCATACAAGAAGCAAGTGGAGAAATCGAAACAGTACTCGCCCAAATTTTCACTCGATGCCTTAATGAAGGAAAGATTCCTGAGGATTGGAACACCGCTACAATGATCCTGCTACATAAGAAAGGTGACATTGAGGATCTCGGAAACTACAGACCTATCAGCCTCCTATCAGTAGTTTATAAAATCTTCACTAAAGTTCTTTCACACCGCTTGAAGGTAACACTGGACATGGCTCAACCGAGAGAACAAGCTGGATTCAGGAGTGGCTACAGCACAATAGATCATATCCATGTGCTGAGAGAACTAATTGAAAGAGCGAGGGAATATGAACTTCCATTGTGCATGGCTTTTATCGATTATGAAAAAGCCTTTGATTCGGTGAAACCATCAGCAGTTTCAATGGCTCTGAAAACCTGCGGTATTGAAGATGCATACATTAATATTATTAATAACATCTATGAAAATGCAAGTGCAAAGATTCGGCTGTTTGAAAATACAACACACATAAAAATTGGAAAGGGAGTGAGACAAGGTGACACCATATCTCCGAAGCTCTTTAATGCCACATTGGAGGGTGTTTTTCAGTCACTGAGCTGGGAAAACAAGGGGATAAAGATTAATGGAGATTATCTAACCCACCTTCGTTTTGCTGATGACGTAGTCATTTTTGCAACTAGCCCATCAGAGCTGCAGAGTATGATCCAGGAACTTGCTGACAAGAGTAAAGAAGTGGGATTAAAAATGAACTTTCGGAAGACAAAAGTGATGTTCAATGCTTTTACAAGAAATGAAGATTTATCGATTGATGGAGAAAAGCTGGAGATAACAGACACGTACGTTTATCTTGGACAGCAGATATCAAGTGAGGGTCACATTGATGAAGAAATTAATCGGCGTACAAAACTTGCCTGGAGAGCTTTTGGAAGAAACAGCATAATTTTCAAGAGCAATATGCCATTATGTCTTAAAAGAAAAGTGTTTGATCAATGCATCCTTCCAGTGCTTACGTATGGTGCAGAGACGTGGACCTTAACTAAAAGAGACATACAAAGGCTGCAGACAACTCAAAGAAGCATGGAGAGGTGCATGCTTGGTGTAACCAGGAGAGATAAGAAGAGGAACTCGTGGATCCGAAAAATGACAAGAGTGGAAGACATCATGATCAGAGTTAAATCCCTGAAATGGCAATGGGCTGGACATACTGCCAGAAGGACAGATCATCGATGGACAGCCGAAATTTTAGATTGGATTCCAAGGGACAGGAAAAGACCCAGAAGAAGACCACATGGGAGATGGGTGGATGAAATTCGAAAGTATGCAGGGGTGACATGGAGGAGACTGGCACAAGACAGACCGTTGTGGAGGAAACTTGGGGAGACCTTCGTCCAGCAGTGGATTGATAATGGTTGACAATGATGATGATGATGATGATATATATATATATATATATATATATATATATATATATATATATATATTGTATTAAGATTGTTTCTGCAATTCTTAGGTGCCTTTCTGATTCACAACTTTTTAAAATCTGTATTTGATCAAATCTTGGATAAATTTTATTCTCCATACATTACTGTATTAAGCCTCTCTTACCTTTTTTTTTTTCCTTTGTTTTCTTCCAGTTCTTTACATGTTGATTCAGATGTTGTTTTAATTTATACTTCATGCTATCAATATAAGATATGGGTGGTTTACTTTCTATAGGAATTTCATAAATCTTAGCGGGCGATCTTGGTGAGAGATGGGTTTGCCTCCTTGGGGTGCTTCATCGGTACAATGGCACACACAACAACAACAAGGCCCTCTGTGAATCTTGGAGAGGTGCCAGCTAGTTATGTGTGACATTGGCAAAAAGACCCCAACTCACTGGGTTTTGTTCCAGAATCCTTAGGATGAATGACCAATTGGAACTGTCAGCTGTGGGCTAATCCCCCACACTGATGTACTTACCTGATTAAAAATACAAAACGAAACACAAAATCTGACTCAAGTGTGGGATAAGGTGAGCCTACCGCACTTCAGAAAGATGGTTCACCACGGTATCAATCTGGAACTGTAAAAATGCTAATCAGAAAGAGATCTCAGCTAAGTGAGTGTGTAAGATTGATGTATGGAATACTAGAAGTATACATGGCAAGATGAACGAGTTGATTGAAGAGATGAATAAGTATAGATTAGATGTGCTGTGTGTAAGTGAAATAAAAAAAAATAATAAGAAGAAGAAGAAAATTGGGATAGAAGAAGTGAATGAAACGGTGAGTGTGTGGTCTGGAGTGTTGGATAATGTGAGAGGTCAGGCTGGTGTAGGTGTAATTTTAAGTGAAAAGAGGAAGAAAAACTTCATTCACTATACAAATAAAGATAACTTGATAACGCTAGTTATGTTAAATGAAAAACTTTTACAAGAAAGTTCATAAGTTGGGAGCTTTCAACCTTATCTTAGGTTTTCATCATGCCAATGGAGGACTAAGATTGTTGCCAGATTCTACAATTGAATTTTTTCTATTTTTGTTGACAAAACTTAGAATGGATCTCCAGATCATCGGAATGTACAGAGGAGATTCAGAATTGCAAGTCATTGAGTTGAAAAAAATTTCCAGGCTTTCACGGTAACAGAGGGCAAAATGATTGTCAAAAGAAGAAATTCGTTCCAGCGGGGAACTGCAGATGTGTCTTCCATTGTCAAAATAGACAAGGCTGTATTAGGATTGGCTTTCAAAACATCTTTTTTATGTTCTAAAATTCTATGGTTAATGCTCCTGTATGTGCTTCCAATGTATAAGTTATCCTCTGTTGAAGAAGAGATAGGAATGCAGTAAACTCCTGGGAGGTCCAGGTTTTCAACTTTGTCCTTATCCCTTTGTAGAAGTTTCAAGATGTTTGGGGGAGGGGGGATTTAATGGCAAGATGGTAACCAAAACTTCTAAAAAGAATCTGTAACTTATAAGCATAGGAAGGATGGTAAGGAACAGAACCAGAGAATTTCAGGTTTTCTTTCTTTTGAGGAAGGAGGCATTCAATTTTCGAATTGTTTTCATATTTCTTTAAGAGGGAGTTGACTGTAAGAGCAGGGAAACCATGAGAGAGGGCTATTGTAGAAATTTTGGAGAATTCTTCTTGAAGAGAAAGTTGGTTGTTGCAAATAATATGAGCCCTGTGGATGTAAGACTTCAATGCTGCAAGCTTGTAGAGATGCAGAGTGAAAGATTTGTAGGGAATGATGTTAGTGGCCGCAGAAGGTTTACGATGACAGAACCCGTAATGGAGAGATCAGTGTTTCTGCAGATAGATACATCCAAGAAATCAATTTTGTTGTTTACTTCCTTAGATATAGTGAGATTAATGGAAGAAATTTTTTCCGTAATGGAGTTGATGACAATGGTTTTATCCTTCCTTGGAGATATATCACCCCCTCCTTACTTTAGAACTCCCAGGCTTTTCCTGCAAGTTAAACTGCATAAAGCTGGTAACCCCATCAGACCTTTAGTTGAATATTCTTTTTCTCCAGCAGTAAACCTTGAAAAGAATTGGTTCTCAAATGCAAATCCCTGGCAGCCAACCATCCTCATACTGTTGCCTCTACTTCAGACTTCATCCACAAACTTCCTAATTCCTTTTCTCCTAGTGTTAATTTATATACTCTTGATGTGGAATCTTTGTTCCCCTCTGTACCATATTTTCAGTCCTACAGGCTCCTCATGAAGAAATTGATTCTTCATTTTGAACCACCTGGTACTCTTATCAAAGATCTTTATGATTGTTTCCACACTATTCATCAACACAGTTGTTTTGTTTTCAACAAAATTGTGTACAACGAACAATCTGGTCTCCCCATGGGCTCACCTCTTTCCCCTCTTCTTGCAGAAATCTACATGCAACATATTGAAGTTTCCATCATTCCTCACCACCCTTTTCAACCTTCCCTGTGGTTGAGATATGTAGATGACATTTTCATTAGCTGACCACATACCAAGTCTGAACTACAGACACTGATCAACTCCATTACGGAAAAATTTCCATCCATTAATCTCACTATATCTAAGAAAGTAAACAACAAAATTGATTTCCTGGATGTATCTATCTGCAGAAACGCTGATCTCTACATTACTGGCTCTGTCTATCGTAAACCTTCTGCGGCCACTAACATCATTCCCTACAAATCTTGCACCCTGCATCTCTACAAGCTTGCAGCATTGAAGTCCTACATCCACAGGGCTCATATCATTTGCAACAACCAACTTTCTCTTCAAGAAGAATTCTCCAAAATTTCTACAATAGCCCTCTCTCATGGTTTCCCTGCTCTTACAGTCAACTCCCTCTTAAAGAAATATGAAAACAATTCGAAAATTGAATGCCTCCTTCCTCAAAAGAAAGAAAACCTGAAATTCTCTGGTTCTGTTCCTTACCATCCTTCCTATGCTTATAAGTTACAGATTCTTTTTAGAAGTTTTGGTTACCATCTTGCCATTAAATCTACTCCAAACATTTTGAAACTTCTACAAAGGGATAAGGACAAAGTTGAAAACCTGGACCTCCCAGGAGTTTACTGCATTCCTATCTCTTCTTCAACAGGGGATAACTTATACATTGGAAGCACATACAGGAGCATTAACCATAGAATTTTAGAACATAAAAAAGATGTTTTGAAAGCCAATCCTAATACAGCCTTGTCTATTTTGACAATGGAAGACACATCTGCAGTTCCCCGCTGGAACGAATTTCTTCTTTTGACAATCATTTTGCCCTCTGTTACCGTGAAAGCCTGGAATTTTTTTCAACCCAGTGACTTGCAATTCTGAATCTCCTCTCTACATTCCAATGATCTGGAGATCCTTCTAAGTTTTGTCAACAAAAAGAGAAAAAATTCAAATGTAGAATCTGGCAACAATCTTAGTCCTCCATTAGCGTGATGAAGACCTAAGATAAGGTCGAAAGCTCCCAACTTACGAACATTCTTGTAAAAGTTTTTCGTTTAACGTAACTAGCGTTATCAAGTTACCTTTATTTGTTAATATTATTACGTGTTTTTCCCATCATCATCATCATGATTCACTATAGTTGCATAAGTGAGAGAATTCTTTGGATTTGTTTGAAAGTGAAACTTCAGAGAATAGTAATTGTTGTAGTCTATGGTCCTTGTGACTCGGAACCTTTCGATAGGAAGGAAGATTTTTGGAATAAGCTAAAAGCTGTTTTGAGCCAGTTTCGTGCTAAAGAGAAAGTTCTAATAGCAGGGGATTTCAATGCTAGAGTAGGTATGCAGAATCAGGGATCGCATTCCTCCTAAAATTCCTAAAATTCCTAATATTTTGTGACCCTCCTTAAATTCCTAAAATTAGACCTAAATTTGCTATTCATCCTAAAATTTTCGTAAGCTTATTTTTATTAAAACACAACCGTTATTAACGCCAATAAATTTACTATTACGGTAAGGTAAAAAGACCTGTTATTGTAGAAACACAGCCTATATGCTGTGCTGCTGAAGGGAGGGAAAAATGACGCCATCGAGATGCACTTGCTTCGGGGCGGGCGTTCCATTTTTTGCCTTCGAACAGTTTTCGAGAGTAACAAGAGATCTAAGGGAAAAGGGGAGGGGTCATTTTCACCCCTGGTTTGCGCTTTGCAGACAAACTCCGTGGCACGCAGAAGATCATACTTTATTTTTGTACATGCCTTGTGGAACCTCCTCTTTCTGCTGATGTTTTGTTATTGTAAACCGCAGGTGGGTGGAAGCAAAGAGGAAACATGTGGTCTCCTTCCGTAACCTCCGGTAATGACGATGGGATGGTAGCTAAGTATTATCTTGGCAGGCAGTAGAGCACGTGATCATTGACCTTCGATCATGCGTCGGCGACAGCGACCTTCGATGCGCAATATATCTCGGCTCCGACTCGCTTTGACTGAACTTGCGTGAGATGCGTATGATAGTTTCTGGTTTTACGTCTTTTATGGTGTTCTCTGTGCTGTGTGCAGGTTCAGTTCTCTAGTGGTGACCTGCTTTTTTTTTTTTTTTTCCATATCTTCTGACATCCTCGCAGCCAAATTTCGGGAAGTTGTCTGGTTTTGCAATATTGGAACGTGTTTTTGTACTTCCCTTTCATTTTCTGGTTAGTAATACAAGTGTTTAAGATGCCTAAATCCAAAACGAAATTTCAAGATGCGTGGCTCGCCAAAGAATTGGACGGAGTGAAGTTGAAAGAATGGTGTTCTGCAACTGAAACAATATTTTCTGCTAAGTGTATATTGTGTTCAGAAATTTTCAACATTTCTAATAGTGGCTTTTCACAAGTAAAAGCGCATCATAAAGGAAAAAAACATTTGCAGAAATTTCAAAGTAAATTTCAAAATAAGTCCATCCTGAAAGCCTTTGGAGGACGGGATCTTCAGCCCAAAACAAATATTAGTGAAGTACTGAGTCATGATTTACAGTTGGCTAAAGCCGAAGCATTATGGGCCATGAAAGTTGCTAAGGACAATATGTCTTTTGTTTCATGCACTGAAACAGTTGAACTTTTCAAAGAAATGTTTCCTGATTCTGCTATTGCAGCCAAAATGCAACTTAAAGAAAAAAGTTGCTTATGTGATATCACATGGATTGTCAAAATATTTTGAAGAGGATTTGAAAAAAGACATTGCATCTAGTAGCCCAGGAAAGGTTACTATAGCATTTGATGAAACTACAAATACACAAGTGAAACGGCAGTTGGATGTGTATCTCAGGTACTGGTCTTCAGAAATAAATTCAGTTTCTTGCCGATACCTAACAAGCGTTTTTCTGGGTCATGCAACAGCAGATATTTTGCTAAAAGAAATTCTTGATGTGTTATCATCCTTCAATATTTTGTTGAACAGAATTATTTGTGTATCCATGGACAGCCCAAATGTAAATAAGTGCTTTTTACGCAAATTCAATGAAGTTGTAAAACAAGAAACAGGCCAGAAATCTTTGGAACTAGGTTTTTGCAACCTGCATGTTGTTAGTAATGCATTTTAAAATTTTTTTGACAAGCTTAAATATAGATTTTGACGAATTTGCTACTGATATGCATTACTTTTTAAAGAGTAGTGCTGCAAGACGAGAGGATTATAAATCTGTCGAGGATATAACATTGGTCACTGCCAAATTTCTTTTGCGTCATGTCAGCAACAGATGGTTAACCGTTGGTTCTGTAGCCCAGAGGCTCTTGGATCAATGGCTAAATATTACAGAATATTTTTAAACTTCTTGCCATCTCAAAAAATATTTGAAAAACAACTGCGCAATTCGGCAAGGTATAAAAGAATTCACTGTTTCCTGAAAAATGAGCTCACTCCTTGCTATTTAGCATTAATTTCATTTTCACACCAAAATTTTGAAAAGTTTTCATTATGTTATCAGAGTGAAGAACCAAAAATACACCAGTTATATTCTGATTTAAATACTTTAATGAGGAATGTTATGGCTCAGTTTATCCAAGATGATGTTATAGCAGGGAAATTTGGAGAAGACCTAAAGAATGTAGATTTTGAAAACAAAAATTCATGGAAAAAACTAGGGGAGTTAGAAGTTGGTATGAAGACAAAAAATCTCCTCAGGAATGTTCAGGAGACCAGGCAGAAATTATTTCTCTTAGATGTAAGATCATCACTAATTGCAACCACAAAATATTTAAAGTCAAATTTGCCATTCTGCAATCAAAAGCTAAGAGACATAGAAGTTTTAAAGGTAAAAGAACCAAAGAAAGAGTCAACTCAACTTTCAGTCACTGAAGGACTTTCGGAAATAACCAGAATTTCAAGTGTTTTGCATCTTTCTGAGGAACAAATTGATAGAGTAAGAGAAGAGTGGAAACTTTTAAATTGCGATAAGCCAACTCTAGATGAACTAGTGAAATTTTCAGAGGAAGGGCATATTCCAGTGCGGATTGATCATTACTGGCGTAATATATTTAGTATTAAAGACTCTAGCGGAAAAGAAAAATACTCAAATCTTGCTAAACTCATAAAGTCAATTTTAGTTTTACCTCATGGTAATGCTGATGCAGAAAGGGGATTTTCGGTTAACACTGCTCTGTTAAGGAAGGACAAGGCTAACTTAAAAGACTCAACTATAACATCATTAAGAATAGTTAAAGGGGCCATTAAACACTATGGATGTGTAAGTAAAGTTCCCATAACAAGAAATTTGTTAAATAGTGTTTGTGATTCACATAAATTTTATAAAGAGTATGTTGATAAGCTGAAGGAAGAAGAATCAAAAAAGGTAAAAGAAAGGAAGCAGAAAGAGAGGGAAAATAAGGAAAAGCAGCTAGAGAAAAAAAGAAAAGCTGAGTTTGATGACAAAATAAAAGAAAATGATGCAGAAATAAATAGACTTAAAAACGATAAAGAAGCCTCCCTAGCAATAATTCAAGAGGGAACAGAAAGAATGAGAAAAGCTGTAGAAAAACAAAATACTGTTGAAATAGCAGTTGCCTCTAACTTGATCATACAAGGTTCAGCTGAAATAAAGAAAACTGAAAGTAAATTAGTTGTGGTAGAAGCAGAAAAAGATAATCTAATCAGGAAAAGGTTAAAACAATAATATGAAAAAAGTAATTCAGTGAACAATTGTACATAGTTCTTGGTTTTCAATTACCTTTTTAGGATATTATAATTTAATGTGAAACCTGAAAACTTTACTGTGAAAATCGTGAATTGCTTCTGGTTCAACAGCATATTAATGTTCAAAGTGAAACTTGAATGTGGTAAATATACTTGAATATGATAATAACACGTGAAAAGATAAGAACTGAACATTAGAAGTAAATCATACTTAAACTTTAGACATTAGACGTTATGCAAAAAATTTGGGTGTTAACTTCGACCATATATACTAATGGACTGCACATTGGCAATAGCTGCATCAAAGCCGCCATGGCTCAAACATTGGGCACGTCATCATCAGACTCCAAATTTCGTGTAAAAATGCTGTTATGATTACTAATTTACGCTGCAGAACTTCAGTGTTTTCGGTGTATTATGTGAATGCGCCTCATATATAATGAAAACTCTTCAGGTAAGTTTACTTATGAGCTATATACATGCATGATCGGGTTGTTTACATTTTGTGATTTATAATGTGATGAACATTTGCGAAGAATTTGGAACATGCATTCCATTTTTTTCTTAAGTTACTATATTTTTATATCAATAGCTGCAAGTTTCTGGTTAAGTAATTGAACTTTATTGACTTAGGTATTTAATTCGTTTCTTACCCATGAAAAATCATAGAACTTTCTTTACTATATCGCTCAGAGCAACCATAAGCACAGCAGGTGTAACCCATTTTTTTGACTGTTGTCATGTGATTTTATGTTGGAGCCAGAAATTTTGATGTCATGCGCAGTCTATCAGTATATATGGTTGAAGGGTGTGAAGCAAACTCTTTACAATGTATACAAAGTTGTTTTACTAGATGTATACAAATATACATCTAGTTTTTATTGAAATACACTCCTAAAATTTTCCTAAAATTTTTCTAAAAATTCCTAAAATTCCTAAAATTCCGACCTAAAATTTTCCAGAAGTATGCTATGATCCCTGCAGAATGCAATTTCTGACAATGTTTTGGGTAAGTTTAATGATTCTTGTGTGAATAATAATGGGTAAAGATTAATTGAAGTCTGCATTGAGAATGGTTTGTGTGTATCTAATACGTTTTTCAACCGCAAGTATGTCTACACATATACTTGGGAAAATCGTACTCTTGGTCAAAAGAGTGTGATAGATTTTGTTGTCTACGATCAGCATTTGAAACACTTAGTTGTTCACACTGCTGTGATGAGAGGTGCAGATGTTGGTTCTGATCATTAATTGGTAGTGTCACAAGTGAAACTGAATGTTAGTTGGAGTAAAAAGAATAGGAAACGACCCAGGATAGAAAGAATAAAGGTTGAAAAGCTCCCTGAGGATCATCAGCGTTATGCCGATGTACTCAGAGAACAACTGAAGGAGCTGAAGTTTTGTGAGAGGGATGTAAAAAAGACGGAATGTTTTAATAACTGTGTTGTCTTTGCTGCTGTAGAGGTTTGTGGCACCACAATAGTGGGTAATAATAGAGGTGATGCTTGGTGGAATAGTGAGATTGAAGAGGGCAGTAAAGAGAAAGAAGGAAGCCTATTTGGGGAAGTTGCAAAGTAGAGTTTCTGTGGATGAATATCGCTGTAAGAAGCGTGAAGTCGCTATGCTGGTTCACCAGAGTTAAACAAAAAATAGGAAGGAAAAGGTGGAAAGGCATGAATTGGCTTTTTGGAAAGATAGGAAGACTTTCTGGAAGTATATGAGACTCCGAAAAAATAGGGGAAACAAAGTTATAATTTGTGTGATGTATAGGGTTGTGGAAATGATATGGGAGCCCAATCAGTTAAATGAAAGATGGGGTGGATACTTCTGTGAGTTATTAGATCAGGAAAGCAAATGTGATTCTGAGGCAGATGCAGATGATGATGTCACAGTGAAGGATAGAAGCACAGGAGGGATCTCAAGAGAAGAGGTGTGTAAAGCTCTAAAATCTCTTCAGAATGGTAATGCTCTGGAGTTGATGGTATAAGTGCCGAGTTGTTGAAATATGGTGGTGACTGTTATTGATTGGTTAACTGAAATTTCTGAAATTTGCCGGTTGTGCTGGCAGTTTGGAATGGTCTCTCAGGATTGGAAGGATGCTATAATTGTTCCTTTGTATAAGGGAAAAGGTGATCAGACTGACTGCAAGAACTATCGTGGAATTAGCCTACTAAATGTGCCAGGGAAAGTGTTTGATAAGGTCATTATTGAAAAAGTACAGGGTCTTACATCAGAGAAAGTGTGGTATGTTCAGAGTGGTTTTATGCCTGGTAAAGGTTGCACTAATAAAATTTTTCCATTACGCATGATGATTGAAAAGTATCTGGCTGTTGGTAAGAAAGTTTTTGCTTCCTTCATAGATTTAGAGAAAGCTTACGACCAAGTAAATAGGACACTTTTGTGGAAGGTATTGAATGAATATGGTGTTACTGGGAATCTACTTAATAGTGTAAAAGCCATGCATGCTGGCAGTAGAGCTTGTTTACGAGTAAATGGTGTTTTATCAAAATGGTTCTCTATTGGTGCATGAGTCAGACAAGGTTGTGTAATGTCTCTATGGCTGTTTAATATATTTATGGATGCATGCATGCGTGATGCTAAAATAGATAATGCTGGTTTATGTCTTGGTATCTATGTGTGCAGATTGTTGTATGCTGATGACAGTGTCCTGTTGGCAGAGAGCAAAAGTGAGTTGCAGAGCATGTTGCCCCGGATGTACAAAGTTTGCATGAAATTCTGAGTATAAATTAGGGATAAATCCAAAGTTATAGTTTTTGAGAGAGGAACTGGTAGCACGAATGTAATGTAAGTCTGAATGGCACAGTGATTGGCCAGGTAAGTGAGTTTGTGTATTTAGGAAGCATGTTTGACAGAGAGAACAAATTGGATGGTGAAATTAGTAGGCAAGTGAATTCTTAACTGAAAGACTTAGCTAGGGCTTTAATTTTATTGCGGGAAAAAAATGCAAAATTCGTGGGGCTGTCGCGAGGTAAATTATGAAATTTCGCGTGAAAGTTCGGGACCAATGATATACACTAACATTTCCAAAAAAAAAAAAAAAAAGAAGAAAGTCTACCAAGTTATGAAGTGGTAATACAAATGGCTAGTACATAACTAAATAAGCATTATAACTTCATAAGTTTTTAAAATTGGTACTTACATTTATAAACCATTCAAGTTCATGCAATGTTATCAAAGCCGTTGCATGAGATCAAGATTTCCATTTAAGTGGACGGCATTTTGAAACATTGTATTGTACATACACAGATTTTCTTCTTTAATGCTGTGTCTGTTGTTCTGTAGCACATTTTTAAATTTAGAAAAGGATCGTTCAGCATCGATACTGTTTGTGGGTACTGAGAGACAACAGATGGCGACCTTATGTAGCTTAGGGAAACGACCTTTTTTCGTATTAAAAATGTCTAGCAAACCTTCGCTAACACGAAATTCTTTTACAGTCACTTTATATGAACAGAAATTCACATTTTAGTGTGTCCTCATCTTCGAACATAGGAATGTGGCTGAAAACAAACGAATCTTCGTCGTCTAAAAGGTCCAAGGACTTAAATTGGTCGGGATCAAACACCCTACATGCTTTAAAGAAATTTGCGACTGGCTGACAAAATTGATGCTTTTTCTCTTCAAAAAAAAAAAAAAAAATAATATTTCACTTTTTCATAACAAGTGGATAGAGCTCATTTTGCATCGATGTGATCGCAGTCTTGATTCTTGTTAAGAAGACTGTTGGCGATGTCCGACATTTCATTATATATTTTGTGCGCGGAAATTCGCTGTTTTTCAAATAAAGTGAGCTGTCCGGAAATATACGACGCATGAACTTCAACCTGCTTCAGATTTTCTTTTAAATCCCTATCTTGACAATACCCAATGATTTTATGTACAATACAACTGCTACTGTTGTCTTTTTCTTTTTCGAAAAACTCTGCGTAGTCTTCAAATTGTTTGCACTGAAAAAGCACGGCCTCAAACCAATAGTTCCACCTAGTCTGCACAAGTACTGGTGGTAAGCAAAATATTTTGTCCTTCTCTTGCAAAAATAGTCGAAAATGTCCTTTACGGGAGGGATAAGCTGTGAAGGCACGTTCAACTGCAACTACTAAAGAGTTAGCATTTTCAAATTCATTCTGCCAAATTTCACCCAAAAGATTTAAAAGATGTGCATTGCAGGTGACGTGAACATCATTCTAAAATACAGCTTTCAGGCTCTTTCTCCATGCTTTGGACATGTAAGATGCATTGTCTGTTACAAAAGCGGTTATTTTTGCAAAAGGTATTTCATAATTATTAATGCAGTGAAGTATTGCCTCACTAATTGCTTTAAAATTTACGGATTCCAAAGTAATGCACTCAAGGAAGATTGCATTCAAAGAGGTTTCATCATTGCAGCTTGCAACATTCGGTTCAGCTGATGGAACAGCAAGAATATTCAAAATGTATCTATCTTCAACAGTTGTTTCGTCTTCTATGGTGCTTACACCAGATACCGATTTTAAAAAATCTTTCACTTGTTGCTTTTGAACATCATATCTTTTCGGTAAATAACATTTCCGCATCCAATTTGCATTTGGAATAACACCAATATCTTTTAACGAACTTTCCAAGTAATTTTTTAATGTTGGGTTATCCAGTTTGGAAAGTGGGATGTTAGCTGCTGAAAAGGCACCAATTAAGGCTCTACGAGACCTGCCATCTTGTATTGCTGCCTTCTCTTATTAACCAATGGGCAAGCGTATTTCACAAATCGTTCGGGCAATTTTGCACATTTTGGAACACCGTTTGTGGCTAACGCAAGATATATGATAAATAAAGAGCTCCCTGGTTTCAGAATTTTTATTGACCTTTCCCTTCATTTTTTATCTGCAGCAAAAGTCATACCAAGGCGTCTTCCATTATTTTATTAATTAATAAAAAATACTTAAAGGGTCCAAAATGAAAATCTGAAACCAGGGAACTCTTTATTTATCATATATCTTGCGTTAGCCACAAACGGTGTTCCAAAATGTGCAAAATTGCCCGAGTAATTTGTGAAATACGCTTGCCCGTTTGTTAATAAGAGAAGGCAGCAATACAAGATGGTGGGTCTCGTAGAGCCTAAATTTCAAAAGTTCCATTGAGCAATGATGTTTTTGTGCAGTTCTTTTCTCAATTAATTCATCAACACATTTCTGCATTATTTTCGGTTGACTGTTCAGACACTCCTTCTTTTTATGCAGCTTGCTTGCTAAATGCTTTTCACAACTGTTCTTTCTTGAAAAATCCGTCTCTCTCTCCCCCCTCTCTCTCTCGATGAGAGCAGTGTTAGACTCTGGAGAAAAAACAAAGAGCATCTTAGTGGAGGTGACAAATGCTGCAGAGCTGATCGTCATGGCATCTTTGAGCTGGCCATTATTAGAAGAAAACTTAGTGCAATGGGTAATTGCAAAACAAGGAGCCGGATTGCCAATATCAACTGTAAAAATTCGCATCAAGGCTTGTGTAATAAAGGCAAAAGAAATGGGCCTTCATGATTTCAAAGGTCGGCCAACGTGGTGTTATAGGTTTATGCAGCGCAAAAATTTAAGAATACGGAACAGAACCACCATTAGCCAGAGACTTCCAGATTATTGAGAAAAGAAAGTGGAAGACTTTTTACAATTCACAAAAAAATTTATCTCAGAGGGGAGTTTATGCCCAAATCAAATTATTAATATGGATGAAGTCGCTCTTTCTTTTGACTGCCCATTGAACCGCACTGTGGATGTTTGTGGAACAACGACCGTATCTGTAGCAACAACAGGACATGAAAAATCTTCATTTACAGTGGTTTTATTGTGCGCAGCAAGCAAGGAAAAATTGGCTCCTTTAATAATTTTTAAGCGAAAAGCCATGCCAAAAGAAGTGTTTCCCAATGGCATTGTTATCCAAGTGAATGAAAAAGGCTGGATGAATGAGCACGTAATGAAAACATGACTCAGCACAGTGTGGAGAAAGTACAAAGGGCTTTTTCAGACCCAAAGGTGTGCTTTATCATGGATTCCATGAAAGTTCACTTGAAAAATTCTGTTAAAAAATGTTGCAAAGACGTTTCAGCACAACTGAGCATAATCCCTGGTGGTCTTACAAAGAAACTGCAACCACTAGACATAGGGATAAACAAATCCTTTAAAAGCAAACTAAGGAAAATTTGGGAAACTTGGATGGCAAAAGGCCTGCATACTTATACAAAGACTGACAAAATACGTCATACAACACTATCAGAAGTTGCCACATGGGCTAAAGACGCATGGGAGGATGTCACTGAGGCAACCATTAAAAACACGTTCAGAAAATCTGGTATTTGTATAGAAAGTGCCCAAAGTGATGATGATTATGACTGTGAGCCTTGCAGTACAGTCAGTTCCACAATGTTAAGTGAAGAAATGTTGCAAATGTTTTGTTCCGATTCTAATGATTCAGAATTTGAAGGATTCGAATAATTTTTTTCAAATATATGATGACTAGCAAATCATTCCACTATTTGAGTCAAATTATTACTGAAGATGCAAGATGTGAAAAGGAAATTAGAATGAGACTGGGGATTGCAAAAATGGCTTTTAGAGAAAATCAAAGACTACTGACATCCAAAAATATAGATCTAAAACTGAGGAAGAGAATTTTAAAGGCATATGTTTGGTCAGTAGCTCTCTATGGTTCTCAGACATGGACATTGACCAAGAGGGAAGTGAAGAGGCTGTGAAGGCATTTGAGATGTGGAGCTATAGAAGAATGGAGAGAATAAGCTGGCTCGATAGAAAGAGTAATGAGGAGGTCCTGGAGAGAATGGGAGAACCCAGGAATCTGATCAACATGTTAAAAAGAAGAAGAATGTTATGGATGAGACGCAAATTGCGCCATGGAGGCCCGATTCTGAAAGTTTTGGAAGGTAAAATTCAAGGCAAGAGAGAAAGAGGACGGCCAAGGAATGGTTTTGTGGCACAATTACTCCAAGACACTAATACTAGGACATACTATGACTTGAAGAGAACGTCGGAGAATAGAGGGGAATGGAGAGACAGAGTACATCTACTGAACAACCGGTCCTTGGACTGAGTAACCAAGAAGAGAGCAAATTGGTAAGTTTCTTTTCATTTTTAATAATAAACTGGCTTCGATGACCTAGTAGTGTTGCTCACGTTTGTGCACAGACTTCCGATGATGGAGTCCATCTCTACCAAGTCAATTCAGCATGCACGGACATCAGTTCACAAGTGCACAAAGTGGAACAGGAATCATGGCCTGTTAGCTGGCACTTTTGTTTTTCTGTCTGCACCAAAAAAAAAAATACAGGGCAGTTCTGAAATAAAAATTTTTGTTTTGGTCTTGTAAAATTTGACAATAATTTTTAGACTTTACAGATTTTGTGGCAAGTAGACAAATGAGTAAAATACTTTATGAAGCCTTCCATACGTGCTCTTGCTCTTTTCCAAGATAATGAAGCATTTACATTTCAACAGGATTCAGCTCCATGTCATGTTGCTGCTGTGTGCAAAAAGTGGTTTCAAGATAATCATATTCCACTGCTGGAATGGCCTGGCCCAGACCTTAACCCCATTGAAAATCTATGGAGCTGACTAAAGAAACTTGTTAGTCAGAAGCAACCCAGCAATAAAACCCAATTAATAGAATCAATAATTCAATCTTGGTTTTACATTATAACAGCTGCAGAACTAAAAAACTTGGTTCACTCCATGGGAAGGCATTGTAAAGCTGTAATTAACGCTAAAGTTTACCCAACTAAGTATTAACTGACATGGTGAGAATTTTTGTATCTGTGTGTTTCACTTTTCTTCTTTATAATTGCTGTTCTAATACAAAATCCTTCATAAACGTTATTGCATTGCATTCTTGATGAAATTATAATTATCTTTTCATTAATATATAATTTTATGGTATTACTCCAAAAAAAAAAAAAAAAAAAGAAGAAAAAAAGTGGTATTATATGAGCCATCAAACCTCAAAAATAAATTATTTCCGAAAGGTTTCTACAATTTTGGCCACTACTGTATTAAATTTCAATAAATTGTAAAATGTATTGTTTAGTGTTAAAGCCATGAAAATAATATAATTTTTATTCATGTGTAGTTGTGGCCACTTTTGAGCCAGGTGGAAAACTATTATTGTTATCTACTACATCAGTAGTGATGTTTTTAGGTGTGGGCAAAGCATTGTAAATACCGTATATACTCGCGTATAAGTCGACCCCCCACTTTCAGAGGAAAAAATCGTAAGAAATCGGAAACTCGCGTATAAGTCGATCTCGGAATGAGAAAAAAAAATTTTCAATGAATTTATTCAAAAACATTTGAAAACGAAAAAAATTATATATGTAATACTAAATTTAATTTGCATACCCAAAAACTTCATCGGAACCCTTCAAAATCCGATTCCGAGTCAGACTCGCCAAACAGTTCAAAAAAGTCTTTCTCCGTCATCGGCGCGTCATCAGAAACATCAGTATTCCCATCTATGCCTGTGTCATTAGAATCACTGTCATCGTCACTCATAAAACTCTCGTCATCCTCTGTGCCATCAAGTTTGTTACTAATGCAACATTTCTTGAATGATTTCACGACCATTTCCGCAGGTATCGCATCTCAAGCATCCTTGACCCATCGCGCAATCAAAACGATATCCGGCTTCTTTAGATTTCAGCCCATGGTTTCAGTCGGCAAATCGGAACTTATCCAATCTGCCCAATACCTCCGCACATTGTCCTTGAAGGGCTTATTAAGGCAGACATCTAGTGGTTGAATAACAGATGTCAACCCACCTGCGATGACAGCAAGAGTTGTTTTTGAATTTTCTGCAGTTTTTTTCACTTCTGCACAACGGTGTGCAACAAACATATCCCACACCAAAAGAGAAGGTTTCCTCAAAAATGCACCTGGCCTTTTGTTCCACACATTCTTTAAACAGTCAATTGTTCCGGATTCGTTCATCCATCCTTTTTCATGGGCACGAACGAGCACACCAGACGGAAAGACAACGCTTTTCGGCAGAGTTTTGCGTTTGAAAATAATTACCGGAGGTAGCTTACTGCCGTCGGCCAAACAGGAAAGAACAACCGTGAAACTGGATTTTTCGTGGCCAGTCGTTTTGATCAAGATATTTTTTTCACCCTTTTGGTTCACAGTCTTATTTCCAGGAAGGTTGAAACACATGGCAGTTTCATCCATGTTCCCTATTTGGGAAAGTTCAAAAGCAGTCTCTTTTCTCTTTTGAATTACATACTTTTGAAATTCCACTATCTTTGCTTCGAGGTCACGAGGTAACTTTTGTGCAATTTTGGGGCGCTGGCGTAGACACAACCCATAGCGGTTCATGAACCTTGTGCACCAACCTGGTGAGGCACGAAAAGTGTTATTTTCAGCTGCAAACTTTTCATCTTTTACGAGCTTCATTGGTCACAAACGTATACCAGTTCGCGTTACAATGTAACCATTTTGTCTGCAGCCCACAATCCAATCATTCAAGACACTTTCCAGCTCTGGGAAAGATGTCGTTCCATGGCGCAGCGCCTTTTGCGATTTTGGGATTTTCACTAAGTCTTTTTTTTTTTACGCCAATCTCGAATCAGTTTTTCGTTAATGCCAAATTGAAGTGAAGCAGCACAGTTGTTAGTATTTTCTGCAAAAGGAACCACTTTCAACTTGAATCCTGCGTTATAGGATATCCGTTTCTTTACACAATCCGTGTCACCCATAATAGGAGAAGCGAGACACGTGCGATTAAGAACAAGAAACACCTAACACTGGCTGTCGCATGGCTCCGTTACCTCGAAGGTCAGTGCAATCAACTGGTAGTCAGAAGGGCGGAGCTTTCTATGCGTGGCTGTGACTGCGCTGTGGATACGCAAAGCCAGGAGAGAGGAGACTTTTCAAAGCGCGGAGAAATTCGGAGGGTCGTGATTTCGTAAGTCTACCACATCAGTGTTTTTTCTTTCTTTCTTTCTTTCTTTTTCTTTCGGAGGGTTGCGATTTCGTAATTAATACCGCATCGGCATTTTTATTTCTTTTGGGATGGATTGCCTTTTGCCTCATGGGAAGAACTTTTGGACTTATGATTTTTTTGGACCCCGCGTATAAGTCAACCCCATTACTTTGAAGCTCTCATTTTGTCCCAAATTTCTCGACTTATACGCGAATATATACGGTATATGTTTTTCCATGCTTATATTTTTCTTTATCTGTTTCAGGCTCTTTTTGGTGGAGGAGGAAGTGGATCTAATTCCTTATCTGGATTACCTCCTGAATATTCACATCTGCAGGATGAGTTAGAAAATCCAGACTTGAGTGATAATAATGACAGTTTTGCTTCAAGATATTTTTGGACTACTTTTCAGCGTCTCAGACTCATTTGTGCTAGTCTTGAACGAAGGCTTCCTCGTCAGATCAGGAACTTGGAACCACAGCCTGATAGGGAAACAAGTAATGATGAGAATGAACTCCCTGCTAATGAACAGGAGCCAAATACTGAAACTGGTGGAAAGTATGTATATTTTTCTTTTGGTAATTTTCTTACCATCTTTATTAGTAAATTATTGTTATTATTTTTATTTAATTTTTTTGTTATCTTTTGTTTTTCTGTAAAACTTATGCTATCAGATAATGTGTGAATAGGACATTATAATGACATTTCATTTATGCTTAGTACAAAACTTACTGCGTCAGTGCTGCCTTGATGGGCTGTAGCACGCAAATTACCAAAAAACAAAAAAAAAAAAGGACCTGTAATTACAAATTCTACATGTCCTTTGGGACCAACATTTTATTTTGGATTTTTTTAACATGCCATTTGGTAAAAGTTAAATTCATGAGGATTAGGGAAGGAACAAAAAACAGCCAGAAATGCACTGTCCCTCAAGATTATGTAAATATGCAAATGTCCTGATTAATTCATTAAACCTTTCAGCTCTTTTAATCAATATTGGAACAATTGAAATTAAAAATGTGAAAAACAAACAAAGTTACATTTAATGAGAGCACCGTGAATGATTATACTCTACTAAAAGTTGTACGTCTACTTCAATGTTTGTTTGTTAAAATAAAAAAAACTGTTCAAGAGTAGTCATCATACAGTTCCTGAGTTTTGAAAATTAAAAACTGATCTGGTGTTCTGAGCTGACCTAAAATGCATTGTCTTTGTGTAGTTCCATTTTTTGGTGATAAAATTTAGTTGAAAATGATAAAAAAAATTAATTCCGTCAGTACTTGATTTTTTAAAGATTGCTTTCAAAGAGCATCAATTAAAGTGTTGAACAGTGTACATTACATTTATTTTTCATTTGCTAATGTAAGTATTAATATTCATTATCTCTTGATTCTTTTGAGTTTTTAAAAGGACCCAGAATATCTCACAAAGTACACACTTTTTAAAAATCTGGAGGCTTCTAGGACCCAGCTTGATAACAATACAACTGCAGCTCTGCTGCATTAAAGAGTATCTATTTTGACACATTGTATTTAATACTGGATCAAACTGAAATGAAGAAAAAGGAGAGCTGTCTGGCTTCAAATGGAAAAATCACAATTTCTTCAATTTGCATGACGTGTGTGTGTGTGTGTGTGTGTGTGTGTGTGCATGTGTTAGAACATTATATATTCTCAGAAAATGTTTCACTATGATAAATCCTGTTCCACAGGATCTTACTGTAGCAACTCACTGTCATTTCAATGGTTGTAGTTAGCCACACGGAAGTACTATTGTGATACAGCCAACTAATGTAATTGGTTATTCAGCAAATTAAAATCCAGTTAGTAATCACATGGCTGCAGTGTCTGGATTTTCCTTCAGCAGATCTTCAAAATGTTTAAAATATTCACTCTCTTTGTTCAGTACATATATACTGCAGTTTGGCAGTTCTGTTCTAAACAATCTACAAAATGTACAGCTTCCTTCTATTTTTATCCCTAACACATCACTTACCCTTTTAGTAAATTCTGTTATAACCTCTCTTGAAACTGTGGCAAACAGTTACAGTTTTTCCTAAAACTTTTTCCCACTTTTTTGACTGAGCTGTATGTACCTCTGCTACCCTCTCCAAATAGTGGCCAGAAACAATTGAAGGATGGAAGGGAAACAATGAAGTCATAGTGAACAGATGTGGGATTTTGGTACTTGGTTGTAGTGATGGAGAAAGTCGAAGATGCCTATTGATATTTAAGTGTCTGCCACCCCTGGTAAAGGAGTTGCCCAAGCAGCACATGACAAACAAGTACATTTTAAATATCTATCAGATGGCAATCTTCTCAGTGCGTCAAACATTTTCTCATGAAATCCAGTTGAGGCTTTGACCCCATTGACTTCAGTCTCTGAATTTAATAGTGCCTCAACTTCTACACTTCATTGGACAAATGATTAAAAAAAAGTAAGAAATCAGTTAGTCAAAAGCATGATAAAAACCCAGTTTTCTTACTCATGAAAAAGACAGACTCATCCTGCTCCAGAGTGTCATTTGCAGTGAATTGCTGTCCTAAGAAAATTTAAAACCACAATGCTGAAAAGACAGTGGCTGCAAAACATCCCAGTTTAAAAGAAAAAGTAATAGATTATTTTCAATATTTGAAAAATTAGTTATAAAAACACAAGAATTCTGTTGGAAGGTAATCAGTTTATATTGGCAGCACTTTTTACAGCATCCCTAAGCACCTGACTGGGCACAGAAAGGGTGTTACCCAAGGTAGACCTAATTCTTTCTTGGCATTATTATCTGAGATACATCAGCTGTGCCACTCTGAAAAAACACTGCAAAAATTGCATTTTCATTTTTTTTTTTTTTTTTTTTTTTTTTAACCTTACAAGTATATCTTCCGTTACTTATGGCTTTGCAAGGCTAGCAGGGTGCGCACGCGTGCTTGAAAACCTGGAAAGTCCTGGAAAATCATGATTACGTTTTCAAGGCCTGGAATATCCTGGAAAAACGGTATTTTTAATGCTGTCTTGAAAAGCCTTGAAATTTGAAATTAGTGCTTAAAAAAAATGCCCTTTTAGGAAATCGTGTTACTGACTGTTACCCCTTAATTTTTTTTAAGTTCCTCTCCTCTGTTCTCAAAGAAACCGCCGGCTACAGTGGTGTTTCGGATGTGCCCAAATCCTAATTTGGCTGGGGGGGGGGAAGCACTACTTCCAGTGCAATAAAATTGGATGATTACTAGCAGGTCTGTTAGGGAAGGGGAGCTTGATGCATTCTCTAGCCCTGAGCTTGATGTCCGTCCGACAACTACTGAGAACAACAGAAGGGGAAAGAAGAGACATTTAGCATTTGCAAGGCGGTCGCGTGTTTACCAAGTCAGCTGGCATCCACCAGTGAAGAGTATGCCTGAACAACACATTCATCTGCTCCTTGTTTATTGCATTAAGACGCTTGCTTCCGGCCCACCCCTCAAGAGACTTCGGCTACTTATGATAAAAAATAAGAAAACTATCTTTGCGAATTTTTCACAAAAGTGGCTGAAATTTTTACATTTACTATAATTGGATTACAGAAGCTCACTCCCAAAATTCCATTTGAATCGGTTTAAAACTTAAAAAGTTAGCATTGGAAATTTTTATTATGTGTGCCTCTTTAGACAGTGAGCCTTGAGCAGAAAGTGTGTTACCATAGCAACGGTTGATTGACAGCTGGGAGCGCTGATCCGAAGCCCTTGGTTGGGAAGAAAGCAAACACCTGTTTATCACTTCCACGGCTCAAAAGGACTAAGATATTTTCAGAAATCCATTTTCCGGAATTTTGAAAATAACACAGTAAAATTTTTACAGTGGTTAAAATACATCACAATAAAGTTCTAGTGCAAATTTCGCCGAATTCCGTTTGAAACTTTAGCAGATGCAAAAAAAAAAAAAAAAAAAAAATCTTCCGTTGCAAAATCGGATTCAAAAAAAGAAACTGCAATTATAAATTACGGGAAAAGCAAGCAAATTATTTTTTAGATGCCATGGTTTATTTAAACAGAGTGATCCTTAAATTTTGTTTCTGTGATGATATGGACTCTATTTTAATTACAAACATACATTTTTATTCAGATGTCTGAGCTACTGTTTTAATAAAAAAATCTATAATTAAAAAAGTTTTCAATGGATTTAGGCGAAATTCAGCAGATAAACGTATTTTAGTAAATTGCAATGTTATGACGTAAATTTGGTCATTTTGTCGAAAATTGGGCAGCATTTTTTTTTTTTTTTTACGTTTTCTCCTATAGTTAGGGTGAAGGAGGAAGACACTTCAGTGAGCTGCAGGTGGTGATTTATGGCGATGTGCCAAATGAAAAGAAGCCGTTCCATCAGGACATTCCAGAGGTTGAGTGTGCGTGGACGCGTGCTCCTGCTGTTTGAACTTAATCGGAATGTTTTCGGGAGGGGGAGAAATATCCGTTTCAGCTTTACAGCTTTCAGGCTCCTTTTTTTTTCTTGGTAATAAATAAAAACCATAGTTGCTGCATTCACCATTGATCCATATTCGCATTTCTTGAATATAAACAGCAGACAATCGGAAACATGGTGTTGGGTGGGTCTTGATGTTCTTCATTTGTATCTGCTGAATTTTGTTCTGTGGGAATACGGAATGAGTTATACTGTGAATACATACAAAACTACATATTTTTGAGCTGAAAAAATATGTCTACTTGTACGCAGTAGCTAACGTGTGAACTCAGACGAAGACAATCAGACATATGGACGTCTGATTCCATAAAAAAATCAACCCATTTTATTATACAAGACAGGTAAAAAAGAAATAACATTACATGTTTTTAAACATTATAAAGGAAAGCGGATTTTGAAACACCATGACTTGATGATATTAATTTCTGAAAGTTTTTTTTTTTTCGATTTTAATTTCTGAAATCTTTTTTTTTTTTTTCCAATTACAATACACTGTTGTAACATGATACCTGTGTGTTGTATCCCTTAGTTGTATGGCAGATTTTCAGTTGGGCGATATCCGCGATCGTAAGTGGTAGTTACATTGCTATTGTTGATGATGACAAGATAAATACTGGAGGAATGTTGCATAAAGTAAAAAAAAAAATCGCCCCCCTCCTCCCCCTTCGAACTTTTATGCGGTTATCATAGCTGATCAACCATTTCATTCCATGAACATCAGCACATTTCAATCATTTGACCATTGGGGGTCTGACGGAATTCAGCAGTGCTTAAGCGCCTAGCGCAACGAGAACATGCTAATTATGGACAGTTCTATTCCCTTCCCCCCTATCATCCCTAATAATTGAGAGCGCATACTGTAGTTTCAAATATTCTGTGTATGAGCTAGTTTTCACGCTGTTCGTTATGTTTTTATTTTAGAAATTACTAACCCTTTCGAACTGTAGGTTGCAGAAACGTTTATGCTTTGGTTTTTTCCATTTGTCCGTACGATAATTCACGTAAAAGGGGTTGGATTTTGGCGAAATTTTAGTATGCTGTTAGGTACAACCTAGGAACCTACCCTGTTGAAAATGGTCGAAATTAAATTCAAAGGCATAGATATAAGAGCAGTATTCATTCTCCAAGCTTGAAGCCCTATGTCCACTCTCCAGCTGGGTAAGTATGAAAGATTTGAGACTTGGAGGAGGAGACCCAGTACAAAGTTTTGCTTCCCTCAGGCACTAAGTGTTTGTTAACATTTCCTTTCCTCTGGTTTGGAGCCCAGCTGTAAGAGGTGATGCTTTGTAACAGACTTTTAGCACAACACTCTGTCTACTGATTGGCATACTCCCGAATCATTTCTTGAGGTGCATAGTGATTCCGTGGCTTATGCTTTTTGATTTAACATAACTGTACTACAATTGGATGAAATTTTCCTCAAGTCTGGAACATATTCTGTCTAGTAATTAAGATTTTCATTGCCTTCAAAAGTCACATCCCAATATGCATCCACCAGTGGCAGTCATTGGGAATGTTAAAAAGAAAAAAAAATCATTCCCATGTATGGATTGGAAACACTTTTTATCAGAGCTAGAATCCACCTGTGGGCATAACAGGCACATGCCCCATTTCAAAAAAAAAAAAGGGGGGGGGGAGTAAATAGATAAGTGCTTTGCTTTGTCTCACGTTTCTTGTTTTCAGACATCACACTTTTTCACTTATGGATTTGCAACTCCACATTTTGTCTTACATTGGCCCGAACTTTTCAGTGATCCACACAGCAGTACTTCAGAACTGCTGTTTGTGATGTACTCTGACAGGCAAGCACCCCATCTCCTCCTTATGGGTCCTCCATGTTTTACCACCGTGTTTTTTGGAGGAAATAAATCTCAGAGATTTTTTTTTTTACCAGTCCTCTGTTAGACGTGCGCCCTCCCCATTCTTAAATTCTGAATCTGCCCTCACTTTATTTTATAATAATTTCAGTTGTTATCAATAATAGTCTGATTACATGGAAGATAGTGCAGAATAGTGATGCAGCTAAAATGACTGATTGAATTAATCATTTTCTGATTGAGGGAAAGGATTTTCTGAATAGCCTTGTGGTAATTGCATCATGATTCAATTTAGCATTATTGGGTAATTTGCCAATTAAAAACATTAAAAAGAAATGTAATGGGTAAAAAAGCACACTCATCCATTTGCATCTTTCATCATTTTTATTACTTAAAACTGAAATTGCTTTTAAAAACTAATTTGAGCATGATACTGTAAAGCGTAGTAATCATCCTGGAATTTTTTGTATATGGCCTGGAAAAGGCCTGGAAAGTCCTTGAATTTTTTCCCCAAAAAGAGTACGAACCCTGGGCTAGGCAGATAGGTGTTGGTGTAATGATAGCTGCTAGAGTTGCAGCAATGTCTGGTGTCCTTCAAGACTACTGTAGCTGTCAGTATAATAAATAAAATGAGGATAAAATTCAGTATTCTCATTATTAAAATCCGTACTAAGAGCAAGTTTAATATTGCAAGGTAGTTGTACTAAAACACACCTATGTTATACACTTTCAGTACATTCGATCCGACTACTCCCTCAGCCTGAAATTGATATTTGCATCCTTCCTGATTGACATATAAATACAACACGGCAATCCTAACACACATTAAAATGAACTCTAAGATAAAAACACAGCAAATTGATATCATGCTAAAAAGGTTTAAGTTAAAAAGGAAGTTTTTTTACTAAGAGGATGGTTGAACTCAAACCTGTAAATTCCGTGCTCTTGCAAGCGCATTCTGAAATCCATAACTTCCATCATCAGGCAGTAATCCTCTCCAAGTGACAGTAGCTTATTACAAGTAGTGACTTTCTCCAGAAGAAGTGTTAGAGGGGTTGCCAGCCGACTGGAAAACCGGGGAAAATGAAGGAATCCGAAAATAAGGCTATAAATCAGGGAAAACTCAGGGAGAAATATTTTTTTGCAAAAATCTGGAAAAGTCAGGGAAAATTAAACTGATAATTTTTTGCCTAATGTGTACGCAGTTACCAGGGATGTGTGTTCCGTTGTCATCGCCGGTACTTCGGCACACTAAATTCTCCATGCGCACCGAGTTCCACTTGAAGCTAAATGTGGTGGAAGAAAGATTCAGCGATCCCGAGTACTAAGGGTTTTATGTAGTTACTATCGAAATCATCATCCAATACGGACAACGGAAAACATCGAGTATGCTATGGAAATCGTCGGTCTGCTGCGGATGACGGAAAATATTTATATGCTATGGAAATCGTCGGTCCGCTACGGATAACGAAAAATATTTATATGCTATGGAAATCGTCGGTCTGCTACGGGCAACGGAAAACATCGAGTATGCTACGGAAATCGTCAGTCTGCTGCTGACAACGAAAAACGTCAAGTATGCGATGGAAATCGAAAATTTCAGCCAGCAAATAATTCAAGTGTACAATAATAGCTTTTTTAGCACGTCTTTTGTAAAAAAAAAAAAAAAAAATGTTCTTATGTTATCGGTTTGTCCATCCTTCCGTCCGTCAGTCTGTAGACACCATATCTCTGCAACTATTAGTCCGATTTAAAAAATTCTTTTTTTTGCTTTGGGAAGCTTGAAATATGTGAATGATGATCCTTCTTTTCGTTTTTTTTTTTTTACGATGTCAAATTTTGCCGCTAGAGGACGTAAATTCAGATGATGTCAAATTCAAAATACATTTTATTCCATAATACGCACGTATTTCTCGATGTATCGAGATTTAAAAAAACATGTTTTTCATACGTTATTTTTTCAGTTAGAACCATTTAATAGTGGTTTTAACTGCTGTAACTTTTTACGTGTTATATTTCCTTTGAGTGGAAAGCAATTTCTCGGTTGGAAGTTATTAATATTTGCTGTGAATATATATTGCGGTAATTGAATGTGATTCAAGGAAAAATCTTTCACGTACCTCTCTGTTGTAGGTGGTTGATGTTCAAATCTTTGCATTGTTGTTCTCATCAGGTTCTTGGGTGTAGGCTTTTTTTTTTTTTTTTTGACCAACTTCAAAAAGTCTGCACGTTTCTTGAGTAGGATATACTTTTTTAGTTGAACTACGGGAGGCACATGAAGACAAAGGAGATGTGAAAATTACGTTGGAAAACTTGAAAAACGGAAAAATGAATCACTCGTAAAAATATTTACACGAGGAATTGCAATCACCAAAAAACTTCGTCAGACATTTTGGATGTATTGTCCGATGCATTTCATCAGATCTGTCTCCATCTTCTGGGACATCTGGTTGTCCATTCTCTCTGCAGTTTACTTTGAATATGCGACATGCTCAGTTTGGGAATCTTTGTGTGTTATATGTCATCGGATGTGTTGCATTGCCACTCCTGTGATTTGAAGACTCGGGAATTTTTTTTTTTTTTTTTTTTTATGTCTGCGTGTTTGCATTGTTTCTGTTCTGTTTGCCTTCCCATTTTTTGTCCTCTTCTTCTATCAGTATCTTCCTTGGAATTGGCATTTCTACTCCACTACTAATGTTGCAGTTGTTTTTTGGGGGGTTTTCAATTACGATTGCTTTGGCGAAACAGGTTGTCTTTTCGGTTGGTTGTTTGCAGATACTTTCGATATTTTCAAATTCTGGCATTGTGTTATTTTTTATGTAATATTGTACAAGTGCTGTTTTCCCCCTCCTTTTTTTCCCAGTTCTTCATATGTTGTGTCAATCTTGTTTTTAATTTGTTTCTTGTGCTTCCTATTATTTCACTCTATTGTTGTTGTTGGTTGGCTCAACTGGAATGCTATATACTCCTGCACTGTCCAATAGTTTTGTTTTTTTCTCTGTTATTGATTATTATATTCTTGTAGTCTTTTACTGAAATTCCAATATCTAGATGTTGTTTTTTGCATTCCTTCTTGATTACATTTGTAAACTGTTTTATGTATTGAAATTTACCACAATATTTTATATTTTGCTTGGTTTTATTTTTAGGATGCTTATACATGTAAATTACTTTTTTGACATCTGAGGTGGTATATCCAAATTTTTTGGCTGTTATTATTATCCATTGAAGTTCTTTTTCCTTGAAAAAGTTATTGCTGGAATGTGTGAAGGCTCTATGCACTAAACTTCTGATTGCTGATATTTTATATGCCTTAGGATGGTATGAGTTTGCAGGTATATTTGCTTCTAAACATCTGATTGAAAAAAAAATTATCTTTCGATTCCATTTATGTCGAAAAGTATTTTAGGTATAGTTACTTTCTCAAGTTATGCATAGATTTTCCACTAGGGGTGTAAAAGTAAATTACATTTTCCCCGATATCTCTTCTTCTAAAACTCCGATTTGAAAAATCTTTTCTTCAGCGGATACAGCTCCTGATAGGAAATCTTTTGCATATAATTTCTCATTTTTTGTAAAGAATACTTTGGCCACTAGGGGGCGTAGGTGTTAATTTTTGCTTCTGATGTGTTTGCCATAAAATCTGAGCTTCTAAAATCTTGATTGAAAAATTTGTTGGTGGACCGATGCTACTCACGTCGATAAGTCTTTTCGGAATATTTTCTTTTTAAAATATTGCATGGTTTCACCGCTAGGGGCATAGAAGTATATCTTATTTTTGTCAATATCTCTGCTTTTAATGGTCCGATTTGGAAAATTCTTTCTTCATTGGATAGAGTTTCTGGTGTGACATGCTTTTTAAATAATTTCAAAGTTTTCAAGTAATTCATAGACTTTCTGCTAGGGGCGCAAAGATAAATTGTGTTTTCCCCAATATTTCTGCTTCTAAAACTCCAATTTGAATATTTCTTCCTATATCACATACAGCTCCTGATGGAAATTGTTTTTCATAAAACTTCTAATATTTTGTGAAGAATGGTTTGGCCGCCAGGGGTATAAGTTTTAATTTCTACTTCTGATGTATTTGCAGCAAAATCTGAGCTCCTTAAAACTTGACTAAATTTTTTTTCTTGGTCTGATACCACTCGATCGAAAAACCTTTCGAGAATACTTTCTTCCTAAAATGCATATCTTATATATGTCCATATCTCCAGAGATGCCAACTTGTACAGATTTTCCCTTCGTCTTACAGTTTAACAGAAGGCACCCGAAAAACTGCAGAAAAGCCCAGCAAGATTCCTGAACGCAATTTTGTATTTTTTACCTTTGTTTGGGAAAAAAAACGCACTTTACAGATATTCCTTATACGCCTTCGCAGGGATGCCAACCCCTATGCATTTGGCGTAGAAACTAGGCATTTCTTCAGCTTTACTACGCATCATATGCCTAATACTACGCGTTTGTTGCTATGACGCCGCATCCCCCCCCACTAACTGTATTTAGCATAATTTTTGTGTTATTTGCGGGGACCCCCTTAGCGTTTGTCATGGACCCAAGTGCTTTAGTGTATTCAGACAACTCAATAACAGGTTGCATATAAGAATAGTCAAAAAGCGCAATGCAGAATCTCCATCAATGTTTTGCCAGCTATACTTCGGTATCTGGCCTGTGTCGTCTGCTACAACAAAGCAACTGCCGATAGGTGGCGCTTCTGCTGCTTCGCCGCCGAGGCTGGAGGTTCCACGCTGATCCTCGGCGATGTCACAACCCCACTCCCTACCTCGGACAAAATGGCCAATCTTGATGTAGATATGATAAAATAAAAAAAAAATGTTTACTGCATTTTATTTCATAATTGCTCTGTATTGTTAAAAAATTCAAGGGTTGGCACAATCATTTTTCTCCGAAACTGTTAAAATCCGGAAAAAACAAAACAAAAAAGGCCAGAAGGAAAGAAAGAAGGAAATCGCGCTTTACATGCGGGCATTCTTTGTAATGGTTTTGTTTAAGTTGCGTCACTCGGCCGGCTTAAGCTGTTGAAAGCACATTGCAATGTCCGTAGTAGGTGAATGACTCAAGATAAGTACTGAAGTGAGGGATGTTTTTACATACTGGAAAACAAAATTGCGGATTATCTTTTTCCCGAATTTTCAGTTAAATGTACGGAACTGTTTACAGATGCCGTCGTTTATTAAAACAAAGTGACCCTGAAAATTTCACTTCGATAACTTAAAAACTTTTTGAGTTAGAAATGCAATTTTCTTATTAATACCTCTTTCTCTAAGTGTCCAATTTGTTTGTGTGTGTGTATGTAATTTAAAAAGTTTTCACCAGAGTTAGGCGAAATTTTCAGGGTAACGTTGTTTGACCAAGTTAGGACATCTATAAAAAAATCAGCTTTTTAAAATGGAAATTCGGAAAATTAATTTTCACATTTTAATCCTCAGTTAAGCAAAGACGCAATACAACAACAGCAGATGGCAAATGGGCTCAGAGTAAAAGGGGGAGAGAAATGAATGTTGCAAGCTCATAGTTCTCGTTCATCTGCGCTTTCCCGTGAAGTTGATCTTTCTTTGAACGTCTTAATAATAAAAAAGAAAAGTGCGTAATTTTAAAAGTTTCCAATAAATTCAAGCGAAATTTGCAGGGTAATCTTATAAGACCAAGTTATGGCATCTATAAAAAAATCAGCTTTTTAAAATGAAAATTCGGAAAATTAATTTTTCACATTTTAATCTTCAGTTAAGCAAAGACGCAATACAACAACAGCATGTGGCAAATGGGCTCAGAGTAAAAGGGGGAGAGAAATGAATGTTGCAAGCTCATAGTTCTCGGTCATCTGCGCTTTCCCATGAAGTTGATCTTTCTTTCTTTGAACGTCTTAATAATAAAAAAGAAAAGTGCGTAATTTTAAAAGCTTCCAATGGATTCAAGCGAAATTTGCAGGGTAATCTTATAAGACCAAGTTATGGCATCTGTCAAAAATTCATTTCTATTAAGTGAAAATTTGGAATTTTTTTTTCTTTTGCATTTTTATTCTTAGTTAGAGAAGGAGTAACTCAGCAGGTTGCCGTGAATGAAAGGGAAGACATTACGGAAACCCACATAATAGATTATGGGAGTCTCGCCCACGCAACGCCCCCGTGGGTCTCGTATGCGAGTGACAAATGGCACATGCCTGTTGGTCCTTTTTAAGCTGCTCTTCTCTTTCATGAAAATAAAATGCTGATGTTATTCGTTTGTGTAAAAGTCGCTAATTGTTTAAATCAAAATCTCAAATCCGCACATACAGTTCTCAATATTGATTTTTTTCTGCTTATTTTTATAACTGTCTAGTCTGTAGTAAATTTAAAACATCTTAAAATACTTTTTTGTAATATTTCTTGTCTCTACACATGAAAGCTCAAAACTACGCATTTTTATGGCTTGGACTACACATGAATGCTGTAAGAGGTTGGCATCCCTGCCTTCGTCCGCTAACGGAAGCTCTGCCTCTGTTAGCGGAGGCTGTAATCACTGATCATCACATGATTCTCCGAACAGCCATTCGAGAGGCAAACGCCACGGCGCAACCACGTTCTCGAGGAGCAAACGGAAGTCCCTCGGGAAACTGGTTGCGCCGAGACGCTGTATGTGAGAGTGCCGTGCGCAAAAACTGAGCGGGAACTCAGCTGCTCAGCACCTTTTGCGAACTGTTTAGGTTGATTACATGTGGCTTTTTGTGCTCATGAAAATTTTGGTGCAATGAAATGTTTTAATTTAGATTAAAACAAAATGAAACGTAGCAGTGAAACAGCTGTGACAACAAAAAGAGCAAAGTCAGTTAAAACTTATTGTCAAGTGTATCGCGAGATATATAGTAAAGAATGGACTTTTTATGAAGCATCTAAAGTTTTGCCGAATCACGAAGTTTTGTAAGACATGCGGCTGCAATTTTAGCATAGCACATGGTAGCCGCAGTGATTGTAGGTGTCATGCGTAGAGGAAGAAGCATAAAGATTATGTGAAGTTGAAATCCCAGTCTTTGGAAAAAAATTTTCTGTGAAAACTAATGATTCTACTGAAGCAGAGCTCTTATTTACGTCGTTCATCGTTGAAGAACTTGCCTATCGCAGCTGCCGACCATGCCAAAAATCTGTTTCGTAGGGTGTTTCCGGATTCAGAAGTTGCAAAAAATTATGCGTGTGCTAGAACAAAAACATCAGCACTCATCCATTGTTTAGCTGATTCATCCAAAGAAAAAATATTGTCTGTTATTAAAGAGCAAGCATTTTCTTTAGCAACTGACGGAACTAATGATACAAATGATAATAAAATTTATCCTCTTGTTATAACATACTTCGATGCGATAAATGGCTGCAATAAAACAGTTGTGCTTGCATTGATAGAAACATTAGACAACACAGCTAAAGGAATTTTCACTGCCATTGATAGTGAACTGAAAAAAAATAACGTATCTTGGAAGAACTGTGTAGTATTTTCATGCGACAATGCGAGTACGATGGTGGGCAGTATAAAAGGTGTTGCAACTCTAATAAAAGAGATTCAACCTTCTATCGTCATAGCCCCTTGCACTTGTCATCTTATTCATTTGGCTGCAAAAAAGCTTCCTCAAAGTTTAAAAATTTTGATATGGAGCAATTTGTAGTTCAGTTATTTTTCTACTTAGGTAAAAGCTCAAGAAGAAAAAATGCATTAAAAATAAGCCAAGCAATCTGCAATTCAAAACCACACAAGATATTGAAGTACATAAGTACCCGATGGCTATCACTTCTTGAAAGTGTTCATCGAATTTTAGAACAGTGGGAAGCTCTTTAAAAATTTTTTTATGCTGATGAAGATCATGGACAGTTTAAAAACTTGCAGTCTTCAATAAGGAACCCATTATCCAAGTTGAACTGTTTTGTTCCTGTTTTCAACACTTCCAGTTTTTACTGCTATTAATCAAGAATTGCAGCATGAAAAACCATTGATTTTTAAGCTTAAAGGTAAGGTGAACAATTTATTAATGAGTTTAATTTCAAAGTTTATCAAACCTCATGCTTTTGACACTACCGACCTCGCATGGAGATAACTGGTTTTCCAGTTATTTGGGGAGCGGCGACCCCACGGCCCGAGCTGACCTTGTGACGGATCATTTTTGTCATTTCGTCTTGAAACGATGACCGAAGGGACAGCTGTTCATCCAGCTAATGGGGAGTGGCGACCTCCCACGGCCCGAGCCGACAGTAGTGTTTAAAATCTTTTCCCATTTGTGTTTGTTGTTGTTCTTATCTCGCCACGCTCCCGCCTCAGTCCTGTAGGTTGCTGAGGTTGTGATTATGTGCCAGCCCTTTCCTTTCCTCTCCCTTTCCTGTTTTTGCTTTCTTCTCCACTCCTTGTTCTTCCTTTTCTCTATTTTCTACTCCTCTTTCCTTTCTTTTCCATTTTCTGTTCCTCCTTCGTTTCTTCGGGCTGGTTAGCTAGACCTACCTGCACGTTTGCCGTGTGCGGTGACCCGTAAGGTGGAAAAGGGGATGCTGGAGGCTGAGGTTACTGAGGGCCAGGCTGTAGTTGTCACCAGTCGCCGACACTCCTCTTTGCCCCCCTGCTTCACCCTAAACGGGAGGCTAGAAACTAACCTACTCCTAGTCAATTGGCTTGTCATTTCGTATGACGGGGTGAATTTGGGGATAGTGTGGGCATGCCAAGAGGTTTTTACCAAGACCCGGGAAAGTCGCGGTACTCGCTGAGCGCATGTCTGCACAATCAACATGCTATATCCGCCGCCTAACCCTAGGGCTGTGTCCTGCGCCCATTTGAGCCTGTGGACCTCCGGATCTCCCCTGTTGGGCTCGGTAGTGTGCGGGGAAGCTGGCGTATGAATTTTCCCCCATTATTTATGGATTCTTTAACTATTCCCCCTTCTGTCAAACTAAAGAAATCTTTGGACACGGATCCTAACCCCACTAATAAGAAACTGCGTACTTTGCCGCCTGACACTGCCCGATTTTTTATCATCCATGCACGGGAAGAATCTCACAAGCTTGGCTCCAAATCTCCCTTCTGGATTCAGAAAGCCCTGCAAGGAGCGGTTGCGTCACCAACCAGTGTGAAGAAGTTAAAATCGGGAGATATATTGGTGGAAATGTCAAGTCCACGCCATGGTTCATTGCTCTTGGGTGTCTCCAACTTGGGTGGTGTCCCTGTGGACATCAAACCTCATCAGTCCCTGAATTCATCCAGAGGTGTCATCTCCGAGCGCGACCTCGTGGATGTTTCAGAGGAAGAATTTCTTGAGGAGCTTGCCAACCAAGGTATCACAGCGGTTCGTCGCATCAAGTTCCGCTGAAACGGGGAGCTGGTCAACTCCAGAACAGTGATTCTGACCTTTGATCGCCCAACTCTTCCATCTTCCATCCATGCGGGCTATTTGAACTGCTCTGTGCGCCCATATATTCCAAACCCTCTTCGTTGCTACCGATGCCAAGTGTATGGGCACTCCCAGCAGTCTTGCAGTAGTGCTGCTATTTGCAATCGTTGCGGTTCACATGACCATCTTCAGTCTGACTGCTCTGCTGCAGCTGCCCATTGTGTGAACTGCAAAGGCGACCATGCTGCCAATGCCAAGAACTGTCCGAAGTGGATTGAGGAGCGGAGGATTCAGGAGGTTAAGACACTTGAACACCTGTCCTACCCTGAAGCTCGACGGAAGGTCGTTCCCGCTGCTCCAGGCGGACGCACCTATGCTTCCGTTGTGGCTCCTAAAACATCCATTGCCACTCAGACAGACATCACTGTACCAAAAGACTGCCCTTTCTCTCTCGAGGATATTTATGCTGCTGGGCTGAAGGCCCTTCGACTTTCCACCACCACTGACAGTTTATCTTTGCCACCACAGACCAATGCTCGGGGTCCTGCATCCTCGCCCAAGTGCGCCGCTGCAGAACAGGTTTCTCGTTCTACGAGCTCTGATCCCTCGCCTGCTAGACACAAAGGCTGCACGTATGCTGAAGTCGGGGAGATAGTAGATTGTTTGGGTGAGGCGTTTGCCTCTGTTTCTAGTTCTCAGGCGTACCCTCTCTCCTTTCAGAGGACTAGACCAGCTGCGGAGCGCCAGAGACTCTCCTTTGCGCCTTTTCATAACACCGAGTATAACTCCCCCTTCATAATTGTTGAACTCCGGGTGGCTCTGCATCAGTCCGGTGCAACATCTGTAAGTCCCGATGGCATCCACTATGACATGATTCGTCATCTCTTGCAGTCGCCTCTCGAGAATCTGTTAGTGCTTTTCAACCGCATTTGGTTGGAGCACAGTTTCCCGGACTCCTGGCGAAAAGCTTTTGTTTTACCTTTTCCCAAGCCTGGCAAAGACCCCAAGTCTCCCTCTAGTTATCGGCCAATTGCCTTCACTAACTGTCTGTGCAAAATCCTTGAATGCATGGTTAATTCTAGGCTAATTTACTTCCTAGAAGAACATCAAATTCTGTCGCCATCACAAAGCGGCTTCCGTCGTCATCGTTCAGCTTCTGACCATCTCCTGCTCCTTGAGACGTCTGTTCATGAGGCATTCGTACATAGGCAGCACCTGGTGTCTGTCTTTTTTGACATCGACAAAGCTTATGATAGAGCGTGGCGCCACGGTATCCTCCGTGACCTCCACGAGAGTATGTTGCGGGGAAACCTGCCAACCTTCATTGCCAACTTTCTTCGTAACCGGGTGTTACAGGTGCGCCTGGGTACAACGCTCTCTGCCCTTTTCCATCAAGAACAAGGTGTTCCTCAAGGCAGCATTCTTTCGGTGACTCTGTTCATCCTCCGCATTAATTGTTTGCTCAAAAATTTTCCTACTGCGGTTTCGGCTACCATTTATGTTGACGACCTTCACATCTTCTGCTCGTCATCAAGCATGCATTTCATTGAAAGGCAGCTGCAGTCTGCAATTAACCAGATAGTTAAAGCGGCTAACAACAATGGTTTCGTTCTTTCTACTGAAAAGACAGCGTGTGTCCATTTCTGCCGGAGGCATGGCCTCCTTCCCGATCCAGAGCTCTATTTGGACCATGCAGCCATTCCAGTTTTGCCGGAAACCAAGTTTCTTGGTTTGACTGTCGACCGTGCGCTCACCTTTCGCTCGCACGTTCAACGACTCAGGACTTCCTGTCTGAGAGCTTTGTCAATCCTTAAGATCCTTGCCTCAGTCTCCTGGGGTGCAGACAGGACTTCCTTGTTCCGTATTTACCATTCTCTCATTCGGTCTAAACTGGATTATGGCTGTTTGGTGTATTGCTCTGCGCGTCCTTCCGTTCTCTGGCCGTTGGATACCATCCACCATCAATCGCTACGTCTTTGTACGGGAGCATTTCGCACGTCACCCATTCCCAGCCTTTATGCCGACTCGAACGAACTGCTGCTTCATTTACGCCGTCTGCAGCTGTCTCTTCAATTTTACCTGAAACTCAAATCTCTCCCAAACCATTCTTTATACGATGCAGTTTTTCATCCCCAACATGCTCGTTTGTTTGAGATCCGTCCCTCGTGCATTTGAACCTTCAGTCTTCGTATGGCGGCCGTAGCTCATGATGCAGGGCTCGATATGTCACTCTTTGGAGAGACCAGGGGCTTTGAGGATCCCCCATGGCACCCTCTTGGTGTCATGGTTGATACCAGCTTTACATCTTTTGATAAGTCCTCAACCCTTCCGTCAGTGTACCAGCAGCTCTTTGCTGAACACCGTTACGTCCATGCAGACTTTATTCCTGTTTTCACCGATGGATCTAAGTCGGCTGGTGTTGTTGGATCCGCCGCCGTCTGTGTTGACGAAGTTTTTGTTGCCCACATTCCTACCGAGGCCACAGTGTTTTCGGCGGAGATGCATGCTGTGTATCTCGTACTTGTTCACGTGCAGTCGAGCGCTCATCAGCGTGCTATTGTGTACACAGACTCGTTGAGTGTTGTGCAATCTTTGTCATCTTTGAATTTCACTGGCCACCCCTTCTTTTTACCGTACGGAGACTACTTCGTTCTTTGCTCGAGGCTGATGTTCAGATAGGTTTCTGCTGGATTCCTGGGCATGTTGGGATCCCAGGGAACGAGTTTGCTGCTGCTGCTGCTAGATCTGCCTGCTCTTTGGTTGTTGCACCCTTGCCACTGTTTCACCGTGATTTTCGCTTTCTAGTTCACGATCATATCAGGCGAACGTGGCGGGGAATGTGGGACCAACAGGTGGATAATAAACTTCACCGTATTAAACCTATCCTTGGAGTCTGGAAATCATCGTGTCGCCGGAACCAAAGGGAAGAAGTTGTTCTTGCGCGTCTCCGCATTGGGCACTGTCGCTTCACCCATGGCTATTTGCTGTGTGGCGACACTTCCCCGGTGTGTGAGACGTGCGACTGTTTACTCACCGTCTCTCATGTTTTATGTAGTTGTGTTCACTTTCGTTATCATCGGTTTCACTATTTTCAGTCTCATCTATTGGACGACGGCGCAGCTACGCTTCAAAAGCTTTTGGGCGACCACTACGACACTTTCACAGTTTTTTCCTTTTTAAAACAGATTGACGTTTTAAAATTTATTAAAAAAACAAAACGTTGATATTAATAGTAATAATTAATAATATGTATGTATATCTGAAGTTAACAGAAAAGTAACCAAAGCTCTTATGGAAACAGCAACAAAATTAGCTGGGTCTAAGAACAAGTTGCATGTGAACAAATTATCAGGAAAAACCAAAATGTTGATGCAAAAAAGAAGAGTGATGAGGACAACTAAAGAAGATGTGACTTCCAAAGTGGAATATATAGAGCTATGCAAGACAGTACGAAAAAGTATCACTGAAGACGTAAGGAAATTCAACTGTGAACTAGTGAGGAAAGCAATTGAAAACAACCAAAGCCTAAAGATAACAAAGGGACATCTCAGTAAGGGAAGAAAACAGATTATGGCACTGAGAAAAGAAGATGGTTCTGTAACAAGAAATAGGGGCAGAAATTTTGACAAGGGTGAAAGATTTCTACTCCAAATTATATGAAAGGGATGATACATGCACCCCAGACATCATGAAAGATACCAGTACCAGAGTTCTTCCAGTCCTTCCAGCAGAAGTTGCACATGCAATCAAGAGCATGAAGCGGGGAAAAGCTCCAGGAGATGGAATTACTGTAGACATCATACAAGAAGCAAGTGGAGAAATCGAAACAGTACTCGCCCAAATTTTCACTCGATGCCTTAATGAAGGGAAAATTCCTGAGGATTGGAACAACGCTACAATGATCTTGCTACATAAAAAAGGTGACATTGAGGATCTCAGGAACTACAGACCTATCAGCCTCCTATCAGTGGTTTATAAAATCTTCACTAAAGTTCTTTCACACCGCTTGAAGGTGACACTGGACATGGCTCAACCGAGAGAACAAGCTGGATTCAGGAGTGGCTACAGCACAATAGATCATATCCACGTACTGAGAGAACTAATTGAAAGAGCGAGGGAATATGAACTTCCATTGTGCATGGCTTTTATCGATTATGAAAAAGCCTTTGATTCGGTGAAACCATCAGCAGTTGCAATGGCTCTGAAATCCTGCGGTATTGAAGATGCATACATTAATATTATTAATAACATCTATGAAAATGCAAGTGCAAAGATTCGGCTGTTTGAAAATACAACACACATAAAAATTGGAAAAGGAGTGAGACAAGGTGACACCATATCTCCGAAGCTCTTTAATGCCACATTGGAAAATGTCTTTCAATCACTGAACTGGGAAAACAAAGGGATAAAGATTAATAGAGATTATCTAACCCACCTTCGTTTTGCTGATGACATAGTCATTTTTGCAACTACCCCATCAGAGCTACAGAGTATGATCCAGGAACTTGCTGACAAGAGTAAAGAAGTGGGATAAAAAATGAACTTTCAGAAGACAAAAGTGATGTACAATGCTTTTACAAGAAATGAAGATTTATCGATTGATGGAGAAAAGCTGGAGATAACAGACACGTACGTTTATCTTGGACAGCAGATATCAAGTGAGGGTCACATTGGTGAAGAAATTAATCAGCGTACAAAACTTGCCTGGAGAGCTTTTGGAAGAAACAGCATAATTTTCAAGAGCAATATGCCATTATGTCTTAAAAGAAAAGTGTTTGATCAATGCATCCTTCCAGTGCTTACGTATGGTGCAGAGACGTGGACCTTAGCTAAAAGAGACATACAAAGGCTGCAGACAACTCAAAACAGCATGGAGAGGTGCATGCTTGGTGTAACCAGGAGAGATAAGAAGAGGAACACGTGGATCCGAAAAATGACAAGAGTGGAAGACATCATGATCAGAGTTAAATCCCTGAAATGGCAATGGGCTGGACATACTGCCAGAAGAACAGACCATCGATGGACAGCCGAAATTTTAGATTGGATTCCAAGGGACAGGAAAAGACCCAGAAGAAGACCACATGGAAGATGGGTGGATGAAATTCGAAAGTATGCGGGAGTGACATGGAGGAAACTGGCACAAGAGAGACCGTTGTGGAGGAAACTTGGGGAGACCTTTGTGCAGCAGTGGATTGATAATGTTTGACAATGATGATGATGATGATGATGATATATATTTATATATGTATCATCATCATCATCATTGTCAACCATTATCAATCCACTGCTGGACGAAGGTCTCCCCAAGTTTCCTCCACAACAGTCTGTCTTGTGCCAGTCTCCTCCATGTCACTCCTGCATACTTTTGAATTTCATCCACCCATCTCCCATGTGGTCTTCTTCTGGGTCTTTTCCTGTTCCTTGGAATCTAATCTAAAATTTCGGCTGTCCATCGATGGTCTGTCCTTCTGGCAGTATGTCCAGCCCATTGCCATTTCAGGGATTTAACTCTGATCATGATGTCTTCCACTCTTGTCATTTTTCGGATCCACAAATTCCTCTTCTTATCTCTCCTGGTTACACCAAGCATGCACCTCTCCATGCTGCTTTGAGCTGTCTGCAGCCTTTGTATGTCTCTTTTAGTTAAGGTCCACGTCGCTGCACCATACGTAAGCACTGGAAGGATGCATTGATCAAACACTTTTCTTTTAAGACATAATGGCATATTGCTCTTGAAAATTGTGCTGTTTCTTCTAAAAGCTCTCCAGGCAAGTTTTGTACGCCGATTAATTTCTTCAACAATGTAACCCTCACTTGATATCTGCTGTCCAAGATAAACGTACGTGTCTGTTATCTCCAGCTTTTCTCCATCAATCGATAAATCTTCATTTCGTGTAAAAGCATTGAACATCACTTTTGTCTTCTGAAAGTTCATTTTTAATCCCACTTCTTTACTCTTGTCAGCAAGTTCTTGGATCATACTCTGCAGCTCTGATGGGGTAGTTGCAAAATTGACTATGTCATCAGCAAAACGAAGGTGGGTTAGATAATCTCCATTAATCTTTATCCCTTTGTTCTCCCAGTTCAGTGATTGAAAGACATTTTCCAATGTGGCGTTAAAGAGCTTCGGAGATATGGTGTCACCTTGTCTCACTCCCTTTCCAATTTTTATGTGTGTTGTATTTTCAAACAGCCGAATCTTTGCACTTGCATTTTCATAGATGTTATTAATAATATTAATGTATGCATCTTCAATACCGCAGGATTTCAGAGCCATTGTAACTGCTGATGGTTTCACCGAATCAAAGGCTTTTTAATAATCTATAAAAGCCATGCACAATGGAAGTTCATATTCCCTCGCTCTTTCAATTAGTTCTCTCAGTACGTGGATATGATCTATTGTGCAGTGTTACCTTCAAACGGTGTGAAAGAACTTTAGTGAAGATTTTATAAACCACTGATAGGAGGCTGATAGGTCTGTAGTTCCTGAGATCCTCAATGTCACCTTTTTATGTAGCAGGATCGTTATAGCATAGTTCCAATCCTCGGGAATCTTCCCTTCATTAAGGCATCGAGTGAAAATTTGGGCGAGTACTGTTTCGATTTCTCCACTTGCTTCTTGTATGATGTCTACAGTAATTCCATCTTCTCCTGGAGCTTTTCCACACTTCATGTTCTTGATTGCATGTGCAACTTCTGCTGGGAGGACTGGAAGAACTCTGGTACTGGTACCTTCCATGATGTCTGGAGTACATGCATCATCCCTTTCATATAACTTGGAGTAGAAATCTTTCACTCTTGTCAAAATTTTGACTCTATTTCTTGTTACAGAACCATCTTCTTTTCTCAGTGCCATAATCTGTTTTCTTCCTTTACTGAGATGTCCTTTTGCTGTCTTTAGGCTTCGGTTGTTTTCAATTGCTTTCCTCACTAGTTCACAGTTGAATTTCCTTACGTCTTCAGTGATACTTTTTCGTACTGTCTTGCATAGCTCTATGTATTCCACATTGGAAGTCACATCTTCTTTAGTTGTCCCCATCTCTCTTCTTTTTTGCATCAACATTTTGGTTTTTCCTGATAATTTGTTCACATGCAACTTGTTCTTAGACCCAGCTAATTTTGTTGCTGTTTCCATAAGAGCTTTGGTTACTTTTTCGTTAACTTCAGAAATATCCACTTCTTCTGATGTTAGGCCTTCTAAAGCAGAGAATCTGTTCTTCAGTTCCAACTTGAAGGTATTATGGTGTTTTTTAAGGTTGGTTATGTCGATACATTTTGTTTGTCTTATGAGCTTGCCACATTCGAGTTTAGTGTTGAGGTGCATCTTACATCTCACCAATCTATGGTCACTACCTGTGTTGAACTTGTTTAGTACACTGCAGTCTTCTATGACGAATTTTTTGTTACACATAATAAAATCAATTTCACTTGTCGTCGCATTTGGATGTCTCCATGTCCATTTCCTGTGTGGCTTTTTCTTGAAAAAGGAGTTCAAGATGAAAAACCCTTCTGCCTCTGCAAACTCAACGAGAGTATTTTCCCGCTGGTTTCTGTTGCCGTGACCGAATTTACCTACTGAAGTTTCATTCTGTTGCCATTGCCCTATTTTTGCATTGAAATCTCCCATAATTATCTTGAAATGCTGCTTACCTTTATTATTTAGATGACGAATTTCCTCATAAAATTCTTCAATTTCTTCTTCAGGATGACTTGTGGTGGGTGCATAAGTTTGAATAATCTGAGCCTGGTATCTTCTCGAGAGTTGGATAAAGAGTCTTGCTGCTCTGTCAGAGGAACTTTCAACTTCTACAACTTTATCTTTCAGTTTCTTGTTCATTATGAATCCAACACCACTAGTTCTGCCAGTATCTGTCCCACGATAGTAGAAGAGATGTCCACTTTTCAGTTCAATGGGATCTTCTCCTTTTCTCCTTACCTCACTTAGCCCGACGATGTCCCACTTGATCCTTTGTAGTTCCTCTTCCAATTCAAGAAGCCTCGAATCAGAAGATAGGGAGCTTCCATTATACGTAGCCAAGGTCAGCATCAGATGGCAGCCTAGTCCGGTCCTCTGGGGATTCTTAGCACCCTCTGCCTTCATGTCGCACTGGCCGCTGTCTTGGCCAGGTACATTCCAGCTGCCGGAGACTGAGGGCCAAGATTTAAGTTGTGGAGTCATTTTGGAGTTGTTTGGCCATAACTCACCTCGCTGGCCAAGCGGGTTGGTGAGTGTGGGATAGCATTTCCTCTAATCCTGATGGTATAGTTATACCGCTATTGGCGGTCGTCAGAGCCCCTTTAGTGGGAACAGGATACACGAGAAGGCGGGGTTGACATTTGTCAAGGAGAGGCTGTGATGTTACGCATCACCTGACCTTACATCCCAATATATGTATATATATGTATATTTATATAAACCTAATAAACTAACTAGTCTTCACACTTTTCATCATTCTCTTTTCTAACCTTTACCAAGTCTGTCTACTCTTAATCACCTCACCCCGCTTTCAAAAATCTTAAACTGATTGTTCTGTGTCTGGCGCTCTTTGGCCAAACTTGGCCCTTGCGCCATTAAAATCAACTAACTAACTAACTAACTGACACTACCAAAAATGTTAAACTTATAAAATATGACAAGGTTAAAAACCAGAAAGCTGATAATGATTTGGTGATGGGAGCAAAAACTCGTGCATACATTAAAAATTGTTCTACTTTGAGCAAAGATGATATTGGATCATTTTACCATTATGTGAGAGAATTTTATGCTGCTGCATGTTGTTATATCATAAAAAAATTTCCCTTAGATAATGAGTTTTTATCACATGCTGTAGTTGCTGATATCAGCTTGCAAAAAGAAGTAACTTTTTCATCAATACAATTTTTATCATCCGTCTTTAATTTCTCCACTGATGAAATGGATAAGTTAGAAGTAGAATTTGCCAACTATCAAAATGAAACTTTTGATTTTGATAAATTAGATAGTAGAATGGACAAAGTGTGGCATGAAATTTCTATAATGAAAGACGATAATGGGAAGACAAAATACGAACATTTAAGTAAATTGATGAAAAATGTTTTAGGTGTTCCTAATAGTAATGCTGCAAGTGAGAGAGTTTTCTCTTTGGTGCGGAAAAATGCCACTAATTTCCGACCCAACTTGTCAACAGGAACATTAAGTGCGTTGATGGTTGAGAAGACCATGGACATTGCAAAATCTGAACTTTGCTATGAGAAAAAGTTTACAAAAGAAGAAGTGAACAGAGCTAAAAAAGCAACTAAATTAAGTCTTAAGGACAATTAATCACTTATGGATTTTTAAAATAAATATTTTTGTTGTACTGAAAATCTTACTGAGAGTTGAAGCAATTGTACTGAAAACTACTGAAAACTTCGGATTTTTGTACTGATGACCCTTCTCTCAGGTTGGCATCTCTGTATTTCTGCTTCTAAGAGTCTGATTTGAAAAATTCCTTCGTCGTTGGACAGCGTTTCCGCTGCAAAATGTTTCTCATATAAATTCAAATTTTTCTTAATGCACAAGTCTGCAACCAGAGGACGCCGCCCCGGTGACGCAGTGGTCTAAGCGATGACTTCTGATCATTCGTGCAAGATGGGTCCAGGTTCGAATTCCGGTGAGGCATAGATGTTGTGTTTGTCTTACGGAACTGGCTCTCTCTTTTCCCTGGTGTCAGTGGCCCTAAATTAGGGACAGGCAACTTCTCTTAGCCCAATGAGTTGCTGACGGTGGTCGTTAAACCTCCAATAAAATAAAATACAACAACCAGAGGACGTAAGTTCAGGATTCTGTTCGCAGCAATATTTGAAAAAGTTCAGGATTCTGTTTGCAGCCTGATTGAAAAACTTCTTTCTTCGATCAGATGCTGTTATTTTCCATACCGGTTCCATTGACTTTGAATAGCTTTGATAAATTTAATTTCCATCAGAACGGATTCAAAAGATGTGCTTATTACACTCGAAAATTCGGTTTCATCTTTTTTTGTTTTTCTTGCATTGAATATATTGCATTATAGATGTGGCATTTAGTATGTATATTATCATGGAGTCATACATAATTGTAAATTTTACTTGAAAATTTCCCGCAAAATTATCTTCAGGAAAACCTGGAAAACTCAGGGAATTTTTAAAGCCAATATGAGTGGCAACCCTGGTTAGAGTGTGGTCAGCAAATCTCCAAGTGTATGTGTAAGATCGAAACTTTCACAATGCAGTGGCACCATCTATTGGTCAAACTCCTAACACCTTTCTGAAGTAAGTTTTGAGTATATATTAATTATGACAATATGCATTGATTTATTTTATTCATAGTATTTATTCAATTTTTATTGTCTTTTTTTTTCTATTTTTCCATATTTATTCATGTTTTCCATAAGTCATAGATGCTAGCTGGATCTTGAATATTACATGCTTTTTCTTTATATTTTTCAATCAAAATGCTCTCTGAGAGTGTACGTTCTTTTTCATTATTATGGGTGGTTAGTAATTTAATATTTTTAAATTCTGGAAATTTATGATTTTTGACACAATATTGTATTAATGCAGTTTTTTTTCTTCTCTGTGGTTCCCATTTTTAATGTGCTGCAATAGTCGTTTTTTAGTACTGCCTATATACGATACATTAGGAGGTCTCAGAGCTGTTGAGATTTGATATACGCCCGTAAATTCTTAGTCTTGGGTGGCTTTTTTATTATTTATTAAATAAGTCTCCAATATTTGAATATGCAAGATCTAGTTAGCGTGGATGACTTATGGAAACAGTAATAGGTGGAGAAAAAATAAAAAGAAGGGACAGTAAAAATATGAATAAAATAAATCAACACATACTGGCATAATTAATATATACATACATGAGATTCTTCCATGGATTCTGTCATTATTTGGGTTGTACTCGAGATTGATGCAAAACTGAAGAGAAATTTTTTGAGGGTATTAGTTGGGGATGCCATTTTTTCGTCTGGGTATGGTTTTTGTTTCTCCAAAACTTACGGAAACGTGATTTAAATAGAGTAAGAATTTTTCCCATAATCGTAATTTTTTTTCTTGTGACGTTCTCCTGTCCAGTACTGTTGTTAGAAACAATTTTATTCCATAAATATTTTTATTTCAGCTTGAAAAATGGAGGAAAATTTTCCAAAAATGGAAGTTAGACAACACTAAAATTTCCCTGCAATCTCCAGGCACGAGATTCTTCCAAGAATTCGAGGAATTCTGCCCTTTCCTTTACCATTTCTGTGGTTCTTGAGATACTGATGCATGGCAGAACAGAAATTTTTGAGGAAACGTGGTGATGGTTAGAGTCATTTTCCGTCTGAAGATGGAATTCCAGCTTTCAAACCTTTGAAAACGTAAGTTAGACAGAGTGCAGATTTCTTCCGTAATCATAATTTTTTTCTCTCGCGGTGTTCTGACTGTCCAGTATTGGTGTTAATTATCATTTTATTCCATAAATATTTGTATTTCAGCATGAAAAAGGAGAAAAAATATTTGAAAATGGAAAAAAAAAAAAAGGTTAAGGGCAAATATTTTGCCCATAATCATATTTTTTTCCATGTTGTTCCCTCTATCCTGTTTTATTTTTGTTAAATGTCGGTAATTTTATATTTTGGTGTGCTCCAGTTTAATGTTTACATAAATAAACTTCAGTGAACAATTCTGTCTTTCTCATGTTGCATTATATTCATACTTTTTCACTGCATGTTCTGATTTTTCATCCTGTGAAAAAGTTCAGCTTTTTCTTTCGTCGTCAGTCTCATGTATGTATGTATGTACTAAAAGCTTACAAATCAGCTTTGCCTCAAAAATGTGTTACAAGTTTGACCAATAGATGGTGCCACTGTATTGTGAAAGTTTTGATCATTCTGCATACACTTGGAGATTTGCTGACCACACCCTAACACTTCTTCTGGAGGAAGTCACTACTCGTAATAAGCACACTTCTGGATGTACTGTCACTTGGAGAGGATTGCTGCCTGATGATAGAAGTTATGGATTTCAGAAAATACTCTCACAGCATGGAATTTACAGGTTTGAGTTCAACCGTTTCCTTTGTGAAAACAATTCCTTTTTAACTTAACTTTTTTAGCATGATATTAATTTGCTGTGATTTTATCCTAGAGTTCATTTTAATGTGTGTTAGGATTGCCATGTTGCATTTATATGCCGATTAAGAAGGATGTGAATATCAAATTCAGACTGAGGAAGCAGTTGGCTCGAATAGAACATAGTGAAAGTGTGCAACATAGGTGTGCTTTTGTACAACTACCTTGAAATATTGAACACCTAGCTGTTTCATTTTATGTGCATCCTCCTCCTTGGGCTGGACTTCCTTTGTTGTTGTGTGACCAGTAGATGTCAGCCTCACAGGAAGAATCTTTGCAGGTGTACTCATATCATTGGTGGTGATTGTATAAATTTATGGTGCAGCGTGGCCTATACCCATAACCTGCCTTTACTCCCTTAGTAACAGATTTTTCACTCCATGTCTTGCCGATGATTTCAAATTTGTTATACCAAAGATCCCAGGTTTTCCACTAAGGATGTCAGTGTATTTTTCTGGTTGAATTTGCGATTATTTCCTGTGAAAATTGGACATGGTTCGTACGCATCCTGGAAATTCTGGAAAAGTCCTCGAAATGTCCTAAAATTCTGTTACATGTCTTAGAATTTTATCCATTCCTGCCTTTTTGTCCCTAAATGACATTTTGTGGTTCAGGATTTTGTACTTATATAACTTTTGTCTGACAAATTTCCCTCCTCGCTCCCTGCAAAATGCAAGGGGCTGTTAGTTTTTTTGTCGGTTAGCAGTATTGAAGCTGCGTTATTAGTACATCTTTTGTAAAAAAAAAAAAAAAAAAGAGCATGCGTATGTTATCACTTTGTCCAGCCAGGGACACCATATCTCTGCAACTATTAATTCAATTTGTAAAATTATTTTTGTATTGGGAAGCTTGAAATGTGAGAATGATGATTCTTTTAATTCCGATTCTTTTTTTTTTTTTCAATGCGCAACTTTGCTGCTAGAGGGCATAAATGCAGATCCTATCAAATTCAAAATACAATTTATTTCATATATTTGCTTCTAAAGAAGTATCCGATTGAAAAAAATATTTTTTCTTTCGATGCTGTTTCTATCAAAGACTATTTTAGTTAGTCTCATTTTCAAGTAATGCATAGATTTTTTTCTAGGGGCGTAAACGCAAATCAACATTTTCCCGATATCTCCGCTTCTAAAAGTCAGATTCAAAAAATTCTCCCTGTGTTAGATATAACTCCTGATGGGAAATGTTATTACATATAATTTCTCATTTTTGGTAAAGAATGGTTTGGCCACCAGGTGGCATGCTTATTTCAACTTCTGATGTATTTGCAACAAAATCTGAGCTTCTGAAAACTAGATTGGAAAAATTCTTTCATGAACCAATACTGTTCACTTCATATAACTTTTTAACCGTACCTCCTGCTTAAAATAATGCATAGTTTTTCCACTGGGGGGTGTGGGGTGTGGGGGTGTGGGTGTAGATGCATATCTTATTTTTGTCGATATCTCTGTTTCTATTATATCTCCTGTGATTCTATCATATAGTTCACATACAATTACGTGACCACAAGGTTCTTCAGGAAGACGCTTTAACGTCTGTAAATTCTGTTTTACACGTTCTGTAAAGTGGATACAGTCTGTGGTGGTGCATTAACTTATTCAATTAAAATATAAAACGGTTAGAAGTCCTAAAGATGTTACTTACGGAATTGCGTGTTCAGTCCAGCGTCAGTAGTTATTGAGTTTCTTTGTCCAAAGTTGAATCTTGCTTCAATATGGTCAGTTGTTAGGGTTATTTCGAGAGCCATTTCGTTATAAGTTGTACCCTACTTCGGATATGTCCGGATGTTGTGGTTAGCTCCGTTTTGGCTATGTCGACATCATATTGAATGGGTAAAGGTTTCCAGATAGTAATTAAAAATTCTTGAGTTAAGAGTTACTATTTACATACAATTTGAAGTTCCACGTCGTATTTGGCCTTTAGGGCTATCTCGTCAATGCTGCACTCTCTTGGAAATGCTGAGGAAGTCTTCAAAGTTTGGTCAGGTTCATAAAAAATTTAAAAGCTTTAAAAGGTTCCAGTTAAAATCGTCACATACACCACCTCATACCGTCCACAGTCTCAATCACCGGACGCGCGTTTCACCTAGGCTCTACCTTGACGTTTTTAACGGAGACTTCACACCATCTGTCGAAGTCTGCTATCTGAAAGTCTCGTGTCCACAGTGCGCATGTTCCCCATTTAATCCATTGCCAATGCCATCTAGTGTCAGGTCACATCAACTTTATCTTCATCTACGTCACTCTCACCCTTCCTTTTTCTCTTCCTCTCTCTTCTCTCCCTATTCCATTTCTTCTCAGTTTGGATCAGGTTCCTCCAAGCGTATGAAAGGTCGTACGAACTGTTATTATTGCAGTTAAATGGTTTGGTCTTATTTATTATTACTGCTTCTGCTATTTGTATTGTTCTCATATTATTCTGCTGGTTTAATATTGTAATTCCTTCCCAATAGGGTATACATTGACTATCCAAACAGAAGTCAATGAGTGCTGTTTTATTCTCTCTTCTGCTCCAGTTCTTCATGTGTTCGGTCAATCTGATTTTAATATTTCTTTTTGTACTGCCTATATATTGTTTGACGATTTCATTTTGATTATTTATTGGTATAGAGTAGACACCCGCTTTTTGTAAGATTGGGGTCTTTCTGTGATAGTTACTAAGAGATTTCGTTATATCTCTCGTTTGTACACTAAAATCTAGGTCATATTTTTTACATGTTTTCTTCATAATAGTTGTGATCTCCGGTATATATGGTAATGATCGACAAATTTTTTTTTACCTGTTGAGTCTGTGTACTCCTTTGTTGTTTATTTCCAGGGTTGCATCTATTAATAAGGTTATTTATTTTCTTCACATCATAACCGAAGTTTATTGCTGTGTTCTTTATCCAATTCAATTCATTTTTTAGTAGTTGGGCGTTAGATGTATGAGTAAACGCTCTATTGATATATGATCAGAAAGCTGCAAATTTGTAAGATGCTGGATGGTGAGATTTCTCAGGAATGATATTAGTGATGCTGTCTGGTTTTCTATATACTTGGAAATCGATGTTATTTTGTTGATGAGATAGTAATATGTCTAAGTATAATAAGATTTCATCCTTTTCTCGCTCCACAGTGACTTTAATTGTTTCGTAATAGCTATTATATTCATCTATGTACAACTGTAGCTGGTTATCATCATGCTGCCATACCATAAGGATGTCATTCGCGTATCTGCAAAACATCGATGGTTGTGGTATATCTGTTTTCAGTCTCATAGATTTTTCGATGTTCTGCAAAATCACCTCTGCCAACAAACCCGAAATCGGCGATCCCATCGGTGCTCCCGATAATTGTCGATATATTTTGCCTTCATAACTGAAATAATTGTTTTTATCAATAAAAAGAAGTGCTCTTCTTATGTCTTCAATTTGCTGTGTTGGTATTTTATTTTCACACAACCTTTCAACAATGAGGTCAATTACATCCAGAGTAAGGGTATTCGGGAAGATAGATATCACATCAAGGCTGGTAAGTCTTATTTTCTTATTCCAATTGATTGCTTTATCCTGTATTAGTGTAATTACCTCTGTGGGACTGTTCACAGTATATTCATATTGTTTGTAGATAGGAGTTAAAAAGTTATATAGTGCTCGTTCAAGATTTATCGTAGGTGACTTATTTTTTGTAACAATTGGTCTAAGTGGATTTCCAGGTTTACGAGTCTTAATTTTACCATAGATATTCGGGGTTGTAGCAGCTCCCGTGGGAGGATATACTTTCTTTTTAATCGTCTCGGGAAGGAAACTGTGATTTTTGAAAGTCATCAATGTACGTTTTATTTTTTCTGTTGGGTCTTTGTCTATGATTTCGACGCCTAAGTCCTGTATAGGTTTTTGCATTTTTTCATAATATTCTATCCTGTCCATGATGATTAATTGATTAGTTTTGTCAGATGTTGTTATTACGATCGATGGATTATTTCGTAATTCCATAAGTGCTTGTCTTTCATATTTTATGAAATTAGGCTTCTCTATGTGTTTTTCTTTCATGATCTTGGTTGCTGCTCTATTTATTTTAAATCTCAGGGGTTCTTGAGCTTTCTTTGGAAGTACGTTGATAATCTCTTCGATCTTCGGAATAAATTGCTCTGTTTTCCCGAGGTTTTCACTAAATGCAAATTTACTACCTTTATTAAGTGTATTTATTTGCAATTGATTAAGTCCCAATTGTGATAGGTTTACATAGGTATGGTTGATATTATCCTGATGTTGTTGGTCCTGTTTCCTTGATATCAATATTGTCAGTTTCTTTAGATGTCTATATTGGTTAGCTTTCCTGTTTTTTCAAGCATATATGTATTCTATTCATTATATTATCAATTATGACATCTGTATATTTTTTCCTAATATTAGTATACAGGTTATATGACTGTCGAGATAGCTGGTAGATCCTCTGTCTCTTTGTTCTTATTTCTGCTCTCAGTCTTTTAGTTTCACTCATTTCGAGTATTCTTTGATCTCTAGTGTTTTTAAGGCTCTGGTCTTAATTCTTAAGTAATAGGGAATAACCCCATTGTCCCAGTTTTGTTTAAAAAAATCAAGATGGTCAACTTGGTCATTGAGTTTTACTCTTGTTTTCTTGTAGTTTCGAATATCATGATTCAGCATTTTCTCTTGAGTCCATGCAGCACCTTGGGCAACTATGCTTCCCGCTGGTGTTATTGCGTTAATTACATCTCCAGATCGTAATATCAATATATCTCATGTGATTCTATCATATAGTTCACGAGAGCATTTTTGGTGCAAAATGTTTGTCATATTATTTCAAATTTTTCTTCACACACAAGTGTGCTACTAGAGGGCGTAAGTTCATGTTTCCGTTTACAGCAATATCTGCCTGACTAAAATCCTGATTGAAAAAAAATTCTTTTTCGATCAGATACTGCTAATTATGAGAACTCCTTGTGTATATTTTCTTCCCCCAAAATGTGCAATTTTGTCACTATAGGGTGCAAATATTTAATCTATTTTTCTCAATGTCATCATCATTGTCAACCATTATCAATCCACTGCTGGATAAAATCCTCCCCAAATTTCTTCCACAATAGTCTGTCTTTAGTCTGACTAATCCATGTCACTCCGGAATGCTTTCAAATTTCATCCATCCATCTACCATGTGGTCTTCTGGGTCATTTTCTGTCCCTCGGAATCCAGTCTAAAATTTCGGTTGTCCATCGGTGATCTGTTCTTCTGGCAACATGACCAGCCCATTGCCATTTCAGTGATTTCACTCTGGTCATGTTGTCATCCTCTTTTGTCATTTTTCCTTATCCACAAGCTCCTGAAATCATCATAACACGCATAAGTTACATTGAAAATTATAGTGGGAAGTTTCAGTAGTGACTTCTACCTTCATCAGCCATGGAATGAGACATGTGATAAAAGCGTCAGTTGTTGCCAGATTTCAGAATCGCTTTCCAAGTAATAGGGATGTGTTTAGTATTGCAGGTGTTAGGGGTAAGGTAAATTTCAATGCTTTCCCGATACCTGAAGGCATGCCGATTGCTGAACGGGGCGATCCACTTAACATTTTGCCAATCGGGAATTGCAGACATATCGCTGATGGTTAAAATTGAAAGGGAGGTGGAAAGGCTGCCTTTCTTAAAATCAGCGATATGTTCCATCAATCGCCAGTTTTTGCTGAGGTAAGTACTACAAATATAGTGGGTAATGCCTGTGGAGGTATTCAAGCTGAAAGACTTCGTGCAACAGAATTAAATAGGCTGCAATAGAATACAGTCTTAGCACGATTTATTTTAAAAGATGAAAAACTACACTGACGGAAAAATAAAAATCCCAACACCACGAAAAAATAGTTGTAGAGGAATGAAATGGCGGCAATACATTTGTATAGGTAACATATTTAATCGATTAAGGTTTCAAGATCACAGCTTAATGTAAGCGCGAGAAGAGGCATTTTAAATGTGAAATGCTGGTACATTAATAACCGATGTAACCGCCAGAATGTTGAATGCAAGCACGCAAACGTTCATGCATTGTGTCGTACAGGTGCTGGATGTCAGTTTGTTAGATGGAGTTCCATGCCTGCTGCACTTGGTCGGTCAATACAGGGACGGTTAATGCTGGTTGGGGGTGACACTGAAGTTGTCGTCCAATGATGTCCCATACATGCTCGATTGATGAAAGATCTGGTGATCTAGCAGGCCACGGCAACATGTCGACACTCTGTAGAGCATGTTGGGTTACAACAGCGGTATGCGGGCGAGTGTTATCCTGTTGGAAAACACCCCCTGGAATGCTGTTCATGAATGGCAGCACAACAGGTTGAATCACCAGACTGACGTACAACTGTGCCATCAGGGTGCGTGGGATAACCACGAGAGTGCTCCTGCTGTCATAGGAAATTGCTCCCCAGACCATAACTCCAGGTGTAGGTCCAGTGTGTCTCGGCCGCAGACAGGTTGGTTGCAGGCGCTCACCTGGCCTCCTTCTAACCAACACACGGCCATTACTGGCGCCCAGGCAGAACCGGCTTTCATCAGAAAACACAACAGATCTCCACTCCCTCCTCTGATGAGCTCTAGCTTGACACCACTGACGTCACAAACGGCAGTGGTTTGGTGTAAGTGGAATGCACGCTACAGGGCGTCAGGCTCGGAGCTGTCCTTCAAGCAACCGATTTGTAACAGTTCGTTGTGTCACTGTGGTGGCAACTGCAGCTCGAATTGCTGCCGCAGACGCGGTACGACGCGCCACGGCCATACGCCTTACGCGGCGTTCTTCCCTCTCAGTAGTGCCATGTGGCCGGCCGGAACCCGGTCTTCTTGAGGCAGTACCTTCCCTTGACCACCGCTGCCAACAATCATGCACAGTGGCTACATTCCTGCCAAGTCGTTCTGCAATATTGCGGAAAGAAAATCCACCTTCTCGTAGCCCTATTACACGGCCTCGTTCGAACTCCGTGAGCTGTTGATAATGGCTTTTTTGTCTTCTTAAAGGCTTTCTTGACTAACATCAACACACTACGTCAAATCTCAACAATAACTAACTCTCACGAACGTTACAGCGCGTATTTACAGCAAACCTGCTTTGCATGTTCAGAGGGCGCTACTAGCGCCACACGTATGCGCCGAGCGTGAAATTTGCATAGACGTCCTCTTACAGATGTACTCTCCCCGCCTACCAACTGTCGTTTATCTAACACAACCCCTTCTTGGTGTTGGGATTTTTTTCCCCGTCAGTGTATATACAGGTTAAAACATACATTAGTACTTTCGAAGTGACACCCACTTCATCTTCAGATGTACTGATATAAACGCCAACTCGATATCATATACGAGTATATACACTTGTGCACCATGGGTACCTTACAACCTGGTCACGTGACATGACGTAGCTGTTGTGAACTTCGTATGCAAATCATGATGAGGATGATTTATGAGTATAAGATATGTCAGAATTAAAACATGTCATACTACTTGATACAACAACCTATCACGTAATACATGAATAAGTTGTTCCCAATCTCCAGATAACTCAACAGGGGTGCAATCATTGCAGCATTGGTCTCCAAAGGCTGTGATATATACACTCTCCAAGCATAGTAGTGAGTGGGTAGAGGTTGCCAGTAGTTTGGTATTTTCCCAATCTGGGTACATATCACCAGAAATAACATTCCTAGCTAGGGCTGTGCTGTGTAGGTTTGCCTTTAAACTATATTTATGCTCCTGTAATCGCAATCCCACTTGTCTTTTTGTAGATCCTACGTAGTTACTGATAGTTTCACCTGATCGTGGATCTAGCATAGGAATATTGTACACTCCCTCTTTTTGTAGCATGTCAGTTTTGCATCGATCTTTTCTAACGTACGTTGACATACATTTAGTACTAACACTAATTCTTAGATTATGTTTAAAACACAAGCGAGATAGTACATTACAGATGTACACAGGGATAATACATTACAGATGTTAAACATAATCTAATAATTGGTGTTAGTACTAAATGTATGTCAACGTACGTTAGAAAAGATCGATGCAAAACTGACATGCTGCAAAAATTAGGAGTGTAAAATATTCCTATGCTAGATCCACGATCAGGTGAAACCATCAGTAACTACGTAGGATTTACAAAAAGACAAGTGGTCTTGTGATTCATCATCATCATCATTGTCAACCATTATCAATCCACTGCTGGACGAAGGTCTCCCCAAGTTTCCTCCACAGCGGTCTGTCTTGTGCCAGTCTCCCCCATGCCAGCATACTTTCGAATTTCATCCACCCATCTTCCATGTGGTCTTCTTCTGGGTCTTTTCCTGTCCCTTGGAATCCAATCTAAAATTTCGGCTGTCCATCGATGGTCTGTCCTTCTGGCAGTATGTCCAGCCCATTGCCATTTCAGGGATTTAACTCTGATCATGATGTCTTCCACTCTTGTCATTTTTCGGATCCACGAGTTCCTCTTCTTATCTCTCCTGGTTACACCAAGCATGCACCTCTCCATGCTGCTTTGAGTTGTCTGCAGCCTTTGTATGTCTCTTTTAGTTAAGGTCCACGTCTCTGCACAATACGTAAGCACTGGAAGGATGCATTGATCAAACACTTTTCTTTTAAGACATAATGGCATATTGCTCTTGAAAATTATACTGTTTCTTCCAAAAGCTCTCCAGGCAAGTTTTGTATGCCAATTAATTTCTTCATCAATGTGACCCTCACTTGATATCTGCTGTCCAAGATAAACGTACGTGTCTGTTATCTCCAGCTTTTCTCCATCAATCGATAAATCTTCATTTCTTGTAAAAGCATTGAACATCACTTTTGTCTTCTGAAAGTTCATTTTTAATCCCACTTCTTTACTCTTGTCAGCAAGTTCCTGGATCATACTCTGCAGCTCTGATGGGATAGTTGCAAACCTGACTATGTCATCAGCAAAACGAAGGTGGGCTAGATAATCTCCATTAATCTTTATCCCTTTGTTTTCCCAGTTTAATGATTGAAAGACATTTTCCAATGTAGCATTAAAGAGCTTCGGAGATATGGTGTCACCTTGTCTCACTCCTTTTCCAATTTTTATGTGTTATTATATTTGCACTTTTAAGGTATTAACCTCTTGCAAAGTGCGCATAGTTTACGTGCAATTCATAAATGAAAAAAACATGAGGAATAACCACTCACCATAAAGATCATGGTAACCTCCAATGGACCACACACTTCCAACACGTCATTCATGAATGACGTGTTGGAAGTGTGTGGTCCATTGGGGGTTACCATGATCTTTATGGTGAGTGGTTATTCCTCATGGTTTTTTCATTTTTATGTGTGTATTATTTTCAAACAGCCGAATCTTTGCACTTGCATTTTCATAGATGTTATTAATAATATTAATGTATGCATCTTCAATACCGCAGGATTTCAAGGCCATTGTAACTGCTGATGGTTTCACCGAATCAAAGGCTTTTTCATAATCGATAAAAGCCATGCACAATGGAAGTTCATATTCCCTCGCTCTTTCAATTAGTTCTCTCAGTACGTGGATATGATCTATTGTGCTGTAGCCACTCCTGAATCCACCTTGTTCTCTTGGTTGAGCCATGTCCAGTGTCACCTTTAAGCGGTGTGAAAGAACTTTAGTGAAGATTTTATAAACCACTGATAGGAGGCTGATAGGTCTGTAGTTCCTGAGATCCTCAATGTTACCTTTTTTATGTAGCAAGATCATTGTAGCGTTGTTCCAATCCTCAGGAATCTTCCCTTCATTAAGGCATCGAGTGAAAATTTGGGCGAGTACTGTTTCGATTTCTCCACTTGCTTCTTGTATGATGTCTACAGTAATTCCATCTTCTCCTGGAGCTTTTCCCCGCTTCATGTTCTTGATTGCATGTGCAACTTCTGCTGGGAGGACTGGAAGAACTCTGGTACCTTTCATGATGTCTGGAGTACATGCATCATTCCTTTCATATAATTTGGAGTAGAAATCTTTTACTCTTGTCAAAATTTTGCCTCTATTTCTTGTTACAGAACCATCTTCTTTTCTGAATACCATAATCTGTTTTCTTCCCTTACTGAGATGTCCCTTTGCTATCTTTAGGCTTTGGTTGTTTTCAATTGCTTTCCTTACTAGTTCACAGTTGAATTTCCTTACGTCTTCAGTGATACTTTTTCGTACTGTCTTGCATAGCTCTATATATTCCACTTTGGAAGTCACATCTTCTTTAGTTGTCCTCATCTCTCTTCTTTTTTGCATCAACATTTTGGTTTTTCCTGATAATTTGTTCACATGCAACTTGTTCTTAGACCCAGCTAATTTTGTTGCTGTTTCCATAAGAGCTTTGGTTACTTTTCTGTTAACTTCAGAAATATCCACTTCTTCCGATGTTAGGCCTTGTAAAGCTGAGAATCTGTTCTTCAGTTCCAACTTGAAGGTATTATGGTGTTTTTTAAGGTTGGTTATGTCGATACATTTTGTTTGTCTTATGAGCTTGCCACGTTCGAGTTTAGTGTTGAGGTGCATCTTACATCTCACCAATCTATGGTCACTACCTGTGTTGAACTTGTTTAGCACACTGCAGTCTCCTATGACGAATTTTTTGTTACACATAATAAAATCAATTTCACTTATCGTCCCATTTGGATGTCTCCATGTCCATTTCCTGTGTGGCTTTTTCTTGAAAAAGGAGTTCAAGATGAAAAACCCTTCTGCCTCTGCAAATTCTATGAGAGTATTTCCACGCTGGTTTCTGTTGCCGTGGCCGAATTTACCTACTGAAGTTTCATTCTGTTGTCGTTGCCCTATTTTTGCATTGAAATCTCCCATAATTATCTTCAAGTGCTGCTTACCTTTATTATTTAGATGACGAATTTCCTCATAAAATTCTTCAATTTCTTCTTCAGGATGACTTGTGGTGGGTGCATAAGTTTGAATAATCTGAGCCTGGTATCTTCTCGAGAGTTGGATAACGAGTCGTGCAGCTCTGTCAGAGGAACTTTCAACTTCTACAACTTTATCCTTCAGTTTCTTGTTTATTATAAATCCAACACCTGTAGTTCTGCCAGTATCTGTCCCACGATAGTAGAAGAGATGTCCACTTTTCAGTTCAATGAGATCTTCTCCTTTTCTCCTTACCTCACTTAGCCCGACGATGTCCCACTTGATCCTTTGTAGTTCCTCTTCCAATTCAAGAAGCCTTGAATCAGAAGATAGGGAGCGTCCATTATACGTAGCCAAGGTCAGCATCAGATGGCAGCCTATTCCGGTTCTCCGGGGATTCTTACCTATGCTTGGAGAGTGTATATATCACAGCCTTTGGAGACCAATGCTGCAATGATTGCACCCCTGTTGAGTTATCTGGAGATTGGGAACAACTTATTCATGTATTACGTGACAGGTTGTTGTATCAAGTAGTATGACATGTTTTAATTCTGACATATCTCGTACTCATAAATCATCCTCATCATGATTTGTATACGAAGTTCACAACAGCCACGTCATGTCACGTGACCAGGTTATAAGGTACCCATGGTGCACAAGTGTATGTACTCGTATATGATATCGAGTTGGTGTTTGAGTGTCACTTCAAAAGTACTAATGTATGTTTTAACCTGTGTATAGTTTTTCATCTTTTAAAATAAATCGTGCTAAGACGGTATTCCATTGCAGCCTATTTAGCCTGTGGAAGTGTTGATAGGGATAGAGTAGAAACCTTGTAACTGGATATTTGTTTATCCGAATTGTTGAAACCTTATCCAGGACTCACAGTTGTGAAACCAAAAACTTGAAAACAAGTTTCAACACCTAGCCTCCACTCAAAAGAACACTCGAAGTTCGGCTCCCACGAAGGTTGCTGATACCAACTTTCCAAGGTATGTGAACCTGTCTTCTGTGCCTATGCCTGATGAAATTGATAAACTACTTGCCAATGGACCCAAATTTTCTCCTGTTGCTAATCCTAGCCTACCACATACTATTCCATTACTGGAAGGAGCGATCCAAAACATGGATCCCGCACATCAACCGATCATTCGTGCAAAATCGGCTATTGTAATTTCCGAGGTTCAAACCCCAAGGCTCAAATACTTCTCTTTTTTGAAGAAATTTAGAAATTTCACCCAGTGTAATAATCTTGCAGTTTGCAAAGCAGACAAAGCAGGATGTCTTGTCTTCATCCATAAGAATTCTTTGGACAACAATGGCTGATTTCCTGGAAAAAACCAATTGCATAAGACTCAAGGCTGACAACACTGGAAAATCTACATAAAGCTGTTTGTAAGCTTTCTAAAAAATCTTCTCTGAAATCTTTCTTAGGAGATCCCCCCCCCCCCCCAGCTTATTTTCGTACTCCCAGGTTGTTTTTACAGATCATGCAACATAAAGTTGGACATCCTATTAGGCCATTAATTGAAAACACCTTTTCTGCTGCAGTCAATCTTGAAAGGTAATTGGTCAAATGTTGCACCAGTCCTCAAGATTTCCTGTACACCTTTGACGTGGATTCATTATTTCCTTCTGTCCTTTCTTTGATGCCTACATGCTCATGGTCAAAAAACTAATGGAGCACCAAGAACTTCCTGGAGTGCTCGTCAAAGATCTACTGTTTTGATTCATTGGAAAAGGATTCCTGTTTTGTATACAATGGTATCTACTACCAACAAAAACAAGGTGTACCTATGGGCTCTCTCGTCTCTTTCCCCCTTACTTGCTGAAATTTATTTGCAGAATATTGAAACACTAATTGTTGCACTATCCCTCTTAAAACCCACCATTTGGTTACAGTATGTGGATGACATCTTCATTATTTGCCCACACCAGAAACACTCTCTGTTTGAACTTATGTCCTTCATACCTTCAAAATTCTTGCATATAAAATTTTCTTCTCAAGAACAGGTCGTCAACAATATGAGTTTTCCGGATGTTAATATCAACCCGGACTTCTCACTTGGCCTCTCTGTTTACAGGAAACCTTCTGCCACCCATAATATCATCCCTTACCATTCTTGCAGCTTTGAAAAATACAAATTGTCTGCTCTAAAGTCATGCCTTCACCGAGCCAACTTTATTTGCAACAGCCATTCTGCTCTTCAAAAAGAATATCATCAATATCGGCAAATTGCATGGCTTTCCACCCCTCTTAGTACATAGACTTATTAAGAGTTTTGAATCACAGAATAGATCTAGTTTACTGCCTGAACTTTCCACCACCCATCAGTTTGTTGGCACATTGCCCTTTAGCCTGTCCTTCACTCATAAAGTTTGCTCTATTTTCAAGTCTTTTGGCTACAGGATTGCAGTCAAACCACCTCCACATCTTCTCAAACTCATTCTTAAGGACAGAGATCTCAATAAACCCCTAGATTTACAAGGTGTATACTCTATCCCTATTAACACTTCCGCAGGTGTTACCCACTATATTGGTAGTACTTACCACAGCATAAACCAGCGATTGATAGAACACATCGCTGATGTTAAGAAAGGCAGCCCTTCCACCTCCCTTTCAATTTTAACCATCAACAATATGTCCACGATTCCCGATTGGCAAAATGTTAAGCGGATTGCTCGTTCATCTATCGACATGCCCTCAGGTACCGCGAAAGCATTGAAATCTACCTTACCCCTAACACCTGCAATACTGATCTACCTTTTAACATCCCTATTATTTGGAAAGCGATTTTGAAATCTGGCAACAACTGACGCTTTTACCACGTGTCTCATTCCATGGCTGATGAAGGTAGAAGTCACTACTGAAACTTCCCTCTATGATTTTCAATGTAACTTACGCGTGTTTGACGATTTCAAGAATTCTTCTAATGTTTTTTGTGTTACGTGTTTTCCTTTCTTCTCACTATGATCTACAAGTTTCTCTTATTTTTTTTGGTTACACCAAGCATGCATCTTTCCATGCTGCTGTGAGTTGTCTGCCATCTTTGTACGTCTTTTTTAGTTAAGGCTCATGTCTCTACTGCCTACGCAACCACTGGCAGGATGCATTGATTAAATACTTTCCTTTTTAGGACATAATGGCATACTGCTCTTAAAAATTGTACTGTTTCTTCCAAAAGCTCTCCATCCAAGTTTTATACGCCATTTAATTTCTTCATCAATGTGACCCTCACTTGATATCTGCTGCCCAAGATGTAGGCATCAGTTGTCTCAAGCTTTTCTCCATCAATCGATAAATCTTTGTTTCTTGTAAAATTATTGTACATCACCTTTGTCTTTTGAAAGTTCATTTTCAATCCGACTTTTACTCTTGTCAGCAAGTTCTTGGATTATACTCTGCAGCTCCGAAGGGGTAGTTGCAAAAATGACTAACGTCATCAGCAACACGAAGGTGAGTTAAATAATCTCCATTAATCTTTATCCCTTTGTTTTCCGAGTTCAATGATTAAAAGACATTTTGCAATGTCGCATTAAAGAGCTTGGGAGATATAGTGTCACCTTGTGTCACTTCCTTTCAAATCTTTATTTGAGCTGTATCTTCAAATATCCGAACCCTTTGCAACTGCATTTTTATAGATGTTATTAATAATGCTAATGTATGCATCTTCAATACCGCAAAATTTCAAAGCTATTGTGTAACTGCTGATGGTTTTACGGAATCAAAGTCCTTTTTGTAATCCATGCATAATGGGAGTTCATATTCTCTCAGTACATGGATATGATCTCAGGGTGGTGACAGACCTAGAAAATATGAAAAATCAGGAAAAGTCAGGGAATTTCGCGACAAATTGCACGAAATCAGGAATTTTTATTTCCAAAAATTTTGCTTTTAGTACTGTATGTACCAAGTAGTTAGCATATATGCGTGGTTCTTGATAATACGTGGTTCTGTATATATGCAGTGATAGAAAGGTTTGCGAGAACTGGGCCAATTTCATTATCTTGCGCGAAACTGCTACATATTACTAAAAAAATTAATATTTGTGCCCAACTGCGCCGAAATGGCAATCCACAGCAAGAACTGCTGAGCAAAACAAATGTTTTCATGGGAAAAAAATGCCGTTTTTAACGGCTAATCTAATGACGCTTTTTTTAAGGTCTACGCATAATTTGATTAAACTTATAACAACACTTAATCAACATGTACCGTACGCTTAATTTGTTGTTTTTTCGGCATAAGTGATGAATAGGTTTCGCAATGTAGGTAAAGCTTATGGAGGAGGAGTTTTGTTGTAATCACGTGGTATGTAGGAGAAACAATGTTGTACGTTATTAAATCCTGATGAAGATTGTTTACAGATGTTTTGTTGGTCTTTCGGAGTGTTGTGCAATTGAGATTTCTTATATGTCGTTCCCTGCTCTTTGGGATGGCGCAGTTATTTCGTTCCGGGCGAGGTGCGCGATTACGTAAATAAAGCCAGTTGTTAGCTATTTCGTTGACGCGGAGAACGACTAAAAATGGCTCTCCTGCTGCAGGATACAATGGTTCTGTTTCTAAAGGATTCATGGGTATTCAGAGATGCCAACTTTTATAGATTTTCCATAGTTTGTATGGATTTTTACTCCATCTTACGGTTTTACGGAAGTCCCAAAAAATCTATGGAAAGCCCATGCAAGATCCCTGCATGCAATTTTGTGTTTTTCACCGTCTTTTGGTCGAAAAAATTCCCTTTACAGATAGTCCCTATACACCTTCGATCGATGTTCTGACTTCCACTGCCATTGGAGGTGGAGTTTTGTCACGTGATTCCCCGTACAGCCATTTCAAAGTGCCGTGCGCAAAAACCGAGAGAGAGTTCAGCCAACACTCCCTACAACATTTACACATAACAAGTCACTTTAGCAAAAATTTGCACGTCTAGGCGCAAATTTTGGGCGTAGTCCCGCCTTTGGTTCAACTCAGCGCCTTTTGTGAACTCTTTACGTTGATTACACGTGGCTTTGTGGTTGTGAAAATTTCGGTGCAAACATTTTAACCCTTTCCAGTCTACTGTCAGGTGATACCCGACATTATGGAAACGGCGAGCAGTGCGCGCTGCACGCCGATGACGGCTCTGTATCGCGCATGTCGGCGCTCGCGAGACATTTCTTTATCACTGAACAGAGAAAAAGAAATGTCGTTGGCGTGCCGGGTGTCACCCGCCATGCCAATGACGCCTCTATAGCTCGCATGTCGGCGCTCACGAGGGATTTCATTTTCGTAGAATAGTGTCGGGTGTTATACACCACGCTTATGATGCCTCTATAGCTCGCATGTTGGCACTTGTGAGGATTTTCTTTTTTGCCGAATATCTCGCCTGTCGGATGTCACAGTCCATGCCAATGACTCCTCTAACTCGTTTATCGGGTGTCATCTGCCACGCCCATGACGTCTCTATAGCTTCTGTGTCGGAGCTTGCGAGACATTTCTTTTTCACGGAACATCGCGTGTGCCGGGTGTCACCCTCCATATCGATTACTCCTCTATATCTCGCATGTCGACGCCCGCGAGACATTTCTTTTTCGCCGAATAGGTCGGGTGTCATCCGCCATGCCGATGATGCCTCTATATCTCGTACGTTGGGGTTTGCGAGCCAAAGCTCAGCTTTCACTGCTACGTTGTGGCCTCTACCGCAGGGAAAAAAAAAAACAAAAAAAATAAAAACGAGTGCTGGGTGAGTTTGGGTGAAAAGTTATTTGAGTGGAAAGGGTTAATTTAGATTAAAATGAAATGAAACGTAGCAGTGAAACAGCTATGAAAACAAAAAGAATGAAGCCAGATAAATTTTATTGTCAAGTGAATTGTGATATATAGTACAGAATGGCCTTTTAATGAAGTATATAAAGTTTTGCCGAATCACGTTTTGTAAGCCACATGGCTGCGATTTTAGCCTAGCCCATGGCCGCAGCGATGATTGTAGGCATCATGCGGAGAGCAGGAAGCACAAAATTCATGTCAAGAGACTAAATGGAGATGTGAGTAAAATTAATGTACCGTATATACTCGCGTATAAGTCGAAACCCCCCCCCCCCCCCCCAACTTTCAGAGGAAAGAATCGTAAGAAATCGGAAACTCGCATATAAGTCGATCCCCCTACTTTCAGAGGAAAAAATCGTAAGAAATCAGAAACTCTCGTATAAGTCGATCCTGGAATGAGAAAAAAAAATTTTCAATGAATTTATTCAAAAACATTTGAAAACGAAAAAAATTATATATATATAATACTAAATTTAATTTGCATACCCAAAAACTTCATCGGAACCCTTCAAAATCCGATTCAGAGTCAGACTCGCCAAACAGTTCAAAAAAGTCTTTCTCCGTCATCGGCGCGTCATCAGAAACACCAGTATTCCCATCTATGCCTGTGTCATCAGAATCACTGTCATCATCACTCATAAAACTCTCATCATCCTCTGTGCCATCAAGTTTGTTACTAATGCAACATTTCTTGAATGATTTCACGACCATTTCCGCAGGTATCGCATCCCAAGCATCCTTGACCCATCAAAACGATATCCGGCTTCTTTAGATTTCAGCCCTTGGTTTCAGTTGGCAAATCGGAACTTATCCAATCTGCCCAATACCTCCGCACATTGTCCTTGAAGGGCTTATTAAGGCAGACATCTAGTGGTTGAATAACAGATGTCAACCCACCTGCGATGACAGCAAGAGTTGTTTTTGAATTTCCTGCAGTTTTTTTCACTTCTGCACAACGGTGTGCAACAAACATATCCCACACCAAAAGAGAAGGTTTCCTCAAAAATGCACCTGGCCTTTTGTTCCACACATTCTTTAAACAGTCAATTGTTCCGGATTCGTTCATCCATCCTTTTTCATGGGCACGAACGAGCACACCAGACGGAAAGACAACGCTTTTTGGCAGAGTTTTGCGTTTGAAAATAATTACCGGAGGTAGCTTACTGCCGTCGGCCAAACAGGAAAGAACAACCATGAAACTGGATTTTTCGTGGCCAGTCGTTTTGATCAAGATATTTTTTTCGCCCTTTTGGTTCACCGTCTTATTTCCAGGAAGGTCGAAACACATGGCGGTTTCACCCATGTTCCCTATTTGGGAAAGTTCAAAAGCAGTCTCTTTTCTCTTTTGAATTACGTACTTTTGAAATTCCATTATCTTTGCTTAGAGGTCACGAGGTAACTTTTGTGCAATTTTGGTGCGCTGGCGTAGACACAACCCATAGCGGTTCATGAACCTTGTGCACCAACCTGGTGAGGCACGAAAAGTGTTATTTGCGGCTGCAAACTTTTCATCTTTTGCGAGCTTCATTGCTCGCAAACGTATACCAGTTCGCGTTACAATGTAACCATTTTGTCTGCAGCCCACAATCCAATCATTCAAGACACTTTCCAGCTCTGAGAAAGATGTTGTTCCACGGCGCAGCGCCTTTTGCGATTTTGGTATTTTCACCAAGTCCGGTTTTTTTTTACGCCAATCTCGAATCAGTTTTTCGTTAATGCCAAATTGACGTGACACAGCACAGTTGTTAGTATTTTATGCAAAAGAAACCACTTTCAACTTGAATCCTGCGTTATAGGACATCCGTTTCTTTACACAATCCGTGTCACCCATAATAGGAGAAGCGAGACACGTGCGATTAAGAACAAGTAACACCTAACACTGGCTGTCGCATGGCTCCGTTACCAAATAAAACGCTTCGCGGGATATTCTTTGCCGTTACGTTGAAGATCAGTGCAATCAACTGGTAGTCGGAAGGGCGGAGCTTTCTATGCGTGGCTGTGACTGCGCTGTGGATACGCAAAGCCAGGAGAGAGACTTCTCAAAGCGCGGAGAAATTCTTAGGTTTGCGATTTCGTAATTCTACCACATCAGCATTTTTTCTTTCTTTCTTTCTTTCTTTTTTCTTTCTTTTGGAGGGTTGCAATTTCGTAATTAATAACGCATCGGCATTGGGGGGTGGGGGGGGGGGGGGGATGGATTGCCTTTTGCCACACGGGAAGAACTTTTGGACTTACGATTTTTTTAGACCCCGCGTATAAGTCGACCCCATTACTTTGAAGCTCTCATTTTGTCCCAAATTTCTCGACTTCATCATCATCATCATCATCATTGTCAACCATTATCAATCCACTGCTGGACGAAGGTCTCCCCAAGTTTCCTCCACAACGGTCTGTCTTGTGCCAGTCTCCTCCATGTCACCCCTGCATACTTTCGAATTTCATCCACCCATCTCCCATGTGGTCTTCTTCTGGGTCTTTTCCTGTCCCTTGGAATCCAATCTAAAATTTCTGCTGTCCATCGATGATCTGTCCTTCTGGCAGTATGTCCAGCCCATTGCCATTTCAGGGATTTAACTCTGATCATGATGTCTTCCACTCTTGTCATTTTTCGGATCCACGAGTTCCTCTTCCTATCTCTCCTGGTTACACCAAGCATGCACCTCTCCATGCAACTTTGAGTTGTCTGCAGCCTTTGTATGTCTCTTTTAGTTAAGGTCCACGTCTCTGCACCATACGTAAGCACTGGAAGGATGCATTGATCAAACACTTTTCTTTTAAGACATAATGGCATATTGCTCTTGAAAATTATGCTGTTTCTTCCAAAAGCTCTCCAGGCAAGTTTTGTACGCCGATTAATTTCTTCATCAATGTGACCCTCACTTGATATCTGCTGTCCAAGATAAACGTACGTGTCCGTTATCTCCAGCTTTTCTCCATCAATCGATAAATCTTCATTTCTTGTAAAAGCATTGAACATCACTTTTGTCTTCTGAAAGTTCATTTTTAATCCCACTTCTTTACTCTTGTCAGCAAGTTCCTGGATCATACTCTGCAGCTCTGATGGGCTAGTTGCAAAAATGACTACGTCATCAGCAAAACGAAGGTGGGTTAGATAATCTCCATTAATCTTTATCCCCTTGTTTTCCCAGCTCAGCGACTGAAAAACACCCTCCAATGTGGCATTAAAGAGCTTCGGAGATATGGTGTCACCTTGTCTCACTCCCTTTCCAATTTTTACGTGTGTTGTATTTTCAAACAGCCTAATCTTTGCACATGCATTTTCATAGATGTTATTAATAATATTAATGTATGCATCTTCAATACCGCAGGTTTTCAGAGCCATTGTAACTGCTGATGGTTTCACCGAATCAAAGGCTTTTTCATAATCGATAAAAGCCATGCACAATGGAAGTTCATATTCCCTCGCTCTTTCAATTAGTTCTCTCAGCACGTGGATATGATCTATTGTGCTGTAGCCACTCCTGAATCCAGCTTGTTCTCTCGGTTGAGCCATGTCCAGTGTTACCTTCAAGCGGTGTGAAAGAACTTTAGTGAAGACTTTATAAACTACTGATAGGAGGCTGATAGGTCTGTAGTTTCCGAGATCCTCAATGTCACCTTTCTTATGTAGCAGGATCATTGTAGCGGTGTTCCAATCCTCAGGAATCTTTCCTTCATTAAGGCATCGAGTGAAAATTTGGGCGAGTACTGTTTCGATTTCTCCACTTGCTTCTTGTATGATGTCTACAGTAATTCCATCTTCTCCTGGAGCTTTTCCTCGCTTCATGTTCTTGATTGCATGTGCAACTTCTGCTGGAAGGACTGGAGGAACTCTGGTACTGGTATCTTTCATGATGTCTGGAGTGCATATATCATCCCTTTCATATAATTTGGAGTAGAAATCTTTCACTCTTGTCAAAATTTCGCCTCTATTTCTTGTTACAGAACCATCTTCTTTTCTCAGTGCCATAATCTGTTTTCTTCCCTTACTGAGATGTCCCTTTGCTATCTTTAGGCTTTGGTTGTTTTCAATTGCTTTCCTCACTAGTTCACAGTTGAATTTCCTTACGTCTTCAGTGATACTTTTTCTTACTGTCTTGCATAGCTCTATATATTCCACTTTGGAAGTCACATCTTCTTTAGTTGTCCTCATCTCTCTTCTTTTTTGCATCAACATTTTGGTTTTTCCTGATAATTTGTTCACATGCAACTTGTTCTTAGACCCAGCTAATTTTGTTGCTGTTTCCATAATAGCTTTGGTTACTTTTCTGTTAACTTCAGAGATGTCCACTTCTTCCGATGTTAGGCCTTCTAAAGCAGAGAACCTGTTCTTCAGTTCCAACTTGAAGGTATTATGGTGTTTTTTAAGGTTGGTTATGTCAATAGATTTTGTTTGTCTTATGAGCTTGCCACGTTCGAGTTTAGTGTTGAGGTGCATCTTACATCTCACCAATCTATGGTCACTACCTGTGTTGAACTTGTTTAGCACACTGCAGTCTTCTATGACGAATTTTTTGTTACACATAATAAAATCAATTTCACTTGTCGTCCCATTTGGATGTCTCCATGTCCATTTCCTGTGTGGCTTTTTCTTGAAGAAGGAGTTCAAGATGAAAAACCCTTCTGCCTCTGCAAACTCAACGAGAGTATTTCCACGCTGGTTTCTGTTGCCATGACCGAATTTACCTACTGAAGTTTCATTCTGTTGCCGTTGCCCTATTTTTGCATTGAAATCTCCCATAATTATTTTCAAGTGCTGCTTACCTTTATTATTTAGATGACAAATTTCCTCATAAAATTCTTCAATTTCTTCTTCAGGATGACTTGTGGTGGGTGCATAAGTTTGAATAATCTGAGCCTGGTATCTTTTCGAGAGTTGGATAACAAGTCGTGCAGCTCTGTCAGAGGAACTTTCAACTTCTACAACTTTATCCTTCAGTTTCTTGTTTATTATAAATCCAACACCACTAGTTCTGCCAGTATCTGTCCCACGATAGTAGAAGAGATGTCCACTTTTCAGTTCGATGAGATCTTCTCCTTTTCTCCTTACCTCACTTAGCCCCACGATGTCCCACTTGATCCTTTGTAGTTCCTCTTCCAATTCAAGAAGCCTTGAATCAGAAGATAAGGAGCGTCCATTGTAAGTAGCCAAGGTCAGCATCAGATGGCAGCCTAGTCCGGTCCTCCGGGGATTCTTAGCACCCTCTGCCTTCATGTCGCACTGGCCGCTGCCTTGGCCAGGTACATTCCAGCTGCCGGAGACTGAGGGCCAAGATTTAAGTTGTGGAATCATTTTGGAGGGGGGTTTGGCCATAACTCACCACGCTGGCCAAGCGGGTTGGTGAGTGTGGGATAGAATTTCCTCTAATCCCGATGGTATAGTTATACCGCTATGGGCGGTCGTCAGAGCCCCTTTAGTGGGAACAGGATGCACCACGAGAAGGCGGGGTTGACATTTGTCAAGGAGAGGCTGTGATGTTACGCATCACCTGACCTTACATCCCTTCTCGACTTATACGCGAGTATATATGGTAATAAAAAAACTTCTGATAGCTTATAAAGAATCCTGGAAAAAACATCAAAAGCGGATTAGTGCTGGAAAAATGAAGCAAAATAAATGAAAAAGTGAAGAAGAAATTGAATTTTCACTAGGTGATTTGAAACGGGAAGAAGATAAACTTTTGCAGCAGTCCAATTCCTCTCAGAAAATGTTAAACAATGCTGAGATGAACATTGAATGTGGCATAAAAAAAAAAGAGACATGACTGCAATAGAAAGTGAACAGGTACTATTAAAAGAAGCGAAACAAAACGTTGCTATCTTGAAAAATTAGAAAAAAATAGAAGTGAGCAATTAAATATTGAGAAAAGCAGCAAAAAATAAAACATTTTTTTTGTAAAATAAATGATTAATAATAGAATCCTGCTATAGTTACAAATTTTTTGATCTATTTGAAAACTAAAATCTTTACATATGTGTATGTGTATTTCAATGCAAGATGTTTTAAATTTGAGTAGGGTGCATCTAGTTCCAAAACATTTTTTTGCTCAAGAGTTTGTTCTATCTGCTAATGTTTTACCTGCTCTAAAAATGTTTTCTTACACCAAAAATGTATTTTATCTGCTCCAACAATGTATTTCACCTGCTCCAAAAATGTATTTCACCTGCTCCAAAAACGCATTTTGCTGCTCCAAAAATATATTTCACCTTCTTCAAAAATGATTTTACAACTTTCTATCACTGTATATACCATAACTGTGTACTTGGTACATACAGTACTAAAAGCAAAATTTTTGTTCTATGTCAATCTGGTGATGTATATATCGTTAGCCGAGTTATTTTGATACTACGCCCACCCACGAAACCCCGTCATGAACATCGTATAAATTCAAGAGTGTTTTTTTCAGGCAAAATGCATTACTTTTTGAGAAATTTTAAAAAGGTGAGAATCTTACTGGGGATGCAGATTGATCATTTGTATTTTTGGGTACTATGTAAAACTAACGATCTTATGAATATCTAAGGATAAAAAGTAAACCGCTAAATTACAGCGATCAAAAAATCATAAATACGGCAGAAATTAAACGACTTCGGAATGAAATTAGGAAGGAAAGACAGAGCATATACTACCTTACTAACAAATCGTACCATCTGTACTTCATATTGCAGAAAGAACATAATGATAAAGACATTGATATATTAATGTGCAAAATACATATATATATCAAGAAAAATGAGGTATCTAGTCAGAAAAAGCATTTTAAGAAATTAGAGGAGTTGACTAGGTAGTGATGTCAACTCCTCTAATTTCTTGAAATGTAGTAATGTAGTAGTTAGGAATAGTCCCTTGGGATTGGAAGGCTGCTATCATTATTCCCTTGTGTAAGTGAAAAGGTTATCAGACTGACTGCAAGAACTATCATGGTATTAGCCTACTGAGTGTGCCAGGGAAAACGTTTGGTAAGGTCGTTATTGAAAAAGTATGGGGTCTTACATTAGAGAAAGTGTGAGATAATCAGAGTGGTTTTATGCCTGGTAAAGGCTGCACTAACCAAATTTTTGCATTACGCATGATGATTGAAAAGTATCTGGCTGTTGGTAAGAAAATTTTTGCTGCCTTCATAGATTTAGAGAAAGCTTACGACCAAGTAAATAGGACTCTTTTGTGGAAGGCGTTGAATGAATATGGGGTTACTGGAAATCTACTTAACAGTGTAAAAGCCATGTATGCTGACAGTAGAGCTTGTGCACGAGTGAATGGGTTTTATCAAAATGGTTCTCTATTGGTGCAGGAGTCAGAGAAGGTTGTGTAATGTCACCATGGCTGTTTAATATATTTATGGATGTGTGCATGCGTGATGCCAAAATAAATAATACTGGTTTAATATATTTATGGATGTGTACATGCGAGATGCCAAAATAGATAATACTGGTTTATGTCTTGGTGACATCCATGTGTGCAGATTGCTGATAACACTGTCCTGTTGGTAGAGAGCAAAAGTGAGTTGCAGAGTATGTTGTCTTGGATGTTCATGCAAACTGAGTATAAATAAGGGAAAAACCGAAGTTATGGTTTTTGAGAGAGGAACTGGTAGTACTGAATGTAATATATGTCTAAATGGCACAGTGATTGACCAGATGAGAACAAATTGGATAGTGAAATTAGTAGGCGAGTGAATTCTTCATTGAAAGTCATGGCTGTTTTGGAAGGTTTTTGCAAGAATGATGGGTTCTCAAGAAAGTCCCGCATGGCTGTGTATGAAAGTGTAATTGTCCCTGTTCTGATGTATGGCAGTGAAACCTGGGTGCTACAGAAGAAACATAGCAGTTGTTTGTGTGCTGGAGAAATATGTTACTTAAGTGTGTGTGTGTGGGGGGGGGGGGAAGACATATTCTGATTGTGTGAGGAATGAAGATGTGTTGCAGTTGTTTAATGTAAAGCAAAATGTTGTTAGCAAGGTGGAGACTAATATGCTTCAGTGGTTTGGCCATGTTGAAAGAATGAATGATGAGATGCTTACTAAGAAAATCTTTTTAGCCCAAGTGGCAGAAAGGAAAGGTAGAGGAAGGCCAAGGAAGTTATAAGAGGATCAGATTCAGGAGTGTCTGCATGAGAAAAAGATTATGAGTATAAACTATAAAAGATCTTGTGTATGGCGTGTGATGGATGTGAGTGAAGCCTGAGTTGTATGTCAAGACCGTTGTAAATGGAGAAGTTTGATACAGCAACAGTAAGTAAAAATTATCTGGTAATTTGTATTTCTTTGTGGAGCTAATTTCTGAATATCAGAGAAGAGCTTAGTGATATGTATATACTAGGTAGAAATACCATACTCAACGGTAACAAAATGAAAGAAAGACAACATACATTTATATTCCCACTACTGAGTTGACACCTCTGCAAATTTCGGCATTAAATAGAGGAGCTAAATATGCCTACAAACAAAACCTTGGGAGAACAGAGGATTGCATTCCTAAACTTGAAGAAATTATAATCAAAAGTAACTTATGGGATTTTACTAGGAAATTTTTTTCTTTAATAGCAAATTTTCGGAGAAAACTCTTCTCCTTCTTCAGGCTGTCTTGTTGTTGTCACTTTTTCCTTGTCACTATCACGGTTACGGTTTACCTTGACGGTTACGGTTAACCTTGACGGTTACGGTTAACCTTGACGGTTTAGGTTATTTTTCAACAAATCCTGCCAGATGTTAGGCAGGGAAAATCCTTTGCAGTCCTTGATGATGGAATTTTGATTTTTCTCAATCTCTATTCCTTCTTTCAGTTTTCTTTTTTGGAAATTGCTTTGGAAACTGATTACTTTAAGGGAATTCCAATCCATGCTGTGCCCAGTTTCTCTAACATGTCTATCTAATCCAGGCTTGTTGGAACAATTTTTTATAGCTGCTTTATGCTCAGCTATACGAGTTTCTAGTCTGCGACCTGTTTCACCTATGTAAGATAGTCCACAACTACAATTTACTTCATAAACTACTCCTTGCATTTTTAAAATATCTTCTTCTCTTTGAACTATTTTAGGGAAAATTTTTTTAACTTTGTTCTCTAAACTTGGAGCTAGCCTAATATTGTATTTCTTACTAATTCTCTTTAAAGACTCAAATAAACCTTTGTGATAAGCAATTTTTCTAGTGAATTTTACTTGTTGCTTTTGTGGGTTCTTCGTACCATTAAAATTCAGAAGCTTCTCAATTTCTTCTTTAGGATAGTTATTCTCTGCAAGTATGACTTTAAGCTCTTCTTTTTGGGCTTCTTTTTTATCTGCTGTAGAAACTATTTTATTAATTTTATCTAAAAACTGACTTGCTACATTCTTCTTAATAGAAACTGGGTGATACGAATTGAAATCCAGTAGTCTTTTAGTATTCATTGGTTTTTTATACCAACTAGTGAGGAATTTTTCATCTTCATAATAGATAGTAATATCTAAGAAGTTTATTCTTCTTTCTTTTTGAAGTTCAATAGTGAACTTAAGGGAATCATCTAATTCATTGAATGAGTCTAGAATTCTTTCTGGAATAATTTCTGAGCTATCTATTATAAATAAGATGTCATCCATGTATCTGCTATATAAGCAGAAGTATGTGGGTTGTACTAGTATCTTTTCTTCTAGTTTTCCCACATAATAGTTAGCTAAGAGTGGGGAGAGTGGGGAGCCCATTGCTAGCCCCGATTTTTGAATGAAAAAAGTTTTCCCAAATTGAAAGTAGTTGTTCTGCAAAGAGAAAGTAAGCATTTCAAAAATTCCAACTAATATGTTTTTTTCCTTGTTGTTAGCTCAACATGAGCTTTATTCAAAGAATTGAAGAAATTGTTAAACATCTTCCACGAAAAGTACAAGAATCCGCAAGATTTAAGATCAACAGAACTGTTACCAAACATCTATTATCTAATAAGAATATTACACCTGATATATTGACCTATGAAAGGAAAGAATTGTTGGAACTTCGTGATAACCCTGCTATATCTGTAATACAAGCAGATAAAACAAATCAAACCATTATTATGGACAAAATAATTTATAACCAAGAGATGCTAGAAGCAATTGATAAATTAGACACTAAAGTGGTGAAACGATACCCAATGCAATATATTATTCAAAAATTAGCCGAATTCAAAAGTTACAGCTATTTACCAGCAGAAGTTAAAAAACAAGCATACCTTCCAACTGATGCTTGAATTCCTGGAATCTTTGGTAAAATGAAGACCCATAATGATGATATGCCAATCAGACCTGTTGTTGCAAAAAATGTTGCACCTACAGTAAACTTTGAAAGAGCATTATTTAAATACCTCCAGCCATTTTATCAGAATCATAGATACTCCATTAATAATGCCCAAGATGTCTTGCAATTGATCAAACAATGTTGTGGTTCTTCTAATTTCATTATGGCTAGTTTTAATGTGATCTCACTGTATCCCTCTACACAAACAAAAACAGCAATTCAGTTAATAGAGAAAAATTAAAAAGTTTCAACATTCCAGACCTAGAAGTTGAAGATGCCATTAAGGCATTATACTTTTTTGATTAGAACAACTATTTCAGATTCCAGAATACCATATATAAGCAATAGTTAGGTGCACCCATGGGTTCACCACTCTCCAGCATTCTATCTGAAGCAATACTTCAGGATATCGAAGAAAGAGTAATTATAAATATTTAACGGGAATTATCGAAGTTAAATTTATTAAGGTACATTATTCACAAATTTTCGATCTATACACTAGATCCTCTTCAAGAGTTCTTGCTTCTTACTTCTTCCACAGGTCTCTCTTCCACAGATCATCTTCAGGAGTTTTTGTGTCTTACTACTTCCACAGGTCTGTGCAGAGTTTGCCGAAAAATAATTTGAAGGAGTATTTTTACTCCTTTGGAAAAATTTAGGGAGTAATTCTTAAAAGTGAGGAGTATTTTAGAAAAATTAACAGGTAAAATAAAAAAAAAAGTTGCAAAAACACCGGGAAATTATTAAAAAAAAAAAAAAAAACCTGTTTTTTTTTCATATTAAAAAATATTTCACTACTACTGAATGCATTCGGACGTTTTGCTTTTTTTTTTTAGTTAAAAAAAATATATATAGTACATAATGTAAACACTACAAGCGCATGGAAAGTAATCCCTGGAAATTCTTTGTACCATTTTGGTAAAGAACAAGAATGAATTTCCAACTTTGACGTCTATGTAACACAACACATTCTTCATTTTCTAATGAAGTGTTCATGTCTGTTGGCTGCTTTCGTATTTCCACCGCTAGTTTTTTGCAGATTCCATTGTTTCCTTCCTCTGTGTTTTTTCTTTTCTAGACCATTAGACTGAGTCTAGCTGAAAATAACAAAAAAGACATTAAAGTACGCTGTTTCGACACATCGTTCGATCCTACAGTGTCTGATAAAGCTGTTTCAATCTCTACAAATCACAACCACGTACCACCGTCATGACGAAGTAAAAATCATGACTCCATGACCACAAGGCGCTCCGGAATTGCGATTGCGAAAGCGTACTTCACTCATCTGATCGAGCATGAGCTGTAGCAGCAATGACAGGAGTTTTGCGATGCAATTGCGCCCCTGATGAGCCGATGACGTCAAGGTAAGAAACGATGTCTCCCTGACGTCACGCCCTGACTGGCTGGCGGGTCAGGCCACCAAAGCTCCGGTCGCGCCAAGAAATCCACGGCCAGGTATGGATAGTCTACAACGTGAGATCTGGCCTGAGGTAACAAAGGATACCGCTGATTATATGCTTGAAATACAAAATTCGGTTAAAAAGTTGAAAATAAAAACAAATTCAGCTTAAAATTCTCGATTCGTATTTTTACGCTTTGGCAAAATTTCAATGCGTAAACACACTTTTCGATGCATCCTAGATACGTAATTACGCATTTTGGCGAACTCTGGGTCTGTGGAAGTAGTAAGACACAAGAACTCCTAAAGATGATCTAGTGTATAGATAAAAAATTTGAGAGGTAATGTACCTTAATAAATTTATCCTCGATAATTCCCGTTAAATATTTATAACACTAAAAGTAATAAGAAGTCATGAAGTTATTAATTATTAGATAGAGTAATGTCAAACAGTGATGCATTAATACCTACTATCTTTTGTAGGTATATTGATGACATATTATTTTGGCAACATGACATCCTAAAACTAAAAGAATTTGGCAAAATATATAACAACATATACCCAGAAATGAACATAACTTTTGAATTAGAAAAAAACAGAAAGTTACCATACTTGGATATCCTTTTTCATAGAGATGATACAAGGGGAGTGCAGTACGAAGTATATAGAAAGCCAACTTATACACCAAATATAATACCCACTAATTCGAACCATCCAATAAGTTATAAACTCTCAGCTTTCCGAGCATAACTAAAGCGCGCTTGTACGCATAGCTTTAATACACTGGCGTGTAAAAATTAAGGACGAGGCAGAAGTGCTACAGATTAACTCAAATCATACCGTAAGATCCCCAAGATGTAAGAATATGGGACAAGTGAGCAAAACCGTCCAAACAAGGAATCCAAAGGATACAAAGGCACTTTATTGAAAAGGTAGCTTTGAGCACAACTGGACAGAAGACAGAAATGTCCATGTGACAGGCGGCTGCCAAGAAAAATCCAGTCTTTAGAAGGGGATATGATCACCCCTGACTGCGTTGCAGGATTTACAACGTCTGTCCATGCTGAGGACGAGGTTGTCAAGGAGCTGTTGAGGCATCGCGGCCCATTCCTCTTGTAGCGCCAATAGCAGCTGCGGAATCGTTGCTAGCGGCTGGTGACGTGCTGCTAAGCGTCTCCCGAGAAGATCCCACACGTGTTCGATTTGATTTAGGTCTGGGGACCTTGCGGGCCAATCCATGCGTTGAATATCTTAACTCTCCGACAGCTCTGCGACACCCACTGTACGATGAGGTGTAGTGTTGTCGTCCATGAAGAGGAACTCAGGACCCACAGCACCTCTAAACAGACACACATCAGGCAGGAGAACCTCGGTACAATAGCGGACACCAGTGACTGAACCTCCTTGGAAGATATGGAGGTCAGTACGGCTACCAAGCATGATACCGCCCCAAACGAGAACTCCGCCACCTCCAAACCGGTCCCTTTCGCTGATGTTGGAGGTGTGATTGCGTGTTCCGTGCTCACCGCTCGTCAGACTAAATCAGCTCTCATCCGTAAAGAGAACTCGACCCCATTGCTGATGTGTCCAGTTCTTGTGTTCCTGACACCACAGAAACCGCTGTCTCCGGTGAGCAGGCGTTAATGGCACACACTGTACTGGTCGTCAAGCAAATAGACCACCTTTGTGCAGCCTCCTGGCCATGGTAAAACGCGATAACGGACGTCCAGTTATCTGTTGCATGTGCCTTGCGATTTCTCCCGCTGTCTGCCGTCTGTCTCTTCTCGCCTGTAGGACAATATACCGGTCGTCCGCTGCCAGGGTTGCTCGTGGACAACCACTTCTAAACTCTCTGACAGCTGTTCCTGTCGTTTGAAATGCTCTCCAAGCTCATAAAACGATGCTGTGAGCGATCCCGAACTCCTCGGCCACACTAGTCACACTTCGACCTTCTTCCAACTTCCCAATGATGCGACCTCGGGTAAAGTCATCCAGATGTCATTTACTGGATTGCCTGTTGGCCATATCACACGGTGGCAGCAACTCGACGTCGTTCAAACCGGTGTACACCGTGCAATAGCTTTCACCGAATTGCTGAGCATACACCGCCCGTGTGCTTTATACCCCTCCGACCCCCCATCATGCTGCATATATGCGCATGTCCTACCGTACCGGACCCTAGTCTATCTCCTGAGTGGTCTTTTGGTCCGTTCTGCCTGCTGGTTCCGCTGTTATGCTAATTTTTCGTCTTCGTCCTTCATTTTTGCACACCAGTGTACAACATTTCAGAAGAAGGAACTACAATGGATTATGGATTTAGCAATTGAATATGGGTAAAGAAAAACTGCAATTGAACGTATTATTAAGCAATTCAGTATAACAAACAATAATTTGATAACCCTTCAACATAATGAAAAAACTACATTCTGTGCATCATTCCCTTATATACCGCAAATTACTGAAGTATTGCAGGGCATTTGTAGAAGATATAATATGGATATTGCAGTCAAGGTACAGGACATACGACGCTTCTTCTTAATACAAGTGAAAAAGTATCAATGAAAAAAGCAGAAGTTTATAAAATTCCTATTCAAGATGACAACCTTAATGGACCTGTATGTACTACATTGGCAGTACCAAATGTAACATTGAAACTAGACTATACGAACCTATTAAAAACTGGAATAGAAACAAAATAAAACAGCATTAGTAGACTATTGCATTAAAAATCATGCTTTATCCATATGGACCGACATTGAATGTATCAGGCAACAGAAAAAATGGATAGAGATATTGACTGCAGAATCGGTTTATATTAAGAAAATATGAGAGCACAATTGTAATAATAACAATCCTGTGATCGTATCCTATGCCTGGAAGAACCTTATTATTAATGAGAAAGAAAAAACGAAAAAGAAAACTAAGTAAACATCTAGAAGATACGTACGTACCTATACTTACCACTAGGGGGAACATCAGCACAATGGACTGTGATTGATGATGTAGTGGGCCGGGTGAGTTGGCATCAAAATGAGACTTGCAGACTGCTTGCAGTCAATTCATGCCTTCCATTGAAGATACCGTGCGAAATTGCAAGTGAAACGCGCCATGTGACATGTTGGTTCCTGTGATGTTGAATGATTCTATGATTCTTAAGGTTCTTTTAGCGTTCGTTCATTTATTCAACTTCTTTATTTTATTTTCGTTTTCAGTGTACATACCATCCTATGGTTTAAAGTATCGTTGTCTTTTAGTCAATTTCCATTGCCGTTTTTTATCGAAAATTCTTTATTATATTGATGCACAGCTATTTCACCTTGAACAAAATAGCATAATTTCACATTGTTAAATAATGGATATAGTTTGGTGAATCGTTGAAACTCAGTCAAAAGATTGACGGAAATCAAAATGCAATAGCCATTGTTCAAACAGCGATTAGGCTTAACTGCATGAAAACCTTAGGCCTAACAGAGACAAGATGTGCTTTGATGAAGAATTTCGACAGCATTGTGCGAATATTATTTCTATGGAATACTGACTATTATGTTACATTTGAGCACCATTTAAATTAAGGTATGTACTGCAAACCCTTTGTTAATATTTATTTAGTTATCATCATTCATCATCATTGTCAACCATTATCAATCCACTGCTGGACGAAGGTCTCCCCAAGTTTCTTCCACTACGGACTGTCTTGTGCCAGTCTCCTCTATTTTACTCGCGCATACTTTTGAATTTCATCCACCCATCTCACATGTGGTCTTCTTTTGGGTCTTTTCCTGTCCCTTGGAATCCAGTCTAAAATTTCAGCTGTCCATCGATGGTCTGTCCTTGTGGTAATATGTCCAGCCCATTGCCATTTCAGGGATTTTACACTGATCATGATGTCTTCCACTCTTGTCATTTTTCGGATCCACGAGTTCCTCTTCTTATCTCTCCTGGTTACACCAAGCATGCACCTCTCCATGCTGCTTTGAGTTGTCTGCAGCCTTTGTATGTCTCTTTTAGTTAAGGTCCACGTCTCTGCACAATACGTAAGCACTGGAAGGATGCATTGATCAAACACTTTTCTTTTAAGACATAATGGCATATTGCTCTTGAAAATTATACTGTTTCTTCCAAAAGTTCTCCAGGCAAGTTTTGTATGCCAATTAATTTCTTCATCAATGTGACCCTCACTTGATATCTGCTGTCCAAGATAAACGTACGTGTCTGTTATCTCCAGCTTTTCTCCATCAATCGATAAATCTTCATTTCTTGTAAAAGCATTGAACATCACTTTTGTCTTCTGAAAGTTCACTTTTAATCCCACTTCTTTACTCTTGTCAGCAAGTTCCTGGATCATACTCTGCAGCTCTGATGGGATAGTTGCAAACCTGACTATGTCATCAGCAAAACGAAGGTGGGCTAGATAATCTCCATTAATCTTTATCCCTTTGTTTTCCCAGTTTAATGATTGAAAGACATTTTCCAATGTAGCATTAAAGAGTTTGGGAGATATAGTGTCACATTATCCCCCTCCCTTTCCAAGTTTTATGGGTGCTGTATTCTCAAATAGCCGAATCTTTGCACTTGCATTTTCATAGATGTTATTAATAATATTAATGTATGCGTCTTCAATACCGCAGGATTTCAAAGCCATTGTAACTGCTGATGGTTTCACCGAATCAAGGCTCTTTCATAATCAATAAAAGCCATGCACAATGGAAGTTCATATTCCCTGCTTTCAATTAGTTCTCTCAGTACGTGGATAAGATCTATATTGCTGTAGCTACACCTGAATCCAGCTTGTTCTCTCGGTTGAGCCATGTCCAGTGTTACCTTCAAGCGGTGTGAAAGAACTTTAGTGAAGATTTTATAAACTACTGATAAGAGGCTGATAGGTCTGTAGTTCCCGAGATCCTTAATGTCACCTTTTTTATGTAGAAGTCACCTTTTGTATGTAGTTATACCATGGAATTTATTCAATTTCTTATAAACTATATGGAACGTGTTGAACTGAATACCATGATATATATTACCATAATGATATTTCATTATTTTTATTTCCGTCGTCTTAGCTCACCAGCAATAAAACAGCAGCCTAATATATTTACAAGCTTATGCATTACTAAGCATTATAAAACTGTAGTTTTATCTTCAAAGTAGCCGTGATTTCTTTGACTCAGGCTGCAACGTGCTGTTGTTCAATCAATCCGCAGTTCCACACATTCGCTCCTAATATCAGCATGATGTTTATGGAATGGTGTCATGTTGTTACATAAATATATGACATTTAGATTGAATAATTTATGTGTGCACGATGAGCAAGAAAAATATATTTAGTATTGTGTTTGAAAAAAGGAAGTAAATTTGTGAATCCTATTGTTTTTAATTCATTGTTTATATGTATTGCTTTTTCTTTTATTGTTTATGAAATGTGATAGTATAAATCATTAACTATGTGTGCTTTGTAAGTACCTTTTACATCGGATCAATGGCTGTGGTGTGCGTCATTTCTCTTTGTTTGGGTACAATAGTTCTTCGTTAGCAGGGAGCGCTATGTACATATGCTTCGCACTTTCTCCCGTTCAGCTTTAGGAGTGACCTTGAGTGGAACAGCGATTATGCAAGACCAGTCACATTATCAGCAAATTCTGCGCTCTTTGTCTTTCTTCAATTTAGTAGTAAACAACCTTGGTAGTTAGTAACCTCATGTTCCTGTAACAGCAGCAGCTGCTTGTTGACTTTTCTTCTACCAGAAAAGTGTTTTTTCCACCACCAGCAGAATTCCATGTTGTGAAGCTGATAGAAGGGAGTAAATGGTAAGTTATTTGTGTTCTTTTCTTTTTTTGTTTGTTATGTATTTGTTGAAGTTCCATTTGCAGATTTAAGAGCGCTGATTAGTGTATTTAATTAATGTAAATTTTAACGTCTTTAATATTATGTAAAACTGAGGCTGCTTGTGTTAAGCGCAGTCCCATAGCTCTGTTCTTATCACTGTGTCCAAAAGAATATTAAGCAAAGTCTTAAGTCTTTTACAAGTCTTGAAAAGAAGTATCGGTAATTGTCTTGAATAGCAGACGGAACTTCATTTACACATTTCTTAGTCTTAATCTTGTTTAATTTTACTCGTAATCTGTAAAACAGCTATTAAGGAGTGACGTTCAATCATCATTTTCGTTGTTGATATTTTAATTTTTATTTTATGTCGATTTTAATACGATGTAAAATACAATGAAAAAACAGGCCGATATGTTTATTTTTGTAGATTGTTTTTTGACATGGTGTTATCAAATTCACCAATGAACGCGGGTGGCAGTTGTTATCCATTTTGGTGTAACTATCAGAAGTCGCAAGATTATTACATAGTTTGGGAAAATGTGCCGATTAGGACCTCCGCAAATCTCACCATGTAACTTGAGCTAAACTTATTGTAATGGCTGATTCATCCTGAAATGAGTTAAGGGGCCCAAAACTGTGAAAAAATGCAACTGTATGGCAGTTTTGTGACCTGGTAAAAAATAAACATTTCTTAAAATAATGAGAGTAACAAGAAACTTACCTTTACTAGAAGGTCTGTTCTCATTTGAAACAGATACATTTCTTTGCACGTTTTTTCCCTATTTTGAGTTCTACAGTTGGTTTGGGTTTCTGGTGCGGTGGTTTTATGTTGTCTTCAGCTTGTTCTTTATTCGACACAATGAGTAATTCTTTCAGCTTGTTCTTTATTTGACTGAATGAGTAATTCTTTAATCCGTACTGCGGCAATGATACTTTGTCTAAGAAACCTCTATTTTACTTAAAAACCTATTATTTCGCTGACGTTTACATAATCCTAACCGGTAGTTTAATTGACTTATAAAACTTACTATTCAGTAAACCTAATTGCATGAACATTCACTAACTAATAAACTAACTTCTTATTTACAAACAACAAAAACATCTAACAAAAAAAAATTAAAACTAAAATACCATTATTTGCACTAACTCATCTAATTGCCCACTATTTACACAAAACTCATCTCACTCTCTCATTCACGCACCACACCTCTGCCGTTTACAACGTAGATTGCCTCTAGCAGCTTTCTACCCAGCCAGTGTTGTCTTCAAGAAGGCTAGGTGGTATCAGACCTGCTATCACAGTGCGAGTGAGTGAGAGAAGCGATTATCAGTGTCAGCCCATCACCTACGTCATATTGAAAACTTTACCACTGTGGCTCCATCTGTTAGGAACTGTAGTTAATACTTTATCTTCTTCTGCAGTATTTTTTTTGTTCTATTTTCATTAGTTCTTTCCATGAAACAGTAATTGTTCCTACTCTGATGCATGACAGTGAAACCTGGGTACTGCAGAAGAAACATAGGAGTCATTTCTGTGCTGGAGAAATGTGTTATTTACATGGGGTTTGTGGCAAGACACGATCTGATTGTGTGAGGAATGAAGATGTATTGCAGTTGTGTGATGTAAAAAGCAAAATGTTGTTAGCAAGGTGGAGACCAATATGCTTCGGTGGTTTGGCCATGTTGAAAACATGAGTGATGAAATGCTTACTAAGAAAATATTTTCAGCCCAAGTGGCAGGAAGGAAAGGCAGAGGAAGGCCAAGGAAGACATGGGTGGATCAGATTCAGGAGTGTCTGCATGAGAAAAAGATTATGAGTATGAAGTATAAAAGATCTTGTGTACGGCGTGCAATGGATATCAGTGAAGCATGAGTTGTATGTCAAGATCGCTGTAAATGGCGAAGTTTGATACGACAACAATAAGTAAAAATATCTGGAAGTTTGTATTTCTTTTTGGAGCTAACCTCTGAATCTCAGAGAACAGCTTAGTGATATGTATGTATGTATGATTTTGTTATTTTGATGTCTTCAGATTTCGGGTATCTTTAATTATCTAAGCAATACTGTATCAGTGCTGTTTTTGCTTCTTTTTTTTTTGCCAATTTTTTATGTGTTGTTGCAGGCAATGTTTTAATTGGTTTTTGGTACTCCCTATTTACGATATTGGTGGGATGCCTGTTATAGGTATTTCATAAACGCCTGCTTTTTCCAAGATACTACTTTTTCCTGTATTATTAATCATCACATCTTTGATTGTCAGTACTTTGTTTCCCATCTGAATTCCATATTTATGGCATAACTAATTTATCTCTGTTGATACTCCTGGAAGGTAAGGTAAAGCACCTGCATATTGTAATTCGTTTTTTCTTTTAGAGTTTGAGGTATCATGTATCTTCACTTGTACTTCATATATCCATTTATTTATTTTTTGTGGTGGATCATCATCATCATCGTCAACCATTATCAATCCACTGCTGGACGAAGGTCTCCCCAAGTTTCCTCCACAACAGTCTGTCTTGTGCCAGTCTCCTCCATGTCACCCCTGCATACTTTCGAATTTCATCCACCCATCTCCCATGTGGTCTACTTCTGGGTCTTTTCCTGTCCCTTGGAATCCAATTTAAAATTTTGGCTGTCCATCAATGATCTGTCCTTCTGGCAGTATGTCCAGTCCATTGCCATTTCAGGGATTTAACTCTGGTCATGATGTCTTCCACTCTTGTCATTTTTCGGATCCACGAGTTCCTCTTCTTATCTCTCCTGGTTACAACAAGCAAGCACCTCTCCATGCTGTTTTGAGTTGTCTGCAGCCTTTGTATGTCTTTTTTAGTTAAGGTCCACGTCTCTGCACCATACGTAAGCACTGGAAGGATGCATTGATCAAACACTTTTCTTTTAAGACATAAAGGCATATTGCTCTTGAAAATTATGCCGTTTCTTCCAAAAGCTCTCCAGGCAAGTTTTGTACGCCAATTAATTTCTTCATCAATGTGACCCTCACTTGATATCTGCTGTCCAAGATAAACGTACGTGTCTGTTATCTCCAGCTTTTCTCCATCAATCGATAAATCTTCATTTCTTGTAAAAGCATTGAACATCACTTTTGTCTTCTGAAAGTTCACTTTTAATCCCACTTCTTTACTCTTGTCAGCAAGTTCCTGGATCATACTCTACAGCTCTGATGGGGTAGTTGCAAAAATGACTACGTCATCAGCAAAACAAAGGTGGGTTAGATAATCTCCATTAATCTTTATCCCCTTGTTTTTCCAGCTCAGCGACTGAAAGACACCCTCCAATGTGGCATTAAACAGCTTCGGAGATATGGTGTCACCTTTTCTCACTCCCTTTCCAATTTTTATGTGTGTTGTATTTTCAAACAGCCGAATCTTTGCACTTGCATTTTCATAGATGTTATTAATAATATTAATGTATGCATCTTCAATACCGCAGGATTTCAGGGCCATTGTAACTGCTGATGGTTTCACCGAATCAAAGGCTTTTTCATAATCGATAAAAGCCATGCACAATGGAAGTTCATATTCCCTCGCTCTTTCAATTAGTTCTCTCAGTACGTGGATATGATCTATTGTGCTGTAGCCACTCCTGAATCCAGCTTGTTCTCTCGGTTGAGCCATGTCAAGTGTTACCTTCAAGCGGTGTGAAAGAACTTTGGTGAAGATTTTATAAACTACTGATAGGAGGCTGATAGGTCTGTAGTTTCAGAGATCCTCAATGTCACCTTTCTTATGTAGCAGGATCATTGTAGCTGTGTTCCAATCCTCAGGAATCTTTCCTTCATTAAGGCATCGAATGCAAATTTAGGCGAGTACTGTTTCGATTTCTCCACTTGCTTCTTGTATGATGTCTACAGTAATTCCATCTTCTCCTGGAGCTGTTCCCCACTTCATGTTCTTGATTGCATGTGCAACTTCTGCTGGGAGGACTGGAAGAACTCTGGTACTAGTACCTTTCATGATGTCTGGAGTACATGTATCATCCCTTTCATATAATTTGGAGTAGAAATATTTCACTCTTGTCAAAATTTCGCCTCTATTTCTTGTTACAGAACCATCTTCTTTTCTCAGTGCCATAATCTGTTTTCTTCCCTTACTGAGATGTCCCTTTGCTATCTTTAGGCTTTGGTTGTTTTCAATTGCTTTCCTCACTAGTTCACAGTTTAATTTTCCTTACATCTTCAGCGATCCTTTTTCGTACTGTCTTGCATAGCTCTATATATTCCACTTTGGAAGTCACATCTTCTTTAGTTGTCCTCATCTCTCTTCTTTTTTGCATCAACATTTTGGTTTTTTCTGATAATTTGTTCACATGCAACTTGTTCTTAGACCCAGCTAATTTTGTTGCTGTTTCCATAAGAGCTTTGGTTACTTTTCTGTTAACTTCAGAAATATTCACTTCTTCTGATGTTAGGCCATCTAAAGCAGAGAATCTGTTCTATAGTTCCAACTTGAAGGTATTATGGTGTTTTTTAATATTGGTTATGTCAATACATTTTGTTTGTCTTATGAGCTTGCCACGTTCAAGTTTAGTGTTGAGGTGCATCTTACATCTCACCAATCTATGGTCACCTGTGTTGAACTTGTTTAGCACACTGCAGTCTTCTATGACAAATTTTTTGTTACACATAATAAAATCAATTTCACTTGTCGTCCCATTTGGATGTCTCCATGTCCATTTCCTGTGTGGCTTTTTCTTGAAGGAGTTCAAGATGAAAAACCCTTCTGCCTCTGCAAACTCAACGAGAGTATTTCCACGCTGGTTTCTGTTGCCATGACCGAATTTTCCTACTGAAGTTTCATTCTGTTGCCGTTGCCCTATTTTTGCATTGAAATCTCCCATAATTATCTTCAAGTGCTGCTTACCTTTATTATTTAGATGATGAATTTCCTCATAAAATTCTTCAATTTCTTCTTCAGGATGACTTGTGGTGGGTGCATAAGTTTGAATAATCTGAGCCTGGTATCTTTTCGAGAGTTGGATAACGAGTCGTGCAGCTCTGTCAGAGGAACTTTCAACTTCTACAACTTTATCCTTCAGTTTCTTGTTTATTATAAATCCAACATCACTAGTTCTGCCAGTATCTGTCCCACGATAGTAGAAGAGATGTCCACTTTTCAGTTCAATGGGATCTTCTCCTTTTCTCCTTACCTCACTTAGCCCGACGATGTCCCACTTGATCCTTTGTAGTTCCTCTTCCAATTCAAGAAGCCTCGAATCAGAAGATAGGGAGCGTCCATTATACGTAGCCAAGGTCAGCATCAGATGGCAGCCTAGTCCGGTCCTCTGGGGATTCTTAGCACCCTCTGCCTTCATGTCGCACTGGCCGCTGCCTTGGCCAGGTACATTCCAGCTGCCGGAGACTGAGGGCCAAGATTTAAGTTGTGGAATCATTTTGGAGGGGTTTGGCCATAACTCACCACGCTGGCCAAGCGGGTTGGTGAGTGTGGGATAGCATTTCCTCTAATCCCGATGGTATAGTTATACCGCTATTGGCGGTCGTCAGAGCCCCTTTAGTGGGAACAGGATGCACCACGAGAAGGAGGGGTTGACAGTTGTCAAGGAGAGGCTGTGATGTTACGCATCACCTGAGCTTACATCCCTGTAGTGGATATCCCTAATTAAATGAAATTTCTTTAATGTAGTTGATTTCATCATTCAGGAATTCTTCTTTAGAGGAGTGTGTAATTGCTCTTTTAATTAATGTTTTAACGCTATTGCATTTTTGTGTATAAGGGTGTGTTGAGGAATATTTTATCAGAACAGGAACATATGTTTGTTTTCTATATACTTTATATTGCAGATTGTCATTTTGTTTGATAACATTAACATCCAAGTAAGGCAAGGTATTCTCTTCTTCATGTTCAATTGTTAATTGTATTGATGGATAAATATTGCTAAGTTGTTGTGTTAATGCTTCCATCTCATCTGTATCCATTCTGGTCAAGATGAAGATGTCATCTACATATCTACAGTAGATCAGAGGGGGATCTTGAATTCTGCTAATTATTTGTTCTTCTATGTTACTCATGATTACTTCAGCAAACAGATTTGATAGGAAGGAGCCCACTGGGCCAACATAATTTTGTTTGTATATTTTCTCATTATATTATATATATCATCATCATCCTCATTGTCAACCATTATCAATCCACTGCTGGACGAAGGTCTCCCCAAGTTTCCTCCAGAACGGTCTGTCTTGTGCCAGTCTCCTCCATGTCACTCCCGCATACTTTCGAATTTCATCCACCCATCTTCCATGTGGTCTTCTTCTGGGTCTTTTCCTGTCCCTTGGAATCCAATCTAAAATTTCGGATGTCCATCGATGGTCTGTTCTTCTGGCAGTATGTCCAGCCCATTGCCATTTCAGGGATTTAACTCTGATCATGATGTCTTCCACTCTTGTCATTTTTCGGATCCACGTGTTCCTCTTCTTATCTCTCCTGGTTACACCAAGCATGCACCTCTCCATGCTGTTTTGAGTTGTCTGCAGGCTTTGTATGTCTCTTTTAGCTAAGGTCCACGTCTCTGCACCATACTTAAGCACTGGAAGGATGCATTGATCAAACACTTTTCTTTTAAGACATAATGGCATATTGCTCTTGAAAATTATGCTGTTTCTTCCAAAAGCTCTCCAGGCAAGTTTTGTACGCCGATTAATTTCTTCACCAATGTGACCCTCACTTGATATCTGCTGTCCAAGATAAACGTACGTGTCTGTTATCTCCAGCTTTTCTCCATCAATCGATAAATCTTCATTTCTTGTAAAAGCATTGAACATCACTTTTGTCTTCTGAAAGTTCATTTTTAATCCCACTTCTTTACTCTTGTCAGCAAGTTCCTGGATCATACTCTGTAGCTCTGATGGGGTAGTTGCAAAAATGATTATGTCATCAGCAAAACAAAGGTGGGTTAGATAATGTCCATTAATCTTTATCCCTTTGTTTTCCCAGTTCAGTGATTGAAAGACATTTTCCAATGTGGCATTAAAGAGCTTCGGAGATATGGTGTCACCTTGTCTCACTCCTTTTCCAATTTTTATGTGTGTTGTATTTTCAAACAGCCGAATCTTTGCACTTGCATTTTCATAGATGTTATTAATAATATTAATGTATGCATCTTCAATACCACAGGATTTCAGAGCCATTGCAACTGCTGATGGTTTCACCGAATCAAAGGCTTTTTCATAATCGATAAAAGCCATGCACAATGGAAGTTCATATTCCCTCGCTCTTTCAATTAGTTCTCTCAGCACGTGGATATGATCTATTGTGCTGTAGCCACTCCTGAATCCAGCTTGTTCTCTCGGTTGAGCCATGTCCAGTGTCACCTTCAAGCGGTGTGAAAGAACTTTAGTGAAGATTTTATAAACCACTGATAGGAGGCTGATAGGTCTGTAGTTCCTGAGATCCTCAATGTCACCTTTTTATGTAGCAAGATCATTGTAGCGTTGTTCCAATCCTCAGGAATTTTCCCTTCATTAAGGCATCGAGTGAAAATTTGGGCGAGTACTGTTTCGATTTCTCCACTTGCTTCTTGTATGATGTCTACAGTAATTCCATCTTCTCCTGGAGCTTTCCCCCGCTTCATGTTCTTAATTGCATGTGCAACTTCTGCTGGAAGGACTGGAAGAACTCTGGTACTGGTACCTTTCATGATGTCTGGAGTACATGTATCATCCCTTTCATATAATTTGGAGTAGAAATCTTTCACTCTTGTCAAAATTTTGCCTCTATTTCTTGTTACAGAACCATCTTCTTTTCTCAGTGCCATAATCTGTTTTCTTCCCTTACTGAGATGTCCCTTTGCTATCTTTAGGCTTTGGTTGTTTTCAAATGAGAATATGTATATATATAATTCTATGTATATATATAATTCTATGTATATATATGTATATATATAGCAGGCCTAACATCGGAAGAAGTGGACATCTCTGAAATTAACAGAAAAGTAACCAAAGCTCTTATTTATGGAAACAGCAACAAAATTAGCTGGGTCTAAAAAGTGATGTTCAATGCTTTTACAAGAAATGAAGATTTATCGATTGATGGAGAAAAGCTGGAGATAACAGACACGTACGTTTATCTTGGACAGCAGATATCAAGTGAGGGTCACATTGATGAACAAATTAATCAGCGTACAAAACTTGCCTGGAGAGCTTTTGGAAGAAACAGCATAATTTTCAAGAGCAATATGCCATTATGTCTTAAAAGAAAAGTGTTTGATCAATGCATCCTTCCAGTGCTTACGTATGGTGCAGAGACGTGGACCTTAACTAAAAGAGACATACAAAGGCTGCAGACATCTCAAAGAAGCATGGAGAGGTGCATACTTGGTGTAACCAGGAGAGATAAGAAGAGGAACTTGTGGACCTGAAAAATGATAAGAGTGGAAGACATCATGATCAGAGTTAAATCCCTGAAATGGCAATGGGCTGGACATACTGCCAGAAGGACAGATCATCGATGGACAGCCGAAATTTTAGATTGGATTCCAAGGGACAGGAAAAGACCCAGAAGAAGACCACATGGGAGATGGGTGGATGGAATTCGAAAGTATGCAGGGGTGACATGGAGGAGACTGGCACAAGACAGACCGTTGTGGAGGAAACTTGGGGAGACCTTCGTCCAGCAGTGGATTGATAATGGTTGACAATGAAGATGATGATGATATTCTCATTATATTATGTATATACATAGAATTATATATATACATATTCTCATTATATTATATATATACATAGAATTATATATATATATATACATATTCTCATTATATTATACATATACATAGAACAACAAATAATTAGCAGAATTCTAGATCCCCCTCTGATCTACTGTAGATATGTAGATGACATCTTCATCTTGACCAGAATGGATACAGATGAGCTGGAAGCATTAAAACAACCTAGCAATATTTATCCATCAATACAATTAACAATTGAACATGAAGAAGAGAATACCTTGCCTTACTTGGATGTTAAGGTTATCAAACAAAATGACCATCTGCAATATAAAGTATATAGAAAACAAACATATGTTCCTGTTCTGATACCATATTCCTCAACACACTCTTATACACAAAAATGCAATAGCGTTAAAACATTCATTAAAAGAGCAATTACACACTCCTCTAAAGAAGAATTCCTGAATGATGAAATCAACTACATTAAAGAAATTTCATTTAATTAGGGATATCCACCACAAAAAATAAATAAATAGATATATGAAGTACAAGTGAAGATACACGATACCTCAAACTCTAAAAGAAAAAAAGAATTACAATATGTAGGTGCTTTACCTTACCTTCCAGGAGTATCAACAGAGATAAATTAGTTATGCCATAAATATGGAATTCAGATGGGAAACAAAGTACTGACAATCAAAGATGTGATGATTAATAATACAGGAAAAAGCAATATCTTGGAAAAAGCAGGCATTTATGAAATACCTATAACAGGCATCCCACCAATATCGTACATAGGGAGTACCAAAAACCAATTAAAACATTGCCTGCAACAACACATAAAAATTGGGGAAAAAAAAAAAAAAAAAAAAAAAGAAGCAAAAACTGCACTGATACAGTATTGCTTAGATAATTAAAGATACCCAAAATTTGAAGACATCAAAATAATAAAATCATGTAACAACGAAAGACATTTGCGTATTACAGAGTCTGTGCTGATTGAAAAAAATAGGGATCGAGTATATAATCATAATGACCCAAATATACTTAATGAAAAATGGAAAGAACTAATAAAAATAGAACAAAAAAAATACAGCAGAAGAAAATAAAGTATTAACTACAGTTCCTAACAGATGGAGCCACAGTGGTAAAGTTTTCAATATGACGTAGGTGATGGGCTGACGCTGATAATCGCTTCTCTCACTCACTCGCGCTGTGATAGCAGGGCTGATACCACCTAGCCTTCCTGAAGACAACCCTGGCCGGGTAGAAAGCTGCTAGAGGCAATCTACGTTGTAAACGGCAGAGGTGTGGTGCGTGAATGAGAGAGTGAGATGAGTTTTGTGTAAATAGTGGGCAATTAGATGAGTTAGTGTAAATAAAGGTATTTTAGTTTTAATTTTTTAAATTACTAATCTAAAACAACTATTATGGGAATATTACTAGGAAATTTTTTCATTTAAAATGAAAATTTTCGGAGAAAACTCTTCTCCTTCTCCAGGCTGTCTTGTTGTTGTCACTTATTCCTGTCACTATCACGGTTACGGTTAACCTTGATGGTTTAGGTTATTTTTCAACAAATCCTGCCAGATGTTAGTCAGGGAAAATCCTTTGCAGTCATTGATGATGGAATTTTGATTTTTCTCAATCTCTATTCCTTCTTTCAGCTTTTTTTTTTGAAAATTGCTTTGGAAACTGATGACTTTAAGGGAATTCCAATCCATGCTGTGCCCAGTTTCTCTAACATGCCTATCTAATCCAGTCTTGGAGCAATTTTTTATAGCTGCTTTATGCTCTGCTATACGAGTTTCTAGTCTGCAGCCTGTTTCACCTATGTAAGATAGTCCACAACTACATTTTACTGCATAGATTACTCCTTGCATTTTTAAAATATCTTCTTCTCTTTGAACTATTTTAGGGAAATTTTTTTTAACTTTGTTCTTTAAACTTGGAGCCAGCCTAATATTGTACTTCTTACTAATTCTATTTAAAGACTCAAATAAACCTTTGTGATAAGAAATTTTTCTAGTGAATTTTACTTGTTGCCTTTGCGGGTTCTTCGTACCATTCAAATTCAGAAGCTTCTCAATTTCTTCTTTAGGATAGTTATTCTCTGCAAGCATGACTTTAAGTTCTTATTTATGGGCTTCTATTTTATCTGCTGTAGAAACTATTTTATTAATTTTTTCTAAAAACTGACTTGCTACATTTTTCTTAATAGAAACTGGATGATAGGAATTGAAATCCAGTAGTCTATTAGTATTCATTGGTTTTTTATACCAACTAGTGAGGAATTTTTCATCTTCATAATAGATAGTAATATCTAAGAAGTTAATTCTTCTTTCTTTTTGAAGTTCAATAGTGAACTTAAGGGAATCATCTAATTCATTGAATGAGTCTAGAATTCTTTCTGGAACAATTTCTGAGCTATCTATTATAAATAAGATGTCATCCATGCATCTGCTATATAAGCAGAAGTATGTGGGTTGTACTAGTATCTTTTTTTCTAGTTTTCCCACATAATAGTTAGCTAAGAGTGGGGAGAGTGGGGAGCCCATAGCTAGCCCCGATTTTTGAATGAAAAATGTTTTCCCAAATTGAAAGTAGTTGTTCTGCAAAGAGAAGGTAAGCATTTCAAAAATTCCAACAAATATGTTTTTTTCTTTGTTGTGAAAAACTATTAGGTCTGCCAAGCCTTCCGCTATAAAGTCTATAAGTTGATCTATATTAATGTGAGTATACATAGACACTATGCCTAAACTACCCATAATAGGAGAATCTAATTTAGGAAGAAGTTCTAGTTTCTCTTTTAGCTGCATTGAGTTTTTAATCAAGTTAGGCGGCTCTTTTAAAAGATTCCGAAGGTGTGACTTTAAAAAGTAGTTTAGATTTGAAAGAATAGAGTTTTTTGAGTCTATTATTGGTCTAATTGGTTGGTGTTCTTTATGCAGTTTGACTATTCCATATATTTGAGGTAATCTGAACTGTAATTTTGAGAATTGTTTATAGTTTTCTGGAAGCTGGTTTTTCTTTTTTTGCAGTGAAATAAGCTTAGAGACTTTTTTAATCAAATTTGGTAGTGGATTTTCTTTTACTTCTTCATACATAGGCTCTTTTAGTTCTTCTTCCATCTTTTCTAGATAATCTTTCTTATCCATAATAGTAATCAACTTACTTTTGTCTGTTTTCACAGCAACTACACTTTCATTTTTTCTGAAATCTTTAAGAGCTTTTAATTGACTATAATTAAATTTTTTTTGAGGATTCCTTACTTGCTTCTGGAATTTTGTAAGGCTATTGTAGTAATCTTTTCTGAGGAGGTCTGCTTTAATTTGGTCCTCTTTTTCTAAAGTGCTGCAGATGCTTTCCAATTCAATTACCAATTTTTCCGTATTTATTTTTTCTTTGGATAGATTGTGAAATTACTTCCATTTGAGAGTGCCGTGTGCAAAGGTCGAGAGGGAGCTCAGCTCAGCACCTTTTGCAAACTCTTTACATTGATTACATGTGGCTTTCTGCTTGTGAAAATTCCGGTGCAAACCTAAAACCCTTACTAATCTAAAACAACTATTATGGGAATTTTACTAGGATTTTTTTTTATTTAAAATGCAAATTTTCGGAGAAAACTCTTCTCCTTCTTCAGGCTGTCTTTTTGTTGTCACATATTCCTGTCACTATCACGGTTACGGTTAACCTTGACGGTTTAGGTTATTTTTCAACAAATCCTGCCAGATGTTAGGCAGGGAAAATCCTTTGCAGTCATTGATGATGAAATTTTGATTTTTCTCAATCTCTATTCCTTCTTTCAGCTTTCTTTTTTGAAAATTGCTTTGGAAACTGATGACTTTAAGGGAATTCCAGTCCATGCTGTGCCCAGTTTCTCTAACATGCCTATCTAATCCAGTCTTGTTGGAGCAATTTTTTATAGCTGAGTCATTCCACGTCAATTCATCCAATTTTTTTTTGGGAAATGTAACCCACCATCTCAGATTTTAATGAAATTTAGCATGGAGGTATACTTCACCAAGATATAGAAAATGACCAAATTTTAACTTCCTACACATCATAATTTCTGAGATATAGAGCTCTAAAGTTTCACTGAACACCAATCTCACACATAGAGTGACTGAGTACCATTTTTCACAAAATGCTGCATAACTGTAGTGCTATTTAGTTCAGGAGAAAGAAATTTTGTACCCTTATGCAAATAATCTTCCAGAATAAGAAATCATTTTAAATTTCATTGAAAACACTGAATAAATAAATGAAATATAGTGGTAAAGTGAAAATTTAAGAAAAAAAAACTTGCTATTCTATAGTAGGCTCTACAGCAAATAGCAGAGATATGAGGGAGTTCTTTTTTAATGTATATTGGTCTTTGACATATATTGTCACATGACAAGAAAAAAACCAGTGGCTTTCAGCTTGCTTTTGGAGATATGTGCAAATATCAGAAATGCGTGTGGGGTCCCACTTAGTCAACTCAGCCCACTTTATTTTTATTAATTATAGCTCATCTCTGACATTCAGGTAATTTCACAAGGAGATAAAACTAAACAAAGGCACAAGAATACAAAAAAATTATGTTTTCTCATGCCATTTAGTTTCAGAGTTACCATATAAACAAATTTGATATGAATAATTCAGCTGCACCATACAACAAGTATGGTGAGGTTTTAAAGTTTTTCAGTCATTTCAAAATATGTTATTCTCTTATTGCAGATTACAAAAATTCCTGAAAAAAAAAATTACTCTGACAAATCTCCCTAAAACAGAATTTTAGAAATTTTACCCCAAAAGAATTTAAATAAAAAAAAAAAAATTAAAAAAAAAATTCTAGGAAAGATGTAAACAGTATTTATATGTGCATGACTGGATAATACACTAAAGTAAGCTTGCAATGGATGGGCACCAGGGAACAGTTGCAAATTGTCAGAGAGCAGTTTTTAAAAGAAAATGTGGCATGGGAGAAAGATACAGCATGATTTCTAAGGTCATGAGAATTTTTTGACTTCATCCCAGACCCTGTGCTCAACTGACCACCAGTTCAAATGGGGTAAGTTTTATGACATCGTAAAACTCCCCAAGTGCTGAGATGAGGGTGGGGTCAAAAAGATTTCTCTTTCCTCACCTCACCCTCCTAGGGATGCCCTCCAGCTAAAGAGAAATAAGGTTTCACTCCCTCATTCTCAGTTAAAGAAACAATGGTTCAGATGCTCATGCTGATTTCACTGTGGGCAGGCTATCCAGAAGTCTCTTAAACTTTGTTTTGAAATATATTGTTTCCTATATATTATTATTATTATTATTTTTTTTTTTTTTTTTTTTTTTTTTGTGTGTATTGGCTGTTCTGTGCTAATCTGACTTTGGGACAAGTTTGTCAACCTCAATTATTCATGGAAAAAGATAATGACCAGTGTAGTGTTGGATCATTTACTAATACAGAATGCAATAAATCAAGTTATGTGAAGACAAAAGGGTTTCTCAGTAGTGAAGAACTTTCTGTTGCTGACAAGGAATTTATTTCTTTAAGAGCTAATATTCCACATAAAGATATAATCTCAGTATGTTTACATCACAAATGTTATTATCTGAAGAAATATGAAAGCTACCAAGTAACTTGTTGCAACCCTTTTGGTGACCATGATGTGAAAAAACCTGGTAAGAGGTCCCTGTGTCAAGTCAGTATACAAATGGCCCAACAGCTGCAATCTAAAAATATCAATATATGCCCAGGTCAAAAATTATGTCCTCAGTGTCGTGGCAAAGCTTTTAAATTAGGACAACCAGTAGAAAATGAAGTTTTAAGTGAGGCTGATGATAGTGAAATGGTCCCTGATGATTTTAATATTAAAGAATGTGCTGCTAAAGAAATAAATGAAAGATTATCTGATTTAGAATTGTCACCATTAAAATTACATTCCTTGCCGTCACATAGTAAACCAGCATATGGGAAAAGAAAACTACTTCAAGCAAAGTCAGCTATGCAGAGTAAAATATCTCGTGTACTGGAGTATGGCTTTACAGCTCAGTCTTCTACTGGGGACAGCAATGATAAACACTTCATAGATGAATTAAAACTAAAAGCTCATTATTTGGATAAACTTGTTGCTTTAATGAAAGAAAAGATACCTACTGTTAGTCGTCAAAAAAAAAAAAAATTCAGATATTAACAATGGCTCCTCCATCATGGTCCAGAAAAAAAGTAGCACAACAGTTTGATGTTTCAGAATACACAGTGCGTCAGGCAAGAAAATTAGCAAAAGATAAAGGCATTATATCAGTTCCCAAACCCCGCCATGGTAAGAAACTTTCACAAGATATCATAAAACAGATTATAGAATTTTATGATGATAATTATTCTAGGCAAATGCCAGGAATGAAGGACAAAGTAAGTGTCGCTAGAAACGTCCATGCTCAGAAAAGACTTATTCTGTTCAATTTGAAAGAGCTATATCAACAATTTAAGCAAAGATATACTGAAAAATTAATATATATCATCATCATCATCATTGTCAACCATTATCAATCCACTGCTGGACGAAGGTCTCCCCAAGTTTCCTCCACAACGGTCTGTCTTGTGCCAGTCTCCTCCATGTCACTTCCGCATATTTACGAATTTCATCCACCCATCTCCCATGTGGTCTTTTTCTGGGTCTTTTCCTGTCCCTTGGAATCCAATCTAAAATTTCGGCTGTCCATCTATGGTCTGTCCTTCTGGCAGTATGTCCAGCCCATTGCCATTTCAGGGATTTAACTCTGATCATGATGTCTTCCACTCTCGTCATTTTTCGGATCCACGAGTTCCTCTTCTTATCTCTCCTGGTTATACCAAGCATGCACCTCTCCATGCTTCTTTGAGTTGTCTGCAGCCTTTGTATGTCTCTTTTAGTTAAGGTCCACGTCTCTGCACCATACGTAAGCACTGGAAGGATGCATTGATCAAACACTTTTCTTTTAAGACATAATGGCATATTGCTCTTGAAAATTATGCTGTTTCTTCCAAAAGCTCTCCAGGCAAGTTTTGTACGCCGATTAATTTCTTCATCAATGTGACCCTCACTTGATATCTGCTGTCCAAGATAAACATACGTATCTGTTATCTCCAGTTTTTCTCCATCAATCGATAAATCTTCATTTCTTGTAAAAGCATTGAACATCACTTTTGTCTTCTGAAAGTTCATTTTTAATCCCACTTCTTTACTCTTGTCAGCAAGTTCCTGGATCATACTCTGCAGCTCTGATGGGGTAGTTGCAAAAATGACTACGTCATCAGCAAAACGAAGGTGGGTTAGATAATCTCCATTAATCTTTATCCCTTTGTTTTCCCAGTTCAGTGATTGAAAGACATTTTCCAATGTGGCAATAAAGAGCTTGGGAGATATGGTGTCACCTTGTCTCACTCAGTTTCCAATTTTTATGTGTGTTGTATTTTCAAACAGCCGAATCTTTGCACTTGCATTTTCATAGATGTTATTAATAATATTAATGTATGCATCTTCAATACCGCAGGATTTCAGAGCCATTGCAACTGCTGATGGTTTCACCGAATCAAAGGTTTTTTCATAATCGATAAAAGCCATGCACAATGGAAGTTCATATTCCCTCGCTCTTTCAATTAGTTCTCTCAGTACATGGATATGATCTATTGTGCTGTAGCCACTCCTGAATCCAGCTTGTTCTCTCGGTTGAGCCATGTCCAGTGTTACCTTCAAGCGGTGTGAAAGAACTTTAGTGAAGATTTTATAAACCACTGATAGGAGGCCGATAGGTCTGTAGTTCCTGAGATCCTCAATGTCACCTTTTTTATGTAGCAGGATCATTGTAGCATTGTTCCAATCCTCAGGAATCTTCCCTTCATTAAGGCATCGAGTGAAAATTTGGGCGAGTACTGTTTCAATTTCTCCACTTGCTTCTTGTATGATGTCTATAGTAATTCCATCTTCTCCTGGAGCTTTCCCCCGCTTCATGTTCTTGATTGCATGAGCAACTTCTGCTGGGAGGACTGGAAGAACTCTGGTACCTTTCATGATGTCTGGAGTACATGTATCATCCCTTTCATATAATTTGGAGTAGAAATCTTTCACTCTTGTCAAAATTTCGCCTCTATTTCTTGTTATAGAACCATCTTCTTTTCTCAGAGCCATAATCTGTTTTCTTCCTTTACTGAGATGTCCCTTTGCTATCTTTAGGCTTTGGTTGTTTTCAATTGCTTTCCTCACTAGCTCACAGTTGAATTTCCTTACGTCTTCAGTGATACTTTTTCGTACTGTCTTGCATAGCTCTATATATTCCACTTTGGAAGTCACATCTTCTTTAGCTGTCCTCATCTCTCTTCTTTTTTGCATCAACATTTTGGTTTTTCCTGATAATTTGTTTACATGCAACTTGTTCTTAGACCCAGCTAATTTTGTTGCTGTTTCCATAAGAGCTTTGGTTACTTTTCTGTTAACTTCCGAAATATCCACTTCTTCCGATGTTAGGCCTTCTAAAGCAGAGAATCTGTTCTTCAGTTCCAACTTGAAAGTATTATGGTGTTTTTTAAGGTTGGTTATGTCAATACATTTTGTTTGTCTTATGAGCTTGCTACGTTTGAGTTTAGTGTTGAGGTGCATCTTACATCTCACCAATCTATGGTCACTACCTGTGTTGAACTTGTTTAGCACACTGCAGTCTTCGATGACGAATTTTTTGTTACACATAATAAAATCAATTTCACTTGTCGTCCCAATTGGATGTCTCCATGTCCATTTCCTGTGTGGCTTTTTCTTGAAAAAGGAATTCAAGATGAAAAATCCTTCTGCCTCTGCAAACTCAACGAGAGTATTTCCACGCTGGTTTCTGTTGCCGTGACCGAATTTACCTACTGAAGTTTCATTCTGTTGCCGGTGCCCTATTTTTGCATTGAAATCTCCCATAATTATCTTCAAGTGCTGCTTACCTTTATTATTTAGATGACGAATTTCCTCATAAAATTCTTCAATTTCTTCTTCAGGATGACTTGTGGTGGGTGCATAAGTTTGAATAATCTGAGCCTGGTATCTTCTCGATAGTTGGATAACGAGTCGTGCAGCTCTGTCTGAGGAACTTTCAACTTCTACCACTTTATCCTTCAGTTTCTTGTTTATTATAAATCCAACACCACTAGTTCTGCCAGTATCTGTCCCTCGATAATAGAAGAGATGTCCACTTTTCAGTTCAATGAGATCTTCTCCTTTTCTCCTTACCTCACTTAGCCCGACGATGTCCCACTTGATCCTTTGTAGTTCCTCTTCCAATTCAAGAAGCCTTGAATCAGAAGATAGGGAGCGTCCGTTGTAGGTAGCCAAGGTCAGCATCAAATGGCAGCCTAGTCCGGTCCTCCGGGGATTCTTAGCACCCTCTGCCTTCATGTCGCACTGGCCGCTGCCTTGGCCAGGTACATTCCAGCTGCCGGAGACTGAGGGCCAAGATTTAAGTTGTAGAGTCATTTTGGAGGTGTTTGGCCATAACTCACCACGCTGGCCAAGCGGGTTGGTGAGTGTGGGATAGCATTTCCTCTGATCCCGATGGTATAGTTATACCGCTATTTGCGGTCGTCAGAGCCCCTTTAGTGGGAACAGGATGCACCACGAGAAGGCGGGGTTGACATTTGTCAAGGAGAGGCTGTGATGTTAAGCATCACCTGACCTTACATCCCTAATATATATATATATATATATATATATATATATATATGAAAATATATGTGAAAAAGTAGGATTTTCTAAATTTTGTGCTCTTTGCTCAAAATGGTGCATTCTTGCTGGCTCCTCTGGAACCCATTCTGTATGTGTGTGCACTATACATCAAAATGTCCAACTTTTGATTAGTGCAGCACACTTTGAAGAATCACATCAGGACTTTATCAATAGTCTTGTCTGCAGCAGTAAGGATTCAAAGTGCATGCTTCAGTGTTGTTCAGAGTGTCCGAAAGGTACAAATCTGAATCAGTTATTGTTGCAGAAATTTAAAAATTGTGATCCCATAGATGTAATCGAATATTACCAGTGGATGTTTACAGACAGAATGGAGCTTCAAAAGTTATCTTCTTCAGTTGAGGAATTCATTGAATTATTTGTGTCAAAAATTGAGAAGCTCATTCCACATTCATACATTACCAAAGCACAGTCTTCATTTTTCAGTAAGTTGAAAGAAACAATTGATCCAGAGTCTGCCATTATACTGATGGACTTCAGTGAAAATTATGCATTTGTAGTTCAGGAAGAAGCACAAGGGTATCATTGGATTCGTCATGCATGCACAGTTCACCCTGTTGTTATTTACTGTAAAAAATTCTGACTCTTTGACTTCTGCATCAAGTCACTGTTTCATGTCGGATGATCTTGATCATGATGTTGCAATGGTGTATAAGATCCAAAGTGAAGTAATAACTTTTTAAAAAAAGAACTACCAACAATTAAAAGATGTACATTATTTTACTGATAGTTGTGCTGCACAGTACAAAAACTATAAAAACTTTATAAATCTATGTCACCATATTAGTGATTTTGCAGTGACAGCTTTGTGGTCTTTCTTTGCCACCAGCCACGAAAAGTCTCCTTGTGATGTCATAGGTGGGACTGTCAAAAGGATCACTGCAAAAGCAAGTCTCCAACATCCACTGAAAGAGCAAATAACCACTCCACAGGAGATGTTTGATTTCTGCCGTAAGAATATCATGAAAATAGAGTTCCATTTCATTTCGAAAAGTGGTATGAATGCTGTGCACAATGAGTGTCAAGTAAGATTTTCTCATGCTAAAACAATACCTGGTACACAGAGTTTCCACAGTTTTATTCCATTATCAACAACTAAAATAGCAGCCAAAAGAACAAGCTTGGATGAAAATTACTCTTTGATTTTTTATTTTGGCTGTGAAAATCTAGGAATATAAAAGCAGTTATATACACATTGTTATGTTGCATGTGTATATGATTCTAACTGGTTTCTAGGAATAATAGAGAAAATCAATTATGAAGAAGGTGATGCATCTGTAAAATTCATGCACCCAAATGGCCCTGCAGTTTCTTTTTACTGGCCGTCATTTAAAGATGAGTGCAATATTCCATTTGGACACATTTCATGTTTAATTGATGCTCCCATGACAACAAGTTCTGGAAGAACATATGTGTTTTCCAAGTTGGACATGAAAACCTGTCAAACTAAGTGGCTAAATTATAAGGACTCCATCCTCAAGAGTTGATCATGGCATATTAAGAACATCAATGTAAATATTTGTGAACAGCACAAAACTACTTTTTTGTGTTTCTTTTTTCCAAGTCAAAACTAATTATGAAAAAATAAATCTATTTACCATAGGTATGACTAAGCAGTTTGTTGCATATACTCACCTAACTTGTGGGGTACAGCTGAACTAGTAATATTGTACTTCTTACTAATTTTCTTTAAAGACTCAAATAAACCTTTGTGATCAGAAATTTTTCTAGTGAATTTTACTTGTTGCTTTTGCGGGTTCTTCGTACCATTCAAATTCAGAAGCTTCTCAATTTCTTCTTTAGGATAGTTATTCTCTGCAAGCATGACTTTAAGTTCTTAGTTATGGGCTTCTTTTTTATCTGCTGTAGAAACTATTTTATTATTTTTTTCTAAAAACTGACTTGCTACATTTTTCTTAATAGAAACTGGGTGATAGGAATTGAAATCCAGTAGTCTATTAGTATTCATTGGTTTTTTATACCAACTAGTGAGGAATTTTTCATCTTCATAGTAGATAGTAATATCTAAGAAGTTAATTCTTCTTTCATTTTTGAAGTTCAATAGTGAACTTAAGGGAATCATCTAATTCATTGAATCAGTCTAGAATTCTTTCTGGAACAATTTCTGAGCTATCTATTAGCTCAGAAATTGTTCCAGAAAGAAGTCATACTTGCAGAGAATAACTATCCTAAAGAAGAAATTGAGAAGCTTCTGAATTTGAATGGTACGAAGAACCCGCAAAAGCAACAAGTAAAATTCACTAGAAAAATTTCTTATCACAAAGGTTTATTTGAGTCTTTAAAGAGAATTAGTAAGAAGTACAATATTAGGCTAGCTCCAAGTTTAGAGAACAAAGTTAAAATTTTGTTCCCTAAAATAGTTCAAAGAGAAGAAGATATTTTAAAAATGCAAGTAGTAGTCTATGAAGTAAAATGTAGTTGTGGACTATCTTACATAGGTGAAACAGGTTGCAGACTAGAAACTCGTATAGCAGAGCATAAAGCAGCTATAAAAAGTTGCTCTAACAAGACTGGATTAGATAGGCATGTTAGAGAAACTGGGCACAGCATGGATTGGAATTCCCTTAAAGTCATCAGTTTCCAAAGCAATTTTCAAAAAAGAAAGCTGAAAGAAAGAATAGATATTGAGAAAAATCAAAATTCCATCATCAATGACTGCAAAGGATTTTTCCTGCCTAACATCTGGCAGGATTTGTTGAAAAATAACCTAAACCATCAAGGTTAACCGTAACTGTGATAGTGACAGGAATAAGTGACAACAACAAGACAGCCTGAAGAAGGAGAAGAGTTTTCTCCGAAAATTTGCATTTTAAATGAAATAATTTCCTAGTAAAATTCCCATAATAGTAGTTTTAGATTAATTATTGAATTAAGAAACTAGGAAGCCATTTCTCAACATGAGCTTTATTCAAAGAATTAGAACAGAGTATGGTATGGGTCAGATATTTGGCAAACAATCAAGAAAGTTCAACATGCTACATTGAAGATGGAAAGATCCATAGCTCAAATGAAGTTCCTGAAAAATTGCAAGGTAAATAATTTTATTCCAAATTCATTTAGACTTAGAAAACCATTTAAAGATTTACTTTCAGCCAACTTCGTAAGAACAATAGAGAAAAAAACGTTAAAAAGAAGGTTTGAAGCTGAATATAAAAATGTTGCTTATTATAAAAAAAGTAAAAGTAGAAAATGAAAAGAAATTTTCTGGAATCTTAAGGGATCCAGTAAAAGCAGAATTGGATGACAGGCTAAAAATTGGAATAAGAAACAAAAATAAGAAATTTGTTAAAAAGCTGAACCTTAAAGAAAAGAAATTTTTGAAGATAAACTATTCGAGTAAAAACAAAGAAACTGCAGTTCTTAGTCATGTAAAGTACAACACTGCTACTGGAGTTAGCCAAGAATTATTACAAGTGATAAATAAAGGAAGTAATTTCAATCTATCCAAAGAAAAAATAAATACGGAAAAATTGGTAATTGAATTGGAAAGCATCTGCAGCACTTTAGAAAAAGAGGACCAAATTAAAGCAGACGCCCTCAGAAAAGATTACTACAATAGCCTTACAAACGTCCAGAAGCAAGTAAGGAATCCTCAAAAAAATTTTGATAATAGTCAATTAAAAGCTCTTAAAGATTTCAGAAAAAATGAAAGTGTAGTTGCTGTGAAAACAGACAAAAGTAAGTTGATTACTATTATGGATAAGAAAGATTATCTAGAAAAGATGGAAGAAGAACTAAAAAAGCCTATGTATGAAGAAGTAAAAGAAAACTCACTACCAGATTTGATTAAAAAGTCTCTAAGCTTATTTCACTGCAAAAAAAGAAAACCAGCTTCCAGAAAACTATAAACAATTCTCAAAATTACAGTTCAGATTACCTCAAATATATGGAATAGTCAAACTGCATAAAGAACACCAACCAATTAGACCAATAATAGACTCAAAAAACTCTATTCTTTCAAATCTAAACTACTTTTTAAAGTCACACCTTCGGAATCTTTTAAAAGAGCCGCCTAACTTGATTAAAAACTCAATGCAGCTAAAAGAGAAACTAGAACTTCTTCCTAAATTAGATTCTCCTATTATGGGTAGTTTAGACATAGTGTCTATGTATACTCACATTAATATAGATCAACTTATAGACTTTATAGCGGAAGGCTTGGCAGACCTAATAGTTTTTCACAACAAAGAAAAAAACATATTTGTTGGAATTTTTGAAATGCTTACCTTCTCTTTGCAGAACAACTACTTTCAATTTGGGAAAACATTTTTCATTCAAAAATCGGGGCTAGCTATGGGCTCCCCACTCTCCCCACTCTTAGCTAACTATTATGTGGGAAAACTAGAAGAAAAGATACTAGTACAACCCACATACTTCTGCTTATATAGCAGATACATGGATGACATCTTATTTATAATAGATAGCTCAGAAATTGTTCCAGAAAGAATTCTAGACTCATTCAATGAATTAGATGATTCCCTTAAGTTCACTATTGAACTTCAAAAAGAAAGAAGAATTAACTTCTTAGATATTACTATCTATTATGAAGATGAAAAATTCCTCACTAGTTGGTATAAAAAACCAATGAATACTAATAGACTACTGGATTTCAATTCCTATCATCCAGTTTCTATTAAGAAAAATGTAGCAAGTCAGTTTTTAGAAAAAAATTAATAAAATAGTTTCTGCAGCAGATAAAAAAGAAGCCCATAAAGAAGAACTTAAAGTCATACTTGCAGAGAATAACTATACTAAAGAAGAAATTGAGAAGCTTCTGAATTTGAATGGTACAAATAGCCCGCAAAGGCAACAAGTAAAATTCACTAGAAAAATTTCTGATCACAAAGGTTTATTTGAGTCTTTAAAGAGAATTAGTAAGAAGTACAATATTAGGCTAGCTCCAAGTTTAGAGAACAAAGTTAAAAAATTTTTCTCTAAAATAGTTCAAAGAGAAGAAGATATTTTAAAAATGCAAGTAGTAGTCTATGAAGTAAAATGTAGTTGTGGACTATCTTACATAGGTGAAACAGGTTGCAGACTAGAAACTCGTATAGCAGAGCATGACTATCTTACATAGGTGAAACAGGTTGCAGACTAGAAACTCGTATAGCAGAGCATAAAGCAGCTATAAAAAATTGCTCCAAGACTGGATTAGATAGGCATGTTAGAGAAACTGGGCACAGCATGGATTGGAATTCCCTTAAAGTAATCAGTTTCCAAAGCAATTTTCATAAAAGAAAGCTGAAAGAAGGAATAGAGATTGAGAAAAATCAAAATTCCATCATCAATGACTGCAAAGGATTTTCCCTGCCTAACATCTGGCAGGATTTGTTGAAAAATAACCTAAACTGTCAAGGTTAACCGTAACCGTGATAGTGACAGGAATAAGTGACAACAAGAAGACAGCCTGAAGCAGAAGAGTTTTCTCCGAAAATTTGCATTTTAAATGAAAAAAATTCCTAGTAAAATTCCCATAATAGTTGTTTTAGATTAGTAATTGAATTAAGAAATCAGGAAACAATTTCTCAACATGAGCTTTATTCAAAGAATTAATTTTTTTTGTTAGATGTTTTTGGTGTTTGTAAATAAGAAGTTAGTTTATGTTAGTGAATGTTCATGCAAGTAGGTTTACTGAATAGTAAGTTTTTATAAGTCAATTAAACTACCGGTTAGGATCATGTAAACGTCAGCAAAATAATAGGTTTTTAAGTAAAATAGAGGTTTCTTAGACAAAGTATCATTGCCACAGTACGCATTAAAGAATTACTCATTCAGTCAAATAAAGAACAAGCTGAAATAATTACTCATTCTGTCAAATAAAGAACAAGCTGAAGACAACATAAAACCACCGCACCAGAAGCCCAAACCAAGTGTAGAACTCAAAATGGGGAAAAAATGTGCAAAGAAATTTGTCTGTTTCAATTGAGAACAGACCTTCTAGTAAAGGTAAGTTTCTTGTTGCTCTCATTAAAGTAACTGCAGGCACGTAAACTTTTGAATGGTTATAGTAATACTGTGACTTTTCAAACAATGAATTTCTTAAAATGGTATTGGGAAAATTCCTTTTGTAACTACTGTATCTCTTCGTATAATCCTCAGACTGAAATTCAGGAAAAGAAAAAAAAAAAAATCCATTGTATAATCCATATATCTTCAGGCTGCAAAATTTGGGGTGGAGGGGAGGGGGTCGTCGTATAATCTGTATCTGAGATGTTGACGCCCAACCGCCATGCTATACAGTTGTGATTCACAAGATGACCCAGCAGTCTAAAGAAATATAGATTAGGAAATGATTTTCTTATTGAAAAAAAATTAACTGTCATTTTTAATTGCTTTCTGTTACTTTCAAGTGAATAAAGAGCAAAAATTATGAGTTTTTTCAGCATTACCACCAGGGATGTAACTAAGCATTTCTGGCCCTAGGGCAGACCACAAAATATTGTGCCTACGCGCACACACACACACACACACACACACACACACACACACACATTGTATATATTTAAGTTAAATTAAAATGTACATATTTAATTTAAGTTTAGTGATAGTTTGGTAGTCATTGATGTCCAGTTTCGTAAAACTGTTTCAACCCTCTTCATCATCAAGAAATTGAAAAACAATAACATTTATTTACTGTTGAGTCTGGAAGCTAATTAAGAACTATTAGTAGCTTCCAAATACTTACAGTAGGTAAAATTCTTGTTCACGACGACAGTGATGTAGTAACATTGGGTGGGTATAAATATTTTTGAGTCTATTTCCATTTCCATTTCTCACACCACATACGAGATATGACTTTCTGTTGTACGATTCTCATATTTTCAAAATAAGGCTGTAACTGATGCAGTAAATAAACTTTTTGAGGTGATACTTTATAATCCCTACTACAGAGAGATTGTTGTGTTCTTGTCTCTCTCTCTCTCTCTCTCTCTCTCATGGTGTTATCAAATTCGCCAATGAACTCAGTTGGCAGTATTTTTCTGCATTTTTTGTTTTCTTCTTAAATTGGCATGTTGTTTGCATTGGCGTATATAATCCTTAGAACTTAAATTCATAACTCTTTAAACAGATAAAGCAAGAAGTCAACACACAAAATGCGTGACGATCAAAAATAAAGTCAAAACGCACAAAATGTGTGAAGTTAACACAAACTGTGTGACGATCAGAGAAAAAAATGTTGAAAGTGTAACATAATGCACATGTATTCAAATAAAGCTGTAATAACTTCAGCTAACCTGATTAACTATATACACATAAAGATAAACACAATGCACAAACTGCATATAATTTTGTCATAAAAAGTGCTATTTTGAAATGACTGTATGAAAACAATAGAAAAACATAGCACAAGTGAAAAATTTTGGTAGGGGTCTGGATCCTGATAAGAGGGTCATATGGATCGTCCTTCAACATATAAGCAAATTCTGCAAATAGATAAATGACGGAATATGGCGAGTGGGAAAATGTTAAAGTTTCAATTCCGATTTAAGTTAGATTGTACACAGTGATTTTTGCGCCCTCCCTTGAGCTGTAGCTACCCCACTTGCCCCGCCCTAGTTACACCTCTGATTACTGCAGTTCTGTTGATTGACTTGCTGCACTCACAGAGACGTGTGACGCTGAGCTTTACGCAGCATGTGTTTGTTTGTTTGTTTGTTTGCGAGAGCAAATAGTTGTAAAAGAGTGGTAGGCAATGCACATAACTAACAAACAAATTAAGAAGATGGTAGTATAGAACACACTAAGTTACGTATAAAAGATTTAAGGCAAATATATTTCAGCCATTACTGAAACCTTCATCAGTGCGACTACGATTTGTTTCGTTGCCAGATTGGAAAGGTAAGTTTTGTAACAGTAACTCCGGGTGATGTGATGCAATCACCCGTAACAGTAACTCCGGGTGACGTGATGCAATCACCCGGAGTTACTGTTACAAAACTTACCTTTCCAATCTGGCAACGAAACAAATCGTAGTCGCACTGATGAAGGTTTCAGTAATGGCTGAAATATATTTGCCTTAAATCTTTTATACGTAACTTAGTGTGTTCTATACTACCATCTCCTTAATTTGCAAATAGTCGTATTTACTATTTACTCAAAATGTATGTAAGTAAAATAAAAACCCATTTCTAATGGTTTATAGACTTCCATATTCATATTGCATTACGTTTTCCTGTTATTAACTCATTTCTTGTCATTTTTCAAATGTACGACATCTTCTGACAATTACCACACAGATTTTACTCATAAAAATTGAAGGCTCTCAAAAACTTTTTTTTTCTTCTTAAAGTGGCATATTGTTTGCATTGGCATATAATCCTTAGAACTTAAATTCATAACTCTGTAAACAGGTAATCCATAAATTATATCACAAAAAATACGAAATTACTACTCTGGTTATGATTTTCCATGCATTTCTAGAACAGTTATTCTGCAAAATGGTGTAAATATTAGTTTATGCTTGTCAGAGTAAATACCTATTTGCATTTATCACAATATGTGTATATGTTTAGAAATATGCATATTTCTGAGTAGCTGAGTGGGCAATTTTTTCTTCATCATGTAGCTGTATTGATAAGATTTTTCATGCATTTTTTTGGTTTTTTTAGTGCTCAGTTTTCATGTAAATGAAAGTAAATGTGCAACTTTTCTTTACCAAGATATCTGCATTTTTTTTAAACAGATTGCAATTTTTTTTTTATTTTGCGGGTGCAAAACAGTGACCAATATTATCGATGTAATTCTGTACATTTCTGATTTATAATTATACCACTGGGTGGCATAAGTGTGCATATATATTTCTCGTATTTCCATCTTTAAATGGGGAATAGGAAAATTATTTTCTTATCATATAGCTTTAACAATGACAAAGAATATACACTTACTATCCAATCATAAAACATGTAGAATTATCCAGAATTTGTAAAGAATTGTGATTCATAAAATACTTGCCCCAACCATGATGTTTATTAGATCTGTTCCCTAATTATTAAATATTATGTAAATATGATTGTTATGTATTAATGTTATAATCTTAATATTTTATTTTTAATATTATTATTAAACATTATTTAAAATAGTTATTTTTGTAAACTTTAAAATTTTACTTTTTTTTTTTTTTTCAGATATGTCCAATAAAGTCCACTTTAATCCTGATTGGTTACTGGATAACCACTTGTCTTGGCTGAAAGAAGTTCCAGGTGACAAGAATTCTGCACTGTGTTCAATTTGCAAAACTACTTTCTGTCTCAGTAACATGGGTAAAACAGCAGTGACAAGTCACATAAATGGAAAGAAGCATAAAGTGGCCATTTTTTGTATTGCCAAAAATCCATCTATAGACTTGTTCTTCAAAACTGGACAACAAAAAAGTTTCATTCCAGTTTCAGTTCAAACAGTAAGGCCAGCTCCAGTTGAAGCAAGCTCATCTTCAGTGCATGTAGATATTGCTGAGACAGCAGAAAGCAGTTGTCAGGTCATTTCAAAACCTTGCAAACTGCAGGAATATCTTTCTAAAGACAACACAGCTAAAGCTGAAATTTTGTGGTGTATTCAAAGTGTAATGACTCACAGAAGTTTAAGGAGTGTTGCAAAAGATGTAAACTTGTTAAAATTAATGTTCCCTGACAGTGACATAGTTTTAAAAATGCAGTTGCAGCGTGATAAGATTTCCTATACAATTGTGCATGGAATTGCTTCATATTTCAAAGATATTTTGATAAAGATGGTAACTACATACTTTGTAGTTTCATTTGTTGAATCACTCAATAAAGTGTCCCAGAAACAACAGATGGACATAAGCTTACGATTTTGGGACACAAACAAGAATGAGGTTTGTACTTCATACTTTACATCAGCATTTTTAGAGCACTGCACATCTATTGACAAAATGTATGCTTTTGAAGAATCATCAAACTTAAACTTGAAAACAAAAATTGCAAATTTCAATGGATGGACCAAATGTCAATATAAAGTTTCTAAGGGACTGGAAATCTTGTGTGAAGGATTGTACCATGGATCCCATTTGCACTTTGCATTCAAAGCTGCAATAAAGGAAGCAGGGTGGAATATTATATATATTTTTGAGCTATTTATAACTTATTGAAAGATGTTCCTGCTCGTCGGGCTGATTTTACAAGGTTGTCAGGATCAAGCACTTTTCCGATAAAGTTTTGTGCTGTTTGGTGGCTGGAAAATAGAAAAGTTGCCAAAAGAGCCATAGAGTTAATTCCATCCATTAGAGAATATGTGAATGAAAGTATTGAACAAAAAATTACTCAAAAATGCTGGAGTTTTGATACATTTTCTCACTGCATAAAGGACAAGTTGCTACCAGCAAAATTAGCATTTTATGTGTCTGTGGCTTCAAAACTTGAGCCTTTTCTCTGAGATCTTCAAACGAATGCTCTGTACTCACCATTTTTGTACACATCCTTGATTCAAATAGTTGAAAGTATAATAGAGGGCTTTGCAAAACCTGAGGTTGTTAGAAAGTCTTTAACCTATTCAGACATTGATGTTAGCAAAAAAGATAACTTACTGTCAGCAAAAGACATTAAGATTGGTTTTGCTACAAATGTAGCAATTAAGAAGTGTCAGCCAGTAGCAGACATGGAAATTTTAAAATTCAGAAATGAATATAGGTCTGCATACCAAAAGGTTGTTACCAAATTATTGAATCAATCACCATTAAACTTTAAAATTACTAAGGCTCTATCCTGTCTTGACCCTTATGTTGCACACAATCAAGATATTAGCTGTAAACAGTTTTTAAGTTTGCTTACTGGTTTGGTTGAACACTACTGGATAGATGGACCCTGAACTGATAGAGTATCAGTTAGTTTCAAGTAACTCACATCTACTCTTTCAGTTCAAGAAGAATGTAAGAATTTTTTTTCGATCTCATGAACACCTTGACCACTTTCGGAGAAGATTTTTTTTAAGGCATGAATATCCAGAGCTGTATTCAATTGTTAAAATGATCATGATCTGGTCTCATGGTAATGCTCATATTGAAAGTGGTTTCTCTGTTGATTCTGAGAGCCTTATTGATAACATGAAGAAGGCAACATTGGTTGCATACAGGACTGTGTATGATGCAGTAACACAAAGTGGTTGTGTCCAAAACTTAAATATAACAAACCTATGTTACTGACAGCCCGGAATTCTCGATCTAAATATGCTGAAGTTGTGAAGGCTGCTCAAGATAAAGATGGCAAGAAAAATAAAGCACAGAAGAAAAAAAGGAAGGTTTCAATCATGGTTTAGGTGCTACAAGTCAAGAAAGCAAAAATTCTTTAAGATGCAAAAGACAGTGCATATGTTATTGATGAAAAAATTAAATTTCTGGAAAAAAGTGAATCTTTGTAACATCAATTCCTATTAGTAGTTCTAATTCTGACTATTAGATAGCTCTAATCATTATACTATTCTCCTTTACGTGCAATATTTCAAAATAACTTGTACAATATTCTAGAGGATAATGCTTACCTTGGCATTCCTTGCTAGCGATGAGAAACATTTCACACACAAGTTTTCCGGTCTTACATACATACATATCACTAAGCTGTTCTCTGAGATTCAGAGGTTAGCTCCAAAAAGAAATACAAACTTCCAGATATTTTTACTTATTGTTGTCGTGTCAAACTTCGCCATTTACAGCGATCTTGACATACAACTCGTGCTTCACTGATATCCATTGCACGCCATACACAAGATCTTTTATACTTCATACTCATAATCTTTTTCTCATGCAGACACTCCTGAATCTGATCCACCCATGTCTTCCTTGGCCTTCCTCTGCCTTTCCTTCCTGCCACTTGGGCTGAAAATATTTTCTTAGTAAGCATTTCATCACTCATTCTTTAAACATGGCCAAACCACCAAAGCATATTGGTCTCCACCTTGCTAACAAGATTTTGCTTTACATCACACAACTGCAATACATCTTCATTCCTCACACAATCATATCGTGTCTTGCCACAAACCCCACGTAAGTAACGCATTTCTCCAGCACACAAATGGCTCCTATGTTTCTTCTGCAGTACCCAGGTTTCACTGCCATACATCAGAGTAGGAATTACTGTTTCATACACAGCCATGTGGGACTCTCTAGAGAACCCATCATTCCTGTGAAAACCTCGCAGAGCAGCTATGACTTTCAAAGTAGAATTCACTCGCCTACTGATTTCACCATCCAACTTGTTCTCTCTGTCAAACATGCTTCCTAAATACATAAACTCACTCATCTGGTCAATCACAGTGCAATTTATACTTACATTACATTCAGTGCTACACATTCCTCTCTCAAACACCATAACTTTGGGTTTTCCCTTATTTATACTCAGTTTGAATTTCATGCAAACTCCGTGCATCCGAGTCAACATACTCTGCAACTCACTTTTGCTCTCTGCCAACAGGACAGTGTCATCAGCATACAGCAATCTGCACACACGGATATCACCAAGACATAATCCACTATTATCTATTTTGGCCTCACGCATGTGTGCGTCCATAAATATATTAAACAGCCAGGGTGACATTACACAACCTTGTCTAACTCCTGCACCAATGGAAAACCATTTTGATAAAACACCATTCAATCGTACACAAGCTCTACTACCCTCATACATGGCTTTTACACTATTAAGTAGATTCCCAGTAACACCATATTCATTCAATACCTTCCACAAAAGTGTCCTATTGACTCGGTCGTAAGCTTTCTCTAAATCTTTGAAGGCAGTAAAAACTTTCTTCCCAACAGCCAGATACTTTTCAATCATCATGCGTAATGCAAAAATCTGGTTAGTGCAGCCTTTACCAGGCATAAAACCACTCTGAACATCCCACACTTTCAATGATGTAAGACCCCGTACTTTTTCAATAACAACCTTACCAAACACTTTCCCTGGCACACTCAGTAGGCTAATACCACGATAGTTCTTGCATTCAGTCGGATCACCTTTTCCCTTATACAAGGGAACAATGATAGCATCCTTCCAATCCCGAGGGACCATTCCTAACTCCCAGCACAACTGGCAAATTTCAATTAACCAGTTAATTATAGAATCACCACCATACTTCAACATCTCTGCAGTTATGCCATCAACTCCTGGAGCCTTACCATTCTGAAGAGATTTTAGAGCTTTACACACTTCTTCTCTTGAGATCCCTCCTGTGCTTTCATCCCTCATTGTGACATCATCTGCATCTGTCTCAGAATCATTTTTGCTCTCCTGATCTAATAAATCACAGAAGTATTTGCCCCATCTGTCACTTAACTCATTGGGCTCCCATATCATTTCCCCAATCTCATTCTTCACACAACTTACAACTTTATTTCCTCTATTTTTCCTGAGTCTCATGTACTTCCAGAAGGACTTTCTATCTTTCCAAAAGCCAGTTCATGCCTTTCCACTTTCTCCTTCCTATCTTTTGCCTTACTGTGGCGGCGAACCAGCTTAGCAGCTTCACACTTCTTACAGCGATATTCATCCACAGAGACTCTACCTTGCAACATCCCCAAATAGGCTTCCTTTTTTTCTTTACTGCCTCATCAATCTCACTATTCCACCAAGCATCACCTCTATTGTTACCCACTATTGTGGTGCCACAGACCTCTTTAGCAGCAGTAACAACACAGTTCTTAAAACATTCCCACTTCTTTTCTACATCCCTCTCACAAGATTTCAGATCCTTCAGTCGTTCTCTGAGTAAGTCAGAATACCACTGATGATCTTCAAGGAGCCTATCAACCTTAATTCTTTCTATCCTGGGTCTCTTTTCCGGTCTTTCTTGATGTTATTGTCATAAAGTCCGTTGTATGAGATGAATCGCTTTACTTCACACACTTTTCGCTGGGTATACTCAGTGGATCTTTGCTTTTGGTTTCAAACTCATCAACTTTTACCGTTCTTTATACTCGGAATTTTCTCCCTGTCTGGGCATCCTCAGGAGCGTGGCGACTTTTCCACCAATGTTTGTGGTTAACTTCGCGCTCATGGAGTTCGATACCCCTTGTTGCCATTCGTCGGATATATATACTTTCTTGGATACATTTCGTTATCAAGCCCGGCTAGCGCCATCTATGTTTCCTTAAAATAACATTTTTTTTTTTTAATTTCTTTTCCTATTCCGGTTTTCTTGTCTTTTTTGTCGGTTTTTCTTTTGTTGTTCTTTTTCTTGTCTTATTAGTTCTTTCCACAGGCTAGGTAATGTGCTAGGGTCGTTCTGGTTACATACCCTTGTTTTATTTTTATAGATTAAGATTGCTTCTTCCCTCCTCATTTGCCTTTCAGATTTTTTATTCCTTTTTAGCATTTTAATTTCATCGAATTTTGGGAAAGTCTGGTTTACAATGCAGAATTGCACTAAAGCAGTTTTGGCTTCTTTGTTTTGCCAGTAGATATGTGTTGTTTAAGTCTTTTTTTTTTTTTTTTTAACCTGTTTTTCGTACTTCCAATGTACGATATTGGGGTATGTGTGCAATTGGAATTTCGTAGGTCCTGATTCTTCTAGTATTTTTTCCTGTTTTTTTTTTTTTTTGTTAATACGACTGTAAACAACAAAAAAAAATGACTGGTAACAAAAAAAAAAAAAAAAAAACAGGAAAAAATACTAGAAGAATCAGGATCCTACAAAATTCCAATTGCACACATACCCCCAATATTGTACATTGGAAGTAAGAAAAACAGGTTAAAAAAAAGACTTAAACAACACATATCTAACTGGCAAAAAAAAAAAAAAGAAGCCAAAACTGTTTTAGTGCAATTCTGCATTGTAAACCAGACTTTCCCAAAATTCAATGAAATTAAAATGCTAAAAAAAATAAAAAATCTGAAAGGCAAATGAGGAGGGAAGAAGCAATATTAATCTATAAAAATAAAACAAGGGTATGTAACCAGAATGACCCTAGCACATTATCTAGCCTGTGGAAAGAACTAATAAGACAAGAAAAACAACAATAAAAGAAAAACCGACAAAAAAGACAAGAAAACCGGGATAGGAAAAGAAATTAAAAAAAAAAAATGTTATTTTAATGAAACACAGATGGCGCTAGCCGGGCTTGATAACAAAATGTATCCAAGAAAGTATATCCGACGAATGGCAACAAGCAGTATCTGACTCCATTAGCGCGAAGTTAACCTCGAACATTGGTGGAAAAGTCGCCACGCTCCTGAGGATGCCCAGAGACTGGGCGAGAATTTCGAGTATAAAGAACTGTAAAAGTTGATGTGTTTGAAACCTAAAGCGAAGATCCACTGAGTATACCTAGCGAAAAGTGTGTGAAGTAAAGTGATTCATCTTATACAATGGACTTTAAGACAATAACATCAACAAAGACCAGAAAACGTGTGTGAAATGTTTTTCATCACTAGCAAGGAATGCCAAGGTAAGCATTATCCTCTAGAATATTGTACCAGTTCCTCTGTAACTTATATACTTTTTGAAGGTACAGGCATCTTTTGACAAGTCAAATCTGAAGGAAAGTGAGAAAAAAATTGTGTTGTAAAAGATAATTGAAGTTATTCAAAATCAATTACATATTTAGCTACATCTTTGATTGTGTATTTACTTTACACCTTTAACTGTATATTTTAAAGTGTAAATATTTTTTATATATTAAAAATGTTGTTTGAGTCATCACAATAAAATTAAATAAAAATGAACTTAATATACGGAATTACTTGGCTACTGTTTGAAAAAATATGTTAATTTATAGAGTTTGCCATTTTATTAGCCTTTCATGTTCAACAGCATTTCAAGTGCTCAATCGCATTAAAAATTTCGTCACTTGTTTCAACTATGGCTTCAAAAAAGTTTTGTAAAATGTTTATTGCTGTTTGGGCTTTTTACCCTAACAGTAGGGGGTTGGGGCACTCCCTTCCCACTCATCATCATTACCAGATAAATACACTGCCGGACAATTGCTAAGGACGGATGACAATAGCAATGATAGCAACCATAAAATGGAAGGCAGGAAAATGTGGAAATTAGCATAAGTGTGGGATACAGTAAGACGTGTTGTGCATATGCAAATTTTGGATTGCCGAACTTGTTCGTGACGTCATAGCGCTGATAAGAGATATAAAGGATTTGACGCGTATTGACCGTTGTTGTTCAAATGCAAAGTTGAAAGGGAAAGAATCAATTGACGAACTTGCAATTTTCAGTATGTCTTCCCGACATCACCTAGATGATTTTACACGTGGCCGTATTATTGGCAAGATTGAAGAAGGGCGAAAAATAACAGATGTTGCCAGGGAGTTCGACGTCAGCCACAGTGTTGTTTCAAGGCTTTGGAAATCATTTCAAACAAATGGAGAGTGTAGCAAACGTCACTGGGGACGTCGTGTTCGCAGTACGACACCTGCAGAAGATCGGTACATAGTGCTATCAACAAAAAGACACCGGCGCAGCACAGCTAGTGAGGTAGCAAATCAGTTTATGGCTCCTACTGGCAAGCGGATCTCCCGAAAAACTGTCGCCAGACGTTTGCATGAAGGAGGACTATACGCCCGCCGTCCTGTTGTGTGCATCCCATTGTCCAGACGTCACCGTACCGCCCGTTTGCAATGGTGCCATCAACATTGCAGTTGGACTGATAACGACTGGTCTGCTGTCCTCTTCTCAGATGAGAGTAGATACAGTCTATCGTCTGATTGTCGACGACAACTGATCTGGTGTGATAGTGGTACTGCATATTGTCCAGCAAACATACAGGAAAGGGACCGATATCCGACATGTAGTGTCATGGTATGGGCTGGCATCATGATCAATGGCCATACGTCCCTCTATGTGCTTCCAACTGGGACTATGACTGGCCAACGATACATTAATGATGTTCTGCTACCTCATGTTCGCATGTTCCGTGGTGCTGTCCGTGATAGATTCATTTTCATGGACGACAACGCAACATGTCATCGAACAGTCGCTGTCCAGGAGTGTCTTGAGAGCGAGGATATTCAACGCCTCGTATGGCCAGCACGTTCTCCAGATCTGAATCCCATTGAAAATGTGTGGGAGTCTTGCTGTTCGCCAATGCCCTCCAAAAAACAAGGACACCCTCATCCGTGCACTTACAGAGGAATGGGATAAATTACCCCAACAGCTGCTTGATAATGTTGTGCAAAGCATGACACGACGTGTGGAATCTTGCATCGCCCTCCATGGTGGCCATATCCCGTATTGACATCTTACGCCGGAACGCCTGCGGATGGTAATTGCATTTTTTTCACGTTTACGTATTCTGCGCAAAATGGCCTGTTTGTCCCTTGAACACGTTCCAAAGCCTTCTTGATTTCAGAGCACAATAAATTGTCTTTCTTGTAATGTCCTGGCTTTCTGACATTATTTTATTTCACTTGGCATCCAACCACACTTTTTTATGCGCTATATAGCCATTTATGATCCGTCCTTAGCAATTGTCCAGCAGTGTATTTATTTGAGCTATGTCTTCATCCCTTTCTCTTAAATCTCCCCAGACCTCTATTTCAGTGTTGACATCTATAGTGCTCAAAATGTTTCTTTTTTATAGAATTTTAAATTTTGCAAAACTAGGCTCCATTCTTCTTCAAGTTCATGCCTAAAGGTTGCAATTTCAATGACGTTATTGGCTGGTAAAAGACATTTATGTTTTAAATTTTAGAAATGTCTTCATGCATAGTAGAGTTATCAATGTTGGGAATTCCTTTATGCATCTGCAGCATTTTTTTATACATTGTATAACAGGTTCAGATAGTTGTGAAGTGTTCTGTTAGTTTCTTCAGGTGTTTTTGTTTCATTGCTAGTTAGTTGGTCAAGATTTTACTCTAGAAAAGGATCTAAAGGATCTAGATCTTTTAGTTTGCCTGTCTTTATTGCAGGGTTGCTAGACCGGCGCCAAAACTTTGTTCTTGCGCCATTCTGCCAAAAATCACGATTTTGACGAAATCTACGCCAATTTTGTGAGTAGAGAAAAAGGGCCAGTTCTGTCACAAAGGAGGACCCCCATGGCTCCGCCCACTGCTGCCCACGGACCTCCCCAGCCCCGCCCACTGCCGTCCACGGACCTCCACCACTGCTCGCCATGTGGTCATCTACGGTTACGTTTGCATCTACGGTTACGTTTGCATGTGGTCATCTACGGTTACATTTGAGAAGATTGGTTGCCCAGCGCCATTTTTTTTTTTTTTTGACCGGGAAATTTTTATTCCCTCCACGTGGTCATTTTGTCCACCACGTGTTTTGGGATGAGTCACCATCTTTTCTTCGCCATTTTATTTTTCCAGACTAGGAAATTTTACAACATGACGTCACCAAGCTAGGGAAATTTTCACTTAAAGTGAATAAAAAGCTTACGTGTTCATGGCATTTTCTGTTACATTTTTTAACGTTGTACCTTTTTCCACCATACAAAGCCGCAATGTTTTATACATAGTTAAAATATTTTTTTTATTTTTTCGTATTTTTTTTTGTGATTAATCTGTGAAATGTACCTTTTAATGCATTATCTTAATCTACTTTTTTTTTAAATGCTTGCATACTTGTTAAACTTCTCGATGTTCCAACATTATTTTATTTTCTAACTTTACAAACTAAGAACTACTTTTATAGAGGCTTTATTGTTTCTGATTCAAACAAGAAAACGTTTCTTCATTATTATTTTTCCTACGCAAACAATTTTTCTTACTTGCTTTTAATGTATGACTTAATCTGGTTTTCTATATATCTGTTTCATGTTTGTGCAAGAAATATACAGATCTATAGCAGATATACATAAAATTCGTTCGTAACAGTATCTTTTTTTCAGATTTTAACCAACATACGTTTCTTAACGACTTGATATCTGTTCTACAAGATGTGACGAAACTTCAGATTTTTAATTTTTCCCTCTGAAACTGTTTTTTTTTTCTTACTTGCTTTTAATGTATGGTTTAATCTATTTTTCTATCTCGCTTTTCTATGTGTGTACAAGAAATATACTGATCAATAGTAGTTAAAATTCGATTGAAACAATATTTTCTCCTTTCTTACTTTATTTTTACATTTCTTTCTAACAGACGTTTTTTCTTCTCAATTCCGCTATCTAACTTAATCTATGTTTTGAATATCATTCTATGTTCGCGTATTCATCCATTATTTTATTTCAAACTTTGCAAACTGCCTCATACTTTTATTCTAGATTTAATTTTTTTCATTTCAACCAACGTTTCTTAACGACTTGAATTTCTGGATGTGACAAAACTTCAGATTTATTTTTTCCCTCTTAAACTATTTTTTTCTTACTTGCTTTTAAATGTGACTTAATTTATTTTTTTACATCGCTGCTTCGTGTATGTACAAGAAATATACAGATCTATAGCAGTTAAAAATTCAATTGAAACAGTATTTTCTTTATTCTTACTTTATTTTTACTTTTCATTCTGACAAACATTTTTTTTTTCACATTTTCCCCTATTTAATGTAATTTGTGTTTTGAATAGCATTCTGTGTTCGCGTATTCGTCCATTGGTTTTATTTTTTTTCTAACTTCACAAACTAACAGCTATTTTTATTCAGACTATTTTTTCATTTCATTTCAACCAATGTTTCTTAACGACTTGACATCGCAAGATGTAGCAAAACTTCAGATATATTTTTTGTTTCTTCAAGTAACGTAATATTTTTTCAAAACTCACTTTTAAGTATTCCTAAAAGCTTACATTTATGAGAAATATACAGATCTGTAGTGGTAAAAATTGGACTGCAACAGTATATTTTCTTTATTCCAACTTTACTTTTCTATTTCTTTTCAACAAGCGTTTCTTCATTATTTCTTTTTCATATGTAACCAACTTTTCTTTCTTGCTTTTAATGTATAACTTAATAAATGTTTCTATCTTATCTTTTCATGGGTATACAAGAAATATACAGATCTATGACAGTTAAAATTCGATTGTATTAGTATTTTTTTTACTATGACTTTATTTTTTCATTTCATTTGAGTAAATGTTTCTTAACAACTTGATATTACAAGATGTACCAAACACTTCAGAATTTTTCTTTCCCTCACTTTCCAACTCACTTTTAAGTATTGCTAAAAACCTGCATGTATGTGAAATATCCATATTTTTTTCTAATTTGCTATACTTTTCTTTAACTGACCCAACAGAAAAAGCATTCATTGTCAAGACATTAACTTAATCTATTTTTGAAATATCATTCTATGTTCACGTATTTGTCCATTTTTTTTTCAAACATTTCAAACTCTTGCATACTTTTATTATGACGTTATTTTTCCATTTCATTTCAACAAACATTTCTTAACGACTACATATTGCAAGGTATGACAAAACTTCAGAATTTTTGTTTCCCTATTTAGCTTATTATATATTTTTCCAACTCACTTTTAAGTATTCCTAAATGCTTGCATGTATGTGAAATATGCATACTTTTTTTTTTTTATTCTATCCTAGTTTGCTATACTTTTCTTTTACTGACCTAACAGGAAAAGCATTAATTGTCAAGACATTCATTCTAAAGCATTCTTTCTTATGCTAAAATTTATATTCTTTGTGATACATTTTCTGTATATTTTTTCTAAATCAACAGAAAAAACATGCATTCTGGAGTCGTAGCGACCAATTCCGTACTTCCACTAAACATCATATTCTTAGCAATCATTTTTTTCTCTATGTAGCAATTTTGCTAACTCACCAGAAAAGCAGCTATTCTGAACATGTAGCTAAAATATCGAATTTCTCCAAACAAATGTAATCATTTTTTAAGAAAGACTTAGTTATTTTCTCTGTATAACGACTAAATCTATTTTTCGAAAAACTGTTCTACGTTTACGTATTTCTTTAACTTTGCTTTTTTTTTTACACTGTACTCCGGTTTTTTTTCTTCGTAATACTTTTTTCCTGTTTCATCCCAACAAACTTGTTTCTTTTCGACTCGGATCACTCTCACTTTTCCATACAAACTTTCCTAATATCAGAAATGTAACAAAAACTTCAGATATATTTTTAACTTTAGAATAAGTCTCACCGACATTTATTCTCATGACATAAATTAAAATTTCATACTTTCCCCCAAAATAATTTTCTTAATGAGTTGTTTTTACGCTTTTTTCATGTATAACCAAATATTTATTGCTAATTCACATCGTCAAAGTCAGTATGAACACACCTAACCACATTCTTTTTCCCTATTTATTTCACTTTACATCGAAATGCGTTTTGTTAAAACTTTGCGTTTACTTCATTCACTCAATGACCAGTTCTAACTTAGTAGACATTACATGATTGCAAACATCTGTATTTGTGGTATTTCCCTTCATACATTAACTTTCATTTCCCCTTTATTTAATTACCTCAAGAACATATTAGTCTTGAACATAAAGAACAGACAGTCGTATTCTAAGTACGTTTTCTCTTGATTCTTATAAAGGAACAGACAGCAAGAAGTCTCACACACTGAAACAAACATCAACAATTCGTTGCTTTCATTGACAGGGCGATTTTTTAAATTTTAGTTTTTTTTATATAGTTGCAAAAATCCCATAGAATAACATGGGAAAATAATTTGACTTAAAGGAGCATTTTCAGACATGTTAGAAATCTTAAAAGAGCAAAATATTTCACTTGAAAAGTAACAGGGTACGTTTTTAAAAAGTTCATAATTTAGGAGGATTGTTTTTTACAACTTCATTTTAGATAAGGTTCGTTTCAAGAAAGTTAAATTTCGGCTAGGTTAAAAAATGTTTCACATCATTTTATTTAGAGGATGGTTTTGGGAAAACACGGATTTGAAAAACAGGTGAAAATCCCATAGAATAACATGGGGAAATCAGCCTTAAAGGAGCGTTTTCAGATATGTTAGAAATCTTAAAAGAGCGAAATGTTTTCTAAAAAGTTCATAATTGACAAGAACTGTTTTTTTTTTATTTTTTTGTTTTTTTACAACTTCATTTTAGATAAGGTTAGTTTTGAGAAAATTAAATTTCGTCTAGTGTAATCGAACAGAAGAAATATACATCAAGGAAAGAAAACTGAAATTATACATATGCAAAGAATTTGCTACGGCTGAAGGTCCCCCGAGCGAGTTATTCAACCAATGCTCGTGTTAGCCATTCAAAGATGGAGGTATCAGGATGACCAAATCCCTCATTGTTGCCTTCTTGTAGCAAAAGAGGTGGTGAACTTCACCAAACATGGTTCCATAATATTGGAAAAACACATTAAGGTTTACGGAGCAATTAAGCCCACGTCAGTGACCTTCTTCATTCACACACAGATGCACTCACATTCAAACAGAAAAAAAAATATAAATGAATAAAAACTAACAAAATAAAGTAGTCCTAAAAAGGACTGTTTTGTAGTCTTGAAAAGGACTGTTTTGTAGTCCTAAAATGGACCTTTTTTTTTTTTTAGACCTCAAAATCATCATCACACTCCATGTTTTGAACAGTCTTTAGAATTTCGCAAACATTAAGATGTTCAAGAATAAATCTGGGAACTGAAACTTTTGCAACTGAGCAGGCTTTGGCGTAAGCAATCCCAAGTACTTTGGGTTCGATAAGTGCAAATGCCTTGTCAAAGCATCTATACCACCGATCGCTTGCTGCGGAATTCATACAGTCATGACCTAGCTTATTATTTGGCATAAGAAGCACTGGAAGATGACACTCCCTACAGTAGAATTATTTTTCCACATTTTCCTTAATGGTAGCTCTTACCACTTCAATGTTCAAGAATAAATCTGGGAACTGAAACTTTTGCAACTGAGCAGGCTTTGGCGTAAGCAATCCCAAGTACTTTGGGTTCGATAAGTGCAAATGCCTTGTCAAAGCATCTATACCACCGATCGCTTGCTGCGGAATTCATACAGTCGTGACCTAGCTTATTATTTGGCATAAGAAGCACTGGAAGATGACACTCCCTACAGTAGAATTATTTTTCCACATTTTCCTTAATGGTAGCTCTTACCACTTCCACGAGAACGTCTTTCAGTTTTTGAATGTCTACGGAAAAAGTAGTCAAAGTTTCTTTATGTTGTAACACGGCATTTTGGAAGGTGGATTCAAACTGTAATTTTTTTACACTGATTCAAAGCTTTTTGCATGCATCTTTCAGAGTTTCAAATTGGTCACATGTTAATGACACTGATGCTCGATTCAACATAAACGAATCATCAGTCAGAACGTGAAGTTGTTGAAAACGATAAGCAATTTAATGAGGTGACGGGAAACAGTTCATCATCAATTCCTTGTTGAAAACCGCGATTTCATTACTTCCATCATACGTATAGCAGTTTTCCATAAATTCCTTAAATGTTTTAGCTGACATGGTGACTCCATACTTGGAAGGAAACAGTTTTTCCTCTTTCACAACATAACTTCGAATGTGTACTCTCACAGTGCCTGTGAAATCAGTCACTTTTGCTAACTTATTTCCACCCAAGGAAACATGATGTGGAGAAAGGTTTTCTAATGAAATACCTGATTTGGCATGAGACTCATGCTTGGTAGGAACACATACTTTCTTCTCAGCAGTGGCAGAGGAATCTTTGATAGATCACTTCATGTTGAAGACCTGATGGGTAACAAAGTTTGCAATAGACTGGAGCAGTGTAGCGGTAGGTTGTAGCGATGATATTCCATACGATGAAGAGGCAGGTAACACAACGTGTGAGCAGTTCAATGATCGAGAACAGAAGGATTGTGCTTGTCTCTCCACAGATAAAACTGATAAGAGATTCTTGTTCGCACATGTGCGTTGTTCGCTTCTTGATGACGTGATTGCATAGTCACGTGATAAGGGTGACCCTGTTATAATATCTCTAAAGGTCAGATTTAGGCGAATATTGGGAGCATTCTTGCAGCGTGGCAGACCATGATACCATGATAACATGACTCATTCGTGGGGGTAGCATTTGTAAAAGCAATCCACATTCCAAAGCTATGACGACAGGCTGAAAACCATCTCTTTTAAAAACAAAGTCCCTTGTTTGGCCTAGAGAAACTGAGGCAATGCATGAATTTTTTTACAATTTCACATTAGTCATCTTTGTAAAAACCGATACAGGAATCTCCATTTTTATACTTATTAATCAACACAAAATTGAATATTTCTCCACATACATTCTCAACAGCATCCTTGATTTCACGAAGTACTGGAATCCATGGTTTAGCTTTCACACTCAATCCACTAAATGAGTAACGGACATGATTATCACCGTAGGCCACATGTTGTGTAGGAATTTTATATGTTTTTACATAAATTTTAATTTTGCTGAGATCATCACCAAAATATTCTACTTCATTTTCGAGGCGGTTAAGATAATCTGTAGCTTCAGAATCCGAAAATAATTCCTCATAGGAAAAATGGAGGCCGTCCTTATGATACATCTTAGAAGAATCATTTCTTCAGACGAAAGAAAATGTAGCAGTAATTGAAAAAAGCAGTATCTTCACACCAAGCAACGAAGTGAGAATGAAACAGACAGACTTGAGATAAGACGTACAACTAACGAGTGCGTGAGTCAGTGGTGATGCAAGCACAAGCACGTTACGGACAGGTGCAAATTATCAAGAATTTAGCACGTTCATTTAAAACTAGTGTTAAATAAGAAGGCAAAAAGTACAATTTCCGAAGGGGAGAAAATGAAATTGACTATGTTTGTTAGAAAAATTTGTGTATTAATAGATGTAATGATAAATATTTCTGAAAATAGCCATACCCCATCCTAGATGAGAGTTGAATGTTTTTTATTTTGTTAAACACATAGAATTTGGTGAATGGTATAGTGCAAGTCATGCATAATTACATTATTCATGTTAACAAACAATTTTAGTGACATAAGAATTACATTTAGCTTTTACCCCCCCCAGCAGTATAGCCATTTTAGCAGCAATGATATTATAGACACATCAGTTTTGCCTAAACTATTGTCTGATGGAATTAATTTCAGTGTTTGTAAAAATAAAAAATAACCTGGGATCTCAAGCCAAGGGTACTATGAGTCTAGAATGGTTGTCATTGTGCCACGCATTGTCAAGAAGTCATGAATTTAACTGAAGATGTCATGGAAAGGTCATGAATTTGGTTCATTGAAAATCAGTAGACACCCTGTTTAAGCATAATTGATAAAATTGTCACCTGAGGGAATAAAAAAAAAAAAAAAAAAAAAAAAAAAGAGAGAAAAGTAACAAAGAAAAATGGCAAGGGAAAACTATCAGCAGAAAAAAAGTAAGCAGTGGATGCTGCATGCAAGGAGGTTATGTTACTGGAGACACCACTCCTATCCACGCAGCATTGGCCGCTATAAGTCACCGTCCATGCTGCAAATGACGTCATGAGCAGGCACGACGCAGCTGCAGAAAAGAAGCTGCTTTGAAACCAATGGAACAAAAGCTTCTAAGCGTATAAACAGAAAAAATGAGTAATTCAATAATCTTTATCAATGATACACAAGCTTACTGTTTTATCAACGGTATAATTTAGTTCGTTTTTGCCTGCTTCTGACGTCGCACCACAGATTAGCTGTGACCTATGGCGGCAAAGCCAGTGGTGTCTCCAGTAATATAACCTCCTTGGCTGCATGCAGTGGCAGAGTCAACAAAAGACAAATATAGCTGTGGAATTTGCTGAGAAGAAAGTAGGAAGCCAGAGTTAATGTTCTAGCAAGTACAAGAACAAAACCAGGAAAAAAACTGTTTGAAGCTATGCCTTTCAAACCCACCCTATTGTGTTTGGAATTCAGTAGTTTTATAATTGTGAATACAGTGGCGTGATCTAGTTAAATATTTTCATAAATAAATTACACTGAACGATTCAGTTTTGTTCATGCTGTGTAATATTTACACTTTCTCACCACACAGTCTGATTTTTCACGTTGTATGTTAATTAAAATCGCTCACGAGCGCTATGGATAAATGAAAGGATTGTTTATATTGCATAACTTGCAATCAATTATAAGGAATACCGATCTTTTGGTTCTTTAGACAAAATTCAGACTTTAAGTAAGTCTGACTTTTGTCCTGTACTTTCAGGGAGCAGAATTTTTAGGGCGTTTTCATTTTCTCATTTTGGCCTACCTTGGAGAACATCTTCACCCTCACACTTTTCTTTTTCTAGATGGAAGGTGCGTTGAACCACTTACTAACTCGCAATTGTCTGCTTAATATCCATGTCCATACATGCAGAAGCCCACGTATGCAAGAGCAATGGCTCTTTCAGACAGCAACAATGAAAAAATCATAAACTGATTCTACTACTACTAAAGGGGGGATCCCACTCCAAAACGTCACTGCGCAAGTGTTAAGCGATGGAAGCAGCTTTTATCTAACCAACTTTACTAAATCTCACTGTTATCTTATAGTTTTGGTTCCAGTTGTAATTGTTCACAGCAATAATGAAAGTTTGACATTGATAATTACTGGATGAAAAACTTTGTATGAAGAGTACCATGGTGCAACTGCTGAAAGGTGATTTTACAATTTGATTATTAAATGATACATTGGTTTTCCTTTTATATCGAAGGTACGCTTTCCTTCAGAAAACCTTAGGAGGTTTGTGATGCCCACGCAAACCAGGTACGCATGGCTTGCCAGTTGGTTGGTTTCAGAAATAATGTATGTTCATCTGAATGCCATGAATCTTGAAAAATATGCTGCTAAAAACCAATCAAACAACAAATAGTAGTTACATATTATTTATTCTTTCTAAGGGTATATTCACAAGCGTTCAGTAACAATAGCAACAGTTCTTGGATGCGGCAGCATCCTGTTTCTGTTACAGCAAAACAAATGCATTCAGAAGAAAATCCCTGATATTAATGTGTTACGCTTAAAATATTGCAGGTCATGTAGTTTTCAACAAATCGTGGGTAGTATAATTGTTTTCCCATTTATCTCACTGTAGGAATGACAGGAATGCTAATTAACAGTCCTAAGAGAAGCAGTGAAATGTCAACAAACCTGAAATATAATATTTTTTCATAGTTCATAAAATAATCGTAATTCAGTATATAAACATAACTTAAAGCACAGCATGGACTTAAAACAATTAAAAATACTATCATTATCTGCTCCACAACTTGAGTTCTGCTCCAAAATGCAAATTTTCTTGCTGCGAAACCCAACGTTTCTGTTCCAAATTGCATATTTTCCTGCTCCAAGAATTGCTCCGAAACATGGTAGGGGCAGTAACACTCCTGTTATTGGCTTAAGTTTCTCGGGTCCACTCCTGTTAGCTGCTAAAAGTTACCATTACATGATCTTTGCTGTACTTCCCACCATGAGTTGTTTCACCTTTCAAAGATGTAGTGTTGTCAGGCAGACACATTAAAAACAGTGTTTTGTCGTCATTGGAAATCTCGTTAGTTATAATCTTTTAAAATGGTAGGCAATTTCTTTAGCCATTTGGAGCAGATCTCTTCATCCATGATCTCACTTTCTTGACAAAGCTTATGATATCTGATATTGTGACTGCTTCTGAAATCAGAAATCATTTGATTTAGTTGCTTTCCAAAGACTAGCTTCCTCTCTCATGATGGTTTTTCCCAGTGGCATACTTTTTTCTCTACATTGAACAATTAATATCCATAAACATCCCTCCAATATCCTGATACTCTGCACATTTTGTTCTTTTCTTTTTGCCTTGACTTCCACTTTTAAATTGTCTCTTTATTCTTTAGAATTGTAGACATTACTGCTCGGTATTACAAAATGCTGTGCAATTTCATTTTTCTTACTGCCTGCCTTCAACATCTTTGATAACTTTGACTTTATCAGTGAAGGAGAGTGTGCTGAACTTGTGATTTGAAGCCATAAATTTAGAAAAAGAAATTTTATGAAACAAGGTTGAATTTGTTAAGACCAAGAGCACACACACACACACACAAACAAAGTGATACTAAACACTGTCTATTAGATCAAATGGTAAGAGGCCAGTCTGAAATTCTTATTGAATGTTAACTGAAGATGGCTGTTTGGTCTCTTATAGGTGGAAGTTAAACAGGGTTCGCACAGGTCAAAAAAAGTGCTTAAAAGTGCTAAATATTTATTTTTTATTTTTTAAGGGCCCTTAAAAGTACTAAATATTTCACCAGTCCTTAAAAGTTCTTAATGTTACTTTCAGAACTGGGAACGTCTGCTTCGCGATTTTCATGGCCAAGTAAACTTCCTCCAACTAAATAAACGCAGTGCTTCTTCATTGTTTTTCATGTGTATGTCGTTTCACGTTGCAGGAGTTCATCGTGTGGGATGATGGGAAATTTCTCACAATGTGGGGTGTTGATCTTACAATGTAAAAAATCACGCTTCTGTGGTGGTGGTGTTATTGTTCTTAGTGGAAGCTCCGATGGTGATGGGTGGTTTTGGTTTCATTTTATCATCGGCTGTTTCATTAGTTATGGATTATCATAACTACTTTTAATTTTCTTTGTATGTGTTGTGTGCATTTTGATATTATGGGTGTGTTTGATAAGTTATGGCTAGAAAAGGAGCAGTACAGGGCATGGTTGACAACAGATACAGATAGGCATAAAGCAAAGTGTCTGCTATGCAGTGAAGCAGTGGCGTAGCCAGAAATTTCTTGGGGGGGGGGGGGGTTCCATGGGTTTGGTTCATTGGTGAAAGCCTCATATACGCATATATATCGCTTTAAATTCGTGCTCAGTCTCCCCTCAAGAGGGGGTGGGTTCAACCCCGACCACCTCACCCCCTCTGGCACTGCAGTGAAGTATTTGACATAAGTAGTTTGGGTGAAACTGGACTTAAAGTTAACATGAGAGGTAAGTATTCAACATTTCTTTTTATTAATACTTAAAAATAAATTCGTGCAATATAATCAAACTATGTGACGTTCAAAATAAAAGTTTCGATTGATCCAAAGTAAATAAAGGCAATTTTCTAAGATGCCAGGGGGTGAATTAAAATTGTGTGCCAACTTTTATGGTTTTTCTATAAAATGTATGGGAACTGTGTGGTTTTATGGATTGTTCGTATTTTTTTAGGAATTTTCAGGTAAAATTATGGTAATACTAAAAAAAAACTCATACTTACCAGGTTTTACAATTTATCCATAAAATTTACGGAAATGCGACTTGTTTTACGTACAAAATGTTAATTTTACGGATTTGATGATTCTTCAAGGTTTTTTTTTTTCTGATGATTTTGCACCCAGCATTAAAACTTTTATTTCATTTAATCCATTTAAAATGAAGTGCCAAGGCAAGCTATGAATAAACTTTTCAGTTACACATGTTTGTGGGAACATTTGTCCACACACTTTTATTTATTTTTTTTTGTTTCGCTCGTAAACAACTGGAGCTGGGTTTGTTTATTTCTCCCAGTGTTGACTCCTTCCCACTTTTCAGGTAATGCATTGTACATCCTCCAAGTAGCAACTTCTCAGGTGGGCACAGTCCTGCATTGCCCCTGCCTTTATTATTCCCAGTTCAAAATGCTATCTCAGAACATGGTTATTGTAGAAAAAAAAATTCAAGCGGATTTTATATCTGTGGAATTTTTAAGCCGAGATGGATACCAAACATTACAAAATTAAACAAAAGCTGCCAGTTTTATGAAATTAAAAATGCATTTGGGCATGGTTTGGTTTTCTAACTTCTCTTCTCTGGCAATAAATCTGACCTAACAAAAGAATGTGGCAAAATTCGCAGGCGAAGAATTTTAATAAATTGTGACATACTTCTATTAAGAAATTAAAAATAATATAATATAAACAAAAAATTGCTCTAATATAACCATTTTAAGAAAATCACAGAGAATTTGCATATCTGCTCTACAGGTGGCCATGCAGTGTTGGGCGACGACGACGCAATGATTGCCGGTGATGTGTTGATGTTTTTCTATTAGTGGTGTCGGAGGCTAGGGCCCAGTTTTCGGTTCCACTATGCGAAAAAAATCACACATCCACGCATTCTTGTCTCCAAGAATGATTATTTAAATATTTCCTCTCATTAATCTTTTTCTGAATTTCATTCTTTGAGGCAAACTGAGCGACATGAAAAACATTTTTTTTTCCCATTTTCTTAAACATTCGTTCACGGGTTTTAATGGAAGTTGTGTAGTTATAGTTTTGTACGTGTACTGTATTATAAGTATGTGTTTTTGGAACGAGAGCTAGAAAGAATTTGAACATATGTAAATGGCTTAAAATTACTTTTAGTTTATGAGTGAAACTAAACCATGTGTGAACTAAATTATTCACTTCATTTTAAAACTTAAATTTATATGTATATGTGTAGTACATTATGAACATTGGAATTGTAAAGTGAATCGAGCATAATTAATTAAATTAAATTAAGATTACATTATGACTGAGATAAAATAGTGTGTGGTGAGAAGCATTTATTGTTACAAAAGTTCAGGTGTGTTAGCAAGACACAACAAAATTTGGTATAGAATCTTGCACTGTCAGTAGAATGATTGTTTTTAAGGAAATTAATTTTTTTTTCTCCGAATTCTGAAATTTCTTATTTGGCAATTTGTAAATGAAATGATGTGAAAATTTTTGTATTGTGTTTCGGGAAATATTGAGTGTTCATGATGTAAAATTTCTTGTTAATATTAGGGATTCTGGAATTTGCACCATTTTGGTTTTTTTTCTCATTAGACAAGGAGTCGCTAAATTCAGAGATAAGAATTCTCCTTCCTGTAAGCAAAGAAATTCCTTTGGAAGAGGTCACCTTGCACACTTATACAATAGCAGGTGGAATTCCAGGAATTTTTGCTAAGCCGTGGTCAAGAGCCAGAGAGGGCTAGCAGGTCCCCCCCCCCCACCCAACACGCTCCTTTGTGAACCCTTTTTACCCCCAGGTTACAGAAAAGCATGACAGATTGACTTTCAGCCAATAGCGTAGCTGAAAGCCATAGCGTCCCTTTTGGCGCCTGCGCGCTGGTGATGTGTAAAAGTTTTGAGCAAAGAGAATTTTCTCTCTTGACCCTTCACCCACACACTTCTTCCTTTTTTTCAGAGGGTAACACCTCGCTTGCTTGGGTCGAACTGAGGTCAGCAAGCGCTGACCAGCGGAAATACTCGCAGCAAATTTCATGGCCAAGTGCTGTAGCTTCTCAAAATGCCTTGACCAGTTAGTGGACTAGTGCACGCTCACGTCTACCAGCCATCTTGTTCCCCGTCCTGAAGGAGAACACTCACAATTGACGATGACTGGGGAACCCATTGTTGCAGACATTTTGTACTGAGGGAAAGAGAAAAGAGAACGTGGCAGCCCTCCTCTTAGACGATAGAGTCCTCGTGTGTCTTCCCCAGCCAGCTCTATGTCAGAAAGCCTGGAACAGTAAATTAAAAATGGGACTTGTTCTTCTGAACTGAAGACTCGTGATCCTTCTGGGAAATACTACAGCGTCGCATTGTTCACCAACTTGACGATGCTGAAGAAACCCTTCAGGGAAACAAAGGTAATTTTATAATTCATTTTGTCGTCATGTCCAACCGACTCAATCGCTTTTGAAATTCCAGAGAAATGTTGCTGCCTAAATTAACTGAAAGAAACAAATGCAAAACAAAACAGGATACAACTTTTGAAATTATTATTGTTTGAAAATACTTTGTGTTGAGAAATGACACGGTCCCTAAAAGGTGTATAGTAGTGAAAAATGAAATTTATCGGATGTTATAAAACTGAGGGAGTTTTTTTTTTATAATACAAATGATATAAAAAAGTGAAGAAATTCAGAATCAGTCGTAGTGTATTACACGCTGAGAAAACCACATGGAATTAATTTTATTTATTTTTTGGCCAAAGTGTATCATTCTATTGCATTATGCATGATGTTTTGAAAAGGTACCTAAAAGAGTAATATCAAGTGTTGATCACATAATTTTTTCCTTCAAGTAAACGATAATCACACTGAAATTTTGAATCATATTATATGAATAACAAAAGAAAAATTTGCAATATTAGACTAAGAAAATTGTATAACTAATTTCCACCCAACAAAATTGAAATTGGACTCTAAAACTCATTTTTGGCATTATGGGTGATCTGTGAAAATAAAACAAAAGTCTGTAAAAGAAAAAAAAATTTCTCAACAAAATTCTGATCAGGCGAGAGGCCTGATCATCATTAAACATAACTGCAAGTCAGTTTTTTTACAACTAAAAATTTTGAGTCACTTTTATTAATTGTGTATGTTCAGTGAGTCCAAGGTGATAGAAAAATCTTGTGAATTTTATTTTGGTCAAGCTCAAAAATCACCTCTGCACTTGGCAGAGTTCATGGATCCGAACCTCGTAAGTTAACCAACATATACTTGACAACTAAAATTTTACTGTTTTCACATACATTTTTCTTTTGTTCCTCCACTAGTTTTTTTATACATCACATGCCATATTGTTCACAGTATTTTGATACAAGAATATATATATATATATATATATATATATACTCACCAACCCGCTTCGCCAGCGTGGTGAGTTATGGCCAAACCCCTCCAAAATGACTCCACAACTTAAATCTTGGCCCTCAGTCTCCGGCAGCTGGAATGTACCTGGCCAAGGCAGCGGCCAGTGCGACATGAAGGCAGAGGGTGCTAAGAATCCCCAGAGGACCGGACTAGGCTGCCATCTGATGCTGACCTTGGCTACGTATAACGGACGCTCCCTATCTTCTGATTCAAGGCTTCTTGAATTGGAAGAGGAACTACAAAGGATCAAGTGGGACATCGTCGGGCTAAGTGAGGTAAGGAGAAAAGGTGAAGATCTCATTGAACTGAAAAGTGGACATCTCTTCTACTATCGTGGGACAGATACTGGCAGAACTAGTGGTGTTGGATTTATAATAAACAAGAAACTCAAGGATAAAGTTGTAGAAGTTGAAAGTTCCTCTGACAGAGCTGCACGACTCGTTATCCAACTCTCGAGAAGATACCAGGCTCAGATTATTCAAACTTATGCACCCACCACAAGTCATGCTGAAGAAGAAATTGAAGAATTTTATGAGGAAATTCGTCATCTAAATAATAAAGGTAAGCAGCACTTGAAGATAATTATGGGAGATTTCAATGCAAAAATAGGGCAACGGCAACAGAATGAAACTTCAGTAGGAAAATTCGGTCACGGCAACAGAAACCAACGTGGAAATACTCTCGTAGAGTTTGCAGAGGCAGAAGGGTTTTTCATCTTGGACTCCTTCTTCAAGAAAAAGCCACTCAGGAAATGGACATGGAGACATCCAAATGGGACGACAAGTGAAATTGATTTTATTATGTGTAACAAAAAAATTTGTCATAGAAGACTGCAATGTGCTAAACAAGTTCAACACAGGCAGTGACCATAGATTGGTGAGATGGAAGATGCACCTCAACACTAAACTCAAACGTAGCAAGCTCATAAGACAAACAAAATGTATTGACATAACCAACCTTAAAAAACACCATAATACCTTCAAATTGGAACTAAAGAACAGATTCTCTGCTTTAGAAGGCCTAACATCGGAAGAAGTGGATATTTCTGAAGTTAACTGAAAAGTAACCAAAGCTCTTATGGAAACAGCAACAAAATTAGCTGGGTCTAAGAACAAATTGCATGTGAACAAATTATCAGGAAAAACCAAAATGTTGATGCAAAAAAGAAGAGAGATGAGGACAACTAAAGAAGATGTGACTTCCAAAGTGGAATATATAGAGCTATGCAAGACAGTAAGAAAAAGTATCACTGAAGACGTAAGGAAATTCAACTGTGAACTAGTGAGAAAAGCAATTGAAAACAACCAAAGCCTAAAGATAGCAAAGGGACATCTCAGTAAGGGAAGAAAACAGATTATGGCGCTGAAAAAGAAGATGGTTCTGTAACAAGAAATAGAGGCGAAATTTTGACAAGAGTGAAAGATTTCTACTCCAAATTATATGAAAGGGATGATATATGCACTCCAGACATCATGAAAGATACCAGTACCAGAGTTCCTCCAGTCCTCCCAGCAGAAGTTGCACATGCAATCAAGAACATGAAGCGGGGAAAAGCTCCAGGAGAAGATGGAATTACTGTAGACATCATACAAGAAGCAAGTGGAGAAATCGAAACAGTACTCGCCCAAATTTTCACTCGATGCCTTAATGAAGGAAAGATTCCTGAGGATTGGAACACCGCTACAATGATCCTGCTACATAAGAAAGGTGACATTGAGGATCTCGGAAACTACAGACCTATCAGCCTCCTATCAGTAGTGTATAAAATCTTCACTAAAGTTCTTTCACACCGCTTGAAGGTAACACTGGACATGGCTCAACCGAGAGAACAAGCTGGATTCAGGAGTGGCTACAGCACAATAGATCATATCCACGTGCTGAGAGAACTAATTGAAAGAGCGAGGGAATATGAACTTCCATTGTGCATGGCTTTTATCGATTATGAAAAAGCCTTTGATTCGGTGAAACCATCAGCAGTTACAACGGCTCTGAAAACCTGCGGTATTGAAGATGCATACATTAATATTATTAATAACATCTATGAAAATGCAAGTGCAAAGATTAGGCTGTTTGAAAATACAACACACGTAAAAATTGGAAAGGGAGTGAGACAAGGTGACACCATATCTCTGAAGCTCTTTAATGCCACATTGGAGGGTGTTTTTCAGTCGCTGAGCTGGGAAAACACGGGGATAAAGATTAATGGAGATTATCTAACCCACCTTCGTTTTGCTGATGACGTAGTCATTTTTGCAACTACCCCATCAGAGCTGCAGAGTATGATCCAGGAACTTGCTGACAAGAGTAAAGAAGTGGGATTAAAAATGAACTTTCAGAAGACAAAAGTGATGTTCAATGCTTTTACAAGAAATGAAGATTTATTGCTTGATGGAGAGAAGCTGGAGATAACAGACACGTACGTTTATCTTGGACAGCAGATATCAAGTGAGGGTCACATTGATGAAGAAATTAATCGGCGTACAAAACTTGCCTGGAGAGCTTTTGGAAGAAACAGCATAATTTTCAAGAGCAATATGCCATTATGTCTTAAAAGAAAAGTGTTTGATCAATGCATCCTTCCAGTGCTTACGTATGGTGCAGAGACGTGGACCTTAACTAAAAGAGACATACAAAGGCTGCAGACAACTCAAAGAAGCATGGAGAGGTGCATGCTTGGTGTAACCAGGAGAGATAAGAAGAGGAACTCGTGGATCCGAAAAATGACAAGAGTGGAAGACATCATGATCAGAGTTAAATCCCTGAAATGGCAATGGGCTGGACATACGACCAGAAGGACAGATCATCGATGGACAGCCGAAATTTTAGATTGGATTCCACGGGACAGGAAAAGACCCAGAAGAAGACCACATGGGAGATGGGTGGATGAAATTCGAAAGTATGCAGGGGTGACATGGAGGAGACTGGCACAAGACAGACTGTTGTGGAGGAAACTTGGGGAGACCTTCGTCCAGCAGTGGATTGATAATGGTTGACAATGATGATGATGATGATATGTAAGATGCACCTCAACACTAAACTTGAACGTGGCAAGCTCATAAGACAAACAAAATCTATTGACATAACCAACCTTAAAAAACACCATAATACCTTCAAGTTGGAACTGAAGAACAGATTCTCTGCTTTAGAAGGCCTAACATCAGAAGAAGTGGATATTTTTGAAGTTAACAGAAAAGTAACCAAAGTTTTATGGAAACAGCAACAAAATTAGCTGTGTCTAAGAACAAGTTGCATGTGAACAAATTATCAGAAAAACCAAAATGTTGATGCAAAAAAAAAGAAGAGAGATGAGGACAACTAAAGATGTGACTTCCAAAGTGGAATATATAGAGCTATGCAAGACAGTACGAAAAAGTATCACTGAAGACGTAAGAAAATTCAACTGTGAACTAGTGAGGAAAGCAATTGAAAACAACCAAAGCCTAAAGATAGCAAAGGGACATCTCAGTAAGGGAAGAAAACAGATTATGGCACTGAGAAAAGAAGATGGTTCTGTAACAAGAAATAGAGGCGAAATTTTGACAAGAGTGAAAGATTTCTACTCCAAATTATATGAAAGGGATGATACATGCACTCCAGACATCATGAAAGATACCAGTACCAGAGTTCCTCCAGTCCTTCTAGCAGAAGTTGCACATGCAATCAAGAACATGAAGCGGGGAAAAGCTCCAGGAGAAGATGGAATTACTGTAGACATCATACAAGAAGCAAGTGGAGAAATCGAAACAGTACTCGCCCAAATTTTCACTCGATGCCTTAATGAAGGAAAGATTCCTGAGGATTGGAACACCGCTACAATGATCCTGCTACATAAGAAAGGTGACATTGAGGATCTCGGAAACTACAGACCTATCAGCCTCCTATGAGTAGTTTATAAAATCTTCACTAAAGTTCTTCCACACCGCTTGAAGGTAACACTGGACATGGCTCAACCGAGAGAACAAGCTGGATTCAGGAGTGGCTACAGCACAATGGATCATATCCATGTGCTGAGAGAACTAATTGAAAGAGCGAGGGAATATGAACTTCCATTGTGCATGGCTTTTATCGATTATTAAAAAGTCTTTGATTCGGTGAAGCCATCAGCAGTTAAAATGGCTCTGAAAACCTACGGTATTGAAGATGCATACATTAATATTATTAATAACATCTATGAAAATGCAAGTGCAAAGATTAGGCTGTTTGAAAATACAACACACATAAAAATTGGAAAGGGAGTGAGACAAGGTGACACCATATCTCCGAAGCTCTTTAATGCCCCATTGGAGGGTGTTTTTCAGTCACTGAGCTGGGAAAACAAGGGGATAAAGATTAATGGAGATTATCTAACCCACCTTCGTTTTGCTGATGACGTAGTCATTTTTGCAACTAGCCCATCAGAGCTACAGAGTATGATCCAGGAACTTGCTGACAAGAGTAAAGAAGTGGGATTAAAAATGAACTTTCAGAAGACAAAAGTGATGTTCAATGCTTTTACAAGAAATGAAGATTTATCGATTGATGGAGAAAAGCTGGAGATAACAGACGCGTACGTTTATCTTGGACAGCAGATATCAAGTGAGGGTCACATTGATGAAGAAATTAATCGGCGTACAAAACTTGCCTGGAGAGCTTTTGGAAGAAACAGCATAATTTTCAAGAGCAATATGCCATTATGTCTTAAAAGAAAAGTGTTTGATCAATGCATCCTTCCAGTGCTTACGTATGGTGCAGAGACGTGGACCTTAACTAAAAGAGACATACAAAGGCTGCAGACAACTCAAAGAAGCATGGAGAGGTGCATGCTTGGTATAACCAGGAGAGATAAGAAGAGGAACTCGTGGATCCGAAAAATGACAAGAGTGGAAGACATCATGATCAGAGTTAAATCCCTGAAATGGCAATGGGCTGGACATACTGCCAGAAGGACAGATCATCGATGGACAGCCGAAATTTTAGATTGGATTCCAAGGGACAGGAAAAGACCCAGAAGAAGACCACATGGGAGATGGGTGGATGAAATTCGAAAGTATGCAGGGGTGACATGGAGGAGACTGGCACAAGACAGACCGTTGTGGAGGAAACTTGGGGAGACCTTCGTCCAGCAGTGGATTGATAATGGTTGACAATGATGATGATGATGATATATATATACACTAACACATGGTCATAGGGACCGGAAAGTTATTATGCTTAAAAAACCTATTTATATCAAATGGTGCCGAGTAAATCCTATTTATATCACCGGCAGATCTTAGCTCTGACACGAATGCAGCATACCGGAAAAATTTGTTACTTCGATTTTTCATAAAACTTTTTAAAAAATGACTGTATTAGTGTGCCTTTTTTTTTTTATATATCATTTTTGTTTTCTTAAAAGATGTAGGTCACATTTCTTTTATTTTAAAATTTTCGCTGTTATCTCGCAAATACGTAAATTTTAAAATTTTCTATAAAACTTTTTCGAAAATGGCTGCATTAGGTCATGTTTTTCTTTATTTCGTATCATTTTTGATTTCTTAAAAGATGTACGTTTGCAGTTTTTCTTAATTAGTTGGCCATGAGTTTTGCGCCATTAAGGTCAATGGAGCGAACATCCTTATCCAAGCGAAATGTTGCGACAAGAGCTTCAGACTTTTTTGTTGGCAAAAGACCGATTCTGCTTCCTTTTCATTAAATGTAGTGACAAATTGGCCGCATTATGCAAAGGAATTAAAAATTATTTTTTTCCCTTGTTTTTAGCATTACAAGTACCATAATTTTCGGGTTAAGAGCAGCGTCTCATATGGCTTTATTTCTAGTTCTGCTGCGCTTAAAATGGCGCACTGATTCTGATTTAGCTGGATATATATATCAGTGGCATCACGTAGCCATTTGATTTGCCTTGGGTGTGCGCTGTTACGGGAAAATAAAAACACATAACAATTTTATCGTGTAATCTGAGCTGAAAAATTCACTCATTGATTTTGAACAAAGGAAAGTACTTTTTTATTTAATGGTTGTTTAATTACTCATGGTAAAGATCTTTACTTACACTCCATTATAAGAAAATCTGAATTTCCTATGCAAATATGAGGATCGTTGTATTAGCCTATTAAGTGTACCAGGGAAAGTGTTTGGTAAGGTCGTTATTGAAAAAGTACAGGGTCTTACATCAGAGAAAGTGTGGGATGTTCCGAATGGTTTTATGCCTGGTAAAGGCTGCACTAATAAAATTTTTGCATTACGCATGATGATTGAAAAGTATCTGGCTGTTGGTAAGAAAGCTTTTGCTGCCTCCATAGATTTAGAGAAAGCTTAAGATCGAGTCAATAGGACACTTTTGTGGAAGGTATTGAATGAATATGGTGTTACTGGGAATCTACTTAATAGTGTAAAAGCCATGTATGCTGACAGTGCAGCCTGTGTACGAGTAAATGGTGTTTTATCAATATGGTTTTCTATTGGTGCAGGAGTCAGACAAAATTGTGTAATGTCTCCATGGCTGTTTAATATATTTATGGATGCATGCATGCGGGATGCCAAAACAGATAATACTGGTTTGTCTTGGTGATATCCGTGAGTGCAGATTGCTGTATGCTGATGACACTGTCCTGTTGGGAGAGAAAAAAATTGAGTTGACAGAGTATATTATCCCGTATGTACGAAGTTTGCATGAAATTCAAACTGAGTATAAATAAGACAAAATCCAAAGTTATGGTTTTTGAGAGAGGAACTGGTAGCACTGAATGTAATGTAAGTGTAAAATGGCACAGTGATTTACAAGGTGAGTGAGTTTGTGTATTTAGGAAGCATGTTTGACAGAGAGAACAAATTGGATGGTGAAATTAGTAGGCAAGTGAATTCTTCATTGAAAGTCATGGCTGCTTTGGGAGGTTTTCACAGGAATGATGGGTTCTCAAGAGAGTCCCGCATGGCTGTGTATGAAAGTGTAATTGTTCCTACTCTGATGTATGGCAGTGAAACCTGGGTACTGCAGAAGAAACATAGGAGTCGTTTGTGTGCTGGAGAAATTCGTTACTTACGGGGGGTTTGTGGTAAGACACGTTCTGATTGTGTGAGGAATGAAGATGTGTTGTACTTGTGTGATGTGAAGCAAAATGTTGTTAGCAAGGTGGAGACTAATATGCTTTGGTGGTTTGGCCATTTTGAAAGAATGAGTGATGAGATGCTTATTAAGAAAATATTTTTAGCTCAAGGGGCAGGAAGGAAAGGCAGAGGAAGTCATGAGAGGATCAGATTCAGGAGTGTCTGCACGAGGAACAAATTATGAGTATGAAGTATAGAAGATCTTGTGTACGGCGTGTGATGAATGGTAGTGAAGCTCGAGTTCTATGTCAAGATCGCTGTAAATGGAGAAGTTTGATACGGCAACAGTAAGTAAAAACTATCTGGTAGTTTGTATTTCTTTTTGGAGCTAACTTCTGAATCTCAGAGAACAGCTTAGTGATATGTATGTATGTATGTATATATATATATGTATGTATGTATATATGCATGCATGTATGTAGAAACTTCTTGTTTTGTTATATACAGGGGGTTCGTAAAGTCTTTCCTACATTATAAAAATCAATGTAAAAAAATCGGATGTAAGTTAAAATAAAATGGTTGGCAAAATAATATAGCAGTACTCATAAAGTTTTTTTTTCTGTTCTTTAGGTGAGCACTACTGCTGAATAAGAGAAGCATTTCATCAATAATGGCTTCTGTGCAAGAAAAAGCAACGTGCATATTGTGGTTCCATGAGACCAAATTGGCGGTTACTGTCCAGCGTCATTTCAGAAAAGAGTACAGACGATCACCTGCAGACCGAAAAAGCATAAAAGCTTCGTATGAAAATTTTAAAGTGATGGGTAGTGTTGGCGATCTCTCCCGAGCGGGCTGACCACCGGTTTTACAAGAGACAGCTGCAGCTCTTCGGGAGACATTTCTGCAAAGCCCCAGGAAATCCATTCTTCATGTTTCACTGGAAACTGGGATTCTCCGTGCCACTGTTTACAAAATTTTACACAAACGTCTTCATCTGTATGCTTATAAGGTACAGATCGTTCAAGCTCTTCAGCCTGATGACTGGCCTCACCATGCTGCATTTGCAACGGAAATGTTGCAGCACATAGCTCATGATAGTGATTATCTGTGCCGTGTCAGTTTCTCAGATGAAGCCACATTCCACATTTCTGGTACAGTAAATAGGCACCATGTGAGAATCTGAGGATCAGAAAATCCTCATTATGTTATCGAACAACAGAGGACTAGCCTGAAAGCGAACGTATGGTGCAGCATGATGCATGACAGAATCATCGGACCTTTTTTTTTTTTTACCGAGCCCACGGTAACATGCAACGTGTACCTGGACATGCTGGAACTTTTTGTAGCACCTCAATTGCATGCACTCCAACTTTCAGTTATTTTTCAACAAGACAGCGCCCCACCACATTGGTCAATAATGTTTCGTGAGTTCCTGAATGCCACATATCCAGACAGATGGACTGCCCACCTCAATCACCCGACATAACCCCTCTAGACTTCTTTCTGTGGGGTTATGTGAAAGACCAAGTTTACTCTATCAGTGTTCCAGATGGCAAGATGTTTTAGAGCAGAATAACAGATCTCATTGGGTCTGTTGGTTGGTTGGTTGGTTGTTTGAGTTTTATGGCGCAAGGGCCATGTTTGGCCAAAGAGCGCCAGAGACAAGACAGACAAGCAAACAGTAATAAAAACGTGGTAAAAAGCTTAAAATCTGGCTGATCATGTAAAACTGAAAAAAATGAGAACGATGGAAGGGCTAAAAAGATAATGAAACATACAGTATTAAAAACATGATACAATGATTAAAATCTAGCTGATTCAGTAAAACTGAGAAATGAGGATGATGATAAGGCTAAAATCTAGATACGTTTAAAATAGTCAATTTGTTTAAAAAATGAAAAAACAGTAACAGTATTGCAGTGGTCATTGAGGAGCCGCTGCAGTGTAGCGGCGTCCTCGGTCAACAAATGAAAATGAAAGAAATGAAAACGTACATCACGAAAATGAACACAGGTACACAGAAGATGAGTGACGGTGAGTCGGCAATTGCACGCCTCACACATCGGCGCAGTGTCGCCACACAGCAAAAAGCGGTGAGTGAAACGACAATGCCCAATGCGGAGACGCGCAAGCACCACTTCCTCCCTACGGTTCCGACGATATGTGGATTTCCAAATTTCAAGATTAGGTTTGATACGATGCAGTTTATTTTCCACCTGTTGGTCCCATAGACCTTGCCACGTTCGCTTGATATGGTCGCGAACCAGAAAGCGGAAATCCCGGTGAAACAGTGGCAATGATGTGACGACCAAAGAGGAAGCAGATCTAGCAGCCGCATCAGCACACTCGTTACCCGAGATTCCAACATGCCCGGGAATCCAACAAAATTGTATCTGGACACCGGCCTCGAGCAAGGAACGAAGAAGCCTTCGTACGGTAAGAAGAAAAGGGTGGTCACAGCAGTCCAACGATGACAGTGACTGTACAACACTCAAAGAATCAGTGTACACCGCAGCCCGTTGATGAGAGCCCGACTGAACATGAAGCAATGCAAGATACACAGCATGCATCTCCGCCGAAAACACTGTGGCCTTAGCTGGGATCCGCGCTACTGACATGTCATCTACACAGACAGCCGCGGATCCAACAATTCCATGCATCTTGGAGCCATCAGTGAAAATGGGGGTGTAGTCAAAATTGAGGTCACAGTGCTCAGCGAAGAGCTGCTGGTACACTGACGCAGGGGTTGAGGATTTATCGAAAGATATAAAGGTGGTATCAACCATGACACCAAGTGGGTGCCATGGAGGATCCCCAAAGCCCCTGGTCTCTCCAACAAGTGACAGGTCGAGCCCTACATCACGGGCTACGGTCGCCATACGAAGACCGAAAGTTGAAATGCAGGAGGGCCGGTTCCCGAATAAACGAGCATGCTGAGGATGCAAAACTGCATCGTATAAAGGATGGTCTGGAAGAGATCTAAGTTTCAAGTAGAATTGAATAGACAGCTGCAGACGGCGTAATTCAAGCGACGGCTCGTTCGCGTCAGCGTAAAGGCTGGGAATTGGAGATGTTCGAAATGCTCCCGAACAAAGACGCAGTGCTTGATGGTGAATAGTGTCCAAAGGCCGGAGAACGGAACGACGAGCAGAGCCATACACGATACAACCATAATCCAGTTTTGACCGTATTAGAGAATGATAAATGCTAATCAACGACACCCTGTCTGCACCCCATGAGACTCTCGAAAGGATCTTAAGAATAGATAGAGCCCGCAGACAAGAAATCTTGAGCCGCCGAACGTGCGCACGGAATGTAAGCGCACGGTCGACGGTCAGTCCAAGGAACTTGGTCTCCGGCAAAACTGGTATGGCTGCACGGTCTAAAAACAGCTCTGGGTCAGGATGGATGCCGCGCCTCCGGCAGAAATGGACACACGCTGTCTTGTCGGGAGAAAGAAAGAAACCATTGCTATTCGCCGCTTTAAAGATCTGGTTAATCGCAGACTGCAACTGCCTTTCAATAAAATTCATGCTGGATGATGAGCAGAAAATGTGCAAGTCATCAACATAGACAGTAGCCGAAACCGCAGGAGGAAGATTTGTGAGGAGACAATTAATGCGAAGGATGAACAATGTGACAGATAAAATGCAACCTTGAGGAACACCTTGTTCTTGATGGAATGTTGCCGATAGCGTCGTACCCAGGCGCACCTGGAACACCCGATTGCGAAGAAAATTTAAAATAAATGTCAGAAGATTTCCTCGCAATCCGTATGCGTGGAGGTCACGGATAATACCATGCCGCCACGCTCGATCATAAGCTTTTTCAATATAAAAAAATACAGAAACCAGGTGCTGCCTACGCAAGAACGCCTCGCGCACAGATGTCTCAAGGTGCAGGAGATGATCGTGAGGTGAACGATGACGGCGAAAGCCGCTTTGTGATGGTGAAAGAACCTGATGATATTCTAAAAAATGAATTAACCGGGAGTTAACCATGCGTTCAAGAACTTTACACAGACAGCTAGTGAGAGCAATTGGACGATAACTAGAGGGAGACTTGGGATCCTTGTCAGGTTTGGGAAAAGGCAGAACAAAAGCTTTTCGCCAAGACTCCGGGAAACTGCGCTCCGAGACTCCGGGAAAAGAGACCGACCGATGTAGCGCCGGACAGATGCAGAGCCACCCTGAGTTCAACCATGCTGAAGGGGGAGTTATATCCGGTGTCAAGAAAAGGCGCAAAGGAGATTCTCTGGCGTTCCGCAGTGGATTTAATCCTCAGAAAGGAGGAAGGATACGCGAGGTCACTCAACACGGAGGCAAACGCCTACCCCAAACAATCAGCAATCTCCCCGACTCCAGCATATGTGCAGCCGTTACTCTCGAGAATGGAGATCTGGTGAGAGCTGTAGTTACCCCGGATCTTACGAATCTTGTCCCACACACTTTTCGAACTGGCACGTGAAGTGAGAGATGAAACATACTGGATCCAAGATTCCCTCTTGCTACGATGACGCACCAACCGAGCATAGGATTTTGCTCGTTTGAATGTAACGAGATTAGCATCGGTTGGATAACGCCGAAACGTAGACCAGGCCTTATGTTGAGCTCTCCTAGCCGCTGCGCATTCAGGGGTCCACCAAGGTTTCGGACTTCTGGAGAGTGTCGTCGATGTTTTTGGTATAGAAAGATCAGCTGCCTGAAGAATACAATTTGTGACTTCAAGAACCGCTGCGTCGATTGACTCTTGGGTCACCATTGCAGAAAATATCAAAGCTGACGGTGTGAAGACCTCCCATCTCGCACGCTCCATCCTCCAACGAGGAGGGCGGGAGGCAGAAGATGGCATGTTCGCATGATGCGAGAGGACAATTGGAAAGTGGTCACTCCCGTGGAGGTCGTTACACACCGCCCACGACCAGTCAGCAATAATTGATGGTGATCCCAAGGTCAAATCGATCGCACTGAAGGATCGTGTCGGTTCATGGAAGTACGTGTCAGCACCGGTGTTAAAAAGGCACAAAGAGGCCGAGGACAGAAGAGACTCTATGCGACGACCTCTCGTGCTGATGCTGACACTACCCCACAAATGATGATGGGCATTGAAGTCACCTAGTATTAGAAAGGGTGAAGGCAGCTGATCAACCAATCTCTCCAGTACCGAGACGCTCACGTTCTCGTCCGGCGGCAGATAGACACTGCAGACAGTAAGAGGTACAGGCATAGAAATACGAACCGCCACGGCCTGCACAGTTGTGGAAACTGCGATGGAAGATACCGGAACCCTGTGAGGGACGAGAATAGCGACTCCCCCACAGGCTATATTTCCAGACGAGTTATCTGTCCGAAATGCACTGTAGCCTCGAACTGAAAGCAGGTCCGATGGTTTAAGCTTCGTCTCCTGTAGACAAAGGCACACCGGAGAGTAAAATGAAAGCAGATGTTTCACTTCATCAAAGTTCGTCCGAAAACCTCGACAGTTCCACTGAATGATTGAAGCCATGGTTATAAGTGAAATGAAAATGAAAATGATCAAACAAAGTCCGGCTCCATCGCCTCTGCTGGGGGTTCCCCCAGATCTGGAGGCGTGTGACCAGGGGCTAAGATGGGAGCATGTTTTGTCCCAAGTGTCTTACCGGGAGGCGCACGACGTTGAGTCGTTTCCTGAGATTTTGTAGGAGAAGAAATGCTTTTATTATCCTGGGCTTTGGTCTTTTTGTTAGAAGAAGTGGCCTGAGTTCCCTTGTTGGTGGTGGGATGAGTCTGCTTCAGCGAAGTGGTGGGTGGCGCTTTCAGACCCCTAGCTCGAGACTGGAGTGCCTCCAGTCCGGCTGCGATGATGTCGTTAACATTGAATGGACATTTAAGGGGGATCAGAATGTCGGTCTGAATGGCAACCGTAGATTTGGCAACCACCACTGAAGCGTATGATCGCCGATCAGATGTAACAGGAACCACTTTTCTTCTGGCCTCAGGATAGGAAATATTTTCCACCGTTTTGATCCTTTGGATTTCCTTCTCCTCCTTCCACTTGGGACAATCTTTGGCTGATGCTGCGTGTGAACCCTTGCAGTTCACACAAAACTCAGCCTCGGCCACACATTCCTGCAGAAGATGTTCTGTGGCACCACAGCGTGCACACCGGGGATTGCTCCTGCACGACTGCTGAGAATGGACATAAGACTGGCACCTAAAACATCTCAAAGGGTTAGGGATGTACGGGCGTACCTCGAGGTGGAGATACCCTGCCTTGATGGATGTAGGCAGGGAAGGGCTATCAAAAGTTAAAATGATGTTCCGGGATGGGACAGACTGCCCATTCCGCCTGAATAGAATACGCCGCACACCCGTAACGTGTTGACTCCTCAGTTCTTCAAGTAATTCTTCCTCAGCACACTCAACGAGGTCCTGAGAGGAGACAACACCTCGAGATGAATTTAGGTATCCATGAGGTGTTATTTTTACCGGAGTCTCAAGCAGCGTGGTGGTGTTAAGAAGTGTAGAGCTGTAGGCCACAGTGGACATTTCTACCAGAAGATCTCCAGATTGGAGCTTCTTTACGCTCTTAGGAGAGCTTGCTATGGATTGCAGTGCTTTGTTGATCCAAAATGGACTTTTGGCACTCAAAGGCTTTGAAGGGTCCAATGAGTGCACAAAAAAGAATCTGGCATTCAAGCAATCGGGCACATGCTTTTTAGCGGAAGGAGCTAAGCCTTCCTCAATACCTCTTTTGGTTTTAGGTTCGTGGGAAATTTCATTTAGAGCCATGAAAAAATTTATGAGTTCGTCCGCTGACTTCCCCACCCACAATCGAGCCCAACGAGGGAGAGCCGGAGGTCCGCAAGCCCAAGTGGACGCAGGACACGACTCTAGGGATAGCAAGCGGATATAGCAAGTTGATAGGGCAGATATGCGCTCGGCGAGCACCCAGACTTTCCCATGCCTGGGGAGCACCCCTTTGGCATGCCCACCCTATCCCCAGACTCACCCTGTCGTACGAGACGACAAGCCGTTAGAGGTCTGGGCTCCACTCGGCCACAGACCTCATTGACTAGGAGTGGGTTAGTTCCCAGCCGCCCGTTTAGGGTGAAGCAGGGGGCAAAGAGGAGTGTTGGCAACTGGCGACAACAACACCCAGGCCTCCAGAAACCTCAGCCTCCAGCATCCCCTTTTCCACCTTACGGGTCATCGCACACGGCAAACGTGCAGGCAGGTCTAGCTAACCAGCTCGGAAAAACAAAGAAAGAAACATGAAATAGAGAAGACAGGAAAGAAAACGAGAAACTAAAATCCTGAGCTGGCGCATAATCACAACCTCAGCAACCTACAACTGAGGCGGGAGCGTGTCAAGTGAAAAAACAAAAAAACATAAAAAATGTGAAAATTCACATCTAGTACATGTCGGCTCGGGCCGTGGGGACGCCATCCCCCAGCAGCTGGATGAACAGCTGTCCCTTTGGTGATGTAATCGTACAATACGAAAAAGAAAGATGTTCCGTCACAAGGTCAGCTCGGGCCGTGGGGGCGCCACTCCCCAAATAACCAGAAAACCGGTTATCCCCGTGCGGGGTCATTGGGTCTGTCCCTGCTGAGATGTTAAACAAAACATGGCGTGAAATCGAATATCTCCAAGATGTCCTCCGAGCCACAAATGGCGCCCATGTGGAGGTTAAAACTTCACTTGTGCACCATCATTGTCATGTAATCCCTTTCTTGTACCTGTAATACATGTTTTTATATTAATTTTTGTAATGTGGAAAAGACTTTATGGGCACCCTGTATATCTTTGAATGGTGTGTTTTCACTTTTGAAAATGGTTGGATTGAGTCAGAATCATCTGAATTTCATTTGAGCAGGTTGTGAAATCTGGTGGAAAGTGTGTTTACTTTAGGAGAGGGGGCTATGTTGGAAAGTAAATGAGTTTTCACAACTTTCCAGCATTTCTTCTGTGAGATGCTAGAAACTGAAGAACTTTTACTCCTCCCTCACATCAGTAGTTTATAATAAGTGATTCTTCAGCTTAATATGTTTCAGTAGTGTCGAAGTATGTTGTCTTGGATGATGTGATGTTTAGCATACATCAGACAGGAATTGGCAAAAGCAGGTTTGATTCCTGCCCCTACACTGTCAAATTTTCATGTTTTTTACATGGAATACAATTACTGATTCCATTGCCTTGACAGTTACTCATAGTTTTGACATTTCATACCCTTTTCACATTAAGAAAGAAAACCATGGGTTAAACTGAATGAATGGCTGTAAAAATGTAATGCTGTACCATTAGTTTATGCACAGGTCTTAAGTTGCTAACTTGTAAACACAAGTGAGCTGTAGCTCATTCTTTGATAGCAACTTTTTTTCTTGTAATGAACTTTATGTTTCATGTTGTTTCTACCATACGGAATATGTTTAATGTGCCAGTATACATTTTGTTTTGGTATTATTTATTCATTTCTGCCTTTCTTCCTACTTGAAACAGTGAGAGTGAAGTTAGGCATTCTGCACAGCACAGAGCTTCTGTCTCCCTTATTAATTTATTGAACAGACTTCAACATTCTCTTCGAAGTGCCATGCTCTCAACTACTTATGCACAAGAACAAATTGAACAGGTATGTACTTCATTATGCAGAAAACTGTTATTGTTATTAGTTTTGCATTGAAAATTGCATGAAATGATGAAGATGATGAACTTTTGCTCTGAGCATTCCAGTATGGTTGATTTCCATACAGGTAACTTTATTCATTATGGGCCCCAGCTGGGCTTGTGAATTCTTCTTTTTTTCTTTCTGTCTCACACTCTCTTTTTGTGTGTGTGTGTGTGTGTGTGTGTGTGTGTGTGTGTGTGTGTTCTATTGTCAGACTTGGTTTTTACAGTTTTACATATGCACTATCTACCAACAAGTAATTGGACACCTGTGATAGCAAAGGAAAACGAAGTTTATTCACCTTCAATAGCTGGTGGAGCCTCCATGAGCTGTGATTACAGCTGCGACAATCCGGGGCATACTCTCAACCAGGCATTGTGCGACGGCTAGGGGTATTTTCTTCCATTCGGCTTGGAGAAGACAGGTCAGTTCCTTCACCGATTTCGGATGGTGGGGGCACCCCTTAAGTCAACGTTCCAACTCATCCCAGAGGTGCTCGATAGGGTTAAGGTCCGAGCTCCGCGCAGGCCAGTCCATTCGATTAACCCCATTGTCCCCATACCAAGCCATGGTGGACCTCGCAACATGACAGGTGGCATTGTCATCCTGAAAGTAACATGGGTCCACCCCGTAAAACTGCCACAATGTAGGAAATGCATGGTCATCCAAAATGGTGCAGTAGGTCTCAGCGTTGAGTCTACCAGAAATTGCCACCAAGGGTCCCATGCCATACCAGGAGAAACACCCCCATAGCATAATTCCACCGCTGCAGAACTTCACAGTTGGCACAATACATTCCGGCAGAAGGCGTACTCCAGGCATACACCAAACCCAGACCCTACCATGTGAACGGTAGAGGGTGAACCACTGTCGACGTTTTTGCACCACGTTAGCCGAGCAGCGCTATTGGACTTGGTTATCAAAGGCTTGTGGGCGGCAGCACGTCCATGATAACCGAGCAAATGGGCTTTCTTACGGATGGTATTCATCGAAAGAACACTCCCGGATGCCTGTTGAAACTCCTCGCGAATGTGGCCCATCGATTTGGTGCGGTTCTTCCGAATTTCTCTGGCCAGCACCTGTCAGTCTCTCTAACTCGCAGTTTTGTGGGTCTGCTGAGTCGGGGCACATTCCGACAGTCACCTCTCATCTTCCACTTGCCAATCACGTAGGCCACTGTCAATTTTGGGTACTTCAACTCGCTGGATATGTCACGTATAGATCGGCCATTTCTGTGATACCCAACGATTACACCTTTCTCGAAATCAAAGAGCTCTGAACTACGTGGCATCTTGCATGCGACTGGTTGCGTTGTTGTTTCCCACACGATATTTAACGGCGGCGGTTATGTCGTGTATCAAGACCACAGATATCGTCGATTGCAGGGCTGTCCAATTACTTGTTGGCAGATAGTGTATATAATGACAACTTGTAAGATCTTGTTCTTACATTCTGGTGTTTTATGTGGTAGTTTAATGACTTGATATTTTTTGCTTGTTGTCAGTGCAACTAGAATAATGTTGTAGTTGTTTGTCTCTTACATAAGTGTCACCATTTTGTGTTCACATAATAACGATAAAAACTTTTTTTTTTTCAGATTTGAAGTACCGTATATACTCGTGTCAGAAGGACAGACCATAGATGGACAGCCGAAATTTTAGATTGGATTCCAAGGGACAGGAAAAGACCCAGAAAAAGACCACATGGGAGATGGGTGGATGAAATTCGTAAATATGCGGGGAGTGACATGGAGGAGACTGGCACAAGACAGACCGTTGTGGAGGAAACTTGGGGAGACCTTCGTCCAGCAGTGGATTGATAATGGTTGACAATGATGATGATGATATACTCGTGTATAAGTCGGACCCCCCCCCCCCCCCCGCTGTCAGAGGAAAAAATCGTAAAAAATCGGAAACTCGCGCATAAGTCTATCCCGGAATGAGAAAAGAAAAATTTCAATGAATTTATTCAAAAACATTTGAAAACGAAAAAATTATATATATAATACTAAATTTAATTTGCATACCCCAAAACTTCATCGGAACCTTTCAAAATCCGATTCCGAGTCAGACTCGCCAAACAGTTCAAAAAAGTCTTTCTCTATCATCAGCGCGTCATCATAAACATCAGTATTCCCATCTATGCCTGTGTCATCAGAATCACTGTCGTCATCACTCATAAAAATCTCATCATCCTCTGTGCCATCAAGTTTGTTACTAATGCAACACTTCTTGAATGATTTCACGACCATTTCCGCAGGTATCGCATCCCAAGCATCCTTGACCCATCAAAACGATATCCGGCTTCTTTAGATTTCAGCCCTTGGTTTCAGTTGGCAAATCGGAACTTATCCAATCTGCCCAATACTTCCGCACATTGTCCTTGAAGGGCTTATTAAGGCAGACATCTAGTGGTTGAAGAACAGATGTCAACCCACCTGGGATGACAGCAAGAGTTGTTTTTGAACTTTCTGCAGTTTTTTTCACTTCTGCACAACGGTGTGCAACAAACATATCCCACACCCAAAGAGAAAGTTTCCTCAAAAGTGCACCTGGCCTTTTGTTCCACACATTGTTTAACCAGTCAATTGTTCCGGATTCGTTCATCCATCCTTTTTCATGGGCACGAACGAGCACATCAGATGGTAAGACAACGCTTTTCGGCAGAGTTTTGCATTTGAAAATAATTACCGGAGGTAGCTTACTGCCGTCGGCCAAACAGGAAAGAACAACCGTGAAACTGGATTTTTCGTGGCCAGTCGTTTTGATCAAGATATTTTTTCGCCCTTTTGGTTCACCGTCTTATTTCCAGGAAGGTCGAAACACATGGCGGTTTCATCCATGTTCCCTATTTGGGAAAGTTCAAAAGCAGTCTCTTTTCTCTTTTGAATTACATACTTTTGAAATTCCATTATCTTTGCTTCGAGGTCACGAGGTAACTTTTGTGCAATTTTGGTGCGCTGGCGTAGACACAACCCATAGCGGTTCATGAACCTTGTGCACCAACCTGGTGAGGCACGAAAAGTGTTATTTGCGGCTGCAAACTTTTCATCTTTTGCGAGCTTCATTGCTCGCAAACGTATACCAGTTCGCGTTACAATGTAACCATTTTGTCTGCAGCCCACAATCCAATCATTCAAGACACTTTCCAGCTCTGGGAAAGATGTCGTTCCACGGCGCAGCGCCTTTTGCGATTTTGGGATTTTCACCAAGTCCGTTTTTTTCTACGCCAATCTCAAATCAGTTTTTCGTTAATGCCAAATTGACATGAAGCAGCACAGTTGTTAGTATTTTATGCAAAAGAAACCACTTTCAACTTGAATCCTGCGTTATAGGACATCCGTTTCTTTACACAATCCGTGTCACCCATAATAGGAGAAGTGAAACACGTGCGATTAAGAACAAGAAAAACACGTGCGATTAAGAACAAGCAACACCTAACACTGGCTGTCGCATGGCTCCATTACCAAAGAATATAAACGCTTCGCGTGATATTCTTTGCCGTTACGTCAAAGATCAGTGCAATCAACTGGTAGTCGGAAGGGTGGAGCTTTCTATGTGCGGCTGTGACTGCGCTAAGCCAGGAGAGAGGAGAGTTCTCAAAGCGCGGAGAAATTCGGAGGTTCGCGATTTCGTAATTCTACCACATCGGCGTTTTTTCTTTCTTTCTTTTTTCTTTCGGAGGGTTGCGATTTCGTAATTAATACCGCATCAGCATTTTTATTTCTTTTGGGATGGATTGCCTTTTGCCTCACGGGAAGAACTTTTGGACACGATTTTTTTAGACCCCGCGTATAAGTCGACCCCATTACTTTGAAGCTCTCATTTTGTCCCAAATTTCTTGACTTATACGCGAGTATATACAGTATTTGCATACTTTCATTATTCTGTTATTCTTTTCCTTTCTTATATTTGCTTTTAAAGGGAATAAACGACCAGATAAACAAGTAGTGATTTTGGAATGATATTGCTTCATAATTTCATTTAGTAAAATATGAACATAAGATTAAGTTTACCAGGTGTATTCTTGATGAATGAGTCCCAACGTTCATTTTGTCCCTTTCCTAGGTTCAATGTCACTAGATTTGGTTTGCTGCCTTGGCTGCATTCCAAATACGTCTTTTGTTGGGTTACACCGAAGAGTTCTGTCACTAAGATACTTTTAGGTCAAACTTGATTCATTCTTTTATTCTGTCATACATATCTTGTTCTTGTCAGAACTTCAATGGAGATTCAAAATTTTAAACAGGTCCAGCACTCATCGGAATTCAGATGAAAGTTCATTAACTTAGTTGAAAGTACACAGTCGAGTCGCATTATTGTGACCACCTCCTATTTTTGACATCTACATCACGTAGCTAATGAAAGGCACCTGTCGTTAGCTGTCTTGGAGGGTATATAAGGTGTGCTGTAGGCATTATGAAAACATATCACTTGTTGCTCTCATGGATAAAAGCAGCGATTTATCAGATTTGCAAAAAGAGATGTTTATCGGCTTTCAGGCCAAGGGTGGCAATATTTATGAAACAGCATAGTTTGTGAACTGTTTACATGCTGCTGTGGTTAAAGTGTATCGTGATTGGAGAAATGGCCCCATTATGAATAAGCGATGTGCAAACTGCGGAGCATCACGTGCCATTGATGTGAGAGGTGAACATCAGCTGTGAAGGTGCGTGAGGGCCAATCGACATGCTGCAGTGGAGCAACTCGCTGGCTGAATGGGCCAGGGGGCTACTGGAAGTGTGTCTAAAATGACAGTTCAGCAAACCTTGCTGTGTATGGGGCTCCGATGCAGACGGATGGCCACTGCACCTATACTAATGAAGGTGCATTGGCAGAGAAGGCTTACATTTGCACGACAGTTTCGGAATCTGACCTCCACTGTTTGGCAAAGGATTGCTTTCTCCGATGAGTCACGTTTTCTGCTTCATCAAACGGATGGACGTTGATGTTTAAGGGGAGAAGCATTGGAGAACAAACACTCTTCAACCATTGCTGGAAGAACACAAGTTGGGGGAGGGGGGCAGCATTATGGTCTGGGTAATATTTTTGTGGCATCCTTGGGTCCACTCATACCTGTGGAAAGCACTATAGACTGAATTTGTTATGAATCCATCCTTGCAGACTACGCACATCCATAAATGCTGATTGTCTTCCCTTGGGCGAATGGGATCTTCCAGCACCACAATGCGACGTTTCACACAGCTAGAAATGTCCGAGAGTGGTTGGAAGAGCACGATGAAGATTTCAAAATACTTCCCTGGTCCTCTAATTCCCCAGACTTAAACCCAATTGAGCATCTGTGAGACCACCTCGATCATGTTGTTCGCTCTATAGATCCTCTACCACGCACTCTCCAGCAGCTGTCAGATGCATTGCAGTCAGCATGGCTCCACATACCTGTGAACACCTTCCAGCACCTTATTGAGTCACTCCCAGCCCATCTAGCTGCTGTCCGCACTACACATGGCAGTTACTCTGGATATTAGTTGGTGGTCACAATAATGTGGCTTGACCGTGTATAATAAAATAGCTAATTTAAAATGTAATAAACTTGTGGATACATCAATGACTTTTTATGTACTTGAAAATATTTCAGATGATCGAAAATGTGTATTGTTTTTTCTATGTGGTACTCCCAAAACTAGCAGTTGGTATATGAATCACAATTAAGCATTCAAGAAATGCAACTATTAATTTGAATTAATAACAATCATTATGACCCGTTTATCCTTCTATAAATTTTAGTACGATTTTTTTTTTTTTAGTTTGTTAAGACTACCACCCAAGAATCGGATGTATACTTAGATTCTGTGTAGCGGTAGACTAGTGGGGAAGGTATGGAGGCTGCCTCACATGCTCACAGCCACCACTGAGAAATGTATGAAATGTATCAATTGATCATTCTTCTTACTGTGACCTATTATATCCCATGCTGGGCACTGGCAGCTTTTTACAATGATTCTCCTCCAATTTTTCCTAAAATTATATTCAAAGGTGTTAAGAGTAGTCTGTGTCACCAACCAATCAGAGAACATCAAAATGGGTATGCGCTTGGGGCTCAAAGCAGTTCCTTTGCAATGGTCGTGTGCGAGGTCATTACTCACATCTTCACATTTCATGAGTTCTCCTTTCACCTTTGCTGTTGTAAACTTGTAAAGTGAGCTGCACTCATACCCTAGTTCCTTAGTTTTCTTTTACTGATGGGTTCCATTTTAACTCAGGCAGGGTCGTACCATCATGGTCTCAGATTTCTCTAAAAAAATTAAAGGGTGTTCCTTGACTAAAATAAGGAGACCCATGTTTTTTCTTTCGACAAGAAAATTTTTTCCCTTCGAAATAGAGGGTTTCAAATCTTGCACCGTCAAACAAGCTCTCTAGAAAGTGGTTATTTTTCCTAACTTCAGCGAGTTATTGCAGCATGTATAATAGAGTGGCCCATCTTTGCATAGGAATTTCTTTTTTATTAATTATCATTTGTCTCACCCTCTAAAATTGTTCCATTGCATGAAAAAGTAATTCCTGCAAAATTCCATTGCATTCGAAAAGTAAAAACACGTGCCTGCAGAGGGCGTATTAAAGCGCAAGCTTCCGTTCCCATCCACCGAGTCTCCTGCGTGCATTAGCTTCCCGCGAAGGCCAAATGGAACTTTCTCGGCAAGATGCCAAAAAACAAGCTGTAAGCGTTGTACTACGCATTGTTATCTCAGTTGTGTTTCGGAAATTCCAGTTGATTAAAGCTTCAATGTAACTGGTTTGTTATAGACTACGTCTTCAACGCCATATGGTCATTGCAATGCGAAAAGTTTCACGGTTTGAGATACATCGATACAGCGTTATATTTTGCATTTACTGAGGCAAGTAAAAATTTTTTATTCTTTTTTGAGACATATTGTCACCGTGCTACTTGCTAAGTTTTCTCTGCTACATAATGTTTTCAAAGCACTCCCTAAGGAAAGACACTTCAGTTTATTTGATTGGATATTACATGCCCAAGATTGTTGGAAGCAAGCTCCCATCCAACAGACAAGTGCTGGGAGTAATGTTTTTTAGTCTGCGTGAGGTACAATTAACTCTTCAAGAAAGTGCAACACTGACAATCCAAGAGGTGCTAATTTTTTAGAATAAAGCACATATTCCAACACAACAACAATATCATTGCATTCAAAAACTGGAAACTGTTTACGAGAATTGGAGATCATTGCAGAAAAATGCAAAAAGATCTAGTAAAATTAGAAAAAAAGGGAAGAGTTATTTGTGTCAAAGTTGGATGATCTGTTCGATATTGCCCATGAAAATGCCTTAGAAATTATAACTATTGAAGAAGATAAGATGTTTTTAATAAATCAAAGGGAAAATGGGCGGCCCAGTTTTCTGTGTGGTATTGATGTAAAATTGGCGGAATGGGGGAAAAAGAGCAGGAGAAATACGGTCCAAAGAAATTCAAAGGTTACAGCAAAGCATAGGAGAGGCTGAAACAGCAAGAGAAGTTATAGAACTGCAATGTTCAAGTAGTAGCGATGAAGAATCGATCCCAGACGAAGAGCCAATTCCATCGTGCTCTACACATTCAATTGGGATGTCAGAGCAAAAGAAAAGAAAGATGTGTGGAACTTGTAATGTTATAACTTCAAAAATTGTAGCCGCTTTTGACAAATGCAAAGTTAGTGATAGGAATGCGGTTCACATTTTAATGTCCACAGCTGAAGCATTAGGTCATGATGTCTATGAACTATCAATTAGTAGATCTTCCATTCAATGATGCAGGCAATGTTTACGTCAAGCGAGAGCAGAAAAATTAAAGGAACAGTTCAAAGAAGCTGATCTGCAAGCAGCTGTCGTTCATTGGGATGGAAAATTACTACCAGCTGTTACCGGTTCTCAGATGGTTGAGCGCCTTCCGGTCATAATTACTGGTGGAAATATAGAACAAATACTGCAGATACCACAGTTGCTGCAAGGCTCCACTGGAAAAGAACAAACTTTAGCAGTATATGAAACAATTACTGATTGGGAGCTTACAAACAAGGTAAAAGCGTTGTGCTGTGACACTACTTCATCCAACCTCAGCTACTTAAAGGGAGCGGCAATTATTTTAGAGATGTTGGAAAAAGATCTTTTATATCTTCCCTGCAGACATCATATGTTTGAAATCATACTTAAAAGTGTTTTTCAGCTGAAAATGCCCTCTTCATCAGGTGGAGATGTGCAAATTTTTAAACGCTTTTAACAGGCATGGCCAAAAATTAATAAACAAAATTTCAAGTCTGGTGTGAAAATGAAAATGTTCGAAAACTTTTATGTTCAAACATAACAGAAATCCATACATACATACATATCACTAAGCTGTTCTCTGAGATTCAGAGGTTAGCTCCAAAAAGAAATACAAACTTCCAGATATTTTTACTTATTGTTGTCGTATCAAACTTCACCATTTCCAGCGATCTTGACATACAACTTGTGCTTCACTGATATCCATTACACGCCGTACACAAGATCTTTTATACTTCATACTCATAATCTTTTTCTCATGCAGACACTCCTGAATCTGATCCACCCATGTCTTCCTTGGCCTTCCTCTGCCTTTCCTTCCTGCCACTTGGGCTGAAAATATTTTCTTAGTAAGCATTTCATCACTCATGTTTTCAACATGGCCAAACCATCGAAGCATATTGGTCTCCACCTTGCTAACAACATTTTGCTTCACATCACACAACTGCAATACATCTTCATTCCTCACACAATCAGATCGTGTCTTGCCACAAACCCCACGTAAGTAACGCATTTCTCCAGCACACAAAGGACTCCTATGCTTCTTCTGCAGTACCCAGGTTTCACTCCCATACATCAGAGTAGGAACAATTACTGTTTCATACACAGCACAGCCATGTGGGACTCTCTAGAGAACCCATCATTCCTGTGGAAACCTCCCAGAGCAGCTATGACTTTCAAATAAGAATTCACTCGCCTACTGATTTCACCACCCAACTAAATAGGCTTCCTCCTTTTCTTTACTTCTTTTCTTTCCAAATAGGCTTCCTTCTTTTTCTTTACTGCCTCATCAATCTCACTATTCCACCAAGTATCACCTCTATTGTTACCTACTATTGTGGTGCCACATACCTCTTTAGCAGCAGTAACAACACAGTTCTTAAAACATTCCCACTTCTTTTTCTGCATCCCTCTCACAAGATTTCAGATCCTTCAGTCGTTTTCTGAGTAAGTCAGAATACCGCTGATGATCTTCAAGGAGCCTATCAACCTTTATTCTTTCTATCCTGGGTCTCTTCCTATTCCTTTTCCTCCAACCGACATTAAGTTTCACTCGCGACACTACCATGTAATGATCAGAACCAACATCCGCACCTCTCATCACACGAATGTCAACAACTAAGTGTTTCAAACGCTGATTGTAAACAACAAAATCTATCACACTCTTTTGACCAAGAGTACGATTTTCCCATGTATATGTGTGGATATACTTGTGGTTGAAAACTGTATTAGATACACACAAACCATTCTCAATGCAGAGTTCAATTAATCTTTCACCATTATCATTCACACAAGGATCATTAAACTTACCCAGAACATTGTCAGAAATTGCATTCTGCACACCTACTCTAGCATTGAAATCCCCTGCTATTATAACTTTTTCTTTAGCACCAAACTGGCTCAAAACAGCTTTTAGCTCATTCCAGAAATCTTCTTTCTTATCAGGAGGCTCCGAGTCACAAGGAGCATACACTACAACAATTACAATTCTCTGAAGTTTCACTTTCAAATGAATCCAGAGAATTCTCTCACTTATGCAACTGTAGTGAATCAAGTTGTTCATCTTTTCACTTAAAATCACACCTACACCAGCCTGTCCTCTCATATTATCCAATATTCCAGACCACATACTCACTGTGCCATTCACTTCTTCTACCCTAATTTCCTTCTCTTTGGTTTCACTTACACACAGCACATCCAGTCTATACTTATTCATCTCCTCAATCACCTCACTCATCTTGCCATTTATACCTCTAGTATTCCATACACCAATCTTACATTCACTCAGCCGAGATCGCTTTCTCATGCACCGTTTAGAAAGTCCATGTCGATTCCGTGGTGGACCGTCCTTCTCAAATGTGGTAGGTCCACCATATCCCACACTTGAGTCATTCTTAATATTTCTTTTTGTCTTTTTAATCAGGTAAGTACATCAGTGTGGGGGATTAGCCCACAGCTGAGGGTTCCAGTTGTTCATTCAACCTAAGGATTCTTGAACAAAACCCAGTGAGTTGGGGTCTTTTTGCCAATGTCACACAGAACTAGCTTGCACCTCTCCAAGATTCACAGAGGCCCTAGTTGCTGTTGTGTGTGCCATTGTTACCACGGAGCGCCCCAAGGAGGCAAACCCATCGCTCACTACGACCGCCCGCCATAACAGAAATCTGATCTGTTATAATGCAGCACCTACAAATGCGACAGCCTCGAGACGATTATACAGAATTCTTAGAGTTAGCAGAAATTTTCATTGGAAACAACACACAAGAAATATCTTTTCGAGCTCCAGGAGCATACCATCACGCGCGATGGATGGCAAAAGCACTTTATTGCTTTAAAATATTTCTGTTTTGTGATGAATTTAAACTTACCTTTAAGGGGGAAAAAAAGGCATTTCTGACATACGCATATTTCTTGTAAGAATATTTATTAAGGCTTGGTTCAGAGCACCTTTGGCCCAAGAGGCACCCAGCCATGACATACAATTTATGAAAAAGCTCGTTGAGTATGAATCTGTGGATCTAGAGGTATCTCTTATCACAGTTCACAAATTCAAAAATCATTTATGGTATTTATCCCAAGAAACTTGTGCTTTAGCTTTTTTCGATGAAGGGTTATCTGTTGAAACTAAAATAAAAATGGTATGAAATCTAGGGAAAGACGGTACTCAAGAAAAGGGTGTCAAGCGAATCATGCTAAAAAATGATGATATTCAAGGACTAATAGATAAGTCTATTGAGGACTTCATTTCAGAAGACAGCAAACAGTTTTTTGAAAGATTTAATATTCACACAGATTTTTTTAATACAGATCCAGCTTCCTGGCCTGAAAGTTAAGTGTTTAAGAAAGCCTCAGTTGTTGTGCATCAATTAAAGGTGGTCAATGACACAGCTGAAAGAGGGGTTAAGTTGATAGAGGACTACAACAAAATACTAACAAAAAATGAAGACCAGAAACAATTTCTATTGCAAGTTGTCACTGACTACAAACGTCGATATCCTGATGCCAAGACTGTAGCCAAAAAAAAAAAAAAAAATTGAGTGAGATTGTTATTTGTTTTTCATTTGTTGATATTTCTGCCATTATCTGTACATAATCTATATTTTATTTCGGATTGTAATGAACAAACATTCCACAAATAACGCATGGTATCATCTTTTGGAATGTTTAATTATTCATTAAAAGCATAGAGAGTTTTTCTTGCAGTAATGAATACTACAAGTGATCAAGTATTGTATTGTACTTTTGCATTGGTATAATGAAATTTTAACTACTATTGCCACAAGTTAAAATGCAGCTGTTGCAATTGAAGCTTTTTTTTTTTTTTTTTTTTTTTTTTTTTTGGGGGGCATCTTGCCAAGAATCTTGCATTACGCTAACAGTGAGATAGTTTAAGAAGGGCAAAAAGCCTGAGTGGCGGGAAAATGAAAGCTGTCCCTATAAAAGCATGGCTGGAGACACGTGTTATTGTCGTTCAATTGCAATAAAATGTTACAGATATTATTTTTTCCTGAATTGGAATAATTTTGAGGGGTGAGACAAACATTTCAGAAGTTGAATAATTTGGGCCACCCTAATGTATAACATATAAGGGATGATACATGTACCCCAGACATCATGAAAGGTACCAGTACCAGAGTTCTTCCAGTCCTCCCAGCAGAAGTTGCACATGCAATCAAGAACATGAAGCGGGGGAAAGCTCCAGGAGAAGATGGAATTACTGTAGACATCATACAAGAAGCAAGTGGAGAAATTGAAATAGTACTCGCCCAAATTTTCACTCGATACCTTAATGAAGGGAAGATTCCTTAGGATTGGAACAATGCTACAATGATCCTGCTACATAAAAAAGGTGACATTGAGGATCTTGGGAACTACAGACCTATCAGCCTCCTATCAGTGGTTTATAAAATCTTCACTAAAGTTCTTTCACACCGCTTGAAGGTAACACTGGACATGGCTCAACCGAGAGAACAAGCTGGATTCAGGAGTGGTTACAGCACAATAGATCATATCCACGTACTGAGAGAACTAATTGAAAGAGCGAGGGAATATGAACTTCCATTGTGCATGGCTTTTATCGATTATGAAAAGGCCTTTGATTCAGTGAAACCATCAGCAGTTACAATGGCTTTGAAATCCTGCGGTATTGAAGATGCATACATTAATAGTATTAATAACATCTATGAAAATGCAAGTGCAAAGATTCGGCTGTTTGAGAATATAGCACACATAAAAATTGGAAAGGGAGTGAGACAAGGTGACACCATATCTCCCAAGCTCTTTAATGCCACATTTTAAAATTTCTTTTAATCACTGAAATGGGGAAAACAAAGGGATAAAGATTAATTGAGGTTATCTAACTCACCTTCGTTTTCCTGATAACGTAGTCATTTTTGCAACTACCCCATCAGAGCTGCAGAGTATGATCCAGGAACTTGCTGACAAGAGTAAGGAAGTGGGATTAAAAATGAATTTTCAGAAGACAAAAGTGAGGTACAATGCTTTTACTAGAAATGAAGATTTATCGATTGATGGAGAAATGCTGGAGATAACAGATTCGTACGTTTATCTTGGACAGCAGATATTAAGTGAGGGTCACATTGATGAAGAAATTAATCGGCATATAAAACTTGCTAGGAGAGTTTTTGGAAGAAACAGCATGATTTTCAAGAGCAATATGCCATTATTTCTTAAAAGAAAAGTGTTTGATCAATGCGTCCTTCCAGTGCTTACGTATGGTGCAGAGACGTGGACCTTAACTAAAAGAGACATACAAAGGCTGCAGACAACTTAAAGTAGCATGGAGAGATGCATGCTTGGTGTAACCTGAAGAGACAAGAAGAGGAACTAGTGGATCCGAAAAATGACAAGAATGGAAGACATCATGATCAGAGTAAAGTCCCTGAAATGGCAATGGGCAGGACATGCTGCCAGAAGAACAGACCATCGATGGACAGTCGAAATAAATTTTAGATTGGATTCCAAGGGACAGGAAAAGACCCAGAAGAAGACCACATGGGAGATGTGTGGATGAAATACGAAAGTATGCGGGAGTAACATGGAGGAGACTGACACAAGACAGACCGTTGTGGAAGAGGCTTGGAGAGACCTTCGTCCAGTAGTGGATTGAAAATGGTTGGCAATGATTATGATGATGAATATGTGATGCTAATATTTTTAACACATCGTATCATTAAAATTTTTAAAAATCGTAAACTTCGTGATCTTTTAAGAGTTTTTTTAACAGGTTCGGATGAAGTTTTTTCTATACTCGTTTTTTTTTTTGTTGTTGTTGTTGTTAAAGACATACAAATGTGCACTTTATTTGCAATTTTTTAATTTACTTCCGATATTGGAGGTTAATTATTTAACGTGCATTAATGCATTTGCATTTTTGAACTTCACTTTTAGTTGGTAAAGTTCGATGAACACTTACCGCACGTGGGGCTTGGCTTTCAATCCATATTTCCGTTACGTGGATGCGGCACGGGATTTTTCATTTGGCCACGGGTCTGCTTCTTCTTTTTTTTTTTTTTTCTCCGTTGGAATTTATTTTGTCTCATCACCAAATGAGTTTTTCCTTTGCTGCATCCTCATTTACTTCAATATTTATTCATACCCGAGTACTTTCGGTACTACTACTATACCGTCTTCGAGGGGACATTTTGCTCCAACTAGCACGGACCGTGTCAGCTGGGCATTTCGGTGGTTCTCGCGGGCTGCTTCTGTCATCTGCTATCGCTTCTTCTTGGGCGTTGTGGCGCCATCTCTTGTTGGTCAGTGATCTCCTTTTTCGAACTTTTTGAGCATAAAAAAAAAAAAAAAAGTTCGAAAAAGGAGATCACTGACCAACAAGAGATGGCGCCACAACGCCCAAGAAGAAGCGATAGCAGATGACAGAAGCAGCCCGCGAGAACCACCGAAATGCCCAGCTGACACGGTCCGTGCTAGTTGGAGCAAAATGTCCCCTCGAAGACGGTATAGTAGTAGTACCGAAAGTACTCGGGTATGAATAAATATTGAAGTAAATGAGGATGCAGCAAAGGAAAAACTCATTTGGTGATGAGACAAAATAAATTCCAACGGAGAAAAAAAAAAAAAAAAAAGAAGAAGCAGACCCGTGGCCAAATGAAAAAATCCCGTGCCGCATCCACGTAACGGAAATATGGATTGAAAGCCAAGCCCCACGTGCGGTAAGTGTTCATCGAACTTTACCAACTAAAAGTGAAGTTCAAAAATGCAAATGCAATTTTTTATGTGTCTGTGAAACTGCTAGTTTCCGCGTTTCGGCAGTGTTAAAAATAGCCGATTTTGAAACATCTCTAACTTTGCCAACAATTTTCTCAAAAAAGCCATTTTTTAAAATTCTGAAAATTAAATCACTGTTTTATTATCAACAGGAGAATGAAATATCTGAGTAAATTTTCACGGACTTAAAAACGCCCGTTTCCGAGTTAGACGCGTTTGAATTTGGTTTGAAAGCCTATGATTTCCTGTGTTCTAAAGGCGCCATTTTGGAAAAATCTCAGGAGCTAAGTACGTATTATCTTCCCCGAATGAGAGCTTTGGATCAGCTGGCCCTGGTTGGATTCGTCCACCTTTTCCGACCGATGACATGCCTGAAAAACTTTCGGGGGGGGGGGCAAATAAATAAATAAATAAAATACTTGCTGCTGCACTAACAAAGTTGAGTTGCAAAAGACAGTTGTTTGTTTACGTATATACTTAAACATTGCATAAGAAACTATGAAAGAGTAGAAAACTATTCTGCCGTCCTAAGAAAGAAAGCAGTAACTCCAATTTCGAAGATTCGAGAAGAAACGCTTTAATGTTTCTGCGGCTGAGCCACCAATTGAAATCTGATTTTCATCGGGATTACAACACAACACATGCTTGATGCAGTATGACACACATTTCAATGTTATTGCATAAAAAAGTATTTTTTAAACGATTTAGATAAAAAATGGTGGTTATTGCTTTTCAGTATAGTATATTGTCAGCATGTTGGTGGTAAATACTAAGCAAAATAGCAGTAAAGGCCTGTACTGCAATTTAGCTATGCATCACCAGGGTGAAACCCACTGTTGTGCAATAACATCTAATCAACACTGGCATGAAATGTTACGATAAAAGGAGTGCATTTAATTATTATAAAACCTGGAATAAAATTGAAATAACAGCCATTGTATAAAATCATGTTCATGATGTAAAAAAAGTGGTCAAATGAAGATGAAATTAAAACAGTGAATAAATGTCAGAAGTTGTTTTATTAGTGCCAAATCCCAATAATGTGAGAGATAAATGATTGAATTATCATTGACCTTGAACGAGTGTTTTTATGTGTGACGAGCCTGCCGGAAATGCCATAAAATCCTTTTTAATATACAGCGATAGTAAAGAAAATAATCTAAGAAAAAAAAAGCAAAGTAATACAGAATCCTGTGTTAAATGTTTCTAAACAGTTGAGGCAAAAGAGTATGAGGGTGCAAGAAATGGAATCGCTCATCCAATTCCACTTGCAGCATCATTATTGAGTGAGAGATTTCTCTAAACTGATGCCTATTTTCCAGAATCAAATGGTATCAAGTGCTGCTAGATCATGTTTTTTTCTCTGTTCTGTGATGCCTCTTGGAGTTCCTATTGTTAGTGGTTTTCCAAAGTTCCTACTGATGGCCATGAGTTTCAAAAAATTAAAAACATAGAAAGCATCTGCAGTAAAGCTGGTTCTGTAGGCCAATGTGTGCTTTCCTTGCTCGGCGACAACTTTGACCATATATGCTTTAAATACGGCCTGGGACTGATGCGATTAATTTTATATGAAGATGAATTATCCGGCCAAACAAAAAAGTCTTCTTGCTTCATCTCCTTGACATCGAATTTTCCAGAATTCAATGTTTGCACACAACTAACGAAATCGGCGAAATCGTGTACTCTCTTCTTTCTTTGAAGAGCAAGTTCAACTTGGTGGTGGAAACTGTCAACTGACATAAAAGTATGACCAGCCTCAAAGTATCGTAGAGTTATCAACTGTGCTGCTATTTCATCCGAGTTAATAATATAAACCAAGTAAGAAAACAGGGTCCAGTTTTTATTTTGACCAGCGCAATTGTCCAGCCAGAAAATGATGTTTTGAGAATCGTGCATGTGTAGCAGAAAAGCGTGAAACATGCTTACGAGGTCCTCTTTTTTCCGTCCAGAAATAAATTCATGCCACAGGCATGCAAAGGTTTTCAGCTTCTGTTTTTTCTCCACTGGTACAAAACTCTCATTAAAAACAATAATTCTTTGGCAAAAAAATTACCCTTTTGAACATGTCGATCCGTGATAGCATAATTATCTTTTCAAAATCAGCTGAGAAGCACACAGCATTTGGCCCTATATCATCAGTATCACACCTGTACTTCTCACAAGCCTCTTCAGCTTTAGTTTTTACTCTCCAAGCACTGCAAATCGTGCAATCAGGGGATAAGGAATTAGCGTCATGTGCTGGATTATGCAGCTTGAAACTCTCACATTGCTCACAGTCTTGATGGCCCAGGGACGTAAAAGAAATGTTTAAGTCTTTTCACACAACTTTTCTGTAGAGTTCATGGGAACATTTCACATCAGGATTCGTTTTAGTGAAATCCTCGTGCATCCTTTTTATAGTTATGTTACTTGGCAAATACCTTTTATTCGGAGCATGTTTCCTCCTGTAATGAGATGCAATCGGTGAGAACAATTCAACATGATTTTTAATCAACTCCCGATCAGTCTTTGGTGTTTTCTGATGTCTATCTCTCCTATCACTTGCAGGAGAAATTGTATGACCCACCGTCATTGCAAAAACATTGGTGATAATCCAGTCATTCTTTCTTTCATATCCCAGCATAGTGAGATAAAATGTTTTGCATATTTCCCCATTTTCTGCATTTTCGTTTTTTAGGAAATATCTAAGTGACCTTGTACGCTTACTGTTTTAATTTTTCATACACCTTTGTTTAAATGTCTGCAGCAGATGAGCCGGAAGAGACAAAAATCTGCCTTTCCTGCCAATTCAAGGACCAGTACTATTATTTATTAATAACATTGCGACGGTCATCAGATATTTTTTCCTTGCACATGAATCTGCAGTTTTCACAACAAGCCCGAACACCATGATTTCTTCTTTTTTGCATTAATTTATCTTGTTTTCTTTCTTTCAAACTTTCCTCATATTTTCTTCTTTTTTGAATTTCTCCCTTTTTAGTACATTCTTCATTTGTTGTGATTCTGCAAAAATTGGCAGTTATTTCTGCTTCACGTCCTTGATTTTCTGGCCAAGTTGATGAATCTTGTAACCTGTCGAACTTTGTTTTTACCTTTTCAGGTGCTGGCTTTGGATCGTCAGGAGCAACATTTCATTCCTCCGAAATTTTGCTTCGTAAGAAATCTGGGTCATTAAACGAATCATGTGACTGTGGAAAATCATTATCAGCTGAAGTTTGATATTCTTTGTCATCAAATCTACTAAACGATATGTCCAAAAGTTCAACTTCAGCATCTTCTCACTCAGATAATTGCTGATGCTCCACGTCGGTAGTGCATCTATAATTTGCGTTGATCGACATGTTTATCACATCAGACTGCAGATGCAGCAGTTCACTACCAACACTCTGATTTAATTCTAGCTGCGCGAGTTCGACCATTTCTTTGCCACTGTGAAAAGCCATTGCGACACGTAGTAAATAAACTCTTTCACACCTCAGCACAGGGACTGAACATATGACAATTGGAAAAAAACAAGTTGGTGTTAGTGGACATACAGTATTTCTACATATTATTTCTACATAGCGTGTATCTACTCACAAACAAAACACAGAATCCTTCACTTCCAATTCGTTGAGCTGCTGTCAGCAATTAACGAACCTCGACAGGAATTAATAGACAAAATCAAAAATGGTGCAGATGGAGCAAATGGTAAAAAATGTGGGTTCAGTAAAAAACATACGATGGTCTAATGCGGCTAATAACAATTTGAATGAGGGACAGTTCATACCTCTTTACAGCAGTTTCTTGGGTCACACAATCATCAGCTTTCATAGCCTAAAATGACGGTCGCACACAACTACGAGAAAGAATGGAAACATAATTATTAATCACTGTTCTGTAAAACTCACTGTGATAACTACGAACAACAAACACACCACTGCGTAATCAAACTACTGCGTCTTAATAAAACATCCCTAGCGTTCCAAGGTCATCATGGGGCTCATCCTAACTAAAATGCAGTGGATCCCACAAACGTGGGAGATACTGCATTCAAGCTTAATAATGCCCTCTCGTGCAGGGAGCAAGCGGTCTCATCCTACACTACCAAGCAGTAAAACCCACATTCATTGGCCGTACTATGTTCAAGCTTAGTGAATGTCGCTAACTGCGTTCTAGCTATGTTCTCAGCTGTTTCACTGACACATACTGCAAATGTCGTAGACGATTTCGATAGGAACAAGGTCTTGTACTTCATTCTAGCGTTGTAGGATGTTAGATTTAATGATATAGAACCTGCTGCATGCTTTAACTCCAAATGGCCAAAATTGGAGTTACTGCTTTCTTGCTTAGGACGGCAGTATTGTTGTGACATAATTTTAAGAAAAAAAAAAAATGCGTGCACACATACTGTAAGTAATTTTAGAGGGCTAAACACCCTCAAGTTTTTCTGGGAGCTGCTAACTGTAGGCTACTGTCAGAAGAGCAGTCACTGTTTTGTTATAGTTGCTAAAATTAACTTCTCAGTTTTTCGTAATAGTAAATTATTCGCTCAGGAGAGTTTTGTCCTCTGAAAACAGGGGGAGAGAGTGCAATGCTCTTGACCACATTGCTTAGTTGATAGTGTTGGTCACTACCCAAACTCTGCATACCTCCTCTCCAGAATGTAATGGCAGTTGTCTAATCTACGAATTAAATAACAATTAACACATACGCTTGCACGCTTATTCATAAAATGTAAGTTGAGTATATTTCCTGTTCAATCAGCTGATTTTATAAGCAGAATACATATACAACTTAAGCGCTTATAGGTGAAAAGTTTTTTATCTATTTAAAACATATTCAAAGATTTCAATTTTTTAAGGGGGGGGGAATTGTGTTATTAGTGGTTTCCACCTGGGCCATGATAAATCATGTACTGCCCATGTCCTCTGTTTCCTTCGAAGATAATGCTGGGTCGATGGGTGACCAATGGAGTTTTAACCCCCCCCCCCCTCCTCACGGGGTGGCGAGGAGTCAATGTTCACAAATGTTTCAACTTAGTTTGCTGGTAACAAGAGTCAAACCTGTCGCCACTCACTCCATTGGTCCGTAAGATGCCTGCGACCATAGCATACACGCTAGCCATGGAATAAATTCTACCGTACATGTATGTGGCATATCTTTATATTTCAGGGCTGCCAGTGGTGACTAAATAGGCTACTATTGCTACTATTTCTTACAAAAAACAGCCAAAAGCAACTATTTTCAGAAAAACCTTGAACTATTTTAATTGTAAGGCTACTATTTTTTAAAAACATAATTTGTGTTGCATATATCGATGTGCTTGCATAACATCAGTTTTAATATTGATACATGTGAATATCAACTTTGATATAGATATGTATATGTCGAATCCATGGTTCATACACATCCTGGAATTCCATTTTGTCCTGGAAAAGTCCTGGAAATGTCCTAAAATTCTGTTACATGTCCTGGAATTTTATCCGTTCCTGCCTTTTTGTCCCTGCACGATGTTTTGTAGTTGAGGATTTTCCTACGGACATAACTTATGTTTGACGAATTTCCCTCCCCACACCCTGCAAAATGTGTGTGTGTTGGGGGGGGGGGGCTATCAGCTTTCTTGTTTAGGAGGACAAGCTGCGCATTATTAGCTTCTTTTGCGTTATGCTTAAGTTATCACTTTGTCTGTCCCGCCGGGGAGACCATATCTCCACAATTATTTGTTCGATTTGTAAAATTCTTTTTGTATTAGGAAGCTTAAAATGTGAGAATGATGATCCATTCGTTCTGTTTTTTTTTTTTTTTTTGATGCACAACTTCACCGCTAGAGGGCGCAAATGGAGATTGTATCGAATTTAAAATGCATTTCATTTCATATATTTGCTTCTAAATATCCAATTGAAAAAATTCTTTTTCCTTTTGATGACATTTATAGCGAAGGCTATTTTAGTTACAGTCCCTTTTTCAAATAATGCATAAATTTTCCGCTAGGGAGGGTTAAGGTAAATCGTGATTTTCCCCATATCTCCGCTTCTAAAAGTCCGATTTAAAAATTCTTCCTGAGTCGGATACAGCTCTTGAGGATGAAATGTTTTGCATACAAATTCTCATTTCTGGTAAATAATGGTTTGGCCACCAGAAGGCATAAGTGTTTATTTGGCTTCTGACATATTTGCAACAAACAAAATCTGAGTTGGAAACTCGATTAAAAAATTCTTCCGTGAACCGATACCGCTCAACTCGGAAACCTTTTTGAGAATACTTTTTGCTTAAAATAGAGCACAATTATTCCACAAGGGGGCGTACACATATATCTTATTTTTGTCCATATCTCTGTTTCTAGGAGTCTGATTTCAGGGTTCCCACTCAACCTGGAATTCTTAGGGAATTTGAAAATGGTTCCAAAAATCAAGGGAAAATCAGGGAAAATTTCCCTTTTTTTTTTTTTTTTTTTTTTTTTTTGTAAAAATCAATTGATACTTTATTTTGCCAATAAAACTTATTTTTTCAAGATTTCAAACTTTTGCTTGCAATTACTGCCTGCCTAGAATTTGGTAGATCTTACTTTCAGTTATATTGAGTATTTCCCTTTTTCTCTAAAAAATGATGCAAAATTGAATTTTTAAAATTGCCGGTTATTAAGCTTTTTGTTCAATTTCTGCAGGCAGTTGTTATAACATGGAACAATTAGGCACAATGGTTCCTGCTTGAAGAAACACTTCGCAAGAGAACCAACCAAATGATGGATCAAAGTCCTTTGTCTGTTGGTTCTCTTGAAACATGTTTCTTTGAACAGAGCCATTCCATCATTAAGCTTAGCTGCATTGTGTTATGGAAAAACTGAAACTATTCAACTGACATATTTTTTCTTACATATGACCTGTTTCTATGGGAATGTATTTACAAATTCCGTGTGGATAGTATTCACAAAAGTTCACGGAACTTTAGTACAGAAAATAATGTGCACAGTTAATTGTTATTAACGAAAAGAAGGTAATTTTACAAAAACAAATTACGTAAAGAATTTACAAGTGTGTGTTTTGGTGAGAAAATTGAATGGAATGGAATGAAATGTAACAATTCTTTGCAACATGCCACTCTGGAAAACTTTAAAAACCACCTGGAGAACCTGGAAATTCCAATGTAGTAACATTTAGAGCCATCCGGATACTGTAGGGGGATCGCACAAACACCTGCTTCGCAGGAGAGAGAGGTGGTTTTTCACTGCTTCCCTTTAGCATGGTATATAAAGAAGCAGGAGACCTGATGCCAACACCGTAGTTCATCTTCGTCAGGGCGTTTTTGAGTTTGTAAGACACACTTGGTATGTAGGGAATTGAGCTTAAATAACGTATCTGTGGCACAGGAAGATTAGAATGTTTGACCCCGGCTTTTTGGATAAAGTTACGTATCTGATTCAACGAATATCCTGCATCAGTGGCTAACTTGAAGACGCTTTCAATTTCGTGTTGTCTAGAATGGGTATCGGAGGAAACGGCGAAGGCTCTTCGAATTCGAGAATGGAAGATAGCTGTTTTGTATTCTGCGGGACAGAAAGAGCTGCGGAGCATCAGGTTGGGGACGGACGGGGGTTTGTAGTAGACTTGTGTACCGAGGTGGTTGTCAGGCGATTTTCTCAAAAGAACATCCAGATAAGGTAAAGCGTTGTTGTGTTCAAGCTCCATTGTGAAATTAATCGTAGGATGCATATCATTGATTTTATCAAGGAACATCGGAAGAGTTTCTTTTCCGTGAGGCCATACAAAAAACACGTCGTATGCATAACGCAGCCAAGTGGTAGGCCGTGGGGTAATGCTGGAAAATATATTCCATTCAATTGGGTGAAGTATTGCTTCTGCAAGGAGGGGTGAAAGTGAGGATCCCATCGGAGCGCCATTATTCTGTTTATATACTTGTCCTTAAAAATTGTAGAAGCTAGTATTAGTGACCAAGTCTATTAATTTGAAGATGCTGAGGCATGACTCCTGCATATAAAATGCTGAATTTGATATGGCCTCCTTTAATGTTCTGACGGCTTCCGGAACGGGGATTGAAGGGTAAAGGGAAACCACGTCGAAGCTGCCAATAATGTCGCCTGGTAGAACAGTGAGTTGCTTGGCTTTCCTTATAAAATCCAGAGTGGAATTTATTACAAAGTCTGATTCAGGAAGAAAACTACGCAGGAATTTGGATAGTGCTTTCTCTAAATGGTACGTTGGTGCAGACTTCCTGGATACGATGGGTCTCAGTGGGTTTCCGGGCTTATGGTGCTTGAGTCTTCCGAAGAGCTTTGGGATCTGAGGTCCTGGTGGTAGTCTGGCGGCTTTTCTGAGATCTTCTGGAATAGCGGGTAACCGGGCCGCTCTTTGTACCTGCGCAATCCAAGAATTTAGAGGGTTCCTTTGAAGGGCTATAGAACCAGAGTCAGCGATAAAATCTTCAAGTTTTTGATTGTAGTCCGCTGCGTCCATAACTGCAATCTGGCCAGATTTGTCCGTTAGAGTCAACATTATGGACGAGTCATTTCTAAGGATCAAAACTGGCATCGGAATTATAAATTTATTAGACATGTTAGTAGGATCGTACCAAGATCGTAATTTAGAAGAACATAGCTGGCGTAGTTCATCTTTTGAGTCGTTTGTAACTCGTGATATTACGCTTCCGAATTCGGAAACGACGCTTTTTGGGTTCGATCTGGTTCGGAAGCAGTACTTTGGTCCAAGTTCCAAAACTTTTGTTTCATCTTGTGAAAGGGTCTGGCTGAAAATATTGATGAATGGAATGGCGAAATCGAGTCTGGGAAGAACTCAAGTAATCCAGTTTTTTGTTGTGTTTGAAGGATAAGGAAGATTTGATTTTTTCAACTAACATATCTACCCGGAGGGTCAATATGTTGAAAGTGATCGGGTCGCACAATCCGTGTAATTTCATATACAGGGTGTAGCACTTGGTCTCCAATGACATGACGTCTTTCTTTTTCAGGTTCACTGTACGAGACAGGGTCTGACGAAGAAATTTATCTTTTTTATTATCAAACCAGGATCCCTTAACTGTTGATTTAAAGTTGAGGAACTTTGGGATTAGGCCCGATGTTTTGCAGGCGGTTTAAAAGTCCAAGTGGGAGCGTTCCTTCTTCAGTTTAAGTCGAAGACGTCTAAAAAGTTTGTAGGTGTTCCACATTGCTCGGAGAATAGCAAACTCAAATTGATAACAAGGAACAGCACACCAATTAAGTAGTAAATAGTAACACTGTACTAGTGGTCCGATTTATTGGCGTAGAAAGTAGACACATTAGCGTTTCCAAGCTTTCGCACATCAACCAGATGGCTTTTTCAAGGAAATTAGACAGAAACTGCAACTTAAAAATAGAACGCATTAACAATTTGAATGCGAAAACTTGACTTGACAACAATAGATATGAGGTTATATTCATTTAAAGATATGACGCATCACGATGGTTTCACGCGCGGTATCCTGGTAGGCAGAAGGCTTTACTTGAAGAATTGGTTCCAAATTCTTGGCAACTCGAATGAGGCGAAATCATTGCAAGTATCGCTGTTGGTAATGATTTCCAAGGTTTCCCGAATGGCTGTACCTTTAGGGGTAGAGTAGGTAGCTAATTTCTTTATATCGTCCCACATAGGAGTAGCGGACTTGAATTTCACTTCTCTGGATAGAGCCGTGGTTACTTTACCGTATTTTGTGTCTCTTTTATGTTCGTTGACTCTGATTCCAAACGAACGCTTGGTCATTCCAATGTAGTAATGTTTAGAGCCGTCCGGATACTGTAGGGGGATCGCAAAAATACCTGCTTCGCAGGAGAGAGGTGGTTTTTCACTGCTTCCCTTTAGCATAGTATATAAAGAAGCAGGAGACCTAACTGATTTTGGTTAGTAAAATAACCAAAAATGATGATTTAAAGGCCACCCCCGTAAATAATGATCCTACAGATAATATTTTGCGTAGAATGGCACATATAAAGAACCATATGTCACTTCCAAATGATGTTAAAAAGAATGCGCACCCTCCCGTTGCTGCATCTGTACCTCACATATTCGGGAAGCTAAAAACCCACAAATGTGATAGGCCAATTAGACCCATTGTTAACAAAAATAAAGCCCCAACAATCAAATTAGAAAAAAGTCTTTATAACCACTTGAAAATATATTATTGTAATCATAAATATACAGTGAAGAACTCAACCGAAGTAATTGATAAAATTAAAGCTATTGACGGTGCCAAATATTTGATGTACAGTATGGATGTCATCTCATTGTACCTAAATACTCCCACAATGGATGCTATTAACCTAATTGAAAAAAGATTAGAAGAAGAAAACATCGAATTGCCGAAAATTAAAAGCATTGTATGTGCACTCAAGCTTATAACAGAAAATAATTACTTCACATACAATAATACACTTTATAGACAAATATATGGCACACCAATGGGATCACCATTATCCGGGCTGCTTGCGGAGGTTATTATGCAAGACATCGAAAAGAAAATATTCAATAACAGATCTATTTGTAACTTACCTATACTGTATTTACGATATGTTGATGATGTATTGATTTTCTGGCCACACTCAGAAAAAGATATGGAGATCTTCATAAATAACTTCAATAATGTGTACACAACTATTCCAGTAACATATGAAAAAGAAATTGACAACAAACTTAATTTTCTTGACATTTCTTTATTTAGGCATCAAAATAAAATAGAATTTGGTGTATATCGAAAACCTTCTTACGTTCCTGCTATAATTCCCAATGAATCCTGTCACCCATGGAGATATAAAATTTCAGCGTTCAGATCATTTATAAATAGAGCTATAACACATTCATCAACGAAAATTGCACTAATTGAGGAAATAAAATGGATTAAAGACACTGCTAAATGTTTTGGATATCCTGTTGGCTTGATAGATTCACTGTATCGCAAAATAAGAAGAGCTGATATGCAAAAACACAACAATGGATTAACAAAAAGAAATACGTTATTCTACGGAAGTATACCATATTTGCCTCCACTAAGCAATATTATAAGAAAAGAATACCAGAATTACAATATTGAAATTGCAGAAATAGTTACTGATAATTCTAAATTACTGACAAACAGTGGTTACAATAAAAATCCACTAAATAAAGCAGGTGTATACATGATTCCTACAATAGACCCAAAGGAAAATAAGCAAGACAAATATTACATCGGTAGTACTAAAGTATGATAAATGAATTAATACCAGATTGGGAAAATAGTAAAATCTTAACTTCCCACAATAAACATAATCAAATTTTGTGGTCTGAGGCTATAACAATTGAGAAAACCCAAAAATCCAATTGCAATATGTCTACTCCTAAAGATATCCCGTACCCATGGAAATATCTAATACAACAAGAAAATAATACGAAATATAACAACAAAAAGGAAAATAAAAGAAATAACATGTACTTACGAAATAAAAACAGCGACAGCAATTCCGGAATTAACCCAATAGATGGCGTGGATGAGACTCGTACGTGAATACACGTATATGTAACGATGACGGAAAACGTCGACATAGAACAACTATAGCAGAGGTGATGCCGAGGTGACCTAGATATATAACAACTTTGAACATTGATCCAGGATGCATACCGTTGATAATGGCCGAAAGTCAGTCGAGCCGAAACATGTCCGGTGGTTTACGTGGAGTTGTGTGCGTATTACAGAGATTATCTGGCATTGTTCAATAATGGACGAGAGTTTTATTGGAGGACTGTTTGTAATGTCATTGATTTTATCCATTCATTCTTTCAAAGATTGACAATACCTGTTGATGGTATAGGTTTTTTAATTACATTGTATATAATTCTTTCACACTCTCTTTGTATGATATCCATAGTCGTGTTTTATTTGAATTTAAACCCAGGTCGCAAATTTCAATTGGACCTAGTGGCAATATGATGATTCTACGTGGCTAATGATACGCTAGACACACATGTTTCTTAATTGCATTGTATATAGTCCTTTCACAATCTCTTTGTATGATATCCATAGTCGTGTTTTATTTGAATTTAAACCCTGGTCGCAAATTTCAATTAGGCCTATTTTTAATACGATGATTCTACGTGGCTAATGACACGCTAGATAAACATATTGTTCAAGATACAAGAGGAAGCTTACTAAGCTGGAATGCCGATACAAGGTGAGTCCTTGATAATATAATAATTAAAACTTATAATATTATTCCTATTCATATGATATATAAATGCCAGGATGATTTTGCTGCAAATGTGCACACAACGCACAGAACGTGTGAAACAGTAGTGAATATAGTATATAGCTATTATTCTATTAGCAGGAGACCTGATGCCGACGCCGTAGTTCATCTTTTGCAAGCAAGTGATAGTTTCATGAAATGCTAAAGGACAACAGCTATTTTTTATCACTCAAGATTTGTAAAGAGTGGAAGAAACAAAATATACAGAAAGGCAGTTTCTCAGTCCTTGTCTTGTAATGACAACAGCCGTTTATATTATCTTCGTCCACCCTAGTGAATGCAGCAGATACTGACTCCAGTCACAAGCCAGTTGGTTTTTGTTTTTGTTTTTTTGGCCCAAAAAACACACTAGCAGGGGTGGTCAATTGGATGTGTGAAGGTAATTTTTGCAAAAGAGCAATTCACATGAAACAGTGCTTAATGGAAGACTGAAACTAACTTCATGGAAAAGTAGGAGGGATGAGCAATAAGACTAAAAATAAGGAAAATGAAGCTAAACCCTGAACAATAAAACATATAAAAAAGGCTGCTAATGTATAAGAATTTTTTTTTGTACCCTTGGAGTCTCCTTGTTTCTTCTTATTTAAAAAACAGATCGGGAATGGACTCTTACTCTGTTATATCGCCAATCCATTGGAATCTTATTCTGGAAACATTCTTTGTCCTTTCAGTTGCACTTTCAAATTAGATGTTTTAAAAACAAATACTGGCGATAATTCCATTAAAATGATACATTATTTTCTACATATATTATAAACGTCTTCTTTTTAAATTTATTTACAGCCCAGCGGGCATTTTGGTGAACCAGTGGTTAGCAAATTCTAGTGGTCCACTGGGCCAGTAGACGATTTATTTCTAATTCTAACACTGCCTGACCTACACAGACTTGAGCTTGAATCGTAAGATAGTTGTCCATGCCCTAAAGAAATGAAGACGTTTCAGACAGGTTTTTCACATTTACCTTTCAAATATGGGAATCAAAATAAAATGTACTCTTTTATAACATAATTCAAAATTATGTTAAGCACCATTATTATTATTACTTATGAGTTAAAGAGTTTCCATTATTGAAGAGGGAGATTATGCTATACCCATTCCATTCCTGGTGATAATAAACTTCTTAATTTTTTTAGTTCTAGGCTTCGTGTTTTTGTCCCATACTAAACACATTCACAGTGTTTGATATTTATTGTTATAGCTGTACAAAAGACAAGTTTGAAATATTTCCAAATGTTCATCTATTCGAATGAGATTCTTGATATACCTCATATAAGATAACTACGATTATTATGTGTACAGAACAAAACAAGTGATCATAACACTGAATGACCAAAACTATGACCTTTGAAAGAAGAAATACACAACATTTTTTTCAACGCAGTGTTTGAAGCCCACTTGGAAAATCTTATATTTTTTTACCAACCACAAACGCAAAAGAAAGCTCTCCGTATTGGCTTGATACAGATATGAACATCTGACCTCCAGGACAAAGACAAAGAAGGAAGTGTTTTATAATTCCAAAGTTTGTATCAGGGTAGTTTTTGATATATAATTCAGACGTTCCAACTCTCCGGATTTAGGCGGGAGACTCCCGATTTTCAGCAATTCCTCCTGCCCTCTGGATAAATGTCAAATTCTCCCAATTTTCACCGATAATTAGCCATTGCGATGGTCGAAATTCGATCAACCACCGCCTTGGATCGACGCAGAAGAAAAATATTTCGAACCGCTTGTGAAATCTTTTTATTTCTGCGTCGATGCAAGACAGCATTTACAGTCATCAGTATCATACTTTTCCTCTCTTCATATCTGCAAAAAGAAAGCCACCCCCGGTGGCACAGTGGTCTATTTTATGTTGGTTACAAACACACTCGCGTGCCAACTGTGACCTATTTATCGTTTCACGTCTCCCCACTCTTAGCTGCGAGCTCTGTTTTCTTCAGAGTTTTGTGGAGTGCTTTTCAGTTTTGCTTTCCTGTGGAGATTTTTATTTCTTGTTTTGCACCATGTTTGTCTCTTTTCTCCTCATCGTCATATTTTGTGGAAGATTAATGTGCTCCTTTGTTCATCTCTAATTGTGAATCTGTTATATTGCCAGCTTTGTTTTATCTTCTATTGTAGCACTTTGTGTGCACTTACTTTGTGAATTTGTCTTTGTTTTTTCTCATTCTTTTCGCTTACTTTTTGCGGGAGATTTTTCCTTTTGCGTTAAGCCACTTTCGCGGTTTTTAATGTTTTATTTTATGTCATATCTTTGGTAATTTGTTTCTTCTTTAAATATTAGCTGTTATTGTCTTTGCTGCATAATAAAGTTGTGAAACTGAGCGCCAGTTTTCGACAAATCTTCCGAGATGGGTCCGGGTTAGAATCGCTGTGGGGCTTGGATGTTGCATACTTGCTAACTTTTACGGATTTCTGCTTAATTTTACTGATTTGTGGTTAGCAGTTGTTTTTTTAACGGATTTTTTAATATTTCGATTGGTCAATCGAAATATTTCAATCCCCTGCAGGCTTCAACCATCCATTTAGATTTTCTACCGGACCTTATGAGCGCCGTGTTACGCGATGATGTCATCTTTGACTCGCCAGCTTCATGCGGAGCCATCAAGTATAACGATGGCTCTGCGTTGTGCAGTTGGCTCCCCCCCCCCCCACAGGAGAGTGCTCAAGTGACGTGCCGACCAGAGTTCTCCAAAATGCGTAATCTAATTACACGTCTAATACGCATCAAAATGTTATGAACGCGTAAAAATACGCATCAGGAATTTTTCTTGACTTGTAAAAATATGCATCTGGAATTTTTCTCCCCGCGTAGAAGACTGTGTCGGGAATTTTTTCGGGGCATAAAAAATATGCATCGTGAATTTTTCTCGGCGCGTAAACCTACTCATCGAAGAATTTTACCAATTCGTAAAAATACGCATCGGGACAGTATTTCGTCTTCCAAAGACTGAAGTAAACAAAATATAGATTTTTTTCCGTAATCGTAATTTCTTTTCCCTGTGATGTTGCCTCTGTCCAGTATTGTTATTATATATAATTTTATTCCATAAATATTGGTATTTCAGTCTGAAAATGCAGGAAAAATTTCCGAAAACGGAAATTCGAGGGCGAGAAAAAAAAATGCTATTAATTGTATCTGGTTGAGAACTATTTCCATTATACTTTTTATTTTACATATAAACATAGTCTACATTTAGAATAACTTTTTAAACATTAAAAATGCTATGTACCAATAATACTTCTTTTGGAAAATTGCTTCTGCATCCGAAAAATGTCGATTAAAAAACGCTCATGTGATTTTATGAGCTGTAAAAATCTCCTAATTTTTAGATCTTAAAGGTTGGCATGTCTGATAATTGAATAATTTTTTGGGGGGGATGGGGGTGTAATTTCCATAACCTTTATAGTTCTGAGTGTCTTGAGTAGCATTATATTGAAACTTAAGATGCCCTTTTTGTAGTGTATGGATGTGTGTGTCTATATACAGGGTAAATATACATAATATCTCTAAGGTATTATTGCCTGATATTGGCAGAGTATTTCGCACGTTGTTGCTCCGTGAGGCACGTGGTCCCAGCCCGAGAGAGGTCTGTTGTTATGGGTTTTTTCGGTTAGTTAAAAAAATTTAATAAATGAAACAATTAGGTTATATTATTATCAGTTCACATTCATTCGTTTGCACAGTCAAACATTTTAAATTTACTATTAATCAAAAGATTGTATTAGTAAAAAGTTATACTCATCAGGTCGGGAGACGTCTCGCAAGAGGCTCTTTGTCACGTTGTTATGGCGAGCGCTTTCAGCACAGTCAGTGTGTCATCATCGGGCCTTCTACACCTACAGGAGGTTTTCTCGCGTGTGTGTAGCCGCTGGAGTTGCATGTCAGATAACAAAGGGAAAGTTTTGCGGGCTGTATGTGTTAGGTGATTGCTTCTCATGTGTCGAAATCTATTGGATGAGTTGGTAGGTATATCAGCCATAAGTAAAGTGATGGAAAGTTTGCGCCGAACTGCGCCAATATCATTATCTTGCGCCAAACTGCTACAAATTACGAAAAAATTTAATATTTGCTCCCAACTGCGCCGAAACGGCAATCCACAGCAAAAATTGCCGAGCGGAAAAAATGTTTGCACTGCAAAAATTCCGTTTTCAACGTCGAATCGAATGACGGTTTTTTTAAGGCCTATGCGTAATTTGGTGAAAACGACGCTTAATCAACATGTACCGTACCGCCAATCCCAAAATTTTGGAATGTTTTTCACCTACCTTCTAATTTGTTGTGTTTTCGTTACTTTTGCCGAAAAAACAATGATTTTCGCGATGTAGGAAATTAAATTGTTTTTGCTTATGGAGGAGGAGTTTTGTTGTAATCACGTGGTATGTAAGAGAAATGATGCTGTACGTTTTGAAATTCTGATGAAGATTGTTTAATGATAGTTTGGTGGTCTTTCGTAGTGCCGTGCAATTGAGAGTGTTTATATGTCGTTCCCTGCTCTTTGGGATAGCGCAGTTATTTCATTCCGGGCGAGGTGCGCGATTACGTAAATACAGCGTAAGGTCAGTCATTAGCTATTTCATCGACGCAGAGGACGACTGAAAATGGCTCTCCCGTGGCAGGATACAATGGTTCTGTTTTTAAAGGATTCATAGGTATTCAGAGATGCCAACTTTTACGGATTTTCACTCCATCCTACGGTTTTACGGAAGTCACCCAAAAAACTACGGAAAAGCCCTCGCAAGATCCTTGCACGCAATTTTTTTTTTTTGCCATCTTTTGGTCGAAAAAACGCACTTTACGGATAGTCCCTTATGCGCCTTCGATGTTCTGACTTCCTCCACTAACGGAGGCGGAGTTTCTGACGTGATTCCCCATACAGCCATTTGAGAGCACCTTGCGCTAAAGTCGAGAGGGAACTCAGCTCGGCGCCTTTTGCCAACTCTTTCTTTACATTGATTGCACGTGGCTTTGTGCTTGTGAAAATTTTGGTGCAAAGGTTTTAACCCTTTCCACCGACTGTCGGGTGACACCCGACATTACGAAATCGCCGAATAGCTCACCCGCCACTCCGATGATGCCTTTATAGCTCGCGTGTCGGTGGTCGCAAGACATTTCTTTTTCATCGAATAGGTCGGGCGTCACTCGCCACGCCGATGACGCCCCTATAGCTTGCATGTCGGGGCTCGCGAGAAGTTTCTTTTTCACCGGATAAAGAAAAAGAAACGTCATCTGCGGGTCGGGTGTCACCCGCCATGCCGATGACGCTTCTATGGCTTGAATGTCAGCGCTCACGAGGAATTTCGTTTTCACCGAATAGGTCGGGTATTATTCGAGACGCCTATGACGCCTCTATAGCTCGGGTGTCATCCGCCACGTCTATGACGCCTCTATAGCTCGTATGTCGGAGCTTGCGAGACATTTCTTTTTCGCCGAATATCTCGTGTTGTATGTCACCCTCCATGGCAATGATGCCTCTATATCTCGTATGTTGGCGCTCGCGAGACATTTCTTTTTCGCCAAATATCTTGCGTGTCGGGTGTCATCCTCCTTGCCAATGATGTCTCTATCGTCGAGTATATCTCGCATGTTGGCGCTCGCGAGACATTTCTTTTTGTCGAATAGGTCGAGTGTCACTCGCCACCCCGATGACACCCCTATAGCTCACAAGAAGTTTCTTTTTCACCGGATAAAGAAAAAGAAACGTCATCTGTGTGTCGGGTGTCATCCACCATGCCGATGACGCCTCTATGGTTCGCATGTCGGCGCTCCCTAGGAATTTCGTTTTCACCGAATAGCTCTGGTGTCACCCGCCGTGCCGATGACGCCTCTATGGCTCGCATGTCAGCGCTTGCGAGGAATTTCATTTTCACCGAATAGGTCGGGTGTTATCCGCGACGTCTATGATGCCTCTATAGCTCAGATGTTGGCGCTCGCGAGGAGTTGCTTTTTCGCCAAGTAGATCGGGTGTCATCCGCCACGTCTATGACGCCTGTATAGTTCGTATGTCGGGGCTTGCGAGACATTTCTTTTTCGCCGAATATCTCGGGTGTCACCCTCCATGTCAATGATGCCTTTATATCTCACATGTTGGCGCTCGCGAGACATTTCTTTTTCACTGAATAGCTTGCGTGTCGGTTGTCATCCTCTGTGCTCATTACGCCTCTCTAGCTCATGGGTCGGGGCTTGCGAGACATTTCTTTTTCGCCGAATATCGCACGTGTCGGGTGGCACCTTCCATTCCGATGACGCCTCTATAGCTTGCATGTCGACGCTCGCGAGACATTTCTGTTAATTTAGATTAAAACGAAACGAAACGTAGCAGTGGAACAGCTATGACAACAAAAAGAACGAAGTAAGATAAAACTTATCGTCAAGTGTATTGCAGTATGTATAGTAAAGAATGGCCTTTTTATGAAGCATCTAAAGTTTTGCTGAATCACGTTTTATAAGCCATGTGGCTGCAATTTTAGCCTGTCGCAAGGCGGCCGCGATGATTATAGGCGTCATGCAGAGAGCAAGAAGCACCAAGATCGTGTCGAATAATTAAATGTAGATGTGAATAAAATTAATGTAACCAAAAAACTTCTGACAGCTTATAAAGAATCCTGAAAAAAATATCAAGAGTAGATTAGAGCTGGAAAAATGCATCAAAGCAAGCAAAAAAGAGAAGAAATTGAATGTTCACAAGGTTGTCTGAAATGGGAAGAAGCTGAACATTTGCAGCAGTTGGATTCTTTCATAAAATGTTAAACAATGCTGAGATGAACATTGAATGACATAAAAAGACATAAGTGCAATAGAAAGTGGACAGATACTATTAAAAGAAGAAAACAAAACATTGCTAACTATCTTAAAAAATTAGAAAAAGAATAGAAGTGAGCAATTAAATATTGAGAAAAGCAGTGAAAAATTAGATATCTTTTTGTACAATAAATTATTAATAATAGAATCCTGCTATGGTTACAATTTTTTTTATTTATTTGAAAACTAAAATGTTTGCATATGTCTGTGTTTGTATTTCAATGCAAGATGTTTTAAATTTGAGTGGGTGCATCTATTTCCAAAACATTTTCTGCTTAAAAGTTTGTTCCATCTACTAATATTTTACCTGCTCAAAAAAATTTTTTCTTACACCAAAACTGTATTTTATCTGCTCCAAAAATGCATTTTGTTGCTCCAAAAATGTATTTCACCTGCTCCAAAACTGCATTTTGCTGCTCCAAAAATGTATTTCACCTGCTCCAAAACTGCATTTTGCTGCTCCAAAAATGTATTTTACCTGCTCCAAAAATGCATTTTGCTGCTCCAAAAATGTATTGTACCTGCTCCAAAAATGGTTTTGCAACTTTCCATCACTGTAAGTACATTTTTTTTTTGTGTAGCTATTTTTGAGCTATTGTTATTTGTTTTTAAAAACAGGTGTATTATTTTTAGTCCTTTATTAAATGGTGTAACTTTTTGTAACGTTCTTTTTTTTTTTTTTCTTTTTTTTTCTTTTTTTATGATTTTTTTGCTTTTTATAAGTGACTTCCAGGCTGTATCCAGATTGGTAGGGTCTTGTAAGTTGCATATTTTATCTTTTTTTTTTTTTGTTCAGTTATAACGCTTTAAGAAACCCTTACTTCTTTTTCGTTTGTGTGGGTGGCTAGTAATCTAATAATTTCAAAATCAGGATATTGTTTACGATTAATGTAGTGTTGAATGAGTGTAGTTTTTTCTTCTTTTTTGTTCCAGTTTTTTTATATGTTGATGTAATCTTTTTATTAATCTATTTTTTGTGCTACCAATGTAAGAGATGTGGTCTCCAGAACTCTATTAAGCAATAGGAATTTCATACACGCCTGCTGATTTTAGTATATTATTGTTATATTTTTTCTTTATAACTAATTCACCAGTATTCTGAACAGAATGACCAAAAATAATGTTGTGTTTCTTCATTGATCTTAAAAATTTTCCACTTAGTCCTCTAATAAAAGGAAAAGAACCTGAAAATTTGTATTTCTTTTTTGGAATGGTTTTACAAGACTCCTTTAAATTCGTTTTGTATTAAAAAATCAACCTTTTGACAGTTTTTGTGTCATACCCATATTGTTTGGTTGTGTTAATAATCCATTGGATTTCTTCTCTGTTTTTTCTATTTGAGGAATGTGTGAAGGCTTATTTTACCCAATTTCTAACACCATTTACTTTATGAGTTTTTGGACGTTTAGATTAATATGGAATCTGCATATTCACATTTCACAAATGTAGTTGTATGCAAATGCAGATTGTGACGTTCTACCATACCTATGATATAAAAACCAGTAGCAGGATGTACCCTGATCAGAAGTTTAGGTCTACGTATGCTGTGTGAGAATGGTGAGCTTCACTCACTCCCAATATTGCGAAATGGTGCTCATTTACGGCGAATGCCAACAAAACGCGTCGCTAGCTGCACAGGAATATGCCGTTCGTTTTCCAGCTGGGCCACATCCAAGTGCGGTTACCATCGCAAGTGTAGTGAGATGGCTCAGGGAAACAGGAGGCACTAAAAGTCGTTCTCGTCCTGGCAGACCATTGGGTGCAGGTATGCGTATAATGGCAAAGGATATTTTGGCATATGCACTAGCCCATCCACAAAGCAGTACAAGAGATATCAGCAAGGCGAGTGGCTTAACGCGGGGCCGTGTATGGCAAATACTGCATGCTCAAGGTGCACATCCCTATCGTGCCACTCCGCAGCAAGAACTGTTACTGTGGGACAATAAGCGTCGATTTGATTGGTGCAACTGGGCGTTGATTAATGTTGAAGGTGACTCAGACTTTTTATCCAACATTCTTTTGTCGGACGAGGCAGTGTTCCACCGTACCGGATTACTAAACCGACACAACACCCACTACTGGGTGATGGAAAATCCCTCGTGGGGATGATCCACCAGACATCAAGTGCATTGATCCATTAACGTGTGGTGCGGTATTTGAAAGAACCACTTAGTGTGTATTTGCTCATTCCTATACCTGTTCCCTTCAAACGTTCACACAAAAGGTCGTGCATTGATTTCGGACATTTTAGTGTATTCAGGCGAAATTTATCTCGTCCGTGTGAAACAAATGTTGTTTTGTACTAATTAATTGATGCTCTTCAACTTTGTAATTTAAAATTTTGCTCTATCTCTTTTCGTTTTCGATTTGCAATGGCTAACTTCCACATTTCGCCACTAGGGGCGCTGCTATTGGTTGCATTCGATCGGGCGTAGTCGCTTTACTGTACCTCTCTCCGTTAGCAAGTTATTTCAGGCTAAAGGACTTTCCAGTGCACCCTGTATATAATTTTTTTCCCCACCAAAAAGGTGAACATGTGCTAATTTTGTCAACACGGTGTGGAGCACTTATAATCTAAAACTCATACACTTTTTTGGGCAACTATTTTAGTCATTAACATAAGTTGTTTAGGCTACTGTTTTTACCATTAGTGGCTACTAAAGCAACTATTATCTTGGGTGTGATAGGCTGGCAGCCCTGTATTTAATTTCTTTTTGTATTATCAACCCCAACTGAAAATTATGAAAAGCTTTGAAGTTTCCGACTACCCTGCTCAGATGAATATGGTGATAATTCCTTTCGAGAGATGTCAGGTCAGATGTAAACCCCCTCTCGCGCTGTGGGTTTTGGTGCTGCTTTCAACAGAAACAAAGTTGAAGTGTTTCCTGTTTGCTAAAGTACGTGAAACAAATGCAAGTACAAATGAATGAAGTCGCACATGCGTGAAAAAAAAAAAAAAAAAAAAAAAAAAAGGATCTCCTTACCAAATCTCTTCAATGCAGTTACTTTCCTTTAAAGAAAAAAATTCTTATGCTTTATGTATACACTGAAGTGCCGGAAAAGCTGGTACACCAGTCTAATACTTGGTAGGTCCCCCACAGGACCACAGGACTGCAGAAATACGATGGGGCATGGACTCCCCTAGCTTCTGGAAATATGCTGTAGGCAATGCACACCATACTTCCTGCAGAGCGTTCCATAATTCTGGTGTATTCCGAGGTCTCGGATTCCTGTGTTTGATAGCGCGTTGCATGGCATCCCAAATGTGTTTGATCACGTTCAGATCTCAGGACTTGGGTGAGAATGGCAACAACCCAAACTCAAATGAATGCTCCTCTAACCATAACGTGGCATCCCGACACTTGTGTGGAGGTGCATTGGCCTGTTGGAACAGGCCCAATCCATCAGCATGAATGCAGGACATGAACGGGTGTACCTCGTCAGAAAGGATGCGCACATAGCGTTGGCCGGACACAGACGTTTGTAGCCATACCAGGGGTCCCAGTGAAGTCCAGCTAAGCACACCCCATACCATTACAGACCCCCCCCCCCCCCACACACACACACACAACCAGCCAGTACAGTTACCTGTTGACAGACGGGATCCGTGGCTTCATGGGGTTTGCGCCACACACGAATCCTCCCATCTGCCCGATACAGTTGGAAACACGACTCATCAGACCAGGCTACTTGTTTCCAATCATCAATTGTCCAGTGGCGGTCTTGCCGTGCTGAAGCGAGGTGCATAGGTTTGTGTCGTGCACCCATCAAGGGGACTCGAGTTGGGCATCAGCTCCCAAATCCCATATCGTGCAGGGTACGTTACACAGTTCGGATGCTGATGCTCGTTGAGGCTGCAGCATTGAATTCCGATGATACCTGCGAGAGTGTTGCACGCCTATCCCTTGAAACGATTCTTGACAGCCGACGATGGTCACGTTCACCCAATGTCCTTTTACGGCCACACTGGTACCGTAGGTTTGAGGTTTTGCCGGAATTCTTAAAGTCACGGTACACCCTTGCAATGGTCGTCCGCGAAAAGCGGAACTTCGTTTCTACCTCCGAAATACTATGGCCCATCTCACGAGCGCCAACTATGACACCACGTTGAAAATCACTTAAATCGTTGTTACTTGCCATTCTCATGCCGAAAACAGCTCTGAACACTGGCAAGGATGTCTATTGCTTTATATACGCACTGGCAGACACAACCGAGTACGCGCATAGGGGACATTGCTATGTATTTTCCATGAGCACGTCTGTACTAAAGGATAAAGGACCATTATGTTACTAAATTTTGGTAGCGCACATGTACATAAGTTTGGTGGTGTAAGTGAATGAAATATTTTGAATACTAACACTGAGACATAAGAAGCAAAAATATATGCTGGAAATTTTCTTTCTATGCAGTGTTTAGTATTGAACTAGGAAAATGGCACTGGAAAATTAATGGGGTGCTGGTGGAGTGGATTTAAGACATCCTTTTCTATGAGGGGTTGATGCAAGTAGTGAAATGACTTCGCTGTAATATTTAGTGTTTTAAGATATACAGGGTACAGACGAAGACGGCCACACTGGTATCGTAGGTTTGAGGTTTTGCCGGAATTCTTGAAGTCACGGTACACCCTTGCAATGGTCATCCGCGAAAAGCCGAACTTCGTTTCTACCTCCAAAATATTATGGCCCATCTCACGAGCGCCAACTATGACACCACATTGAAAATCGCTTAAATCGTTGTTACTTGCCATTCTCATGCTGAAAACAGCTCTGACAGCTGGCAAAGATGTCTATTGCTTTATATATGCACTGGCGGACGCAACCGAGTACGTGCATAGGTGACGTTGCTATGTATTCTCCATATCCCTTCCTCCTTCCACATGCTCGCTCACACTCAAGGCTTCGTTAAAGCTATGCCGATCATTCAACACACAAATGTTATAGCTTGTTGGGGAAAGCTGTGTTTATTTACACTTCTTCAGACTGCAGTCGAAGGGGCCAGGGTTGCATTTGCATCATGGTGGTCGGTAATGTGACTCTCCCACGTAATGGTTGTTCTCTGCATGCTTCTGCTGATCTGATGACTAGCTGCATCACAAAAACAAATAAAGTGAGATTTTACTTTATGTTTCGGTTTCAGAGCAGCTTCCATCAATTTCTTGTAGAATGCCCGCCTCTTTCCCTGCCCCCAATAAACGCATCTGGCATGCATCCTCAGATTTGTTGCATCACAAAAATAAATAAATATTAAGGAAATGCATGTATATTTTTTACTAAGTTCGGCTGTCTGTTATGGTTCCTAATACATGAAATGAAGTCATAATGCCTTAACACCCTGTCTAGAGAAGTCACCTGAAATCTTGTGGAGCGAAAAAATGCCTCATTTGTTTAGCACTAGACTTATTAAATGTCCCGATTATGGTAACTGCCATAAGAAGGTGATGTACCAACAAAAGAAGTGAAAGTTCAGAAAAGTTGGAAAAGATTTATGCCAAAAAATTATTAACAAAAATCTGTCTTTTACTCCTTCATCAGAAGAGTACTTGTGCCGCCATTGTTTAGTACATCTCACGAAGTTAGTTGCCAGTGAAAGCTCATCACTGTCACCCAGTGAGCCAGATCTGTTGTTGCCTTCTTATGCTGAAACAGAATTTACTTCTCCTGAAGAACCAGTTTCGTATATAAATGCTCTTGCAGCAACACTTCAAATGGAAGTAAGTCCTTTGAAATTACCTTCTTAACTAAAGAGACACCAGCGATCTGCATATATTACTTAGAAACGATGACAATTGTCATCGGCATTTGAAGAAACAATTTCAAGCCAAATATCTACTATTTATGGAGCACTGGCCAAAATTTTACTGTCAACCTCTCACTCAGGAGAAAATACAATTCCAGTACCACATAATTCCGAATGGATTAAAAGTGTTAATGATGCACTCCGATCAGATATAAAATATGATAAAATTCGTCTGATGACATTAATTTCGCCACATACGTCCAAAACCAGCATTCTTCAAAATTTCCCTTCAATTATGAAACATATGATTGATATGAAACATAGATGGCAACTTAGTAAAAAACCTGGATGGTAATTTTGATTGTTCCTGCCAGAGCCCCAACAAATCCAATGTCATTTTAGTAATAATTGAAAATTGACAAAGAGAAATAAAAACCAAGCGATAACTCGCATGTTCCATAAAAGAAATTTATAAAATTTTATAGAAAGAAAATCCCGATGTCAAAATGGGCCATTCTAAATTTTATAGTGTCCGGCCAAAGTTGTCATACTGCATCTGGCCCGATATGTGTGTGTATATTGTGCTGACTTTGACCTCAGCCTAATAGCCCTGAAAAACATTTTAGGAAATATTTCAACTGATGAAATCCGCAGCAAAATATTTAATTGTCTAGTATGCTCATTAGAAAATAAAAAATGTATCCTCTTTGAATGTGCAGAATGCCTGGTGCAGATAGTTTAACAGTGAAATCTCTTGGCATAACTGAAATAGATACTGCCTTTGTGCTTTGGGAAGATGGCGATTTAATAATAAAAAAAAAATTCAATTTATTTTTGCCAAAACTTATTAAATGCGCTTTGAAAGTGCTACCACACCATCATATCAAAGATGTACAAAGTACAAAGACAGGCTATTTCAAAAGAAAAGATGTGCATCAAGGATGAGCCTGTTAATGTATTACTTCATGTCGATTTTGCAGAAAACTGGTCTGTTATTCCGCCCAATGAAATCCCAAGTTTCCACTGGAAAAATGACCAGGTTTCCATATTTTCTGTGGTTGCATACTCCGGCAATGAAATACGAAGTTATGCTGCAGTTAGCGACAACAAATTTCACGATTCTGCACATGCTTTGCTAGTAATGAAGCATATTGAAGATGATATGTTAATTCTCCGTGGTATGGGCATTTTTCATAAAGTTACGATTATTTCCAATGGTGCTGTTGCCCATTTTAAAAATAGGTTTCAATTCCACAAGTTGAAAAAATGCTCAGTCAAAAAGCAGTGGATTTTCACCGCAACAGGACATGGGAAATGTCCCTGCGATGGCGTAGGAGGGGTGGTGAAACATCTAGACTCAAAATATAACCTGTCGCATGATTCGATTTCCTGCATAAAGAATGTGTCAGAATTTGTTACTGCTATTAAGAATGCCACATCTATTAAGATAATTCTGCTACCGAGCTCTACTGTAACTGAGTTTCATGAAAAAAAAAAATTTGGAATGGAGAAAAATATTCTTGCAGTTGTGGGAATTCAAAAAACACACATCTGCGTATCGGAAAACAGCAAAAGCTGTGTTCCTCAAAATGCGAATCATTCATTAATCAAACAAAAACTACAAAAAAAAAAAAAAAAAAAAACCTTCACCGATGAAAGCAGAAGTTAATATACATAATATTTGCACCGGATCCTTTGTAACGTGTGTGTATGACAATAACTGTTGGCTTGCAGAAGTAACGCCTGTAAACGCTGAAGAAAATGATGTTATGGTTTCATTTATGCTTTCACACGAACCTTCAAGTGGGTACAGATTTCCTTCAGAAAGTGTCAGGCATCAGAATGTTTGTTCTTTGCCTGTGAAAAATATTTTAAAAATTATATAACCTTCTACGCCAGTGGGTTCAAGTGCACGAAGCCATGCTTTGCAGAAGCAAGACAGTGATGATACAGATGTGTTATTCCAGCACTTCAAAACATGAAAGCCAATCGTTTGGATAAAAGCGAGAGGCCAAGGGCAAAGTGTACATATGTAGGTATGTAGCAGATTTTAAAAACTTCTATCATAAAATTCAGAACTAAGTTGAAACATTTTTGAGACTTTCCCTCGCCGTGAAGGGGAAGAGGGAAGCTCCGCTGGTCAGCCAGCAACCCAGTATTAACTTCCGAGCGAGCAGAGCCGTCCATAGTTTATCTTGGCCCAGGTGAAAAACCATTAATTGTGCCCCACCCCCAATTGAAATTTTTGAATATGGTTCATATAGATGAAAATCTTTACACCTACAAGTGCATAAGTTGTATATGAATGTATTCATACGTATAAAATCAGCTAACTGTTTAGGAAATTTAATCAACTTTATATATCTTATGAATACATAATTATTTTCTATTTATTTATTTAGTAAATTAGACAATTGCCATTACAACTGGGATTTTAAAGTTTTGGAGACTAGATATGCCGAGTTATATAAATTATTCAGAGATTGGGTAGCTACTAGAACTATCAACCTAGCATATTTTTTTCCCTTGAAATTATTTCGCAACAAAAGTTTTCTACTCTCTTATAGTTTCTTATGCGATGTTTAAGTATATGTAAATAAACAACTGTTTTTCCAACTCAACTTTGTTAGTGGTGCAGCAAGAATTTTATTTTTTACAAGCAGGGGCGCCCGGAATATACCGGGTAAATACAGGGTGTCTGAGAATTTTGGGACACATTACAAAATTATGTACAAAAAAAAACTATGACCATTGTCTGTTTTTCTATGTCACGTATTACTAACACGGTTTCTGTATTTTTGTTTTGCAGAATTGTTATTCCCAGAATTCGATAGTTAGCGCTAGGTGTGGCCTGGTGAGAAATGTTTGAGAAATGCGCAATCAGTAGTCATGTCATCCGTACAGCAGAAGGCGATGTGTGTTTTATGGCTTGCGGAATTAAAGTCTGTCATTAAAGTTAAAAGACGGTACCATTTAGAGTATGGTTGTAATCCTCCGGCAACGAATTTAATTAAGCGGTGTATGAAACTGTATGAAGAAACTGGCAATGTGGAACATCGTGAAGGAGTCGGTAGGCTTAGTGTCAGCAGTGAGACGGTTGACCAAGTTAATGAAAGTTTTCGACGAAGCCTCAGGAAATCCGTTTGTAAAGCAAGCAGAGAACTGTGCATTCCGAAATAGACAGTTCACGATATCTTGCACAAGAAATTAACGTTTTGTGCTTATAAAATTCAAATAGTGCAAAAGATGCATTTAAATTATCACACTCTGCGATACGATTTCGCTGTGGATATGCTGAATCGAGTGGAAAATGACGAAAACTTTCTCAGTACTGTAATTTTTAGTGATGATTCCACATTTCATGTATATCAGGTATTGTGAATCGTCACAACTATAGGATATAGGGCAGTGAACTGCCTCATGCTGCTATTGAACTGGAACGTGATTCTCCAAAAGTTAATGTCTGGTACGCTCTATCAAAAAGATAAGTGATTGGCCCTTTCTTCTTCTGCAAAACCATAAATGGTGACATTTACTTTGATATGCTAGAAAATTTTGCTATACCCCAGATCAAAAGATATGACAGCAAGATTTTGCAACAAGATGATGCACCTCCGCATTGGTCAACGTGTGTACGTAAGTGCCTAAATGAGCATTTCCCCAACAGATGGATTGGGCATGGTGGTCCCATTCCATGGCCCCCTCGCTCTCCAGATCTAACTCCATTGGATTATTTCATGTGGGGTTATGTGAAGGATCGTGGCTATGAGACACCTTGTACTGATTTGCAGGAACTGAAGCAGCGTATCACAGCTACTATTAATTGCATAACTCCTCAGATGCTTGCCAATACATGGCATGAAATAGAGTATCGCTTGGACGTACTACGAGCAACCAAGGGATCTCACATCAAAATTTATTAACTTGTGTAGTTACATGGTAAGTTAGTACAGTCCGTTTCTTTCTATCTGTTTACTGTTTTGTTTTATATAATTTTGTAATGTTTCCGATAATTCTCGGACACCCTGCATTACTATTCGTGGAATCGCCAAGTTCAGAGGGTAAAAGTTAATGAATGTAAAAGATATTCCTGTAATTTTCCAGTAAATTTATTTTAATTCATTTATGTTATTGCTTTTCAGTAAACAGTATTTTTGGTTTTTCCATTGGGAGCAGAAAATGTAGAGATTTTTAGGATTGCCAACCCTTGAGCAGGTGACATAGAGTTGTCCATGTGAAAAGCAGGGTTCCTCCGATTTAGTGCTAGCCACTGCCAATGACTGGCTGATGCAGTAATATTTCTGCCAAAAGAAAAAATAAAGAAGCCAGGGATGGCTGCAAATGTGAAACAATTTGTGGAAGTGAGAAAAGGCAGAGTTTTTGCTGGTCCTTGATAAAGCCAAGGCTCAGTATTCTCGACACTTTCTACATTCAGTTGTTCTTTTTTTCTCTTTTTACTCACACTGGTCAATATATAACCTTTTCTATGTTGTACTTGGTATGAGTCAAAAATTTTTTTGCTTCAGTCTCTTCTTAATGGAATATATATATATGATTTAGTTAATTTACTTTTACGAAACAAAAAAAGAAAGGAAGAGGAATGGAAATACCTTCGAGGAGACATCTATAGAACTGCCGTACATCTGGCGTGTGCTTCTGAGAATCCCGCGTCACTGAAATACAATGTACCTATGTCTTGTCGCGTGCATGTGACATGACATAAACATTAATCATCCTTTGTTTACCGTTTTGAATTTCGAATATCTGGAACTCTCTATCTACATTGCATTGTATTTCTTCCTGATGAAGCCACCCGTTGGTGGTGAAAGCTAACGTTTATTCATTTGTGTTTTTAATACACCATTAAACAGATACTTTTGCACTTCATTGTTATCTACGGTCTCTAACTCAGACTATAGATCTGGTATTGAAGTGCTTTTGTAGGTGCAACATTATTATATACAATACACAGATACTCAATTGTCTTATAAAAGTAACAAAAACATGTAAAATTTATTTAAAAATTTTTTACCAATTTTAAAAATGTCAACAGTTTTTTTCTTCAAATGATTTCTGAATTAAAATAGGAGGTTAGAAGGGAGAGTACATGGCATCAGCCGCATGCCCTGCATCTTCTGTGGGCTCTACTTCGTATCAGCTTTGTATGCCCAGTGTGCCCAACTTGGGCTGCTTCTGTACTTTTCTATAGGGAAAATTTTGACTTTAAAGAGGTTTTAGAGGCACTTGTACGTGCAGCATGTACAGTCAGGAAACGATGAGATCGAAATATACATGCACATAACTAAAAATTTGCAAAAAGTTACAGAAATACTGTTTAGTATTTTCTAATAAAAATTAAACAAAATTAGGCTTCGTCGACCGGAAGGGCATATTGCTTATTAACCAATCACGGCCTTGCTAAAGCTGTGGGAGCCGTGTTGACCTTCAGGGACTGCTGCAGAGAGGAAGAGACAGCCACTATCAACCTGTGCTCTACCACAGGTCTTCAGTTAGTGACATCATGTCACTGAACCCTCCCCACCCGGAGGGCGCAAGAAACCAGATGATCAGATTTGGCTTAACCAGTGGCTGCCGATGCCATTTTCTCTCTTTTCTAACCTCCTTGGTCCCCGACTACTTGAAGATAGGGTGAGTCAACTGACTGTACAATATATTTCCGCCTTTATCACTATGACCTCGAATAGGTTTTCGTTTCCGAATTTAAAGCTAGACTTTTGTATTTTGTGAGAACCCAGACAAGCCAAAGAATTTTCTTTTATAAAGGAGGCAGATTTAAATGCTCTTGTACAACGGTACTTGAGGTTATTGTCTGTCCCATTAAATTCGATGAGCACGAACAAACACTAATTCTTTTTGAGGCACAGTAAGCAGTCTGAGGGGTACATTTCTATACACACTTTCTATATATAGTAAACGGGGAATGAATAATAAAAAACAAGTATTGATAATGAAAAACAAAATTTATGCAAATATGTGTACGTGTATTTTTCCCACGAAATACGAGCAAAAATATTAGGGGTTCGAGGAACCACAGCAGTTTAAAAGTGTCTTGAACCCACGAAGTCGGCACTTATGTACCAGGGCTGGAAAATTAAGCTCCATATCTAGGAGACAGCTCCAAAATTTAAGAGCCAGGTGAAACGAAAGCAAATTTCAAAGCATCTTGCACAAACGTAATGCATGGTGATGTCGGAACAAAGAATAATAATATAAGTGTATTGAGCACTGCCTATTACCCAAACTACTTATTGCTAAATGAAATTCGAATTTGGTCTATAAATCTCAGGGTTCTGTAATTTTGATAAAAATCTAAACATAAACCAGTGGTCCACTGAAGCTGATGGATCAAATTTATCCAGTGCTGGTCCATTCAGGCTGATCAACATTAGGTTACACAAACTGCCAATTTCCACATTTGATCTGAACTTGTTTTCTTTATTAAATTCGTCAAACTGAACCCTCGTTCACCGCACACTGTTGAAACTGGCAGCACAGCAACTATGGCCATCAGCTTTGCAAAATACCTGAAATCTCTCCTTGTGGATCAGAACTTTTTCTAGCAGCTTGTGAAATTTCATTCCTTGCCTAATAACCTTAAATTTCTACCACTCACCTAGCAGACTGAGTAGTGTGGTTTCAAGAGATTCTTCAAATCCAAGCTGTTTTTGGAAGTGTTTACCGAGTGTTATTTGTAATGTCCTCCTTCTCAAAATTTTCTGTTATTTCCTGTTGGACACGTAAATGTGTCAAAGACCTTTGTACACCTGTGAATGCTTCCAGACAGTCCTAGAAACCATTCCTCTAGGTATTTGATACCAAATTCAAGAAGCTTCTCTTTATCCATTTGAAATGAATTGGCCTTATTGTCAAGCCCACGCAGCTGCACTTCTTGATGTATTCCTGTAAGAGTTGTATTATTAACAAAATTATCTTCATGATGGCCAGGTGCATCCTTCATTATCTGAGGTGTTGAAATGGCATTTTTAACATGAAGTTCCACTGCGCTAATGATAAGTTCTTCCTTTTGAAATATGAGGGACAAATTCTTAAACACAGACAGGAAATCTACAAGAAAGTGCAACATGATTACAAAACTGAAATCTTTCAACTTTTTCAGAAGGTCCTTTGCAACTGCTGAAGCCTTGATTAAACTTTAACTCCCTCATTTGAAGGATGTTTTGCCTGATAGACACTATGCTCTGCTCTTACTATTTCCTGCAGCAATTATGTTGTACTAGGGGCCTCACCAGGTAATTATTTTGGTGATCTGATCGAGTTGAAGGGGAGGGGGAGTGTCATGTCAACTTTGGAAACTAGTAATTTTGCCTCATTCAGCTTGATTTGTAAAGCAGGAATTCATATGTAAGATTTTTGTTTGAACCCCAATTTGTGAATTGACCACAGTTTAAAGAAAAATTTAGTGAATTTGTGAAAATGTGATTGGAGCATTTTCATTGATATAATTAAACCCCATAAAATTGAAGTGAGAAAAAGGCAAGGATTCTTCTTGTAAACAAAAAAAAAAAACAAAAAAACTTTCACCTCATCAGTCTGAGATTTAACCATTTGGAAGAAAATAATACCTAAAAAAGGCGATCGGTCAGCTTCCGGAATACAGCGTAATACGGCTTTGGGAGCGAAGTAGTGGGGCGTTAAAAATACGTAAAAATATGGTTTTAGAAAAATAAATCCCAGATAAAGCCATCTGGAAGTAGAAAAGATAAATAAAATAAAATGCAACCGTCAATTTCCGAAATGCATGGCCGCTGTTTCGGACGGGAATGTTGAAAACGCTTAACAAACATGGATTTTGTAAACAAAAACAAAAAATGGCAATAATCTGACTGAAATAAAGCTACAGTATCTGGAAGCCAAAAAAGGCAAAAATTTCGATCAACTTCTGGAATGCCTCATAATGCGACCGTGAAAACCGGAAGACGGACGATAAAAATGTGTAAAAATATGGTTTTTAAAAAATAAAATAAAGAGAAAGAAAAGAAAAAAACACCTTATCAATCTAACTGAATACTAAAGTGAAGCTATCTGGAAGAAATAGCAAAAAAAAAGTTGCGACATCAACTTACAGAATGCCGACGGTCGCAGAAACAGAAAACGCTTTAAATATATGGTATTGATCTTGTAATAAAAAAAAGAAATCGTCTTCATTTAACTTTCAGTTAGGTTAAAATTTGGGGCTCCTTGCAAAAAAAAAAAAAAAAAAAAAAAAAAGGAAAAAAAGGGGAGGGAGTCACGATCTTTAGCTTCCGAAATGTTTTTATGCACTTTTAACCACCACGCACATCAAAAGTGTGTGGTGCGTTAAAAGTGCATAAAAATATTGCTTCTGAGATTCAAAGCTCAAGAAAAGCAATTATATCTCATCAAGTTGAAGTTATCTGTTTGAAAAATATGGAAGAATAAAAGCTAAAATAAAATGGGTAAAATGGGTGAGGGATCTATCGATTACATCTTAAATGGTAGCCAATGCTAAAACTGCGTGAAAATTTCCTTTCCTTCGTTTTAAAATTTGAAGAAATCTAAAAAACCATTAATGAAAAACAATCTGACTTTTCGGAGAATCTGCGATGCTATCGCCCCGTCACGCTGTTTCCGCTGCCGAGTTGGCAGCTAAACCGAACCGTGTGATCTTCAGTGCTTCCGCGATCTGACAGGTTAGTCACATGACTCGGAGCCTAGCCTACGCTCGGAGGGGTTTCCATCGCGTTTCTCTGCTTGAAACACATGGATCACGATAAAACCAACAGAATTTATAAATGTGATCAAAGCAGAAAATTTCAGAGTTTGATTTCATTAAATTACAATTTGTTGAAGTTACATTTTGCATCTATAAACTCAAAGTAATGACTGCAAATTACGAAATTTGAAGTAAAAAGGTTGGATGCCAGGACCAAATATCTAGGCACCCTGTAATTTTTCAGTCCTGCTATGTCATCATCATCATTGTCAACCATTATCAATCCACTGCTGGACAAAGGTCTCCCCAAGTTTCCTCCATAACGGTCTGTCTTGTGCCAGTCTCCTCCATGTCACTCCCGCATACTTTTGAATTTCATCCACCCATCTCCCATGTGGTCTTCTTCTGGGTCTTTTCCTGTCCCTTGGAATCCAATCTAAAATTACGGCTGTCCATCGATGGTCTGTCCTTCTGGCAGTATGTCCAGCCCATTGCCATTTCAGGGATTTAACTCTGATCATGATGTCTTCCACTCTTGTCATTTTTCGGATCTACGAGTTCCCCTTCTTATCTCTCCTGGTTACACCAAGCATGCACCTCTCCAGGCTGCTTTGAGTTGTCTGCAGCCATTGTATGTCTCTTTTAGTTAAGGTCCACGTCTCTGCACTATACTTAAGCACTGGAAGGATGCATTGATCAAACACTTTTCTTTTAAGACATAATGACATATTGCTCTTGAAAATTGTGCTGTTTCTTCCAAAAGCTCTTCAGGCAAGTTTTGTGCGCCGACTAATTTCTTCATCAATGTGACCCTCACTTGATATCTGCTGTCCAAGATAAACGTACGTGTCTGTTATCTCCAGCTTTTCTCCATCAATCAATAAATCTTCATTTCTTGAAAAAGCATTGAACATCACTTTTGTCTTCTGAAAGTTCATTTTTAATCCCACTTCTTTACTCTTGTCAGCAAGTTCCTGGATCATACTCTGCAGCTCTGATGGGGTAGTTGCAAAAATGACTATGTCATCAGCAAATCGAAGGTGAGTTAGATAATGTGACATTAAAGAGCTTTGGAGATATGGTGTCACCTTGTCTCACTCCCTTTCCAACTTTTATGTGTGCTGTATTCTCAAACAGCCAAATCTTTGCACTTGCATTTTCATAGATGTTATTAATAATATTAATGTATGCACTTCAATACCGCAGGATTTCAGAGCCATTGTAACTGCTGATGGTTTCACTGAATCAAAGGCCTTTTTATAATCGACGAAAGCCATGCACAATGGACGTTCATATTCCCTCGCTCTTTCAATTAGTTCTCTCAGTACGTGGATATGATCTATTGTGCTGTAGCCACTCCTGAATCCAGCTTGTTCTCTCGGTTGAGCCATGTCCAGTGCCACCGCCTTCAAGCGGTGTGAAAGAACTTTAGTGAAGATTTTATAAACTACTGATAGGAGGCTGATAGGTCTGTAGTTTCCGAGATCCTCAATGTCACCTTTTTTATGTAGCAGGATCATTGTAGCGTTGTTCCAATCCTCAGGAATCTTCCCTTCATTAAGGCATCGAGTGAAAATTTGGGCGAGTACTGTTTCAATTTCTCCACTTGCTTCTTGTATGATGTCTACAGTAATTCCATCTTCTCCTGGAGCTTTTCCCCGCTTCATGTTCTTGATTGCATGTGCAACTTCTGCTGGGAGGACTGGAAGAACTCTGGTACTGGTACCTTTCATGATGTCTGGAGTACATGTATCATCCCTTTCGTATAATTTGGAGTAGAAATCTTTCACTCTTGTCAAAATTTCGCCTCTATTTCTTGTTACAGAACCATCTTCTTTTCTCAGTGCCGTAATCTGTTTTCTTCCCTTACTGAGATGTCCCTTTGCTATCTTTAGGCTTTGGTTGTTTTCAATTGCTGTCCTCACTAGTTCACAGTTGAATTTCCTTACGTCTTCAGTGATACTTTTTCGTACTGTCTTGCATAGCTCTATATATTCCACTTTGGAAGTCACATCTTCTTTAGTTGTCCTCATCACTCTTCTTTTTTGCATCAACATTTTGGTTTTTCCTGATAATTTGTTCACATGCAACTTGTTCTTAGACCCAGCTAATTTTGTTGCTGTTTCCATAAGAGCTTTGGTTACTTTTCTGTTAACTTCAGATATACATACATATTATTAATTATTACTATTAATATCAACGTTTTGTTTTTTAATAAATTTTAAAACGTCAATCTGTTTTAAAAAGGAAAAAACTGTGAAAGTGTCGTAGTGGTCGCCCAAAAGCTTTTGAAGCGTAGCTGCGCCGTCGTCCAATAGATGAGACTGAAAATAGTGAAACCGATGATAACGAAAGTGAACACAACTACATAAAACATGAGAGACGGTGAGTAAACAGTCGCACGTCTCACACACCGGGGAAGTGTCGCCACACAGCAAATAGCCATGGGTGAAGCGACAGTGCCCAATGCGGAGACGCGCAAGAACAACTTCTTTTCTCAGTGCCATAATCTGTTTTCTTCCCTTACTGAGATGTCCCTTTGTTATCTTTAGGCTTTGGTTGTTTTCAATTGCTTTCCTTACTAGTTCACAGTTGAATTTCCTTACGTCTTCAGTGATACTTTTTTGTACTGTCTTGCATAGCTCTATATATTCCACTTTGGAAGTCACATCTTCTTTAGTTGCCCGCATCTCTCTTCTTTTTTGCATCAACATACCTTTATTTGTTATTTCTTGTTACGTGTTTTGCTCATCATCGTCATGTTTTTCAATGCTTTTCATTCGGGGAAGGGTGGGATGATATGTTGCTGTTTGTACGAGTGATATTGAGGGTTAGGGCCCAATTCCTGTTCTCACTCTGTGAAACATCATATATCCACACATTCTTGTCTCCAAGAATGATTTCTTCTTTTTTCATTGATCTTTGCAATTTTTTTTGGAGGTGAGCAACCAAGTTACCAGAACCAAACAATCTTTTTCAATTTTATAACCATTGACGCTAGTATTCCTTTGTAACTGCGTTTTTTTTTTTTTATTGTGTGTGTGTGTATTATATATGGGCCTTCAGAACTTAGAACTCCGAAGATTCTCAAAAGTGCTTTAATGGCTTAAAAATATTATTAACCAATATGTAGAGTTAGAACTTAAGTGCCATGAATTATTAGCTTCACTTTAGAATGATTCTTTTTTTATATATATTGTAATGAGTAGTATTAATCGTAACTTGGAAGCATGCAAATTTATTTTAAACTTTACATTATGACTCTGATTCAGTAATGTGTTCATAGTGTGTAATGAGAGGTATTTTTCAGTATAAAGTTATGTGACATTCAGGTGTGTTAGCAAGATACAAATGCGGTAAGCAGTTTTATTTTACAGGGAGGGTGTCTACCATCTCACGAAAGTCACCGAAAGGTCACGAAATGAGAAAACAGTCACAGACTTAGACTTAAGGTTGTAGGTCATGGTCAATTTTTTCGTGTTTTTTTTTATATTTTTCCTTTTGTGCCTTACCCTGTAAAAATCAAATTTCAGCTTTGAGCTAAAAAGGAGGTCTTTCCCAATGACAATGATGTCATTTCTTTCCTTCTGACAAGTTCTGAAGGGAGACATCATGATACCGTTCTTCCAGTGCCATTCTTCCCTTCAGCGTTCATTGATTCCGCTTGGCGCTTTGCCAACCGCAGTTCTCTCACCTGTGGGCTGACAAAGTCTTTTTGTTGAAAGTAACCAATAACCTGCTTGTTTGCTTCACAGAAAAATTCGTGGAGGGTCATTTAGGCAGAGCGATGTACCGGTATAAAACGAAAAACTATTATAAGTTTTACATCGAGGCTCCGATTTTTTAGCTAACAGTGCTACAAACAATGTGTCATCCTTCGCGCTATCGCGATGCGATGTATTGTGAAGTACGATGTTGATGAAATCACATGACGATGTCGCGGACATCGGAGCTTCTTCACGGAATCCATCACGAAGCAAACACGATGTTTAAACCGGTTCTTATCGGGCCGCCGATAGGAGGCGTAAAGGTAAGTTTCATTTACCCCGATATCACTACTTCTAAAACTCTGATTTGAAACATTCTTTCTGCATCAGATACTGCTGCTAATAATGAGAAATGTTTTTCATGTAATTTCAAAATTTTGATAAAGTATGGTTTGGCCACCAGGGGCGTAAGTGTTTATTTCTGCTTCTGATGTATTTGCCGCAAAATCCGAGCTTCTGAAAAAGTCGATTAAAAAAATTCTTTCGTAGACCACCAATACAGCGCACCTCGTAAAACGTTTTGAAAACATCTCCTGCTTAAAATAGCGCATACTTTTCCCACCAGGGGGCGTAGATGTATGTCTTATTTGTGTTGATATCTCTGCTTCCAACAGTATGATTTGAAAAATTCTCTCTTTGTTGGAGAGCGTTTCTGGTGCAAAATATTTCTCATATAGTTTCAAGTTTTTTGGGTAATGCATAGATTTTCCACTAGGGGGCGCAAAGGTAACTTGAGTTTCCCCAATATCTCCGCTTCTAAAACTCTGATTTGAAAAATTCTTTCTGCATTCGACACTGCTACTGATGAGAAATTTTTTGCATATAGTTTTTAAATTTTGATAAAGTATGGTTTGGCCACCAGGGCGTAAGCTTTTATTTTTGCTTCTGATGTATTTGTAGCAAAATTCGAGCTTAAGTCGGCTGAAAACATTTTTTCATAAGCCAATACTACTCGCTTCGGAAAACGGTTTGAGAACCTTCTGTTTAAAACAGCTCATGGTTTTTCTGCCACAGAGCTTATATCTTATTTTTGTCTATATTCCTGCTTCTAAGCATCTGATTTGAAAAATTGTTTTTTTGGGGGGGGGGGGTTCCGCTGTGAAATGTTTCTCATATAATTTCAAATTTTTCTTAACGCACAAGTCTGCCACTAGAGTCTGTAAGCTGACATTTACATTTACAGCAATATCTGTGGGACTAAAAACCCGATATAAAAAATTCTTTGACGGTCAGATACTACTAGCTATGAAAACTCTGTGTGCATTTTCTTCCCAAAATAATGTCCAAATTTGCCGCTAGGGGCCTCAATGTTCAGTCTGTTTTTCTTAGTATCACTGCTTCTAAATGTACAATTTAAGAAATTCTTTCAGCACCAGATGCCAGTTACCTTGTGGAACACTTTAGGTTAGTAATTGAGGAGTTTTATAGTAGACAGTTATACCACTAGATGGTGTTTGTGTACTTCTGCTTGCAGCTGTATATCTGCTTCTAAAAATCCTATTGAGAATTTTTTATTTTTACTGTATGCCATTCTCCACAATGGATGTGGTGCATTATCTTCTTTAAACAATACACAGAATTCCTGCTAGGGTGCATAAACGTCAGTACCTTTTTCTGTCTCCTCTTCCGCGAGACATATTTGAAAAGTTCCTTTTCGTTAGCATATTTTTTTCCATGAATATTTTTTTACTTTCCCATTAGACATAGAGTTATATCATGTTTCTCTCTTTATTTCTCTCTTTAACTGTTCAACTTGAAAATCTGTCTCTGATATCTTCCTTCTGCTGTGAGAAACTTTTTATGCACAGTTTGTTAATTTCTGTTACATATTTTTTAGCTGCTGGTGGAACTAAGTAGCTGTTTCTATTTCTGGATGTTTTCTCAATTGAAGAAATCTGGTAGATATTTTTCTAACCGGTTGCATTGGCTTTGAATAACTGATAAACTTAATTCGCATAAAAAAAAATTCAAGATGTGCTCATTACAACCCAAAATTCGGTGTCATCTTTCTTGCGTTCTTTTTTGTTCACATTTTAGCAAAACAGTATAAAGAGATGTATAGGCATTTAAAATTACATCTGTATAATTTTCCAAATGTCAGCCAGTGCACTTTCCAGTCTTGCGGAGAATTATTTCATTTTTTTCAACATTTTCAAAATATGTAATCAGGCCTAGGCTAGGTAGGAAAAAAAAAGCCTAACTGCAAATTTTGGTACTTCCTGCTGGAATTGTGCCATACAATTTGGTACAAATGCACCACACATTGAGTAGACAGACACAAAAATATTACACTTTCAAAATTTTTAGTCAGTCCTAGGCTAGGCACAAAAAAGAAAAGGCCTGACTGTAGATTTGGATGCTTTCCGACAGAATTTCACCATGAAAATAGTTATAAATGCACTGCATGTTGAGTAGACAGACACAAAAATATCACACTTTCCAAATTTTTAATAGGCCTAGGCTAGGCACACAATATATATATATATATATATAAATAAATAAAAAAAATGGCCTAACCATAGGTTTGGGTACTTCTTGATGGAATTTAATCTGAAAAATCTGTACAAATGTACTAAGCGAAAAGTAGATGGACATAATGACATTATATTAAAAAAAATAGATCAGATCATATGTTGAGGATTTTAGGAAGGGAGTGTCTGACCCCAGGACTCAAACAACCCTTAGAAATAGGAATCTAGGAGATTTGAGCTATACTGCCCAATAGGAAAGTGACACAGAAGCGAGGTAGAAAGGGGAAGGAAAACGCCCTTATTTATTACGAGGGGGGGGCAGTACCCGGGGTCTGACAGCTTAACGTGCCCATCCGATGCACGGCAGATATTTAGTGGTTCAAGCGTTCGCACCTGCCCGGGATTGCACCTGAGGTCCTCTCCGTGGCAGTCATGAACGTTGAACTTTAGGCCACCCGTGGCCCTATATTAAAAAAATACACATATTCAACATATATTCAAAATAATAAAACTAAATGCTGCATCAAACTGTAAAGAAGCACTAAGAAAACAGAAAAGTCAGCAAGCAGAGAAAGGAAATCAGATGTGCTGTGGGAATAATTAAAAAACTGAAGAAAAGAAGAAGTTATTGGAACAGGCTGAAGAAGCTAATGCAATAGAAACAGAAATTAAAGCAGATGCACATTCAACAAACTGCAGAGTTAAAGCTATGTCATATATTGCATTTGGCTTGTTAAAGCTCTTCATTAGTGCCCTGGGGGCTAAATGTTATTCAACAAGGAAGTGTTTGATTTAGATAACTTTTTTAGTTTTATGTATGCACAGTAATACCAAGCCTTACATGTCTACTTAATGTATGTTCGCTATAACGTATGTACAACATTTTTACCCATTCTTGACATAACTTATTACCATCACGCTGAAAATTTCCACCAATTGGAAGCTGCATACTTTGAAGTCCAGAAATCTTTGTTTACAGTACACTTGTTTCTGGCTTCTGTGATCGGAGAAGGAGAAATTTGCATTGGTATTGCTTTTTTTATTGATTTACTAAGGACATTCTTGTAAAATGTCTTCCAATAAAAGTAAAAGTGGTGCTGAAAGTGAAATATTGGTAAAATGCCACAGAAATCCATAAAATTACAAGAAAAAGTGGACATAATAAATATGAGGCTGGTGAGTTAATAACTAAACTTTCAAACTCTATTAAATGGTCCTAGCCACCCCACATATTCCTACTGTTACGTAATTATTATTTTTCTTTTGCTACGTAACAAACACACCTTAAGTTTAACCTATGGAACAAGGACCTATTGCAACTTTTGAATCGTATTATTTATCGCATTGTGATCTGCAGACAGCTTATTTTAGTAACCGTTAGTAAGGACAAGGGAACTTTTAAACAGTTTAGTCATGATTATAATATTTTGTATGCAGTATCACAGGAAATTCGATCGTGCATGAAAAATGATGACACGGTAATGCATGGTTGGATTTTGTAATGCATGGTTGGACTTTGACATAAACTTTTGGTCCACAATTTGTGACTGCTTTGGAAGGATTTGAACCAACTGTTAGATTAATAATATTATTCAAAAAATTCTCTACCTACCTGAAAAGCTTGATTTGGAAAGATGATGTGAAAGAATTGTTAGCCTCACACAGTAAAAGACTTAGCACTGCTGGCTTGATTGAACTGGAAACATGGTTAGGGAAAGTGGCTCATAAGAAGACTGAGTTGAATAAATTACTAAAGAAAATGTATCGTAACAAACATTCTCAATGAAACTTTCAAAATCATAGAACAGCTTGTAAATAAAATTAAGTGTGGCCCTGATATTGAGTGCAGTTCTTCAGTTATGAATATGTTCGAATACTTTGCGCAATAGTGTGAAGCTTGTTTTGAACAGCGTTTATTTGCTGAGTAAATAATGTTATCAAAAATTGAAATGAATTGCTATTAATTTTAATTGTTGATAACAGTCTAAACCTTTATAACGTACTTCCTATAGGAATCATAGTGAGAATAATTGGCAGTGAAGCACGTAAAACACAAAACATTAGAATAATTCTAGATGTTGACATATCACGCTTAAGTTACATAAAAATCACAAATGGTGGGTCGTATCAGTAACGACTTCTACCTTCATCAGCCATGGAATGAAACACGTGGTATTAGCATCAGTTGTTGCCAGATTTTAGAATAGCTTTCCAAATGGACTTAAGCGTGATATGTCAACATCAAGAATTATTCTAATACTTCCTATACTCGCTTAACATACTTTGTGTAATGTGCAGGTTTCCTGGTTACAAGTACGGTAATTCTTATATCGTTGTTCAAATTTCGCCAATTTACGATGAACGTATTTTTTACGTGGCCACTGTAATGTAACTTAATTGACATTAAATGCGCCGGTCATTACTGTTTCACACATTATGCAAGTTCTGCAATCAAGAGATTATTAAATGATGTTAGACACGTATGGGGCATAGTATCGGCAATTAAAATCAAGAAACAATAAACTATATATGTACTTATAATATTCGTAGTGGCTGTCGGGCTTCATATGTACGCCTTCAAAGAATTTGAACTTTTTTTCAATTGAGAAGTTTAGAATAAAATTCATGATATTGTAAAATCTGTACCAGATAAAATTGAACAAGATGAATAACGAAATATGAAACTGAATTAAAACCTTGTCGAATTAAAACAAAAAAGAACGAACGATAATCTTGAAGAGGAAATCATCTTGACTGCGAAGCACCTCGATAACAACGAAACATGAAAATGAATTATAATTTTGCCGAAATTTTAAAAAACAAACAGTCTTGAAAAAGAATTAATAATCTTGATTGCAAAGCATACAGAGATAAATCTCCCGACTGCTAAGCACCAAACTAGTTTCTGCTAATATTCATAGCTATCATCAGTGGTAGGTGCACGGACGTTGTAATTACCGCACTCACTCGCTCAGGTATGCTGCTCAACCCGAATGCATGTTCAGCCCTGTCATGTAGATACACATATTTGCGCATCATGGTTTGAGTTTTACTGCGCACATCTATGGTGTCGCCATCTGTAGTTAAACAAACAAAAAAATAGGAAGCATTTGTGGAGTAGAAATATACACTTGTATTTTTAAGTAAAATTTGATATAAGCTGTTTTATGTTATTGTTTTTCTTCTTGAAATGTTTTTTCTCCTGTTCAATAAGGTACCTCCATGCAAACTGAAGCTCTACTGGACTATTAACGTTACAGCTGTATCTTTCGGTTTTCTCAATGACTACAGCCTCGGAGGTCAGAATCTGGGCATGTGATCTATGCGATGTTATAATTTTCGTGTTAGTCCAATGAGGAGTTACATGATTTCTAATACAATGTTGTATTAATGAAGTTTTTTCATCTTTTCTTGTCCAATTCGTAATACGTTCATTTAATCTAGTCAAAAATCTTCTATGCGTACTTGAGATATATACTTTGTCCTTTTGGTTATTGATGTACAACAACTGTTAAATTTATTAATGAAGTTATCCAGTTCAAGATTGGAGTGCTGCCAAAATTGTAAAATATTATCAACGTATCAGAGATATACATATGGTAAATATATATTAGAATGATCCAATATACTGTTTTCAATGTTTTGCAGAACAACTTCGGCCAGTAGCCCTGAAACTGGGGCCCCCTTTGGGGCGCCATACTGCTGTTTATAAATTGTCCCATTAAATGTGAAAAAACTATTATTTGTAACAAACAATAATGCAGATATAATACTTTTTCTGACATTATCTGTAAGATTTCCATCTTCTAATCTGGAATTAATTAAGTCGATAGCGATATCGGTTGGAGTATTGGAATATAGAGAGATGACATCTAAAATGGCCATTGTGAAATTGGAGGTTTTAATTGTTTTTTACTTGTTGATAACTTCAGTAGCATTAGTAATACAGGCTTCATGGCTATTGTAGAATGGTTTGAGATAGTTAAATAGTGCTCTCTCCAAGTTTATGGTTGGAGATACATTCTTATTAACAATAGGCCTAATACACTATTTACCAACAAGTAATTGGACACCTTTGATAGCAAAGGAAAACAAAGTTTATTCACCTTCAATAGTTGGTGGAGCCTCCACGAGCGGCGATTACAGCTGCGACCCTCCGGGGCATACTCTCAACCAGACGTTGTACGACGGCTAGCGATATTTTCTTCCACTCAGCTTGGAGAAGACAGGTCAGGTCTTTCACCGATTTCGGACGGTGGGGGCACCCCTTAAGTCGACGCTCCAACTCGTCCCAGAGGTGCTCGATAGGGTTAAGGTCCGGGCTCTGCGCAGGCCAGTCCATTCGATTAACTCCATTGTCACCATACCTAGCCATGGTGGACCTCGCAGCATGACAAGTGGCATTGCCATCCTGAAAGTAACATGGGTCCACCCCGTAAAACTGCCACAACGTAGCAAGTGCATGGTCATCCAAAATGGTGCAGTAGGTCTCGGCGTTGAGATTACCAGGAATTGCGACCAAGGGTTCAGTGCCATACCAGGAGAAACACCCCCATATATAATTCCACCGCCGCCTAACTTCACAGTTGGCACAATACATTCCGGCAGCAGGCATTCTCCAGGTAGACGCCAAACCCAGACCCTGCCATCCGAACGGTAGAGGGTGAACCTTGATTCATCGCTCCAGAGAACCTGTTTCCACTGTTCAACGGTCCACTGTCGACGTTCTTTGCACCACGTCAGCCGAGCTGCGCTATTGTACTTGGTTATCAAAGGCTTGTGGGCAGCAGCACGTCCATGATAACAGAGCAGATGGGCTTCCTTACGGATGGTATTCATCAAAAGAACACTCCCGGATACCTGTTGAAACTCCTCGCGAATGTGGCCCATCGATTTGGTGCGGTTCTTCCAAATTTCTCTGGCCAGCACCCGTCGGTCTGTAACTCCCAGTTTTGTGGGTCTGCCGGGTCGGGGCACATTCCGACAGTCACCTCTCATCTTCCACTTGCCAATCACGTAGTCCCCTGTCGATTTTGGGTACTTCAGTTCGCTGGATATGTCACGTATGGATCGGCCATTTCTGTGATACCCGACGATTACACCTTTCTCGAAATCAGAGAGCTCCGAACTGCTTGGCATCTTTCTTGCGACTGGTTGCGTTGTTGTTTCCCACACAATATTTAACGGCGGGGGCCGTGACGTGTATCAGGACCGCAGATATCGTCGATTGCAGGGGTGTCCAATTACTTGTTGGTAGATAGTGTAGGTCTGTCTGTCTTATGCGTTTTTATTTTACCAAAAATATTTGGTGTACAGGCACCTACTAGTGAAATACATTTGCTTTTAATAATTGTAGGCAAGTCACTGTGATTTTTTTTTATTAGCCAAGTTCCTAATTATACTGTCAGCGGGGTCTTTATTGATGATGATGGCATCCGACTTATTGATTGCATCTGTCATCTTATTTTTATATTCATCTGTATTTAAGATGACTATTTGCTTAGATTTGTCCGCCATAATACACTTAACCGTAGGGTTGTTTCTCAACTTCATTAGGGCTTATCTGTCATATGTGCGCAGTAAAACCCAAACCATTATGTGCAAATATCTACATGACAGGACTGAACATGCATTCGGGTTGAGCAGCATACCTGAGCGAGTGAGTGCAGTAATTACAACGTCCGTGCACCTACCACTGATGATAGCTATGAAAATTAGCAGAAACTAGTTTGGTGCTACGCAGTCGGGAGATTTATTTCTGTATGCTTTGCAATCAAGATGATTATTTCTTATTCAAGACTGTTCGTTTTTTTTAAATTTCGGCAAAATTATAATTCGTTTTCATGTTTTGTTGTTATCGTGGTGCTTCGCAGTCAAGATGACTTCCTCTTAAAGATTATAGTTTGTTTTTTAAAAAATTCAACAAGGTTTTAATTCAGTTTCATATTTCATTGTTGTTAAAGGAATTTTTTACCTTCATTGTAAAAATTCATCTTGTTCAATTTTAACTGCTGCAGATTTTACAATATCATGAATTTTATTCTAAACTTCACAATTGAAAACAGTTCACATTCTTTGAAGGCGTACATATGAAGCCACGACAGCCACTACGAATATTGTAAGTACATATATAGTTTATTGTTTCTTGATTTTAATTGCCAATACTATGCCCCATACGTGTCTAACATCATTTAATAATCTTCCGATTGCAGAACTTGCATAACGTGTGAAACAGTAATGACGGGCATTTAATGTCAATTAAGTTACATTATCGTGGCCACGTAAAAAATATGTTCATCGCAAATTGGTGAAATTTGAACAGCGATATAATTTATGTTTAACTGGAGATACAATATATATGCTTATTAAGACTGTTTTTGCCCTTTGTCTTGTTCTAGCCCTTAGCAATATGTTATCACGATATATTGCGCAAGATATTCAAACTTTTAAAAAGAATCGAATTAAACTTTGCAAAGAAATAGAACATTTGAACTTCCTAACTACCTGTAAGAATAATAATGTTACGCCGAAATTTCTTAAATTAGGGTTAACCCTATCAACTACAAAGATCGTAATATCATCAAAACATGCGAGCTGAAGAGATTGAGAGCTATAATTCGCAATAAACGCAAGGATGTCGATAAACTGAGTGTGAAAAACTACGAACTGTACAATCAATGTATACAGTATGAAGATAAGGACAACAAGGTCAAGATTGAGTTTATAAAACTTTATGCAATTTTGGACAGACAGCAAGAAAAATGTAAACTAAAACACTTTAGTAAAATCAAAAATCTAATAAATGACAAGCACAAGAAAAAGCATAAGAGTCGAAATTAATAACAGAAATCTTTATATTAGTGAATCCTATTTAGAACTATCAAGTCTGCAAAAGAAGGCACTTAAAATAGGTATAAGGTTTGCGTATCGGCAAAAAGTGCCAAAAACAGAATACCTCATTCCACAAATTGAGAACGTTATCAAAAGATTGCCTAATACAAATAAAGATTCTACAAGATTTAAAATGGTCCGTGCCATCAACAACATGTACAACACCAATGAAAATACAAGAATCACATATGAGCGCAAAGCCCTAATGAAGTTGAGAAACAACCCTACGGTTAAGTGTATTATGGTGGACAAATCTAATCAAATAGTCATATTAAATACAGATTGATTTAATAACAAGATGACAGATGCAATCAATAAGTTAGATGCCATCATCTTCAATAAAGACCATGTTGACAGTATAATTAGGAACTTGGCTAATATAAAAAATCACAGTGACTTGCCTACAATTATTAAAAGCAAATGTATTCCACCAGTAGGTGCCTGTACACTGAATATTTTTGGTAAAATAAAAACACATAAGACAGACAGACCTATTAGGCCTATTGTTAATAAGAATTTATCTCCAACCATTAACTTGGAGAGATCACTATTTAACTATCTCAAACCATTCTACAATAGCCATGAAGCCTGTATTACTAATGCTACTGAAGTTATCAACAAGTTAAAAACAATTAAAACCTCCAATTTCACAATGGCCATTTTAGATGTCATCTCTCTATATCCCAATACTCCAACCGATATCGCTATCGACTTAATTAATTCCAGATTAGAAGATGAAAATCGTACTGATAATGTCAGAAACAGGATTATATCTGCATTATTGTTTGTTACAAATAATATTTTTTTCACATTTAATGGGACAATTTATAAACAGCAGTATGGTGCCCCAATGGGGTCCCCAATTTCAGGGCTACTGGCTGAAGTTGTTCTGCAAGACATTCGAAACAGTATATTGGATCATTCTAATATATACTTACCATATGTATATCTCTGATACGTTGATGATATTTTACTATTTTGGCAGCACTCCAATCTTGAACTGGATACTTTCATTAATAAATTTAACAGTTGTTATCCATCAATACAGGTTAGTAAAGAAATTGAAGTTAATGGCCAGCTAAACTTCTTGGATATCTCTATACACAAGGATAACGGAATTATAGAATATATTCAGTTTACCGGAAGCCGTCATATGTACAGGCAATTATCCCAAAGGATTCTACACACCCTTGGAAATACAAGACTGCAGCGTTCCACTTTTATATTAAAAGAGCCATTACACACTTATCCAATAAAATATCAGAAATCAAAGAGCTAAAATGATTGAAAAAACTGCAGAAGAGTTTAGATATAATAAAGGATTAGTCAAATCTTTATATAACAACATTACAGCCAGTATACATCGTTCCGAAAATAATATTGAAAAAGAAATAAAGCAATATTATGGAAAATTTCCATACTTACCTCTTATTAGTCCTATTTTAAAAAAAGAATGTTACAACCACAATATTAACATTGCAGAAACAGTCATTGATAATTGAGGTATACTTACTATTACTAATAATAGATCAGTTCTAAATAAATCTGGCATTTATGTCATTCCAACAGTTAAAGATGATAACCAAAAAGACAAAGTATATATCTCAAGTACGCATAGAAAATTTTTGACTAGATTAAATGAACATATTACGAATTGGACAAGAAAAGATGAAAAACTTCATTAATACAACATTGTATCAGAAATCATGTAACTCCTCATTGGACTAACACGAAAATTATAACATCGCATAGATCACATGCCCAGATTCTGACCTCCGAGGCTGTAGTCATTGAGAAAACCGAAAGATACAGCTGTAACGTTAATAGTCCAGTAGAGCTTCAGTTTGCATGGAGGTACCTTATTGAACAGGAGAAAAAACATTTCAAGAAGAAAAACAATAACATAAAACAGCTTACATCAAATTTTACTTAAAAATACAAGTGCATATTTCTACTCCATAAATGTTACTTGTTTATTTTGTTTAACTACAGATGGCGACGCCATAGATGTGCGCAGTAAAACTCAAACCATGATGCGCAAATATCTACATGACAGGGCTGAACATGCATTCGGGTTGAGCAGCTTACCTGAGCGAGTGAGTGCGGTAATTACAATGTCCGTGCACCTACGACAGGGCTGAACATGCATTCGGGTTGAGCAGCTTACCTGAGCGAGTGAGTGCGGTAATTACAATGTCCGTGCACCTACCACTTGATGATAGCTATGAATATTAGCAGAAACTAGTTTGGTGCTATGCAGTCGGGAGATTTATTTCTGTATGCTTTGCAATCAAGATGATTATTTCTTTTTCAAGACTGTTCGTTTTTTAAAATTTCGGCAAAATTATAATTCGTTTTCATGTTTTGTTGTTATCGTAGTGCTTTGCTGTCAAGATGATTTCCTCTTCAAGATTATAGTTTGTTTTTTTAAATAATTCAACAAGGTTTTAATTCAGTTTCATATTTCGTTGTTGTTAAAGAAATTTTTTACCTTCATTGTAAAAATTCATCTTGTTCAATTTTATCTAGTGCAGATTTTACAATATCATGAATTTTATTCTGAACTTCACAATTGAAAGAAGTTCACATTCTTTGAAGGCGTACATATGAAGCCCCGACAGCCACTACGAATATTATAAGTACATATATAGTTTATTGTTTCTTGATTTTAATTGCCGATACTATGCCCCATACGTGTCTAACATCATTTAATAATCTCCCGATTGCAGAACTTGCATAACGTGTGAAACATTAATGACGGACATTTAATGTCAATCAAGTTACACACTGTAATTCTTTGTAGTGCAATATTTTGAGTTTTTCACTAAATGCTAGCTTATTGGTAAAAAAATTTCTATTTGTTTTTTAACTTTTTTGAAACCAATTTATATACTCAATTTACCCTTTTAATTTCTTAATTACATAATCAGATTTTATATTTAATTAATTAAAATGGCCAAACTCCTACACTGTTGACAGAGAGAATAGTCAAGAAAACTTAGCTTTAGGGTCAAGAAATTGAGTCTCTTGAAAATGGTAGACACCCTGTTTTATGTCAGTTGTAATGTTAACTTTAGCATAGGAAATTCTTTGTTTTTGCTTCCCGAGTTCTGAAATTTCTTTTTCAGCAAATTGTGTTGTTAATGAAGTTAAATTATTGTACTTATGAGTTTTCAAGAAATATTAATTTGTGTATTTGCTATCAATTTAATGTGAAAATTAGGATTTGCTGATTCTGCGCCATTTCGTGTGTGTGTTTTTTTTGTTTTTTTTTGTTTTGTTTTTTTAAGGAATATTCCCATACGGATTGCAGACAGGAAGGCACCAGATTAGGAGATAAGAATCTAGCTTTGGCTTCGTAATCTGTTTGGTCCAGAAATTTCGATAGAAAGGTCACCCCAATGACAGGTGTTTTGCCCTAGGCAAGAGTGGCGGACTTAAAAAATTTGCAAAAACTTTGCAAAGTCGCGATGATTAGGATGTTTCTCTCTGAGAAGCATGATGGCCAAGCTGTTTTTTCGCCCCCCCTCCCCCTCCCCTCTGCTCTTGGCTTCAGGATTGAGTAGACTTTCTTTTTATCCATTCGCATTTGCAGCATCTGAGTTTTGCAAAGTCGCGATGATTATAATGTTTCTCTCTGAGAAGCATGATGACCAAGCTGTTTTTTCGCTCCCCTCCCCTCTGCTCTTGGCTTCAGGATTGAGTAGACTTTCTTTTTATCCATTCGCGTTGCAGCATCTGAGTTCAGAGTTCGGGAGCTTGACGCATGTGCAGAGAGAGTTCAGACACTTGCTACCTGGTTCTCGTCTCGTCCACAACGTGACCTAGTGACTTGTTGCTAATGGTCAAACTTTCCGCAAGTGCTATGGCTGTACTGTAGCTGTGAATTAGTGCTTTAAGCAGTGTACAAATTCTACTTATGTGTGGACTGAAAGAGTCCCGGCCCCGTCACTCATTTTTTGGAAGAGTTGGAAGACTGATGCATTACTGCTAGTTAACAGCCACCTTTATTGTTTCGACTTCACCCGTGAGAATCAAGACTGAAAAAACGATGATGACTCCAATACCAACGCCATTTTGGTTCCAAGAAGGTGTACCAGCTGACTGGCGAAGCTGCTGTTGGACCTCTTCCATCTAGGCCCCTCTAGGACTCTGTCCCCTGCAACGACAGTAACTCTGCGTCTCTCAAGACAAGGTGATGTCTGCATAAAAGGAGGTAATTTTTGTTCTGTCAAGATTTCCTTATTTTTGGGCGACAGTAGCACAGCATTTTTTGACTCAGAGGAAAAGTTAAAAGACTTTCCCTAACTTCTACCCTAAATGGCGGATGTTCAAAAACTGTTATCTTGCAAAAATGTGATTATTTCTGAATTATGTACAGTACTTTGATACTTGAAAAGAATTTTGTGTTTGAGAACATATTCTTGAGTTGAGGGGTGACACGTGTGAAATTTCTAAGTTTACATGCTGTAAATTATACTTGAGAAATTCTTGAAAAATAAGAGGGATGGTTGTAGAAAGTGAATCCATTGGGTATAATAAAGAGGGGAAATAAATATATTTTGAAGTAACCCAAGGGGGGGGGCTCCAGAAACAGGAGTGTAATGCATTACCTCTCTGAAGTCACATTTTCTTTTATATTTTTGGCCAAAGTGTATTTTCGTGTATAATGTGTAATTGTTGTGCATTGTGTTTCAAAAGGTCGTTGTAAAAAAATAATAATAATGTAAAGGGGGTAGAAATGCTGAAAGTTAACGGTAAACAAAATACATGGGCCTATTGCTAAATTCAAATGTGTATACAACTGCTCCAAAAGAGTGCAGATTAATTCATACTGAAGTGTGTGGTTTTTTTTTTTTTTGTTTTTTTTGTTACATTAACTGATTAGAAAATTTGCACTCAGCATGGTGGTAAAGAAATAACAGAGCTCAGAAAAAAAATAATTGTTCCAAAGATAAATTGAGCTCTATGTTACACCTTTATATAAATTACTAATGAATATGTAACTATTTGAAATCATATACCCTACCAAATTAAATTGGTCTCTAAAGCTCTCATTTTGGTATTTGTTGGGTGTTTTTGACAATACAGTTTTTTTTCTCCATATTATTGTCTCATCATAAAAGAAATAACAACAACAAAATTTTATACTTCTCTGAAAATTTTCATAATTTAGCCAGGCAGGGGACTTGGCCAAATAAAGACAACTGAAATCAGTATCTATACCCCTAAATCTTGAGTAATGTTTATTCATTGCTTTGTGTGTTCAGTGAAATCAAAGTTGTGCATTTAATTTAGTGCACGTTGTTTTTTTTCTACTTTTGAAATTGTCAAGTTCATAAACCATTTCTGCACTTGGCAGAGTTCTTAGGATCCGAAACCTGGAAAAGAAATCATCTAATGGTTATTGCGGCAACATGATTTTTTTTTTTTTTAATTTTAGTCCTACCACTATGTTGACAAGTAGCACGTGCCTTCATTGAAATCTCAAGTGTGTTTTATGTACAAATTTAATTTTCAAAAATTAAATAAACTATTATTATTATTACTTTTTTTGTTAACCATATCATAATCATAGTTCTTTACAAGTGCTAAAATATTGTTTGCCAAATAAGGTATAAGACTGTGTAAACATTCAACATGCTGTTGTCAGATTATTGTGAAACAGACACAATCTCAAAGGAGGAGAATGACACCCATGTCTGGGCAGTAAGAATGTCACCCCTCCCCAAAGATGGTATATCTATTGTTATCACAAAGGAAAGTTAAAGGAAAAGGAGAAATGTTCAATGAATGCCACACCTCCTATATTATTGGAACACTTTTATATCTCATTCGTTTAGAGAAATGGAAGAGGAAGAAACACAAAGCATTATGCAGTGGTAAAATGTCCTTAAGTCAGACAAAAGAAATCTGACTAAATGTATGTAGTAAACATGGTGAAGGTATTTCCTTCTTTTTGGTGATGCACAGATATCAAGTTGACAACACCTATTGCATACAAAATACTGGCCCAGAGGGATTTGGGGCTATCTTAAAGTATTTTTCATAGCAACAGCAATTTTTAAAAAGAAAAATTGAAAGTGTAGAAATAGAGAGCAGAGGAGTTCTATTAAGTGATCAAAAAGGTTGGGTTTTACTACAGGAATGGCAACACATATTGAGTCTTGTTGGGTACGTCAACTGCCCCAAAATTTTTTGAGCAAATAAAAAATAATATATTCCTGAAGAAAGCTCAATTAAATTCTGAAGTTTGTAGAATAATAACTTTTAGAAGTATCCATGTCATCCTTTAGAGTGTGTCCAAATGTCCTTTAAAACTGTGACTACTGATAAAGTCCTTTATTTTAAGTGAGTTGAGAACATCAACTATCTACAAAAATATTAAGGGTAAGTAACAAAAATGCATTTTATTTTAAATTAACCTAATTCATTTTGTCTTGATATTTTTTGTTTGTAAGGGCAATGATGAACTATAATACTGAGCCCTTATTTCTTAACATTGCTACTACTTTTATTATTTTGTTTTAACAAAGTTCTGAAGTATTAAAGTAGCATCATCATCATCAACCATTATCAATCCACTGCTGGACGAAGGTCTCCCCAAGTTTCCTCCACAACGGTCTGTCTTGTGCTAGTCTCCTTTATGTCACTCCCGCATACTTACGAATTTCATCTACCCATCTCCCATGTGGTCTTCTTCTGGGTCTTTTCCTGTCCCTTGGAATCCAATCTAAAATTTCGGCTGTCCATCGATGGTCTGTCCTTCTGGCAGTATGTCCAGCCCATTGCCATTTCAGGGATTTAACTCTGATCATTATGTCTTTCACTCTTGTCATTTTTCGGATCTACGAGTTCCTCTTCTTATCTCTCCTGGTTACAACAAGCATGCACCTCTCCATGCTGCTTTGAGTTGTCTGCAGCCTTTGTATGTCTCTTTTAGTTAAGGTCCACGTCTCTGCACCATACGTAAGCACTGGAAGGATGCATTGATTAAATACTTTTCTTTTAAGACATAATGGCATATTGCTCTTGAAAATTATGCTGTTTCTTCCAAAAAGCTCTCCAGGCAAGTTTTGTACGCCGATTAATTTCTTCATCAATGTGACCCTCACTTGATATCTGCTGTCCAAGATAAAAGTATGTGTCTGTTATCTCTAGCTTTTCTCCATCAATTGATAAATCTTCATTTCTTGTAAAAGCATTGAACATCACTTTTGTCTTCTGAAAGTTCATTTTTAATCCCACTTCTTTACTCTTGTCAGTGAGTTCCTGGATCATACTCTGCAGCTCTGATGGAGTAGTTGCAAAAATGACTATGTCATCAGCAAAACTTAGGTGGGTTAGATAATCTCCATTAACCTTTATCCCTTTGTTTTCCCAGTTCAGTGATTGAAAGACATTTTCCAATGTGACATTAAAAAGCTTCGGAGATATTGTGTCACCTTGTCTCACTCCCTTTCCAATTTTTATGTGTGTTGTATTTTCAAATAACCGAATCTTTGCACTTGCATTTTCATAGATGTTATTAATAATATTAATGTGTGCACTTCAATACCGCAGGATTTCAGAGCCATTGTAACTGCTGATGGTTTCACCGAATCAAAGGCTTTTTCATAATCGATAAAAGCCATGCACAATGGAAGTTCATATTCCCTCGCTCTTTCAATTAGTTCTCTCAGTACGTGGATATGATCTATTGTGCTGTAGCCACTCCTGAATCCAGCTTGTTCTCTCGGTTGAGCCATGTCCAGTGTTACCTTCAAGCGGTGTGAAAGAACTTTAGTGAAGATTTTATAAACCACTGATAGGAGGCTGATAGGTCTGTAGTTCCTGAGATCCTCAATGTCACCTTTTCTATGTAGCAGGATCATTGTAGTGTTGTTCCAATCCTCAGGAATCTTCCCTTCATTAAGGCATCGAGTGAAAATTTGGGCGAGTACTGTTTCGATTTCTCCACTTGCTTCTTGTATGATGTCTACAGTAATTCCATCTTCTCCTGGAGCTTTTCCCCGCTTCATGTTCTTGATTGCATGTGCAACTTCTGCTGGGAGGACTGGAAGAACTCTGGTACTGGTACCTTTCATGATGTCTGGAGTACATGTATCATCCCTTTCATATAATTTGGAGTAGAAATCTTTCACTCTTGTCAAAATTTCGCCTCTATTTCTTGTTACAGAACCATCTTCTTTTCTCAGTGCCATAATCTGTTTTCTTCCCTTACTGAGATGTCCCTTTGCTATCTTTAGGCTTTGGTTGTTTTCAATTGCTGTCCTCACTAGTTCACAGTTGAATTTCCTTACGTCTTCAGTGATACTTTTTCGTACTGTCTTGCATAGCTTTATATATTCCACTTTGGAAGTCACATCTTCTTTAGTTGTCCTCATCTCTCTTCTTTTTTGCCTCAACGTTTTGGTTTTTCCTGATAATTTGTTCACATGCAACTTGTTCTTAGACCCAGCTAATTTTGTTGCTGTTTCCATAAGAGCTTTGGTTACTTTTCTGTTGACTTCAGAAATATCCACTTCTTCGGATGTTAGGCCTTCTAAAGCAGAGAATCAATTCTTCAGTTCCAACTTGAAGGTATTATGGTGTTTTTTAAGGTTGGTTATGTCAATATATTTTGTTTGTCTTATGAGCTTGCCACGTTTGAGTTTAGTGTTGAGGTGCATCTTACATCTCACCAATCTATGGTCACTACCTGTGTTGAACTTGTTTAGCACACTGCAGTCTTCTATGATGAATTTTTTGTTACACATAATAAAATCAATTTCACTTGTCGTCCCATTTGGATGTCTCCATGTCCATTTCCTGTGTGGCTTTTTCTTGAAAAAGGAGTTCAAGATGAAAAACCCTTCTGCCTCTGCAAACTCAACGAGAGTATTTCCACGCTGGTTTCTGTTGCCGTGACCGATTTACCTACTGAAGTTTCATTCTGTTGCCGTTGCCCTATTTTTGCATTGAAATCTCCCATAATTATCATCAAGTGCTGCTTACCTTTATTATTTAGATGACGAATTTTTTCATAAAATTCTTCAATTTCTTCTTCAGGATGACTTGTGGTGGGTGCATAACTTTGAATAATCTGAGCCTTGTATCTTCTCGAGAGTTGGATAACGAGTCTTGCAGCTCTGTCAGAGGAACTTTCAATTTCTACAACTTTATCCTTCAGTTTCTTGTTTATTATAAATCCAACACCACTAGTTCTGCCAGTATCTGTCCCACGATAGTAGAAGAGATGTCCGCTTTTCAGTTCAATGAGATCTTCTCCTTTTCTCCTTACCTCACATAGCCCGACGATGTCCCACTTGATTCTTTGTAGTTCCTCTTCCAATTCAAGAAGCCTTGAATCAGAAGATAGGGAGCGTCCATTATACGTAGCCAAGGTCAGCATCAGATGGCAGCCTAGTCCGGTCCTCCGGGTTTTCTTAGCACCCTCTGCCTTCATGTCACACTGGCCGCTGCCTTGGCCAGGTACATTCCAGCTGCCGGAGACTGAGTGCCAAGATTTAAGTTGTGGAGTCATTTTGGAGTTGTTTGGCCATAACTCACCACGCTGTCCAAGCGGGTTGGTGAGTGTAGGATAGCATTTCCTCTAATCCTGATGGTATAGTTATACCGCTATTGGCGGTCATCAGAGCCCCTTTAGTGGGAACACGATGCGCCACGAGAAGGCGGGGTTGACATTTGTCAAGGAGAGGCTGTGATGTTACGCATCACCTGACCTTACATCCCTAAAGTAACATATGACTCTGGATATCTCTGTGGTGATGCTTCCTTTCTTATATGAGCCTTTGGTTTACCACATTAATTTTTTTTTTAATTGAGTTTGTTTTGTAGCTTTTTTAATGATGAAATGAAGACTAATTTTTATCTTTACTCCACAGATTTCTAGTTCAACATGTCTAAACAACAGTGCCACTATCAAAGTGATTGGTCCTCTTCTTGTCAAAAAGACAATAATGATGATGAAATTGGCAAATGGTGCAGACCACGAAAGAAGAACACTCAAGCTTCATATGTGTGGTGCTCAAAATAATTTTCAGTGTCTACAATGGGTATTCAAGCAGTTTTACAAAGTTCAAGAAGTGAAAATCACAAGAAAAATAGAGAAGCTGTAACAAAGTCAAAGGACTTGACATAAAGTTTCAAAAGTCAAACAATAATTAGTAATCAGGTTACTACTGCTGAAGCTTTGTGGGCCTCTGCACTTGTTGAACACAATATTCCATTCAGGTTTTGTGATCATTCAGCACAGTTGTTTCAGAGAATGTTTCCTGACTCTAAAATTTCTGAATCATTTTCAGTGCACCGAACAAAGATGTCTTACCTAGTTAGATATGGTTTGGGGCAAACATATGAAACCATTTTAAAGGAAAGTTTGAAAGGGAAATATGGACTAGATGAAAGCAATGACAGTGGTGTGCATAATAAAAAAGAGCTTGAAACAATCGTACGATATTTGGATGATGTGCAACAGCGAATTGTAATAGATTTTCTTGAAAGGGTATATTTGCCAGAAGCTGAAGCACTCACCATGAAAGAAAATTTGATTTCTGTTTTACAGATGTTTGGCATCAATATATCTAAGGTAATATGCGTTATGACTGATAGTCCACAAGTTATGGTAGGCTGTAAAAAAGGCATGCTAACTCTTTTAAAGCAAGAAAAGCCCCACTTGCTTGATGTAGGTCGATGTTCATTATATCATGTCATGAATTATCTAAGAATGGCTGTAAAATAATTTGATTCTTCACTTTCTGAATTTGCATTGGATGTATTCTACTATTTCCATGACAATAGTGTAAGATCAGCTGATTATGGCAAGAGTCAGGAACATGTAGGTGCTCCAAAACATGTATTTATGAGACCTGTTGAAGCTAGATTTTTAACTTTTGGACAAGTATTTGATCGTTTATTGGAGCAAAAAGATGCCTTGATTCACTACTTCTTATCCTTTGTACCTGCACATCGTTCCAAAGAACTGAAAACCAATGAAAAATTGCACAGAAAAATTTCTGCATTGAAACAAGGTGACATTTTCATCCACTATCAGTTTATGCATGGTGTGTTTAGCATTGTGAATATATTTCAGTTATTTTTTCAGAAAGAAGAACCTCTGATTCATCTTCTTTATTATGAAATGACTTCATTAGTAAAGATGGTAATGAAAAGAGCTATGGTAGATGAAGTTGTTGATAACACTCCAGGCCATAAACTTGCAGATTTAGATGTCAGTCAACATTCGAAACCTTTGGAAAGGATGGCTTTTGGTGTTTTGACAAAGAGTGCGATGAAGTCTCTAACAGAGACAAAGAAAAAAATGCTACTTTTACAGTGGAAAAAATTCTGCAATGTTTTAAATAAAAAGTTGCTGCACTATCTTCCATTGCAGAACAAATTATTAAGAGACTTGTGTGTACTGCAGCCAGACCAAAAGAACAGCCCAAAAAGTGTTGCTTCACTTATGAACATTGCTAAAAGCCTTCCTAATGTTGTTCCAAACCTAAAGCTAGATGGGATTTGTGCAAGCTGGAGAATGTTGATGGCAAAAAGCGCATTGATGAATATTAGGCAGAAATTTTCAAAAGAACCCTCAGAGATATTCAACCCTTCAAGGCTTGATCATGACATGTTTGACCATACATCATGGTAACAGTGATGTGGAGTGATGTTTTTCAGTTGACAGAGACATTTTAACATGTAAAAGAACTCAACTACATGATGAAACTGTAACTTCTTTGAAAAGAGTTAAGTCTCATATAAAGAGGACAAAAACTGTATGTAATGAAATCAAAGTTACGCCACCTCTTAAAAGAGCATGTGTGGATGCTCACAAAATGTTTGCTGAACATCTAGCTGAAGAGAAACGTATGCGATTGGAAGAACAGAAGAAACAGGCCACAAAAGATCAAGAGGCAGCTCTCCACAAACAAGCTGAGGAATTAAGAAAAAAGGAAGAAAAACTTCAAATAAAAGAGCGAGAAAGGAAAGCGGATGAGAAAAGACTTAAAGCAAATCATCAAAGACAAATTGTCAAAGATTTAATGGCCAAAGTACAAAAATCACTGAATGAGGCTGATAATTTAGAAAAAGAAGCTGAAAAGGAGATGACGAAAATACAGAAAGATAAAGCCAAGATTAAGCAAAGTGTCTTATCCTCTTTTGTTTTTGTTCAGGAAAAACTTTAAAGGTGTGGTGTGGTGTGGTTTTTTTTTTTTTTTTTTTTGCAGAAAAAGGCATGAGTAAGAATAAGGAAAGATTACATAGTTTTGTTTTGTGTGTTTGAAATATAGCAGTTACTTTCAGTTTTTGTGAAGTTATGACATTTAAAAGGTATTTGTGTAACATTTTCCAATTTTAACCCACTAGGCACTTGCACATTATATTGTTCACTCTTTTTCAGACTGGTATGTGATGATGTACTTATTTTTATTTGGGAAAAAAAGGTTGTGCATTAGAAACGTTAAGTTGCTGGAACTTTTTTTATAAAATGTATTCAATTTATATGTATTTCGTATGCCGGTGCCTATGTCAATGTATATTATTTTATGTACAATCAATTATAAGTGTGGAAAATATTTTTTTTAAATGTGAAAATTGAATTATAACTGTGGGAGGAACAGAATAGCTATAAGGGGTGAAGAGGAGGCCATTTTAAAAAATAAAAATTATTTATTTTTTTAACATGTTTAAAACAATTATTATATTTGCACTTTTAAGGTATTAAACCCCTGCAAAGTGCGCATAGTTTACGTGCAATTAAATGAAATACTATTAAAAAGCACCAATCACTTACCCTGAAGATCATGGTAATTTTCATCGACAACACACTTCCAGCACGTCAATTATCGTAATGTTGTTGGCCTTCAAAGGTTTACAGACATCTTGCTTACGATTCCTTCTTCCGGGGATGAAACATCGTATTTATTTATTTATTTATTTTTTAAGCCATATGAGATGTAACTATAAGCTTGTCAATTCCATAAAAACCACACAAGCATACTACTCATTCATACAATTCAATTAAAAACTATGTACATATTTACACAACCTTACATTCCTAGGTGGTTAAACCTTTGTCAACTGTGAGTAACAAACTGCTCCTTCTGTTTCAAAACCCCTGCCACTCCCAATGCAAGTGTCACACTCATTCAGCCCCTCACACACAATCCTCTAGCGCTTTCAACAGACTACTGTCGTCATCAGGAGGCAGGTGTGTCTCACCCGCCCACCACAGCTCAAGTGAGCAGAGCCATCGAGGCACGGGCCCCAGTCGCAATCTCTGAATCATTGTGTCTCTGGCGCCATCTATTGTCATTGCTGCTCTTTTTCTTTTTTTTTTTTCTTTTTAAGCTGTTGTTCAATTTTTATTAGGGCCTTCCATTGTTCATTTAAGTTGCTAGGCTCATTAATGTTGCATAATATTGATCTGTTTTTTTCAATTAACACTGACTCTGCAATTCTTAACTGCCTTTCGTTTTTACAGCTCTTAATAATTTTAATATCCTCAAACCTTGGACATTGTTGATTTTCCATACAGTATTGGGTTAATGCTGTCTTAGCTTCTTTTTTATTCCAATTATTTATATGCTGGTTCAATCTATACTTTAATTTACTCTTGGTGCTGGCTATATATGACACAGGTGGTTGCTGGTTTATAGGGATTTCATAAATTCCTGCTCTATCTAATTGGCTGATTTTTTCATTTTTAATCACTAAATTTTTTACGGTAAGTACCTGATTTCCTACCTGTATGTCATACTTGCCACAAACTTTATTAATTTCTGCTGAAACATTTTCTACGTATGGTATTGCCCCTACATATTTTACAAGTTTTTTATCAATCTTGGCTTTATTGTTAGCTTGAGTTACTTCATAAATCCATTTTTAATACCTGTTTAGGGTAACCAAAATCATATGCAATTTTTTCAATATATTCAATTTCTTCTTTTTTATATTGTTCCATTGATGAGTGTGTTAAACTTCTTTTAACTAGTGTTTTAACACTATTTTTTTTATGTGTTAATGGATGCGATGACTGAAATGGTATTAGTACTGGGATATATGAAAAAATGTTTGCAAAAATAAAAAGTCATGAGCCTGATACACCTATAAGAGTGATTGTACCAAAAAGGAATTCCCCACTAATAAAGCTGGAAAAAAATATCTACAAATTTTTGGCACCTTTGTTCATGAAGACAAGGTTCACTGTGAAGAATACATACGAATTCATTGAGAAAATTAAAATAATTAAACAAGATTTAAGTGAATATCATATGGCTAGTATGGATGTTAGAGCTCTTTTTCCTAGCGCAGCAGTACCTCAGGCAATTGAAATAATTATTGAAAAATTATATGTGTTACAGACAATGAATGCAATACAAATAGAGGAATAAAGACAAATTTTATTGTACATATATGAAAATAACATTTTTAAGTTTAACAACAAGATGTACAAACAAAATTATGATGGACCTATGGGGTCACCATTGTCAACTTTATTTGCTGAAATTATAATGAGTGACATAGAGAAAAAAATAATAAGTAAACTCGAAGATCCACCACTGATATATTGCAGATATGTTGATGACATTTTTTGTTGTCCAGGCTAAAAAATGATGAACTTGAGGACTTGACAAATAAGTATAGTGAAATTTATCCATCTATTGAACTGACAGTAGAACAAGAACATGACAATACTTTGGCATCTTTGGATATTTTGATAATTAAAACAAATGATAATATGCAATTCAGAAAGTGCATAGAAAATCTTCATATATCCCAGTACTTATACCATTTCAGTCATCACATCCATTAACACATAAAAGAAATAGTGTTAAAACACTAATTAAAAGAAGTTTAACACACTCATCAATAGAACAATATAAAGAAGAAGAAATTGAATATATTGAAAAAATTGCATATGATTTTGGTTACCCTAAACAGGTATTAAAAAAATGGATTTATGAAGTAACTCAAGCTAACAATAAAGCCAAGATTGATAAAAAAAACTTGTAAAATATGTAGGAGCAATACCATATGTAGAAAATGTTTCAGCGGAAATTAATAAAGTTTGTGGCAAGTATGACATACGAGTAGGAAATCAGGTACTTACCGTAAAAAAATTAGTGATTAAAAATGAAAAAATCAGCCAATTAGATAGAGCAGGAATTTATGAAATCCCTATAAACCAGCAACCACCTGTGTCATATATAGGCAGCACCAAGAGTAAATTAAAGTATAGATTGAACCAGCATATAAATAATTGGAATAAGAAAGAAGCTAAGACAGCATTAACCCAATACTGTATGGAAAATCAACAATGTCCAAGGTTTGAGGATATTAAAATTATTAAGAGCTGTAAAAACGAAAGGCAGTTAAGAATTGCAGAGTCAGTGTTAATTGAAAAAAACAGATCAATATTATGCAACATTAATGAGCCTAGCAACTTAAATGAACAATGGAAGGCCCTAATAAAAATTGAACAACAGCTTAAAAAGAAAAAAAAGAAAAAAGAGCAGCAATGACAATAGATGGCGCCAGAGACACAATGATTCAGAGATTGCGACTGGGGCCCATGCCTTGATGGTTCTGCTCACTTGAGCTGTGGTGGGCGGGTGAGACACACCTGCCTCCTGATGACGACAGTAGTCTGTTGAAAGCGCTAGAGGATTGTGTGTGAGGGGCTGAATGAGTGTGACACTTGCATTGGGAGTGGCAGGGGTTTTGAAACAGAAGGAGCAGTTTGTTACTCACAGTTGACAAAGGTTTAACCACCTAGGAATGTAAGGTTGTGTAAATATGTACATAGTTTTTAATTGAATTGTATGAATGAGTAGTATGCTTGTGTGGTTTTTATGGAATTGACAAGCTTATAGTTACATCTCATATGGCTTAAAAAAAATAAATAAATAAATAAATAAATACGATGTTTCATCCCCGGAAGAAGGAATCGTAAGCAAGATGTCTGTAAACCTTTGAAGGCCAACAACATTATGATAATTGACGTGCTGGAAGTGTGTTGTCGATGAAAATTACCATGATCTTTAGGGTAAGTGATTGGTGCTTTTTAATAGTATTTCATGTTTAAAACAGATTTCAGCTGAAAACAGGAACCTTTAATTCAAAAACAAAAGTTTTGCCCCAAATCGGGGGGGGGGGACCACCGGTACTTTTCAGATGTCCTTTATTTTTTACATTTGCTGCTGGACACTCTGCCTTTATCACTAAAGATAAAGAATATGATGTTTGACATTCAGTTCATGCATGGAAATCTTGGTATTGAGTGTGTAGAACTTGGGAGGGCTAAGTCCCCTAAAAAAATTTGTGCCCCCTCCAAGATTTTTAATTATAGTCGGGAGGTGGTTTCATCTGGGACAACACATCTGTAACTACACTTCATCCATGCATAGAGAAAAAGAGAGAGAGAGAGAGAGAGAGAGAGCCTAAAAGCATTAGCATAACAGCGATTTCTTGTAGCGCATTGTGGATTTCAGTTTAAAATGATCCTGTGTATAATATTTTTGCTTACAGATTTCCGATTGGATTCTTCCCTTTGTTTTTTCCTGAAAAATGCACTGTACATGATGATGGTTAATATCCATCATTAAAAGCTGTTGCAAATATTCTTCAGCATTTCTTGCTGAATTTTTATTTTTATTTCCAGTTTTTTGAGAAATTTGTGTGGTTGTATCCATAAAAACAAGATAGCAAAAATATGTAGAAAGAAACAGACAAAGGGTATAAGGAATTTCTGCTGGCATATTAGATTTCTAGGTGTGAAAGTTATGTGGCAAAATTGTAGTAGAGGAAAGTTTCGGTAGTAACTTCTACTTTCATCAACCTGAGATGACACGAGGTGGTAAATTCATGTTAATTCACTTGTCAGATTTGAGTTGTTTCCAAATAATGGGGGTATGATAAGGTGAGTCCATATTCCAAGGTTTAATATAAAGGTAAATTTCTAAACTATCTAAACCTGACCAGTTCCTGATTAATGAAAGGGGCAATACGTTTTATATATTTTACTGATCAGGCATTGCAGACACATCATTCAAAGTTAATAAAGATAATGGCGTAGTAGAATTCCCTACCTTAACATTGGAAGTATGTTCAACATGGTGCTGGTTAATACTGCTGTAAGAGCTGCCAATGTGACAAATTAAACCTTGAAGTGTTGAAAGGGATGTATATACAGAGAGAATAAATACCTGTTGAATAAAGTGGTTTAATAGGAGGAGAGAATTTCTAATAATGCAGTTAGAAATTTCTTATACCTTTCATCTGTGTGTGGATGGGTTTTTAATTTACTCCGTGTGTGGATGAATTTTTAATTTACTAATGAAAACATTAGTGCTGAAATGAGTATAAATTTTAATTTTCTGCATGTTTTAAAATACTGTATGAAGTGAAGTTTTAACAGTTGGAACTTTATATGTTTAGGTTCAGCATAGGATATCTGAACTACTAGAACGATTAACCAGTGTGACTGGATACAGAGCCCGGTTAAGTAATTTAAGGGACCAGATTTATGATGGTAAGTTATTTTTTTTAAGAGATTTGTAGCAAACGTTTTTTGAAGGTCAGCTCATAGCCTTACATTGTATGTGTGTGCGCAATGTGATATATGACAACCAGAATTTCTGTAACTTAGAACTTGATGCAATCAGGCAAAGTCCTCTTTTCTTCCATTCACTGAAAAGAAAAACTTTCAGTTGATTTCTATTTCATTTAGGCACGGCATCATTGTCAAACTTGTGATTTTTGAAAATGATAATTTTAATATACTTTTATCATTCCGTGTCAAATCAACCAATGAAATAGCCATTTTCAACCTTGCCCCTTTTGATTTCCTTCAAATTTGGTGTGATCATTAGTCTTGTAAACTTATGCATAAATCTCAAATTTTAGCACTCTCCACCCACACGGTTTCAAATTACATGACCTTGAAAATTAGAGAATCATGACCTCCAGACAGTCTTTGAGTTGTTGTATCTCGTTACCTAATTGGGCTGGAAAGTTGAAATTTGTGTCTTTTTTATAGCATATTTTATTGAGCTGAAAAAAATAATTAGGATGAGCTTTTCAAGGTCGCAAAAATATCCTTTGTCCTTGAATATTTTAAAAAACGAATTTCAAAATATGTAAAAAAAATATTCTTCTTATACCTGGGAACATGTGCGCCTCTCATCAGACGAGTGTCAACAACTAAGTGTTTCAGATGCTGAACATAAACAACAAAAGCTGCAACATTCTTTTGACCAAAAGTACAATTTCCCCAAGTATATGTGTGGATATACTTATGATTGAAAAACATATTAGATATACACAAACCGTGGAAAATAAATCACCGTAATTAACACAGGAATCAGACATCTCTGATGTGCCTATATTACTGTTTCTCACATAACATCAATCACATCAGAAAACTTAAAAACTTCATCACCCGGGAGCAGGAATCAAACCCGCATCTCCTAATTTCCATTCGAGCATGCTACCCCTTGCACCACCCATGACAATAAAGTATCAAGTATCTTTAAAATTTTGAAAAAAAATTATATGGAATTGCTACAGTTTCAGTTATTAGTATGCCGCTTGCAAGTTGGGACCACAATGTGGCCATTTTTTATAAAACATTTAACTGAAGTGAATGTCAAACAAAAATTCTCCAAAAGTGACTAAATGAAATTTTGCAAGTGTGCGACAATTAATTAACGAGTTTAACCTGCACCATATGATATAATAAATGTATCTTTCCATTGCAGGTGTGTGTGTGTGTGGAGAGAAGAGAGACTTCTGGGAGTAAAAATGAAAGAGCTGTGCTAAGACTAGAACATTAAAATGTGAAAATGAATTTTTGTGGCAAATCGTTGCCCCCCCCCCGTCTTGTTCCTCAATAGCACAGGATTACATGCTTCCTGATTTTTCGAGGTTTTTACAGAAAATATCGTTTTTCCCTGGGTTTTTGCTGCTTTTTTGGCAGCAAGTTTTCCTCCTTATATTTTGCTGCTTTCATCGGGTGGCATGCAAACCCTTAGTCAAATACAATTGCTTATGATTTCGTTGTGTTACTTGTTATAGGAAGTCTTTAATATGTAATGCTCTAAGCTATCATTCTCTCTCTCTCTCTCTCTCTCTCTCTCTCTCTCTCTCTCTCTCTCTCTCAAGATTATTGCATGAAGGCATGTAATTTCCTTAAAAAAAAAAAAGTTAGTGCTGAATTGTTCTTATTCCCTTTAACTATTAAAATGCCACAGATTTAAGGCCTTCATTGTAACTGTATAAAATGTGTCCTGTACGTCAGAGTGGATGGTTAAACTTTCTATTCATAAAAGAAATCTGTGACAAGTTATGGAAAAATCTTTCAAAGAAGCCTGTGAACTTCAAACTGTTGACAGCCAGTCATACTTACATGTTGATGAAGCTCATGTTTAACCTATCATAAGTCAAAAGCAGTAGTGAAGGTGAACTAAGTTAGAAAATTTCTGAAAGTGCAATAGGAATTTTGAATGTATCTTTACAGTTTATTTGTCAAATGCCTGTATCAAAAAGAAAAGACTGCATGAACAAAAACATTGTTATGCAATTTTGAAAAAAAAAATGCATGCATTTTGCAGAAGAAAGTTATGTTAATCTTTTCCTGATAAATTCCCAACATCTGACATGAAAACAGGAATTATAGCTCAACTCAAAGAAATGTTAAATGATACTAAGAAGAGCTTAAAAACTGCAAATTCTTACTGTACTAAAAGTTGGAATTTCCAAAACTTGGAAGATTAATTATGTATTTCAAATTACAGTGCAAGAAAGGTAAAACCATTTGTAAAAATGGAGTTGAGAGGAAATGAGAATATTATCAACTCCAAACCTAAATTCAAGGAAGGTATTAAAATAAGAGACAGCTAATCTGGTTCTTCAGGAAGACACTTTGATGTCTGTAAGTTCTGTTTTACACGCTCTGTAAAGTGGATACAGTCTGTGGTGGTGCATTAACTTATTCAATTAAAATATAAATCGGTTAAAAGTCCTAAAGATGTTACTCACGGAAGTGCGTGTTCAGTCCAATGTCAGTAGTTATTGAGTTTCTTTGTCCAAAGTTGTATCTTGCTTCAATATGGTCAGTTGTTAGGATTAGTTCGAGAGCCATTTCGTCATAAGTTGTACCCTACTTTGGATATGTCCGGATGTTAGGGTTAGCTCCGTTCTGGCTGTGTCGAACGGCTGTGTCGACATCATATTGATGTGCCAGCCAGAACTGGCACATCAATATGATGTTAGCTCCGTTCTGGCTGTGTCGAACGCCTATGTCGAACGGCTGTTTCGACATCATATTGATGTGCCAGCCAGAACTGGCACATCAATATGATGTCGACACAGCCAGAACAGAGCTAACCCTAACATCTGGACATATCCGAAGTAGGGTTCAACTTATGACGAAATGGCTCTCGAGCTAACCCTAACAACTGGCCATATTGAAGCAAGATACAACTGTGGACAAAGAAACTCAATAACTACTGACGTTGGACTGACTGAACACGCACTTCTGTGAGTAACATCTTTAGGACTTTTAACCGATTTATATTTTAATTGAATAAGTTAATGCACCACCACAGACTGTATCCACTTTACAGAACAAGTAGAACAGAGCTTACAGACGTCAAAGCGTCTTCCTGAAGAACCTTGTGGTCACGTAATTGTATGTGAAATTTATGATAGAATCACATGAGATATAAAGCTAATCTGGTGCATGATTTTTATTGCCACGATTCTGTTGGCAGGCAGGTGTTGGGGAAGGGGGTTGTTTCAGTAACAATACTCACTGAAAAACCAGATTTACGAAGGGGGGGGGGGGATTTTTTGTTAACAATCAAAAATGTATTTACAAGCAGTTTAATACTGCATACCCAGAGGTAAAAATTGGCTTCTCAAAGTTTGCAGAACTGCATCTAAAAAATTGCATCCTTGTTATAGCAAGTGGCACATGTAGCTTATGTGCATCACAATTCATCAGAACTTAAGGTCAGGTTTTTATGGTGTCAGATGGTAGCATTAACTTCTGAAGATAAAATCCCTATTAACAGCTATAGAGACTGCATTGCAAGAGTTATATGCATGGTTCTATACGCATCCTGGAAATTCTGGGAAAGTCCTGGAATTCCATTTGGAAATGTCCTAAAATTCTGTTACATGTCCTGGAATTTTATCCATTCCTGCCTTTTTGTTCCTGCGCGACATTTCGTAGTTGAGGATATTTCTACCGACATAACTTATGTCTGACAAATTTCCCTCCCCACCCCCTGCAAAATGGGGGGGTCCCTGTTGGTTTTCTTATCTGTTAGGATTGAAGCTGCGTTATTAGCATATTTTGCATTGTGCTTATGTTATCACTTTGTCCGGACGGGGAGACTATATTAGTTCGATTTGTAAAATTATTTTTGTATTGGGAAGCATAAAATGTGAAAATGATGATCCATGCGTTCCTGTTTTTTCCGATGCAACAACTTTGCTGCTAGAGGGTGCAAAAGAGATCGTACCGAATATAAAATGTATTTTATTTCATATATTTGCTTCTAAATATCCAATTGAAAAAAATTAATTTTCCTTTCGACGACATTTATTTCGAAGACTAGTTTAGTTACAGTCCCTTTTTCAAATAATGCGTAAACTTTCCGTTATAGGGCTAACGGTAATTCGTGATTTTCCCAATATCTCCGCTTCTAAAAGTCTGATTTCAAAAAATTTCCTCCTGCGTCAAATACAGCTCTTTGTGTGTGTGTGTGTGGGGGGGGGGGGTTGCATATAATTTCTCCTTTTTGGTAAAGAATGGTTTGGCAACCAGGAGGCGTAAGAGTTTATTTTTGCTTCTGATGTATTTGCAACAAAATCAGAGCTAGAAACTCAGTTGTAAAAATTCCTTTGTTAACCGATACCGCTCACCTTGGAAAACTTTTTGAGAATACTTCCTGCTTAAAATAGTGCATAAATTTTCCACCAGGGGGTGTACACGTACGTATATCTTATTTTTGTCCATATCTCTGTTTATAGGAGCACGATTTGAAAAATTCTTTCTTTGTTGGAGAACATTTTCAGTGTAAAATGTTTGTCATATAATTTCAAATATTTCTTAACGCACATGTGCGTCACTAGAAGGTGTAAGTTCACTTTTCCGTTTACAGCAATATCTGCAGGACTAAAAACCCAAGTTTATGATTAGCTGCAGCGAACATCATTTTTAATTCTGCATTCTGTATTTAGTTTGTCCAAGCATGTAGGAAGTTGTTTGTTGTAGGTTACAGGTTGAACAAACCTATGGTTTTACTATATTTTAAGTTAGAATGTTTGGATTGTACGCCCTGGAAAAAACTCCAAAAGTTCTGTTATTTTGTGATTGAAAAAGTGTATGAACCATGTATATGCAATTTTTTACTATCTGCCTGCTGCTTTAGTAAATGCCAATTTGTTCCAGGATCAGATTTACTGAAAAGTTTCATTCTTGATCTTGTGGAAAAGAATGACATAGATTCTGTAACATTTAAGCCATGTGTATCTATTAACCAAATATCTCTTGAAACTGTGACAAAATCAGCATTTCTCTTAAGACTAAAGGCACTGCTGTACTATTATTTCCTTTTTATAGTTCAAAAATGATAGTTAATAAAGTTACTACTAAGTTTAATTATCATTGTGTGTATGATAATGGTGAAAGATTAATTGAGCTCTGCATTGAGAATGGTTTGTGTGTATCTAATATGTTTTTCAACCACAAGTATACCCACATATTTACTTGGGAAATCCGTACTCTTGGCCAAAAGAGTGTTATAGATTTTGTTGTTTATGATCAGCGTCTGAAACACTTAGTTGTTGACACTCGTGTGATGAGAGGTGCAGATGTTGACTCTGATCATTACTTGGTAGTGTCACAAGTGAAAGTGAATGTTAGTTGGAGGAAAAGAAATAGGAAGAGGCCTAGGATGGAAAGAATAAAGGTTGAAAGGCTCCCTGAAGATCATCAGTGTTACTCTAACTTACTCAGTGAATGAGATTGGGGAAATGATATGGGAGCCCAATGAGTTAAGTGACAGATGCATTTGAGGCTTTGTGTAGTAGACTATGCTGAAGAAGATGCAATAAATTTTTACAGCAACATTTTAAAGTTAATGGAGGTGATGGAGTTAGTGCCATGCAGAACTGCTGCTTGTGAACAAGGATTTTCTGCTATGAACAGAATAAAATCATGTTTCAGGGCAAACATGAACCACCATACTTTGAATGATTTGATGATGATTAGGTGCAATGGACCACCCATGGAACAATATGAACCATGTGGTGCTATCAAACTATGGTGGACAGATACGTCTGATGGGAAAGTCCGGCATAGTGCCTACAAACGTTAAATGAAAATCCTAAGTTCCTACCCTACCTAAATAATATTTTATGCTTTCAGTTTTATATATATAAAGACCTATGCAAGTTTTTTTTTAAATCATACTGTGTAAAAAAAAAATGTTTATCCTAAACTAGCGTTCATACTGTGTAAAAAAATAAAACCCAAACTAGCATTGTGTTAATACAATATCGATCAATTTTAATAAAGCTAATATTAATTCAAGTTTATGTTATTTGAATTGTTTAATGGATCCAAACCGTAAATTAGACAGGAAAATCACAAAAAAAAAAAAAAAAAAAAAAAATTGTTTAAGTTCGTGCTTTAAATGTACAGATCTTGCAGATTAGCCCTGGCCTGTATCTAATATGCAGCTTTGTTCTTAAAATGTCATAAATAGGCTTGCATCAATCAAAAAATTTGTGAGTATGCATTAAATATCTTTTAATTAATATTAGTTCATTTAGAACTTAATTAGTTTATATTTTAGCGGGTAAGATTTTTCAAGTGGCTGGTAAAAAGTAGACCTTACCAGCCAAGGTGGCTGGTAAAAATTTGGGCACATTCGGGAAGGTTGCTGTCATTGCTTTCATAAGTACTAACTGCCAAGGGTGAATTTAAGGAAGAAGTAATTTCTTTCATACTTGTTTGAGCCATACTTGTGAATATCCATACATTTTGAGCCATACCAGTAGAGGAAATTGGGGGTTTCTGTAACAAAGGAAGCTGTCCACTGTAGTCCACGGCTTCGCACGCATGTGGTCCACTCTGATGTGGGTGTGGCACCACGTGATCAATCATGACATCAGTCGCCACCATTTTTTTCTCCTACATGGTCTCATTGATTTTTGTCCGCCATTTATTTTCTCCCAAGTGGTCTTGCCGACCTTCTTTTGTCCACCATTTTTTTCTTCCTGACACGGTCTTACTGAACATCTTTTGTCCACCATTTTCTCTTTGTGTTCAGCCGTGGCATTTTGTTTGCCACATGGTCTTACCGAACATCTTTTGTCCGCTATTTTTCACTTTGTGTCCGACCATGACATTTTGTGGGTCTGGTTCATTTGCCTGACGTTTACTTCACCGAAAAATCACTTGACTGAAACCACTGGAAAGATTGGTTCATCGAAAGATCACTTGATCGAAACGTTCATTTCACCGAAGGGTCACTTGATCGAAGTGTCACTTTATCGAAAAGTTCATTTCACTGAAGGTCACTTGATCGAAAAGTTCATTTCACCGAAGGTCACTTGATCAAAAAGTTCATTTCACCAAAAGGTCAGTTTATCGAAAACTTTGGATTTCATTACAGGATCTGTTGAAGCATGGTGCCAGTTTGGAAGACCTTCTTTTGTCTGCCATTTGAAACATTAGGGGATCATACTTAAATTGCACTTTTGGTTTCTCCACATCACAAAGAATGCAAAGATTTAGTTTTAAGACAAAAATAATTAATTTTTTAAGTCCCTATGCCTCGGCTTAGGCCTTTTTAGGAAGTTTTAATCATGCATGCTCATGTTCATAGGGTTTACATGATCCAGTAAAGTTAGTGGAGTTACACATTTTTTCAGGTAAAAAGAATCAATTTTAGGGCCCTAGGCCTCCTCTTAGGTCTTTTTAGCGAATTTTAATTTCTTATAATAAGTTTTACATAACAAGCCATGTTAATAGTGGTGTGCTTTTGCTCAAGCACAAAGAATTAATTTTGAAGCCCTAAGTAAGCCTTGGTTTAGGGCTTTCTAGGAAATTTTAACCATCTGTGCTTATATTCATGACATTTACATGACAAGTCAAATAAACAATGTTGGGCATTTTCTCAAGCACAAAGAATCAATTTTTAGGCCCTAGGCTTCTGTTTAGGCCATTTTGACATATTTAAACCACCCGTGTTCATGTACATAACGTTTCTATTTTTAGGCCCTAAGATTCGATTTAGGTCTTTTAGAAGTCTTTTATCATCCGTATATTCACAAGACATTTTTTGGGTGAGCTTTTTTTCCTCATATCAGTTTTTATGATATGAGGGGGTGGGTGGGATGGTATTGCCATTTTTCCTAAACTCATTTGCGTGGACCTTGAGAGAAAACTGAGTTTTTATTTGTTCAGTTTGTACTCGCCCCCAATGAGGTGCAGCAACTTTTAAGGGTACCATGGGCACCCATAAGGAGGAGCAAGAGGGGGCTCTTAACACCCCCAAGGAAATCTGACTATACAGTTTCTGGTTTTGGAAGGTACCACAAAGATATTTGCGATGACATTATTTCTCATGATAATTAACACAGCAATCGGACATCTCCGAATTGACTGTAATTACTGTTTCACACGTGCATTAAATCACATCAGAAAACTTGAAAATTTCATCGACGTGGAGAGGGAATCAAATCCGCATTTCCCAATTTCCGTTTGAACGCTTCCCATTCCGGGAAACAGTTCACGACAGACAACGAAGTTCAATATGCAGTTGATGACTTCTTCGGGTCCCAGCCACAAGACTTTTTTCATTCCGGGATCATGGCCTTGCCGGACAGATGGCAACTATGTGTCGATGTCGAGGGGAATTATTTTGTCTACGTTAGTTGTCCTACTTTTCCGTTCTCATCGTCAATGTGTGCTGGTCCTTTGCTGGACATTTCATTCGCACCAACCCAATAGAAGAACAGAAAGCGATGGGAAGTAATAGCGACTTGGAGGAACATTTCTTCAGAAAACCTGAAGTTACTATGTCAGTTGTAACAAGAAAGATGACACCATATTTTCGGATGTAATGAGCACATCTCTTGAATCCGTTCTAATGCAAATTAAATTTATCAAAGCCATTCAAAGTCAATGGACCCGGTTTGGAAAACAATCTCCCATTCCAACAATCGATGAAACACCCAGAAATTGAAACATCTACTTAGTTCCAGCAGCAGTTAAAAAGCATGTTACGAAAATTAACAAATAGCAAACAAAAAGTTTCTCATAGTACAAAGAAGGTACCAGAGACAAAGAGATTTTCAAATTAAACAGTTAAAAGGAGAAATATAGAATGAAGCATGATATAAGTCTACGTCTGCTAGCAGAAAAATTTTACATAATGGAAAAGTTGAAAATAGGCAAAAGCTATGCTAAGGGAAAAGAACTTTTCAAATGCGTCTCCCAAAAGCAAAGATAGCAAAAAGCAAAAAAAAAAAAAAAAAAAAAGAAAGAAAGAAAAAGAATTATTTTTTTACCTTATGCAACTAGTCGGAAATCTTTGTGTTATTTAAAGAAGATTAATGTTCCACATCTCTGTTGTAGCAAATGGCATACAGTAAAGAAGAAATTTCTCAGTAGAATTTTTAGAAGCAGCGATACACCTACAAACTGAAGTACACAAATACCATCTAGTGACAGAACTGTGAACTACAAAATTCCTCATTACTAACTAGCCTAAAGTGTTTTACAAGGTAAATGATATCCTGGTGTCGAGTTACTGGTAACTCGCTTAATCAATCTCTCGCAACCACAATTTATCGGAAGTTTTTCGCTATTTTTTCACCTCCACATGCCAAGTCTAATCACCCTTATCAACAAAAACTCAGCGCCTTTTACAGTTGCATATATCGTGCGATACATGTATGTTCAGATAAGGACAGTTTGGAAAAAGAACTTCATTTCCTTAAACGTGTTGCAGTATAGCGAGGATACAACCCTTCCATTATAGACAAGGCTCTAACAAAATTCCGGAAACCGAAGCCCATCTCCACATTAACTCCTGTGATGCGCCCATTGCGAGAGAATTTTGCCATTATTCCATTTTCCCCGTGACATTGCCTTTAAAATTACAAAAATTCTCAAAACCTTTAATTTTAAGGTGATTTTTAAACCCATTAACAAAATGAGATTTTTAGGATTAAAGGACTGTGTTGAAGACAAAAACTCATAGGGAATTTATCAAATTCCATGTGAATGTGGCGCTTCGTACATAGGACAGACCCGTAGAGCCTTGTGTTTTCGATTGAAGGAGCACAAGACCTACATTCGGAATTGTGACCTAAAGAAGTCATCGATGGCTAAACACTGTTACGAAAACGACCACGAATTTCTCTTTGAAGAAGCAAAACTTATTGACAAGCCAGATTCAACCACCAAACTTGGTGTTTTGGAAGCTTTCCATATATATTAGAAGTCTTTGCAACTTGTTAATGACATGGCATCCACGCCATTTCTATGAAACGCGTGGAAGCATCTAACCAAAACACGTGACTGTAAACACCATTTATGATGCCATATACAATTTGAATATTTGCATGTCATTCGTCCTGATGAAACTAGGTCAATACCCAGCGAAACCATGGTCGGCTGGAAAAAATAAACATTTGTGACAACTACGTTGTATTATCTTAATCTATATTTGAGAATTATTCCACAATCCCGACAATTTATCAAAAATTCTAATTGGCATTCTTCTCACTTTAGTTTAAGTCTTTTTTTCTGAAATAATGTCTTGTACTCTTCATTCCTACTGTTGTTCATCATTGCCTATTTATACACTGCTGGCCACCCAAAATGCAGCACCAAGAAGGACACAAGATAGCAAAGCCAGATTTACTGGACACATAACAACAGATGCAAAGATGAAACGATTGAGCTTACAGGCGCGTGTGACTTGCGGAACACGGACATAATAGTTCGTGTGGCTCCCATGGCTGGCAATAATGGCCGCTACACACCGCGGCATCGAAAGAAAGAGGCTTTGGATGTGGGCTTGGAGTATGTCAGTCCAGGCTGCTTCCACACGTTGCCACAGTTCATCAGGCATAGCCGTGGGTCGTGCTTGCCGGGCCACTCGGTTGCCGATCAGCGACCAGACGTATTCCATGGGCGACATATTGGGAGAACAGGCGGGCCATCACAGCAGTGACATCTTGTGGGCCGTGAAGAATTGCTGCACGATGCGTGCCACGTGCGGCGCGCATTGTCCTGTTGAAACGTGGCCGCTGGCAGGTCCTGCAGGTAAGGGAGGACTACAGGCTCCAAAACGTCAGAGATGTAGCGATGGCTGTTGAGTGTACCGGCGATGCGTACCAGAGGGGTGCGAGTGTCATATCCAATTGCGCCCCAAACCATAATGCCAGGCGACGAACCGGTATGGTGATGCATAATGCAGGTGTCATACAGTCTCTCGCTGCGGTGCCGCCACACGCGGATCCGACCATGGTGGTGTTGCAAGCAGCAGCGGGATTCATCAGAGACGACAATGTCATCCTATTCCGTAGTCCAGGTGCGGCGTTCAACGGCCCACTGCCGCCGCACTCGCCGGTGGTGTAACGTCAATGTTAATCTGAGCAATGGGCACCGTGCGACAAGTCCCCTCCTGTAAACGACGTTGAACGGTACGTGCTGATACAGGTTGTTGCGCAACACACCCTAATTCCCGCACTAATGTTCGTGAAGTGGCGGTGCGAGCCGTCAATGCTTGCAGCAGAACATGCCGGTCCTCTCGTTAAATGGTGTGCCGCGGTTGCAGCAATCGCTCACATCGGTCCGTTCGTCCCTCCTGCACCTACCGAATTCATACTCGCCTCACTGTGGCTGGATGTCGTCCCACACGAGCGCCAATGTCTTGGTACGATAAACCGCTGTCGCAATAAGCCACTATTCGTCCTCTGTCGAATTCCGAAACGTGCTGGAATGACTGCCGTATTCTGGGACGAGGCATCAGGAAGCTTCCCACGCACAGGTCCGGCAGCACAACACACTTCCACCACTTCCACCCCGCCCTCTGTGCACCCTTGTTATAGTGCTTCTCAGTGGCGTGGTGGGCGCACATGATTTGCATATGCCCTGCAATGCTAATCGTTTGCATGTCCTCTCGCGGGCGACGCATGCTGCGAATTTGAGGCCAATCAGATGCTTTCTTCTTGGTGTTGCATTTTGGGTGGCCAGCAGTGTATACAAATTACTATAGCTTAATCACCATTGAGGGTCAGGGATTAAAACATTGATATTCCTTGTCCAACTGTTACTCCCATTATCTAAGTGTACTAGATACTTCGTGTTGCATTATATTCCTATAATAAGGAATATAATGCAGCATGAAGGTCAACCAAGGCTTATGAAAACTGGTGACAGTCAGGTAAATCATCGGTTGAGTTGTCATATTCGAAATTATTTCTTTATTCTATCAATCAGAGGTTAGAATTAGATGTTTAATGCAAGCAGTAAATACAGTAGATTTTCGACGAACAACATACGTGAGTTGTTGTTTTTAGCACGCCTTTTTTGAAAAAATATCATGATTATGCTATCTGTTAGTTTGTCCGTCCAGGTGTAGACACCATATTTCTGAAACTAATAGTCCGATGTGAAAAATTCTTTTTGCATTAGGAAGCTTGAAATGTGTGAATAATGATCGTTCATTTCATTTTTTTTTTTTTAAGATGCACAATTTTGACGCTAGAGGGTGTAAATGCAGGTATCGAATTCAAAATACGCTTTATTCCATATATCTGCTTCTAAACATCCAATTCAAAAATTCTTTTACCTTTTGATTCGATTCATTTTGAAAATTATTTTAGGTGTAGTCATTTTTTCAAGTTACGCATGATTCTCCGCTTGGGGGCATAAAAGCAAATTGTGTTTCCCCCGATATCTCTGCTTCTAAAACTCCGATTTGAAAAATCATTTCTGCAGAGGCTCTTGGTGGGAAATATTTTACATATAATTTCTAATTTTTGGTTTAAAATGGTTTGGTTACCAGGAGGCATAAGTGTTAATTTCTGCTCCTGATGTATTTGCAGCAAAATCTAAGTTTCTAAAATCTTGATTGAAAAAAATTCTGTCGTGGACCAATACTACTCATGCCGATAAGCCTTTTTGGAATATTTCTTCTTCAAATAATGCATTGTTTCTCTGCCAGGGGCGTAGATATATATCTTATTTTTGTCAATATCTCTGCTTGTAATGGTCCGATTTGAAAAATTCCTTCTTTGATAGTTTCTGGTGTGACATGTTTTTCATATAATTTCAAAATGTTCAAGTAATTCATTTGCTTTCCGCTACGGGGAATAAAAGTAAATTGCACTTTCCACGATATCTCTGCTTCTAAAACTCCGATTTGAAAAATTCTTCCTGCACCGGATACAGCTTCTGGTGGGAAATGTTTTGAATGTAATTTCTAATTTTTTTAAAATATGGTTTGACCACCAGGGAGCGTAAGTGTTCATTTTTGCTTCGTAGGTATTTGCAGCAAAATATGAGCTTCTAAAAGCTCCATTGAAAAATTATTTCATGGACCGATACCACTCGCATCGAAAAACCTTTTGAGAACACTTTCTTCTTAAAATAATGCATGGTTTTTTCGCCATGGAGCGTAAGCGCATATCTTATTTTTGTTGATATCTTTGCTTCTAAGACTGATTTGAAAAATTATTTCTTTGTTGGAGAGCATTTCCACTGCGAAATGTTTCTCATATAATTTCAAATTTTTCTCAGCACACAAGTCTGCCACCAGAGGGCGTAAGTTCACATTTCCGTTTACAGCAATATCTGCAGGATTGAAAACCCGATTGAAAAACTTCTTTCTTCAGTCAGATACTACTTACTAACTATGCAAACCCTGTGTGTGTGTGTGTTCCTTCCAAAATAGTGCGCAATTTTGCCACTAGGGGTGCAAATGCTTAATCTGTTTTTCTCAATATCACTGCTTTTACATGTGCAATTAAAAAATTCTTTCAACACTGGGATACCATTTAACTTGTAAAACACTTTAGACTACTAGTTAATATATGAGGAATTTTGTAGTTCACAGTTTCTGTCACTAGATGGTATTTTTCTACTTCAGCTTGCAGGTGTATCGCTGCTTCTAAAAATGCTACTGAGAAATTCTTCTTTACTGTATGAATCTTCTTTAAATAACGCAAAGATTTCCCACTAGGTTGCGTAAAGGTAAAATTTTTTTTTTTTTTTTTTTTTTTTTTTTGCTATCTCTGCTTTTGGGAGACGTATTTGAAAAGTTCTTTTCCCTTAGCATAGCTTTTGCCTATTTTCAACTTTTCCATTATGTAAAATTTTTCTGCTAGCAGACGTAGACTTATATCATGTTTCATTCTATATTTCTCCTTTTAACTGTTTAATTTGAAAATCTCTTTGTCTCTGGTACCTTCTTTGTACTATGAGAAACTTTTTGTTTGCTATTTGTTAATTTTCATAACATGCTTTTTAACCACTGCTGGAACTAAGTAGATGTTTCAATTTCTGGGTGTTTTATCGATTGTTGGAATGGACGATTGTTTTCCAAACCGGGTCCATTGACTTTGAATAGCTTTGATAAATTTAATTTGCATTAGAACGGATTCAAGAGATGTGCTCATTACATCCGAAAATTTGGTGTCATCTTTCTTGTTACAACTGACATAGTAACTTCAGGTTTTCTGAAGAAATGTTCCTCCAAGTCGCTATTACTTCCCATCGCTTTCTGTTCTTCTATTGGGTTGGTGCAAATGAAATGTCCAGCAAAGGACCAGCACACATTGACGATGAGAACGGAAAAGTAGGACAACTTACGTAGGCAAAATAATTCCTCTCGACATCGACACATAGTTGTCATCTGTCCGGCAAGGCCATGATCCCGGAATGAAATAAGTCTTGTGGCTGGGACCCAAAGAAGTCATCAACTGCATATTGAACTTCGTTGTCTGTCGGGAACTGTTTCTCGGATGGGAAGTGATTCAGGTGACAAAACAGATGATCGTCTGTTGGAGATAAGTCCAGGGAATAGGATGGATGAGACAGTGTTTCTTAGCCCAAGGCACTTAATGTCAGCATCGTTCGTTGTGCGACATGAGGACGGGCATTGTCCTGGAGCAGAAGAACACCATGTCTGTTGACCAAAGCAGGTTGTTTCTATAGCAATTTCCAGTGCATCTGGTGTAATTCAACACAGTAACGTTCAGGTGACTATTTGATGCAGTAGAGGTTCCTGTTTATTCCTGGCAAGCAACGACGTGCAGACTTCCAAACAGCTAGTCTTGTTGGCAGTTGTCAACTCATGCAGCAGCCACATGTCCAGCTTTTTGACCTTACCCTGCGCAGCCAGACGCTGAACAGCTGTCGTGTGGTGGACACCTACCTCTGCCGTTATCTCACGACACGTTTTTCGGGGGTCCACTTCAACCACACGTAACAGAACATCGTCAGAAACAGCAACAGGTCGGTGACCACGTGCTTCGTTTTGCAGGTCCGTATCTCCGCTTCAAAACTTCACAAACCAGCGCCGAATGGTTTGTTCGTTGGCTGAATTCTCCCCAAACACTTTGTTAATGTTTTGAGCGGCAATTTCTGTAGAATGGCCCAGTTTAAATTCATACAGGAAGATGACTCTCAAATGTGGTATCTGTGTGTTTCCTTTGCAAGCAACGTTACGTCCAAACAAACCACTCCTGAACCTTGTTCTTCAGACACGTGCTAGCTATTTATAGTAACTCTGTGATGTAATACCCACAACACCCGTGGGTGGTTCCATTCCACTGTGGTGGGAGCCTGTCTCCACTGCTCGTTCACGCCAGACATTTAATTCGCACCAACCCAATATGTGCCTTTACAAAATAATCTGCGTTTAGTTACATAATTCAGTGCTCCTCAATTTTATGCTAAGGCGAAGTATTCGATAATACCATTGCAAAAAAATTATAGCTTTAAAATAAATTCAGGCTCAGTCGATCGTTCATCAAATCCTGCCATTAAAGAGGCAGCAGTAGTCTATGACTATTCAAACCATAATTTTTTTTAATTTTCTCAAGCTTATTTCTTACATTTCATTAAAAATGGCCCCCCTCCCTCCCCCCATGTCATTTAGTGTGAACGTAATTTGTCAGTTTTTACTATGGCACATAAGACACTCAAAATAACTGCTTCTAATTCTTTCACACTTTTTAAAAATTTAACACTCTAATACATATTTGAAATAAATTAGTGCAACATTAGTCATTTTCGACTAATGCACTAATGTAAAATTGTTTTAGGAACTGAGTGTCTGAACCCATTTCTGACAAAGCCTTTTAGAAAACGGAAGCTAGTAGTTTTGAGTAACTATGAGAGTGAAAAGATTTAAGGACAAGGGTTTTTTTCACACGACTGAAGGAAAAGAGCCACGGGGAATATGAAAAGGGATCGGACAATACCTCAACACCATGCCTCAACACCGGGGTAGCTTAAACTTGTTTTTATAGCCATTGCATTGGGCTATAGCAGGCAATCTCTCTTTTATAGCAATAGAGTGAAACAGGATTTAATGCCAGCAGAGGGCTGTTTAGTTTCCAGGATTCAGTGAAGACAGCTTTTACTGTGTAAATGCGTAAAAAGGAACAGGTATCATTTGCTTTCATCATCAAAACAGTTAATTTCTCATGCTACCTTAGACATCAAATGCTTAAGTAAAGCGCAAAGCTATTAACTTGACTTTTTATGTAAACTTTTTGAATATGACATCAGCAAAGAAAAAAAATGGGGGGGGGGGTATATGTACACAACCACAGGAGTTTACGTAGAATTACATCATTATTCTTTGTTATAAAACTTTGAACCATATTACGTGGCTCTATAAATCGTTAAAGTTTATACAACAGTTTTGTTTTATCGCCATTTACATTTTTTGTTGTATAAACTTTAACGAATTACGTCGTTGTTTAAAAAAATGAAACATTTATTATTGAAAGTGTATTTATAGGTTTACAAAACTTTTACAATGTAATATAATTATAATATTTGAATAAAGATGTATTTAAGAATCATTTTCATCTTTTTCTTCTTCTTTTTTATTTTTTTTATTTGTAAAATTGTAAACTTAGCTATATGATTGGAAAAGTAGGTAGCATAATTGCGTGTTAAAACATTTTAGGTAAGTATATATGAAATACAGTGTCAATGCTGCTATTAGAGCCGAGCATGGAGGGCTCTATTAAACTGTCAAACATTCGTTTGAAAGTGTAAGTCCCAATTGTTCTTGCATGAAAGTGATGAATGATTCGTTTTTGTTTGTAGACAAATCAATATTTAAATCGCCAACTAACAAGATTGGTAACTTATCTAAGTTCAAACAACGGAGTAAACTGAAAGATTCAGACACTTAGGTATATAAGCTAACAGTTGTCATAATATAAAACGTTTAGCATTGTTTAACTTAGTTCCTGGAGTAATAATACACACACACTAACACCACTTTATCCCACTTTATTGGTTTCATTATTGCCAGTAAATATATCAGCTGCACAAATGTCATCAAACTTGCCTTTAACACTTGCAAGGTAATCAATTACATGAGCATAACATGTTTCAAGTATATGTCGTGCGATGGAAACTGGAGAATCGCTCTCCTTATATATAGCAACACCACTCATATACTGCGAAATACAACTGTATCCCTCGATCGGAATGGTATTGTCGTTGTGCATTCAATTTTCACTGAGAGCCATAACATCGGATCGGTTTATAACATCGTCGACTAGTAAATCTCCATAATGAGCATGTGAGTCTTGTACGTTGAATGATAAAACATGTACAGTTGTTAATTGAGAAGAATCTAAAAATTTTGTTATGTCATCGGGAAGTATGAAGTATAGAAGATCTTGTGTGTGTCATGTGATGGATGTCAGTGAAGCCTGAGTTGTATGTCAAGATAGCTGTAAATGGAGGAGTTTGATACGGCAACAGTAAGTAAATAATCAGTTAAAAATTATCTGGTAGTTTGTTTTTCTTTGTGGAGCTAACCTCTGAATTCCAGAGAACAGCTTAGTGATATGTATGTATGTATGTATGTATGCATGTATGCATGGATGGTGGGTAAACGATGATTTTCTAGTTTTTTCATTTCTACACGCAATTCTTTTACGCCAGGTGCTTCACTACCTTCTCCGTGATAAAATTTGAAATCAGTTTTAGAATTCGCCAAATATAAACCTTGTAAACTGGTAACTCTGGATAATGCCACATAAACGAGCTGTTGATCTTATGATTTGTTGTGGTGAAAGACAATCTCGTCAAACATATATTTTCGCTGACATAAATATTCTTCATTTGTCGTGTTGTACGTGTTTGAGTAGTTGTTTTCTTCTTATTTTGAAATTTTTCTCCGCTTGTAGATAGTTGGGGCTCTGTAGCAGCGGAGATGGGCGACTGAGTAAGCTCTGCATCCTTTTGCTTGCGTTCCTTCTTCCGCTGTCTGTACAATTTCATGTTTTCAGACGGGGTCAAAGCAATTTTTTCGAACTCTCTGGACTTTGCTCTTCCTCCACTTTACATTTTCTGCGGTTTCTTACACGCTCTGCTACGGTTTTTCTGGACATCTTTAATTTCTGAAAATTAAAAAAATTAAATGTGGGCTCTTCTTAACAGAGTTTTGAAAGCTCTATCCACAGTTATTTTAGTTTTTATCATACGATAAAGAGTTTCCAGATATTCACCTTTTAATACTGACACAATGTGGAAATTGATGTTCAAATATTCAAGGTCATAACTTTTAATCTAATTAACGGATTTTAACAAATTAAATATTTTTAGGTTCCGAAGTCCTTTAGCTGTTAAATAATTTTGAAGCAATGTGAATTGGTTAAACGGTTGCAGCGTAATGAGCACGAGGCTGTGTTGCAGCATTTGGTAACGCTTCCACTGCTAACATGACACCCCGCTCTATGAGACATTAGACAAAATTCTACGTCAAAAAGTGTTAAAATGCTTAAGCCTACGACCTATTAAGTAAAGCATGGTGCATAAGTAAAGGCGCAATAATATTAACATACTTGTTATGTTACTTTATGAATATGGGAATGACAGAATTAAAACTGTTGGAAGGGCCCAGACGTTTGACCCAATAATTAATATTTTCTGCCTGAGTAATATTGCGATATTAATAATTTGACATGTTACTTCAACGTTATGAACGGGAGCACTATGGGAGAAAAATGCCGACCCCGGAAATTTTCTCCACCACTTCAACCTGCAACTTGTAAGACCGCCTATTACTATAGACTGCGGTAAAATTGGAAATATTTATGAAGCATCTGTAAGTTGCGCTAATAAAAAAAATGAAAATGCTGACCCTGGAAATTTCCCCCACACATCTGACCACAGACTGATGACCCCTCCCCCCAAACAACTTCGTTATGTCATTTAGTTACTGAGATGTGAAGTATTTTCCATACTAGTTTACCTCCTTCCCCCAATGCTAATGTGGAAGTTTTCTGCCCACCGCATTCAACATTTCACAGAAAAACTGCTCAGTTACTTTGATCATAGTTAGATCAGAATTGATCAACTGCAATTTTTGTTAGACCTACCATAGAATGCACATTATTCAGAATAAATTTCTATATATATTATTCAGAATAAATTTCTATATATAAATTCAAAAGAATATTTAAGGAACTTTGGGATTAATCCTGACGTCTTACAAGCGGTTAAAAAATCCAGGTGGGACCATTCCTTTTCCAATTTGAGTCGAAGCTGTCAGAATTGTTTAAAGGCGTTTCACATTTTCGACTCAAATTGGAAAAGGAACGGTCCCACCTGGATTTTTTAACCGCTTGCAAGACGTCACGATTAATCCCAAAGTTCCTTAATTTTAAGACATCAGTAAGAGGATCATGGTTTGAGAAGAAAAAGGACAAATTTCTTCGCCAGACTTTATCAAGGATAGTTAACCTGTAAAGGAAGGTGGTCATGTCAATGGAATCCAAGTGCTATGCCCTACATATGACTTTTTGACCCGATCACTTTCAACAACTTAACCCTCCGAGTGGACATGTTAGTCGAAAGACTCCAAACTTCCTTATCCTCCAGACATAAAAAGAAGCTGGATTACCTGAAATCATCCCAGAATCCAAAACCTAAAGATATCACTATTCCCTTCATAAATATTTCAAGCAGGATGCTCACACTGGAAGAAAAGAAAGTTTTGGAACTTGGACTAAAGTTCTGCTTCCGAGCAAGACCGAATCCAAAAATCGTTATTTCGGAGTAGGAGAGCGTTATATCGCGAGTTCCAGAAAACACCAAAGACGAACTACGCCAACTCTGATGCTCTAGACTTCAATCGCTGTACAATCCACAACAATCCTCCAATGGATTTAAAATTCCGAGACCGATTTCGAACCTTAGAAATGACCATAATATAATATTCACCCTAATGGACAAATCCGGTCAGATAGGAATTATGGATGCTGCGGACTACAATCAGAAATTTGAGGACTTCATCTCCGCTTCTGGATCTATAGTACTATGAAGGAACCCTTTAAATTGTTAGATTGCACAGGTACAAAGAGCTGCCAGGTTGACCGCTATAACGGAGGATCTCAAGAAAGCTGGCAAATTACCACCTGGCCCCCGAATCCCGAAGCTCTTCGGAAGACTTAAGCACCACAATCCCGATAATCCACTGAGACCCGTCGGTACCATTTAGAGAAGGCACTCTGCAAATTTCTGGCCAATCATCTCCCTGAATCAGACTTTATAATAAATTCCACTCAAGATTTTATCACGAAAATCAAGCAAATCTCTGTCCAACAGCGTGATATTACCGGTAGTTTCGACGTGGTTTCTCTTTATCCTTCGGTCCCCGTGCCGGAAGCTATCAGAACGTTAAAAGAGGCTTTATATAATTCATCACTTTATTTGCAAGAATCTTGCCACAGCATCTTCAAATTAATGGACTTAGTCTCAAATTCTAGCTACTATAGTTTCCGAGGAAAAATCTATAAACAAACAAATAGTGCTTCGATGGAATCTTCACTTTCAGCAATTCTCGCGGAAGCCATCTTTCACCCAATCGAGCAGCACATATTCACCAGCATTACCCCAAGACCTACCACTTGGCTCCGATATGCTAACGACATATTTTTCATATGGCCTTATGGAAAGGAGTTTCTCCCACTTTTCCTGGATAAAATCAATGATATACACCCTACTATCAATTTCACTATGGAGATAGAACACAATAATGCATTGCTTTATCTGGATGTTTTACTGGGTAAATCGCTTGAAAATCACTTCCGTACATAAGTCTATTGCAAACCCACTTCTGTTCCCAACCTGATGCTCTATAGCTCATTCTGCCCCGCTGATTACAAGACAGCTTTCTTCCGTTCTCGAATCAGAAGAGCATTTGACATCTCCTCCGATGTTCCTTCTAGACCAAGCTAATTAAAAAGTGTTATTGATTTGGCCACTGAGGCAGGATACGATCCGAACATGGTACATGGATATATCGAAAGAAACAAAAAGAAGCATGCCGATCTTTCTATGCCGCGGCTATGCTATCTGGGCTCTATTTCTTATGTACCAAATGTTTCCTATAAACTCAAGAACACGCTCAGAAAGATAAACTTCGGTGTCGGCATAAGATCTCCAACATCTTTATATGCTATGCTTAAGAGAAATACTGATGAGCTCCCACTTTCCAATGAAGCAGGTGTTTATACTATCCCTCTACAATATCCGGATGGCTCCAAGCGATACTACATTGGGATGACCAAACGTTTATTTAGAATTAGAGTCAACGAGCATAAGAGAGACATAAAGAACGGCAAATTAACCACGGCCCTCTCCAGAGAAGTCCAGTTCAAGTCCGCCGATCCTATGTGGGATGACATAAAGAAATTAGCTGCCTACTCTATTCCTAAATCCACTGCCATTTGGGAAACATTGGAGATCATTACCAACGATGAGGCCTGCAATGATAGCATTTCACTAGAATTACCACGAATTTGGAACCAATTCTTCAAATAATGAATGCCTTTCATTTTCCTCTAAGGTTCCATGTGCAAAACGAACATGATGCCTCATGTTTTTATTGAATAATTACGTTTGCATCTCTTCGTTTATTGTCAAGTCACCGCGTTAAAATTGTTGAAACGTTCTGTTATCCAGTTTGCAGTTTGCTGTCTACCTTCCTTGAGAAAGCCATCTGGTTGATGTGCGAAAGCGTGGAGACCTTGATGTTATCTACACCAATAAATTCGGATAACTAGTATAGTTGTACTATCTTATATATAGTTGGTACTCAGCTCCTTGCGTTATTATTTACAAAACTCTACATTTATGATGATAATTTCTTAACCGGGGTCAGAGAATCTAGAGATTCTTACAGTATAATATTTCATAAAGCCCAGGTCCAGAGCCTCACAATTAGTGTTCGGTGGTAAAACAAATGTTCAAAATTGTTAACTTGCTTATAATGTAAACTTTATGAATATTTGCGAGGATGATTTGCTAAAGAGGCCTGAACCTAAGATTCTGGCCATGAAATTAATACTTTGGGTCTATGTAACTACGCAAAATTACTAACCTGACGTTTTATGTAAACCTTATAAACATGAGCATACATGATTAAAATTTACTAAAAATTCCTAAACCGAGGTCTAAGGCTCTAAAATTGATTCTTTTTGCCTGAAAAAATGTGCAACATTATTAACTTGACTTTTATGTAAACCATATGCACATGAGCATTCAAAATTAAAATTTTCTAAAAAGGCCTATTCTGGCCATGAAATTAATACTTTGGGTCTATGTAACTACGCAAAATTACTAACCTGACGTTTTATGTAAACCTTATAAACATGAGCATACATGATTAAAATTTACTAAAAATTCCTAAACCGAGGTCTAAGGCTCTAAAATTGATTCTTTTTGCCTGAAAAAATGTGCAACATTATTAACTTGACTTTTTATGTAAACCATATGCACATGAGCATTCAAAATTAAAATTTTCTAAAAAGGCCTATGCCAAGGCCTAGAGACCTGAAATTGATTCTCTTTGCCGGAAAAGATGTGCAACATTATTTACTTAACTTGTTATGCAAGTCTTATGACTATCAGCACTGAAGCTTAAGATTTATTAAAAGGGCCCAGGCCTGTGGTTTTATAATTAAATGTTTTATGCCTTGGTAAAATCGTAAAATTATTAACTTGACTTCGTATGTAACCTAATATGAGCACCCTCGACTAAAAGTGCAAAATTACTAACTTTACTGCGTAGGTAACTAATATGAACACACATGACTAACATTTGCTAAAAAGGCCTAGAGACCTAAAATTTATTTTTGTGTCTTATTAAATGTACAACATTATTCACTTGAATTCGTATGTAAACCTTATGAGTATGAAGTGGGGTGATTAAAACTAAGTCCTAAGGCCTTAAAATAAATTCTCTGTGTCTGAGTAAATGTATGAAATTATTAACTTTGTTTATATAATCCATATAAATATGAGCATTATAGCTTAAAATTTGCTAAAAGGGCCAAAATCTAGGCCCAAGGCCTTAAAATTAACATTTTGGGTCTGGGTCCAAATTCAACATTATTAATTTGACTTGCTGTGCAAACCTTATGAATATGAACAAGGAGGATTAAAATTTGCTAAAAATTCACAGATCTAGGCCTAAAAGGCCTTAAAATTAATTTTAGGCTTGAGCAAAAGTGCAAAATATTTTACTTTTAAATTTTTTGTAATGCTTATCAATATGAGTAGGGTTAAAATTGGTTAAAATGGCCTGTATCTAGGCCTACAGTAAAAAAGTTAATGTTTTGTGGTTGAGTAAAAGTGGAACATTATTTACTTGATTTGCTATGTAACCCTTATGCTCGGAGAATTAAAATTTGATAAAGAAGCCCAGATCTAGGCCTTATAATTAATGTTATATTTCGAAAACCCTACTCGTGGAGATGTGTTTCATAGAAATTAAAAGTGCATTTTTTAAACAATTCCATAATGTTTAGGTGGCCAGTTTTTCAAAAACCTGCACCATACTCCAACAACAAAATTCTAAGTTTTCGATAAACTGACCATTCGGTGAAATGATCTTTCGATATAATGAACTTTTAGGTAAAGTTATCCTTCTGTGAAATGAACTTTTCGATGAAATGAACTTTTAGGTGAAGTGATCTTTCGGTGAAATGAACCTTCTGATCAAGTGATTTTCGGTCAAGTGGTCTTTTGATCAAGTAAAAGATGCCCACATTTTGTATGCCACATGTTTTGGTTAGGTGAGTTGCCATTTTCTCTTCGTGTTCAACCATGCCATTTTGTGTGCCACGTGGTCTCACCACCATCTTTTGTATGCCATTTTCTTTTTTGTGCTCAGCTTTTAATGATGATCGATGCTATTTTTTCCCATCGAGAAATTTCATGGTGTAACGTCACGACGCTGGGAAAATTTTCTTTCAGAGTGAATAAAATTCTTTACTTGATCGGCCCAGGTTCGAACCCCTGCGCATTGGGTTTCTAGACAGATGCATTATTCCACTTGAATACAGCGCTATACTAATTAACAAAAGTGCTATTTGGTTACTTAGACTGACATGAAGCATTACCTATACCTTACATTGAAAACTTCAATAATCTATTACGAAGGCAACCTTAAGGGTTGTCTTATGCTATAAACATGCTTTTGGTTAATTATACATAATATCTAAGGTATTGTGTTCCTGATATTGTCAAAGTATTTTGCACGTTGTTGCTCTCTGGGGCACGTGCTCCGGCCCGAGAGGTCTTTATGTTAAGAGTTTTTGGTTAGTTATAAAAAAATTTGAAATAAAACAATTAGGTTATATATTTTCAGTTCTACATTCATTCATTTGCACAATCAAACGTTTTAAATTTACTATTAATTAAAAGATTTTAGTAGAAAGAGTTATACTCACCGAGTCAGGAGACGTCTCACAAGGGGTTCGTCGTCACCACAACAAACCCCTTGTGAGACGTCTCCTGACTCGGTGAGTATAACTCTTTCTACTAAAATCTTTTAATTAATAGTAAATTTAAAACGTTTGATTGTGCAAATGAATGAATGTAGAACTGAAAATATATGACAATTGTTTTATTTCAAAACTTTTTATAACTAACCAAAAACCCATAACACAAAGACCTCTCGGGCCTGGAGCACGTGCCTCACAGAGCAACAACGTGCAAAATACTTCAATAATCTGTTGAAGCACTACACTCTCTCTCTCTCTCTCTCATTCATTCATTCATTCATTAAAGAATTCCCGAACTCCTATAATTTAATTTTAAGAAATCAGTGCAATACTTTGTTTTATACAGACAACTAAAGAGCATAAATGACTGACCTGTAAAGTAAAAGTACTATTTCAAAGCATCTGTATCCCATCGAGAAATTTCACATGTGTTTACCTACAAAACATTTCCAACTACAACAGTCTCATTTTGGCTAACAAAAGTGGTGCTGAGATGCTTTTACTGCATTCAGCATATCCAGTTTTTCTTCAGTTGAAAGATAGTTCAGTAGTTTTCAAATGAAAAAATAGAAGATAAAAAGACAATTCAATTTGATATAATGAATAGTGTAATATAGTAAGAGACGCAGTGAATGAAAGCACAGGCACGTGTGCATGCACACACACACATACACACAATTCCAGTCCCAAACTTTTCATCCCTAAGACAAGTGACAAGAGGATTAGCTAGAGTACAGTGGCAGAGGATCAGACCTCCGACCATGCCTTTCCCAGCCCACTACCTTATCGAGAAAATCCTGTTCCCATGCGATTACATTGCACACCTTAGTATGAACACAAAACTAACTTTGCAACATTTTGTATTTGGCCCTATCTTTATGAAAAAATTGAATTAACACCAGAATTATCCAAACGATTTCTTGTCCTACATAAAAATCCATGCCCAACAATACAGATATGTCTTCTCCTCTACTGTTTCAATCAAAAAGACACATGTTCAGTTTTCTTCAGTTGCACCGAAAAGCAGAACAAGATTGCACCACTTTCGCTGCATTTTGTACTTTGCACAAAAAAATGTTCAAGTTGGATGATTTCAAGTACCACTTTACAATGCAAGTGCCAAAATCGTACCACATCATGGTGTAAGTGCCTGAAGTTGCACCATAATATGGTGTAATGTTGAACCAATTTTTTTAAGAGTGTAATGGAACAACCACAGCACCAGTAAAATATGAACTCAGTTCAGAACTGGAAAAAAAAACTTGAAAACACTGATTATAGTTTCAAGAAGAATGGTGTTTTACACAGGGTGATTCAGAAGGGTTCACCGTAAATGAAAACCTAGGTAGTATTATTTAAAACAACAACAATAAAAAAAAAATCTGTATAGACATGGTTCCAGAAACGAACTGATTTCGAGATAATTGACATTTCATTGCAAGCCAACTGTCTGGTATTTTGATAGTTTTCCTAGGTACAACACTTACATTTGCCCTATGTAAAACAAAATATTTGTGAAACATACAGTTACCTCCCTCCATATGTCTCGCAGGCCATTTACCAGCCTCCGGTACACCCAGTGTGTTAGCCAGTTAAACCAATGTTTCATAGAAATAAATTTTTCAATCCTTCAACATTGAGCCATTGGTGGAATAACATTACACCAACACAGCATACATATCACTAAGTTGTTCTCTGAGGCTCAGTGGTTAGCTCCAGAAAGAAATACAAACTACCAGATAATTTTTACTTACTGTTGCCGTATCAAACTTCTCCATTTACAGCGATCTGGACATACAACTCGGGCTTCACTGATATCCATCACACGCCGTACACAAGATCTTCTATACTTCATACTCATAATCTTTTTCTCATGCAGACACTCCTGAATCTGATCCTCCCATGACTCCCTTTGCCTTCCTCTGCCTTTCCTTCCTGCCACTTGGGCTAAAAAGATTTTCTTAGTAAGCATCTCATCACTCATTCTTTCAACATGGCCTAACCACTGAAGCATATTACTTATTAGTCTCCACCTTGCTACAACATTTTGCTTCACATCACACAACAGCAACAAGTCTTCATTCCTCACACAATCCGAACATGTCTTGCCACAAACCCCCATATGGGACGCATTTCTCCAGCACACAGATTACTTTTATGTTTCTTCTGAAGTACCCAGTGGTGTAACTAGCACAACGTGTGCCCTCCCCCCTCCACCAGATGTACTTCGGTTCCCCTAAGTGCAGTACTTTTCCGAGTATTTCAAGCACGAGGAAGGATGCATTTTTTGCAATGTGTGTGTGGTGGATGGTGTGGGGAGGGTCAGGAAAACAGGAAGAGTGTCTGAAAAAGTAATGCTGGTTTCTAGAGCTCTGTAGTTTTAACTTTTTAAGTAATAAATTTAACAGTACATGTAATTGTTTTGCACAAAACTAAAATAAATCACTTGAAGAAATCACCCTCTTGTACATGGCAGATCTGTAGCTGCTGTGAATAAACATTGGCACCTGTAGTGTACACAATCCTAGGTGACTGACTGACTGTTTCCCCCCATCCTTCCTGGGGAATCCCCATGTGGCCTCGTGCTTTTCCTCAGCAGCGCAGAGAGAGAGCGATTGGAGCCCAACCATATTACAGCTCAGAGCCAACGAATAGCTTTAATCTGTAGGACATCGACTGCTTTAAAAGTGAAACTTGGCATTTATTTAGCAGAGCTAAATGTACCTTAAAAGAAAATAGAAAACGTTGGGGTGATTATTTGTTTGTTTGTCTTTGTGCATTTTCGAATTTTTTCAAAAAACTATAACTGGAAGCTGTGATATGCCCCCTTGGTTACCCCCCTGCTTTGGGGGCTGCGGGGGTGGTAATTATGCAACTCGTAGTACCCAGGTTTCATTTCACTGCCATACATCAGAATAGAAACAATTACACTCTCATAAACAGCCATGCAGGACTCTTGAGAACCCATCATTGCTGTGAAAATCTCCCAATGCAGCCATGATGACTTTCAATGAAGAATTCACTCGCCTGCTAATTTCACCATCCAATTTGTTCTCTCTGTCAAACGTGCTTCCTAAATACACAAACTCGCTCACCTGGTCAATCACTGTGCCATTTAGACATATATTACATTCAGTACTACCAGTTCCTCTCTCAAAAACCATAACTTTAGTTTTTCCCTTATTTATACTCAGTTTGAATTTCATCCTTAGAGCTTCTGTACGAGTGAATGGTGTTTTATCAAAATGGTTTTCTATTGGTGCAGGAGTCAGACAAGGTTGTGTAATGTCACCATGGCTGTTTAATATACATATTTATTGATGCGTGCATGTGGGATGCCAAAATAGATAATACTGCTTTATGTCTTGGTGATATCTATGTGTGCAAATTGCTGTATGCTGATGACACCGTCCTGTTGGCAGATAACAAAAGTGAGTTGCAGAGTATGTTGTCCCGGATGTATGAATTTTGTATGAAATTCAAACTGAGCATAAATAAGGGAAAAAACAAAGTTACGGTTTTTGAGAGAGGAACTGCTAGCACTGAATCTAAGTCTAAATGGCACAGTGATTGACCAGGTGAGCGAGTTTTAGTATTTAGGAAGCATGTTTGACAGAGAGAACAAATTGGATGGTGAAATTAGTAGGTGAGTGAATTCTTCATTGAAAGTCATAGGTGCTCTGGGAGGTTTTCACAGGAATGAAGGGTTCTCAAAAGAGTCCAGCATGGCTGTGTATGAAAGTGTAATTGTTCCTACTCTGATGTATGGCAGTAAAACTTGGGTACTACAGAACAAACATAGAAGTTGTTTGTGTGCTGGAGAAATGCGTTACTTACGGGGGTTTGTGGCAAGACATGTTCTGATTGTGTGAGGAATGAAGATGTATTGCAGTTGTGTGATGTGAAGCAAAATGTTGTTAGCGAGGTGGAGACCAATGTGCTTCGGTGGTTTGGCCATGTTGAAAGAATGAGTGACGAGATGCTTTATAAGAAAATCTTTTTAGCCCAAGTGGCAGGAAAGAAAGGCAGAGGAAATCATGGGAGGATCAGATTCAGGAGTGTCTGCATGAGAAAAAGATTATGAGTATGAAGTATAGAAAATCTTGTGTACGGCGTGTAATGGATATCAGTGAAGCCCGAGCTGTATGTCAAGATTGCTGTAAATGGAGAAGTTTGATGCGGAAACAGTAAGTAAAAATTATCTGGTAGTTTGTATTTCTTTTTGGAGCTAACTCTGAATCTCAGAGAACAGCTTAGTGATATGTATGTTGAATTTCCTGCAAACTTCGTACATCCGAGACAACATACTCTGCAACTCACTTTTGCTGTCTGCAACAGGACAGTGTTATCAGCATACAGCAATCTGCATGCACTGATATCACCAAGACATAAACCAGTATTGTCTATTTTGGCATCACACATGCACACATTCATAAATATATTAAACAGCCATGGTGACATTTCACAACCTTGTCTGACTCCTGCTGCAATAGAGAACCATTTTGATAAAACACCATTCACTCGTACAAAATCTCTACTGCCAGCATACATGGCTTTTAGACTATTAAATTAAGTAGATTCCCAGTAACACCATATTCATTCAGTACCTTCCACAAAAGTGTCCTATTTACTCGGTCATAAGCTTTCTCTAAATCTATGAAGGTAGCAAAAACTTTCTTTACCAACAGCCATGTACTTTTCAATCATCATGCGTAATGCAAAAATTTGGTTAGTATAGCCCTTCCCAGGCATAAAAGCACTCTGAACATCCCACACTTTCTCTGATGTAAGATCCTATACTTTTTCAATAACGACCTTACCAAACACTTTCCCTGGTACATTCAGTAGGCTAATACTGCGATAGTTCTTGCAGTTAGTCTGATCATCTTTTCCCTTATACAGGGCAACAATGACAGCATCCTCCCAATCTCAAGGGACCATTCCTAACTCCCAGCACAACTGGAAAATTTCAGTTAACCAATCAATTACAGATTCACCACCATATTTCAACATCTCGGCAGTTATGCCATCAACTCCTGGAGCCTTACCATTCTGAAGAGATTTTAGAGCTTTACACACCTCTTCTCTTGAGATCCCTCCTGTGCTTCCATCCTTCACTCTGACATCATCTGCATATGCTTCAGAATCACCTTTGCTTTCCTGATCTAATAACTCACAGAAGTATTCACCCCATCTTTCACTTAACTCATTGGGCTCCCATATCATTTCCCCCTATTTTCCCTGAGTCTTGTGTACTTCCAGAAAGTCTTTCTATCTTTCCAAAAAGCCAGTTCATGCCTTTCCACTATCTCCTTCATATCTTTTGCCTTACTCTGGCGAACCAGCTTAGTGGCTTCACGCTTCTTACAGTGCTATTCAGTCACAAAAACTCTACCTTGCAACAGCTCCAGATAGGCTTCCTTCTTTCTCTTTACAGCCTCTTCAAACTCACTGTTCCACCAAGCAACACCTCTATTGTTACCCACTGTTGTGGTGCCTCAGACCTCTACAGCAGCAGTGACCACACAGTTCTTAAAACTTTTCCACTTCTTTTCTACATCCCTTTCACAAGACTTCAACTCCTTCAGTCTTTCTCCAAGTACATCAGAATAATGCTGATGATCTTCAGGGAGCCTTTCAACCTTTATTCTTTCCATCCTGGGCCTCTTCCTATTCGTTTTCTCTAACCAACATTCAGTTTCACTCGTGACACTAACAAGTATTGATCAGAACCAACATCTGCACCTCTCATAACCCCCAGTGTCAACAACTAAGTGTTTCAGACGCTGATCATAGGCAACAAATTCTATCACACTCCTTTGATAAGGAGTACGATTTTTCTAAGTATATGTGTGGATATACCTATGGTTGAAAAACGCATTAGGTACACACAAACCATTCTCAATACAGAGTTCAATTAATATTTCACCATTATTATTCACACAAGGATTACTTAACTTACCCAGAGCATTGTCAGAAATTGTATTCTGCACACCTACTCTAGCATTGAAATCCCCTACTATTATAACTTTCTCTTTAGCACCAAACTGGCTCAAAACAGCTTTCAGCTCATTCCAGAAATCTTCCTCCCATCAGAAGGTTCCAAGTCACAAGGAGCGTACACTACAACAATTACCATTCTCTGAAGTTTTGCTTTCAAACAAATCCAAAGAATTCTCTCACTTATGCAACTATAGTGAATCAAGTTGTTCTTAATCTTTTCGCTTAAAATCTCACCTACACCAGCCCGTTTTCTTACATTAACCAATACTCCAGATCACACACACTCACCGTTCCATTCATTTATTCTATCCCAACTTTCTTCCTTTTGGTTTCATTTACACACAGCACATCCAATCTATACTTATTAATTTTTTTAATCACCTCGTTCATCTTGCCATTTAAACCTCTAGTATTCCATACACCAATCTTACACTCACTCAGCCAAGATTTCTTCCTGTCCATGTTACACCAACAGCATTAATCCATCATTTGGATAACATTGTGACAACGTCATTTACAACTTCATACACATCACTAAGCTGTTCTCTGATATTCAGAGTTTAACTCCAAAAAGAAATACAAACTACCAGATATTTTTACTTACTGTTGTCGTATCAAACTTCTCCATTTACAGCGATCTTGACATACAACTCGGGCTTCACTGATATCCAATACACGCCGTATACAAGATCTAAGTAAAGTAAAATAAAAGCTTTGTGCTAGATGATATTCAAGAATTCAGAGCTGTCGGATGCACGATTAAAAAATTGGTGAAGAACTTGCAATTAAAATTAACAGTTATTTACAAGTTAAAACTACAGACAAAAATCACCTATAATGGCAAGCACTTTCAAAGCTACCTTAACTCCATCATCAGGCCAAATGCATGAAAGGACGGACACAGGTGGTTATATACAATCATGGAGCAATACAAATGATCAGTGTTGCCAAACTGAAAATGGTATACTACAAATATTATAAGTGAATGGAACTTGCATATCTGGAGAATTACCAGGTGTTACACTCAGCTGATTCAACAGTAGGATCCAGGGACAAGGTATGGTCACAGGCAAGTCGTCATTACAACAGCTGGAGAAGAAGCTTGTTATACAAAGACTTTCTGCAAGTAACAGGGAATGTTTATCTGGTGCAGAAGCTAGTAATGTGGTACAACTCCAGTCTGGGAAATGTTCACTAAGCGCAACTGTGCAGACTAAGGCAGAAGTGGTAGAACCGATTTGTACTGCGCATTTGTGCTTTGCAACATGGACTTCCAATGAATGTAGGGTGGAGCCTATGTAACAGGTGGCCTCAGAGTCCAGGGTGTTAGACACGAGTGGAATGTTATAAACATCTTGTCTGTGTAATGGGTAAACCTTATCTCGGTCCATGCAAAACAGATTAAACAAAGTATAAGTACTTATTCCAAAAGAGATGCAAAACTTGGCACAGAGATTCCTAAGAATGTTGACAATGGATGGTTTGTAATCAATCGCATCCACATATCATGTTGTGGATGACTCCTGTTATAATGTCGTAAAGTGGAGGAGATTCATCCTTCTGTCCGGGCGAAATATATCTTCATAGGAATAGCCAAACTTGGAAACAATGGTGAGAATTTTATGAAATCCCGCACGTTGCAGACATGGGGCCGAAGAGTGGGAATAGGAGTGTTTGAGTAAAAACCTAAATGCAGCTAACTTATGGCTCCAAGGGTGTGAAGAGTTTTGATTAATGAGGATGGGACACGCAGATGGTTTTCTATACACCGAAAACTGTAAACTTGTTTAGGACTATGTGAAAGGAGAAAGTCCAAAAAGGGAGGGAGCCCTGTACCTCCAACTCAGTTGTAAACTTAACTTAATCATGGGATACTGAGAGTATAAAAAATCTGTAAAGGAATGCACTTGGTCAATAGAGAAAAGACCAAAAAACCAGAATGTCATCTACATATCGCATATACAAAAAGGGTTTATAAGGAAAAACGGAAAGAGTGGTATCTTCTAATTCTCGCAAAAGAAACTCTGCAAGAACAGGAGAAAGGAGGAACCCATAGGTGTTCCCCCTTTTGTTGGTAGATGACATTATCAAATTTTAAAAAGGAACATGAGGCCACAAGCTGTAAAGCTGACTTTATGGCCTCTGTTTCAAGAAGAGAAAGACCAGGATAAGTAGAAAGCTTCTTCTTGATAATACCTTGTACGACTGAGATTGGAATATTTGGAAATAATGACTCCACATCCAGAGAAGCCATAATAAATTTGCCTTGAAAGGAGAAAGCCTTAATAATGTCCAGGGCTTTGGTAGAGCTCCTGATAGAATGTGCAGAAGACCGTGTCAAAGGAGCCAAAAACTTCGCTAAGCAGATTCTAGAGGACGAGAAGGGCTACTTGCTCTGGAGACCAAAGGGCGAATTGGATTACTGGGTTTATGTAACTTTATTTTACCAAAGGCTAGTGGCATTCTGGGTCCAGGGGGTAGATACATATTCCCATAGATAGTCTTCGGTAAACAACCTTGACCTTTGAGTCTGGTGATTGCCAAAATTAAGGCTCTAGTCAGATCATGGGAGAGCACCTTATGAGGAATCTGTTGAATAGCTGTATGCATTTTGGCAGAGTAGTCACTGAAATCCAGGATAACCACTCGTTGTGATTTATTGGCACTGATAACAGTGAGAGCAGGATTAGGAGCAATTGCTTTAAGCTGACTTCTCTCATAGCGCAGGTGAGAACGTTCTGTATGCAAAGATTGTAAGCAATGAGGTCTGGATGATTGAGAATCATGCCTAGCTAAATCCCTGGCAATGGAGTGCCTAACAGGATCCTGATGAGTTCCGGTAATACCCTAACAACATGTTCGACCTAGGTAATAGTATTAACATATGACCCAGAGCAGACTGGAAAAGCAAATTTAAATCCATGAGATAAGGCCTTTACCTGTGGTTGAGTCAACAGAATGGAGCTCTGAGTTCCAATCCATGAGATAAGGCCTTTACCTGTGGTTGAGTCAACAGAATGGAGCTCTGAGTTCCAATCCATGAGATAAAACCTTTACCTGTGGTTAAGCCAAGAGAATGAAGCTCTGAGTCAAGGGAATGGAGTGCTGAGCTCCATTCCCTTGACTCAACCACAGGTAAAGGCCTTATCTCATGGATTTAAATTTGCTTTTCCAGTCTGCTCTGGGTCATATGTTAATACTATTACCCAGGTTGAACATGTTGTCAGGGCATTACCGGAAACTCATCAGGATCCTGTTGGGCAGTCCATTGCCAGGGTTTTAGCTAGGCATGACTCTCAATCATCCAGGCCTCATTTCTTACAATCTTTGCATACAGAACGTTTTCACCTGCGCTATGAGAGAAGTCAGCTTAAAGCAATTGCTCGTAATCCTACTTTCACTGTTATCAGGGCTGATAAATCGCAACAAGTGGTTACCCTGGATTTCAGTGACTACTCCGCCAAAATGCATACAGCTATTCAACAGATTCCTCATAAGGTGCTCTCTCATGATCCGACTAGAGCCTTAATTTCGGCCGTGACCAGACTCTCAAAGGTCAAGGTTGATTACCGAAGGCTCTCTCTGCCAATATGCATCTGCCCTCTGGACCTAGAATGCCACTAGCCTTTGGTAAAATCAAGTTAGTTACATAAACTTCTCAGTAGGCCAGCGTGGGGTGTGTCTTGCATTGGAGCACATGTATTTATTACTCCCAATTCGAAATGCTATCTCAGAGCGTAGTTATCGTAGAAAACAAATTCAAACATTTTAAATCTGTGGAATTTTTAAGCCCAGATCGATACCCAACATGACAAAATTAAGCAAAAGTTGCCAGTTTTGTTAAATTAAGCACTGGGGCATGACTTTGTGACTTCTTCTCTGGCAATAAATTTGACCTAACAAAAAAATGCTACTTATAAGAGGAAGTTAAAAAAAAAAAAAAAAGAAGTCCAATGTTCATTCGAGCCAGTGCTTCTCCAGTACTGATTTATTTTGCTGGTCCCTTAGTCAGTAAGTTTTCTACGCTTTCCAACTGTGCTTTTTTGTTTGTCACTCAATAACGTGCTTAAAAATGTCTTGGCTTAATTCAACGAAATTAATATGTTGGGGTACTATTTTTTCCTCTGCAAATTGCATCTCTTTAAGCTGTTACTGTTTTACTATAGCAGTTTTACTTGCATTTTTTTTTCAAGTGTCAATAAATTTAGTATTAGTGATTTGCTATGAACAGCAATATGAAAGGTTGGAAAAAGTACTATCAAACATTCCATGATGCATATTCTGTGGAATTCCTGTGTATTGCAAAAAATGAAAAATATGCATTTTGCTCTACGTGTCGATGTAATTTCAGCGTTTCGCATGGTGGAAGGAATTATATTACTAATCACAGGCCTGCCAACCCTCCGGGTTTAGGCAGGCAATGCCGGATTTCATTACATTTTCCGGAATTCCGGAATATAAATTAATATTGCTAGATTCCACATGATTTCCGTAGCGTAAATTAAAAAGGAACAAGGAGAAAAGTTCGAAGTTCTCCGATAATTATTGTAGTGTAAATTAAAAAAGTAACGAGGGGGAAAGTTCGAAGTTTTCCAAGGCATCAGTTCATTAGCAGAGAAGCAACCCTTTCCCCTCTGAGTCAGCAGTTGGCAGCGATGTTTACTCTTCTGTCTGCTAATGATCTCTGGCGCTGCAGACACGAAGCAGGAACAGGCTCGGCGTTGGCCATATGTACTGACGCAGATTTCTCGTCTGTCGACGGTATCGGAAGCACGTTTTGGTTTGTTTGATATACTTCGTCTCTCTTCACAGGAATTTGTGAGAACTTTTCGTGCATGTGTTTAATCACGTGATGGCTGGTAGAAAATATCAGTCGGTTTTTAAGAAGTGTTATACGACAGATTATCCGTGTATAATGAAATCAAGGAAGGGCCAACAATTTGCCTTTTGCTCTATTTGTAGATGTGATTTTTCCATTGTCCACAAGGGCAAAGGAGATATCGTTAATCACATTCGTATGCAAAAACACGTGAGCAGTTCTAAGTGCTTAGAAAATAACAAAACATTAAATTTTGCTCGAGATAGTTCCTCTTCTGATGCAGTTATCCGTGCTGAATGCTTGTTTACTTAATTCCTCGAGTAACATAACTTTCCTTTAAGCTGTGCTGACCATGCAAGTGTGCTTTTTAAGAAAATGTTCCCAGATTGTAACATTGCAAAAAAATATGCATGTGACAGGACAAAAACATCGTGTGTTATTGCCGAAATAGAGAAATCTTCAAAAATGAACTTGCATACTTGCCAAGTTTTACCGATTATTTGTAAAATGTACGGATTTCTGCTTAATTTTATGGATAGAGGTCTTTTTTACAGATTTTTTTAATATTTCGATTGCTCCATCGAAATATTTCAACCCCCTGCAACCATCCATTTAATTTTCTACCGAACCTTACGAACGCTGTGTCATGCAATGATGTCATCTTTGACTCGCTGGCTTCGTGACATCATGCGGTAGCTCTCTCTCTCTCTCTCTCCACGGGAGTGTTCAAGTGATGTGCCGACCAGAGGTCGGCGAAATGCGTATTTACGCATTTAGTATGCATCGCGCAAATTTTACCAACGCGTAAAAATATGCATCGGAATTTTTCTTGATGTGTAAAACAACGCATCGAATAATTTTACTAATTTGTAAAAATACGCATTGGGACGGTACTTCGTCTTTCAGAAACGGAAGTAAACGAAGTAAAGATTTTTTTCCGTAATCATAATTTCTTTTTCCTGTGATGTTGCCTTTGTCCAGTATTGTTCTAATATATCATTTTATTCCATAAATCTTTGTATTTCAGTTTAAAAAAGGAGGAAAAATTTCCGAAATCGGAAATTCGATGGCGAAAAAATTTAGCTGTGATCTTTTTAGGCATGAGAGTGCGATGGCTTCGAGGAATTTCTCCTTTTCCATCATAATTTGGGTTATCCTGAAGATCAATGTATAACTGAACAGAGATTTTTTAAATATTTTTTATTAAATATTTTTTAACAATTTTTTTACATTTTTTATATGCTTCAACATAACATTAGTGCTTCAAATTATGTCCATTGATATTTCAAACATACGAAAGTATGCTTGCAGGATTTTCACAGAAAATTGCAAAATTTTTCTCTTCTTTAGGTTGGTAAGTCTGTAATCATATTTCTAGTGCCAAGCACAAATCTAATGTTGACTGCGTGTAAAAAAAAATATGAAATTAACCTTCCTTTGTTAAAAGTTATAATTAACTGGATGCGATTCGTGCAAAATCTTTGTTTACTTTGCTTTTACTTGAGCATAATTTACCAATTAGTGTCTCTCAGTCACTCATTTATTTCATTTTTTTTTATTTGACTGTCTCATTGTCCATCTCTCTGTAAGATAATCCTAACATGAAAATGGTTCGTTTTTTAAAACATTTTAGTTTGTTCCGTGACGGCATAGGATACGATCCTATTGGATTCAGGAGTCAAAGGGTGAAACATCCTTCCCTTTAAATGCAAACTTCCATAAAAACAAATTCTATCTCTTAATATTATTAGATCATAATGATATAGCATAGTAATTAGAAATTATGGATAGATTCTATTTTAATCTAAATAAACGTGCCGATAAATTCAAAACATCTGTAGTCAATAAAAGTTGATACTTGATTTAGGTAGCATAGTGTTTTTTAATCAATATTTGTGGTACATTTAATCAATATGCACGACAAGTAATTTCATTGAACATATCGATGAAAAATTTCATCGACTATATCGATTATTTTTAATTTTTTTCCAGATTTTGGTTTCTGAAAGTTGGCAGGTATGGACAATGTAGGGGGGAGGGGACAGGCATTGGCAATAATACCATGCTCATTAGGCCGGAGCATAAAAAAATATTTCGAATTTCGATATGCCCTAGTGCGGAAAAGTTGTGTATTGCTACGTAAACCATGTGCAAAATATTTAGCGAAATTTAAATAATATCTTACGGTTCCACTTTGTCTCAAAAGTTTCGATATTTGGGTAAAATCGTCATATTTTCGTGTCCGTTGTGAGAAAAGAACAGTGTTTGTTACAGACTTTTCCTAGTGCGCAAAAACTATCTGTTGGTACCTAAAAGATGTGCACAAATTTTCAGGCAAAACAACTAATATCTTATGGTTCCAATTTAATGCAACAATACTCCATGTTTAAGGAAAATTGTAATACTTTGGCACCTGGTGTCCACCATGTGATTTGTTTCCTAGTTGTGTTAGTGTGTGCACTGAAATCACAACATATTGCACAAATGTGCAGTAGTGCACACTGCACACAGTGCAGCTCTTCACATTTTTCATGTTTCACAAAAATCCCCGAACTCATCATGAGGAAGTGGCTGCACAGAAAGTTCCACCCATGCCCAACCCAACCACTCATCATTAGGGCCAATCAATTTTCTGTTCTTTTTTAATCTTCAATTTTCTGTTCTTTTTTAATCTTCAATTTTCTGTTCTTTTTTAATTTTCAATTTCTGTTCTTAATTAATTTTTACCCAGAAATCTGATTTACTTTCGAAGGCTGGCATTATTTGCTGTGCTTCCAACCGTACTCTAATACATCAATCCCTTTGTTCTTCTTTGCAAACAGCAGCAGATGCTTCTGTTGTCAACTTAACACATCACTCCACTCCCTGATTGTGACAAGGGAAGTTTTGCATGCCCAATCGCTTAACAATGTCCTTACAGTCACTGTTGCATAGTTCATTATTTCATCGTTGGTTAAATGAGCAGTCAATGGTGGTTCGCTTACGACGCATGATTGCCAGTCAATTAGCTCAAAATTATCCTCCCCTGGAAGTTGAACTGAGGAATTTCAAATACACGGATTGCATCGCAGCTTTGTGCTCTTGCTATAAGGATCCCGAGGAAGCCAAGTTCTCTGATGTTTCCTCTCGTCCATGATCATAGCCAGAAGTATTGATTCTGGATGTCCAAAATAGCCCTTCCTTTGGATTACGCAGTTCAGAACGCTCTTCAAATCCTGAGTGAGATATCTGGATGTATGGATGGCCTTCCACAGATTCCATGCTCCATGATGGCAATGATGTGATCTTATAAGTGAACTACATTAGCTCATAAACCTCACAACAAATTCTGCCAGAATTTTAATTGAATCCGAACGCTGCGAAGTACTGATATAAAGGCGCAAAATATGAATAGCTGTCGTTTGCCACCGTGCATGACTCATTTTTCCGGTGCTTATGTGCCAGGCTTGATGACCACGTATGCATTGTCACAGCAGGGCTATTGTTCCACAGGTATTTCTGAGACTTGCTATGATCCGTTGCAATTTTTTCGTCACGTTCAGGAAAACCCGCTTCAAATTTCAAAACCGGTAGATTTTCACAGCTCTCCAGCTGTTTGCCAATTTTCCCATTAAAATGTTTTTGTGCCACTCGTTTGGCCATCCAAATGTAGAATTAAGTAACGGAGTGTCAGCTCGTTTCCGTGCTACAGGCATATGCTCCACTGAAGAGGTTTTTGCCAGGCTAGCTCTAGAATGCAAATTGCACCTCCTTTACACCCAGTATTAATGATGGTTCCGTCGCAGTCTATCACGGACAGTTTGCTTAGGTCTATATTCTTGACATGTAACAAATCCAGCAGACATTTGGCAATGTCCTTTGTGGCAGAAGATGTAGGAGTGGTATGCCCAAGATATTTACTTTCAGGTTCTTCCATCATAGTCACATATTCTTCAGTAATAGTTTTTTTGAACTGCTTTCCTTTCCTTTCTTCATACATTATGGTTTGGTCCTTATGCCCATCAAAATGTAGCCCGTTAATAACTTTACGTGTAGACAGATTATCGTCTTGAAGCTGTTTTCTCTGAGCTTTTTTTCTCTGCCTTCTAATTTTGTGCCTACCTATACAATTGAAATAACAAATAAAGGTAACTTGATCACGCTAGTTACATTGCATGAAAAAAACTTTTACAAGAAAGTTTGTAAGTTGGGAGCGTTCGACCTTATCTTAAGTTTTCATCACGCTAATGGAGGACTAAGATTGTTGCCAGATTCTACATTTGCATTTTTTTTATTTTTGTTGCCAAAACTTAGAATTTATCTCCAGATCATCGGAATGTAGAGAGGAGATTCGGAATTGCAAGTCATTGAGTTGAAAATAATTTCCTGGCTTTCACGGAAACGGAGAGCAAGACGATTGTCAAAAGAAGCAATTCGTTTTATTCGTTCCAACAGAAAACTGCAGATGTGTCTTCCATTGTCAAAATAGACAAAGCTGTATTAGGGTTGGCTTTCAAAACATCTTTTGTATGTTCTAAAATTCTGTGGTTAATGCTCCTGTATGTGCTTCCAATGTATAAGTTATCACCTGTTGACGAAGAGATAGGAATGCAGTAAACTCCTGGGAGGTCCAGATTTTCAACTTTGCCCCTATCCCTTTGTAGAAGTTTCAATATGTTTGGGGGGGGATTTAATGGCAAGATGGTAACCAAAACTTCTAAAAAGAATCTGTAACTTATAAGCATAGGAAGGATGGTAAGGAACAGAACCAGAGAATTTCAAGTTTTCTTTCTTTTGAGGAAGGAGGCATTCAATTTTCGAATTGTTTTCATATTTCTTTAAGAGGGAGTTGACTGTAAGAGCAGGGAAACCATGAGAGAAGACTATTGTAGAAATTTTGGAGAATTCTTCTTGAAGAGAAAGTTGGCTGTTGCAAATGATATGAGCATTGTGGATGTAATACTTCATTGCTGCAAGCTTGTACAGATGCAGAGTGTAAGATTTGTAAGGAATGATGTTAGTGGCCGCGGAAGGTTTACAATAGATGGAATGAGTGATGGAGTGATCAGATTTTCTGTAGATGGAGACATCCAGGAAATCAATTTTGTTGTTTACTTCCTTAGATATAGTGAGATTAATGGAAGGAAATTTTTTCGTAATGGAGTTGATCAGTGTCTGTAATTCAGACTCGGTATGTGGCCAGCTAATGAAAATGTCATCTACATATCTTAACCACTGGGAAGGTTGAAAAGGGTGGTGAGGAATGATGGAAACTTCAATATGTTGCATGTTGATTTCTACAAGAAGAGGGGAAAGAGGTGAGCCCATGGGGGGACCAGATTTTTGCTTGTACACAATTTTGTTGAAAACAAAACAACTGTGTTGATGAATAGTGTGGAAACAATCATAAAGATCTTTGACAAGAGTACCGGGTGGTTCAAAATGAAGAATCAATTTCTTCATGAGGAGCCTGTAGGACTGAAAATATGGTACAGAGGGGAACAAAGATTCCACATCAAGAGTATATAGATTTACACTTGGAGAAAAGGATAAGGAAGTTTGTGGATGAAGTCTGAAGCATAGACAACATTATGAGGATGATTGACTGCCCGAGATTTGCATTTGAGGACCAATTTGTTTTCAAGGTTTACTGCTGGAGAAAAAGAATATTCAACTAAAGGTCTGATGGGGTTACCAGCTTTATGCAGTTTAACTTGCAGGAAAAGCCTGGGAGTCCTAAAGTAAGGAGGGGGTGAGATATCTCCAAGGAAGGATTGAAGAGTTTCTTTCTTAGATAATCTGTCAACTGAGTTTCTGAGTGAGTTGGTGGTGTCTGACTGCAGAGAGATGCAGTTCGCAGAAGTAAGTCCTACGTGCTCCTCATGAAGAAATTGATTCTTCATTTCCAACCACCCAGTGCTCTTATCAAAGATCTTTATGATTGTTTCCACACTATTCATTGACAGTTTTGTTTTCAACAAAATTGTGTACAAGCAACAATTTGGTCTCCCCATGGGCTCACCTCTTTCCCCTCTTCTTGCAGAAATCTACATGCAACATATTGAAGTTTCCATCATTCCTCATCACCCTTTTCAACCTTCCCTGTGGTTGAGATATGTAGATGACATTTTCATTAGCTGACCACATACCGAGTCTGAATTACAGACACTGATCAACCCCATTGCAGAAAAATTCCCTTCCATTAATCTCACCATATCTAAGGAAATAAACAACAAAATTGATTTCCTGGATGTCTCCATCTACAGAAACTCTGATCTCTCCATCACTTGTTCCATCTATTGTAAACCTTCTGCGGCCACTAACATCATTCCCTACAAATCTTTCACTCTGCCACTCTGCATCTGTACAAGCTTGTAGCATTGAAGTCTTACATCCACAATGCTCATATCATTTGCAACAACCAACTTTCTCTTCAAGAAAAATTCTCCAAAATTTCTACAATAGCCCTCTCTCATGGTTTCCCTGCTCTTACAGTCAACTCCTTCTTAAAGAAATATGAAAACAATTCGAAAATTGAATGCCTCCTTCCTCAAAAGAAAGAAAATCTGAAATTCTGTGGTTCTGTTCCTTACCATCCTTCCTATGCTTATAAGTTACAGATTCTTTTTAGAAGTTTTGGTTACCATCTTGCCATTAATTCCCCCCCCCAAACATATTGAAACTTCTACAAAGGGATAGGCGCAAAGTTGAAAATCTGGACCTCCCAGGAGTTTACTGCATTCCTATCTCTTCGTCAACAGGTGATAACTTATACATTGGAAGCACATACAAGAGCATTAAACACAGAATTTTAGAACATAAAAAATATGTTTTGAAAGCCAACCCTAATACAGCATTGTCTGTCTTGACAATGGAAGACACATCTGCAGTTCCCCGCTAGAACGAAGCAAAACGAATTGCTTCTTTTGGCAATCGTTTTGCACTCCGTTACCGTGAAAGCCTGTAAATTATTTTCAACTCAATGACTTGCAATTCCGAATCTCCTCTCTACATCTCGATGATCTGGAGATAAATTCTAAGTTTTGGCAACAAAAATAGAAAACATTCAAATGTAGAATCTGGCAACAATCTTAGTCATCCATTGGCGTGATGAAGACCTAAGATAAAGTCGAAAGCTCCCAACTGACGAACTTTCTTGTAAAACTTTTTTTCATGTAACGTAACTAGCGTGATCAAGTTACCTTTTTTGTTATTATTGTTACGTGTTTTGGCCATCATCGTCATAACACTTGAAGTATCAGCATGAGTTATCATTCCCATATCTTCCAAAAGTGTACTTGCAATGATGGCTCCATACATCCAGATACCTCACTCAGGATTTGAAGAGCTTTCTGGATCGTGTAATCCAAAGGGATGGCTATTTTGGCCATCCAGAATCAACACTTCTGGCTACAATCACGGACCAGAGGAAACATCAGAGAACTAGGCTTACTCAGGATCCTTAGAGCAAGGGCACAAAACTGCGATGCAATCCGTGTATTTGAAATTCCTCAGTTCAACTTCCAGGGGTAGGATTATTTTGAGCTAATTGACTGGCAATCATGCATCTTAAGCAAACCGCCATTGACCGCTCATTTAACCGACGATGAAATAATGAACCTATGCAACAGTGACTGTAAGGACATTGTTAAGTGATTGGGCATGCAAAACTTCCCTTGTCACAATCAGGGAGTGGAGCGATGTGTTAAGTTGACAACAGAAGCATCTGCTGCTGTCTGCGAAGAACAACAAAGGGATTGATGTATTAGAGTATGGTTGGAAGCACGGCAAATAATGCCAGCCTTCGAAAATAAATCAGATTTCTGGGTAAAAATTAATAAAGAACAGAAAATTGAAGATTAAAAAAGAAGAACAGAAAATTGATTGGCCCTAATGATGAGTGGTTGGGTTGGGCATGGGTGGAACTTTCTGTGCAGCCACTTCCTCATGATGAGTTCTGGGATTTTTGTGAAACATGAAAAATGTGAAGAGCTGCACTGTGTGCAGTGTGCACTACTGCACATTTGTGCAATATGTTGTGATTTCAGTGCACACACTAACACAACTAGGAAACAAATCACATGGTGGACACCAGGTGCCAAAGTATTACAATTTTCCTTAAACATGGAGTATTGTTGCATTAAATTGGAACCATAAGATATTAGTTGCTTTGTCTGAAAAATTGTGCACATATTTTAGGTACCAGCAGATAGTTTTTGCGCACTAAGGAAAGTCTGTAACAAACACTGTTCTTTTCTCACAACGGACACGAAAATATGACGATTTTACCCAAATATCGAAACTTTGGAGACAAAGTGGAACCGTAAGATATTATTTGAATTTCACTAATATTTTGCACATGGTTTACATAGCAATACACAACTTTTCCGCACTAGGGCATATCGAAATTCGAATTTTTTTTTCTTACGCTCCGGACTAATGCTCATGCCTTTCTCTATAAATTGCAAAACAAATTTCTGCAGACAGACAGACTGACCGACTGAAAGACAAAATGAGTAATCGATGGAAGAAACAAGAGATGTGTGGTCTTATGCTAAGATTTCCCCCTATAGCACAGAGAAATAATTTCTTCAATTCGATAATTAGAAGCTGAGATATCGTTTCTATTGACAGACAGAGACTAAGATAAGGAGGGACAATCATTGATTTTTTTAATACCATATCCTTCCATATAAGTCACCAAAACAAATTTCTTCAATCTTGCAATTCATAACCAGAGATTGAATTTTCGCGGATGGACAGACTGACAGACAAACCAACTGAGAAATTGATGGAAGGGAAGACTGATCTGTGATATTTTATGCTCATGTTTTCACCTATAGTGCGGAGAAAGGAACTCTTCAATCTGATAATTAGAAGGGGAAATTTTGTTTCTACTGACTGATAGACTAAGCAAAGGATGGACAGACATTGTAATACCAAGTTCAGGCCGTTCTCTATTGGCTACGAAACAAATTTCTTCAATTTAGCTGTCGGAATTGGAGTTTCAATTTCTGCGGACCGACAGGCAGACTGAGGAATGATGGATAGAACAAAAGATTTATGATATCTTACACTCACGATTTCCCCAACAGTGCAAAAAAAAAAAAAAAAGAATTTCTTTAATCTGATAATTAGAAGCAGAGATATCATTTCTACTGATGGATGGACAGATATTGGTAATATCATGCTCATGTCTTTCACTAAAACCCATAAAACGAATTTCTTCAATCTGACCATCAGAAGCACAGATTGAATTCCTACAAATGGGTCCTGACAGACAGACAAACTGAGGAATGGATGGTTGGATGGATGGAAGGAGAAATTTGTGTAATTTTGTGCTAATGTTTTCTCCATTGTGGAAGAGAAGGAATTTTTCTAATCAAAATTTTAAGCAGAAATATCATTTCTGCAGACGACTGGCAGGCGGAAGAGGAAGAACAGACATTGATAATCTTGCCTATCTTTCTCAGTTAATCACAGAAAGAATTATTTCAATCTGATCGTAAGAAGGGGAGATATGGTTTCTGAGGATGGATGGACGTATGGATAGACAGCAATAATCTTGTATGCATGCCTGTATCTATCAGTCACAGACCAAATTTCTTCCCTAGCCATTAGGAATAGAAATATATCTTCTGCGGACGGACACATGGCGATACTGACTTGGGAAAAGACGGCAGGATTGATGTCTGGAATCTTATACAGTTCTTTCCGCCCATGAGAAAGAAAAAATGAACAGATCAACATTTCAAAGCTTAAGTACAGTTCTTGCAGGGGAGGAAAATGGAAAGAAAGACATCTGAAATCATATGTTTTCCTGCATGCATATTTGTGTGTAGCCAAAATTTGTAAATGCAATGAATTTGACCACAACGAATTGACGTAGTCGACGATTTGACACAACACCTCATCTCCCCTACACACAGGGAGCAAGAGAAGCATTGCATGCATGATGTATTGCACAGTACGCAAATTGGACTTTATGCTGTTTACAACTATGCTTACGCTAATGCGATTAGTATGCAGCACGTATTTTTACTGCTATAATGATTTCAATTGGGACCTATTTTTGTCACAGGCGGTCCGCTGTAAGTATCCCCATAATATTGGGTTGTCGGAAAAGTAATGACGTATTTTGGCACCCGATGGCGGTTGGGCGGTTTTGGAAGTACTAGAGGCATGTGCAGCTCTGTTATCGCTATAGCATTCAACAGGTGCCTGTTCTAGCTGCAGTCTAAAAGGAATAGTGAGCGAGTTGGTTGATTTGCGGAGATTTGACATCAAGTTGAAGATGGAAGACCAAACTGTGCATTTTCTCCACATTTTACTGTTTTACTTCCGTAAGGGGAAGAATGCACGTCGAACTTGTGAAAAGTTGTGTAAAGTGTACGGTGATAATGCTCTACAAGAACGTCAGGGCCAGCGGTGGTTCGCAAAATTCCGTGCTGGTATTTTTGACCTCAACGACGCTCCTCGGTCCGGGAGGCCAACCGAAGTTAATGACGACCAAATCAAGGCCTTTATCGAGTCAAACCCACGTTACACGACACAAGAGATTGCAGACACATTGCACATCCATCATTGAAGCGTTCAAGACCACCTGAAGAAGCTGGGATACGTAAGCAAGCTCGATGTGTGGGTTCCTCATGAACTCTCAAAGAAGCTCAATTGACGGCACATATAAACATCTGCGATATGCTCATTAAACGTGAGGAAAATGATCCTTTTTTTGAAGCGACTGATAACTGGTGACGAAAAGTGGATTGTGTACAACAATGTGCTGTGCAAACGGTCTTGGTCCCAATGTGCTGCTTCACCTCAAACAACATCCAAAGCAGACATTCATCAGCGGACGGTGGTGGGATTTTAAAGGTGTCATGTTTTTCGAGCTCCTACCACGAAACCAAACAATCAATTCGAATGTGTACTTTCAGCAATTGGACAGTTTGAACGAATCCATCATCCAGAAACGTCCATAGCTCATTCATCGTAAACGTGTTGTGTTCATCACAACAACGCGAGACCACACACAAGTTTGATCACCCGCCAAAAACTAATTGGAGCTTGGGTGGGATGTGTTGCCATACCCAGCATACTCGCCTGACCTTGCACTATGAGACTTCCACTTGTTTTGCTCTCTTCAACAGCCCTTGCATGTTATAATGTTCAATTCAGATGAGGCTGTAAATCAGCACCTTGTACAGTTTTTCGCCACGAAAGACAGGTCCTTCTATGAAAGAAGCATACTGCAGCTCACTGAAAGATGGCAAAACATTATCAAACAAAACGAGCACTATACCATTGATTGATCTTTGTTCTTTCTATCAATAAATGACCTTTGCAAAACATGGCTAAAATACGTCATGACTTTTCCGACTACCCAATATCTGCGAAGTTAGACGTTGTCCTACATCAAAAAACAGAGTAGTGATTTACAGCAGAATGCATTTATATGTGACAAAAGAATGGATGCAAATGAATTTTCATGCTATTTATGTTTGAGCAAAAGAACTGCACAGACTTTCAATCCAGCTTGGGTCTTGTTCACCTGTAAACGTCTGTGAAAAGTGCTTCTTTTGTCAACAAACAAGCACTTCGTATTCATGAAGGTATGGAAATTTGTACCTCTGCTAATTTCAATAGTAACACTACTCACTTCATCCCTATTGTTTGGAAATATCTTCTTTTGGTTGGAAACAACTGCAGTGAAGTACACAAAAATGCAAATCTGGCAACCAGTGTCTCTCCATTTGCAAATGCAGGTTATCAAACCCCATGTTGGGTTGAAGGTCTTCTGCACAATTTTTTATTCAAACATAACTAATATGAAACTTCATTTGTGTCCAAACTAGGAATCTTTGCTCTTTATTCACTTAAAAAAAAAAAAAGAATACTTTTGCTAAACTTTTTCAAAAAACAACAACAAAGGTTTTCTGGTGTAAATATGACATGAATGGTAAGTCAGATAATATCTGAAAACTTGACAATTACCATTCATGTCATATTTACGCTAATAAACATATTCACAACTTCAAAATTTATATTGTATAATGGTGTAATCCCGTATTTCATTCATTGAAAGGTTTTCTATTTATTTTCTTTAAAAAAACAGTAGATTTTTACCTTTTTTTAATTGGGCATCTAACTTTTATTGTTACAATACAGAAGCCAATTATACTTTGAATATGCTTCCCAGTTCTGCAATTTGTAGAGAGTGGAGGGGGAAGGGGTGTCATAATGAAAGTTCAGGGAAATTTGTGTGGAATGACAGTGGGGGCCACATTGAATAGTTGAAAAGAACAATGCTGGCTGCTTGTGCATCCCAGAGCAAATGGACTTCTCCCTCACTTTGGTAAAAACTTAAGAGTTCAAATTTGGATAACTATTGAACAAAGATAACTGGGGGAAAATATTGGAAGATTTTTTTTTATATTTGCCTCAAATGCTCTCAGGAAAGCGAATTTGCAACCAAATAAAATAATAAACGTAGATTATGTTTCCCTATGTTTTGACTGTTCACCAAATCCTACTGTGGATGCTTGTGGCACCTTACAGTAGCAATCAAAGTTTTGCCTTATGAAAAAAAAAACATTTACTATCTTATTTGTATGGTCACCCAGCAACGAAAAATTAGAGCCAGTGGTTGTTTTCAAATGGAAGATAATTCCTAAGGGTGTATTTCAAAAAGCATATTTATTCAGGTAACTGAAAAAAAGGTGGATGAATGGACAAACAATGTTTACTTGGCTTAATTTTTGTGTTGCAAAAATGCAAGGGAATATTTTCCTGACCAAATGGACTGCACACCATAGATTCCATTACAATTAATGTTAACAATTCATTGAAAACAGCCTGCAAAGGCACCTCGGCAGAGTTGTGCATCATTCCAAGTGGTCTCAGCAAAATATTTCTGCCACAGATATTGGCATTTATAAATCTTTCAAATGTAGAGTGTGAAGCTTTGGGAAAATTGAATAGTGGAAGGATTAGACACACACACTTTTACCATGAGTGATAAGATGCAATGAGAGAATTATGTAGAAATTGCAACCTAGGTGGAAAAAGCATGTTATGACATTTCCCCAACAATTTTGAAATGTATTCCGGAAATCAGGTGTATGCCAGAATCTAAGTCAAATTCTAACACATGAAAGTGATTGCAGCACTGATGAGGAACCAAATGGTCATGTTTTAACAAAATAATTCCTTCAAATATTTCATTCCGATTTGGGGGAATCGTATTTTTTTTTTTTTTAATTTTGATTGGAGGTTTAACGACCACCGTGGGCAACTCAATGGGCTATAAGCAGTCGCCCGTCCCTAATTTAGGGTCACTGGTTCCAGGGAAGGGAGAGAGCCAGTGCCGTGTAAGACAAACACAACATCCATGCCTCACCGGGATTCGAACCCGGACCCCGTTCAGACGAATGATCAGAGGCCATCGCTTAGACCACTGCGCCACCGGGGCGGCGGAATTGTATTTTGAGTGCAATCAGTGGCATTTTTATTTCCTAATTATTTGGTAAGTCTTTTCCTTTATTGCTGCTTTTTTATTTACTTTCAAATGTATTCCTGTGACTTGATTTGTTTTGGTGTTTCATTGCTGGCAAGGTGTAATGTGATACTCTGCACCTGCATCAATGTGAATAACCTTTGTACACTATGGATGCCACACTAATGAGCTTTGTCTGGGGATAAAAATAAAAAAGCACAAAAGCACTTAAAAATGACAGTTACTTTACTTAATAAGAAGAACATTTTTTTTTTTTGACTTCTTTAGACTTTTGGGTTGTCCTGTGAATTGTAACTTTTAGGTTGCAATTTGTGGTTCAGGATCAACAACACAGGTGCGAATTTTTCAGTGTTTTTTTAATATTCTATTTTATTTTCTGAATTTTACGGTCTGCGAATTATGTAGTGTCATGTATTATATGAAGGAGAATTTTTTTTTAATAAAAATTTTGCAGTCTGTGAATTATGTGAAGGAAAGTACAGTAATGTGTATAACTGTAGAACAAATTTTAATGCCTGTAGATATAAATATCATCTACCTTACTTTTTCCCTCTGGAATCATTTATTTTCATGCAAATAGAAAGTGCTTTTCCTGATACCTAATTTCAGTCTTTGCAGTCTTCTGGTCAAATCCATATTTATTTATTTTTAATTTAAGTACAACATACAGTTTAATTTCTGTTCTAAAGCAGTGCAATATGTGTTTTTGAAGTTGCAGATAGAGCTATGAGAAGAGGCCATGAAACGTCACCTGGTCAGCGGTGGGATTTAGCACATTGCTTATGGCTTGTTGGTAAGTTGAAAGGTTGAAATTTTTTTCCCTTGTGTGTGCGTGCATATATGTGTGTGTGTGGGGTGGGGGTGGGGGTGTTATACTTGTGATTCTGACTTCTCATGTCTTGTGTTAGGAGTTAGCACCATGTGCCGAGAAAGGAGTTGTTCAAAGTCTATACATTTTTTTGAATCATGCGAATTGTAATATATGCAAAAATATTGCAAATCAGTTCAATGAAAATATAAATAAAGTTGATTCACTGAAGAATGGAAAAGAGTACACAATACAGAATTAGAATAGGTCCTCACAGAAAACTGTTATCCAAAGGAATTTAATATTTCTTAATGATTGCATACATACGCACTTTTGGCTTGAAGAACCAGTCTTCAAGGATTTATTCAAGAACTTACTTGTTTTGCTGTTGTAAAAGTTATACTGTCATGGTACACTATATGATCAGATGTATCTGTACACCCTTTTAAGTAGTGGATTTGCCCATATACATCACAGGCATGGACCATACAGGTATAAAGAAATGCACATGGCCTGGCAAGCATCATAGACAAGAATTAACAGCAGAATGGGACCTATGGCAGAGCATAGTGACTTTCAGTGGGGCATTGTCATAGGATGCCATCTTAGCAACAAATCGCAGGGTTGGCATGACCCCTGGAATTTGATTTTCCTTGTTTCTAAGCTTGGAAGATCCTTGATTTTGCACAAAAATAAGAAAAATCGAGGATCTTCCACAAAAATATAGGCAACTTCTTTGCTGTTGGCTTTATCATTTTGCACATTTTACAGATTTCACAATGTTCTATCTTCTAATGCATATTATTCAAGCCATACACACTTTGGTCTTTGGACATTTTCCTTATTTTGTCATAATTTATGTGACCAAATCTTACATGCCATAAAGCTGCTTCATTTGTTGACCTTATACTGTGTGCTTCCTTTGAGAATTCGCCATTCCATTTTGTATGAACGACTTTCCCCTCAGAAGTATAAAAGTTATTTTTTAAGTGTGCTGCAAAAAAATTCTTGCTGTTTGGGTACCTAGTTAGTACCTGACATCTTGTTGTATCTTGCCATTTGGTACCTTAGTATATGTGGCTGAACAGCCTGCTTGGTCAGTACGTCTACCAGAGATTAAGTTCCTCCTAAGCTTGGGAGTATAACACATATCTAATAACTTAAGAACTTTTGTCTCTTGTCCATTTTTAATTTTGAGAAATATGTTCCCTTTCCCAAGTATATTTGTACTCCCTTCACTAAGAGTTGCAGTTCTAACTGGAATTGCATGTGAAATTCATGGAACCATTCTTTATTATTACAAAAATGATCAGTTGCAGCTGTGTCTATTTCCCATTCAACTATATCAGAATGTATAGATAATGCTAAAACAAAATATATTTTATTTTTTTTATTTTGCTTCACACAACATTCTTTTGCTCTGTGACCAAAGTTATTACATGTAAAACATTTCCCCTGAACTTCTTAGGTTTGGGTTTAACTATGTTTTGACATTTATGTGTACCCTTAATTGTTTCATCTACAATTAATACTGATGTATCAGACTGCAGTTCTGAATTTTTCTTAGCTGCTATATAACCCTCTTCTGCAATTAATGCGGTTCATATTTTATCAGGTAGGAACTCAGTATCAACTAATTGATACATTTGTTGCACCACTCCATCACATTCCGATGGTAAACTTTCAGTCATATGGTAAGCTATTTCATCTTTGGGAATGTCTTTCCCAGCATTGTGCAATGCCTTCGCTGCTTGCATAACCCAAGATAAATATACTCCCATTGATTCATCAGCCGTTTTATTTAGGTTAAAAAATTCATACCTCAGGGCAGCTATTCGAGCTCTGGATTTGGGTTCATAAGTTTCTTTTAGAAACTTCCAAGCTTCTAAAGCTGTTTTAGCTTCTGCGATTAAGCCTTTTTGTGATTCTTCATAGCATAGATAAAAGGTGGCTAATGCCCTACATTTATTTCTGTTAAGTTCACGTATCTCTTTAGGCGTTAAACCTTCTTCTGAAATGGGTTGCTTTTCATCTATAAATTCACATAGACCCCTGTCCATTAAGAGCATTGAAATATCATCCTGCCACTGTCTATAATTCTTCCCATTCAGTTTAGGAAAACTGAACATATTTCTTTCTAAGTCTGCCATTGTATTAACTGAATGAATTCTATATACACCTATAAAAAATTGCTCCAACAAGACGGGATTAGATAGGCATGTTAGAGAAACTGGGCACAGCATGGATTGGAATTCCCTTAAAGTAATCAGTTTCCAAAGCAATTTCCAAAAAAGAAAACTGAAAGAAGGAATAGAGATTGAGAAAAATCAAAATTCCATCATCAATGACTGCAAAGGATTTTCCCTGCCTAACATCTGGCAGGATTTGTTGAAAAATAACCTAAACCGTCAAGGTTAACCGTAACCGTGATAGTGACAAGGAAAAAGTGACAACAACAAGTCAGCCTGAAGAAGGAGAAGAGTTTTCTCCGAAAATTTGCTATTAAAGAAAAAATTTCCTAGTAAAATCCCATAAGTTACTTTAGATTATTAATTCAATTAAACTAGGAAGCCATTTCTCAACATGAGCTTTATTCAAAGAATCTATATACAGATTATATACAATATGTGCAAACTATTCTTGTATTGTATGCATGACATCACTAAGTACATTTGGACCAGTTCCCATATACATCTTAATCCATTAGGCTTACCCATTTGGCATTAGGCTTAAGCATTTTCATGTTAGGGTTAAATATTTCACATTAGGGTTAAACCCTTCAAGTTGCACCTTCACCCTTCTGCATATTTTTATTAGCCTTGGGTGACTGGGCCCATAACCTCTGTTGCAAATGTTCAAGATAGTAAAAAAATAATTTAACCATCCTACCTTGACTTGAAGATGTGAAAAAAAGAAGGGAAAGACACTATAAAAGGGCTAACCTCATCTTTATTTCTTGAAGTATTGAAGGCTGGTACATGTATCACTTGTCATGACATCTTGAGAAACTTAATGTGGTACTTATAACATTTATCAAAAGCTACTGTGACTATTTTAAGCCACAAAATAATAGCTACCATACATGGACTCTTCTATTCTCAGAATGACATTACCTCTGATACATCTACTTTAGCTACACAGACTCAGACAAAAAAAGCACATACACAATACGTGGATGTCTAATATGTCTACTTATACACTATCTCTTAGTGTTGCCATATGTATTTTACTTATCTCATTGTTGCAGTTATGGTTAGTGCCACAGATGTGTGTGCAGGCAACTGGCCTAATGTCAACACACACACACCTGGTTTGACGTCTTCTAGGAAGGCAACTAGCCTGATCTACAATAAATATCAAACCAACATCAGAATACACATATATATAATATACAGAATGCGCAAAACTATTTATATTTGGGCAGCAATTTTTTTATAATATCGGCACACATTTTTAAAATCACAAAAGAGATATTTTTAAGTATTTAAAAACACTTTTATATATTCACCATCAGTAAAAGGCTTACCTCGTTTCACAATCTTCTGAGCGATAATAAAACTTGCAGATGTAATGTGATTGGCAGTCTTTACCCACTTCATTAGCATCAATGTACTTTGTTGATTTTTTCTCTACAGTTCTTCAGCCGCTTTCCTTCTAGACTCCCCACCGGATAGTCATGCGTAATTTCTTTTATGTTTTATATTGAAATGTCTTTACAAATTAAACAGAACGGCAACCCACCAGAGTTTTTTACAAAAGCAAACAACTGCATTCATCTCTTCTTTAATTAAAATTCCTATTCTCGTCACCAGTTTTTCTGATCTTGCTCTTTGAACACATTTTGGTTTTGATATTTAAGAAAAATAATAAAGCACTTTTCCCGAGAACATGCGTGTTGCGACAGAGATTTCACAACTACTGCGAAAGATCGACTACCACTGATGGATTTGTGACTGTGAAGCTTGATAGGCACATTCTGTTGGTGCACCTGCATTCAACTCTCTTGCTGAATGTGGGATTTGATGCCAAGCAATTACTCACCGGCTGGTGAGTAGAACATTCTGTTGCTCCTCCGAACCGAACTTTGAACCAAGCCGCGGAGTTGTGTAGAGGTGTAATGGGTGCAGAGCCATCTGCACCGGAGAGAGAGAGAGAGAGAGAAAACGAGCTTGAATGATAGGTCATGGCTGTGCAGCCAGCAATCACTCACAGATACACAAACATTGGAAAATAAGGTTTTTGGTCATTGTCAAGGGTTTAATATTTTTAGGTTCCTGTCTTTCACGTTGGAGAGTAAATGGATTTTTCATTGAAGTAGAATTACGTCGTAGTAGAAGCTGAAACTGCAAATTTTTCCATTCCTTCAAGTATCAGAAAAGCCATATTTAGATTACCAAAGAGCCATATCTGGCTCATGAGCCATATGTTGCTGACCCCAGCCCTAGATCTTCGGAATGTGTCTTGCCACAAATTCCCTGTAAGTAATACAGCATGCAGATGACTCCTGTGTTTATTCTGCAGTAACCAGGTTTCACTACTGTACATCACAGCAGGAAGAATTGCACTTTTATACGTAGTGATTTGGAACTTTTTCAAGACCCATGCATCTTGTGAAATCCTTCTATGGCAGCTATGATTTTCAAAGCTGAATTCACTTGTCTACTAATTTTATCATCTGCTCTGCTTTCTTTGCCAAACATGCTTCCTAAATATACAAACTCGTTCACCTTGACTATCTCTGTACCATTTAGACTGATCTTGCATTTAGTTGTAACAGTTACTCAAAAACCAGTTACTCACAAACCTTTGTTTATTCCCTTATTTATACTTCGAATTGTACATAAACTTCACATGTCTCGGGCAATGAACTCTGCAACTCATTTTTGCCTTTTGCCAACAGGACTGTGTCATCAGCACAGTAACCTATGCACATCCAAACAGAAGTCATCGTTCTTTCCACATTAATAAGTGAGTCATGGAAAAATTATCGGCGGCCGCCACCGGGAATGTATGAATTAAATACTTGTATAAATTAATTACCTGTACACATGGAAATTTCCAAGGCATAAACCAGTACTGTCTATGTATTTCGTCATCATGCATGCATGCATACATAAAATATTGAACAGCTATGGTGACATCACAGATTGTCTGACTCCTAAACGAATAGAAAACCATTTTGACAAAACACCATTCACATGTACACATGCGCTGTACTGCCGGCATACATAACCTCCATGCATTCAAGAAGATTCCCAGTTATGCATGGTGATCAAAAACTTGCGCCCCTCAAACTTTAAAAGCACTGTGTAAATTAGTGAAATCGCATTGTCGTGAAAGGTACATCTGATTTCTGTAAGCGTTCATTGTACCATTTAATGCCATTATCATTTGTTTCTTGCAGGAGTACCATTCAGTTTTTCCCAAAATTTACATGTGTACATAATTGAGCATATTTTGCTTATCACACATATGCAAAAGTATCGGAAGCATTTCATGAACAACATCCTATTTTTTCAGCATCTGATAAGAGAACTATTGCTTGCTTTGAAAGTGTTTTCAGAAAAGAGGAAGTGTCTTCGACAAAAAACGGAGTGGACGACTGTCTGTTTTAAGCGACACAAAAATGCGAGATGTGCAGACCAAAATGATTATTTCTCCAACCAAAAGTTAAAGAAAACTTTCCAATCAGACAGGATTATTTTATGGTAGTGCACAGAAAGCTGTGAAACAACTAAATCTGCATCCATATTATCCTACCTCAATGGCTGAATTGAAACCATGAGAATTTCAGAAACACTTTCATTCTGCAGATGGTTACAGAAGTTTGTGGACCAAAATGAAGTTAGTGAACTTGATAATGTCTTCTTCACAGACAAAGCATGGTTCCACTCCACATGAGTATGTAAACAAACAGAACTCACAATATTGGTCATTCACAAATCCATGCGTATTCCACGAAAACCCATTGCACACAGAAAAAGTTGAGGTATGGTGTGCTGTGTCTTGTTGTCGAATAATTGGCCCAATATTTTTTACTGTATAATGTAACTGTATACAAGGACATAATCACACAATTTTTATCATTGCTGGAAGAAGACGAGAGGTATTTTTCTTTCCAGCAGGATGGAGCAACATGACAGACCTCTAATGACACAATGATGCTTCTTAGAGAGTTTTTCGGTAATCTGCTGATTTCCACAGGTTTATGGCTCCCAAGATCCTCAGACTTAGCAATGCCGGAATTCTTCCTTTCAGGATGTCTGAAAGGAACTGTGTTTGAAAGCAACCCACATATGAAGGATGATTTGAAATCCAGTATCACTTTGGTTATTGAAAAAAACAGTGATTTAACTCTACACAAAGTAGTCTCGAATCTGGGAAAAAGAGTTCGTGCTTGTATTGATGAGCAATTAGGACATTTTGAGCACTTGCTGTAATAACATCCAAGAGACATTTTTTTTTTTTTTTTTTTTGGTAAGAATTCATTTCATTCCATTCATAATACCGTTTTCGTGTTTCTGTTATCACTGACGTTTTCAAAACCTATGTTTTAATATTGGGGGCATGACTTTTCAATCACACTGTACTGTAATTATTTAAAATCTTCCTCAGAAGCATCCTCTTTACCTGACAATAAGTTTTCCACTAAGACAACAAAAACTTCCTTGCCAACAGACAGGTACTTTTCAATCATCATATATAATGAAAAAAAAATTGATTAGTGCAGCCATCATCAGTTATAAAACCACTTTGTACATCCCACATGTTCTTAGCTGTAAAGCCCCATATATGAATTCTGTGGAAGAAATATTCTTCACTTAATACATAGAAGTATGTCAGAATTATTAACTCAGCAATCAGACATCCCTGAATTGCCTGTATTTACTGTTCATTATGTAGCATCAATCACACTAGAAAACTTGAAAATTTCATCAGGGTGATATAGTTTTCAAGTTTTCTGATGTAGTTGGTGCTATGTGAGGAACAGTAAATATACAGGGTGATTCATAATTATTGTTGAGGTTTCAGTGGCGTATAATTGGGAAACTGGAAACAAGAAACTAAAACTGGTAGTTTGTATTTCTTTTTGGAGCTAAGCTCTGAATCTCAGAGAACAGCTTACTGATATGTATGTGTGTGTGTGTGTGTGTGTGTGTGTGTGTGTATGTATGTATGTATGTATGTATGTATGTATGTATGTATGTACTGAAACTGCAAACAGAATATGACAGATGGCAACTAAAATTTGACAAGCACACCTTTCGTGGCACGTAAGATATGCAAGCGATAATCAATTTCCCGCCAAGTGTTCACCAGCGTTTGCAGTGTTACTGTCGCTATCACAGCACCAATTCTGGTCATCAAGGGAGGTCACAGGGGTCTGGTAAATGAAGTTTTTCATGTATCCCCATAGAAAGATATCCAGTGGTGTAATATCGGGTGAGCGCAGAGGCCACAGAACAGGTCCACCACGCCCAACCCAGCGCCCAGGAAAATGCAGGTCAAGAAATTCTCGGACAATAACAGCCCAATGCGGCAATGCGCCATTGTGCTGGAACACCTTATTAAACTGCCGATCTTCCAACGAAGGCAACAGATACAGCTGTAGCATGTCCAGATAGGTCACTGCTGTCACTGTTTCCTCCACAAAGAAAAAGGGCCCCAACACTTCTGAATGTGACAAAGCTCACCAGACGTTCACCTTTTGACTATTTCGTTCGACATCTTTAATGGCATGAGGGTTTTCGAAGCCTCATATTCTGCAGTTATGCAGATGTATCCTTCCTCTCAACAAAAAACTTTGCTTCATCATTGAATATCCGTGTCTGCAAATAATGTTAATCAGCTTCAATTTTGGACAAAATGTCTTAAGCAATTTGGAAATGGTGGGGTTTATCATCAAGCTGTAAAACCTGTACAATGTGCAGTAGTTTGTATGCACAGAGTTGTAGGCAGTTATGCAGAACCCTCCTAAAAGTCGTTTGTGGCATACCTAACTACGAAGCAGCTCATCTCGTTGACTTCTGAGGGCTTCGAGAAAAGGCTTCCTGGACACGATCGACATCCTCCTGCAAAGTGCTTTGTCTTCTGGCTCCTTTTTGATGCTGTACACTACCAGTCTTTTGAAACTGCTTTAACCAACGTCGGATAGCATTATCAGAAGATGGAGCTCTGCCATACTGTGTTCTGTAACAACTTTGCATTGTGATAACTGACTTTGGCGAAGAACCAGAGTATGCACGTTGCTTTTTCTTGAACAGTCACCTTTTGAAGTATGACATCAATTCAGCAGTTACTGTGTTGCCACATGAAACTTACGGCTGTGAACTTGTTTATACTGCAGGCAGTTTTATTTGGTTGGTTACGATTTGACCATGCCAGGCCACAGGAACCCCAACAATAATTATGAATCACACTGTATATAAGCAATCCAAGTATGTCTGATTGCTGAGTTAATAATGAAGCTTGACACCTTATCAGTAATGACCTTTTCAAACACCAGCACGTCCAGCTGGCACACTGAGCAAACTGTTACTACAATAGTTGTTACATTCAATCTCATCACATTTCCCATATATAAAGGGACAATATCAGTGTATGCCCTTTGTCCTGAGAGACAACTCCTAACTCTCAACACAACTGACAAATTTCCGTTAAATGGTCAATGACAGTCATCATAGTTTGACATTTCAGCTGTTAAGCCATATTGTGTTAAAAAGATTTTACAGCTTTGCAGACTTCTTCTCTTGAGATCCTTGCTGTGTCTCCCCCCCCTCTCACACACACACACTCACTCACTCACCAAAATCATTTTTGTTTTCATGTTCCAATAACTCACAAAAGTATTCACCCCATCATTCACTTAACTTACCATTCTGTATTATTATCTATATGATTCTTCAATTTCACATCTTCCTGGGAAGCTAGCTAATTCATGCTGTATGAACTCCTGAAACTAATTAGGACCTTGTATAGCATGTAAGGTATAGAAAGCTATATAATTCACATTGTATAAGGTCCTCTGTCTGACTTCCATTTAGGATAAGTTTCTACTTACAGTAAGTGCTGACATTCTGATTAGAAAAACTAGTTAGGACAAGTTAAATTTTTCAGTGTTTTTATAGTGTTTTTTTTTATTTATTTTTCACAGTTGTTATTATGTGTATTTGTTTTAAATTTTCTGCTTTGCTCTTTGAACTAAATACATCTTTCTATTCTTGATGCAGAAATGAGCCTGGAGCTGACACGCCAAATGCAAAGAATCCTCCAAGCTGATTTTCGACTTACACACTTGCATCTGAGTTCTCCAGCATCTGAAATGTCTCAGAGCTCAGCATCTGAAAATTCCTCGATTGATAGTTTAAGAAATTTGGATGTAAATTCATGCACTCAGACTGCATCAAATGCTTTAGCCTCTACAGATTCAGACACTGCATCAAATCAAAATTCACAATATGGTGTCACTGAAGAATCTATTTCCAACTCATTTCTGAATAAAGACAGCTCCACACAACATGCGTTGCTGAATCCAGAAGTGGACAGTAATTCTCAAAATGCACCAGATGAGGAAAATATTAGTTCAGAACCTCGATCAGCAACTGGTTTAAATTCATGCCCTCAAAATATGCTGAGTGGTTTAGCAGAACATTCTACTCCTGGTGGTAGTAGTGTGTCTGAAAATGCTGAATCAGCATGTAGTGAAAGCATGAATTCCGGCTGTCATTTTAATGTTATTGGAAGTTCTTTTACACGTAGTGCACCCAAGTCTTCAGTGAACTCAGCTAATAATTTGCCACAAAGCTCTCAGTTTGCATCTAATGAGAGTGCAACTTCTGATATATCATCTGGTAGTGAGGGTTCTTCTTCAAGGACTCGTGCTTCTAGTTCAAGGCGTGATTCTAGTTTGCGCATCAGAAATTCACAGACTGCCTTAGGATTGCGTGAGAGTCGAGAATTCCTTTTGAATCGCCGATCAGTGTTGAGGCGCAGATATCGGCTGATAAATCAAATCTCTACAGGGCTGAATCGGGATTCAAGAAATAATCTGAGGCGAACTGATGGACAGAGCAGCATTTGGACTTCTGCCATTTGGCACAGAACGCCTAGGAATTTAAATATGCCATCCTCTTCAGGAACAGTGTCATCTGCTTCTCTGACTACTCCTCAGAGCCACACGGGACTTTTCAGGCGAATTAATGTGTCACCAGTACCGTCTCATTTTGATGATGATACCACAAATGTTGCTGATAATCAAGAATCATCAGATGCAGATAATCAGGAGTGGGACAGTAGCTCAGATCTACAGTCTGAGGGAACATGGGGTGATCGTACATCACATGCTTACTTCAATGGCTCATCTAGCGTTCCACAGTTTCGTATTGACCCTCCACCACGGCAAGAGGAAACCGAGCATTATCCTGCATATGCATACGATCGACCACGTTCTCCACCCCTGTCAGAAATCCTCTCTAGCCTTAATAATGCTAATGATCCAGTAGATCCTACCCCAGCTTCCATTTTTGGACGAATGCCCACATACCTCAGCATGATGTATGACAGTGGTTTCAGATCTCGTTTTGGTAAGATATGCAATTTTTGTAAAATATTATTTTCATTTTATATTTACAGTACATACATTGCATGTAATTAATTGTAAAATGTCATGAATATTTTCTTAGTTTCTGCAGTGTGTGTGTTTAACACACCATGTCAGCACAGTAAGTGGCAGAAAGTTTATTTTTTTTCTTTTTTTGGATGTAAGATGAATTTTTTTTTGTACAGCATCAAAATTTGTGTATTCTGATGATGAAATTTAGTGCTTCATTGAGACTGCTCGCATTACATAAGCTTGCACATTTACAGTCAAAACTCATTTTATCCACAAATGGGTTATTTCTTGACTGAAGACTGTTCATAAGCCTTACAAATTTCTATAAATGCATCATTGTTTCATTAAAATTTGTTAAGATCATAAGCATTCTGACAACTTCTTAATATTTATCAGGAAATATGAGAGGCAATCATTAAGTTCATGTTATATATATATGTCAACAAATATGTTGTTGCATAATTTACTGTCTCTCACGTTATCATTGAAATGCCCATGGGAAACATCAAAAATATACATATATAATAAAATTTCAAAATGTTAATCACATTTCGTCATGAGGTTTTCAGGATATTGCAGAGTTTTCTGTTGTCGAAGTCTTCAAATGGATAGTTAAAAAGCTGCGTGAATGTGACAAAGTCTTCAAATGAGTAGGTAAAAAGCTGCAAATGATTATCACTATTTCTGAGTCGTTATTTAAAAGATGATTTATGAACGTTAAAAGAATTAAAAATTCAGAACCTTATGTTGAAGGTGAGTCAAATTGGTAATAAAATATCTTGTATCGATGACGGTTCAATCCTCTTTTCCAGTAGCACAAGTTCCCATACTAGTTTCAATTAGCATTTTGTAATCATCTTCAGTGGGTATAAATGAGTTATTTCTCATTCATGTTGTTTCTTGGCCACTCAACTCAAATCTACTGGCAGAGTCAGAAGTTCCACGTCGGCAGAAACAACGCGCATTCGGTTTTTGGTTTCATTGCGCACCTCACATCGTGTGCGTTTCTAATTGGATCGTTCGAATTTGCTTTCGATTCCAATTCGTCAGGTGTCGCCATCTTCTGTTTGTTGATAGATTTATATTTTATCTTGTTTCTGTATTTTTTATTTTTATTATGGTAATTTTCTTTTTCTATAAGGTATCTCCAAGCATATGGAAGATCCATTGGGTCGTTATAATTACAATTTGTTTCCCTAGGTTTTTCTATCATCACTGCTTCCGATGTTAAAATTTGATTCTTTGTTTTATGTGATGTTATTAATTTTGCTTCTGACCAATCTGGGATAGCCTCATTTTCTATGCAATGTTGAATTAAAGATATTTTGTTCTATTTTTTTGTTCCAGTTGGATATATGCTCACCCAATCTGGTCTGAAATCTTCTTTTAGTACTTCCAATGTATACTTTATTTTTGTCTCCATTTCCTTTCATTTCAGTAGAGTTTTTTGTTGGTATACAGTATACACCTGCTTTATCAAGTATTGATCTTTTTTCGCTTCCAGTTGTCAACATGGTTTCGTTATCGATAACTGTTTCCGCTAGTATCATTTTTTCTTTTGCGCATTCCTTCTTTAGTATATTCGTTATTGGAGGAATGTAGGGAAATTTACTCACATATTTCATTTCAGTCTTATGTTTACTGTTATTTTTACTAAAAGATTTTTTCGTATTTTCAAGTATTTCTTCAATAATCCTTTTTCTGTATCCAAATTTCATAGCAGTTTTGGTTATCCAGTTAATTTCTAAAATGTGTTTAGTTTTATTACATGAGTGGGTTGAGTGCTGATCTTACATAGAATTTGAAGTGCTCTTCGTTCATAGAATTGAAGTGCTGATCTTTTATATTTCCATGGATGACTTGAATCGATCGGAATAATTGGTGGAATAAACATTGGTTTTCTATAGACTTCGTATTCAACCATATTGTTGTTTCTAAATAAAGAAATGTCTGAAAAATGTAGTTGTCTTTAATTTCTTTTTCCATAGTAACCTGCATTGATGCATAAAGCTATTGTATTTTTGTATGAATGTATCAAGGTCTTTTTCAGTTTGCTGCCAAAAAATAAGGATATCATCAATGTATCTTAAATATATTAACAGCTTATTTTGATTGAGTGGCTTAATGAGTTTATTTTCTATGTCCTGTAATATTATTTCAGCAAGAAGACCTGAAAACTGGGGATCCCATTGGTGCACCTTGTTTTTGTCTGTAGATTTTCTTATCATACGTGAAGTAGTTGTTATCAGCAACTAGTTTTACTGCTTGGATAATACTAATTCTTTGTGATTCAGGAATTTCTCGATCCTTTAATATCTTATCCAATAATTTAATTGATTCGTAAACTGGAGTATTTGGATACAGAGAGACTATCTAAACTGATCATAATAAATTCGGTTGTTTTGATTTCCTTGATTTTATTAATAACTTTGATAGAGTTGTTAATCGTATATTCATGTCGATTATAGTATTGTTTTAAGTGTTTAAATAGTTCTTTTTCTAGGAGGATAGTTGGAGCAGTTGTTTTATTCACAATTGGTCTTAAGGGCTCTTCTTCTTTATGTGTTTTGATTTTGCTGAATAATCTTGGAATAAATGCTCCTACAGGTGGAAGGGCTCTATTTTTAATATTATTTGGTAAATGGCCATGGTTTTTTATGGTAGCCATCTTTCTTTTAATTCTGTCTGTTGGATCACAATTAGTCTCTTTGACATTTAATTCCACTATAGCCTTTTTCATTTTTAAATCATATTCTTCTTTTTCTAGTATAACAACTTGTTTGGCTTTATCTGCACTTATGCATTTAATTGTTGGGTTGTTCCTAAGGTTCATCAATCCTTGTCTTTCGTAATTTATAGCTGGCATTTGCTCTTCTTTTTCTTTGTTATTGATTGTTCTCATCATCTTGAATCTTGTTGGATTTTGTCTTTTTTTCGGTAGTTTTTTGATGATGTCTTCAATGTATGGAATTATAATCTCAGTTTTTGGAATTTTCTGCTGATATGCATATCGCATGCTTATATTAAGTGCTTTAATCTGCACCTGTAGGAGCATCTATTCCAAGAATATTCAGCAACATCAAAACACATAAAGAAGAAGAACCCTTAAGACCAATAGTGAATAAAACTACTGCTCCAACTATCCTCCTAGAAAAAGAACTATTTAAACACTTAAAACAATACTATAATCAACATGAATATACGATTAACAACTCTATGGAAGTTATTAATAAAATCAAGGAAATCAAAACAACCAAATTTATTATGATCAATTTAGATATAGTCTCTCTGTATCCAAATACTCCAGTTTACGAATCAATTAAATTATTAGATCAGAGATTAAAGGATAGAGAAATTCCTGAATCACAAAGAATTAGTATTATCCAAGCAGTAAAACTAGTTGCTGATAACAACTACTTCACTTATGATAAGAAAATCTACAGACAAAAACAAGGTGCACCAATGGGATCCCCAGTTTTCAGGTCTTCTTGCTGAAATAATATTACAGGACATAGAAAATAAACTCATTAAGCCACTCAATCAAAATAAGCTGTTAATATATTTAAGATACGTTGATGATATCCTTATCTTTTGGCAGCAATCTGAAAAAGACCTTGATACATTCATACAAAAATACAATAGCTTTTATGCATCAATGCAGGTTACTATGGAAAAAGAAATTAAAGACAACTACATTTTTCAGACATTTCTTTATTTAGAAACAACAATATGGTTGATTACGAAGTCTATAGAAAACCAATGTTTATTCCACCAATTATTCCGATCGATTCAAGTCATCTGTGGAAATATAAAAGATCAGCACTTAAATTCTATGTAAGAAGAGCTTTAACCCACTCATGTGATAAAACTAAAGAAATTTTAGAAATTAACTGGATAACCAAAACTGCTATGAAATTTGGATACAGAAAAAAGATTATTGAAGAAATACTTGAAAATACGAAAAAATCTTTTAGTAAAAATAACACTAAACATAAGACTGAAATGAAATATGTGAGTAAATTTCCCTACATTCCTCCAATAACGAATATACTGAAGAAGGAATGCGCAAAAGAAAAAATGATACTAGCGGAAACAGTTATCGATAATGAAACCATGTTGACAACTGGAAGCGAAAAACGATCAATACTTGATAAAGCAGGTGTGTTCTGTATACAGGGTGCCCACATGTCCTTGAAAACCTGGATACATACATACATATCACTAAGCTGTTCTCTGAGATTCAGAGGTTAGCTCCAAAAAGAAATACAAACTTCCAGATATTTTTACTTATTGTTGTCGTATTAAACTTCGCCATTTACAGCGATCTTGACATACAACTCGTGCTGCACTGATATCCATTACACGCCTTACACAAGATCTTTTATACTTCATACTCATAATCTTTTTCTCATGCAGACACTCCTGAATCTGATCCACCCATGTCTTCCTTGGCCTTCCTCTGCCTTTCCTTCCTGCCACTTGGGTTGAAAATATTTTCTTAGTAAGCATTTCATCACTCATTCTTTCAACATGGCCAAACCACCGAAGCATATTGGTCTCCACCTTGCTAACAACATTTTGCTTTACATCACACAACTGCAATACATCTTCGTTCATCACACAATCAGATCGTGTCTTGCCACAAACCCCACGTAAGTAATGCATTTCTCCAGCACACAAACGACTCCTATGCTTCTTCTGCACTACCCAGGTTTCACTGCCATACATCAGGGTAGAAACAATTACTGTTTCATACATAGCCATGCTGGACTCTCTAGAGAACCCATCATTCCTGTGAAAACCTCTTAGAGCAGCTATGACTTTCAAAGAAGAATTCACTCTCCTACTGATTTCACCATCCAACTTGTTCTCTCTGTCAAACATGCTTCCTAAATACACAAACTCACTCACCTGGTCAATCACAGTGCCATTTATACTTACATTACATTCAGTGCTACCCATTCCTCTCTCAAACACCATAACTTTGGTTTTTCCCTTATTTATACTCAGTTTGAATTTCATGCAAACTTCGTGCATCCGAGTCAACATACTCTGCAACTCACTTTTGCTCTCTGCCAACAGGACAGTGTCATCAGCATACAGCAATCTGCACACACGGATATCACCAAGAAATAAAACACTATTATCTATTTTGGCCACACGCATGCATGCGTCCATAAATATATTAAACAGCCATGGTGACATTACACAACCTTGTCTAACTCCTGCACCAATGGAAAACCATTTTGATAAAACACCATTCACTCATACACAAGCTCTACTACCAGCATACATGGCTTTTACACTATTAAGTAGATTCCCAGTAACACCATATTCATTCAATACCTTCCACAAAAGTGTCCTATTCACTTGGTCGTAAGCTTTCTCTAAATCTATGAAGGCAGTAAAAACTTTCTTCCCAACAGCCAGATACTTTTCAATCTCATGCGTAATGCAAAAATATGGTTAGTGCAGCCTTTACCAGGCATAAAACCATTCTGAACATCCCACACTTTCAATGATGTAAGACCCTGTACATTTTCAATAACAACCTTACCAAACACTTTCCCTGGCACACTCAGTAGGCTAATACCACAATAGTTCTTGCATTCAGTCTGATCACCTTTTCCCTTATACAAAGGAACAATAGTAGCATCCTTCCAATCCCGAGGGACCATTCCTAACTCCCAGCACAACTGGCAAATTTCAGTTAACCAGTCAATTATAGAGTCACCACCATACTTCAACATCTCTGCAGTTATGTCATCAACTCCAGGAGCCTTACCATTCTGAAGAGATTTTAGAGCTTTACACACTTCTTCTCTTGAGATCCCTCCTGTGCTTTCATCCCTCATTGTGACATCATCTGCATCTGTCTCAGAATCATTTTTGCTCTCCTGATCTAATAACTCACAGAAGTATTCACCCCATCTTTCACTTAACTCATTGGGCTCCCATATCATTTCCCCAATCTCATTCTTCACACAACTTACAACTTTGTTTCCCCTATTTTTCCTGAGTGTCATGTACTTCCAGAAGGACTTCCTATCTTTCCAAAAAGCCAGTTCATGCCTTTCCACTTTCTTCTTCCTATCTTTTGCCAAACTGTGGCGAACCAGCTTAGCAGCTTCATGCAGCGATATTCATCCACAGAGACTTTACCTTGCAACATCCCCAAACAAGCTTCCTTCTTTTTCTTTACTGCCTCATCAATCTCACTATTCCACCAAGCATCACCTCTATTGTTACCCACTATTGTGGTGCCACAGACCTCTTTAGCAGCAGTGACAACACAGTTCTTAAAACATTCCCACTTCTTTTCTACATCCCTCTCACCAGACTTCAGATCCTTCAGTCGTTCTCTGAGTAAGTCAGAGTACCGCTGCTGATCTTCAAGGAGCCTGTCAAACTTTATTCTTTCTATTCTGGGTCTCTTCCTATTCCTTTTCCTCCAACCAACATTCAGTTTCACTCGTGACACTACCAAGTAATGATCAGAACCAACATCTGCACCTCTTATCACACGGGTGTCAACAACTAAGTGTTTCAAACGCTGATCATACACAACAAAATCTATCGCCCTCTTTTGACCAAGAGTGCGATTTTCCCAAGTATATGTGTGGATATACTTGTGGTTGAAAAATGTATTAGATACACACAAACCATTCTCAATGCAGAGCTCAATTAATCTTTCACCATTATCATTCACACAAGGATCATTAAACTTACCCAGAACATTGTCAGAAATTGCATTCTGCACACCTACTCTAGCACTGAAATCCCCTGCTATTATAACTTTTTCTTCAGCACCAGACTGGCTCAAAACAGCTTTTAGCTCATTCCAGAAATCTTCTTTCTTATCAGAAGGTTCCGAGTCACAAGGAGCATACACTACAACAATTACAATTGTCTGAAATTTCACTTTCAAGCGAATCCAGAGAATTCTCTCACTTATGCAACTATAATGAATCGAGTTGTTCTTCATCTTTTCACTTAAAATAACACCTACACCAGCCTGTCCTCTCATATTATCCAATACTCCAGACCACACACTCGCCGTGCCATTCACTTCTTCTGCCCCAATTTCCTTCTTTTTGGTTTCACTTACACACAGCACATCCAGTCAATACTTATTCATCTCCTCAATCACCTCAGTCATCTTGCCATTTATACCTCTAGTATTCCATACACCAATCTTACATTCACTCAGCCGAGATCTCTTTCTCATACGCCGTTTAGAAAGTCCAGGTCGATTCCGTGGTGGACCGTCTTTCTCAAGTGTGGTAGGTCGACCATATCCCACACTTGAGTCATTCTTAATATTTCTTTTTGTCCTTTTAATCAGGTAAGTACATCAGTGTGGGGGATTAGCCCACAGCTGAGGGTTCCAGTTGGTCATTCAACCTAAGGATTCTGGAACAAAACCCAGTGAGTTGGGGTCTTTTTGCCAATGTCACACAGAACTAGCTTGCACCTCTCCAAGATTCACATAGGCCTAGTTGCTGTTGTGTGTGACATTGTTACCACGGAGCCCCCGAGGAGGCAAACACATCACTCACTACGACCGCCCGCCTGGAAAGTCCTTGAATTTCAAAAAAAATTTATCAAGGCCTGGAATGTCCTTGAATTTCTTTAATTAGCCTGGAAAATCCTTGAATTTTAAAATCCCACAGCTGAAAAATTTCGATTGAAATTTCTGATCTTTTTCCTTTTGTTATTTTTCACTTTTTTTCTGCAATCCCCCATTGACATCGGAAGTCAAAAAGAGTAAACTTCAAAGCAGCTGCGTCACTGGGAGAAAGGGTGCACTGCGGTCTGACGGGGAGTTAAGTAGGTCAAGATTGGAGTTGAGTGTTTGCTACCCCAGAGCACTTGTTCTGCGACGGGGAAAACTATTGTTTCGTTTCTTTCATTTTCCTTACAGCAAGGCGAGGATTTCCACTTTTGTTTCTTTTTTTTTTTTTTTGCTTCAAAGCGGGTTCATTGAATGCATTTCACCAGCCCCCCCCCCCGGAATTTTTAAAATTTCCTGGCACCATTCGTTTGTACCACGTATGAAACGGAATGAACTCCGTTTTTTTCGTTTGAACCGCAAAAGTTTTTGAGATATTTAAAAAACAAAGGGCATTCTGGTGAAACAATAGCTCCCCACCATCACCACAATTTTTTTTTAAAGTGGGGGTGGGGGGGGGGGTTACTGGTGAAATGGTCGGCCTCCTATATATATGTGTGTAAATTCTCAATATTATTTTTTTGATATCTCAAAAAAAAAAAAACTATTGCGGTTCAAAAGAAAAAAACGAAGTTCATTCCGGTTCATACATGGTACAAACGAATGTTGTCTGAAAAATTTAAAAATTCCTTGGGGGGCGGGGGAGGGGTGCTGGTGAAATGCACCTGCTGTTGATACTACAATCCACACCTGTGCAAAAGTGACTTCCATTTGAAAGAATGTAAATTAAGGCGACTGGGGAAACAGCCTTTGAGCACAAAATAGGGATTTCAGAGTACAGTAGTGAACGCATTCCACGCGTACAAATCGACTTACGAAGTAGTCAGGAGAATCGTGCCTGGTGCGGTCAAACCGCTTTTGGAGCTGTAGAGAGAGAACGAGCCTCACGCGGTCGAGCAGTTTTAGAAATGGGTGACCTTGAACGCTCATAGCACGTTCAAACCGCTTGGAGGGTCAATAAAAAAAAAGTGCGTTATTTAAAAACTTTTCATTAGATCCAAACGAAATTTGCAGGATAACCTTATAAGACCAAGTTATGGTATCTGTCAAAAATTCAGCTCTATTAAATGAAAATTCTGAAAATTATTTTTTTTGCATTTTTATCATTAGTTAGGGAAGGAGGCAGTTCAACATGTGGCCCACGGGACTGCGAATGAAATGGTAGACGTGATTGACAAATTGTGCATGCCAACAGGTCCTGCTTGCTGCTGTTGTTCCATGAGAACAAAAGGCTGAAGTTATTTGTCTATGTTGGTTCATTTTCCAAATTTTGGTTGCACTTTTTTTCTGGCCACAGAGTATTATATTACTCTTATGTATCTGGCAATAGCATAGGATTACACACAATGCTCATGGCATTACTAAAGAGGAATTCCTTACATTGCTTTTTCGGAAAGTTCTTTGCGATGTGCGTGTAGCGACTGAAAAAAAAATCTTCGTTTTTTGTTGGCTTAGTGTTTTGCTTTGAGATGTCTCTAGTTGTCATCTAATTGTTAGATATTGGAATTTTCTTATTTTTGTGTTTAATAAATATGATTCGTAAGTGCAATTTCAGTGATCTTTGGTTGCACAATCCCAAGTATTCCATGTGGGTTGGTAAGGATTGCGGCAATAATCAACATGCAAGATGTTTATTATGCTTAAAGAACATCGATATTTCATCTATGGGAGAGTCTGTATTGCAAAGCCACATGAAAAGTAAAAAGCATGTGTCCCATTCTGAAAATAAAAGTCGAAATTCCACCTTAGATGGACTGTTTGAAAAAGTTCCAGCACCAGCATCACAAACACCATCATCACCAGAGCCATCTTCACCATCATTAGCAGATTGTTTACCCAGAAAAGATCCTACAAAAGCCGAAATATTATGGGCTTTAAAAGTGGCAGAAAGCCATTATTCATACAGATCATGTGCTGGAATTGATAAATTGTTTCGATTGATGTTTCCAGACAGTGAAACAGCTCTCAACTTTTCTTGTGGGCAAACAAAATGTTCATATATTTGCTGCTTTTGCTTGGCACCCCATTTTAAATCACTTTTGTTGCAACAGATTAAGGAAAGCAAAGATTTTGTTGTTTTGTTTGATGAGAGCTTAAATAAATACTCTCAACAAAAACAAATGGACATCCATATAAGATTTTTGGACAAGAACAGAGTAACATCACGGTATCTGACTTCTGTGTTTTTAGGTCACGCAAGTGCAGAAATTTTATTAGACAAACTTAAGCAATCTTTGAAGGATTTGCCTTTAAAAAAATACAGTTCAGTTTTCTATGGATGGGCCAAATGTGAATTTAAAGCTTTTTTTTTTTTTTCAAGATGATTTATCAGCCAATTCAAATGCATCTCTCTTAAACACTGGTACCTGTGGATTGCACATAGTGTATAATGCATTGAGACATGCTACTACTGTGAGTGATTGGGAAATAGAAAAAATTCTCTCAAGCCTATACAGGTTATTTAAAGATTCACTGGCACTGCATGAGGATTATTTAAATGTAGATAATGGTTATAAAATTCTACTAAAGTTCTGTTCACATGGGTGGGTTAAAAATTCTCCTGTGTGTGAACGTGCTATAGAAATTTGGCCCTTTATTTTGAAGTATGAAACTTTGGTAGCCCTGGAAATTGTAAATAATCCTTGCACAGTTTCCTTTAATATTGTCCAAAAATGGGTGAAGGGTCCATTGGCACTTGCCAAATTATATTTTTTAATTCTATTGCAAAGCAACCGAGTCCCTTTTTAAAAAGTATCAGGCAGATAAGCCAATGCTGCCATTAATGGCTAAAGACTTAGAGAAAGTGTTAAGGAATCTGATGAGTCGCTTTGTTAAAGTGGATGTATTAAAGCAAACAAAGACCATTACGGCACTTCTAAAAATTGATCCAACTGATAATAAAAATTGTTCCACTTATAGGATGATTGATATTGGATCCCAGGCCGAAAAGGAGGTGAAGATTTTGCCATCAAATGTAAGTGAAAAGCAGATAATGGAATTTCGTATGAAATGCAGATCAATTTTCCAAAACCTTGTCAAAAAATTGCTCACTAAATGCCCACTGTAGTATGCTCTTGTGCAGCACATGAAGTGTTTAGATCCTAAATTAATGAGTGCTAAGAAGGAATGTTGCTTAAGAAGTTTCAAGATTATTCTAGAAATTCTTGTGGATGCAAATCATCTGAAATCTGGTGTTGTTGACACTATTATGCTGAGGTTAAAGGATTTTATAAGTAGTGTTGCAGCAGTAACTTCAAATTTTAAACTTTTTGATAACAATTATGAGGAATTAAGAATAGATGTGTTATTGTATGAACATTTATCCTCAAGTAAAAACTATGATCTGTTGTGGGAAGTAGTTAAAAAGCTGCTGTTGCTCTCACATTGACAGGCATCAGTGAAGAGAGGATTATCCATTAATAAGGAACTAATAATTGACAATATGAAAGAAAACTCTATTGTTTGACAAAGAATAATATATGTCCATCTAAGTAACATTGGTGGCATGGAAAAGGTCAAGTTTTCAAAATTGCTTCTGAGTAATGTTTGATGTGCTAGGAGAAGGTATGTAATAAATTTAAAAGAAAAAGCTCGGGATAAGGCTAATTCTGCTGTAGCCCAAAAGAGAAAACAAATACTGAATGAAATAGAAAGTATGAAAAAAATAAAAACGTGTAGAAAATGAAGTACTAGATTTATTAAAATCAGCTGATGACTTGGCAACAAAAGCAGAAGATACTCATAATTTTAACTGCATTGTTAAATCAAATAGCTTTAGGAAGACAGCTCAAGACAGTCATTGAATATAAAAGAAATAGATTCTGAACTCAAGAAAAAAATGGATTTAGTGAATAATTGTAAATAAATTATTAACCCATTTGCTTAATATTTTTTAATATACTTGTTAATTATATTTTAACAATGATAAATTTTATGTTGTGTTAAAAGTACTGACATTTGAGTAGAAAAAATTCTAATTATTTAAAAATTGATTGCAGTATTTTCATTTGTTAAATTTTTTTTTCACCTGAAGAAAATTTGTCATTCAGTAAAGAACTTTTGTAAAATTTGGAGATGCATTGTTGCTAAGATTTTTTAGCAACAATGCATCTCCAAATTTTCTACCAATTGCAAATACTGATGTTAATTTCTTTGGTTCAGTTTTCGTATAATAACAGAAATACACCATGGTTTTGCTTTTGTACTATGTCATATGTAAGGTGTTTAAAACCATTTTAACCCATAGGATCTTTTTAATTTCTCTGTGTTGGAAACCTAATTCTATGGATTTCGAATCCATAATTTGTTTTCTAGTGCATGCCTAACTACTAATAACTGAAACTGTCTATCGTAAAAACTTGAAAATAAACCGAAAGTAAAAGAAAAATTTAAATGCTGGTATTGTGTGTCGTTTCTCACATTTAGTGATAAAATACGACTGCTTCATTATGTCCAAAAATATTGCGCACTAAAAAAAAGGTCATTCAGTCTCTTCACCCCATGCCTGTGTTTCCAAAATATTTAAAGTATCTGTTTTCATTCTTGGTATTTAATTCAATGTGTACAAAACTGGTTACCCCACAGAAGTATTTGAAAAATGACATGCATCGAAAATCCATCAATTATGTTGAGACTTGTGAATATGAAGGCTTCTTAATGTGAAAGTGAAGAAAGGATTTTATTTCTGAATAACATGTAAATTTTCTAATTTTGCTGTGTTGAAATTTCAATATGAAAGTGACCTTGACGATGATGGGCAAAACACGTAACAATATTAACAAATAAAGGTAACTTGAGCACGCTAGTTACGTTAAATGAAAACTTTTACAAAAAGTTCGTAAGTTGGAAGCTTTCGACCTTATCTTAGGTCTTTATCACGCCAATGGAGGACTCTCGCCAATGGAGGACTCATCACGCCAATGGAGTCCTCCATTGACGTGATGAAGACCTAAGATAAGGTCGAAAGCTTCAAATTACGAACTTTTTGTAAAAGTTTTCATTTAACGTAACTAGCGTGATCAAGTTATCTTTATTTGAAAGTGAGCTAATATGTTATTAAAATCTTTTGTATTTTTTTTCAATTCATTAAATTTAAATATTTCTTTTATTAATGGTAAAAAGGTAAATGTTATCTTATAAAGTATGATATAAATAATTAGATGAACATTTGGTATTAGCGTAAATCTAAAAATCGTACAAAAGTGACTTAATGTGTTATACATACCTGTACATAATTCTAAAATAGATATTAAGTGTTTTATTGTTATGATAATTTTGTGTTTGAGAAATTGAGAGTTTTGAACATACAAAAAGAATTAATGCAATGCATATAGATGTTTTACGAAGATAATGAGTGTCTCATAATACAACACACATAATTCTTGATATATATATATTCATTGTGGTTTAGGACATTGAAAAATTCATCCCTGAATTTTTTCCTGAAGGTCCTTGAAAGTCCTTGAATGTCCTTGAATTTTTTCCCTGAAAAAGAGTGGGTACCCTGTGTATACCAACAAAAAACTCTACTGAAACGAAAGGAAATGGAGAAAAAAATGAAGTATACATCAGAAGTACTAAAAGAAGATTTAAGACCAGATTGGGTGAGCATATATCCAACTGGAACAAAAAAAGAGAACAAAACATCTTTAATTCAACATTGCATAGAAAATGAGGCTATCCCAGATTGGTCAGAAGCAAAATTAATAACATCACGTAAAACAAAGAATCAAATTTCAACATCGGAAGCAGTGATGATAGAAAAACCTAGGGAAACAAATTGTAATTATAACGACCCAATGGATCTTTCATATGCTTGGAGATACCTTATAGAAAAAGAAAAAGAAAATGACCATAATAAAAATAGAAAATACAGAAACAAGATAAAATATAAATTTATCAACAAACAGAAAATGGCGACACCTGATGAATTGGATTCGGAAGCAAATTCGAACAATCTAATTAGAAACGCATATGACGTGAGGTGCGCAATTAAACCAAAAACCGAATGCGCTGTGGTTCTGCCAACGTGGAACTTCTGACTCTGCCAGTAGATTCAAGTTGAGTGGCCAAGAAACAACATGAATGAGAAATAACTCATTTATACCCACTAAAGATGATTACAAAATGCTAATTGAAACTAGTATGGGAACTTGTGCTACGGGAAACGAGGATTGAACCATCATCAATACAAGATATTTTATTACCAATTCAACTCAACTTCAACATAAGGTTCTGAATTTTTAATTCCTTTAACGTTCATAAATCATCTTTTAAATAACGACTCAGAAATAGTGATAATCATTTGCAGCTTTTTACCTACTCATTTGAAGACACATTCACGCAGCTTTTTAACTATCCATTTGAAGACTTCTTACCTATCCATTTAAAGACTTCGACTACAAAAAACTGTGCAATATCCTGAAAACCTCATGACGAAATGTGAGTAACATTTTGAAATTTTATTATATATTTATATTTTTGACATTTCCCGTGGGCATTTCAATGATAACGTGAGAAACAGTAAATTATGCAACAACAGATTTGTTGACATATATATAACATGAATTATAACCACGTAAAGAATTCAAAAAATAGAAATATTTGATGAATTGATTTAATTAAGTTCATACCTTCACGCAGAAACAGTTGGAACTGTAACTTACAAATGTATATGCTACTTCATAATGCCACTAGCAGATGTGCATTCATTTCAATTTGTATGTGATATTGTTGCAGTATTATAGAATGTAAGCATGTGGAGAAAAGCTTGGTACCAGACAATGATAAAATTCATTCATTTTTAAGGCAAAGGGGTGAAAATAATTTATGAAGCATTCATTTTGAAAAAGCCATGGGTGAGGATGAGTACTCACTGTGTGTGATCGTAAAAAGATGGAAATGACAGTTAAAATGTGCACATACTAACTATTATTGCTGATGACAGCAGATTCAGACCTAGGCAGTAATTGATCCTGAAACAATTGCATGAATATCAAAGCTGATGTTTGCTGACAGAAATGTGACAGTGAATACCACAGTGCATGAAATGAACATTAGACATGGGCTCATCAAGATGATGTATGACCACTTTCACATGTTTGAGATCCCTGTGACCTTACCAAAAGCTTTTATGAAAAGGATGTTACAAACAATGGTTGGAGCTGTGTATGGTGGAAATTGAAACTTTCGCCCAACTAGTTGCAATGAATGAATGTTTGCATACCACCATAACCCAAAAACAAAAGAAATCAGCAAGCAATAAAAACACACACTGCTTGCTTATCTTAATATGAAAGTGTACTGTGCAAACTTCAATAATCTGCATGGATTGCCTGTGAAAGGGTTATACAATAAATACAATACCTGGAATGATACTGGAACCTCTTGGCTAAATTACAAGATTCACTAAGAGTAATAAGATGAATACATACATACATATCATTAAGCTGTTCTCTGATATTCAAAGGAACATTTAACAGATAATATAAACCACCAGATAAATGGTTAACCGATTATTTACATACTGTTGCCATATCAAACTTCTCCATTTACAGCGATCTTGACACACAACACGAGTGCAAGTAATAAAAGATGTTATGATGATGATTTGTAAGAAGGTATACTAAAATTTAGTGAGATGTTTGTTACAGATTTTACTAGGTAAGATTTTGTTTTCTGCTTACTCATCTAACATCAAATCTAACCCTTATCTTCTATCAAGCAATTTCAGTAGAGTAATAGACATTCTGTTGATGCTAACCAACCTTTTGGTCATTTATTGTTGTTTCTCATCTTTCAATGTTCAGTTCTTCATCCATTTGGTTATTACCAATGGATAGTCAGCATCTACTCCATCCACAATTTCCCATGAAAGGATTGGTATTCAATCCAAAAGTTACACTTGTGTAACTTCTGTTATGACACTTCCATCTCCTTAACAAAGAACAAATAATGGTAGGCGGATATGCACATTAGTTACATTAGGAAAAATTGAAAAGACACATTTGACTATTTCAACTTGGCTAAGGTCTTGATCACCTGCAAACACCAAATGGGGATTTTTTTTTTTTTATCAATTCAGAGATGTCTGATTGCTGTGTTAATTATCATGACGTATTTTCCACATATTATGAGGAATATTTCTTCCACATTATATACTTGGACGACTGGTGATATTCTTAACAACGCTAGATGGCAGCACAGTTGCTTTGATTAAGAATGCTGTCGGACTACTTTCCAATGCTCTTAACACTCAGATACTTGTGACTTTCTTGTCCTGGGTGGTGTAATGATTAGCGTACTCCAAACGATAATCAGGAGATGCAGGTTCAATTCCCCTCCAGGGTGATGAAATTTTCAAGTTTTCTGGTGTGATTGACATTATGTGAGAATAGTAAATACAGTCAATTCAGAGATACCTCATTGCTGTGTTAATTATCACAACTGAAGGCTATATTTATCACATAATTTAATGATTTCATAAGAAATATTTTTTTATAAATGGGAATGAACCAACATATGTACATAAAACAGGGTGTCCACATTCTGGAAAGTCGGGGAAATGAAAATTGGCCAGGGAAAGTCAGTGAAATGCCTAAAATGTTGGTAAAAGTCAGGGGAAATCAGTGATATTTAAAAAAAAGTCAGGAAAATTTCAATCACAGTTAGACTACTACTACTAGTTTTAACCCGGCGTCGGGGAGTGACGCCCTCATCGCCCAACACACTTGCACTTGGTGTTGCAGATAGTAACTAACTTCCCCTTCCTACTAATGTAACCTTGTATTTCCTACCTATTATTGTAAGTTGTGTTACATTACTTGTTAACATTTCTGTTTTTGTTTTAGGTCAAAGGAGTAGAAGAAAATTTGTGATATAAGTTATACCTTGTTAAAAGGCAGTTAAGACTGCAGCAATGTCAAAGCGTTGTGTGTTTAATGAACAATGGTTGGACGAACAATTAAATCCTGAGTTTTCTGGTTGGTTAGCTGCTGTGAACGGCGATAATGAATCAGCATTTTGTAAAGTGTGCTCTAAAACTTTCAAGCTTAGCAACATGGGGCGTCGGGCAGTCTCCAGCCACGGAAATGGCCCTAATCATTTGAAAAATATCCGTGCTAAAATGTCTCGGCCCAGTCTTGCTTCTTTCACTTCCTCTGTGAGAAAGAACTATCTTTGTAATAATGAATTCTTGCCATCAACAAGCTCAGGAAATGTGGAATCAGTACTTCTAGAAAATATTAAGTCTAATGACTCAAATACTTATGTTGTGAAAGATGATGTGAAGCCCAGTGTCCTTAATGCTTATGTAGTGAAAGATGATGTAACAAAGTCGGAAATAATATGGGCCATGGAAGTGTTGTCCAAGTAAATGTCTCTGAACTCTTGTACACAGATTAACACAAAACATTTCAGTTCATGTTTCCTGACAGTTCGATAGCTTCAAAATTTACTTTAGGAAGAAGCAAAGCATCTTATGTGATAAACCATGGATTGGCACCACATTTCAAAGAGTGTTTAATGGATGATCTGAAGCAGTGCACTGACTTTGTAATTTGTTTTGATGAATCACTAAACAAAATTGCTCAGCGTGGGCAAATGGATCAGTTTGTTCATTATTGGGATGTCAATCTGCAAAAAGTTTCCACTAGATACTTAAGTAGTGTGCTTGTTTTTAGGACGGGCAACAGCTTATGACCTTTAAGAGAAATTCATTAAAGATGCACCTCTTCCCTTGGATAACATGCTACAAGTGTCAATGGATGGACCTAACGTCAATCTCAGCTTTCTTCAAAAGCTGAAAGATAAACTTAGAACTGAAAATCCAGATGGTAAATTATTAGTTGACATTGGATTATGTGGTCTTCACGTGATCAATGGAGCTGTGAAAACTGGACTTGGAGCAGTGAAATAGAATATACATCACTTTCTGCGTAACTTGTACTATCTTTTAAAAGATAGTCCTGCTTGCCGTGCAAATTATACTATGAATACTGGATGTAAAGATTTCCCTTTGTAATTTTGCACTGTAAGGTGGTTGGAAAACGTTAATTGTTTGACTAGGGCATTGCTTGTCTATGATCATATCAAGAAATATGTTCAAGAATCAATGGTTTCCAGAGCACATTTTTCTTGCAGAATTCATGGAAAGTCCACTGTTGAAATGCAAATTGGCTGCATTTAGGACTATAGCTTCAGAGTGTGAATCTTTTTTGTGAAGGTTCCAGGGCCCAAAGCTTTTAGTTCCTTTCTTACACACTGATTTATTGGATCTGATGAAAAATTTGATGGCACGAAGCTTGAAGCCTGACAAATTAAGTGAAGCTGATAGTGTCTCAAATCTGTTAACTTTAGATGTATCAAAAAGTGAAAATCTTCTCTCAGTTGAGAAAGTTGATATTAGATTTAGTGCTAAAAAGCTATTGAAAGAAGTGAAGTGCTCAGAAAGGGAGAAATTAGAGTTTAAGCTTGAATTTAAGAAACTTGTGACCAGTATGTTTGAAAAACTTTGTGAGAAAAGCCCACTAAAATTTAAGTTTGTCCGTGGGGTAACTTGTCTGGACCCAAATATTATAGTGCAGCAGCCGAGTCTAGGCAAGAAGAAAGTGGAAATTGTGCTCGAAGTTTTACTTAGTGCAAACAGGATTTCAGATGACTGTGCTAAAAATGCTAATAAACAGTACGCTTCATTGTGTGTAGATGCTCAATCTGCTTTAAAGTCTCAGTTTGATGAATTTTTAGACAGTCATGTTGATTCCATTGGATTAGAAAAATTTTACAGTGCTCTACTTGACAACCAAAAACAATTCGGTGAACTTTGGGATGTAATGAAAAATTGTCTCATTATGTCTCGTGGAAATGCTTCAGTGGAAGGTGGATTTTCTGTCAATAAGTCTCTTCTTGTGGAAAATCTGGAAAAATCCCTGATTTGTCATAGAACAGTTTTTGATGCCATTAAAAATGTGGGAGGAGTAGAACACATTGCCATCAATAGAAGGCTTCTTCTTTCTGTAAGAGCCTCCAGACAAAGATATGAGGATTATCTTGAGAAAAAAAGTGTTCTTCAAAACGAAGAAGAAAGAAAACTGAAGGAAAAGAGAAAAATTGATCATGAAATAAAGGAATTGAAGGAAAAAGACAAAGAGAAACTAGAGTTGGAAGAAGCAGCATTGCAGATTAAGATTTCAGATTGGGAAAAGAAGAAAAGTGGTGTGTAATATAAAAACAGTGACTGTGTTCCTACTGTAATATTTTTATAGTAACTTCTGAATATTGTGTATAGGTTTGTTTGAGTGTTTCTTCAATAAATGTAAAACCATGAGAAAAAGAGTAAACTTAAAATTAAAAAGGTGTGAGTTGGATATCTATAAGGAAGGTGGAGGCCGATAAAAAATAAATAAAAATGAATCAGTTATTTGGGAAACTTGATACGTCAAACGGAAACACTTTTAAATAATATAAGTTTCTCAATTATCCAATTCAATTTTATTTATTATCATGGCACATATATTGAAAAACTCAAATAAACCTATTTGTGTAAGGTCAGGGATTTCTTATATATTTGGTCAGGGAAATCAGGTTTGATAATTCTGTGGACACCATGTAAAAGGTTGTCTTTTGCTTTTTTTCTTCTGCAGAATTTTTTTTATATTTTATAAATCCACTTTTTAATTTCTCTTCTTGAATATCCATATATTTTTTTCCAATTTCCTCTATATATTGTAATTCTTCAACTTGATATTGCCTGTTAAGTGTGTGTGTGAATGCTCTTTTCAATAAGGTTTTAACACTATTGCTTTTATGTATTTTGCAGTGATTTAATCATATGGTATAAGAACTGGAATGTAAGAATACTTCCTGAAAACTTTGTAATTAAAACTATTAGAATTTTTAATTGATAAAATATCCAAAAATAGAAGTTCATTGTTATTATTTTTATTTTTTTCTCCAAATTCAATAGTCAGTCTAATAGATGGGCAAATGCTATTACGGTATATTGTTTTGCTAGAGACTGCAATTCTATTTTATTTAACTTTGATAAAATGAAAATGTCATCTACATAACAAAAATAGTCCAACAGTGGTTCTTTCAACCCCCGACAACTTTCTTTTCTATGTAATCCATGACCACCTCTGCATAAACTGCAGACAATGGTGACCCCATAGGCCTACCTTGATTCTGCTTATAAATTATATTACCTAAAATAAATATATTGCTATCATTAACATATAGTAAAATGTTCTTTAATTCCAAACTTTGGACACTACTCAAGTGATTCTGCTGTACTAAATTTTGCTATAATAATATCTATTGCAAAAAGAACAGGTGTGTTGGAAATCAGTCCTTATTTGTTATCTATTATTCCCATGTAATGACGTAAATCATTCATTCGCTCTTTTATAGTGTAACTCAAGTCAAGTAAGCTATAGATACTGTCACGCATTGTTCTCGTGACACGCACTTTCAAATATGCTTGTCATAATGACTAAAGTATTCAGAGCTGCTGTTGCCTTCATAGTGAAAGGTTGTGTTTGAGCGTCGTCGCTGTATTCTTTACTTGTTTATGTTTGATAGTAATTACTAAGATAGTAAATCATTATATCACCTCTATTTCAATCATGTCTCGGTAAGAGTGATTTCACTGCGTCACTTGCTGTAACTATGTTTTTCTCCTCGCAATGGGTTATGGGTCCAGAGAAGGATGCAACGACTACTTCTTAGCTGGGACTAATGAAAAGTAAGAAGGGGTACGACAAAATTTATAAAGGCTTCGATTCAGCTGTTGGTAATCAATTCTTATTAAATTTTTGACTGTATTTATAAATAGATGATGTTGCATATAATCATTGACAAGTTAAACAAGTGTAATTATGACATTTGGAATATTCAAATAGAAGCCATTCTGATCCATAATGATCGTTGGAGTTATGTCACAGGTCAGAATCCAAAACCTGTTGACGGAACAACTGAAGCTGAGATAGAGGAGCTTAACAAATTGACTCTAGCTGACCAGAAGGCTAAAGCAGATATAATTCTTTCAATCTGTCCTAGTGAGCTTTGTCAAGTAAAGAATTGCAAAAGCTCATGCAAAGTCTGGCAAAAACTTAAATCAGTTTATGAATCAAAAGGACCGGCTAAAAAGACCACACTATTAAAGCAGCTTCTGTTTCGCAAAATAAATGACATCAATGATATGTCAGAACACCTGACTGAATTTTCAGAAACAGTCTATAAACTCCATGAAATGGATATAGTGATAGCTGATGGCCTTCTTTCAATACTGATGTTGTACAGTATTCCGGATACTTTCGATAATTTCTGTTGTGCCATAGAGTCTCAAGATGAGCTACCTAAATCCAATGTTTTGAAAGTCAGGCTTTTAGAAGAATGGGAGGCTCAAAAAGTGAAAAAGAATCCAGACTGCCAAAAGGCATACTTGGCTTCCAACAGACAGGGTAATTCAAACCTGAAAGTAAGCTCTTGCAACTGGAGCCTGAATCAAGGAAAACAAGACAAAAGGAACGACAAAGTGCTCCGTAGTTATAGATGCAACTACTGTTTGAAGATGGGTCACAAATCTTTAGAATGTCGCAAAAGGATTGCTGACAGAAAGGCAGAATCCTTGAGACCAGAGGCATCCATGGTAACAAAATCAAGAAATGAAAGTACTCGTACAGCTATAACCATGAGTGCCAATCACAACGTGAAATCTGCATAGTGCTCAGATAGTGGAGCGACTTCTCATATGTGCAATGACAACGATCTGTTTTTTGAAATGAACAAACAGACAAATTGTTTTGTAAAGCTTGCTGTTGACAAAACACCAGAAGCCACCGGAAAAAGATCTATACGGATCGCAGTACCGAATGGAAGAAGAGTAAGAACCATTCGATTCAAAAATGTGCTCTGTGTTCCTCAGTTAAAAAGCAATTTACTGTGTGTGTCAAAAGCCACAGCAAATCACCGTTCAATTGTATATTGTAGAGTTCAAATTACTATAATAACTATTAAACTTATTTACATGGTACGTTATTATCATATGTACTGCATACTATATGTAACGATATCTACTGTTACTCATGTTATCTTATTAACTTAGTGGTCGTTGGACAAGGACGTATTTAGGCTACACTGTTGTTGTAATAGATAAAAAGTTTTGACTCACCCATTTCGAAAAACGTTGACTCACCCATTTTGTGAAATGGGTGAGTCAAAACTTTTATCTATTACAACAATGTACATACGTACATATCACTAAGTTTTTCTTTGGGATTCAGAGGTTAGCTCCAAAAAGAAATACAAACTTCCAGATACTTTTACTTACTGTTCTCATATCAAACTTCTCCATTTACAGCAATCTTGACATACAACTCGGGCTTCACTGATATCCATTACACGCCGTACACAAGATCTTTTATACTTCATACTCATAATCTTTTTCTCATGCAGACACTCCTGAATCTGATCCACCCATGTCTTCCTTGGCCTTCCTCTGCCTTTCCTTCCTGCCACCTGGGCTAAAAAGATTTTTTTAGTAAGCATCTCATCACTCATTCTTTCAATATGACCAAACCACCAAAGCATATTAGTCTCCACCTTGCTAACAACATTTTGCTTCACATCACACAACTGCAACACATATTCATTCCTCACACAATCAGACCATGTCTTGCCACCCCCCACCCCCGTAAGTAATGCATTGCTCCAACACATAAACAACTTCTATGTTTCTTCTGTAGTACCCAGGTTTCACTACCATACATCAGAGTAGGAACAAGTACACTTTCATACACAGCCATGCAGGACTCTCTAGAGAACCCATCATTCCTGTGAAAACCTCCAAAAGCACCTATGACTTTCAATGAAGAATTCACTTGCCTACTAATTTTACCATCCAATTTGTTCTCTCTGTCAAACATGCTTCCTAAATACACAAACTCACTCACCTGGTCAATCACTGTGCCATTTAGACTTATATTACATTCAGTGCTACCAGTTCATCTCTCAAAGACCATAACTTTGGTTTTTCTCTTATTTATACTCAGTTTGAATTTCATGCAAACTTCATACATCCGAGTCAACATACTCTGCAAATCACTTTTGCTCTCTGCCAACAGGACAGTGTCATCAGCATAAAGCAATCTGCACACATGGATATCACCAAGACATAAACCACTATTATCTATTTTGGCATCACGCATGCATGCATCCATAAATATATTATACAGCCATGGTGACATTACACAATATTGTATAACTCCTGCACTAATAGAAAACCATTTTGATAAAATATCATTCACTCGTACACTAGCTCTACTACCATCATACATGGTTTTTACACTATTAAGTAGATTCCCAGTAACACCATATTCATTCAATACCTTCCACAAAAGTGTCCTATTTACTCGGTTGTAAGCTTTCTCTAAAACTTGTTAAGGCAGCAAAAACTTTCTTACCAACAGCCAGATACTTTTCAATCATTATGCGTAATGCAAAAATTTGGTTAGTGCAGCCTTTACCAGGCATAAAACCATTCGGAACATCCCACACTTTCTCTGATGTAAGACCCTGTACTTTTTCAATAACGACCTTACCAAACACTTTCCCTGGCACACTTGATAGGCTAATACCACGATAGTTCTTGCAGTCAGTCTGATCATCTTTTCCCTTATACAAGTGAGCAATGATAGCATCCCTCCAATACCGAGGTACCATTCCTGACTCCCAGCACGACTGGCAAATTTCAGTTAACCAGTCAATTACAGAGTCACCGCCATATTTCAACATCTCGGTAGTTATGCCATCAACTCCCGGAGCCTTAACATTCTGAAGAGATTTTAGAGTTTTACACATTTCTTCTCCTAAGATCCCTCCTGTGCTTCCATCCCTCACTGTGTAGCCTGCATCTGTCTCAAAATCATTGTTGTTTTCCTGATCTAATAACTCACAGAAGTATCCGACCCATCTTTTACTTAACTCATTGGGCTTCCATATCATTTCCCTGATCTTATTTTTCACACAACTTACAACTTTGTTTCCCCTATTTTTCCTGAGTCTCATGTACTTCCAGAAATACTTCTTATCTTTCCAGAAAGCCAGTTCATGCCTTTCCACCTTCTCCTTCCTATCTTTTGCCTTACTCTGGCGAACCAGCTTAGCAGCTTCTTACAGCAATATTCATCCACAGAAACTCTCCCTTGCAACATCCCCAAATAAGCTTCCTTCTTTCTCTTTACTGCCACTTCAATCTCACTATTCCACCAAGCATCACCTCTATTGTTGCCCACTATTATGGTGCCACAGACCTCTTTAGCAGCAGTGACAACACAGTTCTTAAAACATTCCCACTTCTTTTCTACATCCCTCTCACAAGACTTCAGCTTATTCAGTCGTTCTCTGAGTAAGTCAGAATAACACTGATGATCTTCAAGGAGCCTGTCAAACTTTATTCTTTCTATCCTGGGCCTCTTCCTATTCCTTTTCCTCCAACCAACATTAAGTTTCACTCGTGACACTACCAAGTAATGATCAGAACCAACATCTGCACCTCTCATCACACGGGTGTCAAGAACTAAGTGTTTCAAACGCTGATCGTAGACAAAATCTATCACACTCTTTTGACCAAGAGTGCGATTTTCCCAAGTATATTTGTGGATATACTTGTAGTTGAAAAACATGTTAGATACACACAAACCATTCTTAATGCAGAGCTCAATCTTTCACCATTATCATTCACAGAAGGATCATTAAACTTACCCAGAACATTGTCAGGAATTGCATTCTGTGCCCCTACTGTAGCATTGAAATCCCCTGCTTTTTATAACTTTTTCTTTAGCACCAAACTGGCTCAAAACAGCTTTTAGCTCGTTCCAGAAATCTTCCTTCTCATCAGAAGGTTCCGAGTCACAAGAAGCATACACTACAACAATTGCAATTCTCTGAAGTTTCACTTTCAAACGAATCCAGAAAATTCTCTCACTTATGCAACTATAGTGAATCAAGTTGTTCTTCATCTTTTTACTTAAAATCACACCTACACCAGCCTGTCCTCCCACATTATCCAATACTCCAGACCGCACACTCACTGTGCCATTCACTTTTTCTACCCCAATTTCCTTCTTTTCGGTTTCACTTACACACAGCACATCCAATCTATACTTATTCATCTCCTCAATCACCTCATTCAGCTTGCCATTTATACTTCTAGTATTCCATACACCAATCTTACATTCACTCAGCCAAGATCTCTTTCTCATGTGCTGTTTTGAAAGTCCAGGTCAATTCCGTGGTGGACCATCCTTCACAGGTGTGGTAGGTCTACCATATCCCACACTGAGTCCAGATACTGATTTCTCTTTGTCTTTTTAATCAGGTAAGTGCATCAGTGTGGGGGGATTAGCCCACAGCTGATGGTTCCAGTTGGTCATTCAACCTAAGGATTCTGGAACAAAACCCAATGAGTTGGGGTCTTTCCACCAATGTCACACAGAACTGGCTGGCACCTCTCCAAGATTCACAGAGGCCCTAGTTGCTGTTGTGTGTGCCATTGTTACCACGGAGTGCCCCAACGAGACAAACCGCCGCCCCGGTGGCGCAGTGGTCTAAGCGATGGCCTCTGATCATTCGTCCGAACGGGATCCGGGTTCGAATCCCGGTGAGGCATGGATGTTGTGTTTGTCTTACAGCACTGATTCTTTCCCTTCCCTGGAACCAGTGACCCTAAATTAGGGACGGGCGACTGCTTATAGCCCATTGAGTTGCTCATGGTGGTCGTTAAACCTCCAATAAAAAAAAATGAGACAAACCCATCGCTTACTACGACTGCCTGCCACGTACACCTACTAGTGAAGTGATTAAATTGATTAATAATACAGACGTGCCAACTATCCGAATTTAGGCGGGAGACTCCGTATTTTCAGCCATTCCTCCTGCTCTCCGGATAAATACGACTGCCTGCCACGTACACCTACTAGTGAAGTGATTAAATTGATTAATAATACAGACGTGCCAACTATCCGAATTTAGGCGGGAGACTCCGTATTTTCAGCCATTCCTCCTGCTCTCCGGATAAATGTCAAATTCTCCCGATTTTCACCGATAATTAGCCATTACGATGGTCGAAATTCCATCAGCCACCGCCTTGGATCGACGCAGAAGAAACATTTCGAACCGCTTGTGAAGTCTTTTTATTTCTGCGTCGATGCAAGACGGCATTTACATTCATCAGTATCGTACTTTTCCTCTCCTCATATCTGCAAAAGAAAGCCACCCCTGGTGGCACAGTGGTCTATTTTATGTTGGTTACAAACACACTGGCGCGCCAAATGTGGCCTACTTATCGTTTCACGTCTCCCCGCTCTTAGCTGCGAGCTCTGTTTTCTTCAGAGTTTTGTGGAGTGCTTTTCAGTTTTGCTTTACTGTGGAGATTTTTATTTCTTGTTTTGCAACATGTTTGTCTCTTTTCTCTTCTTCGTCGCATTTTGTAGGAGATTAATGTGCTCCTTTGTTCATCTGTAATTGCGAATCTGTTATTGTCAGCTTTGTTTTATCTTCTATTGTAGCATTTTGTGTACACTTAGTTTGTGAATTTGTTTTTTTTTCTCTCTCATTCCTTTCGCTTACTTTTTGCAGGAGGTTTTTTCTTTTGCATTACGCCACTTTCGTGGTTTTTAATATTTTATTTTATGTCATATCTTTTACTATTTGTTTTTTCTTTACATATTAGCTGTTATTGTCTTTGCTGCATAATAAAGTTGTGAAACTGAGCGCCGGCTTTCGACAAATTGTCCGAGATGGGTCCGGGTTCGAATCCCAGTGTGGCATGGATGTTGCATACTTGCTAACTTTTACAGATTTCTGCTTAATTTTACTGATTTACGAATAGGTCTTTTTTTACGGATTTTTTAATTTTAGATTGCTCAATCGAAATATTTCAATCCCCTGCAACCATCCATTTAGATTTTCTACCGGACCTTACAAGCGCCATGTTACGCGATGATGTCATCTTTGACACGCCAGTTTCGTGCTGTAGCTCTCTCTCCACGGGAGTGCTCAAGTGACGTGTCGACCAAAGTTCTCCAAAATGCGTAATCTAATAATTACACATCTAGTACGTATCAAAATTTTATCATCGTGTACAAGTGTGCATCGGGAATTTTTCTCGACATATAAAAATACGCCTGTGAAATTTTTCTCGCCGTGTAAAAGTACAGGTCGGGAATTTTTCTCGGGGCGTAAAAATACGCATGGAGAATTTTTCGCGATGGTAAAAATATGCATTGTGAATTTTTCTCGGCGCGTAAAACTACTCATCGAGGAATTTTACCAATTCGTAAAACTACGCATCGAGACGGTATTTCGTCTTTCGGGGACGGAAGTAAACAAAATAAAGATTTTTTTCCGTAATCGTAATTTCTTTTTCTTTTGATGTTGCGTCTGTCCAGTATTGTTGTTATATATCACTTTATTCCGTAAATATTTGTATTTCAGTTTGAAAATGGAGGGAAAATTTCCGAAAACGGAAATTTGAGGGCGAAAAAAAAAAATGTTTTTCATTGTATCTGGTTGACAACTATTTTCACTATGCTTTTTATTTTGCATACAAACATACAGTCTGCATTTAGAATAACTTTTTAAACATTAAAAATGCTATTACCAATAATATTACTTCTGGAAAATTGCTCCTGCATCTGAAAAATGTCAATACAAAATAGCGCTTATGTGATTTTATGAGCTGTAAAAAATCTCCTGATTTTTAGATTTTGAAGGTTGGCACGTCTGATAATAGACTACAGATTGAGATGATAGAAGATCGAGAACGTATCAATATAATATTTACATTGGAATTTATTACTAATAACAACTATTTTACATTCAATAATATCATATATAAACAATCTTTTGGAGCACCCATGGGATCGCCTCTCTCTGGCCTGTTGGCTGAAGTAATCCTGTAAAACATAGAAAATCAAATATTTTTACAACCAAACCTTGCCTTGCCCAGCCTTTATAGATGATATGTCAATGATATTCTTATCTTCTGGCCATATTCAGATGAAAATCTTGATATGTTTGTTGAAACATTTAATGATTACTAACCAACAATTAAAACTACGGTAGATTAAGAAAGTAATAAGAAACTGCATTTTCTAGACATTGGAGTTCGTAGAAATGAACAAGGCATGGAATACACAGTATATGGAAAGCCCATGTACATTCCTGCGTTAATACCATCAGATTCAGTACATCCATGGAAGTACAAAAAAGCAGCCTTCCATAACTACATAAAACGAGCAACAATGCGTACTTCATCTACAGGATTAGAATTCAAAGAAATTGATTGGATAAAGAAAACAGCAAAACAATTTGGGTTTGAAACAAATTGGTGGATTCCATCTATGATAATATAAAGAACATGCAACAACAAAATACAAGCAGAATTAAAGAAATAAAAGCATACAAATAATTTCCTTATTTACCACCATTAAGTAACCTACTTAAAAAGGAATGTAAAGAAAACAAGATACAGCTGGCAGAGACTGTCGTCGATAATGGCAAACTACTAACTTACAACAGTAAAACATCATTACTTTGAATAAAGCTCATGTTGAGAAATGGCTTCCTAGTTTCTTAATTCAATTACTAATCAAAAACAACTATTATGGGAATTTTACTAGGAATTTTTTTATTTAAATTGCAAATTTTCGGAGAAAACTCTTCTCCTTCTTCAGGCTGTCTTTTTGTTGTCACTTTTTCCCGTCTACAGTTATTTTTCATCAAATCCTGCCAGATGTTAGGCAGGGGAAATCCTTTGCAGTCATTGATGATGGAATTTTGATTTTTCTCAATCTCTATTCCTTCTTTTAGCTTTCTTTTTTGAAAATTACTTTGGAAACTGATGACTTTAAGGGAATTCCAATCCATGCTGTGACTAGTTTCTCTAACATGCCTATCTAAACCAGTCTTGTTGGAGCAATTTTTTATAGCAGCTTTATGCTCTGCTATACGAGTTTCTAGTCTGCAATTTGTTTCACCTATGTAAGATAGTCCACAACTACATTTTACTTCATAGACTACACCTTGCATTTTTAAAATATCTTCTTCTCTTTGAACTATTATAGGGAATTTTTTTTTAACTTTGTTCTGTAAACTTGGAGCTAGCCTAATACTGTACTTCTTACTAATTCTCTTTAAAGACCCAAATAAACCTTGTGATAAGAAATTTTTTTAGTGAATTTTACTTGTTGCTTTTGCAGGTTCTTCGTACCATTAAATTTCAGAAGCTTCTCAATTTCTTCTTTAGGATAGTTATTTTCTGTAAGTATGACTTTAAGTTCTTCTTTATGGGCTTCTTTCTTATCTGCTGTAGAAATTATTTTATTATTTTTTTCTAAAAACTGACTTGCTGCATTTTTCTTAATAGAAACTGGATGATAGGAATTGAAATCCAATAGTCTATTAGTATTCATTGGTTTTTTTATACTAACTAGTGAGGAATTTTTCATCTTCATAATAGATAGTAATATCTAAGAAGTTAATTCTTCTTTCTGTTTGAAGTTCAATAGTGAACTTGAGGGAATCATCTAATTCATTAAATGAGTCTAGAATTCTTTCTGGAACAATTTCTGAGCTATCTATTATAAATAACATGTCATCCATGTATCTGCTATATAGGCAGAAGTATGTGGGTTGTACTAGTATCTTTTCTTCTAGTTTTCCTACATAATAGTTAGCTAAGAGTGGGGAGAGTGGGGAGCCCATAGCTAGACCAGATTTTTAAATGAAAATTTTTTTCTCAGATTGAAAGTAGTTGTTCTGCAAAGAGAAGGTAAGCATTTCAAAAATTTCAACTAATATGTTTCTATCTTTGTTGTGAAAAACTATTAGGTCTGCCAAGTCTTCCGCTATAAAGTCTTCCCATGAAAAATAACCGTAACCTTCAAGGTTAACTGTAACCACGATAGTGAGAAGAAAAAGTGACAACAAAAAGACAGCCTGAAGAAGGAAAAGAGTTTTCTCCGAAAATTTGCAATTTAAATAAAAAATTTCCTAGTAAAATTCCCATAATAGTTGTTTTTGATCAGTTAACATCATTACTTGGCAAATCAGGTATATATATGATACCAACAATTACAGTTAATAACAATCCAGATCATATATACATATATCGGTAGTACCAAAAGACGTTTTTGTACAAGATTACAGGAGCACATGCATAACTGGAAAATGAAAGACAGCAAAACATCACTAATATTATATTGTTTAGATAATGATGTACGGCCAAATTGGGAAAATGCAAAGATCATCACATCACACAAAACACATAAGCAGATTATAAATGCAGAGGCTTTGGCTATAGAAAAGTTAAACAAAAAGTTGTAATAGTAATACACCAATAGAAATTCCATATGCATAGAAACATCTGCTCGAAAATGAAAAAACCAAAGCTTTGAAATGTAAAAAGAAAAAGACGAAAGAAGATAAATAATCAATATGAACTGTAGGGGATAAATACTGCAATAAATGGCATTGCTAGTAGACGCAAGTGTGGCAGAACTAAACAGATACAGCGACTGTGATGTATAGAGTGCGTGGCATGGCTGACAGTGAGTCAGCACGGAATCATCGAGCTTCAAAGATCCTAAAGTTAGAATGCCATATACTTCATTGATAAAAACATGGTCTAATGTCAAAACTGGTTTGGATTGTGATGGTACTGTTGAATAAGGATTACGTACCCAGTCCTTTATGATTCAGGTTTTAATTGGTTTTATAGGTCCTTCTTTAAATTTCCTTTTAAGTTTTTGTATTGTTGATAATTTGATATTTCGTTTCCCGGTGTTCAATTTGTTTTAATCCAAAAATATTTTTATTGTGCACAACTCGTTAACTACTGGTTATTTTAACAAAGAATTTTATTATCGAAGTCAGAGCAAAAAACCGAACGTCATCAATAATCTACCCAGGATAAACAGAACTTCTGCTGTGAAATGGGTGAGTCAAAACTTTTTATCTATTACAACAATAGTGTTGTTTAAATACGTCCTTGTCCAACAACCACGAAGTTAATAATATAACATGAGTAACAGTAGATATCGCTACATATAGTATGCAGTGCATATGACCGTTCAGTTATTTTCACCGAAAAAGAAGCCAGGGTTGTTGAACCTAATGAAACTATACTTCTCCGAGCTGTTAAAGGCAAATTATATTACGTCACACCAAGCTACGAAAGTGTGGCGGTGGTCACTGAATTTCAGAAATGGCATCAGAAATATGGTCATTTAAATGAAAATGGTCTAAAAGGGCTGAAAGCAGACAAAATGGTGCCTAGACTGTCTTTTGCAAGTAAGGGTACCTTAAGGAATTGTAAAGTCTGTATTCAGGCGAAGCAGATGGTGAAACCCTTTCCGAAGGAATCTAGGTTCGAAAGTAAAGAATTGCTGGACCTCGTTCATTCAGATGTCTGTGGACCAATGAAAACTCAATCTCTTGGTGGTTCACGCTACTTCGTTACGTTTATTGGCAACAAGTCACACTATGTTGAAATAAGCTGTCTTAAAACAAAATAAGAAGTAAAGAAAGCTTAATTAATTCAAGGCCGCATTGGAAAACAGTACAGGAGTAAAAATCAAAACACTCCGTACCAATAATGGGCTCGAATATTGTGGAGCTGAATTCAATGCTTACCTGGAGCAGGAAAGAATACGCAGAGAAATGTCTGTGGTATTAAAGCCACAACAAAATGGAGTTGCCAAGCGATATAATTGCACTCATATTATTTGCGTCTTCATAGGCAATAAGCACCAAAAGGTGCACTATTTATGTGCAAGTCATGATATAATCGCACATTTGTCAAAATGGTAAGGTGTTTGTTGATACAATCCAGGCTACCTGTTAGCTTTTGGGTGGAAGCAATAAACTGTGCTGTATTCCTGAGAAACTGTTCTCCTACACGAAGTCTGAATGGGAATATCGCCCCATACGAAGCTTTGTTTGGCATCAAACCAAATGTGTCATTTTTCAAAGTGTTTGGGCAAAAAGCTTTTGTTTTGAATAAGCGATCAAAAGGTAAATTCGACCCGAGATCTCAAGAGCATATATTTGTTGGTTATTCAATGGAATCCAAAGCATACCACTTATGGAATAAGAATTCCAGAAAAATAGTCGCAAGACGTGACGTCCATTTTATTAAGGAATTTGAAGAAAACCTTCCATTTGGTTATGAATTCAAACTCCTGACATCTGAAATGTCTATTTCAACTACTGGAACGAGTGACACGCCAACCTCACCTGATGAGAATAGCACACCAGACGCCGAGAGTGAAACAGACGTTACGCCAGAAGAAATTATAACAGAAGACATCACTGGAAGCTATGTCAGTAGAAGTCATGCCAGATACGTCACTGGAAGCTATGTCAGTGGAAGTCATGCCAGATTCCTCGAGAGAGCAAAATTCATCATTGTTTACCAACAAAGGTCACGTAGTAACGAAAGTGAGAACTGTTGGCCCTCCTAGAAAAGTTCGTACTGGGAAACCTGGCAGACCCATAAAACAGTATCAAATGATTCCTGCAAACATTACTGAAACAACTGAGTTTGTTGATAATGTCCAAGCTAATCCTAATCTTTCTGAAGCCTTAAATGGTATGCAAAGTAAAGACTGGAAATCACTATGCAAAGCGAATATGATGCTCTCGTCAAGGAGAAAGCATGGGAACTGGTACTACGACCAAAACATAAAAGAGTTATTGGTTGCAAATGGGTCTTAAAGACAAAATTCAACCAAGATGGTAGCATTGAAAAATTAAAAACAATGGACATTCTGACAAAAGGACTGAATGCTAATAATCATAATAATTGTTGCGGGTTATTAGGACTCACTGTTATTTAATTTAGCATGTAAGTTCGATGATTTACTAGTGCTGAGTTGTGTTTATGAGGGGGAAAACTTGCAAATGTTGTATATAGACAAAATAAGTATTTTGAGGGGGATTGTTGGGAATAAATCCTTATTTGTTATCTATTATTCTCATGTAATGACGTAATTCATTCATTCACTCTTTTATAATGTAACTCAAGTCAAGTGAGATATAGATACTGTCTCCCATTCTTCTCGTGACACACACTTTCAAATATGCATGCCATAATGGCTAAAGTATTCAGGGCTGCTGTTGTCTTCACAGTGAAAGGTTGTGTTTGAACTTCGTCACTGTATTCTTTATTTGTTTATGTTTGATAGTTATTACTAAGATAGTAAATAATTAAATCACATCTATTTGAATCACATCTCGGTAAGAGTGATTTCACTGCATCACTTGTCGCGTCTATGTTTTCCTCCTCACAATGTGTGCTGGGAAATAATGCTTTAACATCTAGACTAGTCATAGAGTATTCACTTAATTCCTGTTTAATACATTTTATATGGTCTATGAAAAATTATTTTTTAGACTAAAATTGCCTTTAATACACAATGGAACTAGAAATCTGTAAATATTCCTTTCCAACTAAATAAGTGGTGAGTTTTGTTTTGAGACTTTTAGCTGCATTGGAGAACCTTCTTTATGAGTTTAAATTTTGGAAAAAAAACTTTTTGAACCTTCACAATAAAAAAAAAAAAAAAAAAAAAAGAGGCCATTTTAATAGCATCAGGTAATACACTATGATTCCTATCAAGTAGTACTATATTTTAAATCTACAATAGTTTTTTTATTATTATTATTATAATATTCAATAATTAAATGGACTATCTGTCCTGATTTGTCAATTTCATAGAACTTCAAACCTCAATCTTGCATTGACATCCAAAGTTGTTCTTTTTTATATTTTAATTTGTCTAAATGATAATTTCGTTTATGGCTGTTGTTATATTCTTTTAAGATCATGTGATATAATTTAAAACCCACTTCATCCTAGCCTCAGGTGAAATTTTATTCATAATGTTAATTTAACTTACAATTCAGCAAGCTGATTGTAAGTTAAATTAACCTGAGAGGGATTCTGAAAAACTTCATATTCATTATGATAATCCTGTAGGCTATTAAAACTATCAAATAAGTTGTTTAATGTTTTTGCATTTTTTAGTCTATTATTGTTTTTGTGTTTCTGTACAATTTTATTTCCATAAAAGTGATATCTAACATATAATCCCTCCAAGAAGTTCCAAACTCAACATTACTCTTTGTTTGTAAATCATACTATAAATTCAAGATCTTTGCATGCAAATTATAAATAAGTCTTTGTTTTCATACAATTTTTGCTGTTAAATGTTTAACTTGACAAATTTTTAAAATTTTCTTATCCTTATGATTTAATGGAATATTTTTAACTTTAAAATACATATAATTAGGTATTATATTAAAATCAGAACATGCTACCAAAAATTCTGTTTGGACTTCATTTATGACCAATTTAATCTTTTGTTTCTTATAAAGCTTCATTTATCAAATTCACATTTTCCAAACTGACTCCTGAACCACAAATTCGATCTCAAGTTCGTATGACCTTACCTTCTCAAGAGCTGTGTATGTAACTCACAGTTTCCAAAATGAAAAATGCTGTATCAGTTTGGAAGCTCAAACAGACATTTTGCAAAACACGTGCAACTCGATATCACAATAAAATAAATTATAAGCCTACCTACAGATTCGTGATGGCTCATCTTTTAACATTTCCAGCACATCCACTCTATCAAGAAATTTCCTGAAGACGCAGGGATCACAGCGTTCCTACTATTTTGAAACCTGTCCTTATTTTCCTTCTTTTTCGCAAAGCAAAAGATGATTTTTTTACAATCTGTTTCATCGTCTTGGTTTGTTGAAATTTTTTGTACGTGATTGCTCTGGCCGCCGTGCCATCAGGTTACGCGTATGTCATCGCCAAAATGCCAATGACGCAATGTGTTTCTGCTGGGCGAACTCCAAGAGCTGAACTGCTGAAGCCCATCACTGACAGTTTGTTGAGGGAGGAGGAGTCTCAATTAAAACTAAAACGTTGGCTTCTGGTGTGTGTTCTGGAAATTTTTATGCTTTGTTTTCTCAACCTGTAGGTTCGTGCATTTTGGATTGATCGATGACAAACTGTAATCTGAAGTTCATGGAATTGAAGAAGGTAAATACTTTTCTTTATAAACAATTTGGATTTTATTGATTGTGTTATAAAATGAGAATAATTGAAGTTTTTGTGTGTGAAAGTTGTCATTTCATGAAATTGGTATATATTCTGTAAGTACTGTTGGAAACATCGATATTTTATTGTGAATGTTGATAAGTAACTAAAAGATTTAATTTGCTTCGTTCTTAAAACCAAACAGACCAAACCTTTCTCTCTTTGAGAAAGACTTCCCCTCCCCTTCTTGTAAAACGTGTGCCTATAGTGAGTAAGATGTTCTATAATCAAAATGTACCGTAATTTCGGGTAGATAAGTCGCGGCGTATACGAGTTAAAAATTAAATTTTCGGCCCGCGCGGCTTATACAGCATGGCAACGTATATACAGCTTTTTTTTTTTTTTTTTTTTTTTGGCGGATCAAAATTATGTAACAAAAAACGTTTTGGCCTGTCCCAAGAGCAACCAAAATACAGAAATGAAAAAATGAACCGGCATGAACGAATAACATCAACTTTTTATTCTAAGGAAAGAAAAGAGCAGCGTAAAAAGGACCAACAGGCGTGCGCCACTCATCAGTCACATCCCACGGGGGCATTGCGCAGGTGAGACTAGCGTAATCTATTATGTAGGTCTTGATCGCGTCTCCCCTTTTATTCACAATCTTGTTGGCGACCTGCTGAGTTACTCCTCCTTCCCTGACTAAAGATAAAAATGGAAAAAAAAAATATCCGAATTTTTATTGAATAGTGCTGAAATTTTGACATATGCCATAACTTGGTCTTATAAGATTTCCCTGCAAATTTCGCTTGAATCCAATAAAAAAAATTTTAATTACGCACTTTTCTTTTTTATTATTAAGACCTTCAGAGAAAGAAAGATCTACTTCATGGGAAAGCGCAGATGGCCGAGAACTATGGGCTTGCAACATTCATTTCCCTCCCCCCTTTTACTCTGAGCCCCATTTGCCACCTGCTGTTGTATTGGGTCTTAGCTTAACTGAGGATAAAAACATGAAAAATTAATTTTCTGAATTTTCATTTAAAACAGCTGGGTTTTTTAATGGATGCCCTAGCTTGGTCAAAGTTACCCTGAAAATTTCCCCTGAATCTGGTGAAAACTTTTTAAATTGCACATAGACAAAAAAAAAAAAAAAATCGGACTTTAGGGAAATAGGTGTTAATAAAAAAATTGCATTTCTAACTCAAAAAGTTTTAAAGTTGTCAAAGGGAAATTTTCAGGGCCACTTTGTTTTAAAAAAATGATGGCATCTGTAAACAGTTCTGTACATTTAACTGAAAATTCATGAAAAAGATAATCCGCAGTTTTGTTTCTCAGTATGTAAAGACATCATGCTGCCTGCACTGGACAACTTTGGTGTTATCCTTAAGATTGAATCTTGTTTAATTACTTATCTTGAGGTCATTCATCTACTACAGACATTGCAACGTGCTTCCAACAGCTGCAAGCTGGCCAAGTGACGCAACTGAAACAAAAACATCAGGAAGAATGCCAGCATGTAAAGCACAATTTCCTTCTTTCTTTCCTTCTGGATTTTTTCCCCCCTTCCTGGATTTTAATAGTCAGAAAAAAATAATTGTGCCAACCCTTGAATTTTTTAACAATACGTAACAATTATGAAATAAAATGCAGTAAACAAAAAATTTTATCATATCTGCACCAAGGTTGGTCATTTTGTCCGGAGTTTTCACAAAACTTCCGGGGTGGACGCAGCAGGGTATCAATTCCGGACAAACCAGAGCACTTGGCAAACTCTGGTGTTATCTTTAAGATTTTATCTTGTTTAATTGCTATTTTTATTTATTAATTGAAAGACCAGGTACTATATTTTTATCTACGTAAATTTTCCAGATTCCTCCGTGGTACTACCCCACCTTACTGCGAAGGTGCGGTGTTTCTGGTGATTTTTTGTTGTTTATTCCGCCCCTTTTTTTATCGCTGCGGCGTATACCCCAGTGCGGCTTATTTACCCGAAATTACGATATACCTGCCAACTACTACGGAACGCCTGTAGTTTCTGCAGATTTAGCTGTTTGACTACGGAATTACGCAATTCACTGTCAAAACTATGGATTCTATGAATTTTCATTTTGTTTATTTTATTATATATATATTTTTTTTTCCTGTTATGAAATAACACGAAATACTGTCTGGGGACGGTATTTCGTGTTTCAAAACTTTGGAAAATGGTAGTTAAACGGAGTAAAAAATTTTGCCGTAATCATATTTCTTTTTTTTTTTCTCCTGATGTGTTTGTGTCCAGTATTCTTGTTAAATGTAATTTTAAATCAGTGTAAAACTAAAGAGAATTGGAGGGAGGGGGTCGTTTTCCGTCTGGTGAAGGTATTTCATGTTTCAAAACTTCCGAAAACAGTAGTTAAACGGAGTAAAAGTTTTTGCTATAATCATAATTTTATTCTCCCGATGTTGCCTTTGTTTCCTTGTTAAACAAGGAAGCAAGGGCAGCATTTTGTCTTGTAAAATATCATTTTATTGCATAAATGTTAGTATTTCATCTTGAAACTGTAGGCAACAATTTGTGAAAACTGAAGTTAGATGCTGTGAAAACTTCCTCGTGATCTTCTTTCGCGAATTCGAAGAATTCCGCCTTTTTCATTATTATTTTGGTCATTTGCGAGATTGATGCACAAGTGAACAGAAATTTTTGGGGAGTTGGTGTCAACGGGGGCAGGGTGTTTGTCGGGGGATGGAATTCATTTTCACGAAACTTTCGAAAACAGAAGGTCGACGGAGTTCAGATTTGTTCCATAATCGTAATTTCTTTTTTCTCGCGATGTTGCCTCTGTCCAGTATGATTGTTAAATAACATATTACTGCATAAATATTTGCATTTCAGCATGAAAATAGGGGAAAATTTTCAAAACCGGAAGTCGGACAGAGCAAACATTTCTCCCGTATCCCCCAAGCGTGCAATGTTCCCACTCTCCTGCGTTGTTAAATATCCCCGGTCCCATAAGTTTTGCATTCATTTCAAGCTTCCTAGCATTTTTTAAAAAAAAGGCCATGGTTACCGTATATACTCGTGTATAGGTCAACCCCCTGATTTTTATCTGAATATTTGCAGTTTTTGTATATCCCGTGTATAAGTCGACCCCCAATTTTTATCTGAATATCTGCAGTTTTTGTATACCTACCTATCTTGTGTATAAATTAAAAAAAAATTCCTTTCCAAGGATGCGCCTGCATGCGGGAATGTGAACCTACTATTTATTGTTGTAGCTGGCTCTCGCAATGTTACTTGCGGCAGTTTCCCAGAAAATGTGGGTGGAATTGAGGCACAATTCTGGAAAGATGATAAGGCTCACCACCCTGGTTAGAAAGTTTTCAGGGGGAAGGTTACGCATTTTAACAATATATGAATCCACTTTTGCACATAGTCCCCCCCCCCTTTTCTCCCACATTTTGCGAGAGAGTTTTCTGCAGTTACTTCATTCATGGAGAGTAAAGCATTTGCTCCCGCAGCAAATGAATCATGATGCATTTACCAAACATCATAACGCAGGCACATCATTATTTAAAAAAGGAAAAAAAAAAAAAAACTTCCTGAAATATATTTGGAAAGCATAAATAGGTCTTGATGTCAACCTGATAGTTTTTTATCCCATAAAGAATATGCATGCCATAAAATATAAATGTGTAACTTTTGAAGTTTTTAATGTACTTCTTCAAAATTTAAAACAAATCTTTATTTTGATGTTTGTGGACACTGTAAAATTTGCACACCACTATTTAAAAAATTGAAGAACATTTGTTCTATAAAATTTTCTCCCTCTACCCTGTGCAGCTAGCAGCTGTTGGTTGACTGCTGAGCTGGACGATTGTGTAATTGACAGAGAGGTCATTTATCAACTCCCGAGTTTCATCCCCCCCCCCTCCACCGTGTCAGATTATTTAGTGACAAAACCAAACATCGCACCATTCAGTCAAGATGCAAACCTTTTTGTTCGCTGTTAGTCTTCTGAAAAGGTTACTGTTTGTTTAAATTTTAGAGCCGGGGTACACTCAATTTAATAACAATAACAAACATAAGTAGGTTGTTAAACTAATGCACTTTTTTACTATCAGTAGCAATGTTATTCTGAGTGATCGGGCAAGTTTCAACACTTTTGTTTTCGGAATGCATTGATCAATCTATCGCTGTTCTGTAGATTGTCACGTCTCTCTCTCTCTCTCTCTCTCTCTCTCTCTCTCCTTTTGCAATAGTCTGTTCTTTTCCCTCTTCATCCCCCATCGAAAATTGAGAGCACGGTCGTAGGTCACGGCACGGTGCAACTGAAACTACTGGCTGACGCGTTCACCTCTTTCTTCCTCTGGGTGATTTACCAGCGGAGCAGTCAAGGCCATATCGACAGATCTAAAACAGACTTTGAAACATCCGTGCACAATGAGTTTTTCCATTAGTGAATAAAAAAAAAACTCGTGCATATAAAATCAAGAAAATTCTTAGCAATAATTTTCTTCTGCACCAGTAACACCCGGAAAATGACTAAATATACAATTGCAAATGAACTGATGGCGCAAAGGGCTAAGTATGCGCATTTCCATAAGGCATCAAAATTTTGGTTTTCAACCTATCAGAAATATTTTCAGTGTATAGTTCGACTACCTAATTTCGGCCTAAATATTTCATTAAAAAAAGTTAACCTATACACGAGTATATACAGTATGTTACCGGTTTGTCCGCCTGTCCATCCTTCCATCTGTCTGTGGACACCATATCTCTACAACTATTAGGCCAACTCGAAAAATTCTTTTTTTTTTTATTAATGCGATTTAGTTGTTACATAGTTCATGCGTAATCATTATATTAAATTAATTAAGTTTCACATCTTGACAGTCAATATGGATGCAGAGGGAAAATGCCAAAAAGGCCTGACGAGCCCTTGACTCCCCAATTTTGGAAGCTTGAAATGTGCAAATGATGATCTTTTATCTCGTTTTTTTACGATGCACAATTTCAGTGCTAGAGGATGTAAATGCATATGATATCGAATTCAAAATACATTTTATTCCATATATTTACTTCTAAACATCCGATTGAAAAAATGGTTTTACCATTTGATTCGATTTATGTCGAAGACTGTTTTAGGTATTGTAACTTTTTCAGGTTACACATAGATTTTCCTCTAGGGGCGTAAGAGAAAATTAGGTTTTCTTTGATTTTGTTTTTTAATATAAACTCTAAAACTGCAAAAATGATTGCTGAAGATTTTACTTATTCATTGAAAATAAAATCTAGAAAACAAAGTGCTTTTCTTTTTAGTATTTTTTTTAAAAAGATGCTGGCAAAATTCTGGGGCTATTCTCTTCAGTTTCATATAAAGTTTCTCCAATTATTTTTTTTTTTTTTTTTCAGCTGAGGCCAGAGGCCCCTCCCACAATGCGGGAGTTGTGGAGCCTATCAGTATGCCACTGCTCCTGTAGGTTGAAGCATTTATGCTCTGGCTTTTAGTTAACATACTTTTACCCAATAACTGCGGTAAAACAAGTCTGATTTCAATTAAATTTTATATTACATTATTGGTGCATGTATGTTTAATGAAGTACTGAAGTAGTAACGGAAATATATAACATATGATACTTATTACTGTCTACCTTCAGCCATTATTTATAACTTGTCCTTCTGTCTGCTGAAACCTCCCCACCCCAAAAGCAAGGTGTTTTCTGTGGCTTTCTTCTGGCATGTTGAAAGGCATTTCACAATCGAGTGTAAAATTACACTAAACCCTCAGCGCATTCATTCATTGGCTGGAACTTTTGCAGTGTAGTCCAGAATCCAGATATATTTTAAATGTTCCCGAATTTACTGTTGCTGTGCAATAATTTTCTTATGTTCTTTACATATTTAAAAAAATTATATTATTTGATATTTTCTTGTGGTATTACTGACAGTTGATTACATATCCTTTGTTTCTTCCTCCTTTTAGTGAAATGCCACGTGGAAAGACAAAGTTTCAGACATCCTGGTTGAACACTGTTGATTTGAACAAAGATAAAATTGTATCCTGGTGCACACAAGGGAATAATGAATATGAAGCACACTGCTTGTTGTCTAAGACATTGTTTTCCATAGCAAATTGTGGAAGGCATCAGATAATAAGTCATTCATTGAAACAAAAACATATTCAGAACAGAAATGCAATTAAAGGAACACATTTGTTACTGGACACACATAAGCAGGCAGGTGCTGCATCTATTTTGTGTTTGCAGTTTAGCCTGGACCAACAGATTACCAAGGCTGAAGCCATTTGGTGTTTAAAAGTAGCAAGGTCAAACTTTTCATTTGCTTCTTGCACAGATGTTACAGATATCTTCCAGATGATGTTTCCCAATGATCCTATTGCTGGGAAAATGTGTCTTAGTGAAAGGAAAGTTTCCTACATAATTTCCCATGCTCTTGCCAAATACTTTGATTAAGAGTTAACAAGTGAAATGAGAAAATGTACTGATAATAAAGGTATGTACAGCATTGCCTTTGATGAAACAACAACCATTCAGGTGAAAAAAACAATTTGATGTCTTTGTTAAATTTTGGGCCTTAGAAAACAGGGTCAAAATTTTTATCAAGTGAATTTTTAGGCTATGTAGATGCAGAGACTATTAAGTATTGCCTGTTGACAGTACTATGAAACAAAAAAAAAGCCTTTACATAAGTTAATTATGCTCTCAAGGGATGGGCCAAATGTGAACAAAGCACTGCAAAGGAAGGTGAATGAAGAGTTGAAGCTGCATGGTGCTGAAGAACTTGTTAGTATTGGCACTTGTCCATTACATACTGCTGATAATGCCTTTTCTCAAGGTTTGTTTTTGTTAGATCTAAAAGTAAATGAATTTGCAAGTGACATATTTTCTTTCTTTAAAACAAGTGCAGCACGGAGAGAGGATTTCAAATCTATTCAGCAACTCTTGGATGTTGAACAGCACTTCCTTCTTCATCATGTTAACTCACGCTGGTTGACATTAGAACCTGTGGTCCACAGAATTGTGGAGCAGTTTGATGTACTGAAAGAGTACTTCAAATTGACTGTGAAGAAAGAGTCAAAGGATGTTCTAAATTCCCCCGATGTAGGAGAATTCGAAGTTGTCTCCAGGATTCAACAGCGTTGGTGTATCTCAGATTTATTTTATCTCTGATGCCAATCTATGTTGAATTTTTTGCTTTTTTCCAAACAGAAAGGCCATTAGTTCATGTATTGTACAGCAAAGCCAGTGATCTATTGTTAGGTATTTTAAGAAAATTTGTGAAAGATGATGTTGTTGCAAACAAGGAGGGTGCAGAGTTACAGCACATAGATGTCACAAAACAAGAAAATGTACTTCCCTTAAGGAAGATGGATGTTGGAATAGGAGCTAAGAAGCTGTTGCATACTCTTTCAGAAAATCAAGTTCAAAAAGTGCTGCACAATTTCCGACAGTGTTTTTCCAAAATGGCAGAATATCGACAAAAAAAATTGCCACTTGACTGTCAGATTCTAAAAGATCTTCGAATTCTGAATCCATCAATGAAGGACAGTGCAAACACAGGGCATGCCATTAGTAGGTTGTGTGTAACTTTAAAACTTTTGAAACTGACTAACAGTGAAACTGATGCCATTGTGCAAGAATGGAGAAAGTACAAATTAGAGAAGATCGATGATTATTTTATCAAATCTGAAGAGATTATCAGTGGTGTGCCAATGCAAAATGTGAAATACCAGCAAGCTGACATATACTGGGCCAAAATTTTTCAGATCGTAGATACTGACACCAGGAATCCAAAGTATAGAAATTTAGTCAAACTTGCTAACACTTGTCTTACCCTTTTCCATGGGAATGCTGATGTAGAGCCTGGTTTTTCCATGAATAATGCTTTACTAACCAAAGATCGATATCAGTTAAGTGAAAAAACCATTGTGGGTGTAAGAATTGTGAAGGACAAAATCAGAAGAAGAAGGGAATTGCATTTCTAATATTCCAATTATTCAGCTAATGTTGAAATTTGTTAGAGAAGCTCATGCATCTTATCAGGCTGATTTAGAATATCAGAAAAAATGTGTGGAGCAAGCCAAGAAGCAAAAGGAGGCAGAAGAAATTGAAATTAAAGAAAAAAAATGTGCAGCTGAAAAGAAAGATAGATTTGGAGTTAGAAATTAAAAAATTAACTGTAAAAGGTCAGCTTAAGGTTGAAGTCCAGCTTGGGCAAAAATTGCTTGATGAAGGAACTGAAAGGCTCAAGAAGGCAATAATTGCTAAGAATGTGAAAGAGGCATCTATTGCAAATTCAATTATTGAAGCTGGTACAAAGAAATTAAGAGAAAATATGGAGCTTATGGACGAAACTCAGCAGAAGCTAAAAGACATTGGGATGAACTTGGATCAGTAACTAAAAAACACAAGTAAATTTTCAAAAATTAAGGATCATATTGGGTCTAAGCAAAAGTTCTGTTGTTTTTCTGATGGACACTAAGGTGTGTTTAACAGCATGCAAACCAAGCTTGTGCACATTTATGCAAATCAGTTCGAAATAAGGTTGTGGCTTATGTTGGTTAGGCATTCAGTTTAACTATTCAGTGTAAAGTGGACCTGTGTATTCAGTATGTCTGTGGATAAAGTGTATTTGAGACAGGAGTCATTCATTAAAACATTTGCCCTTCAGGAGCTCCAGAAAGAAAACAATGCAATGATCACAAGTCAAAACTTATGTGAAGTGTTTGTAGAAAACACTGTTACAGTTCATACATGTCAAACTGTCTACCAGATTCTGTTCTAGAAACTTAAGTTTAGAGGATGAATCACTTTTTGAATGGCCCAATGTTGTCAGTGAATTATGAGCCATCATTCAATATTATCCTTGCCAGACCTCTGGAAAATGCCAAAATTGATGAGAAACTCATAATTCACAGGCAAATGGCTTATAGCACATTCATTAGCTTATTATTATTATTATTATTATTACTATTATTATTATTATTTGTAGCACTTGGGTACCAAAATATTTGTCCTAAAATAACTTGTATGATCAGTTATTATATTTGCACTTTTAAGGTATTAACCTCTTGCAAAGTGCGCATAGTTTACGTGCAATTCATAAATGAAAAAACCATGAGGAATAACCACTCACTCACCATAAAGATCATGGTAACCTCCAATGACCACACACTTCCAACACGTCATTCATCGTGATGTAACTGGGCTTCCACAGGTTTACAGACTTCTTGCTTACGCTTCTTATTTTCGGGTGTGAAACATCGTTTTTTTTTTTTTTTCCCCTTTGCCTTATAATATGTTACTATAATGCTTGTCAATTCGATAAAAATCACACATACAACTCATTCATACAATTCAAGTAAAAACTATGTACATAAACCTTACATTCACAGGTGATTAAACCTTAGTCAACTCTAACTCCAAGACTGATAAAAAGCTTGTAAAATATGTGGGAGCAATACCATATATAGAAAATGTTTCAGCAGAAATTAATAAAGTTTGTGGCAAGTATGGCATACAGGTAGGAAATCAGGTACTTACTGTAAAAAATTTAGTGATTAAAAATGAAAAAATTAGCCAATTAGATAGAGCAGGAATTTATGAAATCCCAATAAACCAGCAACCACCTGTGTCATATATAGGCAGCACCAAGAATAAATTAAAGTATAGATTGAACCAGCATATAAATAATTGGAATAAAAAAGAGGCTAAGACAGCATTGACCCAATACTGTATGGAAAATCAAAAATGTCCAAGGTTTGAAGATATTAAAATTATTAAGAGCTGTAAAAACGAAAAGCAGTTAAGAATTGCAGAATCAGTGTTAATTGAAAAAAACAGATCAAGATTATGCAACATTAATGAGCCAAGTAACCTAAACAAACAATGGAAAGCCCTAATAAAAATTGAACAGCAGCGTAAAAAGAAAGAGAGAAAAAAGAGCAGCAGGGACAATAGATGGCGCCAGAGACACAACGATTCAGAGATAGCGACTGGAGCCCAGGCCTCGATGGCTCTGCTCACTTGAGCTGTGGTGGGCGGATGAGACACACCTGCCTCCTGAAGATGACAGGGACCTGTCGAAAGTACTAGAGGATTGGATGTGCGGGGCTGAATGGGTGTGACACTTGCAGTGGGAGTAGCAGAGGTTGTGAAACAGAAGGAGGAGTTCCATTATTAGAGTTGACTAAGGTTTAATCACCTGTGAATGTAAGGTTTATGTACATAGTTTTTACTTGAATTGTATGAATGAGTTTTATGTGTGATTTTTATCGAATTGACAAGCATTATAGTAACATATTTATAAGGCAAAGGAAAAAAAAAAAAAAACGATGTTTCACACCCGAAAATAAGAAGCGTAAGCAAGAAGTCTGTAAACCTGTGGAAGCCCAGTTACATCACGATGAATGACGTGTTGGAAGTGTGTGGTCATTGGAGGTTACCATGATCTTTATGGTGAGTGAGTGGTTATTCCTCATGGTTTTTTCATTGTATGATCAGGTTAGAATGAATGCATCATGCCCGCCATCTTGCAGAGTGCTTTTCGGAGTAAGAGGTTATTGGTTATTAAAAGTGGGTTCTGTACAATGATGTGCAATCAAAAAAGAATATTGTGAAGCAGAACAAACTCCAATTCCTACTCCAAAGCTCAGCTTGAGGTTATGCTTTGTTAGTGGTGGGATTGTAATGGAATTGTCTAAGGCAAGCTTCTGAGATCTAACAGAAAAACTGTTAACGGAAACAACTCTAAAAACTCAGCTCAATACCTACTTTTGTAAAGCATCCATCTTTGGTAAACAAAGGAGACTTCATGTTCAACCAGGACATCAGCAAATCGGGGCAAACTGAAAGGTATGACATTTTTTTTTATTTAATCGTATTAAGTGTTATATATATGTATAAATTTCTGCTTTCAAATATCAGCGACAATATGTTACATTTTTAGATATTGATGATAGCATGTTAAGATATTTGTTTTACATAGCATAACTGCAACAGATTGACTGCTAAACTTTTTTAATAAAAGTGCAACCGCTTATTATTGATGAATCATTGATATTACTTTTCAGAGGGAGATACTTCAGAAAAGGAGGATTTCAAATATTTTTACTCTTCAAAAATTCTAGAGTGGACATTTCTCAAAGGGAATTGGCTAATATTTATGCGTAGCGTACTACATAGTGAGAAATTTATGCATAGCATACTACATAGTGAGAAATTGTTGGTTTGCGCTAGTATACATTAATTTGCTCTTTGCAGTACATTTTTGAAAATTCCTACTTTTTACCTACTTTTTTTGTGGAATTCCTACTTTTGATCCTACTTTTTTTTTTTAATTATGGCTACACTTCCTGGATGACGAGACGTCACATGAATTGCAAACTTATTTAATTCAAAGCTAATGCCTCCCTAATTGTATCCCTAAACAAGTATTAAAACAAATGCTTAGCAAATAAGACAATCCCAAACACTCCTCCCTAGGCCTATTCCATGCGTTAGTTAGCACGATGACACTAGTTTACAATAACAAAGGGTTAAAACAACTAAGATCATAGATTAATAAATATATACAGATTTAAAAAACTAATTAAAAACAGTAGTATCAAACCATGCAGAATTCTTCAAAGGTTTTCACCAACAGCTATGGGCATCTTCAGAAAGGTGTGAACATGTCAGCTGCCAGCAACCAAGTGTCTGACTTTCAGGTAAGTCAGAGATCGCCAAGATAACTGTTGAACTTTTAATTCAACTGATGAAAATAAAATTCTCAGTAGTAAAAAAATTCCAAGATGTTTTAAAAAAATCAAAAATCTTTTAGCAACGCACATAGCTAACAAAAATAACCAGGATGACAACGCATCCATTTTTTTTAAGTCCTTTACTAGGATGAAGAGCTCAGAAAAAGGGATAGGAAAATTTTGCTGACATTAAATAATTGCCCCATCGCCTACTATTCTTCTTAACCTAAGCATAATCAAACTTGTATTATTTTTAAGATGAAAGAACTATTGGCTTGCAATACACCAATTTATAATATGGAGACTAAGCATATATAAATCTGTTTATTGGCATAGAGAAAAACAATCCTGCTAGCTTTCACCACCAATGGGCAGCTTCATCAGGTAGCTGTTTAGTAAACGATAAACAGAACCAAACTAAGAATTCAAAATAATTAAATAGATAATAAACATGCAAGGTGCTTATTCAGACCACGAGTGGTTGGTGGAGACATCCTTATTGTAGATGCCCAATTGAGTGAAAATTTCTAACAGACTGTTACACTCACAGAATTCCGAGGAGAGCATGCTACATCACCGGTAGATCGGTGGAGACATCCTTATTACAATTGTCTGGTCGAGTGAAGATTTCTTTTGTTTCCTGGAGTATGGCAGTTCTTGCATTGTCATGGGGGCCAATTCGTTTGATGTTGTCCCAAATAGGGGTAGCCCTTTGAGTTGCCACTTCCCACGCTAATGCTGTGTCGTAAGCTTTCCCTGTTTTACCTGCCCCTTGGGCTCTGCTACTCATAACCGAAACGACTGCTTCATCATTCCCACATAATGCTTTATGGTGGAGTCAGGGTACTCTAATGGAATTGTGTAAATGCCTGTGTCAGTAGGGAGTATGGTTGTATCCCGATCTGCGGCAGGGATAGCAGCCATATTCCTTGGTGCCTTCAGCCCAACATCCAAACCAAGTTTCTTCAGTCTGTTCTTGAAGGAGTATGTTAGACCTGGAACATAAGAAATGGAGCCCACAAACTGCAAGGGCTGCGTTGCAATGAGCGTGGTTGTTGCTGTCCTCGGCTGTGGCTTTTTTAACAATCTCATCAATGCAAAATTTATTGAAACTAGCTGCTGAGGCAATGTCTCGAAGGTTGCATATCTCCTCATCACAATCCGCTTTATTGGAGCACAGAGCAAATGCTCTGTTGGCTCTGTATCTGAAAATTGCATATTTATGTGGGCTGGGGCTGGCCTAGTTCAGCATGATTGGATTAGGAACATATGTAGGTTTGTAGAATACCCTTGTGCCCAGCACTCTGGACGTCTTCTTTTTCACCAGTACATCTAAAAATGTCATATCACTACTGGCTTCATACTCTGCCATGAATTTTATGTGGGTGTGTGCAAAGTTCGTTGTAGCTAGGAACTCATGTAGGGAAGCTACTCCGTGCTCCCAAACAAAGAATATGCCATCTGCGTATCTCAGCCAGACCTTCAGTATTTGGGTTTGTGAGCTGAGGTCATTTTCCAAGTGGCACACTGCTTCAACTAGGATGGATGGCAGTGGAGATCCCATTGGGACTACGTTTGTCTGCTTGTATATGCTGGAGCGGTAGTTGAAGAAGTTGGGCTCAGTCACTATGTCAATCACTTTTGAAATGTCTCGCAGGACGTCCGGAGAGAACAAATTTGATTCAGCAAAGGACTGCTTGAGGTTGGCAGTTGCTACCAGAACCGGGATTGAAGGGTATAGGGCTTCTACATCGAAACTACCCATTATGTCATCAGGGTTAACAGAAATGCCCTTTAACCTGGAGACAAAATCAGTTGAGGAGCTTAGTACCCTTTCAGTTGTCAGAAGAAAAGACTGTCGAAAGGAGGATAATGCCTTCTCAAGGTGGGTTGAAGGAAAGCACCTCCTAGAGACAATTAGTATGACAGGGTTGCCAAGTTTGTGGTGCTTTAGTCTGCCAAAAAGTCTAGGAACACGAGGTCCTGGAGGCAGTCTGGCTCCTCTCTGCAGGGCCTCCGGTAGCGCTGACATCTTCGCTGCTCATTTAATCTTGGCAACCCATCGGTTGAGCGGATCCTCCTTTTGCAGGACCTATTCAGATTGCTCAATGAAGACCATGAGCATTTGGTAACAGTCTGATGTATCCATGACCATGATCTGTCCCGACTTATCTGTCAGGGTGAAGACTCTGGTGCAGTCCATCTTGAGGTGCGAGATGCTTCTGGAAATTCCTGTAACTCCTTTTCATTGGAGACACTTAACAGCTACATCCAGCTTGTTGACGCACTTGTGCCTGATCATGTCCCTTTCTTGCGGCAGGATTTTATTCAGAAGGTTTTCAATTGCTGGGATGATCGATTTGGGGTGAATTGGTTCTTTGAAGTCAAACTTAAGGCCTTTTTTTGCATTACTCGAAGTTCATAAGGGAAAAAAATTTGTAACAACACTTTGACGATAGGTATTGCGAGCAGTTGTACTGATGGCTGTTGTGTCATGCATAGTCAAGCATCCGTCTTGAGGTGTGAGATGCTTCTGGGAATTCCCAGAACTCCTTTTTGTTGGAGATGCTAAATGGCTCCAACAACGGCAGCATGGGCTTTGGTGCCTTCAACCCAACTTCCAAACCGAGCTTCTTCAGTCTGTTCTTGAGGGAGTATATTAGACCTGGAACATAAGGAATGGAGCCTACAAACTGCAAGGGTCAAATTGCTCCTATAACAAAGCACGAATTGCCACACTCCAGGAAACAATAAAAATCTTCACTCGACTGGACTTCTGCAATAAGGAAGTCTCCACCGATCTACCCGTGATCTGGCACGTCCTCCTCAAGATTTCATGAGTGTTACAGTCTGTTAGAAATCTTAACCCAACCAGACACCTGCAATAAGGAAGTCTCCACTGACTACTCGTGGTCTGAACGAGCGCCTTGCATGTTTATTATTGGGTTGATGCGAATGAAATATTCAGCACGAACAAGTAGTAGAGACAGGCAGGCCCACACCACAGCGGAGTGGAATCACCCACAGGTGTTGCAGGTATTACATCAAAGAGTTACTATAAATAGCTAGTACGTGTAAGAATAACAAGGTTCAGACGTGGTTTGTTTGGACGTAATGTTGCTTGCAAAGGAAACCTGCAGGACCAATTTATCATACGAGGCCAATTTCATTTCATTACAACGTCTCATGCGACAACCTGCAGGACCAATTTTATCATATGACAACCTCCAGCACAGGAGTTGGTGAATAATGGATTTTAAACAGGATGACCTGAGTGCAATAAGGTATGTTTTAAAACTATTTCTAGTAATTTTAACAAATACTACAACTGAGACACCATAATGGTCGTGTTGTCGGTGAATATAAGTCAGCGAGGTCTCAGCTATGGTACTTACACCAAAATAATTATTGATGTGTTGAACAGAAGCATCTAATGTGCATGTTTAAAAACTCATCCTTTTTGTGCAAACATTGAGACATTTATATACTCACAGTAGTGGACATACAGGCCTGCCAACCCTCCGGGTTTAGGCCGGCTATGCCGGATTTCATTACATTTCCTGGAATTCCGGATTATAAATTAATATTGCCAGATTCCATCATGATTTCCGTAGCATAAATTAAAAAGTAACGAGGGGGAAAGTTCGAAGTTCTCCGAGGCATCGGTTCATTAGCGGAGAAGCGACCTTTCCCCTCTGAGTCAGCAGTTGGCTACGATGTTTACTCTTCTGTCCACTAATGATCTCTGGCGCTGCAGGCACGAAGCAGGAACAGGCTTGGTGTTGGCCATATGTACTGACTCAGATTTCTCGTCTGTCGATGGTATCAGAAGTTCTTTTTCATTTGTTTGATGTACTTCGTCTCTCTTCACAGGAATTTCTGAGAACTTTTCGTGCACATGTTTAATCACGCGATGGCTGGTAGAAAATATCAGTGTTTTTAAGAAATGTTAATTTTATAGGACAGATTATCCGTGTATAATCGAATCAAGGAAGGGCCAACATTTTGCCTTTTGCTCTATTTGTAGATTTGATTTTTCAGTTGTCCACAAGGGCAAAGGAGATATCGTTAATCACATTCGTATGCAAAAACACGTGGGCAATTCTAAGTGCGTAGAAAATAAAAAAACATCAAATTTTGCTTGAGATAGTTCTTCTTCCGATGCCATTATCCGTGCTGAGCGCTTGTTTACTTCATTCCTTGTGTAACATAACTTACCTTTAAGCTGTGCTGACCATGCAAGTGAGCTTTTTAAGAAAATGTTCCCAAATAGTAACATTGCAAAAAAATATGCATGTGACAGGACAAAAACATCATGCGTCGTTGCCGAAATGGGGAAAACTTCAAAAATGAACTTGCATACTTGCCAACTTTTACGGATTTCTGCTTAATTTTACTCATTTACGGATAGAGGTCTTTTTTTTACAGATTTTTTAATATTTCGATTGCTCAATCTAAACATTTCAACCCCCTGCAACCATCCACTTAGATTTTCTACCGGACCTTACAAGCTCTGTGTCACGTGATGATGTCATCTTTGACTCGCTGGCTTCGTGACATCGTACGGTAGCTCTCTCTCTCTCTCTCTCCCTCTCTCCCTCCCTCCCTCCACGGGAGTGCTCTAGTCATGTGCCGACCAGGGTTCGCCAAAACGCGTTTAGTACGCATCGAAATTTTACCAACGCTTAAAAATACTCATCGGGAATTTTTCTCGATGCATAAAACTACGCATCGAATAATTTTACCAATTCGTAAAAATACGCTTTGGGACGGTACTTCGTCTTTCAGAAACGGAAGTAAACGAAATAAAGATTTTTTTTCCATAATCATAATTTCTTTTTCCTGTGATGTTGCCTCTGTCCAGTATTGTTGTTATACAGTGCAATTCCGAAAATCCGCACAACTTGGTTCCAGAGGTTGTGCAGATTTTAGAATTTTGCGGATTTTAGAGAACCTGTGTGTGTTTACTAGTACATTTGTACTGTAAACACACACAGGTTCTCTAAACTATATAATACTAATTCAAATAGGATTGTATGTATGTATGTAATATAGGCTTTCATTTGTTTAATAATTAGTAAAATTAATTAGTAATATGTATGCATAGATGCCAACTAGTACGGATTTTCCGTAATTTTACGGATTTTTGGTTGCTGTTACGGAAGTACGGAAACACCGCTGAAATTACGGAAAATCGCCATTTGATTTAATTTTCTGAGATAAAAAGCAAATTTTCATGAACTTAAAAATTTTTGCTGGTTCAAGTTTTTCTGGGGGAAAAAAATTAAATGCTAATTCAGGGCTGCCAGACCTGCGCCAATTATGCCAGCCCGCGCCAAAATGTTGTTCTTGCGCCATTCTGCTAAAAAATCGCCATTTCGACGAAATCTGCGCCAATTTTGCGCCAAAAGTTAAAATTTACCGGTCATCGATATTTTAGTGTTATCTTACGACATTCGAAATCGATTCAGCGGTTAATTCGTACGTGAGATTCTTCCGCGGATTTGCGGAGTCCCCTCTATTTTTTTTTTTTTTTTTTTTTTTTGTCATTTTCGTCGAGATCGATGCAAAAGTGAAGACATTTTCGGGATATTAGTTCGGGGGGTCGTATTCCGTCTGGGGACATTGTTTTGTCTTTTTAAACGTTCGGAAACGGAAGTTAAACAAAGTGCAGATTTTTCCCGTAATCGTATTTTTTTTTCTCTCGCGATGTTGCTTCTGTTCAGTACTGTTAAATATAACTTCATTGCATAATTTCAGCTTGAAATTGTAGGCAACGATTTCCGAAAACGGAAGTTAGGCCGCCCGAAAAGTTCCCCGTAATCTTCGGCGACGAGATTCTCACGCTGATTCGAGGAATTCCGTCTTTTTTTGTTATCATTTGGACCACGTACGAAATCGATGCATAACTGAACTTAAATTTTGGGAGAATTGGTGCAAGGGGGGGTCGTTTTCTCCGTCGGAGGACGGAATTTCGTCCTTCGAAAACGGAGAGTAGACGAAGGTAAGATTTCTCTGGTAGTAGATTTTTTTTCTCGCGATGTTTCCTCTACCCAGTATTGTTAGATATCATTTTATTCCATAAATATTTGTATTTCAGCTTGAAAATGTCGAATAAATTTCCGAAAACTGAAGTCAATTCAGCTTGATGAAAATGTTGGATAAATTTCCGAAAACTGAAGGCTTGAAAAACTGTTATTTCAAGCCATGTTTCCCGAGTCAGCGATCGCAAAAAAATATTCGTGTGGAAGAACCAAGGCTACTGCACTAATTCAGCACATGGCCAGTGTTTCTACAAGTAACATCGTATCTGAAGTTTAAAAATATCATTTTCCTCTATCTACGGACGGAAGTAATGATGCTCAAGCAAATAAACTGTATCCCATTACAATAACATATTTTGACGAAAAAATAGGGAAAAATTCAACTGTTTTGTTATCATTGGTTGAATCAAGTAATAATACAGGTGAAAGAATATCAACGTTTTGAACAATGAGTTTGTTAAAAAATATATCTCGTGAAGCAACTGTGTGTCATTTTCCTGTGACTATGCTAACACTATAATAGGTCAAGTAAAAGGTGTTGTTTCTCACATAAAGAAGGTTCAGCCTGCAATCATAGTGCAGCGATGCTCATGCCATTTAGTAAATTTAGCTGCACAGAAATCTGCTACTCAACTGAAAGGATTTAATGTTGAGCAGTTTCTGATACAGTTGTTCTTTTTTTTGGAGAAAAGTTCAAAGAGGAAACACAATCTAAAACTGAGTCAAGCTGTTTGTTATACTAAACCAAACAAAATTCTAAAGCATGTCAATACTCGCTGGTTATCACTTTTGGAATCCATTGATAGAATTTTAGAACAGTGGGAGGCTCTAGAACATTATTTCAGTGACAATGAAGAAGCTAATTCACAGTATAAGAACCTTGCAAGTATGATTGGAAATCCTTCATCTAAACTTTGTCTTTTTTTATCTGCTACTTTTCCTTTGCTTACATCTGTTAACGTGTTCTTGTAGCAGGAAGCTCTGCTTGTGCATGTATTAAAAAGAAAACTTCATAGTCTGTTATCTGAATTGCTTGTACGATTTATCAAGCCATCAGCATTTGATGTGACAGCAACATCTCTTGCAGATGGAAATTTTGAAAGGAGAAATCAAAAAGAAAACTGTGATCTCGTAATTGGGTCAAAAGCGAGATCTTATATAGGCACAACTGCGGATCTGAGTGAAGACACAGTTGCTACTTTTTATTCTGAAGTAAGGGAATTTTACAAGGCAGGCTGCAATTACATTTTAAGAAAATTTCCACTTAATGATGAATTTCTGAGTCATGCTGAAATTGCAGATGTAGCATTAAGGCAAAGTGTTTCTTTTTGCATCAGTCCAGTATATGTGTTCTCTGTCTCCAGTTTTGAAACCAGAAGAATCTGACAAGGTGGAATCTGAATTTGCTCACTACCAGTTTGAAAATTTTAACTGTGCTGTTACTTCTGGGAGAATGGTTGAAGTGTGGCACAGAATTTCTTTAATGAAAAATGAAAGTGGCCAGTTGAAGTATGAATCATTCAGCAGAATTATGAAAATGATTTTAATAGTCCCTCATAGCAATGCAAGTACAGAAAGAATTTTCAGTATTGTGAAAAAAAAACATGAATAAATTCAGACCTAATTTAAGTACTCATGAGCTGTCTTCTTTATTAGTAGAAAAAATAAACAGCATTGCACACAGTGAACTATGCTATCAGAAGAAGTTTTCGCAAATTGAACTAAGGAAGGCCAAAATGGAAACTACAGCCAGTTTATCATAATCATTTGGCCAACATTCCAAGGAATAATTTTTCTTCATGTCTGGAGGTAATTTATTATATTTTTCTGGTAGACAGTATTTTAAATTTTCCCACTAGCAAATTATTTTTTATTGTATTATTATTATTATTATTATTATTATTATTATTTTGTTAATAGTTCTGACAGATTAAAATTTGTTGCAGTGTTAAATACCCAAATTTGCCACTGTAGACTGGATTACTGAAAATTACTGAAAAAAAATATTTGTTACTGAAAATTACTGAAAAATGAACATGTTGGTTACTGAAAACTACTTTTAGAGGTTGGCATCTATGTGTATGTAATACTGTAATTAGTAGTATTTGGAATTTATGTAGATATATGTACAGTATTTAATAAGTAAGTAATATCATCATCATCATCATTGTCAACCATTATCAATCCACTGCTGGACGAAGGTCTCTCCAAGTTTCCTCCACAGCGGTCTGTCTTGTGCCAGTCTCCTCCATGTCCCCCCTGCATACTTTCGAATTTCATCCACCCATCTCCCATGTGGTCTTCTTCTGGGTCTTTTCCTGTCCCTTGGAATCCAATCTAAAATTTCGGCTGTCCATCTATGGTCTGTTCTTCTGGCAGTATGTCCAGCCCATTGCCATTTCAGGGATTTAACTCTGATCATGATGTCTTCCACTCTTGTCATTTTTCGGATCCACGTGTTCCTCTTCTTATCTCTCCTGGTTACACCAAGCATGCACCTCTCCATGCTTCTTTGAGTTGTCTGCAGCCTTTGTATGTCTCTTTTAGCTAAGGTCCACGTCTCTGCACCATACGTAAGCACTGGAAGGATGCATTGATCAAACACTTTTCTTTTAAGACATAATGGCATATTGCTCTTGAAAATTATGCTGTTTCTTCCAAAAGCTCTCCAGGCAAGTTTTGTACGCCGATTAATTTCTTCACCAATGTGACCCTCACTTGATATCTGCTGTCCAAGATAAATGTATGTGTCTGTTATCTCCAGCTTTTCTCCATCAATCGATAAATCTTCATTTCTTGTAAAAGCATTGGACATCACTTTTGTCTTCTGAAAGTTCATTTTTAATCCCACTTCTTTACTCTTGTCAGCAAGTTCCTGGATCATACTCTGTAGCTCTGATGGGGTAGTTGCAAAAATGACTATGTCATCAGCAAAACGAAGGTGGGTTAGATAATCTCCATTAATCTTTATCCCCTTGTTTTCCCAGCTCAGCGACTGAAAAACACTCGCCAATGTGGCATTAAAGAGCTTCGGAGATATGGTGTCACCTTGTCTCACTCCCTTTCCAATTTTTACGTGTGTTGTATTTTCAACCAGCCTAATCTTTGCACTTGCATTTTCATAGATGTTATTAATAATATTAATGTATGCATCTTCAATACCGCAGGTTTTCAGAGCCATTGTAACTGCCGATGGTTTCACCGAATCAAAGGCTTTTTCATAATCGATAAAAGCCATGCACAATGGAAGTTCATATTCCCTCGCTCTTTCAATTAGTTCTCTCAGCACGTGGATATGATCTATTGTGCTGTAGCCACTCCTGAATCCAGCTTGTTCTCTCGGTTGAGCCATGTCCAGTGTTACCTTCAAGCGGTGTGAAAGAACTTTAGTGAAGATTTTATAAACTACTGATAGGAGGCTGATAGGTCTGTAGTTTCCGAGATCCTCAATGTCACCTTTCTTATGTAGCAGGATCATTGTAGCGGTGTTCCAATCCTCAGGAATCTTTCCTTCATTAAGGCATCGAGTGAAAATTTGGGCGAGTACTGTTTCGATTTCTCCACTTGCTTCTTGTATGATGTCTACAGTAATTCCATCTTCTCCTGGAGCTTTTCCCCGCTTCATGTTCTTGATTGCATGTGCAACTTCTGCTGGAAGGACTGGAGGAACTCTGGTACTGGTATCTTTCATGATGTCTGGAGTGCATGTATCATCCCTTTCATATAATTTGGAGTAGAAATCTTTCACTCTTGTCAAAATTTTCGCCTCTATTTCTTGTTACAGAACCATCTTCTTTTCTCAGTGCCATAATCTGTTTTCTTCCCTTACTGAGATGTCCCTTTGCTATCTTTAGGCTTTGGTTGTTTTCAATTGCTTTCCTCACTAGTTCACAGTTGAATTTTCTTACGTCTTCAGTGATACTTTTTCTTACTGTCTTGCATAGCTCTATATATTCCACTTTGGAAGTCACATCTTCTTTAGTTGTCCTCATCTCTCTTCTTTTTTGCATCAACATTTTCGTTTTTCCTGATAATTTATTTACATGCAACTTGTTCTTAGACCCAGCTAATTTTGTTACTGTTTCCATAAGAGCTTTGGTTACTTTTCTGTTAACTTCAGAGATGTCCACTTCTTCTGATGTTAGGCCTTCTAAAGCAGAGAACCTGTTCTTCAGTTCCAACTTGAAGGTATTATGGTGTTTTTTAAGGTTGGTTATGTCGATAGATTTTGTTTGTCTTATGAGCTTGCCACGTTCAAGTTTAGTGTTGAGGTGCATCTTACATCTCACCAATCTATGGTCACTACCTGTGTTGAACTTGTTTAGCACACTGCAGTCTTCTATGACGAATTTTTTGTTACACATAATAAAATCAATTTCACTTTTCTTCCCATTTGGATGTCTCCATGTCCATTTCCTGTGTGGCTTTTTCTTGAAGAAGGAGTTCAAGATGAAAAACCCTTCTGCCTCTGCAAACTCAACGAGAGTATTTCCACGCTGGTTTCTGTTGCCGTGACCGAATTTACCTACTGAAGTTTCATTCTGTTGCCGTTGCCCTATTTTTGCATTGAAATCTCCCATAATTATTTTCAAGTGCTGCTTACCTTTATTATTTAGATGACAAATTTCCTCATAAAATTCTTCAATTTCTTCTTCAGGATGACTTGTGGTGGGTGCATAAGTTTGAATAATCTGAGCCTGGTATCTTTTCGAGAGTTGGATAACAAGTCGTGCAGCTCTGTCAGAGGAACTTTCAACTTCTACAACTTTATCCTTCAGTTTCTTGTTTATTATAAATCCAACACCACTAGTTCTGCCAGTATCTGTCCCACGATAGTAGAAGAGATGTCCACTTTTCAGTTCGATGAGATCTTCTCCTTTTCTCCTTACCTCACTTAGCCCCACGATGTCCCACTTGATCCTTTGTAGTTCCTCTTCCAATTCAAGAAGCCTTGAATCAGAAGATAGGGAGCGTCCATTGTACGTAGCCAAGGTCAGCATCAGATGGCAGCCCAGCCTTGTTAAGAATCCCCGGAGTAAGTAATATATAGGGAACAAATTCATAATACAGTACTATATTAATTAATTGAATTTTTATTTACGAAATACTGTATATGTCAATCAAACATTCTGACTGGCAAACATTCCATCAAAAAAAAAAAAAAAAAAAAAAAAACTAATGCTAAGTAAGCTTGAAGTGATGAACACAATTGCACAATGAAAGTGCTGATCGCTTGTTAAATCTAGCAGACGGCACATTTCTCTGTAGTTGAATTAATTTCATCATTGTTTTGACATTACAGTAAAGTCATTGCATCGCGGTAAACATCATACGTATGTATATAAACTCCCCTTTTTAATTTCACCAGCGTGCGGCACTGGGGTTTGAAGTGCGGGAATTATTTGACATTCATCAACCAGCACCCCGTCCCTGCGTGACATTCTGTCCATTGTTAACACGCCGTACATTTTTCTTTTGAACTATCGCAATTCCTGTACTACTGTAAATGACAAAATACTGTATCATACTCAAATGTTTCACATTAAAAAAGCATATTTTTATTTATACAGTATTCAACAAATATACAAAGGAAAGAGCAGCTTATCAACTTTGAAACAAAACTTGTTGTTGTCCACTAAATTCAACAAATGGGATGGTGGGGAAAGCAGGGAGTTCCCCATCTCCTGTAACTGCATAACTACTGCATTACGTAAGAGCAGAGTTCCCTGTTTGCTACAAAGGTTTTTGCCAGTAGACTGGATAAAAAAATAAGAAAACTCATCATTGTCAATTCTTTATGAAACTGGCTGAAATTTTTACACACTCCGTAATCAGCTAAGAGTAGTCAACTCTCAAACTTTTGCTTTAATTGGTTAAAAACTTTTATAATTGGCCATGAACATTTTTATTAAGAGATTTACGAGCAACAGGCACACAGGAATGTTTAATTAAAAATTTCATGGCTACTTTAAAAAGTTATTAAACAATTCCGGCGAAATTTTGCAGATCCATTCGTAACAAGGACTTATGGTGCTTATAGAAATTTTAGACAGCTGTTGTTGTTTTTTTGTCAGCTGGAAAATAAAAAATTTCGATTTCTGAAACCTTTTTTTTTTTTTTACCCATCTGTTAACTGTAACTGTGACCGATGTTTGAATCCACACGGATTTTAGGAGCACGAATTTTCGGAATTGTACTGTATATCATTTTATTCCATAAATATTTGTATTTCAGTTTAAAAATAGAGGAAAAATTTCCAAAATCGGAAATTCGACGGCAAAAAAGTTTCGCTGTAATCTTTAGGCATGAGAGTGTGACAGCTTCGAGGAATTTCTCCTTTTCCGTCATAATTTGGGTTATCCTTGAGATCGATGCATAACTGAACAGAAATTTTTAAAATATTTTTTAACAGATTTTTTTACATTTTTTATACGCCTTAACGTAACATTAGTGCTTCAAATTATGTCCATTGATATTTCAAGCATACGAAAGCATGCTTGCAGGATTTTCATAGAAAATTGCAGGATTTTTTTCTTCTTAAGGTTAGGAAGTCTGGACATATCAGGTAATGTCTATAACGAGCAATACTCCTCAGTCCCTTGGATCTAATCACAGCAGATTTCGCTGTATTTATTTTTGTATTTTGCTACATATGAATTTTGCCGTGCTCATATTTAATGCATAATAATGATTACTTATTGATAATATGGTATGCTTCGATGCATTCTAGTGATTATTTATTGATAGTAATGCATACTTGCCAACTTTTACGGATTTCTGCTTAATTTTACTGATTTACGGATAGAGGTCTTTTTTTATAGATTTTTTAATATTTCGATTGCTCAATCGAAATATTTTAATCCCCTGCAACCATCCACTTAGATTTTCAACTCTTACGATCACTGTGTCACTCGATGATGTCATCTTTGATTCTCCGGCTTCATGACGTCGTGCGGTAGCTCTCTCTTCACAGAAATGCTCAAGTGACGTGCCGACCAGAGTTCGCCAAAATGTGTAATTACGCGTCTAGTACACATTGAAATTTTACCAGCGGGTAAAAATACGCACTGCGAAATTTTCTCGACGCGTACTAGTACGCGTCGGAAACTTTCCTCGAATAAATACGCATTGAAAATTTTTCTCGACGTGTAAAAATATGCATTGGGAATTTTTCTCGGCACGTAAAACTTACGCATCGAAAAATTTTACCAATTCGTAAAAATGCTCATCGAGATGGTATTTCGTCTTTCTGAAACGGAAGTAAACGAAATAAAGAGAGATTGAAAAAAATCAAAATTCCATCATCAATGACTGCAAAGGATTTTCCCTGCCTAACATCTGGCAGGATTTGTTGAAAAATAACCTAAACCGTCAAGGTTAACCGTAACCGTCAAGGCAAACCGTAACCATGATAGTGACAAGCAAAAAGTGACAACAACAAGACAGCCTGAAGAAGGAGAAGAGTTTTCTCCGAAAATTTGCTATTAATGAAAAAATTTCCTAGTAAATTCCCATAAGTTGCTTTAGATTATTAAAGAAATAAAGATTTTTTCCATAATCGTAATTTTGTTTTCCTGTGATGTTACCTCTCTCTGTCCAGTATTGTTGTTATATATCATTTTATTCCATAAATATTTGTATTTCAGTTTGAAAATGGAGGAAAAATTTCCGAAAACGGAAATTCGACGGCAAAAAAATTTCGCCGTAATCTTTAGGCATGAGAGTGCTGCTTTGAGAAATTTCTCCTCTCCGTCATAATTTGGGTTATCCTCGAGATCGATGCTTAACTCAATAGAAATTTTGGGGCAATCAGTCGTGGTGGAGGATGTTTTCCACCTGAAACTTTCTAAAGCGGAAGTTTTGTCTTTCAAAACTTTCGAAAACGGAAGTTAGACGCAGTGAAGATTTCTCCCTTAATCGTAATTTTATTTTTCACGTGATGTTTCCTCTGCCTAGTATTTTTGTTAAATATAATTTTATTTCATAAATATTTGTATTACAAGCTTGAAAATGGGAGGGAAAATGCCCGAAAACGGAAATCAGACGTAACAAAGATTTCCCCCGTAGCGGTAATTTTTCCCCCAACGATGATCAGAACATGTATCCTGTATTCTTAAATATTCCTCCCAAAAAAGGTTGTGCATTTCAGCTGATAAACGGGTGGCTGGGGGGAGGGGTTAAGTGTCCGAAAACGAAAGTGATCGAGCTTCCGCTGTTGTGAAACTTTTACAAGAAGGGCCATTTTCTGCAGCGTATGATAGTAGTCATGAAAGTGATCACAATATTATATAACCCTGATATACAAGATGAAGATTAGAAGGTATGTAACATACAGTTTTGAATGCAATGTGTAGGTCTTAAAGTGAATTTTTCCTTTTCACAGGAAATGTTTTAGTTTGGTATTGAAACACCACAGGCTTGCGAGGTTGACATTGAACAAAATTAAGATTTTACTTTATGGTTTTTAAATTATTATTTTAAACACAGATAATACTAGTTTAGTTATTGTGGCATATGCAGAGATTTTTACTGCATATTTATTAATATAATTATGTTTTGTTTCGTGGTAAATGGCGTTCGCACAAAAGTTTTACTGATGCACATTTTCCAATGTTTGCAAGTATGGTATTGTATGCTTCATTATATTTTTGCAATACATTTTGTTGTGCTTACTTTATAGATGCTCACTGTCGTTTAATATTTCCAGTCCAGATCTAACAAACTGTTTTACATTGTTTCAGGAGTACAAGAGCAAATGCCCAGTTTTACACATCGAATTCAATCATGGGACTTTTCCAAATGCCAGATGCCTAATTTATCTAACTGTAAGTTGCATGATGTCATTAGCAAGTTTGATGTGAATTAAAAAAAACAAATTTATTGAAAATTAATAAAGACTTACTAAATGTGTGCAAAAATTTGAATATACAGTGCCGCTGAAACTAAATGCACCAGCTGTAGTTCTGATGAAATTTCAGGTTTATAAGCAGGGGAAAAAATTGCAAAATACTGTGTACTAAACTAATGAGTAATAAAGGTATCACATACCTATTATTGGAACACAAAAAATACTGTGTATACTCACATATAAGCCAACCATCATACTTCAACAGCTAAAAATGTGTGAAAACTCTTGACCTGCGCATAAGCGAACTTTAAAATTTAAGATTTTGGGAAATATATTTTATTGAAATGAATTATGACCCTTCCATCTCAATTCAGTCAAGGGGTGTCAGTTGATCACCTCCAATTTTTTTTTAAAGAATTATGGTAGCTACTTCTAATAGAGGTATAAAGTACTGCAAAGGGATTTTTCATAAAAAAAAATTTTTTGGTCGAGCTACAGCATTTTGAAAATAGGCAATTTTTTTTTTTTCTTTTGGTTGGAGGTTTAACGACCACTGTGAGCAACTCAATGGGCTATAAGCAGTCGCCCTTCCCTAATTTAGGGTCACTGGTTCCAGGAAATGGAGAGAGCCAGTGCCGTAAAACAAACACAACATCCATGCCTCACCGGGATTCGAACCCGGACCCCATTCGGACGAATGATCAGAGGCCATCGCTTAGACCACTGCGCCACCGGGGTGGTGGCAAAAAATACACCCGTGACGAAAATCATGTGAAACACCAAATTTTTTAATGTACACTGCTCCTGTAACAGGTAGAGAGACTTTGAAGCTATTGAACGGCAAAAAAAGTCTATATTTATTACAAAAAAAAATTATTTTCCACAAATTTGGGATTTTTTTTTTTTTAAGAAAAAGACATCAGGTGAGTAAGTGTGCCAACCTGCACTCCTACTAGGGTTGTCTTAGCAGTAATTTTATTTTTATCCTGTGATGCATGTAACTCATAAAATAAATTTTTAAAATATACAAAATTCCAAAAAATCAACATTTTTGAATTGCAATATCTCAAAAACTCCATTTCTAGAAATTCTGAAATTTTGTCCAAATAATGTCCTAAAGGTAGGCAGTTAACTGGGGGAATCAGGTTACTGGATTTTTGCCTTGAAATTTTCCTACAAATTTTTGAAAATGCACTTCTCTCCTGCTCGAACCTCACAGTTGATAATTTAAATTCAGGTTAAAACATCTATAGTGGAAGCCACAGTTGTTCTTAAATTTACGTGCATACAAATATTAGTATTACAAGGTTTCTTACCTCTTTTAGCATTTAACTACACGTTTCATTCTTTCTGCCATCATGCTTGGTTTAGGCTTCCGGTGCGGTTTACTGTTTTTGGTCTTCAGGTTCTTTCAAATGCTCTACCAACGCTCAAGTCCTTAAAGCAGACCTCGGCGCAAGTCACTTTTCTCACTATTTGTCACCTTTTTTTAAATTTGTCACTTTTTGTTACCTTTTTTAAAATTTTGTCACTATTCTCACCTTTTTCTTAAGTGTGCCCGTATTTTTTTTCAATTTAGCTATAGTTTTGCGGATTGTTTTTTTTTATATTTAGGGGACTTTTTGTCAGATTAAAAAAGAAATCCTGAAACAAAAATAAATTGTTTTGTTAAACACCTATCCCTGTTGAACACACATGTGGGTGGAGCCACAAGTTGTAAACGTAAACGCGACTCACCACTCACCGCAGCAGCAAGGGCGGAGCTCCGGCAAGAGGCAGTGACGCACACACTGCACCTCTCCCCGTAACCCTGCCCACAGCAGCCAGCATTCTCTCAAGGATTTTTTCAAGTGGAATAAAAATGACAAAAGTTTATCTCTGTGGATTTTTCATGAAAATCTCTGAAATTTTTATCAACGCCATAAATCGCTAATAGGAATCAGCCCTCCAAATTTCGTGTAAATCAATTAAAAACTTTTTAAACGGGCCATAATTTTTTTTATTTGCTCTTTATCATGTGGCTGGCATGACCAGAATTCGTAATCGGCATTTTACAGCTAATTTAAAAACGTTTTTGCCAATTCACTTTAAATTTTTAAGATCATCATCTCCTAGCCAATTATAGTATATGTACAAATTTCAGGCAGTTACGTGAAGAATTCGGAAAAATAGTTTTCTTAATTTTTTTAGCACGTCTTTTGTAAAAAAAGATCGTGCTTATGTTATCGGTTTGTCCGTCCGTCTGTAGACACGATATCTCTGCAACTATTAGTCCGATTTGGAAAATTCTTTTTGCATTGGGAAGCTTGAAATATACGAATGATGATTGTTCATTCCGTTTTTGGTTTTTTTTTTACGATGTGCAATTTCACCGCTAGAAGGCGTGAATTTAAAAATACATTTTATTTCACATGTTTGCTTCTAAACATCCGATTGAAAAAATTCTTTCATCTTTCGATTCCATTTATGTCGAAGAGTATTTTAGGAATAGTTGCTTTTTCAAAGTATGCATTGATTTTCTGCTAGGGGGCGTAAAAGTAAATTACATTTTTCCCCGATATCTCTTTTTCTGCAACTCCAATTTGAAAAACGTTTTCTCTAGCGAATACAGCTCCTGATGAAAAATATTTTGCATGTAATTTATAATTTTTGGTAAAGAATAGTTTGGCCACCAGGGGGCATAAGTGTTAATTTTTTGCTTCTGATGTATTTGCCATAAAATCTGAGCTTCTAAAATCTCGATTGAAAAAATTCTTTCGTGGACCGATGCCACTTACGTCGAAAAACCTTTTCGGAGTATTTTCTTCTTAAAATATTCCATGGTTTCTCTGCCAGGGGGCGTAGACATATATCTTACTTTTGTCAGTATCTCAGCTTCTAATGGTACGATTTGAAAAATTCTTTCTTTAATGGATATTTTCCGGTATGACATGTTTTTCATATAATTTCAAAATTTTCCAGTAATTCATAGACTTTTCCCTAGGGGGGCGTAAAGGTAAATTGCATTTCCCCTATATCTCTGCTTCTAAATCTTCGATTTGAAAATTTCTTTCTGCAGCAGATACAGCTCCTGATGGGAAATCCTTTGCACATAATTTCCAATTTTTGTAAAAAGTGGTTTGACCACCAAGGGGCGCAAGTCTTAATTTCTGTTTCTGATGTATTTCCAGCAAAATATGAGCTTCTAAAATCTCGATTGAAAAAAAAAAAGTCATTTGTGGACCGATACTACTCATGTTGACAAACCTTTTTTCTGATGTTTGATAAAGAATGGTTTGACCTCCAGGCAGCATAAGTGTTAATTTCTGCTTCTGATGTATTTGCAGCAAAATCTGGGCTCCTGGAAACTCGACTAAAAAAAAAAAATTTTTTTTTTGGTACTGATACCGCTCATATGGAAAAACCTTTTGCGAATTCTTTCTTCCTAAAATAATGCATGGTTTTCCCACCAGGGGGCGTAAAGTCACATCTTATTTTTATCGATAACTCTTTTTCTAAGAGTCCGATTTGAAAAATTATTTCTGTGTTGGTGAGCGTTTCCGGTGCGAAATGTTTCTCATATTAATTCATATTTTTCTTAACGCACAAGTCTGCAACCAGAAGGCATAAGCTCACGATTCCGTTTACAGCAATATCTGAGGAATTAAAAACCCAATTGAAAAACTTCTTTCTTCCGTCAAATACCATTCTTTTCCATATCGGTTCCATTGACTTTGAATAGCTTTGATAAATTTAATTTGCATCAGAATGGATAAAAAGACTTGCTAATTACACCCGAAAATTCGGTGTCATCTTTCTTGTTTTACCTAGTCCTGCTACGGGGAAAACTGAAGCGAGGAGACGCTGTTGCTGGGAGCCAAGGAAGGAAGAAAGCCGGCAGTCTTTTCATGCTCTAGTTTTGATTGGTAACTAGGCATTTTGTGTGTGCCTTTATTAGCACGTGGTTTGTAAAAAAGATTGTGCTTATGTTATCGGTTTGTCCGTCCATCTGTGGACACTATATATCTGCAACCAATTGCCCAATTTCAAAAATTCTTTTTGCATTGGGAAGCTTGAAATGTGGGAATGATGATCCTTTATTTTGTATTTTTTTTTTTTTTTTTTTTTTGCACCAATCACAATTTTGCCTCCAGAAAGCATAAATGCGGATAATGCCATATTCAAAATACGTTTTATTCCATATAATTGCTTTTAAACGGCCGATTGAAAAAATTCTTTTGCCTTTTGATTCTATTTATGTCAAAGACTATTTTAGGTATGGTCAATTTTTCTTTAAGTTACGCATAGATTCTCCGCTAGGGGCGTAAAAGTACATTGCGTTTCTCTCGATATCTCTGCTTCTAAAACTCCGATTTGAAAAATTCTTTCTGCAGCGGATGCAGCTCCTGATAGAAAATATTTTTCATGTAATTTCTAATTTTTGGTACAAAATGGTTTGGCCACCAGGGGGCGTAAGTGTTAATTTCTGCTTCTGATATGTTTGCACCTAATCGGGGATTCTAAAATCTCGATTGAAAAAAATTATTTCGTGCACTGATACTACTCACGTCGATAAATCCCTTTTCAGAATATTTTCTTAAAGTATTACATGGTTTCTTCGCCAGGGGTGTAAATGCATATATTATTTTTGTCAATATCTCTACTTCTAATAGTCCGATTTGAAAAATTTCTTCTTTGTTGGATAGAGTTTCCTGCGCAACAAGATTTCCATATAATTTCAAATTTTCAAGTATTTCATTGACTGTCCGCTAGGGGAAGTAAAGGTAAATTGCACTTTTCCTGATATCTCTGCTTCTAAAACTCTGATTTGAAAAATTCTTCCTGCACCAGATAGAGCTCCTGGTGGGAAATGTTTTGATTGTAATTTCTAATTTTTTTTATAAAATATGGTTTGTCCACCAGGGGGTGTAAGAATTAATTTCTGCTTCGTAGGTATTTTCAGAAAAATCTGAACTTCTAAAAGCTTGATTGAAAAAAATTCTTTCATGGACCGATACCATTCATGTTGATAAACATTTGAGAATATTTTCTTCATAAAACAGCGGAAAGATGGACAGTCAAAAGCATGTAATGATGCTGCCAAAAAATGAAGGTCTTGAAGTCTTAATTTTTTCTCAGTGCCATCCATATTTTTACTTACAGTTAACATTTTTAATTACGAGGGTTGTACCGAAAGTAATGCAAAAGTGGGCATAACTTTTTATTAACTGACAGAGGTCGTTCAATTGCACATGTTGGTAGAGTAACTGTTCCTCTATAGTAACCATTTTTCTTCATTGCTGGTAAATAATGCATTCCAAGCAGAAGCAACATGCTATCATTGAGTTCTTGATGTAGGAAGGAAGGAAGGGTGCACTCTGTCCAACATCCACAGAAGGCTACAGAATGTTTACAGAGATGATACTATTGACAAGAGCAATGTGCACAGATCGATAAAGAAGTTTAAAAAAAGAGGAAACCAGCATTAACGATAAACCACGCAGTGGGAGACCATCATCTGTGACCAGTGACATGAATAGTCAGTGGGTGGAATTGATTCACGCAGAGAAATGAATCACAATCCGTGAGTTTGTTGCACAACTGGACTGTAGTCACAATGCCATACAGAAGATGGTGGAAGACTTAGGGTATTGGAAAGTGTGTTCAAAGTGGGTACCTCTGCAGTTGACACCCGATTTGTAGGAGAGAAGGGTGGCAGTCTGCTCTGATTTGCTGGAAACATTTGAAGCCAATGAAGACATGTTTTATTTTCGATCTGGTGACAGGGAATGAAACATGGGTGTATCTTTACGATCCGGAATATTGGAATAAAGAATCAATCCATGGAATGGTGTCATACCTCTTCACCAAGGCCTAAGAAGTTGAAGAGCCAGAAATGAGCTCAGAAAGTCATGGTGACTGTTTTTGGGGATGACAGGGCTGTCATTCTTGATTTTCTGGAATGTGGCCATACCGTGACCAGCAAGCGGTACATTGAGACACTCAAGAAGCTTAGAGAAGCCATAAGAAGAAAGAGAACAAACAAGAATCTGAAAAGGATCCACATTCACCATGACAATGCAAGACCACATACATCTTTGGGAACAAATGAGGTGATCAGCAAATTAGGCTGGTCAGTGGTCCCCCATCAACTGTACAGCCGCGCTGTGGAATCGTCCAACTTCCACCTGTTCGGTCCAGTGAAGAACAGTCTCCAGGGACAACGATTTGATGGCACAGATGAGATGAAAGTGGCTGTGAAGAAGTGGGTACAACAGTCCACACCTGAATTTTTTCAAAGAGGATTCGAGAATTGGGTTCAATGATGATGCAAATGCATCGCTTATGATGGAGACTATGTTGAGTTACTCTACCAACATGCGCAATTTGAGCGTTAATAAAAAAGTTGTGTCCACTTTTGCATTACTTTCGGCACAACCCTCATATTATTTTAACTTTTATGCGAACTAGTGGAATTTAATTCGATATTTTTTTCACTATCTGTTTTATTTTTGGCGGAAGTGCAGAAATTTGAATTGACCCCCCCCCCCCCCCCCATGAAAATTTGGTGGACGCAATCTTATATAAAATATTTAGTGAAAGTTCTGATGTTTGTGTTGAAACTCAACCGGGCACAGTTATTGCACATGGTACTGTTGGGTGAGGAGGGTCTGGGTGTGTCCAGGGCCGACTTCAATTGGAACTATCCCCTCACTTCCTATTCATGTAAGGATGTCGAAGGAAAACACTGGAAATCCAGTGGACAGGGTAGTCAGCAACGGGAATCAAACCCATCATCTCCTATTCCAAACTGGTCCTTGAAAAATAAACCACCAAAACTTGCTTACCACGTGACCTGGGGTGGTCAGCGAAGTTGTGGAATTGCTTTCTTCATGTAAATCGGCATCATTTTAAATATAAGCTGAAAAAACAAAATTTATGTTGAAAAATGCAGTAATAGGGCAAACCTGATGGTCTTTTTTTCAGCATTTTTTTTGTTTGTTTTTGTTTCAATTTTCTTTTCTGATTCGAGATTCCCTTTGGGGGGGGGCACTAAATCGTGAAGAGCTCACTATTTTTCTTTTTATCTAAATCTTTTCAAGGTTTAATATTAAGTTTGCGAAACTGCAAATTTTGTTGCGTTCATGTTTTCCGGTAATATTTTTAATTTTAGCATCATCATCGCTGTGTTCAAAATATTTGCATAAATAGCAGTAAAATCCCCTTTTATTATTAGGATTTTAAACTTCAAAAAATAAATGAGTAAAGAAATTGTGGATTCATGTTTGTATTTTCAGAATTGTAGAAGTTCAGGGTGTCTACTAGTCATGAAAAAGGCACGAATTCAGAAAAGGGTAATAGTCAAGAAAAAGTCACAAATTTTGCTTTCGGGTCATGCATTTCTTTTTATATTCAGTAATTGTTCATTTTCTGGTGACAATCTGAGTAATTCTCCATGCACCAACCACATAAGACATAAATGTGGTTTCCATATAATGGTAAAAGAGTTTAAAAAAAGGACGTACTTGTGCTCTCCTCCACAAAGAACTGTTACAGCAAAAAATGTTTTAGCATAGAAATATATGTGCAAATGTTGTTTGCAAAATGTTATGGTCAATTTAGCAATTTAAATTATACTGCTTATAGAGTCATTGACATTTTCAAATATAAATGTTGAAGAAAGGTGTGTAATGAAATTGTTTAGCACAATGTTGAGTATTTCAGCTTACTTCAGGCGTAGTCAAAGTTTGATGAGTAAGATTTTTGTTACTAGCAGAAGGGCAGGGGTGTACTTTTTCCGTAGAAAAAATGGGAAGCAGAGTGTCTACCATCTTTAATATATGTACGTACCCACACATGCATGTATACTTGGACACACACGCACGCACACACATGCATGACTTTTAAAAACCGTCATGAAAATTGTTAATTGGTCATGAAATTGCATTTTTTCAAATTTGGTAGACACCCTGGAGTTTTATGCTTTCCTAAATCTACATTTCTTGCTATTGCAATTACACAATCAAATTTCCTGTCATAGACTCTGTTGACTCCTTATGGATTTCACTTAAAAGCACCCTGTACATAAAGATCCTTTATATAATGTAGGGAAGGAAATCAGCTTCCCAATTTTACTCATTATACTTTTATGAGACAGCAAAGTTGAAAATGATTGAAACTTCATAATGTTGACATTAAAAAGCATGTCAATTTTGCTAACCCAACAACCAAATATAGAGAAACCACCAGCACATCAGTCCCAGATTACTCGCAGATGTGGTAAGTGAGGATATTAAATATTGCCATTTAAATACATCATTAATTTAATATTAGCTTAAAGCTGCCCAGGTGGTGCAGCTGGCTTATGATCATTCGTCCGAGAAAGGGTCAGGGCTCGAACCCGGACCCTTCTCGGACGAATGATCATAAGCCAGCTGCAACTGCAACAACATCGATGTTGTTGCAGTTGTCGTTGGGAGAAAAAGACTAATACTTAAATTCAAATGTCACTAATGAAAATTAGCTTATTTAAACAATTTCTCCCAAAAAGCGCTACAAAAAAAAAAAACTGACAGAAAGCAATGTTTAATCTCAGAACTGTAAATGAAAATGATTTAATATGATAAAAGGAAGATGTTTAAGTACACAAGAATTAATTAAATTTCATGTCCGAAAAACAAGGGAATCAAATTTCTCCCACCCGATCCAGCTATTTGTAAGACGGTTTTTTACTATAAATTGCGGTAAAAGTCGAAATGACGACCTAGATATTTTCCCACATTTTATGGCAACTTAAGAAACATTTGCGAATTGTGGTAAAAGTTGAAATGCCCACCCCGGAAATTTCCCTCACCCCATCCAGCTAATTGTAAGACTGATTTTTACTATAAACCGCAGTAAACATTGAAATGCCGACCCCGAAAATTTCCCCACCCTGTCAGCCTGCTTTTTCACTAAAACCACGAAAACAGTCGAAATGCCAACCCCGGAAATTTTCCGTACCCCATCCTGCTAATTGTAGGGCTGGTTTCACTAAAAACCTCGGTAACAATCAAAATCCTAACCTGGAAATTACTTCCACCCCATTCAGCTATCTATAAGACCGTTTTTTAAAATAAACTGCGGTAAAAGTCAAAATACTAACCCGGAAATTTTTCCCACCCCATCCAGCTAATTATAAGATTGATTTTTACTATAAACTGCGATAAAAGTTGAAATGCCAACCTCAGAAATTTATCCCACATATTTGTGCACGTTGTACAGCTGCGTCTTGTTTTAAACAGCGTGAAAATGGAAATGGTGACCCCGGAAATTTCCTCTACATTCGATACTTTGTGTAAAATGCAATTTCTGCACAGTCCCTGACTGAAAAAGGTGGGCGATTTTTCTGTATGGGACTTTTCCTATGGGGGACATTTCAAAATGTAGGGGACTTCTCCGGTGGGGGACTTTTCCGTTCATCTGCAGACGTACCACTGAAATCGACAAGCCTTCTGCGATGCTGAGGGAGCGTATACGAACACACAATCAAAAAATTAAGAGCCGAAGACTGTGTAATTGTTTATATAGCTTGGCTTCAATTTAACTTTCAAGCTGATGTGCAGCAGCTTAATTTGGGGTGTTAAAATCTGATATTAGAAATGAATATTATAGGAAGCCCTTGGGGGCAGCTCTGCAGAAAATTTTAAATTTCGGCAAAATTCGTCAAATTTCTCTTAGGAGTAAAGGTTTAACATTTATTGTTAACTATCCTTCACATTTCTTTTTCATATTTTAGAATCCTACAGTTATGACCAAAGAAATAAGTGCATATATATTGCTGGTTGGTTGGTTATAGTCCCCCTCCCCTCGGGCTTTACTTATGCTGCACTAAGTGTTAAAAGGCCCGTGCCGAGGCTCCGAGAAATGGGGGGTTAGACTTGTTGGTGATGAAGAGTCTCTACCCGGGGTCCATCTGCTTAACGTGACTTCAGAACCACGATGGATCTTTAGTGGTCAGCTGGACCCGAACCCAGAACTACAGATCCCAAGCCGAGAACTGATGCTACCACTGGGCCACTACATGTATATTGTTTTAGGTCAATTAATCTTGTTTGTCCACGATTTGGTCCATCACAATAAAAAAAATTCGGTTCCTGAGGTGTTTATTATTTATTTTTGATTACCCTATATATTTATTTTTATTAGACCATACCCTCATTGTCAATTTAAAAATTTAAATTTTGCATTTTCAAAAGTTGGCAATATTAAAAAAAAACTGTAGTGATCTATAAATTCACCAAAATGAGCAATTTCTAAAAAAATTTAATCAAGCAACTTAGTTTTTCGTGGACCATAATATAACATAGGCAGCATTTAATATCTGATTTTTATTCCCATAGAAAATTCGATTTGTATTGCTGCACTTATTAAATTAAATGTCTTTGTTCTTGGTAAATGACACCCCAAGAACATCAGCTATTTACAGTCACATAAATTTGCATAAAAATACATTCCTCGAAGACAACACATCCCGTTTATTGAAGAAGTAAAACTAGTTTCGAACCCTAGGGATAAAAACTAGCTTTTTTGCTTTTTTCCACGGGAAAAATTGTCCTTTTGTCTTTTCTTTTTTTTTAACACACGAAAGATTTGGTGTTTTGATAAATTAAAAAATCACGTGATGCAAAGATGTATCTTTTTTTAAAATCACTCTATCGAAGCTTAAGCGAAATAATGTAATAGCATCTTATCTCCCTTTTAACTTTCGACGTAGCGGGAATAGGTGAAAAAAGAAGTTTGCGCAAGGTGAATCCCTCCCCTCTAGCAGCTGAAAGTTTTAGGTGAGACAGGAATAGGCGAAACCAGAATTTTTTCCTCGCCTGAGATGGCGGAACCCATTAACTTTCGACGTAGCGGGGATAGGCAAAACAAGAATAGGCGAATGTGGATGTAACCTTGTACGCTCACTCTGTTTGCCGAAAGAGAAAAGGAAGCGTGCGTAGAAATCTGTAATAAAAATTTTCAATGCTAATTTTAAAAGTTTTTAACCAATTCACTTGGAATTTTGGGAGTCAGCTTCTGTAATCCAATTATAGATTTCAACCAGTTTCGTGAAGAATTCGCGAAGATAGTTTTCTTATTTTTTTGTTCATAAGTAGCCAAAGTTTCTTGATACAATACAAAGCCTGCGAGGGGAGAAGCAGAAGCAAGTGTACTGCATACACATGAGAAAAAAGTATTGTGTTACATTATTTAATAGAATTTCGTTTAGAAAAAGAGTAGAAATTGTACTCCCAGCAATAGCGTTTGATCTTCACATCACAGACATCTTTCAGACTTTCACAAATTAGAATTAGAGAGGTATACAGTTCAAATTACTCACTGTGATTAAATTCCGAATTTTAGTAAAATGAAACCATAGTAAAAAAAGAAAATGTTTAAATATTGTCATCCGGACAGGTGTGTGGATTCAGGTAATAATCAGTAAGAATGTATACATTACCAATTGCTCCCCCCAATTGCTCCCCATAAAAAACTCAATGATTTTATTAAAATAGGAAATGAATCTTGCACCTGAAAGGACTGCACTTAAAAGTGGTATGCCAGCGGCACTGGAACCTTTTTTTTTTTTTTAGAAATATAAGAAAAGTGGGGAAGGGCTCCTTTAAAATAAAAAAAATAAATAAAAATGATTAAAAACATTAAATGAACTAATAAAAAAGAAAAACTAAGATTTAAAACTAATGATGGGGCTTCAGGCTTGTAGCGGCAAATTGTTTTTTGTTTTGGTTTTTACTTATACGGAAACAGTTAGACAATTACGTTCATTTCTGTTGAAATAAAATAGCTAGTAAATGTTTGAGACAACATTGCATTTCTTACTTTACTTAACAATGGGAATTTCTTTTCTAAAAGATGTGTCAGGCTCTTCGGGTTCAAGACGAATCTTCTTCATTGGTCGTAAAGAAGGTGTTGCTGCCGGGGTTGTGAAATAAGAGGTGATAGAAGCAGAAGGTCCTTTCTTTATTTTCCGAACCTTGCATGAATCTACATGCCTTTGCCAGTTTATCGAATTTATTACACCTCTTTTTTTCCGCTTTCACAATCAGCATATTTTTTATGCCGAAGTTCGACATAATACATAATTATAAACTATCGTTCGATCGATAATTATTCGGTTCTCGTAAGTCGTAAACACTCATGAAAGAAGATCGAAATTTCTGAGATTGCATAGAAAGGAGTCAAGGGCAGCCTAAGAAAACATTTTACCGTATTTATATTTCCTGATTGCTGACTCTGTGCAACTGTAACTGTTAACGTACCAAATAGAGTAGATTACAAAATGGCATCTGATGATCTAAAGACTAAGTGAAAACCATCCACAGTTTATTATTTGTTCTGTTGCTCTAGAAGCTGGGAAATTATTAGCATCAGTCGCCTACCAAAATGACTAGCTACTCGCCTGCTGGGCGACAGCAGACGCCCGACAGTCAATATCAGCCAATCAACAATGAAAACCTTCGTCGTACTTATAACTAGTAGAGTTCTGTTTTGTATTAGTCAGTCACCGGGTCAGCCATCAGTGTCAGTTAAAAACAAACATTATAAAATAAAGTGGGTGAGATTTTGGGTGGCATAGGACACCTCCGTCTCCTTGGGAGTTGGGACCAAAGGAAGGGAAGGGATTATGCTTGCTTGCTTGGGAATTGGTGCACTCTGTCCCCGAAAAACGCCTGCACAGTGCAGTTTGTTCTATTATGGGCTGTGGCGGCTGGCGGTGTTGCCGATAGTTACCCACAGTAAAACAAATGTCCATATGGTTACCGGACCGCCATCCGCCAAAATTTGCGTCCTGCTTCCTGCAGCTGCGGAGAGTGTGGATTGCCCCGATGCTTGGGGCAACGGAACTGCAAACTTCTGTTGGGATTTCGCTTCGCTAAGGGCTACTCCCTATGTGTACCTGAATGTTAAAAAAGACAGGAGCACAGGATTGTTGACAAAATAAATAGCACATTTCTTTAACTTTTTGTATTTGTACTTATTACACATTCCTTAAGCCGAAATTTCCTTCCCCTCCCCTTTCCACCGCACCCCATCCACCCCTTCCATTAGGTCTTGCCATGGCAAGACTTCGGTCTATGGAGTGTGCACCTCTGCATGGATATGATCTATAGTGCTGTAGCCACTCTGGAATCCAGCCTGTTTTCTTGGTTGAGCCATGTCCAGTGTAACCTTCAAGTGATGTGAAAGAACTTCAGTGAAGATTTTATAAACCACTGATAGGACACTGATGGGCCTGTAGTTCCTGAGATCTTCAATGTCACTTTTTTTTTATGTAGCAGGATCATTGTAACATTGTTCCAGTCCTCAGGAACCTTTCCTTCATTGAAACATCTAGTGAAAACTTATGCGAGTATAGTTTTCACTAGATTATGAAAGGTATTAGTACCAGGAAGAATCCTGGTACTAATACCTTTCATAATGTCTGGAGTACATGTATCATCCCTTTCATATACTAGGGGTGTTCAAATGAAAAGGTACGAAATGTCATAAGAACGTAACCGTTAACATATTTGCCTATGCCGCTATGGGAGAACGTAGCGACACATCTAGGGATGCGATTGGAGTCGCCGGCATGGATCGGAGCATGCGCGAGCGCCCGCATGCGCAGGAGAGAGCAGAGGCTCTTATAAAGAGCGCCGTCCAATTGACGCGGCAGTGCGTGTGAGGACAGGATGGCGTTCACATTGCAAAATTCGACGATTGAGGAGCAGCGAGGCGTTATCCGATTTCTGACAGCGGAAGGTGTTAAACCGGCCGCTATTCATCACGGAGGGTGTGGTTCTGCTCCATGATAACGCGCGTCCACACGTCTCCAGGGTCACACACGCGGAACTGGCCAAGTTCCAGTGGGAGCAGCTTGTCCATCCGCCCTACAGCCCGGACTTGTCGCCCTGCGATTTCCATGTGTTTGGTCCCCTGAAAACACATCTGAAAGGGAAGCGCTTCCACTCGGACGACGAACTCAAGGACGCTGTGCAGGACTGGGTCTCGTCACGGCCACAGGAATTCTGGGAACAAGGAATCCTTCAGCTCGTTAATCAATGGGATCGTTGTGCTACGGCCTATGGTGTATACTTTGAATAGAGTCTTCATTTATACCCACAGTGTCGTTTCGTACCTTTTCATTTGAACACTCCTTGTAGCTTTGAGTAGAAATCTTTCACTCTTGTCAAAATTTTGTCTCTATTGCTTGTTACAGAACCATCTTCTTTTCTCAATACCATAATCTGTTTTCTTCCCTTACTGAAATGTCCCTTTCCTCTCTTCAGGCATTTGTTGTTTTCAATTTTTTTCCTCACTAGTTCTCAGTTGAATTTCCTTATATCTTCTGTGATAGTTTTTCATACCGTCTTCATAGTTTTATATACAGAGACTCCAAGTACTACGGATTCTCCGTAGTTTTTATGGAAATCATCAGTCGACCTGCGGATTAATGGAAGCATGGAATATACTGCGGAAATTGAAATCTCAGTGAAATTTTATTAAAAGCACCTGTGTGAGGTTTACACTGAAGAGCTTAGAGACAGCTGACGTTATGCAAATGTGGCGCTGTGGGCAGTCCTGTAAATGGAAACGACATGGCGTATGCAGCGATCCGACAATATAAGGAGTGATGCAATGGGAATCAGTAAGAGTCGGACGCAGTATGGGTAAGACGAAGGATCTAAGCACATTTGATCGTGGGCAAATTGTCGGGGCCCGAGGAATGGGTCACTCCATCTCAGAAGTTGTGCAGGCACTGGGATTTTCACGAGCCACCGTGTCACGGGTGCACCGTGAGTACATCGAATCCAGTAAAACCATCTCTGCAAGGGCCAACTGCCATGGACAACAGCGTGTGGATGAGCGGGGTCATCGTCGGCTAGCTCGCATTGTAACAGCAGATAGACAAGCCACAGTGCAAGAAATCACTCGGCAATTTAAACTTGGTGCACAAAAACGTGTAAGCAGCCACAACATTCAGAACCATCTCCTCGATATGGGGTACAGAAGCCATCATCCTACGAGGCTGACCGCACATCACAGGGTGAAAAGATTAGCATGGGCGGCGGGAACATCACCACTGGACCCTAGACATGTGGAAACATGTTGCCTGGACTAATGAGTCGAGATTCATGTTGGTACATGCGGATGGCAGGTTATGAGCACGGCGCAAACCACATGAGGCGATGGATCCTTCTTGCCAGCAGGGCACTCTTCAAGCTGGTGGGGGTGGCATTCTCGTCTGGGGACTATTTACGTGGACTGAAATGGGACCCCTGGTACGTGTGACATCGTCCCTTACAGGTCATGGTTACTGGGATATCCTGGATGACCATTTGCTCCCGTTTGTGCGTCTTCAACATCCCACTGGGAACCTCATCCTGCAACAAGACAATGCACCGTGCCATCGCTCCCGAATTGTATCCGAATGTTTGGATGAACACTCCACCGACGTGACCTCGCTTCCTTGGCCAGCTAAGTCACCTGACCTCAATTCCATCGAGCACATCTGGGATGCCATTGAGAGAGATGTTCGAGGCTCTGACCCTCCCCCGCCCCCTCCATCAAATCTTCGTGAACTGTGGGAGCTTGTTCAGGGGTCGTGGATCAGTATGGCTTCCCAACGCTTCTGGTGTGTTGTCGAGTCCATGCCGAGACGAATCGCCGCCGTCATCAGGGCGAAAGGTGGTGCTACACATTAATTAATACAGAAATTTAACGTGGACCGGGAACATCAAACAAAGAACTTCGCTCTTTCCACGTTTATAATTGAGTCACGGAAAAATTCTCATTGGCCGCCACCGGGAGTCGAACCCAGGGTCTTCCAGTTACGCGCCGGATATGCTTCCTCTACACCACAGCGGCCTCGAAATCCTCCAGACTAACACATGCTAACTGCCAAGCCTAGTCTGGAGGATTTCGAGGCCGCTGTGGTGTAGAGGAAGCATATCCGGCGCGTAACTGGAAGACCCTGGGTTCGACTCCCGGTGGCGGCCAATGGGAATTTTTCCGTGACTCAATTATAAACGTGGAAAGAGCGAAGTTCTTTGTTTGATGTTCCTTTTCCACGTTAAATTTCTGTATTAATTATCCATTCGCCTTCTAATTATTTCTTCAGTTGCTGTTTACCATCTTTGGTGAATCCCCAGCATTGTGCGGGGCTCCACGAAGCAACCTGCCAACTTGGCTTGGCGTGCTGTGGAAGTGTGTAGTCGATAGAAATTACCATGATCTTTAGGGTAAGTGATTGGTGCTTTTTAATAGTATTTCATTTATGAATTGCACGTAAACTATGCACACTTTGCAGGGTTTTAATACCTTAAAAGTGCAAATATAATAATCCCTAATTCCTTTTCTCCAAACGTTAAAATATATACTTTTGATGTGGAATCTTTGTTCCCCTCTGTACCATATTTTGAGTCCTACATGCTCCTCATGAAGAAATTGATTCTTCATTTTGAACCACCCGGTACTCTTATCAAAGATCTTTACGATTGTCTCCACACAATTCATCAACACAGTTGTTTTGATTTCAACAAAATTGTGTACAAGCAACAATCTGGTCTCCCCATGGGCTCACCTCTTTCCCCTCTTCTTGCAGAAATCTACATGCAACATATTGAAGTTTCCTTCATTCCTCACCACCCTTTTCAACCTTCCCTGTGGTTAAGATATGTAGATGACATTTTCATTAGCTGGCCACATACCGGGTCTGAACTACAGACACTGATCAACTCCATTACGGAAAAAATTCCTTCCATTAATCTCACTATATCTAAGGAAGTAAACAACAAAATTGATTTTCGGGATGTATCCATCTGCAGAAACGCTGATCTCTCCATCACTCGTTCTGTCTATCGTAAACCTTCTGCTGCCACTAACATCATTCCCTACAAATCTTTCACTCTGCCACTCTGCATCTGTACAAGCTTGTAGCATTGAAGTCTTACATCCACAATGCTCATATCATTTGCAACAACCAACTTTTTCTTCAAGAAAAATTCTCCAAAAGTTCTACAATAGCCCTCTCTCATGGTTTCCCTGCTCTTACAGTCAACTCCCTCTTAAAGAAATATGAAAACAATTCGAAAATTGAATGCCTCCTGCCTCAAAAGAAAGAACACCTGAAATTCTCTGGTTCTGTTCCTTACCATCTTTCCTGTGTTTATACATTACAGATTCTATTTAGAAGTTTTGGTTACCATCTTGCCATTAAATCCGCCTCAGACATATTGAAATTTCTACAAAGGGATAGGGACAAAATTGAAAATCTGGACCTCCCAGGAGTTTACTGCATTCCTATCTCTTCGTCAACAGGTGATAACTTATACATTGGAAGCACATACAGGAGCATTAACCACAGAATTTTAGAACATAAAAAAGATGTTTTGAAAGCAATCCTAATACAGCCTTGTCTATTTTGACAATGGAAGACACATCTGCAGTTCCCCGCTGGAACGAAGCAAAACAAATTGCTTCTTTTTACAATCGTTTGGCCCTCTGTTACCGTGAAATCCTGGAAATTATTTTCAACTCAAATGACTTGCAATTCCGAATCTCCTCTCTACATTCCGATGATCTGGAGATCAATTCTAAGTTTTGGCAAAAAAAAAAAAATAGAAAAACATTCAAATGTAGAATCTGGCAACAATCTTAGTCCTCTATTGGCGTGATGAAGACCTAAGTTAAGGTCGTAAGCTCCCAACTTATGAACTTTCTTGTAAAAGTTTTTTTTTTCATGTAACGTAACTAGCATTATCAAGTTACCTTTATTTGTAGGCTTCTTGATTATTTAGTTTGTAGATTTGTGTTATCGTGGGTGAAACAATGAATTCTGGAAAACGAAATTCTTCTTTCCCCTGACACAAGAGGCAAAAAAGGGCAAATGCAATTAAAAATTTAAAGATTTATGTAATATTAAATTTCCATGTCTTCAACCATCAAAAATTTCAGCCAATATTGTGTTTTGTACTTATTGTTCAAGTGACATAAATATCGCGCACAGAGGGCAAGATGATTGTCGTTGTCATGTATTTTCGAAAAAACACCAAGAATATTCCCAAGCAAATGTGATGTCTAAAGATGTTGCATCATTTTTTATCACCGAAGATGAAGCCTTAAATGCTATAAAGGCTGAAAGTTTATTTACTCATTTTTTTATTGAAACACATTCTTCCAATATCAGCTGTCGATCACACTAGGCCTTTGTTGATGACAGTGTTCCCCAATTCCAAGGTAGCGTGAAATTATAATAATGGCCTTGCAAAAACAACAGCAATCATCACAAGTATGGCTCAAACAACTATGGAAGAAATTATTTCTTCCTTAAATTCTCCCTTTGCAGTTAGCACTGATGATATGAAACTGTATCCACGATTAATCACATCTTTTGAGAAGGTGAGTGGGAATATAATTGCATGTTCCTCTGTTGGCATGCAGTGATAACACTGGTGAAGGAATTTTTAAAACTATAAGTGATGAATTTGTCAAAAAAGGGTTGCAGTGGCATAATTGTATTGCATTTGGATCTGATAATGCCAGATCAATGCTTAGCAACTTCATAGGTGTTGTGGCATTTTGCAAAGCAACCCCCCCCCCCCTCTCTCTCTCTCTCTCCAAAAAAAAAAAAAAGATATATATACTGTGCCTATACAGGGTTCATAGGAAAGTCACTTTAGCCTGAAATAACTTGCGAACGGAGAGGGGTACAGTTATGAGTGAGATAACGGTATAGTTAAGCGACTACAGCCAATCGAATGCAACCGATAGGAGCCCCCTAGTGGTGAAATGCAGAAGTTAGTCATTGCAAATCGAAAACGAAAAGAGATAGAGCAAAATTTCCAATTACAAAGTTGTAGAGCATCAATTAATTAGTGCGAAACGACATTTGTTTCACACGGATAAGATAAATTGTCGCCTGAATACCCTAAAATGTCCGAAATCGATGCGCGACGATTCAAATCTGCATATTCACATTTCGCAAATGTAGCCGTATGCAAATGCAGATTCTGATGTTGTACCGTACCTATGATATAAAAACCAGTAGCAGGATGTACCCTGAGCAGAAGTGTAGGTCTATGTACGCTGTGTGAAAATGGCGAGCTTCACCCACTCCTAATATTGCAAGATGGTGCTTATTTACGGCGAATGCAAATGAAACATGGCGCTAGCTGCAAGGGAATATGCCATTCGTTTTCCAGCTGGGCCACATCCAAGTGCGGTTACCATCGCAAGTGTAGTGAGACGGCTCAGGGAGACAGGAAGCACTAAAAGTCGTTCTCGTTGTGGCAGACCAGTGGGTGCAGGTATGCGTATAATGGCAGATGATAGTTTGGCATATGCACTAGCCCATCTACAAAGCAGTAGAAAAGATGTCAGCAGGGCGAGTGGCTGAACACGGGGCCATGTATGGCAAATACTGCATGCTCAAAGTGCACATTGAGTGTGCACATTTAGGCGACAATTTATCTTATCTGTGTGAAACAAATGTCGTTTTGTACTAATTGATTGATGCTCTACAACTTTGTAATTGGAAATTTTGCTCTATCTCTTTTAGTTTTCGATTTGCAATGGCTAACTTCCGCATTTCGCCACTAGGGGCGCTGCTATCGGTTGCATTCGATCCGGCGTAGTCGCTTTACTATACCGTTATCTCACTTGCATAACTGTACCTCTCTCCGTTCGCAAGTTATTTCATACTAAAGGGACTTTCCTATGCACCCTGTATACAGTATATGTTCCATTATCCTGCTGACAACAAAGTGCCTTCACAATTTGGAAGTAGTTCAAACAAGCTGAGGTGCTTACATATTGCAGTATGTTTTTTGGAATGTACATTGGTTTTTTGAGGAAAAACCAGAGCAAAACAGATGTTGGTGCCACTTGTTTTCACAGAAAATCTTCGATTTTTTCGACAGTTTTTAAGCAAAAATTCACTGCTTTATTAATCTACACTACACTTATTATTTTGTCACTACTACACTTATATTTTTCCACTAGTCACTTTATATTTGTTACAGAGCGTGTAATGCAATTTTATTCATTACTACTGAAGAAAACAAGAAACTACTGATTTTTTTAGCCTTTACTTCTGAAAATTTTCTGGGAAAGTTGGAGTCTCTGAAGATAAGAAGAGAAACTGATGCATAAGGAAAATGACAAGAGTTGAAGACATCCTGATTAGAGTAAAATCCCTGAAAGGCAGTGGGTTGGACATATTGCCAGAAAAACGGGCCATTGATGGGTAACTGAAATTTTAGTCTGAATTCCAAGGAACAGGAAAAGACCCGGAAGAAGACCACATGGGACATGGGTGGATAAAGTTCAAATGTGTGTAGAAGTGACATAGGAGACTGACTCAAGACAGAACATTGTAGAAGAAACTTGGGGAGACCTTCATCTAGCAGTGAATTGATAATGGTTGGCAACAATAGACAGTGCATTTAGTTTTGTTTCTTATGTGCTGTCAAATACCTATTTCGATTGTCATAATTGGGTGATGCCATGTCAATTGTACACTTTCATCCAATAATAAAACTAGAAACACCCTTTAAGTTGTGTGAATACTGCTGAAAAGAATTTATGAGAGAACACACTAGAAAGACATTTTATAACAAAGTTTAGGGAACTGTGGCATTTCTGAGCTTGTTGAAACATTCAAAACAAAAAGAAAAAGTGTTTGTTCATAACCGAAAACCAACAGTACTCTATATATACAAATAGGAAACGAATTTCCCTGAAGAAATAATTCTTCATAAATACATGCTATCACTGGCATATTTTCACTGTATACCATGTAACCACTTCCTTCATAAAACTTGAAAATTTTCATCGTCCTGGAGCAGGTGATGAAAATTTTCATCACCCCTCCAGGACGATGAAAATTTAGCATGTTCGACCAGAAAATCGGGAGGTGCAAGTTCGATTCCCACTCCAGGACGATGAAAATTTTCAAGTTTTCTGAAGGAAGTGATTACATGGAATATAGTGAAAATATGCCGGAGATAGCATTGCAATGCCTGCTGTGTATTTAAGAAGAATTATTTCTTCGGGGAAATGCGTTTCCCATTTGTATATGAATTACTTTCATCACTGGAATTTGTGACCTACATCCGACCCTGGATGTGAGAAAAGGTCGTGAGACGCTACGATGTTGCACGAATAGCTTCGACTAGTGCAAATCGAAGGTTCTCGGATATCAATGTTCAGTTGCTTGGAATTTCCTTGTCCTGGGTTGTGTAATAAGTAGCATACTCGACTGGAAATTGGGAGCTGCGGATTCGATTCCCACTCCAGGACGACGAAAATTTTCAAGTTTTCTGAAGGAAGTGGTTACAAGGAATACAGTGAAAACATGCCAGTGATAGCAGTATTCTATATCTTCTACTGAAGAATTTGCCAACCAGCATCCAGAGCCATTAGCACCCAATGAACACATGTACACTATGCATGTCATTTCTATGTTTTTTTCTGTACCACTGTTTTAATCTCATGTGGTTCTGGTTCACAAATTCAAGGACATGAAGGATATCCCTGACACTCTTACCAGGTCTTGTGTGACTGCTTATGCACACACTTTAAGGGATAATTCTCACTTCCACCTACAACAATAAATTCTATCTTCAACAACAGGGAGCCCAATGGGATCTCCACTTCCACCCCTTTTCACAAAAATCTTGCTACTCATTTAAAATTCTGTCATCACTAATTACAATCTTCAACCAACTCCCTGGCTTATGATGTCGACAATATATTTGTTGTCCTGCCTTATTTTTCTCAGGTTTTACTTGACCTCACCTAAAGAGTTACTGAACTTTTCCCTTCCATCAAGTTTAGTATCCATGTAAAAGTCAACTGTACCATTAATTTTCTAGACATTTGCCCTTCTCAGCAGTCACAGCCATCCTATATTTCCTACATCTTTTATTTTTTTGTAACAACGCACAAAAAAAAAAAAAAAAAACGTCCTACTTTGTCCTGTATTTCATGTATTGCTCTATATGTCTTATATTTTTATTTTGTGGACAATTTTATCATTTCTGTATAGCTTTTTAAAGTGTGTAGTGTTGATAATTTTAAGTGATGCCATGTGACAAGTGTTTAAAATGTTCCTGTGAATAGCTTTCAGCAACCAGTGTTCATTGCAGTGCTTTAATTTCCAAGTCCATTGTGTTAAATGTGTGTAGCAGTGCATTACCTATTGTGACTGAAAAGAAAACATCCAAGTCAAGTGCATTTGAAATCAGTAATTTGGCAGTGAGCCAAGAATGTTTGTGGCTGTCGGTGTTACAAGCCTGGTTGTAGTCCTGATTTTCCAGATTTTTGAGCTGCTACATTCTAGATTTTTACTCCTAACTAAATTTGAAGTGTTATGCAGATTTCTTAATTTTGATACTGACTGAAAATTTATATATCGTAGCTGCTAAGTGTCCCAATTTAATCGAATTACTTCTGATTTTTTAACACAGTGTCTGCCGCCCTGGTGGCGCAGTGGTCTAAGCGATGGCCTCTGATCATTCGTCCGAAAGGGGTCAGGGTTCGAATCCTGGTGAGGCATGGATGTTGTGTTTGTCTTATGGCACTGGCTCTCTCCCTTCCCTGGAACCAGTGACCCTAAATTAGGGATGGGCGACTGCTTATAGCCCATTGGGTTGCTCACGGTGGTCGTTAAACCTCAAATCAAGAAAAAAACGCAGTGTCTGGAATCTGGTTGTTTTTGAAAAAAATCGTGTTTTGGTGGAATTTTAATTATTTGTAACTTTTGTTTTCAACTGTAACATGTCACCTCTATACCACCATTAAAGATGCTCCTATTAATTCTCCGTAGCCCCAACAGAAAATTTTCGTTCACTTCAGAGTATGGAAAACATCGAAAATACTACTGAAATCGAAAATCTCAGTGAAATGATGTTTTTAAAATTTGTGTAAAATTTATTTTTGTGCTTTCAAGATTATAAGATTTATTAAACATTTTCAGATTGTTTGTGACATGTTTTTAATATCGCGACTTTTCTTCAATGTTTTTGACCATTTTTGTGGCGTCTTCATGCCACCCACCAGAGGAAAAATCTTCCAAACAGCTGCAAAGAATTGTTCAAACAGTCCTGTGATTTTGGAAATTCAAATTTTTCTAACAGAGCTGTATCCCCCCCCTTACACACACACACACTTCATTTCTCATCCTGATTATGTTCTTATTTTAGATATTGACACTCACATTGCATCACTTTGTAGGAAAACTCGTGAAGTTTATTACAGCAACTTACAGATGTTCGATGTATGCACATTTTGTCACACCGCATATAATCAATGCAGTAGTTGAATTCTTGCCAAATGCACGTTAACGTGTCTTCATCAACCAACTCCAGCAACAACTGTTGTGATACATTGTTTCAAATCAACTAAATTAACAGGAAAGGGAGAGACAAAGACCATGCCTTTGACATAGCCCATTAAATAAGTGACAGGGTGTTAGATCTGGACTTTGTGGTGGCCAACATGTGATAGACATGTTGTCGCTTGTAGCACTGCCAATCCAGCACTGTGAAAGATTTCTAACTTTCCGATGCCAGTAGTGTGGTGCTCCATCCTGTTGTAAAATGAAGTTATCACTGTCTTCCTGCAGTTGAAACATCAACCAAATAATTAGAGTATCAAGATAAGAACTTCTCATTATAGTGTTTTCTTGGGGAAAAGGGGGAGGCATACACTTTTTACAGGATATAACACAGAACACATTAACCTTTGTGGAATCCCGCACATGCTCCACTATTGTTCCACAATTTCCAGTCCTCCATATGTGAATGCTACGTTTCTTAACTTTTCCCTTCATGTGAAATGTTGATTCGGTGCTGAAAATTAGAGGTTCACTAAAACTATCTTCTTCAAAATGCCCCGTGCATTTCTTTACAGAAATTGCTATGTGTGATTCTGTTATTGTCACTTAGGCTTTGCAATTACTGCAGTTTGTAGGGAGTCATTCTCAGTTTGCTTCTTCAAATTTTCCAAACAGGCGGTTGTGGAATTTGTAACTTCCGACCCACCATCATTGTGCATTTCCTTCGGCTGCATTGGTTATGGTGTGAATAAGCTGTACCTGTTCATCAGATATACGTAGTCTCCCAGGACTTTTACCTAGCACACAGAACACCTTCTCCACAGCATTTGCAGCCTCTTGCCTGACTGGTCACATGGCGATGAAAATGTAAAATCTTTTAGTGACGCCATTGATGATAGAACAGTGCATTGTGAGTGTCAATTTTTTACATAGTTTTGGTTTTATAAAATGTTGATACTGTGTATTTCATTTGTAATAACCCAGTATATTCAGTAATAATGAAAGAAGGAGACCCTGTTTTTAAGAATTTTTTCTAATGAAGTGCACATTTTCATATTTGTAAGTCTCTTCAAAATAAATCAGTGGAGTAGGCACTCCCTCGTTCACCCTTTTTAAAGCAAAATTAAATTTCAAAATTGGTACTTAATCTGTTCATGATGGAATCCAATCCATTTCCATGACCAGGAAAATTGTTTTCACGTCAGAGTGAACAATACAGTTGCATTTTCCGGTATTTAATTTTGCATAAAATGCATGGTTTTCCCTTCCATAGCCAATTGTTGCTTTATCAAGGTACAGGTTGAGCATTTTTTTCTTTTGTTTAAAGTGAAATTAATGCCACTTAGTAGTTCTAATTCTGACTATTATATAGCTCTAATTATTGTACTATTCTCTTTTACGTGCGATATTTCAAAGTAACTTGTACAGAAAACTAGCGGATAATGCTTACCTTGGCATTCCTTTCTAGCGACGGGGACATTTCACGCACGTGTTTTCCGGTCTTTGTTGAGGTTATTGTCCTAAAGTCCGTTGTATGCGATGACTGGCTTTACTTCTCACACTTTTCGCTGGGTATACTCGTTGGATCTTTGCTTTAGGATTCAAACATCAATTTTTACCGTTCTTTATACTCGAAATTTTCGCCCATACTCTGGGCATCTTCAGGAGCGTGGCGACTTTACCACCGATGTTCGTGGTTAACTTCGCGCTAATGGAGTCCGATACTCCTTGTTGCCATTCGTCGGAAAAACTTTCCTGGATATATTTCGTTATCAAGCCCGGCTGGCGCCATCTATGTTTCGTTAAGAACACTTTTTTTTTTCCCCCGCATTTTTTTTTTTATTTTTTTTATTTTCTTCTTCCTATCCTGGTTTTCTTGTCTTATTAGTTCTTTCCACAGGCCCGATAATGTGCTAGGGTCGTTCTGGTTACATACCCTTGCTTTATTTTTGTAGATTAATATTGCTTCTTCCCTCCTCATTTGCCTTTCCGATTTTTTATTCTTTTTTAGCATTTTAATTTCATCGAACTTTGGGAATGTCCAGTTTTCCAAGCAGAATTGCACTAAAGCAGTTTTGGCTTCTTTTTTTTGCCAGTTAGATATGTGTTGTTCAAGTCTTTTTTAATCTGTTTTTCGTACTTCCAATGTACGATATTGGGGGTATGTGTGCTATTGGAATTTCATAGGTTCCTGATTCTTCTAGCATTTTTTCCTCTGTTTTTTTGTTGACAGTCATACTTTTCACGGTGTGCACTGAGCTTCCTAGTTGTAAGTCATATTTAGCACAGTGCCTATTGATTTCTTTACTCACTCCTTCCAGGTATGGGAAAACTCCAATGTATTTCAATTTTTCTTTCTCATCTTCCTTTGGTTGTGCACTTCTTGGCCTTCTTTACTCTGAGTCATATGTTTTTACTCTCATGTATCCATTTATTAATTAGCTTGCTCGGGTACCCATACTCGAAAATATCACAAGAGTATGGGTACCCGAGCAAGCTAATTAATAAATGGATACATGAGAGTAAAAAGCATATGACTCAGAGTAAAGAAGGCCAAGAGGTGCACAACCAAAGGAAGATGAGAAATAAAAAATTGAAATACATTGGAGTTTTCCCATACCTGGAAGGAGTGAGTAAAGAAATCAATAGGCACTGTGCTAAATATGACTTGCAACTAGGAAGCTCAGTGCACACCGTGAAAAGTATGACTGTCAACAAAAAAACAGAGGAAAAAATGCTAGAAGAATCAGGAACCTACGAAATTCCAATAGCACACATACCCCCAATATCGTACATTGGAAGTACGAAAAACAGATTAAAAAAGGACTTAAACAACACATATCTAACTGGCAAAAAAAGAAGCCAAAACTGCTTTAGTGCAATTCTGCTTGGAAAACCGGACATTCCCAAAGTTCGATGAAATTAAAATGCTAAAAAAGAATAAAAAATCGGAAAGGCAAATGAGGAGGGAAGAAGCAATATTAATCTACAAAAATAAAGCAAGGGTATGTAACCAGAACGACCCTAGCACATTATCGGGCCTGTGGAAAGAACTAATAAGACAAGAAAACCAGGATAGGAGAAGAAAATTTAAAAAATTAAAAAAAAAAATACGGGGGGAAAAAAGTGTTCTTAACGAAACATAGATGGCGCCAGCCGGGCTTGATAACAAAATATATCCAGGAAAGTTTTTCCGACGAATGGCAACAAGGAGTATCGGACTCCATTAGCGCGAAGTTAACCACGAACATCGGTGGTAAAGTCGCCACGCTCCTGAAGATGCCCAGAGTATGGGCGAAAATTTCGAGTATAAAGAACGGTAAAAATTGATGTTTGAATCCTAAAGCAAAGATCCAACGAGTATACCCAGCGAAAAGTGTGAGAAGTAAAGCCAGTCATCGCATACAACGGACTTTAGGACAATAACCTCAACAAAGACCGGAAAACACGTGCGTGAAATGTCCCCGTCGCTAGAAAGGAATGCCAAGGTAAGCATTATCCGCTAGTTTTCTGTACAAGTTACTGTGAAATTAATGTTCTCAAACACTACTGCGTGCTCACTGCAGAGAAAACTACTTTTACAAGGAACAGAAGATGGTGACAAAATTCCAATTTTGAACTGTAAGATTTGAAAACTCTTATTAGTAGTACAGTAAGAATTTGCAGCTTTTAAGGTCTTCACTTTGTATCATATAACATTTCCTTATGCTGTGTTATAATTCCTGTTTTCAGGTCAGATGTTTTGGTTTCAGTATCAAGAAAAGATTAGCATAATTTTCTTCTGTAGAAAGCACGTAATTTTTTTCAAATTTGGATGAGGATATTTTTGTTCATGCAGCTTTTTCTTCTTTACAGGAGTTTAACCAACTAACTGTAAAGATGCATTCAAAATTTCTGAAGCACTTTCAGAAATTTCTTCTTTACAGGAGTTTAACCAACTAACTGTATGATACATTCAAAATTTCTAAAGCACTTTCAGAAATTTATTGTTTACAGGAGTTTAACCAACTAACTGTAAAGGTGCATTCAAAATTTCTAAAGCACTTTCAGAAATTTATTGTTTACTGGAGTTTAACCAACTAACTGTAAAGATGCATTCAAAATTTCTAAAGCACTTTCAGAAATTTATTGTTTACTGGAGTTTAACCAACTAACTGTAAAAATGCATTCAAAATTTCTAAAGCACTTTCGGAAATTTATTACTTAGTTCACCTTCATTGTTACTCTGGCTTATGATAAGTCAAGTATCAGCTTCCTCAACATAAAAGCATGACTGGCTGTCATCAGTTTCAAAGTTAACAGGCATACTTAGTCTGAATTTTTTTCATAATTTGTCACACATTCTTGCATAAATAATGAGATTAACCATCCACTCTGAGGAACTGGACTTAATTATTTTTCATATAACAATAGAACTTGTATTAACTGTTCTTAAATCACTGACGTTAGCAAATGAAAAGTCCTCAACACCAACAGTCAACAAAAAATGTGCAATAATACACCAGTATATTAGCATAATGTATACCTGTAATACGTAAGAACACTTACCACGAGTATCCTTCCTACTGGAGAACATTTCTTGCACATAGTATTCTGTGAGGATGAGAGAAGTATATGTTCGTCTAAAGTCCTGAACATGAATTACTTAAAAGTGACAACTTGTGAATATTGCTTCAAACAAGGCACGGAATGAATTTGAAAAACTATTCAAAATTGTCAGAAGCCCAAACTATAAGACAAAAAACAGGGTAGGTAGGTAGTGTCTCGGGGTCACTACCACTGAGGTTTTTGGCGGAAAACGTCTTACCCAGGCGGTGTTGTCGGGGCGTGGTGTTTGTAGGGTTGGTAAGAAAGAACTGAGTGCAATGAACTTGCATGTCTTTTATTTTATTTATTTCTCACAATGCTGACTAATTTGTAAAATTTTGTTGAAGATAGGAAAATGGTACGAGTAGTACGATATTTAAGACTTACATGCTACACTTACTGTATATCTCTAGAGAACAATTAAGTCGTCTATTGTGGTATTCTTAAAAGTTGTGAAGTCAGTTGAATCTGTGGCCAACACCAATCTGAACTTGTCGTTCAGAAACTGTTTCAGACGATTGTTCGACGCCTCAATGTTAAAGTCCTCAGTGAGCAGAAGCAGTATGTTGGGATCGCAGGGCCAGTGGCTAACTATTGTTCTGACATGCTCTGTGTAGTAAAGCATTAGCTGAAAGAGAAACATCTCGATGTAGTTGAGTGGTGTCTGTGGATGAATATAGACTGACACTAGAATGAATTTGAATTGGTTGGGTATCTGAACTTCCACTAGTACATCTTTGCCGACATGAATATCCTGTAGACAGTTGAATCCAGAATACTTGAGTATTGGCCGTAGTGGAACGGGTCTAGCGGCACGAGCCCCTTCACGTTTTCTGATTCTTGAGATTGAATGTCTTCATTTGTGAATTCCTGTTGTAAGAATTGCAACATTGCTGCATTGGGTCGTTTTAAATTATTTTGGAACCATATGTGATCACAAACTCCACAGACAAAACTCAACTTGTTACCATAGAATGACTTTTCAAAGTGCTTTGTCGCCAGACGCCAATGGGTTGTAAACGCTAAATCTCGATTCTCAAACGTCTCATTTACTTGTATTTTGTCACATTCCATCGGTTCTATCTCACTGTCGACATCCATTGCCTGTGAACTGGTATTAGGCATTGCGGCGTCTGTGCGACTGGTACTCACCACAACTTATCGGCGCTGCCTCATTCTTTGCATTCGTTCTGCTGCTGTCATAGAGGCCTTTTTGGATTCCTCATTAATTCTTCTTTCACTTTATAAGCATTTACGATAGGCATCTACCTTCTTGTTTTGCAGATATTTCAACATTTTTTAAATTTTAACAAAAATTTGTCCAAGTTTAACACTTTGTCACTCTATATTTTTTCAAGTTCTTTCAGTATTGCCACTATGAGTGTTTTATTTAGAGTATTCGTCGAGCTCTGTTAAATGACACCTCACACAACGTCCTACTCATACATGTTCCCAAGCTATACTAATTTTGCCGCCTGGCGAACTGGTAATTTTCCGCTCCAACCTGGCAACCATCTTGTGGCAGCATGTGGCGTCATGTGCTCAAGGCTAATGTCACATGACATTCTTTCATCCTTACTCTTTTAAACCATGTATTGCTTTCAATATGCATTATAGTTTTAAAGTTATTAAGATTTGCCTGGTATACACAAAATCGTCACATCAACTTTCACATAGTTCCCCCCCCCCCATACCTGACCTGCTGGGTAAGACGTTTTCCGTCAAAACCAAAAATTTCACCAGACAAAACCTACGACATTATACTGAACAGTCCTTCAAGTTATTAAACACTATGAAGACACAAATATCAGCAAAGTTGCACATTATGAATAGCGTAATAAGCAATTAAATAAATAAATAAATAAGAATTTTATTTCTGCTGTTACATTGTTGGCTTTGTGGATATACATAAAAAATTTATGTTTCCTAAGAACAGCAGGGAAAATTGGGGGAAAGGCCTCGGAAAGTCCTGACAAGCCCTGATTTCCCTAGTAAATAGGCAAGCAAACTCAGGTTCACAAAACAACAGCAATAATGTTAGATGTTAGATATATTGTAATTAATTTTGTTTTAGGTTATTATCATTCATTTAATTATTTTAGCAAGTATTTTTTAAGTTTGTTTTTGAATAAATTCAGGTTATTTATTGTGCTTAACTCAACTGGTAGTGTATTCCAGTATTCTGGGCCAATATAATTTAAGCTCTGCTTCATCATGAGGGTTTTAGGATATAGGGGTCGTAATAATGATCTGTGTCTTGTATTGTAGTGATAAGTATGTAAGTTCAATTCAATGATTTCTATATGTAAATTTAATTTAATTCTTTGGAACATAAGTTTGCCTATTTTGAAATCAAATAATTGTTTAATAGATAATATTCTGTAATGGTTGGGGTTGGCATGGGTATGTTGAGAAATGAAAGGTTCGAAGTTGGTATGAGAAGAAAATTTTCTTTTTAAGTCTAGTAACCTATGTATTTATTCTGTAGAACTTGTAGTTTTTTTATGTTGGTTTGAGTGGTTTGTCCCCATGTGGAAAACAATAATTAATGTGTGATTGGAATAGTGTATAGTACAAAAGTTTAAGTGTTTCGGTAGTTAAACTTGAAATAATTTTGCTGACAATCCCAATGTTTTTGGAAATTCGACTTACAATTGTCTATATGGATATTCCATCTTATGTCAGAAGTTAAAATAATTTCCAAGTACTTAAAGTTCTGTACTATGGCAATAGGAGTATTATTTAAAAGTAAATATGGAACTTGCATATGTAATATTTTTTGTCTAGTAAAGATAAGGAATTTTGTATTATTAACATTAATTATAAGTTCATTGTATGTTAAACATTCAGAGTAGATCTGTAATTGAGTATTTGCCTGAGCAACCATTTCGTTAAGGTTTTTGCCATGGAATAATATTGTTGTATCATTAGCATAAAGGATTAGAAGAGTGTTGTTAGATGTTATGTTGAAAATATCATTTATATACACTGCCGGAAAGTGAAAAAAGAACACCAAGAAGGAATTGGCGGATGATCATGAAATTTACATATGTTAATGGGGTCGAGTTTACGTAGGTGTGATGTTAATTTCGGGACCAACTGGTGAGCGCTTACGCCACAGCACGGCATGATATGCAAATTATCGCCGGTGGTATTTAAGGAGTACGGCGAAGTGAATGTAATCAGTCGTCGGCGTATGGGCATGTGCGAAGGCCCTGAAGAAGCTGCAATGCCTGGACATGGAAGACATGTACGATTTCAGCAGTTATCGGACTTTGAGCGAGGTCGTCTAGTCGGACTCCGCGAGGCCAGGTGGACGTATTGCGGAGCGAATTGGACGGGAAGTATCGGTGGTGGTACGATGGTGGCGTAGATGATCTGAGAAACATTCCCACACCAGAAGACGTGGAACCGGGAGTCACAGACGGACTGATGAGCGGACCGATCGACTAATAAGAAGAGCGGCGTTGTCAAGCAGAACATTCACTGCGACGCAAATCTGAGCTGCCGTTGCACCTAAGGTGACTGTGCGAACAATCCGCAACTGTCTACTGGATGCAGGACTACGTGCATGTGTGCCTCTGACTCCAGCCCACCGTCAGGAACGGCTGCAGTGGTATCGCCAGCATCTGCACTGGAGAACGCAATGGCGATCTGTCGTGTTCAGCGATGAAAGCAGATTCTGCTTGGGAGCCTCAGATGGCCGTATGCATGTTTGCAGATGCACAGAGGAGCGTCTCCACCCTTTTTGCATCCGCCAGCAACACACAGGGCCTACACCTGGTCTCCTGGTGTGGGGAGTGATCAGCTATCACTCCCGTACACAACTAGTGTTTGTACTGGGTATGTTAAACAGCACCTCCTACATCAACATCATTATTCAGCCCGTTGTTGTGCCATTTGTAAGGTCGGTCCATCGTGGTGTTTTCCAGCAAGATAACGCACGCCCACACACGGCACGTGCAACGCAACATGCACTTCAGGGTGTGAGACAACTTTGATGGCCTGCACGTTCACCGGATTTTGTCCCCCATTGAGCACGTGTGGGATTTTATGGGACAGCGACTTATCCGGTCTCCACGGCCAGCCACAACCTTCCCCGATTTATGCGTCCAGATTGAGGATGCTTGGAACTCAATACCCCAGACTTACATCCAACATCTGTACGACAGACTCCATGCCAGAATTGCACAGTGTGACGTAGTTCATGGCGGTTCAACCTCGTACTAACCATGTTACATGGAAATGTTATTTTTCAGTTTACCAGCAATTACAGCTGTATTTTGCCATAATGTTTTGATCACGTTATCCTCTGTATTCCATTATTATGCTGTATAAATTTTGTTGGTATCAGACGTCTCCTTCTTGGTGTTCTTTTTTCACTTTCCACCAGTGTATAAATTAAACAGTAAGGGACCCAGAACTGAGCTAGCCCTGTGGAAACCCTGAAGTAATCGGTTGAAGTGCTAATTGTGTTTGATCAATGATAGTATATTAAAATCTATCAGATAGGTAATTACTAAGTAAGGTATGTGCAATACCCCTTACACCCGCATTATATAGTTTGGTTAAAAGAAATTGATGATTGAGAGTGTCAAAAGCTTTAGTCAAGTCAAGGAAAATAACAGGTGTAATATTTTTTGATTCAAGATATTTTTGAATTATATTCTGAAGGTGCAAGAGTGTAGATTCTGTTGATTTATTAGGTTAAAAGCCAAACTGATTTTTATTAATGATATTAAATTTTTGTAAATATGAGATTAATCTCGTATAGATTAATTTTTCCAGGATTTTAGCAAAGATTGACATATTAGCTATAGGACGATGGTTGTTAGCATCATTACTCTTACCAGATTTTTATTTAGGGGTAATTTTTGTAATTTTCAGTGCATGTGGAAAGATACCAGTAGTGAAAACTAGATTAAAGATATTTAGTAGAGGGTTTATGATTATTTCATCTATATGTTTAAAAACAGAAGGATGAATGTCATAATTTCCTGGTCCAGAGCTAGTTTTAATATTGTTTATTTCTTGTAGTACCGTAATTTGGGGGCTAAGAGACGCGGCTTTTATGTTACTAAAAGTGAAATATTTTGGGTGTGCGGCCCTTATGCCAAATTCGTTTTCGATAAGAATGTTTCTTCCCTCCCCCTTTTTTTTTTTCATGCAGATGCTTAGTAAATGTTTTCAAACAACGTCTTTTTTTTTTCACAAACTCGACTGTGATCGTTTTTCCCCCCTTTCTGCTCATATATTAGACACGTTTATTTAAACAATAACTCCGCTGTCCTGATGTTGGTTTAGGAGGGAAAGTGGGGGAGGATGGGGAAATGCTTGCATAGGTCTTAAGGTTAGGAGGTTTGTTTGTGAAAGGAACACCTGACTCAAATGCCCTTTGCATGGTGGAGTGGGGGATGGAATGGGGACATAAGCACACAGACCAGTAGCATGACGTCTGAGGCTTTTGTGGAGAGTGCGCCCAGGGTATCTCTCGTTGGCTGCAGCATACATCATGCAGGAAGGTGCAATGCAACCAAGGGAAGGAACGTTGATTTTCACTGGGGTGGGGAGACCGGTTTGATGGGCACTTCCCTGAACAAAAGCTTAAGAACATAAACACCTGCCCCAGGATGATTCTATTAGCAGTGACCTATTCCAAACAATACTGGCGGGACAGAAAGACAAATTCTGTTCACTCTTCTTGGTTAATCTGGCATGCGATACAGGTGTATCTTGGCTCTGTGCTCCTGAGTTTTGCTTCGATTTTAATTTTTTTTTTTTTTTTATTGACTGACGATAGTGGAAGTTGAAGGCTTTGGCTGGAAATGCTTTATCACTAATAAGCGCTGTAGCATTATCATCTGATGTTAACAGTGGGTAATTAATTTAATACTTGGCTGTAGATAAAATTTTCGCAAACTCAAAAGAAAAAGAGAAGGAAGAGCTTTCCCATTCATATAAAAGCGGAGCTCAACGCGAAGGCTCAGTGCGCAGTAAATGAAAGTAGGTCATACCACTTGAAAGAAAAAAAGCGAGAAAGCGGAGACACCACTGTTTCGAAGTGTTGGCGGAGAGATCTGCGAACACGTGCAAGGCAGCTGGTAAAAGGAAGCGTAAAGCAACTTCATTCTAACAAAAACATCTGTAGATGAGATAAAAAAGCATAACAAACACAGAAGGAACATATTATTAAAGAAAATATTAATCGAAAGCATTACAAGCGATAATTTATAAGTTAATTACTTCTAAGACGGATTCTATTGCTGTGAACAGAGAACCATCCTGTAGCAGACATCCACATTGAATGGAATTGAGACAATTGTACGGTTTTATGAGCAATGCGATATTCTAACGGGACTCTTAAGATTAACTGTGATTTATATTGATTACATAAATGGTTTTGAGCATTTAATAAAGGCAAATGAATAACATTAGCATGATTAATAAAAAATGTATAAATAAAAGCTTTTGCCAGTATGAAAAAATAAGTGCATAAAGCAGTTCGACACTGAGTTGCAGAATTAGCCTTTGAAGTGTACATATAATCACGTTGGGTGTGAGTTAATTCATGAAAATAAGGAAGATAATTTAGTTTTCTGAGCAGCACCACAACTTCGCAGGTGCTACCCTTTCTGCAACTTTTGCTTCCCAGATCGCAAAACTTCTCACCTGCGTCCCTTAGTCCAAAAATTATGGTAATTCAGTTTTGGTCACAGGTAATAAGTAAAAAGATCTAGCAACAGAAGAATTATGAAAATATTGTAGAAAATTAGTATTAAATGATTTTAAGTTCAGTTTGAGATTATGAGAGACATTATTAAAGTGTTCATTAAGATGGGAAGCCATGTGGTGTTTATCAGAAATTTTCATACCACGGGAATCCAATAGATGTTCTTTTGTAACCGTCTGAATCTGTTACCCTAGTAAATAATTAAGGTTTTTCCAAGTTACTTTTGGGTTATTCAATGAAAATATGTTTGCATAATAGGTTCTTTTAGCATTTCTAACAGCAGAGTTAAGTGTATTTCTGTATAATTTGAAATTGGTAAAGTCATATGGGTCTCTTGTTCTTAAAAATTTTGCAAACAGTCTGTTTTTCTTTAATTCCACTCCTTTTCTCTTGTCAGGAATTTCCTGGATCATATTTTGCAGCTCTGAAGGAATAGCTGCAAAAATGACTATGTCATCACCAAAGGGAAGATGAGTTAAATAATCTACGTTAATATGGATCCCCTTGTTTTTCCATTTCAAAGACTGAAAAACATTTTACACTGTAGCAGTGAAGAGTTTGGGAGAATATGGTGTCACCTTTTCTCACTCCATTTCTAATTTTTATTTGTGCTGTATCCTCAAATATCCGAACCTTTGCACTTACACTTTCATAGATGTTATTAATATGTATGCCTCTTCAATACCGCAGAATTTCAAAGCCACTGCTGATGGCTTTGCTAAATCAAAGTTTTTTACATAATCAATAAAAGCTATACATAATAGTTCATATTCTCTCATTTTTAAAATTTGTTTGTTTAGTACACTGGTGTGCAAAAATTAAGGACGAAGAGGAGAAATTAGCATAACAGCGGAACGAGCAGGCAGAACGGACTGAAAGACCACTCAGGAGATAGACTATGGTCCGGTACGGTAGGGCATGCGCATATAGGCAGCATGACGTGGGGAGGGGGAGTGTCGGAAGGGTATAAAGCACACGGGCGGTGTACGCTCAGCAATTCTTGGGCCGCGGGTGGCCTAGTGGGCAACGTTCGTGACTGCCGCGGAAAGGACCTCAGGTTTGATCCCAGGCAGGTACAAACGCTCGATCCAGTAAATATCCACCATTCGTCGGATGGGCACGTTAAGCCGTCAGACCCCGGGTACTGGCCCCCTGTAATAAATAAGGGCATCTTCCTCCCCCTTTCTACTTCACTTCCGTGTCACTTTCCTATCGGGCACTCTAGCCCAAATCTCCTAGCTTCCTATTTCTAAGGGTTGTTTAAGACCTGGGGTCAGACACTCCCTTCCTAAAATCCTCTACATATGATCATGCTCAGCAATTCGGTGAAAGCTATTGCACTGTGTACATCGGTTTGAACGGCGTCGAGTTGCTGCCACCATGTGATATGGCCAACAGGCAACCCAGTAGATGACATCTGGATGACTTTACCCAAGATCGCGTCATTAGGAAGTTGGAAGAAGGTCGAAGTGTGACTAGTGTGGCCGAGGAGTTTGGGATCGCTCACAGCATCGTTTCACGAGCTTGGAGAGCATTTCAAATGACAGGAACAGCAGTCCAAGAGTTTAGCAGTGGGCGTCCACGAGCAACCACGATGGCGGATGACCGGTATATTGTCCTACAGGCGAGAAGATACAGACTGCAGACAGCGGGAGAAATCGCAAGGCACATGCAACAGACAACTGGACGAGGTACATGTACTTGGAGTGCCACTTTTCCAAAATAAGAAATCAAGGCTGCCAAAGTTTTGTACTAGTTTTGTATAGTTTTGTACACCCAAAAGAAAATTTTGTACACCACCGGAAGTGGTACTTTTCGGCTCTCTAAAAGTGGCACTCCAAGTACATGCTGGAGTGCCACTTTTTCAAAATCGAAAATAAATACTGCCAAAGTTTTGTACTAGTTTTGTACAGTTTTGTACACCCAAAAGAAAATTTTGTACACCACCAGAAGTGGTACTTTTCGGCTCTCTAAAAGTGGCACTCCAAGTACATGCTGGAGTGCCACTTTTTCAAAATCGAAAATAAATACTGCCAAAGTTTTGTACTAGTTTTGTACACCCAAAAGAAAATTTTGTACACCACCGGAAGTGGTACTTTTCGGCTCTCTAAAAGTGTCACTCCAAGTACATGCTGGAATGCCACTTTTTCAAAATCGAAAATAAATACTGCCAAAGTTTTGTACTAGTTTTGTACAGTTTTGCACACCCAAAAGAAAATTTTGTACACCACCGGAAGCGGTACTTTTTTGACTCTCCTTGTGGCCCTCTCGAGCATGTACTTGGAGTGCCACTTTTCCAAAAACGAAAATAAACACTGCCATAGTGTTGCCCTAGTTTTGTACAGTTTTGTACACCCAAAAGAAAATTTTGTACACCACCTGAAGTGCTACTTTTTGACTCTCCTTCTGTGGCTCTCGAGCATGTACTTGGAGAGCCATATTTCCAAAATCAAAAATAAACACTGCCAGAATGGTGTACTAGTTTTGTACAGACAAAAGAGAGTTATGTGCCCCTCCGGCGATGGTTCTCTTTGGTTGTCCAGCATGCTCTTAGAGTGTCATCTTTCGAAATGCGGAAGTAAACACAGGGCTATCTTTTTCCAGTTCATTACATACTTTTACTCCTGTTCATTATACACAACCAGCTGTTTTCGTGTTCATTATACGCAACTTTTATTTGTTCAAGGTCGCAAATTTCCGTGCGATTGTCTTGTATAAACTAAGAAATTGCAGGAGCCTTCATTTTTATAGTAAAGGAAGAAAAGAAACAGTTTTTTGTTGCTTTGTTAAGCAATGCTTTCAGCAAAAACATTTCAAAAACGCGAGGAAGAGGAATTCAAATCAGCGCGGATCATCGCTTCCAGTCTAGCAGCCATGCCAAGCTAGGTTGGGGGAGGGGGCAGTTGCAAAACACCTCGGCGCATTCGCAGTGGCTTAACTAGCACAACTTCTGCCACCCTAGAAAATTTATTTCAGCAACCCTAAGCATAATAATTTTTTCAGAATTTCGGACACTAAGGAGGATGTGTTTTTCACGGTGTTTGTTTTGGGAAAATGGGGGGAGGGGGTGTCAGGAAGTTAGGGAGACTGTCTGGAAAAGTAAAGGAACTACCTATTGAGCCCTGTAGTTTTAACTTTTAAAATAAATTTTGGAACAGAAGTACATAATGCAAGGTTATCAATCAGCCAGTCAGATTTAACACTGTGAGCTGTCAGATGCATAATCATGAATATACGTTTTATTGCATTGAAACGAATTCGGTAAAATATATTTAAATGTTTAAGGTTAACAACTATGAGACTTTAGTAATCGTTATTGGATATGGTTGTATACAAACAGGGAATTCAGTATTCTACACTGCAAGAATGCAATATGGATTTCGTAGCTGCAGATATAATAATTTGCATGTACAACAAAACTTCAATGCAGGCCAGGAGAAAAAGAGTGCGTGTGGAAATACAATGTGCAGGTATGTGATGTTTGGAAATATACGAGTACTATACTCAGTGTTCGAAGTTTGCCGGTATGGCATACCGGTAGTTAACAAAAATGGAAGTGAGCATACCGGCAGTTAAAAAAACATTATTTACCATCCCGGTATGTAATAAATTATAAACCCTTCACAAACTACGTAAAGAAATTAGGATGACAGCACAAATTTTAACGCAAAAATCGGCAAATGACATTTTTTTTTTATTTTTATATTAATTTTTTTAACATTATATACAATAATTTTTCAATACCAAAAAAAAAAAAAAATTATACGGAATGGTATGTATTTCTTTCGAAACCTCCTATTTATACTATGTGGATCTATGGTCTACACCATACCGGCAGTAGCTCTGTGCCACTTCGAGCACTGAGTGTACCATATAACTACATAATATAGATATGATATAAATTACAATTATATGATTAAAATACAAGTGGAAACCATTTTTTTATGCGATAAGTGGAAATTTTCATGTTTTTAGGACCAAAGTCTTTCTTTGTAGCTTTCATTTTGGCGAAATTATTAAGCATTGAGGTCCAATCTTTTGGAAAACTGCCTTTCTATGCAGTGACAATTCCTGCAGCTTATTTTGTGACATGATGATTCTCAAATAATTTTTACAAATTTTAATTTGGAAAACGATCTCTGTACAGATGCTATTATGACGGGTAGCCGTGAGTGTTAAGAAAAGCATCAAGGCTATAATTACATTTAGTACAACCACCGACAATTGTAGGATCCACATTCTACACGAGGAATCTCCATGTGGTCTCGCACTTCCCTTCACAGTGCACCGATAAGGCGATTGCAGACCGATCATATTACAACTCGGAGCCAAAGGGCCGAATAGCTTCAATGTGTAGGACATCCAGCAACCGAAAAATTGTTATGCCTGTGTGTTGGTAAAACGTGGAAAGAGCGATGTATTTGTTTATTCAACTGACGCCACATATTTGGGGGATTTTCACTTAGGATATCAGTGCTTCCAAAGTGAACTTAAAACTCCTGGCAGCTGCTTTAACTTCTATATTACCTGCCTCCCCCTCCTGCAGCTGCAGAAGTAGTATTGCATACTCAGAATGCGGTTGCTCAGAAGAGACCTGCTACATTTTCTGACGTCACACTTAGTTCCGTGTAATGACACTAGGTTCGTATCATCACTTCCTTGTTGCACGCTAGGTACTGTATTACTAGTAGGCGAGCTTTATCTCGATGGACTTTGATAATTTTATGAAGTAGCGTCGTGAAAGGTTTACGTATTCTCAAGCTTTCATTGTCGGGTGCATTCATCACTTGTTTTTCGCTTGATTGCAAAAAAAACCCTTGTTAATGTTACTGTGATTTTTGAGCAACTACGATGCCGAGGCCTGCGTCGATCCCAATAGAAAAACTCAAGCATTTTTTTCTTTCGGAAGAATCTGCTATTAACAAGAGCAATGGAAGAATAGCTCCCAGAAATGACATTGTATGGAAGCGCCTCTGTGATGCCATGAAAGATGAATACAGAACAACACTGCAAGCCTTGTACCTAAATGTGCGCATGAATAGGCATGGTTTACATTCTTTACTGGGCATTTGTGTTGCACAACTCCCGTTAGAGAGTGACACAAGGCCAAATGAAAGGAACAGTTCTTCCACATCTTCAGAAGTTGAAGAAGTCAGCAGTATGGGAGGATGACGATTCTGTTCATCAAGAAGTACATTTTCCTGTCAACGAAGCAGAACAAGCTGGTGATCTAACAGAATATCAGGAGGAATTCACAATATCATTCAGTGCTAAGGAGTGGTCCGAAATGGGACCAGAGAGAGTAACGTACACTCGGAAGTGTTTACAGCACACGAAACCGATGAGAAGGACTTATGCAGTGTTGAAGCGAAATGTATGGACACATATTATCCATGCTCATTTCTTCGAACACACACGAAGACCCTGTAAAATGATTTACAAAGGTGGCAAGGTTAACACAAAGGAAAATGTTCCCTATGTGTCTATTCGCGGTGTGTGTACGTACTGTGGTTCTATTTTGAAAGGGATTATTGAAAATGAATCGAAAAAGAGAGATTTTGTGCATATGAAATGCAAATTCAAAGGAAAATTTCGTCAAGACCATCCAAAAAATTACAAAAGAAACCTGTCGGGGTCCCTCAGAGAGAGAGCAGTACACAGATTAACCTGGGAATCCACTTCAGCTAGTGCATTAAGGCGCTTGGAGGCTGAGCGCATCATGGTGTTTGGTGACCGTGAGCCCAGTCATGTGCCAGCACTAAACGCTCTTCGACTAGCCAAGTCCCGTGAGATACAACGAGGAAGGATGCACGAAGATCCAGTGTTGGCCATAGCTAAGTGTAAATATATAAGCCCATATAACTCTTACCTCAAAGATGTAACATATGATAAGTTAGTGATTCATTACTGGTCCACGGAGCAGGTACACATTACTGAGGCGATTTTCAGAGCTTCAAAGGTATCAAGAATATGCATAGATGCTACTGGTGGTTTGGTGAAAAAGATCAAAAGAACGGAACACAGGAAATCGGGACACATTTTCCTATATGGGGCTACTGTAGCACACTCAGAAGGAAAGGAACAGTATTTTGTGTTCAACATGCTAAGTGAAAGACATGATACGGAAACAATTCGGCATTGGTTAAGTAGATTTCTTCAGGAATGTAAGATCATGCCAATGGAGGTTGTAATAGACATGTCAGCAGCCCTCATGTCAGCTTGTGTACAATCGTTTACACATCTGCCCTCACTTGTGTCATACCTAGAAAAGTGTGCAAATGTTCTTGGCATCGAAGGAGACAGGTTCGATCTTCCAAATTGTTTCATTAGATCAGACGTTGCTCATGTGATCAACTTATTTGCTAAATTTCCGAGCTTGAAAGGGAAACTGCGAAGGACCCGGCAATTTTATTTAAGATCTTTGTGCGCAGTTGTTCAGTCAACAGACATGAATGACGTAAGGACTTTGTTAACTCACATTTTTATTGTAGCGCTGAATGAAACCGAAGGTAACGACGAATTTTCCAGCGAATATACCTCTTGCGAGAACAGTAAATGCTATCTACAGTGCCGTATATCAGGTTTCGCAACGGATGACACAGTTATTGAAGAGTCTTTTCTCGATGACACTATGGAAATTCTGAAAGAGAAAGGGCAGAGAAATGTCTTTCGTACATGGGCCATTAGCGTGGAACAGAATGCTAGGAAATGTATTAATCCACATGGTGATCGTGGAAATCAGCAGTATGCTCCAGGAATAGTAGATGACATTCTAAAGGTGTGTCACCTAATTCCTTTATGGACAGCTGTAATGGTCCCTCATTTTGGATATGGAGCCAGAACTGCTTCGAGTGCCTCTGTTGAGAGCAATTTTAATGACTTAAAGAAGAGAGTTTGTCAAAACCTGAAATCACCTGCCCGAATTGATGATTTTTTGCTTACGCATATAAAAAATCTCAGTGGAATGATGAAATTAGCTTCCGCTTCCGTATCTCCAGGCGCAGACAATAATTCCAGCTGCCTTCCCGCTGCGAGTGAAAGTGCTAGCGGAGAACGCAAAGAAAAACAAGAAATTGGTTTGGACGAAATTCATAATCTTTATCAAAGGGAACGCGATAAATCAGAAGCAGATATACTGACATTTTCTCCCAGAAGAAATGTAGTAGCAACAGGATTAACCGATACAGAAGTAAGTGATGGCAAACTTACTGGAATACTATTTGAACCCAGTGGAGAAGTGGGTGCAATAAAAAAAGAACCCACAGAAAAAATAGTCGGGTTAGCTTCAGAAGATAACTGCATGAAGAAAACGATGCATTCGAATAAAGACAAACAGAAGGAGAAAAACCCATCAGACATAAGAACATATTTTGTTAGGCACAGAGAGATCATCGAATTAGAAAGGAATTCAGAAAGCAAAGCTTTCGAGAACTGGAGAGGGCTTGGGGAAGAAAGTGAACATAAACGACCAAAGAAATCGTATCTTGAACCAAGTGCAGAAATGCTTGCTGTAGACTTCAGGTCACCAAACAAATGTGTTCCAATTGGTCTTCTGAAAAATGGAAATTGTATTGGTCTACGTCCAATTCAGATAGGTGAAGAGCAAATTACAGTAAAAAACACTTGCACATACGACTCACTCGTTCAGTTAACTTGCATTGGTTATTGCGATAGTGAGAAATACAGGGAGGCGATAGACCAACATGCCCAAATTAATGCAATGGCTAACATGGTATCGAAAATGATAACGACTGGTCCGACAGCTAAAGTTTACAGATTGCGGGCTGTAGCGCTTAAATGCATTATTAAAAATGCGAAGAAATTATTAAGTGGTTTGGTGTCTTTAGACGCTGCACTACCAATAACACAGATGATACTAAGATCATGGGAAGATATGTGTACGGCACAGGAGTTTCAAGAATGCACTTCTTCTGTATGTTCTAGGAGGAATGTTATTCTTCCTGTTGCCGTAGTGACAGTGGGAACTACCAACGGAAATCTCAGTATTATTTCAGAAATGGTTAACAAGAACTTGACAGCAGAATGGAGTGGTATTTGTCGATCAGCATTGGAAGACATAGATCGCACAGATGAGGACGCACGCATTGATTGGGAAAACTCAAAGAAACATCCCCTGTGTAATGGAATTAAAACGATACGGGTGAAACCGTCAATGTATCACATTTTTGTAGAAGTAATTGACAATAATGATGAAAACGGAACCAGCGCAATTGCCTCGAATGCTTGCCTTTGGTGAGCGGCAATACTATTTGAGAGGGGCAGTTAGCTACACTGGAGGATGTAATGTTGCCAGTGTAGGTCACTATAGGGCGTATTGCTTACGTCAAAACAATGAATGGGAGGTGTATGATGACCTTCATCAAAAAATGTACAAAGCCAATCCCCTGAAGAAAGAGACCTTCCACGTGCTCTTCTATACGATATAGAAATTTATTCACGTTGCAAATTTTCCCGTTGACTCCCACATTTTCTGACCGATTCGTAGCAAGCAAAAGATACTCTCCAACTTTGCATTTGACATTTTGACTCTATCATATAGTCTGAGTTCGGTGAGCTGAGTATGCGAATTCGCCGCTAGGGGTGCTGAAGTCGATCAGCTTTTTGTCACTTACATAAATACCAATGGTTCCACTTCATTACGAGCCTCCGTTCGGCTGTTGAGCAATTTATTACATCCACCTTGTATATCTCTGTGAGACCAATCGATACACAAGAATCGAAAGTTCAAACATTGAGTCAACCTTATCGTTCAAACAGTGACTTCAGATTTCTTGCCCTTAACAAGGTTTAGTCGCCTGAACGATCGCTCATCACAGCCCTGTCAGACGATAAAGACGTGATGCCATAGGTCCAAACGTCTTTAAAATTAGAAAGAATTAAGTCATTTAAATTATAATATATTTAATGTCCTGTGGCATAGATTAAAGTGAAGTGTTATGTAGTTTTATTTCATTTGATTTGCTTTTGCAGAGGATTTAGTTAGGTTTTGTTGTTATTGTTTCAACCAGGGTATCAGTAATTATTTTTTTTCATTGATTTATATTATTAATTAATTTATTATGGTCTTGCTTTAGTTATAAAATAGTCATGTTTCAGCTGTCATTTTATATATTAAATTTTTAGTCTTTGTCTTTGTTTTTATTTATTGGAGGATCATTACACCTTTAAGGGCCAATCAATTTAATTGGTATACTGCACTGTTTGTATATTATGGTTTGTTAACAGTAATGTTATTGTATAGTGTAATGTTTGCATATTGTTCTTGCATTATGCTGTTTATTTATATTCACAGTGTGAAGAACTAGTTTTTGCACAGTGAATAATTTATTCTTATTCATACTTGTAATTGGTGAAATGTCATGATTGCGTATGATTGTAATGCTGTAATATGTTTGGTGTAATGCTATTTATTGTTGCTCATGAACACCAGTTGCAAACTTAGTTAATTAAAAATTATTATAATATACGCTAGTGTATAATTATTTCTTACTGAGCATAAGTTGATTATTTCATATAGAATCTTATGGTGTTTAGCAGTGCTGTTATTGTTTGCTGAAATGTTTACATTTTGTTGTTCCTGCATAATGCTGCTTATTTATATTCACAGTATAAAAAATTGTTTTTTACGCAGTGAATACTTTCTTTTATTAACACTTGTAATACGATCTGTAATATCATTTCACTGATATAATTGTTGATAATTTGATTGAGTTGCTGAAGAAAGAAATGATAAGCTGATTATTATTGTTATGTTATTCTTCGCATGTGTGAGTAACTTCAATTTGTTATCTGAGTGACTAGCGTATTCTTCACATGTGTGAATAGTTGTAAGGTTACAATGTTATTGTGATTTTTGGAATTGAATGTGAAAGTGTTGTTTTACTTTATTTGCTAATGTTGCTGTATATGTATTGTTTTAAGATATTGTGTGGAATATGTGCTTAAAAATTTGGTTGTAAAGATGTTCATTGTGTTCTTCACAGTGTGAATAACTAGTGTTTTACACAGAGAATATTTTCTTTTATTCACTCTTGTAAATGGATCTGCAAAATCATTTAGAGTAATTAATGTTAAATTTGGATATGTTAAATAAAGTTAAAAGAATGTTGGGTCAACTGGTGCTATGTTTGGTAAGATTGGTATCCATTTTTAAACAAATGAAATGAGCCCTGAAAAGGGCCTTTTATTTTTTCTGATTTTTTCACATGTAGCTGCTCTTATTTTCCTCATGTCATGCTGGAATAGACTGAATAGGTATTGCTATTGCTTGGGTATCTTACGCATAATATAACAACCCTTTACAATACAATAGGAAGTGTTTGATGTGGTATCGTACACTTAAAGGCAGCCCTTACAAGCAGAAAAGAAATGTAGAATTTTAGGAAAATGCAGAAGAGAATAGTAAAATAACTACTTGCTTGGTCTCTTATTCTCTAGAAGGCAGCCCTATGCAAGTAGTATAGATAATGAATTCATAATTACCTTTAGATAATGAAGACGACCAATTCAGGAAATGCGCACACCTTTTTGCGTAGATCCAAGGCGGTGCGAAGACCAGCTAACCACAGGGTATCACAGACACAAAACACAAATTCCAGAGGATTTGGCTCGTTCTCCAAGGATGGCGAAAAGAAATTCCACCAACAACGAAAACATTACACGGGGGTAACGCAGTAAAGTATTACTTGCTTCATGCAAATAATCTACCACTCATCCGTACAAGAGTGATCTGGATTTCGCAGCGGGGCCCCCACACCACGTCAAGTTTCCAGACCTCATGGGCATGGGCGTCCGCTGGGGGAAGAGGGCAAACGGGTCACTTGACACCCTCTCCGGATCAGACAACTGTAACAGGGTGAAAAAAGTTACGAATTTCGTTCAAAGGTCAAAATGTGTGAGTGTGTTTCCGGGGGTGGTGTCAGCTCTGAAGAATTTAAGTTTTTTTGTGAGAGTTCAACGAGAAGACGTCTTATTCCAAGTAGGCCATTAGCTGCCACTGATTCATCCCTTGTGGACGACTGCAGTATTGAGAGGTATGACAACAGGGGCCTAAATCGAAGGGTTTTTTCATGCCCACCTGCACGTTGAGGGGATCTGCCGACCCGAATGCTTTCGCCGCTCTGCACATCATATAAAATTGAACGACTGAGACATGGAGAAGGAAAAACAGCTTCGAGAGGTACGTTTTGAATCCGAGATCACTGGAGTCGTCATCATGGTCGTCTTGTCTGGTCCACCATCACCAGAAGGGAAATCCAAAGTGCTGTTCAGCTTCCTGGGGTTTAGCCAAGCACACTGTGTCAGCAGGAATAAGGATGATATCCCATACACCTGCTCCAGGTCGGAAGGTCCATAGTGAAAAAAACAACAACAAGGACATGCAGAGAATTTGGTTGTTCCTGGGCAGTGAACTCTGGGGGTTTGTGTTTTAAAAAGGACACTAGCTCAAAGGTAATGTTTTAGTTCATATCTTTTTTGTGTTAATACATAAGCTCCCAAGCAAGTACTTGATCTTCGAGCTGAGCATAAGAAAAAAATGTTCGCCTCTGGTTGTGGCTGTGTTGTCGTATTGGTTCAAAATTTTATTAGTCTCTCAGGTATGAGTTCATAAGGGAAAAAAAGTTCTTCCCGGGAGCCCAAATTAGGAAGGGCTCAAATTTTTGTCTCTGACAGTAGTATTTTGTGAAAGCTCAACTTTGTGCAATTCTGTGCTAAAGTAAATAGTTTTGCTTGGCATTTTTTTTAATATTATGTGCGGTTACTTTCAAATTGTTTTTGCAGTGGAGCAGTACATGTTAAACGTACATATATTTCTATGATTTTTCGAGGCTAGCTGGATATGGGAAAGTTGTCAATATCTTTATATCAGGTATTGTATTTGTGGTCAAGTAATGGTGAGCATGGGGAACTCCTGTCATTATTTTTTATTTCTTGAGCTAAGCTATAAAAGAATGTAATGTTGTTGTTTTTGTTGTGTAAAGAGAATATCTAATATCATAATGGTGTTATCAGCTATTTTGAAGAACAACCTCTCAAACCAGTAAAATTTTATTAAGGAAATTTAACTTTCTTTGTGCTTGGTAGCATTTATAGTGACATTTTTGTCCTTAGAGGCAGGTTATGGTGATTTTTGAGTTTGGCAAATAATGGGTGAAAATATGTAACATTTTGTAGTAATTGCGGCTCGAGACCATATCAGCAAATGGATTTGAGAATTTGATTTGCATAAGGGGGAGGATGTCAAGGAGGGTATGCAAGCAGACTAGGGTTGTCTGAAAGTGAGGCCTGTTCATTACTTGTGTACAGTGAGATTTCTTCGCAAGGGTTTTGATTTCTGGAAATAGAGAGTGCTTCGGGAGGTAATAATAATTTCTGGAAATAGAGATTGCTTCGAGAGCTGATAATGATTTCTGGAAAAAAAGATATGATGTGTTTTCTGGAAAGTGAGATTTATGTGGATATTTTCTAGAGATAATGAGAGTTTTCAGATAGTTTTTTTCTGGGAGCTGTGTGCCTGGAGTAAAGAAAATTTGGGGTCAAGAGAGCTCTTGCAGGAGGTTTTTCCTTACGTGGACATACTTCGGGTATTGAAAGAGTGCTTATGAGGATGAATTGGGGGATTCGTCTTCGACCCCGAGTAAAATCGTCGGCCAGTAAGGACCAGCCCCTGTCAAGTTGCATGCGTTCGAGTGTTGTCCCAAAGACAGTGAGCGAGGAAAGAAATTACAAGGGTAATGAGTCACACATATTGACTTACCATTTCGTTGCATAAGCTTGAATTGGCTTCACTACCCAATTTCTCGCCTTTAGCCTGATATTGATATTTTCTTCGCGATGTAAATTTTGTTTTCGAAGAAAGTGAGTTTGATGAACTGAGATGTTTTGCCTAGCCGTTACCTCAGTGGTTTATTATATGGATTGTTAAAATTAGTAAAAGCTTGCATGGTGTAATTTTGAGAATTTGAAGTAATTTGTTTATAAATTGCTTGCCAGAATTAGTTGTGTAATTTTAAATTGTGATGGACAGTAGGAGTGCAGATAAGTATGAATTTAAGTCCAGGAGTGTTGAGAGTTAGTGTTTGCCTCTTATTTACATGGTAGGATATTGAGTACTCAGAGCAAGTTGGTGTTAGTGAAGAATTTTGATTTTTCCAGATGATGGTGTAAATTTTAAGTTTATTTGTCAGCGTTGTGGTGTAATGATAACTTTTGAGATAATTGAGTAAGGTATTTGGTGCAGTATGTTTAGTAGAGTGTTTGGAGTGATTTTATATCAAGTAATGATAGAATGTTGAGTATATTTAATTGTAAGGCAAATATTCCTGGGGAGTGTAGAACCATTTTTTAATATAACTTTTATTTGTGAATTTTGGTCAGTGGTTGTAATGTCTCAAATTAACATGTGCTAAGAAAAACTGGTTGGAGGGGGTTGTTTGAAAGAGGCTAATCAAAATTATAGTACATATTCCTATATTATAACACTGAGAGGAGAGGGAGGAGACCCTTCATTTCAGCAACATATGATACAAGCTAAAGAGTGTTATATAATTTGTGAATTTCAAATATGTGCTGCATTAGGCCTGCTATGGTAATCTAAAATTTGGGTGTAACTTCCTGTTAAGCAATATCACTTTGTAAAGTAAAATCTCACACTTATTTGGTAAACATTCTATTTTTATTTGTGGATGAAGTTATGTTTCTTGTGAAGCGATTAATCTAAAGGTGTCATCTGAATGTTTCTTTAGGCCAGGGGCCAAAGTTAGCAATTTTGGAGATCTGCTAAATTGTAGCAGCAAAATTTTTCAGACATTGTGTTGCCTTGGTGAGTCGCCGACTCCTTAAAACATTTTGTTGTGTTTTTTGTTATTGTGGTTAAGTTTGTACAATAAATGCAGGCAAGTGGCCTTTCAAAAACCCAAACCTTGCGCAGTGACTCAGTTGAATTTCCTCTCAGGGTCACATGCTCATCCACCTTAGCTTGCCTAAGGTAGGAGACTTCTCTGGAGTTTTGTTTTTATTTAATTAATGCATTTTGTCCTAACCACTAAAATTGATCATCACCGCCTCCAAAAGTTATTACACGTGTACATTGTATACCATCCATTTTTTTAGTGTTCACAAATTTGGTACACATATAAACAATAATTACTCATTTTACATTTGCACGTGTCACAACTCATCGTAAATTCAAACAACGCAAACTTTCAATAATAACTTTTGGAATGTCCTAATATCAGTGTTGCATTGCATTTTATTTTCATTTATCATGGCCTTAATTGATTGAATTTACTTTTTGTTTCGAAATGCATCCACCCATCTCCCAAATTTTAATTTTCACCTAAAGTCAATATTTACCTTAATTTTAACATTTGTTAAATTTGACTATTAATTACACACATGAGCAAAACCTATCCATAACAGTTTGAAATGTGGTCAGGAAGGAAGAAACAAGATGATGGATGTGAAGACGAACTTTAGGCTTGCTCAAACACACTGATCTGTTTCCTTCTGTTCGACAGGCTATTCTTATTGCTTAAACATTACCAGTAACAACCTGCCCAGTGGAGAGGTCCTTCAGCACTATGAGAACGGTTAAAAACCTGGTTAAGGTCAAAAATGGCAGATGGACGTTTATCTGGACTGTGCATGATGAGTATTCATCAAGAAAAGGTTTTTGAGAATAAACATGAACTCGTTCAATATGTGATTGATAGATTTGGAGAAACCCAAGACATTTGCAGTTTTTATTTCATAGTATCTCTTCTAAAGTGCAAGAAACAGAAAATTGAAGGGGGTATAAAAATAAACAGATCTATGTCTATCAAAAAAAAAGGGGGGTATACTCATTCTCAATAAAGGACGATGGAGCGGTGCAATTGTTTTATGTAATCCCAAGTTAATGTTTCCATACAAAAAGACTGTATTAAGTTGATTATTAAATTTAGCAAGAAGCCTACAGTAAGGTTAAACTTTTGACTCAGATATGAATAATCAGTGGCCAGTAATTGGTAAATGACATAATTATTATTATTGTCCGATATTTTAATACTAAATATTGACTAAAGAAAGATGTGCCCAAGTTCCCAAACTTTTTCGGGGGGGGCTAACAGTGCTCCGAACCCACCCCCTAGCTTTAGGGACTCGTTGCACTCGCCTGACCCAACCCCCACTATGCCATATAAAGAAGCAGGGGTACCTGAGGTCCTTTCCGCGGCAGTCACGAACGTTGCCCGCGGGTAGCCCAGTGGGCAACGTTCGTGACTGCCGCATAAAGGACCTCAGGTTCGATCCACCAAATATCCGCCGTGCGTCGGATGGGCAGGTTAAGCCGTCTGGCACCGGGTACTTCCCTTCCCAGGTAATAAATAAGGGCGTCTTCCTCCCTTCCATGGCACTTTCCTATCGGGCACTCTAGCCCAAATCCCCTAGCTTCCTATTTCTAAGGGTTGTTTAAGACCTGGGGTCAGACACTCCCTTCCTAAAATCCTCTACATGTGAAAAAAAAAAAATTAAGCAATAATTGTGATAGTGGGAGTATACCGGTTTGCCTCCTCACCCGTAAAAGTTGCAGCGGACGCCCATGCTCATGGGGGATATTGCTGCGGGGAAAAGTTTCAGGCCCTTGATATGATTTGTTTATCACCAAAATGGCGGTAAAACAAGTTCCCAAAGTTTGGCCAATTATTTTATAAACTACATAACAAAATGATTTTGTACAATTTTGCATATTCAGTACATGAAAAAAAAATCTTTACTTTTTAAAAACTTTGCAGTAAATCCGAATGTTATTTTATTTTATATCCATACCCCTATTACTCCTTCTTTATTAGCATCACTCTTTTCAAAGCAAATTGTTTACAAGTTGATTTCTCAATAGTATTGAGTAAAATATTCTCTAATCTTTGCTTGTTTAAAATTTGTCAAAGTCAGAGAAAAACCATAACTGTGAACGTTATTAAGTTTTGCATCATCTATTTCATGGCTGAACTACAACAACAAAAAAACGTCCGCACCATGCCAAAAGTTGTAGCTTGCTTAAGTGCACGTTTTATTCAGAGCAAAGATTGCGAAATAAATGTTTCATCCAAACCGAAACTAAACAACATATCTTTCTCTGATGAGATCAAGGTTCAACTTTGCACCAATTAGGAACACAACAACGCTGACCAAAAGTAAACAGCATACCCTTCTCTGATGGGATGAAGATTCAACTTTGGCTGCATCTCAGTAACGCTGTTTCGATTCTCTCAAACTTGTGATATAACTTACGTATACGTAAACGAATCAAAGAACTCTGAGTTTGTGATAATCTGAAATTACAAAATTTATGTACATCGAAAAAAGCGTATAAATGAATTAATTAGTTATATTCGAATTGGAAAAGCTTAGAAACTACAGTAAAATATCGGGACTAATGCAGAATTACGTATAAATGTCCAAAAATATAACTGGAATATGCATAGCCGAAGTTTCACTGAATATCTTTTTATTTCTACAAAGTAATGCTTAAATTTAAAAATTTTGTTTAAACTGAAAACCACTAGATCAAAAAAAACATTGCGAAGAAATTCAGATTGTTTGAATTTCAATCTGTGACGTATAAACTACATGACAAAATGTAGTTGACAAAATAACTACGTGACAAACTTAACCCTCCTTTCGAGTTGCTTCTAAACTAAACATTTTCCCACTGAAGAGTTCGTTACTTCTCTAAACAGCTTGTACATTTTAGCGACACTGACAGTGAGTCACAGCAGAATTTATAGAGACAACCTTGATTGTAAATAATGAGGGGAGTGGTGTAGAGAGAGAAAGATTGCAAGTAATTGTGGGGAACTGATATAAAGAAAGAGATTTAAACGAATACGTATTGTTGCTATTGTTGATCCAAGAGCTATTTTGGGTCAAATGATGAATCACAATGTGACGATTTTTTATATAGATGACCTTCGAACTTTCATTGAGTGGAAAATTAAGGGAAAGGAGATTTTAAACATAAATTCTTTTGCTGATTCTTTCAACTTGACCGTTCGGCTTCTGGGTTATTACAAAAGTGTGTTTTATATGCAACAAACTAGGAGTATTAATCAAATTAGTTAACCATTTAAACTACTGCTTCGAAAATCAAAAATTCTACAAGTTATTTATTAATGCAGTCATGCAGGTATCCACAACTGAGGATAGCGTTATACAATCCCAAAATGTACAAATCTGTAATTAAAAAAAAAAAAAAAAGTCAGCTGCAAATAACTTTATTAAGACAAAAATTGGAAATTAAGAACTATAATCTGCTTACATACGCTCCGAGATCGTCAAATTTTGCCATTGAGGAATCTTATAAAATGATTTCTTACATTTCAAAATAGAGCACGTTTCTCGCACTTACAAAACTAGTAGAAAACGTGTGTGAATATTTTGGATTTGTGGAAAGGTACAAGAAATGTATGTCTGGTACTGAACTAAGACGGAAGGAAAGTACCACATCCGGTAAAATACAAAAAAAAATTTCGAGCTGAAAAAACAAAATACGACGACCTTTTGTATTTTGGACTGCAAGTACATGTTTAGCGGTACACTAAGTAGGAAAATTCTACTACTGTTCTGTTCAGGAAAATAATTTTAAATTTTACGGTAGAACATAATAAAGAATGTTAGTGGTGTCTATTTTCATTTTTGGAGAAACTTTTCTACGATGGCTTTCTAGGAAAACATAGACTAGTTTGCTTCGGCGTAGTAAGTGACTGGTTCCCTTTCGGCGGTGTACAAAACCGTACAGAACTCGTACAACACCCTGGCAGTGTTCATTTTCGATTTTAGAAAAAGGACAATACAAGAGCGCATGCCGGAGAGCCACTAAGGAGAGGTGAAAAGAACCTCTTCCGGTAGAGTACAAATTTTCTTTAGGATGTACACACCCTGGCAGTGCTTATTTTCGATTTTAAAAAAAGTGGAACTCTGAGTACGTGCTGGTGAGCCAACAAAAACCACTTTCTGTGGTGTATAAAATTTTCTTTTGGGTGTTCAAAACTATACAACTCTAGGACAGCACTCTGGTAATGTATATTTTCGGTTTTGGAAAAGTGGCACTCCAAGTACATGTTCAAGGACCACAAGGGAGAGTCAAAAAGTACCACTTTCTGTGGTGTACAAAATGTTCTTTTGGGTGTACAAAAATGTACAAAACTAGGACAACACTCTGGCAGTGTTTATTATCGTTTTGGGAAAAGTGGCACTAAATAAGTACGTGCTCGGGGGCCACAAAGGAGAGTCAAAAAGTACCACTTCCGATGGTGTACAAAAAAATTTTATCGGTGTACAAAACTGTACAAAATTAGGACAACAGTCTGGTAGTGTTTATTTTTGTTTTTGGAAAAGTGGCACTCCAAGTACATGCTCGAGGGCCACAAAAGAGAGTCAAAAAGCACCACTTCCGGTGGTGTACAAAATTTTCTTTTGGGTGTACAAAACTGTACAAAACTAGTACAAAACTTTGGCAGTATTTATTTTCGGTTTTGAAAAAGTGGCACTCCAGCATGTACTTGGAGTGCCACTTTTAGAGAGCCGAAAAGTACCACTTCCGGTGGTGTACAAAAATTTTTTTTTGGGTGTACAAAACTAGTACAAAACTTTGGCAGCGTTGATTTCTTATTTCGGAAAAGTGGCAAGTACATGTATCTAACTGGACGTCCGTTATCGCGTTTTACTGTGGCCAGGAGGCTGCACAAAGGTGGTCTATTTGCACATTGACCAGTACGGTGTGTGCCATTAACACCTGCTCATCAGAGACGGTGGTTTCTGTGGTGCCAGAAACACAAGAACTGGACACATCAGCAATGGGGTCGAGTTCTCTTTACGAATGAGAGCCAATTTAGTCTGACGAGCGATTCTGGACATATACACATGAGAGCAGGAAACACGCAATCACACCTCCAACATCATCGAAAGGGGGACCGGTTTGGAGGTGGCAGAGTTCTTGTTTGGGGCGATATCATGCTTGGTAGCTGTACTGACCTCCACATCTTCAAAGGAGGTTCAGTCACTGGTGTTCGCTATTGTACCGAGATTCTCCTGCCTCACATGCGTCTGTTTAGAGGTGCTGTGGGTCCTGAGTTACTCTTCATGGGCAAAAACGCTACACCTCATCGTACAGTGGCTGTTGCAGAGCTGTTGGAGAGTAAAGATATTCAACGCATGGATTGGCCCGCAAGGTCCCCGGAGCTAAATACAATTGAACACGTGTGGGACCTTCTCTAGAGACTCTTGGCAGCACGTCACCAGCCGCCAGCAACGATTCCGCTGCTATGATTGGCGCTACAAGAGAAATGGGCCGCCATGCCTCAACAGGTCCTCGACAACCTCGTCCTCAGCATGGACAGATGTTGTAAATCCTGCAACGAAGTCAGGGGTGATCATATCCCCTACTAAAGGCTGGATTTTTCTTGGCAGCCGCCTGTCACATGGACGTTTCTGTCTTCTGTCAAGTTGTGCTCGAAGCTACCTTTTCAATAAAGTGCCTTTGTATCCTTTGGATTCCTTGTTTGGACGGTTTTGCTCACTTGTCCCATATTCTTACATCTTGGGGATCTTATGGTATGATTTGAGTCGATGTGGAGCACTTCTGCACGACGTTACGTTCGAAAAACCGTCTCGTCCTTAATTTTTGCACGCCAGTATTCTTGGATATGATCTATTGAGCTGTAGACACTCTTGAATCTAGCCTGTTCTGTTAGTTGAGCCGCATCCAGTGTTGCCTTCAAGAGATGTGAAAGAACGTTAGTAAAGATTTTATAAACCTATGATAGGAGGCTGAATTACGCACACACACAGATGCCCTAATGATCGTAGCGGTATAAGTGTACCAATTAGGAAAAATGCTATCCTATACACACCAATCCGCTAGACCGGCGTGGTGAGTTATGGTAAAGCCTCCCTCTCCCCTTTCCCCAAAATGTCCATGTGGGAGATGGTGGATGAAATTGGAAATCAGGCTGTATGGAGGAGACTGGCTGAACACTGATGGTTGTGTTAAAAGACATGGCGAGACCTTCGTGACGATCTTAGTTATTCCCAATGATTACACACACACACACACACACACACATACCACGCCACCCCGGTGGAGTCGTCGTCTAAGCCCTAACTTCGGACCATTCGTCCGAGATTGGTCCGGGTTCGAAACTCTGATGAGGCAATGATGTTGTGTTTGTCTTACGACAATGGCTCTCCACCATTCCCCTTTCCACTGAAGTAGTGGCCCTAAATTAGAGTCGGGCAATTGCTTATAGCCCATTGAATTTCTCAAGGCAGTCGTTAAACTTCAATCGGCGGGGGGGGGGGGTGTACAAGAGTGCCGCTTTGCTATTCTGGCTGACTCAAATGAGTTATTGCATATCCAACTGATTTATAGTGGCGAATTCAGAATTTAATTTCTGGGGTTGAGACGACAATTTATGAATATTGGTTTGCAAGCGCGTCATTGATCGTAATTTTTTTCCCAGTGCTTTAGTTTCCTGAAACATTCATTTATCAAGAAATTAAGTTGATGTAAGAGGGAAGACAGGATGAGAATTTTTTATTTCGAAAACAGCATTTAGTAATTTCTTTTTTTCCTTTTGGATTTATTCTTTTTTAAGTGCGTATTTTGTTCACTGTATACACTGTTTCACATTAATTTCACAGTACACTGCGGTGTTTTTCCAGTTTTATCCACATTTCTATTGTTTGTAATTTGAAATGACATTTGTCTTGCCTTTCTGGAACACTTGTCATGCGAATCTGTTCCCTTTTTCCCTCCCATAGTTGAAAGTTCATTTGATCATATTCCCAAGGTTTCCATCACAGTCAATCCGCTATTTATCAGAAACAACATACCGCATTTTCTTCATAATCGAAGCACATTTACATAAGTTATCACTCAGAATGGCGTTTATATGGATTCCCGCTCCTATGTCTTGACCTTTGGTGTAATTTTCAACATTTGCTGTTGGGATCGTCACCAGGCAGTATATTTAAATTGTCGTAATCGCGCCCTCTTCTGCTGCTGACGGAAAAAGTTAAAAGATACAAGATTCTTCAGTCTACGGTTGGAAAGCATAAACAATAGTGTATGGGGAAAGAATGCCCACAGGGAAAATGCCCTCTTCTTAAAAATAGGATAAAATGTCCACAGAAAAAATGCCCTCTTCTTAAAAATAGGATAAAATGTCCACAGAAAAAATTAGGCCTGTTTTAGTTTCATGAAAAAATATCTTAATTTCAACTAAGCAACAGATAAGACTAATCAGGACACTTTCTCCGCGCAACCATATAGCGTTACCTAGCTAGCGTTATGAGGCCATCGTAGTTTGTTTCCAAAATGGCCGAAGACGTCCATTATTCGAATCAACACGCGTGTATGTGTGTGTTAGGCTCTTCCAAGAACAGTAACTTCGCGTAAGGCAAACTATCGCCAGCATTCTTTTCACAGGAATTAGGGAGTGTTGCATTACAGGGAAAGTGGATTTATCTAACCCCAAACTGAATGCGTGTTAAACACATGGTAAAATAAAAAGCACTCGCAAGGTGTCGCATTAGCTAAGTACCAGTGTAATAAGTTTTCACCCAGAAAGATATTCTGAAAATGTTAATTCATAAACCCATGACTTTCAGTGCCTCAAATTGGGAAATTGCAAAATAACTACAATGGGGCCTACATTCTAGGCCCATTTTATGCACTTGATGACTGATATATTGTCTCCTACTTATTACTTTTTATGGCTTACTTACGCATATGAATGGTCTCGTTGAGTTTAAGACAACTGACCATACGGACAACTGGTCACAAAAATTTAAGGGAGCCTTATAAAAATTGCCTTTTTTCCCTTTTGTGTCCACTTTAATGTAGGATTACCACAAAACTGTTAGCGGGTTGCACAAAAGTCACACTTTTGATTACCTTGTCAACTTCCAGGTAGGTTGCCTCTGTAGATTGCAATTTTATTTCTGCCCCCCCCCACTGTTCTGGTACCCTGAGTAGTCTTTATTCCACCAATCTCATATTCATGAAGTTTACGCAACAAGTCAAATTAATAGCTTTGCACTTATACGTAGGCATTAAATATTAATAACTAGTCCTAGGCACTTTAGAACACATTTTATTTTGCTGACGTCATATTTATAACGTTTACATAAAAAGTAAAGTTAGTAATATTGCACATTTACTTAGGCACTAAATATTAATTCACAGGCCTTTTTAACAGTTTTTATTTTACCTATATCCTGCCCTAGTAATTCATATTTTATACCTAAGTAAATGAGCAATATTAACAACTTGATGTGTTACGTAAACATCATGAGTATTTAGTGCGATGGATTTAAAACTGTTAAAAAGGCTTAGGGCCTGCTAATTAATATTTGGTGCCAAAGTCAAAGTGCAATACTATTAATTTTACCTGTTATGTAAGCATTATGAATATGACGTAGGGAGAAAAACTATTGTTTAAAGGGCTAGGCATAAGACCTAGTGATTAATATTTTATGCCTAATTAAAGAGAAATATTAATAACTTGGCATATTATGTAAATATTTAGTGTCTAAATAAAAGTGCAGCATTATTGAAAAATTCCACCTTATCATCCCTTTCCAAAAATAGCACGAGTCATGCTGTAATTCCATTGTACCGTCGAAATCCGTAGTTTAAAAAAATTGTGCTAAGTCATGGTGATTTATTTCACCAAATTAAAGTACAATTCTCACTTGACTTACATAGAACGTTTTCTTGGAATTTATTTCAAGTTCCCAACAGAAGCGTGCCAAGGGCATTTGCCTCCACTTGTACGAAAAAAAATTTCTATTTTTATTCATTTTTACATCATTTTCTATTTTCTGTAAATTAGGAGTTTTCATAAAGCATAATTATCTCTTACAAAACTGAAAGACATGTCTTTAAAGCCCCCATGTGTTCTACATTCTTTTAAACAGCCATTTACTTGTTTTAACATTTCTATTATGGTTGGTGTAACTCCAACTGATTTTGCATTAATTTGCAACTAACCTTAATTTTTGAAGAAAGAGTTTACCAAATATTTCTGGAACAAATAAGCTTGCACGTTTTTTTTTTTTTATTATTATTCTTTTTTCTAAGAAAGATTGGTTAAATTTCATGTATCTCTGCCTCTAAAAGATTCATTAAAGCTCTAATATAATGTATTGGGGATTATATTACATCCAAATTCTACCCCAGTCCTCGTTACCATTATTGCATCGATCCTGTTTTCCCACCTTGTTTCAGAGCATAATTTTACGTTCAACACTGGAAGCTCTTTCTTTAAAATTTGCCCACAGAAAGGTAATTCAGAAAAGAAAGCATATGTTTCTTGAACAATGCTGAAAATGTTCACAATTTCTAGAGAGATTGTTCGTTGTTATTTACGACCAGATTTAAAGTATGAGCAGCTCAAAGAACATAAAATGCATAAGGGTTTTAGGTCAAAAAATTATGTTTTTTGAAATCTATTGTCATAATGCTGGCCATGTGCATCATGAATGCTAAAATCTTCAAGATTTAAAAAAATTAGCAAAAGAATTGTTAGTCTTTTGCCCGCGGTATCCGTTATTGAACAAAACAATAAAAATTATTCTCTGATTTCAGGTCGTTTTTTATTAAATTATATAAAGTTTTACTAAAAATAATAAGCATGCCACATAACATTACGATTTCTCTCAATAAAACGTTTTCTCAACTTCTTCCATGTCACTGATACTCGTATTAATTTATCAACCGTAAAATTCGATTGACACGTTCTGCCACCCCCGCTTGGCTTGTCCCTGGTTCCCAATTCAAATCTCATTATGGGGTCAAGAAACTGCAATTTTCATGCGGCCCCTAAAACATTTGTGGCTAGTTTTCCGAACCCCGATCTTGACCAGGTAGTTGAAACTAAAGCCTTTCTTAATGAAATAATAAAAAAAAGGCCATGCTTTTAACAGACGTAAGAGATAGTCGACATTTGACATTTTTGAGAAGTGGGCATTCTGTCATACATTGAAACAATAGGTTTACTTTCAAGACAGTGTAAAACGTTGAAGTGCAGAAATTAAAAGAGCTTTTTTATATAGATGTATGCGTTGTTATCCGAAATAGGCTGTATACAGAGTGCGCCATCAATATTGGTTACAGGGAGTTTAATAATTAAGTTTCCGATACTTTATTAATACTGGAGCGCAGTTTATCGTTTAAAGTATTTTACTATCTAGTCCTAATGCCTCTCTGGTATGCTGTAAGTTACAAGGTAAATACTTATTATGTGCACATATGTTAACGAAAGGTATGTTAAATACCTGAGAAGAAATGAAAAAATTCCCGTGCGACGCAATTCTACTTCTACCATTTCACGTAGCCCTAATGTTTCCCTCTTAAGAGCCTGCAATAGGGGATAGGGAGTAATTGGGGGGGGGTGTTCACACTCCTTGGGTCACAGGATTTTGTTTGGTTAAACTCCATTCATCAATTAACAACTGACATGGTGGGCATGTCTTAGGTTACCACGCTGGGGAAAGGAACAAACGTTTTAACTCGCTCTTAGCGATTTTGGAAAATCTTTTACACACCGTCTCAGTTCGCTCGAGCCGCTGTTGGGACACCGATTTCAGGACGTGTTCAGACGCCGATGGCGCTTGAGGGACAGACAATGAAAACGGTTTAACACGCTCATGGCGCCCAGTGGGTTAACAAAGTTAAACATAGTTGTAAATGAATTTATGGCACCTCTATTCATAGTGTACTGTAGAATTAACTTTTTTACGTGTCTTATAGAGGTTATTTAGCTAATGAACAGTTAATGGTTACCTTGATGAAATCCAGGAATGTGAAGCACGGCATCGTCTTCTTAACATATCATTTCTCATACCAGTTTCAGCTTTTGAAGTATAAGCCTTCTTCAGTGAGTTTTTGTGCTATCAGTTTAGTACTTGATGTTATTAGGCGCTTAACTGCGGCCTGAATGACGATGTTTTTTCATAGTTTTTTTGCCGTCTACGTTCGAATGTCTCTCTTAGTTCGATATATAGCGTCACGATCTATCGTTCTTTATTGTCATTAAAATCTTTTTTTGTGGATACATCTTTTCTTAATTCTTTTACTCTCTGTTATCCTTTTTTGTTTTTGTTTTTTCTCTTGCTCTATGAGGAATTTCCATGCAAAAGGCAATTCAACAGGAGTGTTATTACACTGCCGGACAATTGCTAAGGAGGGATGACAATAGCAACGATAGCAAGCATAAAATGGAAGGCAGGAAAATGTGGAAATTAGCATAAGTGCGGGATACAGTAAGACGTGTTGTGCATATGCAAATTTTGGATTGCCGAACTTGTTCGTGACGTCATAGCGCTAATAAGAGATATAAAGGATTTGACGCGTATTGACCGTTGTTGTTCAAACACAAAGTTGAAAGGGAAAGAATCCATTGACGAACTTGCAAGTTTCAGTATGTCTTCCCGACATCACCTAGATGATTTTACGCGTGGCCGTATTATTGGCAAGATTGAAGAAGGGCGAAAAATAACAGATGTTGCCAGGGAGTTCGACGTCAGCCGCAGTGTTGTTTTAAGGCTTTGGAAATCATTTCAAACAAATAGAGAGTGTAGCAAACGTTACGGGGGAGGTCGTGTTCGCAGTACGACACCTGCAGAAGATCAGTACATAGTGATATCAACAAAAAGACACCGGCGCAGCACAGCTAGTAAGGTAGCAAATCAGTTTATGGCTGCCACTGGCAAGCGGATTTCCCGAAAAACTGTCGCCAGACGTTTGCATGAAGGAGGACTATACGCCCGCCGTCCTGTTGTGTGCATCCCATTGTCCAGACGTCACCATACCACCCGTTTGAAATGGTGCCATCAACATCGCAATTGGACTGATAACGACTGGTCTGCTGTCCTCTTCTCAGATGAGAGTAGATACAGTCTATCGTCTGATTGTCGACGACAACTGATCTGGCGTGATAGTGGTACTGCATATTGTCCAGCAAACATATAGGAAAGGGACCGATATCCGACATGTAGTGTCATGGTATGGGCTGGCATCATGATCAATGGCCGTACGTCCCTCTATGTGCTTCCAACTGGGACTATCACTGGCCAACGATACATTAATGATGTTCTGCTACCTCGTGTTCGCATTTTCGGTGGTGCTGTCGGTGATAGATTCATTTTCATGGACGACAACGCAACGTGTCATCGAACAGTCGCTGTCCAGGAGTGTCTTGAGTGCGAGGATATTCAACGCCTCATATGGCCAGCACGTTCTCCAGATTTGAATCCCATTGAAAATGTGCGGGATGCTTTGGGGAGGAGTCTTGCTGGTCGCCAATGCCCTCCAATAAACAAGGACACCCTCATCTGTGCAATGACAGAGGAATGGGATAAATTACCCCAACAGCTGCTTGATAATGTTGTGCAAAGCATGACACGACGTGTGGAATCTTGCATCGCCCTCCATGGTGGCCATATCCCATATTGACATCTTACGCCGGAACGCCTGCGGACGGTAATTACATTTTTTTTCACGTTTACGTATTCTGCACAAAATGGCCTGTTTGTCCCTTGAACACGTTCCACAGCCTTCTTGATTTCAGAGCACAATAAATTGTTCATCTTGTAATGTCCTGGCATTCTGACATTATTTTATTTCACTTGGCATCCAACCACACTTACTTTTTTATGTGCTATATAGCCATTTATGATCCGTCCTTAGCAATTGTCCAGCAGTGTATTATTGCAGTGATGGATGTGCAATGTTTCTGCTACCTCTCGTGTCGTGTAACGTGGGTTTGACTCGATCAATGCCTTGATTTGGTCGTCATCAACCTCGGTTGGCCTTCCGGACCGAGTAGCATCATTGAGGTCAAAATCACCAGCACGGAATTTTGTGAACCACCGCTGGCACTGACGTTCTTGTAGAGCATTATCACAGTATACTTTATGCGACTTTTTACAAGCTTGACGCGCGTTCTTCCCTTTACGGAAGTAAAACAGTAAAATATGGTGAAAATGCACAGTTTGATCTTCATCTTCAACTTGATGTTAAATCTCCACAAATAAACCAAAGCGCTCACTATTCCTTTTAGACTGCAGCTACACCTGGCACCTGTCAAATGCCATAGCGATTACAGAGTTGCGCATGCCACTAGTACTTCTAAAACCGCCCAACCACCATCGGGTGCCAAATTACGTCATGACTTTTCCGACAACCCAATAGGTGTTATTCAATATCAACACCATCTATTGGTCAAGGTGTTACGAGTTTGACCAATAGATGGTGCCGCTGCACTGTGAAAGATTCTATCATCACACAACCACATGGAGGTTTGCTGACCATGCCCTAACACTTCTTTTGGAGGAAGTCGGCACTCGTAATAAGCTCACTTCTGGATGTGCTGTCAATTTGAGAGGATGGCTACCTGATGGTAGAAGTTGCGGACTTCAGAAAGCACTCTCATAGCCTAGTGTTACAGATTTCAGTCTGACCATTCGCTTACGTTAACTTTTTTAGCTAAATATTTAATGGGAATTATCGAGGATAAATTTATTAAGGTCTTTAATTTGCTGTGTTTTAACTTTAAAAGAATTTGTTTTAATCTGTTTCAGGATTGCCCTATTGCATTTATATGTTGATTAAGATGCAAATATTTAATTCATGACTGGGGGAGGGGGTTGGCTCAAACAGAACGTACTGGAAGTGTGTGTAACATAGGTATGTGTTTGTACAAATACCTTGAAATATTGAATCATTAAAGAAGGTGACACATGTAATTCCTTTTTTCTCCAATACTAAAATTTTTTTCATATACTGTATATATTCGCAGAAAGTTTTTGGAAGAAATCCTTTTCTTGAAATGATGGGGTTGGCATATTCACAAGTATATACAGATTCTGTATTACACAACCACTCTGAGATTTTTTTTTTCTACATTTGCAGATTTTCTCATTTTTACCTGGTTTTTACTCATTTTTGTCTCTGTTACCAGCAAGAACACATTTTTTGCCGGTGAAGACCCAACCCTGATTTCTGCATATACAAAACAAATAGTTAATCAAAATTTTGTCTACATGACTAAAAGGCAGCAAATGTTTGTGCTCAATTTTCATTTACATTTCAGTTAGAATTAATGAAATATTTACTTCAAGTATAATATTTTAGGTATTCACTTTTGTATATCAGAATTTAACCCCCACAAGGCCTTGAAATTCGTATAACTTGTACAATGATTATATTTGAGTGATTACATACTGAGTATAAAAGAAGGTATTACCAGACTCAGCTTTCATATTGATCACTTATCTATGTCTTATACTTTTTTATAGGACAGTGTCTCCTATAAATCGTATCAGCTATCTCTGCTACCCATGCTTTCCAAAAATGAGAACAAGATTGAATGTTCTGGTTTCCGTGGTTCATACGCATCCTGGAAAAGTCCTGGAAATGCCCTAAAATTCTGTTACATGTGCTGGAATTTTATCTATTTCTGTCTTTTTATCCCTGCACGACATTTTGTAGTTGGGGAATTTTCTACTGATATAACTTATGTCTGACAAATTTACCTCCCCATGCCCTGCAAAATGTGGGCGGCTGTTGGTTTTCTTATTTGTTAGCAGTACTGAAGCTGTGTTACTAGCACGACTTTCGTAATTAAAAACAAAAAAATTGTACATATGCAGAGATGCCAACTTTTATAGATTTTCCGTAGTTTGTTCGGATTTTTCACTCCACCGTGCGGTTTTACGGAAGTCACCTAAAAAACTACGGAAAAGCTCCGTCTTTTGGTCGAAAAAATGCACATTACAGTTGTTCCCTATACGCCTTAGATGTTCTGACTTCCCCACCAACGGAGGCAGGGTTTCTCCTCGTACAGCCATTTGAGAGTGCCATGTGCAAAGGTCGAGAGGAAGCTCAGCTCAGCGCCTTTTACAAACTCTTTACATTGATTACATGTGGCTTTCTGCTTGTGAAAATTCCGGTGCAAACCTAAAACCCTTACTAATCAAAAACTATTATGGGAATTTTTACTAGGAATTTTTTTTATTTTAATTGCAAATTTTCGGAGAAAACTTTTGTTCTTCTTCAGGCTGTCTTTTTGTTGTCACTTATTCCCGTCACTATCGCGGTTACGGTTATTTTTTCATTAAATCCTACCAGATGTTAGGCAGGGAAAATCCTCTGCAGTCATTGATAATAGAATTTTGATTTTTCTCAATTTCTATTCCTTCTTTTAGCTTTCTTTCTTTGAAAATTGCTTTGGAAACTGATGACTTTAAGGGAGTCATCGAAAATTTAAAAATTCCAATGCAATTTTCAAAAAAGAAAGCTAAAGGGCGGGATAGAAACTGAGAAAAATCAAAATTTCATCATCAATGACTGCAGAAGATTTTTCTCTGCATAACATCTGGCAGGATTTAATGAAAAATAACTGTAACCGTCAAGGTTAACTATAACCGCAATAATGACGGGAATAAGTGACAACGAAAAGACAGGCTGAAGAAGGAGAAGAGTTTTCTCCAAAAATTTGCTATTAAAATTAAAAAAATTCCCATAATAGTAGTTTTTGATTAGTAATTGAATTAAGAAACTAGGAAGCCAATCTCAACAGGAGCTTTTTTCAAAGAACTAAAACTCTTTCTGCTCAACTTTCGGACATCACCCGACATTACGAAATCGTGGAATAGCTCACACCCACCGCGCCAATGACGCCTCTATAGCTAGAATATCAGCGTTCATGAGACATTTCTTTTTCGCTGAATAGGTTAGGTATCACCCGCCACGCCAATTATGCCTCTATAGCTCGTATGTCGAAGCTCATAGGACATTTCTTTTTCACCAAATAGATAAAAAGAAATGTCATCGAGTGTCACTCACCATGCCGATGATGCCTCTACAGCGCACACGTCGGCACTCGCGAGAAATTTCTTTTTTGTCGTATAGGTCGGGTGTCATCCGTCACGCCGATGACGGCTCTGTAGCTCATATGTAAAGGCTCGCGATACATTTCTTTTTCACCAAATAGATGAAAAGAAATGTTATCGGCATGTCATATGTCACCTACCATGCCGATGACACCTGTATAGCTCACATGTCGGTGCTAGTGAGGAATTTTTTTCCCTGAATAGCTTGCATGTCGGGTATCATCTGCCATGCCTATGATGCCTCTATAGCTCGCGAGACATTTCGTTTTCGCCGAATAGGTCTGGTGTCACCCGCCACACCAATGACGCCTCTATAGCTCGTATGTCGGGACTCGCAAGACATTTCTTTTTCACCGAATTGATAAAATGAAATGTCATCGACGTGTCAGCTGTCACCCACCATGCCGATGATGCCTCTATAGCTCACATGTCGGCGCTCGCGAGGAATTTCTTTTTCGCCGAATAGTTCAGGGTGTCAGGTGTCATCCGCCATGTTTATGATGCCTGTATAGTTTGTGAGGAATTTCCTTTTTTGCTGAATATCTTGCATGTCGGGTGTCACCCTCCATGTTGATGACTCCTCTGTAGCTCGCATGTCGACTCTCGTGAGACATTTCTTTTTCAACCAGGGTTGCTAAATTAAGACATCAGCTTGAAACCTGTCAATGGCTCAGCCATCGGGTGCATCCTCCCCTGAAGATTGGCACCCGATGGCTGACCGTATATTATTTATGGTTGCCATAATGTTAATTGAGTTCTATAGTGCTTGTAATGTCTGCATTATTTATGTATTATATATATATATATATGTATGTATAATTTGTAAATAAAACTACATTTTGGAACATTCCTTTTTGTTAAAAAGTGTTATAAACGATTCTGAGATTTTAAAATAAATATTTTTGATATACTGAAAATCTTACTGAAGGTTGAAGCGGTTTTACTGAAAACTACTGAAAACTTAAGATTTTTTTACTGATGACCCCTTTCTTAGGTTGGCATCTCTGCATATGCTTGAAATAATATGTTACTTCGTGATAATTGAACTGAAAAATATTACCTTCTCAGCACGATTATTAATGTTAAAAGATGACACATATTAGTACTTTCGGGGTGACACCCACCCTGTCCTCAGATGTGAGTGGTTATACATTATGGTTGCACTTATATACAATTAGACTCGTGGCGCATTATGGGTACATTTTATCAAAATTGTTGCTCATGTGAAGCCATCTATTACAGTACAAAAGTTTAACCGCAGGGACTCGCAGATGAAAGCTTATCTGAAAATTATTCAATACAAATCGTGACGACATATCTTGCAGCTGAAAGAATAACATATTCTGATTATTACTTAAAGTTCAAAGTATCGATGTGATTTTTCCAAATCCTTGTTAAATTGTTTGGTTACAGCATTGGTTGCCGAAGGCCACAATATGCATGCTCTCAGCTACAAGCAATGAATAGACGAATATGGGGATTACCAGTTTCTTGATGTTAGTCAAAACTGGTCACAAGCTACTACCATTGACATTCCTTGCCAATGCTATATTGCTGTGGCCAGCTTTTACATCATATTTGTGTTCTTGCAACCGCAAGCCCAAACTTCTTCTTGTCGAGCCCACATAGTTGCTATTGTGTTCACCAGTGATTGAGTCTAACATGGGAATACTATAGACACCCCATCTTTGTAACACCTCCATCTTTTCTCTGTCGTTTTTGATGCATGAAAACAGATTCTTTGAGTGAATACCAAACTGCAAGTTATAGCGTGAACAGAGGCGCAATAATATATTTGTGATATACGGGTAGTGATCCAATGTTCCCACAAATCTCATGTTAGTTTTGTGCTCTCTGATTTAGATTAGTGGATGTAGCATTTTTAATTTTGAAGTAAATTCTGTTTGTAAGATGAGTTGGATAGCCATACCAACTTGCAAGGTCAAAGATAAACCGAACTTTTGAATTTACGGAATGCGCTGTGGAAGAGTGCGAAAAAGCTCTTTGAAATAAGAAATTAATAGCAGATAACTTATGTTGTATAGGGTGTGATGAGTTAAATGGAATTAAACTATTATTGACTGAAGGTTTCTGATAGACTAAAAATGATAAATTGCAAGGTACAGGGTCTCGATAGATACAAAAATCCAAGAAAGGTAACCATGAGCCTGATAGTTGGGAATACTGAAGAAAGTGCACCGGCAAAGTTAAATCATCCTGCGAATGAGGCCAAATTACTAGGATGTCGTCGACGTACCTTAAATACAAACTGGGTTTAAGTGGGAATTCACTGAGAACTTTGTTTTCAATGTGTTGAAGCAGAATTTCTGCAAGAACTGCTGAAAGCGGGGAGCCTTAGCCGAGCCCTCTAATTGTTTGTAACTACAATTTTGAAATCTGAAGTAAGAATGCTGTTTTACTAAACGAAAGGCGTTCATTACAGCAAGGATTTCTGAATCGGGGACTTGAAAATCAGCAAGTTTGGCCTCAATAATTTGATGGGTGGCATCTACAGGTATGTTAGGGTACAATGAAACTACATCAAGCGAGGCAAGAAAGAAAGGCTTATTATGTGGCTGAAACATTTTTATCCTTTCAATAGACCTGGTTGAACTCTTAATAGAGTAATGCAATTTTGAATAATATATGTTCATACAATATGATATTATATGTAATACATGGCCTAAAAATTTAAGAGTGGGTTATAAGTACTTTGTACCTGTGTGGTATAAAACGTGAGTAAACATTTTTTATTCTGATTTCACTAGATTTCTTATGACAACTTATAGATTTTTATCATGAATATTTGTAAATTTTGACGGGAAGCAATAGGGGATTGACCCAATGATATATAGTTAATATAACGTGAGAAACAGTGTATACGGGTACAAAATACTTATAACCCACTCTTAGAGTAATGCGAGTCTGCAACGAGAGTTACAAGGTATTGGGCTAGGCCTTTTTTTATGAGTGTTGCAAGGTATTGGGCTAGGGCTTGTTTTATGAGTGTTGCAAGGTATTGCTGGGCTTTTTTTATGAGTGTTGCAAGATATTGCTAGGCTTTGCAAAAGCCCTAGCCCAATGTTAGGTGGTGTTTGTATACTTTCATTTGCAGCTGTGTCTCCGTTTCTAAAAACCCTATTGTGAAATTTCGTTTTCACTGTATGCCATTCACTACAATAAAGACTGGGAATGAATAAGATGTTTGCTACAATTAGATCTTTTTTAAATAATGCACAACTTTCCCCCTAGGGGCTAAAAGTCAAAACCTGTTTTTTGCTATCTCTGCTTCTGGGTGATATATTTGAAAAGTTCTTTTTCCTTAATATAGCTTTTACCATGAATAATACTTTTTGCCTATTTTCAACTTTTCCATTATGTAAAATTCTTCTGCTAGAACTCATAGAGTTGTACCATGTTTCCTTCTCTTCTTTTAGCTGTTCAATTTGAAAATTCCTGTCTCTGATACCTTCTGCTATGAGAAATTTCTTTAAGTGAATATAACATTGTATCTATTTATTGTCAAGTCGAGTTCCTGCATTCAAATTGTTAAGCGTTCAATTATTCAGTTTGCAGTTTCTGTCTAACTTCCTTGAAAAGGCCATCCGGTTGATGCACAAAAGCTTGAAAACGCTTATGTATATTTTCCTTCGCCAATAAATCTGATCACTAGTATATTGTTACTACAGTATATTCTACTTTTTAGTCACTGGTGGAAGTAAGTAGCTGATTTTTTTTTTTTTTTTTTTTTTTTTTGTGGCTTATTTTGACCTTTTTAAAATCAGCTAATGAATACTTTATGTATGAATTTGCCATGAAATCAGATTGCTTTCTAATATCAAAATTTTAAATCTAGTTGTTTCTTAGTATTTTCTGAGCTAACTAATCACCTTCATAATCTACTATAATTAGTTTTCTAATCATGCCCAGTTAAAATGACTTGACCACTAATGAATGCAGCTGTACACATAGCCATTGGATTTAAGGTTTTCCTGTTATTCTCTGTCATTTCATTTTTGGAAATTTTGGGCGTACTTTGTTTGCTGGAGAGAACAAATTTGAAATATAGCTAGAGCATCAATATTAGAAGCTCAAGCATCAATATTATGTTGAAAATTCCTTCCCTAAATGAAATGTAACACAAATTCTTGTGCCCACAAGCATTTATTTAAGAAATAATAATACCTTTGGTTTTTTTTTTTTTTTTTTTGAAAAAGTTTCAAATATTTCACCTTTCTTTATCCTTAAATTCCCAAAGTAAGCATTATTTCAAAATAATTAAATATAAATAGTGTTTTGTATATTGATTATGTGATATACAAGTTGTATGAAAGCATTTCAAGAGTAATGCCATGTTTGTGCGTTAACTATAGATTTTATAGCTATATATTTTTTAGTTTTACGGGGGTTTTTTATTCTGCAATTTGCTTCAATAATTGAACTGAAAGCAAAGTAGAAAAATAAATTTTTCTCAAAATGAGTATAGTATACTGTATATAAAAGTTTAGTAGAAATTAAACCTGGTTACATTTTCAGTAACAGTTTTGGTATTTCAGTATTTATCTGTTATTCTAAGTTTCTTATTAGCTGCAGCAGACATCATTTTCAACTTTCTGTATTACGTTTGCTCGAGCATGTAGGGAATTGTTTTGTTGTAGGTTACAGATTGAACAGACCTATGGTTTTACTATATTTTAAGTAGGAGCATTTGGATTGTATGTCCTGGAAAGAAGTCCAAAAGTTTTGGAAATGTCGTGAAAAAATCCTGGAATTTTGTGATTTAAAAAGTGTACGAACCATGGGTTTCTGTAAACCTACTGCGTCTACTAATAAAAGTCCCTTCACATATTTTTCATGCCTACAAGTTTTGTGCACTGACTTTTATTGCTCATGCCAATAGTATCTACAACAGCCCAGCATCTCTTGCCTTTGAATACAAGAATATCAAAATCATTGCTGCTCAACACCAATTCCTTAGTGGTTTGGTAGACAAAAAAGGTCTGTAGTCAAGAGTGCCACTACTCTCCATTCTTCAGAGGTTAACCAACAATTTTAATTTGTTGGTTGTATTCTTTTTCATGGCAAGTCTACCTACCAGGTGTATCAAATTTTTAAATCCTACAGTTGCTTGATTGGTAATTAATTACAAGGAACTGTACACCAGTTCAACTTGAAATGACATCCTAATATTTTATTTCGTGCCTCAATGTTTACACCTCAAGACAAAACTATCTTTGCACGATTATAAAAACCTCCATCTAGTACACCACCAACGACGAGTGGCGTTACGTACGAGGCAAGCTGAAATCACTTACATTGCCTCAATTGCTAAGCAAATTGAGTACCCTGAGGACTGCATTTGAAAACTGACTCAGCAAATACGACGACTTTCTTTTACAAGTTTACAATGTGAAAACGTTAGTAAACGATTTGTTGGCTCAGTGAATTACTACCCTAATGTGATTTATTTTTTGAATCGAATTTGCAATAAACATCAACTGGCTTTCGGAATGCGGACATCGAATATTTTTTCAATGATAAGACAGGACCGCGACCAAGTGTGTAATGAACAAAAGCATGGTATATATTATATACCTCTACAAGCAGATTACCCTGACAATAAATCAATGGTGTATATCAGATCCACACTACGGACGTTAAGGGTTCGAGCGTCGGAACATGAATATGATGTCAGAACCGGAGCAACAATCACAGCACTTGCTCGATTTGGTGTCTGGTGGACGATATACCCCATGCTGGGCAAACATACACCACTTGGCTTTTACCAGAAACAAAAGGGACACTTTTTTCACTGAATCAATGTTCATTATGTGGTTTGATGATTTGTGTTGTAACGAACAATTACCCACCGCCATACCACTATCTTGGCGCCAATATATAAAGACTTTAAAACCTCCCAGTTTATAAATAATATGTATTAATGAGTTGTTTAATTTCCGGGTACAATAATATTTGTATACATTGTTGTGTCCATGGTTACAGATGCATGACGGTCATTTTCTGTTTGTATAAGAAGTCTTGTGCACTGCACTTGGGTGGCACTTTCAGGCTTGATAATGGATCCCTAGGGGACCCAAAAGATCTCGCCTAGTTAATTTTATGATGCTTTTATCTGTACATATTGTTCTTAAGTGTAAATAATAAATATTTTAACTTGTGAATGGTGGTGTACTAGATGGAGGTTTTTATAATCATGCAAAGACAGTTTTATCTTGAGGTGTCAACTTGAAATAGTATAACTATACTAGTAATCCAAATTTCTTGGCTTAGATTATAAATCAAAGTTTCCAACCTTTCGCACATCAACCAGGTGGCTTTTTCAAAGAAGAATAGGATGCTTTAACAATTTGAACATGATGACTTTACTTGACAGTAAACAAACAGTTGCTAAGTTAATACACACAATTGACGTGGATTAGGAACATCAAACATAAGTCACCGCTCTTTCCACGTTTATAAGTGTGTCACGGAAAAATTCTCATCGGCCACCACTGGGAATCGAACTCAGGGTCTTCCAGTTACGTGCCGGACATGCTATTCACCTCTTAGTTATTTGTTCAGTTGCTGCTTACCATCTTTGGTGAATCCCCAGGATTGTGCGGGGCTCCAAGAAGCAACCTGCCAAGTGGTTTGGCAGTTAGTTGTGTGTGAGTCTGGAGAATTTTGAAGCCGCTGTGGTGCAGTGGTAGCATGTCCGGTGCGTAACTGGAAGACCCTGGGTTCGATTCCTGGTGGCAGCCGATGAGAATTTTTCCGTGACTCACTTATAAACGTGGAAAGAGCAATGACTTCTGTTTGATGTTCCTAATCCACGTCAATTGTGTGTATTAATTATTCATTCGCCTCCTAGTTATTTGTTCAGTTGCTGCTTACCACCTTTGGTGAATCCCTAGCATTGTGCGAGGCTCCAAGAAGCAACCTGCCAAGTGGTTTGGCAGTTAGTCCTATGTGAGTCTGGAAAATTTGAAGGCCACTGTTCTGCAGTGGTAGCATGTTCGGCCCATAACTGAAAGACCCTGGATTCGTTCCCGGTAGCAGCTGATGAAAATTTTTCTGTGACTCACTTATAAACGTGGAAAGAGCAATGACTTGTGTTTGACAGTTGCTAAGTAATTATTCATTCAAAGACTCAAGGTGTCATGAATCCTAAAAGCGTAATTTCTGAGTTTGAGAGTGTAATATCGCAAGTTCCGAAAGATCCCAAAAATGATATATGCCACCTTTGTTGTTCTAGATTGCAATCGTGGTATAATTCAAAACAAATGCCTAATAATTTTTTTATTCTGTGACCGATTTTGAACCTCAGAAATGACTGCTTCATAATATTAACTCTAACAGACAAATCTGGCCAGATTGCTATTATGAATGCTGTAGATTACAATCAGAACCTCAAAATATTTTATCTCTGCTTCTGGATCTACAGTGCTGCAGACAGACTTTCTAAATTATTGGATTGCACGGGTACAAAGAACAGCCAGGCTGACCGCTATCCTGGACGATCTCAAGAAAGCTGCCAAATTACCACCGGTCCCTCAGATCCTGAAACTCTTTGGAAGACTTAAACACCACAAGCCCGGTAATCCATTGAGACCCATCGTATCAAGGAGGCCCACACAGATGTACCATTTAAAGAAAGCATTTTCAAAATTTCTGGCTAATTTTCTTCCTGAATTGGACTTTATAATAACTTCCACTCTGGATTTTATCACTAAAATCAAGCAAATCTATGTCCAACAATGTGACATCTTTGGCAGTTTCGATATGATTTCTCTTTACCCTTCTGTCCCCATGCCGGAAGCCATCGGAATGTTAAAAGAGGCCACATCTGATTCATCACCTCATTTGCAGGAGTCTTGCCTCAACATCTTCAAGTTAATGGACTTGTTTTCAGATTCCAGCTACTTCAGTTTCCAAGGACAAATCTACTAACAGATTAATGGTGCTCCAATGGGATCCTCGCTTTTAGCTGTTCTTGTGGAAGCAATACTTTACCCAGTTGAGCAGTATATATTCACCAACATCACCCCGAGGCCAACTACCTGGCTGAGATATGCAGACGATGTATTTTTCATGTGGCCACACTGAAAGGAGACTCTCTCGCTTTTCCTAGATAAAATTAATGATATTCACTCTACGATCAGTTTCACTATGGAGCTGAAACACAATAGTGCCTTGCCTTGTCTTGCCTTGCCTTGCCTTGCCTGGATGTTTTACTGAGCAAATTGCCCAAAAATCACCTTCATACTTAAGTCTACTATAAACCCACATCCATTCCCAACTTGATGTCCCGCCCTCCTGACTACAAGACAGCTTTCTTCCGTTCTTGAATCAGAAGAGTCTTTGTAGTCTCCTCTGATGTTTATTCTAGACAATGCAAATTAAAGAACATTACCAAATTAGCCGCCACTTAGGCAGGATGCGTGCCGGATCTGGTACATAGCTATATCGAGAAAGTCAGAACCAGTCATATTAATCTTTTTATGCCCCAACTGCACTACCTGGGCTCAATTCCCTACATACCAAATGTTTCTTATCAGCTCAAGAACTTGCTCAAGAAGATGAACATCAGTGTCAGCATCAGTTTTCCCACATCTTTATATGCTTTGCTTAAGGGAAATACTGACAAGCCCCCACTTTCCAATGAGGCAGGTGTTTATGCCATCCCTCTACAATATCGAGATGGTTCCAATCGATATTACATTGGAATGACCAAACGTTCATTTAGAATTAGAATCAACGTGCATAAAAAGGGACATAAAGAATTGTAAAGTAACAACTACCCTATCCAGAGAAGTCCAGTTCAAGTCCACTACTCCTATATGGGATGATGTAAAGAAATAAATTTTCTACGCCACCCCAAGATCTATTGCCATTTGCAAAAATTTATAGATCACCAACTGCAAATGATGCAATGACAGCATCTTGCTGGAGTTGCCTTGAGTTTAGAACTAGTTCTTCAAATAATGAATGCCTTTTGTTTTCCTTCCATGATTCAGCGTGCTAAACAAACATGATGCCTCAAGTCTTTGAATGAATAATTACTTAGTGTCTTTTCCTTTATTGTCAAGTCACAGCATCCAAATTGTTGTAGCATTCTATTATTCAGTTTGCAGTTTGTTGTCTACCTTTCTTGAAAAAGCCATCTGGTTAATGTGCGAAAGCTTGGAAATTTTTATTTATATTCTATGCCAAGAAATTGGGATTACTAGTATACACAGTGTGGCAAAGAATTTTTAAGACTGGGTCTGTAAAATGAAATAGCAACAAGAAATTATAATTTGTTTTGGTTTGTTATTCAAAATAAGTCCCTCCGGCTTCAATACACTTGTTACAGCAATTTAATAATGATTCGAATGCCTGTTCCAGTTACCTTTGGGGAATTGCCACGCGTCGAAGCTGTTTGTATAGTCGAAATATCATCAAAATAACACCCTTTTAACGTCATTTTAAGTTTTGGGAATAAAGAAAAGTCGCAGGGTGCTAAATCAGGCAAATATGGTGGATGATTCAATACACACACACATTATTTTTTGCCAAAAATCTACGAACAAGAAGTAAGGTGCGACTGGGTTTATTATCGTGCAACAAACACCAACTGCTTTCATCCCGATATTCTGGACAAATGCGACGAATTCTGGTCATCAAATGCCTCAAAACATTTAAATAAAACTCACCAGTAATTATTTGTCCACTTGGAACAAATTCTTTGTGGATAATAACCCTTACTATCGAAGAATGTAATGAGCATTGTTTTGATTTTCGATGGAACTTTTCTTGTTTTTTTTTTTTTGTTTTTTTTTTTGGCTTGTGGTGAGTTTTTTTACTTTCATTCCATACTTTGTCACTTTGTTTTAGGATCATATTGCAAACACCATGTTTCATCACCTGTAACAATCGATTTTAAAAGTTAGGATCATTTTCAGCGGCTGAAATGATGTCTCTGCAATGTGCACTTCTCCTTGATTTTTGTTTATTGGTTAATGTGTGTGGAACAAATTTAGCACAGACTTTTGTTTTGCCCAAATCTTCATGCAGGAGGGTTCGAATCGTTTCTTTGTTGATGTTTAAAGACTCTTCCATCATTCTTAGTGATGTACATCGATTGTTTGCCACGAAATCATGCACTTTTTCTATGATCTCCGGTGTCCTAGATGAACTTAGTCTTCCGGTATGCTTATCATCTTCTAGCGTATCTCTTCCGTCCAAAAAACGTTTGTGCCACAGGAAAACATTTGATCTACTTAAACAAAGCTCACCGTAAACTTGTTTCATCATTTGATACTTTTCCGAGGCACTTTTACCAAGTTTTGCGTTAAATTTAATAACAGCCCTTTGTTCCATCTTAATAATTCAACATGAAAAAAATTGTACTTCTCTAATGAACGGCCGTTTCATTTGAGTTACTTTAACAACTGTGCAGTACTTTTGGCAGAAAGCAAGCAGAGGGTCACGGTTTATAACGCATTCGCGATTACACTGGTGGTGTGCCACTGTAGGCTGAAATCTAGCGCCAGTCTTAAAAATTCTTTGACGCACTGTGTATATGGGATAATGTAAAGAAATAAGTTTTCTACTCCACCCCAAGATCTATTGCCATTTGCAAAAATTTATAGATCACCTACTGCAAATGATGCAATGACAGCATCTTGCTGGAGTTGCCTTAAGTTTAGAACTAGTTCTTCAAATAATGAATGCCTTTTGTTTTCCTTCCATGATTCAGCGTGCTAAACAAACATGATGCCTCAAGTCTTTGAATGAATAATTACTTAGTGTCTTTTCCTTTATTGTCAAGTCAAGTCACAACATCCAAATTGTTGTAGCTTCTATTATTCAGTTTGCAGTCTACCTTCCTTGAAAAAGCCATCTGGTTAATGTGCAAAAGCTTGGAAACTTTTATTTATATTCTATGCCAAGAAATTGGGATTACTAGTATAGTTATACTGTTTTAATTACTTGATTAGTATCAAATCAATGAAACTTATCGTACAGAGCAGAGATAAAGTTGAAGATCTCGTGTTCCTGGTGTGTACAGAATTCCTGTTTCTACTTCAGCTGGTATTACAGTATATCGGCAGTATTACTAAACATTTGGCCAAGCACAAAAAGGATGTCACCCTAGGTAGACCTAATTCTTCCTTGGCTTTACTAACTGTCTCAAATATTTCAGCAGTGTCCATCTGGGCAAATACTAAGAAAATCGCTCCTTTCATTAACAAAAGAGCTTAATGTTTTCGAGAGAGCATTGAAATATATACCTCACCAAACTGCAATACTAACAGTCCATATTTTATCCCCATCATTTGGGAGTCTCTCCTATCATTTAGCAACAACCGAAATGAACTTGGAAATGAAAATCTGGCAACCCAGTCTTTCCCCATTGGTGTACAGGTGATGAACACCTTTGAAAGGTTGAAAGTACTTCTAAGTTTCTTCATGTTATTATAGCATGTTAAAATCATATTACGTATATTTATTTGTTACATGTGTATTGCATTCCTCATATGTCCACAATGCTACACAATCACCATGCAATCTTTAAGCTGGAATGACGACTGAAAATATTTTCATATTCAATGTGTTCGTGCCAACTGTGAAATGTACCAATGTTGTTCCTTTCAAAGTTCAAGTTTTATAAAGTCATTCCACAAGTGTTTCAAGGTAGTAAACCCTTTTTTTTTCTGGCCACTGCCATATTTTATATGGTAAGTAACAGTTTAAAACTGCTCTGTGCTGCAGTCCATGATCTTCATTCTAGTATCACCAACAATGAACTATCACACCAGGTACCAATTGTTTGCCAAGGTAACCCATCCTGTCTTATGTGATATATTCATGATTAAAATTAATGAAATTTCTTCTTCTGTTTACCTTTAAGAACCTGAATGCCTGTCTCAAAAGTTCAACTTCCTTCTTTCTAAGCAACAGCATGCTCGTCACTCTGATTCAGCTGATGCTTCGACTGCCAGTGCAAATCTATTTACATTTCTTGTGCCCCCTTTTGTTGAAGAGCGCCTGTCTAAGAGGTCAAAATTTTTCTCCATCCCCAAGAATAGACTTACATCATGCAATTTCTTTCCTTGAAGCAGCTATTCAAAGAACTGATCCAGTTCAGCAACCTTTCGTTTAGAGCTAAATTTGCCAATTTTTTTCTCAATGTTATCAATAAATCTTTCCTTTACTCTTCTACTAATCTGAAGAATATCAATGAATTTATTATCTCTTATAACTTAACTATATGTAAAGCCAATGAAATTGGCTGCCCAATTATTCTGAAGACATGTGACCTTGATTTAAAAGTGGCTAAATTCCTTCATTCCCCAAACTTATGAAATTAAATCTTACTGAATCCCTCAAGAACTCCATTGACAAATTAATAAGAACACATATAAAACCTCATTATGTAACCCTGCATCAGCACTCTAAAAAAAAAGTGTTTGAACTTTTAAAAACATTAAAATTATTTAACGTTTAAGTTATTTTTCTATTAACTTTATCTTAATTAGAAATTCAGATTCTTATGGATAACAATTAAAAATCTTAAAAAATGTAAACCATCTAAATCTTATATGTGAGCTTTATTACACTAAATCGTGTTTGTTGTTGTTGTTGTTGTTTTCATTCTTTGACCACTTTGTTACCGGTGTCGGTTCCATGGTGTGAACAACAAATATTCTAATATTAACTCTTTTACTGTTGTAAATCTGACAGAAGCAGCTGCATCTTTCATCACTTGAATGGCTTTTGGATGAACTAGTTTTAAAATTTCATTTAGATTCATCATTAGATTGCACAATGCTGTATGGCTGACAGACCATGTTAACAAAGTGCAACTACCTTATTGATGGGATAGCATGGTACATTTTTCTTGGGTGAGGTCGATTGCCATGCAGACCTGGGATCTCATAGTTTGTGCAGGAAATGTCTAAAAATGATGTCATATGTTTAGTAGGTCTAAAAACAATAGGAATTTGAAATGAATTGTATATTTTTCTTTTACGTTCCATCTTTTTTAATATTTTTTTTTTCTTTTTCAATCAATAAGTCCCAGTGTTCTTGCTGTGTTGCAACACTGCCTCTATGTGTGTGATGTGTAGTTCACCTCTGACTGTCACCCATGTGTTTTGTGTGTAGCAGTTTTTTCTCATGAAAATGCTTATTTCCTTCTTTTGCCAATTATGTCAGCCACTATGGGTCACCATTGAAATTATCAGTGTGATGTGTCTTTTGTGTTTTCCTTTTTGCATTGTGTTGGTGTCTTTCAGTTTTTGTAGTCCAACATAATTGTGTTGGGTGCTTATTCCATTTCATATCACATTTGGGTATCGATTTTGTTTATCCTATTTTTGTTGTTTTTTGATATTGCATTTTATATTCTGTTTTACTGATAAAGTGTAGTGCTTGGCACTTTTTTGCCTTGTGAGGCCTTTGTTACACTAACAACGTATAATGAACTTACTAACCAAGTATTTGTCCTTATTACTCCATGTTGCCTTGCCTTTGTCATACCTATGCTATGCATTTTGATCTAAGTTGACATAAATGCCCATCAGCAGTTATTTTCATCATAAGGGTAGATGCAGTACTATGATAGACCTTTGTGAGTCTTGAAGTGCAGGTGTTGTTTTTTTCTTGTACTTTTCAGCTGGCAGGTCAGCTGTGATATCACAACCCTGACTTATGCATTTGTTACCATTGAGCAAGTTGTCATGCACTTTTCATTTATATTTTTATGTTTTCCTGTGTGATGTTTTTTGATCTATTTCTGTTTTTACCAGTAATCTTTTTCTGATATGATTTCACATTTCTAGAATATTTGACTATAGTTTACTTAAGTTTTCTGAGCATTTTTTTCAGCAAGTAAATGAGTGTATATCTCATTTGTTAATACATTCTCAAATACATCCTATTTCATCTTTGTGTCCTGTTCCTATGACTGCTGTGTTTTAACTTAAAAACTAGATGAGATCAGCTAGTGCCAAAGTTTTACCAACTAGAGATGAGTTTGGGCTCAACTTTAGGAACCTAGGTCCAAAGGCCTAGAGCCTGGGCCCGGGTTCTCAGAAAATTTTGCTTAGCAAGTCTTGCATTATGCACAGGCCAAAGCTATGGCCCAATCAAGGATTAGTTTAAAAATCATTAGTTTAAATAGTTTACTTCAGTTAATCCACTTCATAATATTAATATGTCCTAAAATGTGGTCTAGAAAATAAATAAATTATCAATGCACATGCCATTCAACTATACCAGGGGAATCAGTAATTTTGACAAAAGCTAAAGATAAGAAAATCTTTTAGAAACAGAAAATATTCCATTCGTTATTTCTTATGGATTTCTAATTTTACTTTTATTTTGAATAAATTGCATTACTAAATGTACAACTCTTTACAGACAGTCGAAGGTGTTTTGAATTTTGATTCTAGAATGCTAAACTTTGCAATATGATTTATATTTGGTAAAGATGGTTTACAGTGATGCAGTAGAGTATAAAACAAGCATGTAAGAAAATTTCCAAAAGAAAAAAGAAAAAAAAAAGAATGTATGAGCATTCCAGACCAGATTATTCTGCATTTTGTAACATTAACAAAGTTTTGCACTTAATAGTGTAATATCCACAATATTATTCTATGTGTGTGCAGTGTCCAGCAAGTTCATCATGAAAATTGCTTACCGTTTTAAGCCTCTCAAAACTCCTCAAAAAAGAATCGCATCTAATGCTTCAGCGCTTAACCTTGACCTACTGCACTAAACACTCTCTCACTTGTAGAACTACTGGCGGGAATACATAGTACAAGTCTCGTAATGGCAGCTAGCTTAGGAAATTAAGAATTTTTCCACTATGGTAACAAATGCACAGCTTCAAGGTGTGTTTCTCCCACGTGCAATTCCACATACTTACAAATTTCATCTGGATCAGGATCATGAATTTCAAACTCATCTTCCAAATCTTCAAATAAGCCTGCTGATTTTTTTCCGGAAGTCGATTGACTCGATTTCTTCAGCAATATCTCAGTCTGTTCCTCTCCCTCATGGGAAAGTTCATCATTTTGTTCCAGCAATGCACGTACTTGCAAATGCACATCTTTCCTTTTATCCTACGTTAGCATTCTCTGTGACTTAAAGTTCAGGTGAAGAAACGTTACAATTTTATGCAAATCACTGATAACTAGTTTAGTTTTTAACCATTTTTGAGTTTTTGTTTTTAACACCCTTTCCACTTCTGAATCCGTTGGAGAAATGTTGCAGTGCTTCAAGAGGTGGTGATACCATAAGAGCACCAAATGTAAAGTTAGATAAAATTCTCGCTCTAGTTGAATACTTGCCTCCTGAAACTTTTTCAAAAACAGTATTAAAACCATCAACATGCCAGCATTTATTCCTTCCATGTGATGGGTTTCATTTTTTTTTTTTACCCAAAATATCACTGATGTCACTTAATTGTTCATACACTGATTGTAACATTGTGCACAGGGTATTCCACTGAGTTTCCACTTCTTGGTAGACAGATTTTTTAATGCTGACACAGTACTTAATTTCTTCAAGTATGTAACTAATGATTTACAACTCTCCACATGCTTTCATTTCAGGTACTTCCTCAGTTGTCTCCAAAAAGCTGTGTTTTAAAGCAGTGTTCAGTGCGTGGCATGTACACGTCAACCGGTGGAAACATTGTAACGCTGAAGTATGTTGGCTCCTTCATCCGTTGCAAACACAATATTTTTATCCAGAACTGAACTATCAAACCCAATATTTTCCAGGGACTGCAAAATTTCAGTTTGTAAATTTTCCCCAGTTGTTGATGCAATGCCTTGTAAAACAAAATCATTATCCACGATAAGGGGCAGTCCACATATCTGATGTAATTACACCGCCATATTTCTAGATGACTGCGTTTACTTGTATAACATATTCTATACGTACAGATTCAGCTGAACTTTTAATTTGTTTCGATACCATACTACGATGTGGGAGCACATCTTCAGCCATCGCTTTGCCCTCAGAAGCATCGACATCAATCAAACATTGAGCTAAGTCAAGGAAGCCTTTTACCTTCGACAATATCGAAAGGTCAAATGTCTTCAGTGCACAATTTAACACAGCTTTTTAGAACTTTCGCTTTTACTGCAGCCAACACGTTCCCCCTACCTTCAAACAAGAATTTCTCAACCGAGCCTGAACCAGACTGTTTTCTTCATTTTTCAGCGTGTTTAGTAAGTCTGCTGGATCCTGTGGAATATTTGTATGTCCAGATTCCTTTACACCTCACACATTGAACATAATCGATTCTTTCATTGGTTATATCTTATGTGATTCTATCATAAAGTTCACATACCATTACATGACCACAAGGTTCTTCAGGAAGACGCTTTGACATCTGTAAGTTCTGTTTTACACATTCTGTAAAGTGGATACACTCTCGTAGAATTGCCGAGTTAGGTCAGGTTCATAAAAAATTTAAAAAGCTTTAAAAAATTCCAGTTAAAATCATTATATACACCACCCCATACCGTCCACAGTCTCTAATCGCCGGACGCGCGTTTCACCTAGGCTCTACCCTGGCGTTTTCAACAGAAACTTCACACCCTCTGTCAAAGTCTGCTGTCTGAAAGTCTCGTGTCCACAGTGTACATGTTCCTCATGTAACCCATCGTTAATGCTATCTAGTGTCAAGTCGCATCAACTTTATCTTCATCTATGCCATTCTCACCCTTCCTTTTTCTCTTCCTCTCTCTCTCCTCTCCCTATTCAATTTCTTCTCAGTTTCGATCAGGTTCCTCCAAGCGTACGAAAGGTCATATGGATTGTTATTATTGCAGCCATACGACCTTTCGTACGCTTGGAGGAGCCTGATCGAAACTGAGAAGAAATTGAATAGGGAGAGGAGAGAGAGAGGAAGAGAAAAAGGAAGGGTGAGAATGGCATAGATGAAGATAAAGTTGATGCGACTTGACACTAGATAGCATTAACGATGGGTTACATGAGGAACATGTACACTGTGGACACGAGACTTTCAGACAGCAGACTTTGACAGAGGGTGTGAAGTCTCTGTTGAAAACGCCAGGGTAGAGCCTAGGTGAAACGCGCGTCCGGCGATTAGAGACTGTGGACGGTACGGGGTGGTGTATATAATGATTTTAACTGGAATTTTTTAAAGCTTTCTAAATTTTTTATGAACCTGACCCAACTCGGCAATTCTACAAGAGTGCAGCATTGACGAGATAGCCCTAATGGCCAAGTACGACGTAGAACTTCAAGTGGTCTGAAAATAGTAAGTCTTAACTCAAGAATCTTTAATTATTATCTGGAAACCTTTACCCATTCAATAAGATGTCGACACAGCCAGAACGGAGTTAGCCCCAACTGGACATAATCGAAGTAGGGTACAACTTATGACGCAATGGCTCTTGAGCTAACCCTAACAAGTGACCATATCGAAGCATGATACAACTTTAGACAAAGAAACTCTCAATAACTACTGACGTCGGACTGAACACGCACTTTGCTGAGTAACATTTTTAGGACTTTTAACCGATTTATATTTTAATTGAATAAGTTAATGCACCACCACAGACTGTATCCACTTTACAGAATGTGTAAAACAGAACTTACAGACATCAAAGCGTCATCCTGAAGAATCTTTCATTGGTTTTTTAATCTATTATTTCTTTGAAATATTTCCATACCTCTGACTTCTCATGCTTGTTTGCTTGTTTAGTACGGCAGCAAACTCCCCGCATCAATTTTTCTCTTTATATCATTTACACTCATCTCACTCATGCTCGTGATGTATTGAAAATGCTGCTTGTTGGGCCTACAAAGTTAGAATACCCTTGTGTAGCTCATCTGTTGTTAACAAGATAAATAAATAGAATGTTGACCCAGACAGGACTGTCACAACATCGCGTTACTTTAGGTTGTGGTTTCTATTTCATTGGACAGCTACAAACCAAAACCTAAAGTAACATGATAGTCCTGTCAGGGTCAGCACATTCTGTTTATTTACCTTGCTATCCACAGCTGACTGGCATCTCATAAATCAATTCAAAGCGGTTGTAGAATGTGCCTGTATGGATGGGGAGAAGGGAGAGGGGGTGTCAGGAGAAAGGACATTTTGTTCTGTGCTGAGTCTTTGACACATTAGGACTTGAACATTAATGTGAACTCTGAACTGCCTGATTGAATACAGAGGACACTCTGGTTCATTTCATGTTTTGTCTCTCTGCTCGTCAGTCAGCAACAATTCACTTTGCATTTGCTTTGTGATGCCCCAAGTAACGACTCCTTTCATCTCTACACACACAAATGGTATATTAACTGAGCATCAGTCAGTGGTGAAAGCATCTCTATTCTCTACGGCTATGACATAAGTACACTGGTTTCCAAAAATTAGGGATTTTATGTCACTACCAGCTCTGTAGCTCGAGAAATAGCAATTTGATAAAAATGCAGGATGAAAGAAAAATTCTATGCATCAAAAGACCATCTAAATCATATAGTTTTTATGCAGCCTCTTCATTATATTACAGGAATATTGAAGTTTAAAGATATGGAGGGTATTTCTTGAAATCAATAATTCTCTGTAAGTGCTACTTCATGCTACAGTTTTGCTGCTATGAAACTAGTGAACATAACATAAAAATGTATCCAGTGAAACAATTTTTACAGGAATTCGTTCTTTTTGATTGAGTCGTATTCTCAATTTTGATTGCCAGGGAGCCGTATAGCAAAGATGCTATGACAAGATTGTGTGCATTTGATAATCTTTAAGTTCATAGGTTTTACTTCTATATCCTGCATTTTTATCAAACTGTTGTTTATGAAGCTACAGATCTAGTAGTGGCACCACCCAAGCACTTAACACTAGAAGTTCTTTAATTTTTGGTAACCAGTTTATAACAATAATATCCAGGGAATTATTATATTTGCACTTTTAAGGTATTAACCTCTTGCAAAGTGCGCATAGTTTACGTGCAATTCATAAATAAAAAAACCATGAGGAATAACCACTCACCATAAAGATCATGGTAACCTCCAATGGACCACACACTTCCAACACGTCATTCATCGTGATGTAACTGGGCTTCCACAGGTTTACAGACTTCTTGCTTACGCTTCTTATTTTCGGGTGTGAAACATCGTTTTTTTCTTTTTCCTTTGCCTTATAATATGTTACTATAATACTTGTCAATTCGATAAAATCACACATACATCTCATTCATACAATTCAAGTAAAAACTATGTACATAAACCTTACATTCACAGGTGATTAAACCTTAGTCAACTCTAATTATGGAACTCCTCCTTCTGTTTCACAACCTCTGCTACTCCCACTGCAATTGTCACACCCATTCAGCCCCGCACATCCAATCCTCTAGTACTTTCGACAGGTCCCTGTCATCTTCAGGAGGCAGGTGTGTCTCATCCGCCCACCACAGCTCAAGTGAGCAGAGCCATCGAGGCGTGGGCTCCAGTCGCTATCTCTGAATCGTTGTCTCTGGCGCCATCTATTGTCCCTGCTGCTCTTTTTTCCCTCTTTCTTTTTACGCTGCTGTTCAATTTTTATTAGGGCTTTCCATTGTTCGTTTAGGTTATTTGGCTCATTTAATGTTGCATAATCTTGATCTGTTTTTTTCAATTAACACTGATTCTGCAATTCTTAACTGCTTTTCGTTTTTACAGCTCTTAATAATTTTAATATCTTCAAACCTTGGACATTTTTGATTTTCCATACAGTATTGGGTCAATGCTGTCTTAGCCTCTTTTTTATTCCAATTATTAATATGCTGGTTCAATCTATACTTTAATTTATTCTTGGTGCTGCCTATATATGACACAGGTGGTTGCTGGTTTATTGGGATTTCATAAATTCCTGCTCTATCTAATTGGCTAATTTTTTCATTTTTAATCACTAAATTTTTTACAGTGAGTACCTGATTTCCTACCTGTATGCCATACTTGCCACAAACTTTATTAATTTCTGCTGAAACATTTTCTATATATGGTATTGCTCCCACATATTTTACAAGTTTTTTATCAGTCTTGACCTTGTTGTAGCCTTGAGTTACTTCATAAATCCATTTTTTAATACCTGTTTAGGGTATCCAAAAGCATATGCAATTTTTTCAATATATTCAATTTCTTCCTTTCTATACTGTTCAATTGATGAATGTGTTAAACTTCTTTTAATTAGTGTTTTAACACTATTTCTTTTATGTGTTAATGGATGTGATGACTGAAATGGTATAAGTACTGGGATATATGAAGATTTTCTATGCACTCTGAATTGTAAATTCTCCTCTGTTTTAATAATCAAAACATCCAAAAATGCCAAAGTATTGTCATGTTCTTGTTCTACTGTCAGTTCTATAGATGGATAAATTTTACTATACTTTTTTGTCAAGTCCTCAAGTTCATCATTTTTTAGCCTGGATAACAGAAAAATGTCATCAACATATCTGCAGTTTATCAGTGGTGGATCCTCGAGTTTACTTATTATTTTTTCCTCAATGTCACTCATTATAATTTCAGCAAATAAAGTTGACATTGGTGACCCCATAGGTCCACCATGATTTTGTTTGTACATCTTGTTGTTAAACATAAAAATGTTATTTTCATATATGTACAATAAAATTTCTCTTAACTCCTCTATTTGTATTGCATTCATTGTCTGTAGCACATATAATTTTTCAATAATTATTTCTATTGCCTGAGGTACTGGTGTGCTAGGAAAAAGAGCTCTCACATCCATACTAGCCATATGATATTCACTTAAATCTTGTTTAATTACTTTAATTTTCTCAATAAATTCGTATGTATTCTTCACAGTGAACCTTGTCTTCATGAACACAGGTGCCAAAAATTTGTAGATATTCTTTTCTAGTTTTATTAGTGGGGAATTCCTTTTTGATACAATCACTCTCATAGGTGTATCAGGCTTATGAGTTTTTATTTTTGCAATCATTTTTGGTATTCCAGTACCCATTGGTGGGTATGCTTTCTTTATTTCATCAGGCAAGGTGCTGTGATTTCTTATTCTAGCTAAGTACCTTACTTGAGATTCGGTTGGGTCTTTTGTTAGAATGCTGCAATTTAGTTCTTCTATAGCTCTATTCATTTTTAGATCATATTCAGTTGTGTTTAATATTACAATTTGCCCTGTTTTATCAGCTTCACAGAATTTAATTGTTGGGTCATCTCTTAATTTAATCAGTTGTTCTTTCTCATACTGAATTTTATCTATATGATATTTCTTTTTCTTACTTTTTTCATTAAATTCTTTCAAAACAATTCTATACAGTTTACTTCGAAAATTTTCACGTTCTTCTGCTGGTACACTGCGTGCCATTTCTTCTAAGTTGGGTATTAATTCCTCCGTCCTCGGCAGGCTCCGTGGAAACGCAAATTTTTTACCTCTCTGCAAAATAGCTCTTTGCGTGAAGCTCAAGGTCAAGTTGGAGTTATTCTGATATACCTCATATATATTCTCCCGTTGTTCTTGTACACGTTGTCTGTCAATCATCACGTGCAACTTTTTTTCCATGACTGCTCTTGAGCATTTTTTTTCGTATTCCACGATGTCAAAAATTTCTCTGAAGGTTACATCCAAAATCTCATCTCTCCAATTACCGTCGAACTTTCTATACTTTTTATAAAATATCACATCGATTAAATGTAAACATTTCATATTCAAGTTAAAAATCAGTTTCCTTTTATTGACAATTTCAGCTCTTAATCTCTTTTTTTGGCACTCCTGGATTATTCTATTATCCTTAGCAGTGACTGGGCAATTCCGTATTTTTAAATACTTTGGTGTTATTTCTAGGTCACGGCACGTCACCAAAAATTCTTCTTGATTTTCTGACTTTACTAATTTAATTTTAGCCTTCTTAAACGCCTTAATATCTCTCATCTCGAAGTTGTGAAATTGATTCCTATAGCGCATAATCCCAGAGTATGATAGCGACTGCAAACCCCTCACCTCAACTATCCCAGCTCAGAATTTTGCGTGTAATTCTCAATTATTATATTTGCACTTTTAAGGTATTAACCTCTTGCAAAGCTGCTGTTCAATTTTTATTAGGGCTTTCCAAGAATAAATTAAAGTATAGATTGAACCAGCATATTAATAATTGGAATAAAAAAGAGGCTAAGACAGCATTGACCCAATACTGTATGGAAAATCAAAAATGTCCAAGGTTTGAAGATATTAAAATTATTAAGAGCTGTAAAAACGAAAAGCAGTTAAGAATTGCAGAATCAGTGTTAATTGAAAAAAACAGATCAAGATTATGCAACATTAATGAGCCAAATAACCTAAACGAACAATGGAAAGCCCTAATAAAAATTGAACAGCAGCGTAAAAAGAAAGAGGGAAAAAAGAGCAGCAGGGACAATAGATGGCGCCAGAGACACAACGATTCAGAGATAGCGACTGGAGCCCACGCCTCGATGGCTCTGCTCACTTGAGCTGTGGTGGGCGGATGAGACACACCTGCCTCCTGAAGATGACAGGGACCTGTCGAAAGTACTAGAGGATTGGATGTGCGGGGCTGAATGGGTGTGACAATTGCAGTGGGAGTAGCAGAGGTTGTGAAACAGAAGGAGGAGTTCCATAATTAGAGTTGACTAAGGTTTAATCACCTGTGAATGTAAGGTTTATGTACATAGTTTTTACTTGAATTGTATGAATGAGATGTATGTGTGATTTTATCGAATTGACAAGTATTATAGTAACATATTATAAGGCAAAGGAAAAAGAAAAAAACGATGTTTCACACCCGAAAATAAGAAGCGTAAGCAAGAAGTCTGTAAACCTGTGGAAGCCCAGTTACATCACGATGAATGACGTGTTGGAAGTGTGTGGTCCATTGGAGGTTACCATGATCTTTATGGTGAGTGGTTATTCCTCATGGTTTTTTCATCCAGGGAATTAGTTTTTAATTAGTTTTTCGTGAAGGTAACTTATAAACAATGAAATCGGATATATATAAAGAATTCAGTAATGAAATTCAACATGTGTAATGCCAAGCCCGGGCCCGGGTTTTTCGGCTCTTAATGAGCCAGGGTCCTGGCCCAAGCTCATCTCTATTGCCAACTCCTGTTAAAGACCATTGCAGAATTTCTTATTTAATAGAGTTTCATTGCTTCTTTTGATGCCTAATGATGATTAAGAACCATAGATGTGTTTGTACTTTTGTTGTACTTGGGTAATACATCAATCTTATGCATATGAATTATTTCTTCCAGCCAAATGTAATGTTGTAGTCCCACGTTGTAAGATACATAATGATGCAAGTATAGACATATCGAGGGATGGAGAAATGCTTGTTGCTTTAGTTCCATCTACTGAAGTGATGGCTGTTCTCCTGCTGTGTGTGCATTCCTTAAAGCCAGAAACACTGGGTCAAAGACTTTACTCGTTAACCTATGAGACAAATGCCATTTCTGTCAGCCTTTCACCTTTGGGACGATATGTGGTAGTTGGCTTAGCTTCACCTAGGTTGTATTTCACTAACACAGAGAAAGAAGTAAGTGTACTGGAGCAGTTTCTATCAATCTTTGGTAAATTTGTGGTTAAATTTTATTTATTTTTTAATCAGTTTGAATTTGCTATTCACATTTTGCTTGGTTATTACCATGTATATGACTAGTTAATTTCAGTTGGCAGACAAGGTTACATTTGAAGGTTCATTTGCAGTACACAGCAGTGAGAGATCTGTATTATATGTATTTAATATGTTATTTTTAGATCATTTGTTATACTGTTGAATTGTTCATTTAACTTTTTTCAGACATTCAGACATCCCCCCTCCTCAATCTAAATACGTAAGAATATTGCTGTGTATTAGTGCACTATATTGTCCCAGAAATGCAATAAGGAAATCTAAAAGCAGCAATTCTTTGTAGTTCTTAGTTCTCTGCACTTTCCTACGTTTTCTATTTAAAAGTCTGTTACCTCCTAAAGGATATTAAAAAGGTTTCTAGCATTCTGTATGAGATATTCATTGCCATACACGATCTACATACCCAAAGGTGTTAAAGTTTGTGAAGTATGAAAGAACAACATTCATAAACTGAAGATGGGAATAAAAATAAATTAAATAAAGATTTGTCATAATCATTCATGTGCTTTCTCCGTCCCTGCAGCAATCCACTGCAAGATTTCTTGTCTGTAGCTGGTAGCTACACTGTCATTAGTGTCCCATTTAACTCCACTAATCTATTAGGCTCAAAGTCTTCTCTTTGCTCAGTAGCTACTTTAGAATGTAATACCTGTCATAGTGATATTTCATTTCCCATGCAACACACATGCCCAAATCATCTATGTATGTTTCCATTAAATATACCTTGTACAGAAGTCTACAGCACAGTCCTAATAACTTTGTTAATTCTCTCATGCCACTGAATGCATTGGTTTTTGCATGGAATTTATCTCTTACTACTCTGATATTGGCCTTGTATAGCTTTCTAATGAGATTCTTTCTTTGCATCCAACTCTCACTGTTACAGGTAGAAGTGGGTAGTTCTGTATTCCAAACTGTGTTCAGCTAGCTTTGTTCTTTAAAGAACATCCATCACTGTGAAAATTGTTTTATACCAGTGATATGCAACTTGTCCTGCTTTACTAAAGTGGAATTCTGTTTATGCATTTTTCAGAGGATCAAGTGGAATTAACTTACACTGAAAAAATGTATAAACAATACAAGGCATACATTTCCATCCTTAGATTGCAGCACTTTATTCTGTTACGACGTATGGCGTACCCATTGGTGTCATTATACTAAGCGTATTTTTCTTTTTTTATGTTCTAATGTATTAGTATTTTCGGTTATCCTTTTTTTAATTAATTTCATTCATTCTGCATAGAGTTGCGGCACTTGTAAATACAGCATGTAATATATATACTATATGTACCGTACATAGTGTACAAAGCATTATTACTCATTCATTTACGACCTATATTTTTTGCCTGAGGAGATGTGGTATGTTATTAAAAAATTTAAACATAAGCATGGTTTTAAAAAATCATTATTTTTTTCATTGTTATTTACTTTGAAGTTGAAACATTGTATTTCAAGGCATTGGAGAGCCTGTAATGTTTTCTCATCAGTATTGTCTCTATAAAAGAAGTCCCTAACAACACCAAAAGATTTCAGTACATTGCTAAATTTGGGTGCTGATGCACTAACCTGGAACTTATCGTCACAGGAGATTGCACTTTTTTTCTCAATCGTTTCGTTTGAAGTCATTTCAGGATAATAGAAGTCCAGATGTTCAAGCAAAATGCTTATTTTGTATACTTTTGCATGTTTAGTCACTTGGAAGAATAAAAGCATATTTCACATCTAGTGCATATTTTTGCATATATTTTGAAAAATTTCTTCAAAAGCACTTTTGAAAAATAAAATTATTGATTTTTAGACTTGACTGTTAACAGCATCATTGTACAATAGTGAAACCACTTGTTAAAAAAGGTTGATAATGCTGAAGAATCCCCTTCCAATCAAAAGAGAAGCATTTAATCTACTTTCCACTTGATGACAGCACCAGCAAAGTGAATAATGCTTTATGTATTTAAGACCATGTTGCCTCCCTGGTGGTGTAGTGGAAGCTCTGACTTCTGATCATTTGTCTAAGATGGGTCCAGGTTCTAATCCTGGGTGAAGCATGGAGGGTGTGTTTGTCTTACAGCACTGGCTCTTTCCTTTCCTTGGAACCATTGGCCCTAAATTAGGGATGAGTGACTACTTAGAGCCCGTTGAGTTGCTCATGCTGATTGTTAAAGCACCCAAACAAACAAAAAGGGACCACATTTACTGAAATCTGCTTTCTACTTGTTAGGGCTGTGCTGTATAGGTTTACATGGAACTTTTTCTGCACATCAAAATCTATGAACCAGGCAAATTGTTAATCAAAAGTGGTGCTGTACTCTTAGCAGGAGAAAAGCCAAGCAGTGTACAACAAGATTACTAAAGATATGGTTGGGTCCGCTAGGAAGTCAGCCTGCCATTAGCTGTTAAAATGAGGTCACAAAGGGTGCAGGTGTTGTGGTGCTCATTTGTTTATATGCAGTAAGTGAGCCAGAGTGCATGGGGGTATATGGTATGGTAAACAGACGATCAATGAAGGTCATGGGACTTGTTTTTCTTTTGGCATTCATGAATAAGCAATGGAAACTACTGTATGTATAATTTAGCTGTAGAATCTCTTTCATCCATCAAATTCAGTTGAAAGAATTCTATGCTGTAACTCCCAAGGATGATTTTTGGCACTTCTTTTATTGTTGGCATCAACTGATAACCACACCATTGTTTAATTTCATTTCATTTTATTTTTAGTTGCCGTAAACAAAGCATAGGCCTTCATGACATTATAGAACATGAGTAATTAACATAGGGCAACTGGGTAAAAAGAGGGAAAAGGCTCGAAGGCCTGACATCGCCCTGTTCTCTCCCCCCCCCCCCCAAGAAAAAAAGAAATACATACAGATTTAACAAGAGCATGACAAAACGGCACGCCACAATGGCTAGGCAGTTGTAAGCTATCTAATAGAAATAAATAGATTATGATGATTTTCTTCATTCGTAAGGTTCCCGATGGCCATCCCCTCTCCTCCGATTCTCACAACCCTCCCCCCAGTCCCCTAGTCCCAAACCCCAATTCCGCTGCCTAATAATTCTCCACTACAGCTAGGTGGGCTCAAGAGAAGAAGCAGTAGTTAGCAAGTTGTTAGTATAGGGTTTAATTAAAAATTCCCACATAGTAGAGGTATGATTTTGTTTAATATTTACAAATGAACTAGGTTTTACCCATAAGATATAGTTTTAGTTTTTTTAAAAAAAGGTAAATGTTGTTTATATCTTTTATATTTTCTGGTAGAGAGTTCCAGGATTTTGGGCCAGAATAATTTGTTTGATTTGTGTGATTCCAATTGTGGGAACATAGGGATCAATTTTAACTGATTTCTAGTATCATGTTGATGAATATGGGAATTTAATGAGGAGATGTTATGGTGTAGGCTATTTTTTATTCTTTTGAACGTTAAGAGCTCTAGGTTATAGCCATAGAGCTGTTTAATGGTTAGAATATTATAATAATTAGGATTAGTATTTCTTCGGGGAAAAGCAAACAATTGTGAGTTAAATAATTTAAGTTCTAGTAATCTAATGTATCTGTTTTGCAGTAGTTGAATTTTATTTGTTATAGTTGGTCGATTTTCCCCAAGTAAGGATACAGTAGTTAACATGTGTTTGGAATAATGTATAGTATAGTAGTCTGAATAATTTTGTAGGTAATTTTATAATAATATTACCAAGGATCCCTATATTTCTAGAAAGTTTGTTAGAAATGTTGTGAATATGATTGTTCCACTTTAAGTCATTCTGAATTTGTAAACTAAGGTAGGTGTGAGTTACGGTTAGGTCAAGAGTAATCCCATGTAAAAGTAAAGTGTGTTTTAATAGTTTTGGGGTTGATCCACATGTAAAGGGCATTAATTTGGATTTATTTGTGTTAATAATTAAGTCATTAGCAGTTAGCCATGCACAGATTAAGTAAAATTGCTTACTTATTCAAGGTAAAAGCTCGTCAATCTCATTGCCATATAGTAAGATAGTGGCATCATCTGCATATACTGTACATGAGTACCCCATCTTGTACTACTTCAAAAAAATCATGGATGTATAATTTAAATAATAATGGGGCTAGGACAGATCCTTGAGGGCACCCCTGACATTATGGCTAATTGGTCAGATTGAGTTTGGCCAATTTGGACAAATTGTTTTTTGTTTAGTCAGGTAACTTTTAAATAGATTATATGTAGTTCCCCTAAAACCGTAAGCATACAATTTATGTAGTAAAATTTTGTGGTTTAAAGTGTCAAATGCTTTTGTAAGGTCAAGGAATAGTGTCATTATGATATTGTTCTGAATTAAGTTAAGTTGAATTTTATCAACTTAACTTAATTCAGAAGAATATATTACGGTTAGTGTATTGAGTGTTTATTGATACCACGTATTTTACTGCCTTACGAGAAAACTCATCTGGTCCGGGTCCAGTATTTGTATTTATTCACTGGAATTCATGTAGTAGTTCTACACAAGTAATTTGTAATAATCTTTATATTATTTTGATAAATTGATTAGGCATGAATCCAAATTGAATTTTGATATAAGATATGATATTTTTAGATAAAAGCTAGTATTTGGATGTAAATTAATTTTTCGAGTAATTTTGCAAAGATAGAAAGGTTTGCTATTGGCCAATAATTATTAGAATCATTCACAGAACCTCCTTTATGTTTTGGCATTACTTTAGTGATCTTTAAACCACCAGGAGAAATCCCTGTGGATAATATAGTATTAAAGATAGATAACAAAGAGGATAATAAGCCACATATTTTACTGCCTTAGGAGAAAACTCATCTAGTCCGGGTCCAGTATTTGTATTTATTCACTGGAATTCATGAAGTAGTTCTGCACGAGTAATTTGTAACATATGAAAAGTGTTGTGTCTATGTATTATTTCTGTACAGTTAGTGTATTGAGTGTTTATTTGTGGCAGATTTTTTTTCAAAGTTCTTGAGGAGCAGTGATAAAGTCAGAGTTAGTTGCATTTGCTATGTCACATTGGCCAGTAATTTTATTATTGTTTCTGATTAAATAATTAGGTGTAATTGGGACAGAGCTTGATCTTAGTTTAGAGTTTAAGCTTTTCCAGGTTAATTTAGAATTACTTTGGGAGAATATATTAGAGTAACATTCCATTTTAATTTTCCTTAGATCTGAATTTAACTTGTTCCTATATAATTTGAAAGTGTGGTAATCCGGTGGTATTTTGTTTTTTAAGAATTTTGTAAATAGTTTTTTTTTTATTTATTCGATTTACGTAATGTCTAGTTGGCCAAGGTTTACGTTCTTTTTTTAATTTTATTTTTAGTTTGAATGATCGGAAATGCCTGATTATATCAGTTCCCGAGACTTGTAACAAATAGGTTGTAAGCAGTGTCAGGGTTAGTCGTATGTATAACACCATTCCAGTTTGTATTGTGTACAAGCTTTCTAAAAAATTTTAGGTTAGTAGTAGTAATTAATCATGTGGCTTTATTATTTAATGTTGGCTGTAAAAAAGTTAGATGGGTTAAGTTATGAAAATGGAAAGATGATCACTTATATCATAGTTAATGACTCCTGATAGTGTCAAATGAAGTGGCACATTTGTAATTTGCAATTGATAGATCAATCAGTGAAGACGTTTGTGTAGTTATTCTCGTAGGAGTTGTTATCGTATTACTGAAACCTGCAGATAAAATTGTTTGAAGGAATTGTTGGGACCTTGAGTTTTGCTGTGAGATGTCAATGTTAAAGTATCCTAACAGGAATCCCTTTTCCCCAGTTAAATTAATATAGTTTAGGATATCAGAAAGCTTATTGTTAAATAGAAGTGTGTTTGAATATGGGGGCAATAACAAACTGATTTAATATAAAATTGATTTTCAATAGTCAGAATTTCAAGAACAGGATCAATAAAAGTAAGTTCTGGAATTATAGAAAAATTATTGTTAGCTGTTTTAACATATATCGTCACTCCCCACCCCCACCCCCCACGCTTCCTTAGCTCCAGTTCGGTTCTGAAAGAATATATCGTAGCCAGTGAAATGTACTCAGTAATTCTCTGAAGGGAACCATGTCTCTGTGATATATAAAACATGTATTTGGAAGTTAGTTTTTTGTATGAGAGCCTCCACCAGTTGGGTTTTATTTATCAGGGATCTTGCATTAATGTGAACAATTTTTAAACAGTTGTCCAAACCAGCTGAAAGTATATTAGAAATGTGAGTTATTGTATATAAATTGTTATTCATATTAGAATTTCCAAACAAACAAAAAAAGGAAAGGAAACAAAAATTAATAAATAAGTATGATTTGAAGAAGGAAAGGCATGTAGGGAGAGACAGCTGAAAAGCTGTAATGCCTCTCCCACTCTTACCTTAACAAAAACTTGTCATTACCCCGCCACCCCCGCTCAACGATTATAAAAGAATTTAGCCCAAAACGAATCTAGCCCCTCCATCTATCCAGGGACTGCCAATTTATAATGGCTAAGAGATACACATAGGAAATTTTCAGATTTTGATTAAAGCCAGTAATCTCTGACTGTTCTAGATTTGAATTATATAGTTACATTAGCCCTTGGCTTACAATAGTAATCATGTTTAAGGGTAACGAATCAATTCATATTAGAAGTTCATATTCCGACTTAGAAATTGATCGGAAAAGGCTACTATTTATTTTTACGTGCATTATTTCAAAAACTTGAAAATATTCTAGTTGGATAATGCTTACCTAGGTATTCCGTTTCTAGCGATGATTCACTTTTCTCGCACGTTTCGGGTCTTCGTTGAAGCTATTGTCCGTTGTGTGTGCAGCTACCATTCGCATCCAACACACTGCTTACTTTGGGTAGATTCAGTAGATCTTCACTTGAGGATTCAACAACATCAATTCTTTACCGTTATTAATGCTCAAAATTTTTCGCCCAGTCTTTGGGCATCCTCAGGAGCGTGACGACTTTTCTACCGATGTTCGTGGTTTATTTCTCGTCAATGGAGTCCGATACCCCACGTTGCCATTCGTCGGATACGTTGTATTATTCACTTTTCTTAATCAAACCTAGCCGTTGTCATCTATGTTTCACTAATTCTACCTTTTTTTACTTTTTTTTCCCCCTCTTCAAATGGTCGTTGATGTCGTCTTTCCATATTTTTCTTCTTTTCATTTACTATCCCTGTTCCCTTGTCTTTTTTGTCGGTGTTTCTTTTGTTGTTCTTTTTCTTGTCTTATTAGCTCTTTCCAAAGGCTAGATAATGCATTAGGGTCATTCTGGTTACACACCCTTCTTTTATTTTTATAAATTAGGATTGATTCCTCCATTCTCATTCGTCTCTGTGATTTTTTATTCCTTTTTAGCATTTTAATTTCTTCGAATTTTGGGGATGTTCGGTGGTCAATAGAGAATTGCACTACTGTAGCTTTTCTTTTTTTTTTTTTTTTTTTTTTGCCAGTTAGCTATGTGTTGTTTTAGCCTTTTTTTTAACCTGTTTTTAGTACTCCCTATGTACGATATTGGGGGTATGTGTGCTATGGGAATTTCGTAAGACCCTGATTCCTCTAATATTTTGCTCTCAGTTTTTTTGTTAATAGTCAGATTTTTTAAGGTGTTCACTGAACTTCCTAGTTGTAAGTCAAATTTGTCACACTGCCTAATTATTTCTTTACTGACACCTTCCAAGTAAGGGAATGCACCTATATATTTTAATTTATTTTTTCTCACCTTTCTTTGATTGTAAATTTCTTGATCTTCATTTTTCTTAGCCATATGCTTTATATTCTCGTATATCCATTTTTAATAAACTTATTAATTAGGGTAACCATAATCTTGTGATATTTTCAAGATAAAATCAAGCTCTTGATTCTTTAGCCTATTATTAGAGGTGTGCGTAAACGCTCTTCTAATCAAGTTTACTATGCTATTTTTTTATGTATAACAGGATGGTGCGATGAGTATGGAATGAGTACCAGAATGTACGTTGCTTTCCTGAAAACAGTGTATTCAAATCTATTTTTATTTTTTTTAAGTAGAATGTCTAAAAATGAAAGACTATTATTCACTTCAAATTCAATCGTCAGTTCAATGGTGTTGCAGATTACGTTGAATCGATGAGCTAGATCTTGTAAATCGGTATTGTTTAATTTTGAAATAATGATGATGTCATCAACATACCAAACATATAGTAGTGGTTTTTCAGGTAGAATTTGAATAATTTTTCTTTCGATGTATGCCATTATCACTTCTGCGTATAACGCCGATAATGGAGATCCCATAGGGTCGCCTTGAGTTTGTTTAAAAATACTTCCCTCAAATTGGAAGATATTGTTTTCTTTAATGAAGTATAATGTATCCTATAATTCTTTCAGTTGTGTCATATTTAGCTCTTTATTTATATTAATTGTTGCATAATCAACTCGATGGCTAGCTTGACAGGTGTATTAGGGTATAACGCTTTAATGTCCATAGAGGCCATCGTGACGTTCGTAAGGTCTTGATTTTTCTTCTTGATCTTTTCAATAAATTTGTAGCTATTCTTTAAGGTAAATTGATTCCTCATAAAAATTGGGGATAGATAGCTGTATATCTTTTTTTCTAGATTGATGAGAGGGGAATTTTTTTTTCGAGAGAATCAGTCTTAATGAAGTGTTTTCTTTCAGGGTTTTAGTTTTTCAGAAAATTTTTAGCATCCCTGCCCCAATTGGTGGGTTCGCATTTTTTATTTCTGCAGGTAAACTACTATGGTTCCTTACTTTAGCGAGGAAAGTTACTTGTTTGTCTGTGGGATCATTGTTGACACGTTCACACTTTTAACTCAGATATCGCTGTCTGCATTTTATCATTATATTCAACCGTGTCCAAAATAACAATTTGTCCTGTCTTGTCCGCTTCGCAAAATTTAATTGCAGGGTCTTTACATAAACTTAACAGTTGTTGTCTGTCATACGGCAACTTATTGACCTGGTAGGGGTTTTTTTGTTGTTGTTTTTTTTTGTTGTTTTTTTTTCGTGCTTATTGTTATATTCTTTGAGCATAATCCTGAATAATTTAAACCTCATGTCGATAACATGCTCTGGGGGTACTCAATGTACCATATTTTCTAATATTGGAATGTACTCTTCTGTTCTTGGTGTTTTTGGTCAAAAAGCATATTTCTTCCCACGTTGTAACACTGCTTTTTCGCTATACGTTAGCACACTCGATGACTGATGAACATACACTGGATATTCTGTTCTGTCTTCATTTCTCACTTTGATTTCGTCTATCAAAGCATTAAATTTTTTTGCAATCGTACTTTCCGCTGTTTTTTGTTGGCCTTCAGTGATTTTATTAATTTCTGTAAGTATATTGTCAATAATCAGAGTTTTCCTTGTGCCCTTAAAATTCTTATATTCCGTATACGGTTCCACAAATTATAGCACTCAATGTGGTTTTGGTAAAGTTGCTTTCTTTTATTAGTGATTTCTTCACTTAGTCTTTTCTCTTGACATGTTACTAACAACCTTTTGTCCTTTCCATGCATTGGTTTATTGGTAATCTATAAGTATTTGGGTATTATTTTAAGGTCTCTACAATTCATTAAGAACCCAATTTGGATATCTTCTTTTACCAGCTTAATTTTCTTTTTTTAAACTTTGTGATTAAGTTTAGTTCTTTAGGCGTCAACAGGCTTCTGTACTTCATTATCTATTACGTAGCGTTGTTCCACACATGGCCGATTCAAATGCAAGTGTAACAAATCAATTCATATTAACAGTTCATATTCAGACTTAAAAATCGATCAGAAAAGGTTACTACTTATTTTTACGTGCATTATTTCAAAAACTTTGAAATATTGTAGTTGGATAATGCTTACCTAGGCATTCCGTTTCTAGTGATGATTCACTTTTCTCGCATGTTTCGGGTCTTCGTTGAAATTTTGCAAAGCGGACAAGACGGGACAAATTGTTATTTTGGACACGGTTGAATATAATGATAAAATGTAGACAGCAATATCTGAGTTAAAGTCTGAACGTGTCAACAATGATCCCACAGACAAACAAGTAACTTTCTTTGCTAAAGTAAGGAACCATAGTAGTTTACCTGCAGAAATAAAAAATGCGAACCCACCAATGTGAGCAGGGATGCCAAAAATGTTCTCAAAAATTAAAACCCATAAAGAAAACACACCATTAAACTGATTCTCTCGAAAAAAAAATCCCCTCTCATCAATCTAGAAAAAAAGATATACAGCTATCTATCACCAATTTTTATGAGGAATCAATTTACCTTAAAGAATAGCTACGAAATTATCGAAAAGATCAAGAAGATAAATCAAGACCTTACGAACGTCACAATAGCCTCTATGGACGTTAAAGCGTCATACCCTAACACTCCTGTCGAGCTAGCCATCGAGTTGATCATGCAACAATTAAATATAAATAAAGAGCTAAGTATGACACAACTGAAAGAATTAAAGGATAAATTATACTTCATTAAAGAAAACAATATCTTCCAATTTGAGGGAAGTACTTTTAAACAAACTCAAGGCGGCCCTATGGGATCCCCATTATCGGCGTTATATGCAGAAGTGATAATGGCGTACATCGAAAAAAAAATTATTCAAACTCTGCCTGAAAAACCACTACTGTGTGCTCGGTATGTTGATGACATCATCATTATTTCAAAACTCAACAATATCGAGCTACAAGATCTAGTTCATCCATTCAATGTAATCTTCAAGACCATTGAACTGACGCTTGAATTTGAAGTGAATAATAGTCTGTCATTTTTAGACATTCTACTTAAAAAAATAAAAATAGATTTGAATACACTGTTTTCAGGAAAGCAACGTACATTCCAGTACTCATTCCATACTCCTCGCACCATCCTGTTATACATCAAAAAAAAAAAAAAAAAATAGCATAGTAAACTTGATTCGAAGAGCGTATACGCACACTTCTAATAATAGGCTAAAGAATCAAGAGCTTGATTTTATCTTGAAAATATCACGAGAATATAGTTACCCTAATAAGCTTATTAAAAAATGGATATATGAGAATAAAAACATATGGCTAAGAGAAATAAAGTCCAAGAAATTTACAATCAAAGAAAGGTGAGAAAAAATAAATTAAAATATATAGGTGCATTCCCTTACTTGGAAGGTGTCAGTAAAGAAATTAATAGGCAGTGTGCCAAATTTGACTTACAACTAGGAAGTTCAGTGAACACCTTGAAAAATCTGACTATTAACAAAAAAACTGAGAGCAAAATATTAGAGAAATCAGGGTCTTGCGAAATTCCCATAGCACACATGCCCCCAATATCGTACATAGAGAGTACTAAAAAAAGGTTAAAAAAAGGCTAAAACAAAAGATATCTAACTGGCAAAAAAAAGAAGCAAAAACAACATTAGTGCATTTCTGTGTTGACTACCGAACATTCCCGAAATTCGAATAAATTAAAATGCTAAAAAGGAATAAAAAATCACAGAGACGAATGAGAATGGAGGAATCGATCCTAATTTATAAAAATAAAAGAAGGGTGTGTAACCAGAATGACCCTAATGCATTATCTAGCCTTTGGAAAGAGCTAATAAGACAAGAAAAAGAACAACAAAAGAAAAACCGACAAAAAAAGACAAGGGAATAGGGATAGGAAATGAAAAGAAGAAGAATACGGAAAGACGACATCAACGACCATTTGAAGAGGGGGTGGAGAGTTATATAAAAAAAAAAAGGTAGAATTAGTGAAACTTAGATGACGCCGGCTAGGTTTGATTAAAAAAAGTATCTAATACAGCGTATCTGACGAATGGCAACGTGGGGTATCGGACTCCATTGACGAGAAATAAACCACGAACATCGGTGGAAAAGTCGTCACGCTCCTAAGGATGCCCAAAGACTGGGCAAAAATTTTTGAGCATTAATAACGGTAAAGAATTGATGTTGTTGAATCCTAAAGTTAAGATCTACTGAATCTACCCAAAGTAAGCAGTGTGTTGGATGTGAATGGTAGCTGCATATACAATGGACAATAGGACAATAACTTCAAAGAAGACCCGAAACATGCGAGAAAAATGAATCATCGCTAGAAGCGGAATGCCTAGGTAAGCATTATCCAACTAGAATATTTCCATGTTTAAGGGGATGAATAACATCAATGTCCGTTGAAGTATGATTAATAATCCCCAATTTAGCTGCCAATTTGTCCATTTGGCTTCTAAGTTCCAGTTCGTTATTGATTAATGTCAAATCCAGTTCATGCAGTTCAATGTTTTTATTCCATTTATATTGATTTAACTCGTTCAGTTGGTATTGGAGTTTTTTAATTTCAATTTGCTGCTTATCAGTTAAATTAGTTAGTAAGTCCTGTTTAAGCTTGGGGTCCTTGTTTTCTTGCAAAAGAATATCATGTTTTTCTGAGATTAATTGATATTTTAAAGAAAGTTTCTCCAACACCTTTTTAAATTCAAGTAGGTCATTTCTAATTTCTGAAATTGGTTCAGGTTTAATGTTTATCTCTGCATATGATTCCTTTAAATCTTCTTTTAGCTCAAGGTTTGAATCCTGTATCTTTTTAGTTAATTCAGAGAGGGACTTCATAATAAGGTCCATATTAATAGCTTAAGGACTAAAACAGCTACTGAAAATATATCTATGACAGATACTTCCAAGTTAGATACCTATCTAACTTGGAAGTATCTGTCATAGATATATTTTCAGTAGCTGTTTTAGTCCTATTATGCATACTACTTTTAATTGTCTTACCAGGGTTGAAAGGTAATGTGATGATAATTGAGAAATACGAAAGATGGCGACACGTTAGAGGTTGTCAGAACAGGACTCCCGAAATATTGTAATATCAGCACCAGATATTCAATAATACCGATACCTCAAGTAGTATAATGATACAATGATACAGAGACCTCGAGTAGTATAATGATATAATTGATGTCGTCTTTCCGTATTCTTCTTCTTTTCATTTCCTCGTATATCAAAAGCACAGTACCTTTTCTTTCGAGTATCACAATGCTGCACACATAAATATCCAATATATAAGTATTACAAGGTTGCTTACCTCTTTTAACATTTCGCTACACATTTCATTCTTTCTGTCGTCATGCTTGGTTTACGCTTCCGGTGCAGTGTTCTATTTTTGGTCTTCAGATTCTTTCAAATGCTCTACGAACGCTCAAGTCCTTGAAGTGCCTTGTTGTCCAGGTTGCAAAATTGTATCCTCCTCCCTTCCCACCCTTCCCATCAGCTTGTAAAACCTAACTTTCGTTGCTAAAAACCAATTATTGAACACAAAATCTTTTGATATTATGGACAAACATAAAATGCTTATTTACAAACATACAAAATTCCAAACGAAAAAGTTAAAAACGTATATACAAATATTTACACACTACTGATTCCCTTGGACTCCTCAACACCCCATGAACAACCAAACACACCCTAAGCCATTCCAACGCAGATTGCCTCAAGCACTTTCTACCCTCTACAGGGTCATCTTCAGGAGGTGTTCTAGATGTTTCCTCTTCTGCCACTGCAACAAGAGTGAGTGATACGCCCGGCTTCCTCGCCCCGTCCCATCGTCATCCACGAAACACTTTCACCGTGGCTCCATCTGTTATTGACTTTAGTGAACTCTTCATTTTCTTTTTTCCCTTCTGTGTTTTTGGTTTTTTTTTGGTCAATTTTTATTAGTTCCTTCCATTTCTCAATAAGGATATTTGGATCGTTATTATTACAAACTCGGTATCTGTTTTTTTCAATTAATACAGATTCTGCAATACGTAGGTGTCTTTCATTGCGACATGTTTTTATTATTTTAATATCTTCAAAATTCGGATATGTCTGGTTATCTAGGCAGTACTGTATCAGTGCTGTTTTTACTTCTTTTTTTTTTTGCCAATTTTTAATATGCTGTTGTAATTGGTGTTTTAACTGATTTTTAGTACTTCCAATATATGACATTGGTGAGATTCCACTTATGGGTATTTCATACACACCAGCTTTTTCCAAGATACTACATTTCCCAGTGTTATTAATTATCATATCTCCAATAGTCATTACTTTGGTTCCCATCTGAATTCCATATTTATGGCATAATTTATTGATTTCCGTAGAGATTCCTGGTAGGTAAGGTGTTGCTCCAACATATTGTAATTGTTTTTTTCTGTTAGGTGAATATGTATCCTGCATCTTTATTTGTACTTCCTAAATCCATTTATTTATCTTCTGTGGAGGGTATCCATAGTAGTATGTGATTTCTTTAATATAATTTATTTCTTCATTACGAAATTCTTCTTTAGAGGAATGTGTAATTGCTCTTTTAATTAATGTTTTTATGTGATTACATTTCTGTGCGTAAATGTGTGTTGAGTTATATGGTATCAGAACTGGGACATAAGTTTGTTTTCTGTGTACCTTGTACTGCAGTTGGTTATTTTGCTTGATGATCTTGACATCCAAGTAAGGTAAGATATTTTCTTCTTCATGTTCTACTGTCAATTTTATTGTGGGATAGACATTACTAAGTTGTTGTGTTAAAGATTCCAGCTCATCAATTTTCATTCTGGTCATGATGAAGATATCATCTACATATCTGCAGTAAACTAATGGTGGTTCATCCAATGTACTGATAATTTGTTCTATGTTGTTCATAATTACTTCTGCAAACAGGTTTGACAGAGGAGAGCCACCAAAATTTTATTTGTATATTTTCTCATCATATTTGAAGATATTATTTTCATAGATATGTAATAAAATTGTTTTTAACTCTTGTAGTTGTGTGTTATTAAGAGATTGATCCTGTTGTAATTTTTTATAAATATTCTTTTCAAGATTAATCAATGGAGAGTTCCTCTTGGATACTATAAGTCTCATGGGGTTACCATCCTTGTGTGTTTTAATTTTTGCAAACATTCGTGGGACTTTCGTACTCATTGGTGGTTTTGCATTTTTGATCTCATTAGGTAAGGTGCTGTGGTTCCTGATGTTAGCCAAATATCTTACTTGATTATCAGTTGGGTCCCTTTTCACCTCAGAACATTTCAATTCTTCTATTGCCAATTTCATTTTTTGGTTATGTTCTTCTGTATACAAAATCACTATTTGGCCTGTTTTATCAGCTTCACAAAATTTGATATTCTTGTCTTCTTTTAATTTCAACAGTTGGTTTTTTTCATATTTTAACTTTGTTAAATAATAATTTTTATTATTTTTTTTATTATATTCCTTTAATATAATTCGGAATAGTTTACCACTAAACTCTTCCTTATCCCCATTAAGGACATTTTTGATGATATCTTCAAAATTTGGTATTAAATCTTTGGTTTTTGTTATCTTCTGTGGAAAAGCATTACCCCCCCCATTGTAATATGGCTTTCTGTGAATAAGTTAGCTCGTGTGATGACTTGTTCTGGTAAACATCGTGGTTGTTTTCTTTTTGTTCATGTCCTGTATATTGGTCCAATAGTCGATTTAATTTTGCAATAATGTTTTGTTTGGCTGTCTTTCTTTTTCCGCTATTTCAGTAAACTCTTTTAACCTAGTATCCAAGATTTCATTTTTCCATGATCCACTAAAATTTCTGTATGTTGTATTACTTATATTTTTCCGTAATTTTAAACAGGTGGTTTGTAAACCAAAAATTATTCTTCTTTTATTTACTATCTCTGCACTTAATCTTTTCTTTTGGCAAGTTTTTAATATTTTCTCATCCTTCTTATTCATTGAGGAGTTCATTATTCTTATATATTTCGGGGTTAATTCAAAGTCTCTACATGCAATCAAAACTTCGACTAAAGGTAAGAGGTAAGCAACCTTGTAATACTTATATTTGTATGCACGTAAATTTAAGAACAACTGTGGCTTCCGCTATAGATGTTTTAACCTGAATTTAAATATTGGAATACATGCAGATTTTTCCGGAGTAGGGTGATTGCGCAGCTGAGACGATCCGGTCTCGAAATAATCAGTAAGAATGCACTACCATGGCCTTTTTCAAAAACAGGAATTGAATATTTTGAGAGAATTCAAAAAAAGAAAATCAAATTAACAAAATTTGAAACCCGAATATTTTGAGAGAATTCAAAAAAAAGAAAATCAAATTAACAAAATTTGAAACCCAAGTCAAATTTTTGATTGCATGTAGAGACTTTGAATTAACCTCAAAATATATAAGAATAACGAACTCCTCAATGAATAAGAAGGATGAGAAAATATTAAAATCTTGCCAAAAGAAAAGATTAAGTGCAGAGATAGTAAATAAAAGAAGAATAGTTTTTGGTTTACGAACCACCTGTTTAAAATTATGGAAAAATATAAGTAATACAACATACAGAAATTTTAGTGGATCATGGAAAAATGAAATCTTGGGTACTACGTTAAGAGAGATTACTGAAATAGTTGAAAAAGAAAGAAAGACAGCCAAACAAAGCGTTACTGCAAAATTACATCGACTATTGGACCAATAGACAGGACATGAACAAAAAGAATATAACTACGAGGTTTACCAGAACATGTCATCACACGAGCTAACTTATTCACAGAGAGCCATATTACAATGGGGGGGGGGGATGCTTTTCCACAGAAGATAACAAAAACCAAAGATTTAATACCAAATTTTGAAGATATTATCAGAAATGTCCCTAATGGGGATAAGGAAGAGTTTAGTGGTAAACTATTCCGAATTATATTAAAGGAATATAATGAAAAAAATAATAAAAATTATTATTTAACGAAGTTATAATATGAAAAAAATCAACTGTTGAAATTAAAAGAAGACAAGAATATCAAAATTTGTGAAGCTGATAAAACAGGCCAAATAGTGATTTTGAATACAGAAGAATATAACCAAAAAAATGAAATTGGCAATAGAAGAATTGAAATGTTCTGAGGTGAAAAGGGACCCAACTGATAATCAAGTAAGATATTTGACTAACATCAGGAACCGCAGCACCTTACCTAATGAGATCAAAAATGCAAAACCACCAATGAGTACGAAAGTCCCACGAATGTTTGCAAAAATTAAAACACACAAGGATGGTAACCCTATGAGACTTATAGTATCCAAGAGGAACTCTCCATTTATTAATCTTGAAAAGAATATTTACAGTTTCTTGGCACCAATATTTATGAAAACACAATACAATGTAAAGAATACATATGAATTTATTGAAATTGTGAAAAATGTAAACCAAGATCTAAAAGATTACAGAATGGCTAGTATGGATGACAAGGCACTGTTTCCAAGTACCCCTGTACCAGAAGCTATTGAGATTATTAATAAAAAAATTACAACAGGATCAATCCCTTAATAACACACAACTACAAGAGTTAAAAACAATTTTATTATATATCTATGAAAATAATATCTTCAAATATGATGAGAAAATATACAAATAAAATTTTGGTGGTCCAATGGGCTCTCCTCTGTCAAACCTGTTTGCAGAAGTAATTATGAACAACATAGAAGAACAAATTATCAGTACATTGGATGAACCACCATTAGTTTACTGCAGATATGTAGATGATATCTTCATCATGACCAGAATGAAAATTGATGAGCTGGAATCTTTAACTCAACAACTTAGTAATGTCTCTCCCACAACAAAATTGACAGTAGAACATGAAGAAGAAAATATCTTACCTTACTTGGATGTCAAGATCATCAAGCAAAATAACCAACTGCAGTACAAGGTACACAGAAAACAAACTTATGTCCCAGTTCTGATACTATATAACTCAACACACCCTTACGCACAGAAATGTAATAGCATAAAAACATTATTTAAAAGAAAGGTTTGAGGATATTAAAATTATTAAGAGCTGTAAAAACGAAAGGCAGTTGAGAATTAAAGAGTCAGTGTTAATTGAAAAAAAAGATCAAGATTATGCAACATTAATGAGCCTAGCAACTTAAACAAACAATGGAAGGCCTTAATAAAAATTGAACAACAACTTAGAGAGAAAAAAAGAAAAGAGAGCAGCAATGACAAGAGATGGTGCCAGAGACACAAATGATGCAGAGATTATGACTGGAGCCCGTGCCTCGATGGCTCTGCTCACTTGAGCTGTGGTGGGCAGGTGAGACACACCTGCGTCCTGAGGATGACAGATGACTGTTGAAAGCGCTAGAGGATTGTGTGTGAAGGGCTGAATGAGGGTGACACTTGCAGTAGGGTTAGCACTGGTTTTGAAATGGATGGAGCATTTTGTTAGTCATAGTTGACAAAGGTTTAACCACCTTAGAATGTAATGTAGTGTAATTATGTACATAGTTTTTAACTGAATGTATGAATGAGTGGTATGCTTGTGTGGTTTTTATGGAATTGACGAGCTATGGTTACATCTCATATGGCAAAAAAAAAATCGGCCTTGTTTGTCTAACAAATAAAAAAATACAAAAAATATGATGCTTCATCCCCGGAAGAAGGAATCGTAAACAAGGAGTCTGTAAACCTTTGAAGGCTAACAACATTATGATAATTGACGTGCTTGAAGTGTTTTACGGATGGAAATTGCCATGATCTTTAGGGTAAGTGATTGGTATTTTTTTATCATTAATTAAAAGAGCTATCACACATTCCTCTAAAGAAGAATTCCGTAATGAAGAAATAAGTTATATTAAAGAAATCACATACAACTATTTATACCCTCCACAGAAGGAAGATAAATAAATGGATTTATGAAGTACAAATAAAGATGCAGGATACATATTCACCTAACAGAAAAAGACAATTACAATGTGTCGGAGCAACACCTTATCTACCAGGAATCTCTTCGGAAATCAATAAATTATGCCATAAATATGGAATCCAGATGGGAACCAAAGTAATGACTATTGGAGATATGATAATTAATAACACTAGAAAATGTAGTATCTTGGAAAAAGCTGGTGTGTGTGAAATATCCATAAGTGGAATCCCACCAATGTCATATATTGGAAGTACTAAAAATCAGTTAAAACACCGATTACAACAGCATATTAAAAATTGGCAAAAAAAAAAAGAAGTAAAAACAGCACTGATACAGTACTGCCTAGATAACCAGACATATCCGAATTTTGAAGATATTAAAATAATAAAAACATGTCGCAATGAAAGACACCTACGTATTGCAGAATCTGTATTAATTGAAAAAAACAGATACCGAGTTTGTAATAATAACGATCCAAATATCCTTAATGAGAAATGGAAGGAACTAATAAAAATTGACCAAAAAAACCAAAAACACAGAAGGGAAAAAAGAAAATGAAGAGTTCACTAAAGTCAATAACAGATGGAGCCACGGTGGAAGTGTTTCGTGGATGACGATGGGACGGGGCGAGGAAGCCGGGCGTATCACTCACTCTTGTTGCAGTGGCAGAAGAGGAAACATCTAGAACACCTCCTGAAGATGACCCTGTAGAGGGTAGAAAGTGCTTGAGGCAATCTGCGTTGGAATGGCTTAGGGTGTGGTTGGTTGTTCGTGGGGTGTTGAGTCCAAGGGAATGAGTAGTGCGTAAATATTTGTATATACGTTTTTAACTTTTTCGTTTGGAATTTTGTATGTTTGTAAATAAGCATTTTGGTTTGTCCATAATATCAAAAGATTTTGTGTTCAATAATTGGTTTTTAGCAACAAAAGTTAGGTTTTACAAGCTGATGGGAAGGGTGGGAAGGGAGGAGGATACAATTTTGCAACCTGGACAACAAGGCACTTCAAGGACTTGAGCGTTCGTAGAGCATTTGGAAGAACCTGAAGATCAAAAATAGAACACCGCACCGGAAACCTAAACCAAGCATGACGGCAGAAAGAATGAAACGTGTAGTGAAAAGTTAAAAGAGGTAAGAAACCTTGTAATACTTATATTTGTATGCACGTAAATTTAAGAACAACTGTGGCTTCCGCTATAGATGTTTTAACGTGAGTTTAAATATCCAATATATGTTATTCAGTTACGAAGTATTGATGTAGGTTACCACTTTTTAATTGTGGGGTTAATTACTTTCAGACCGTTTAATTTAGTACCTTTTCTTCCTGAAATATTGGGTTGTTGGAAAAGTCCTGACGTATTTTGGCACCCGATGGCGGTTGGGCGATTTTGAAAGTACTTGAGGCATGCACAGCTCTGTTATCGCTAAGGCATTCGACAGGTGCCAGTTCTAGCTGCAGTCTAAAAGGAATAGTGAGCGATTCAGTTGATTTGCGGAGATTTGACATCAAGGTGAAGATGAAAGACCAAACTGTGCATTTTCGCCATATTTTACTGTTATACTTCCGTAAACGGAAGAACGCGTGTCAAGGTTGTGAAAAGTTGCGTAAAGTGTATGGTGATAATGCTCTACAAGAACGTCAGTGCCAGCGGTGGTTCGCAAACTTCCGTGCTGGTGATTTTGACCTCAACGGTGCTCCTCGGTCCGTGAGGCTAACCAAGGTTGATGACGACCAAACCAAGGCATTGATTGAGGCAAACCCACGTTACATGACACGAGAGATTGCAGACACATTGCGCATTCATCATTCAAGCGTTCACGGCCACCTGAAGAAGCTGGGATACATAAGCAAGCTCGATGTGTAGGTTCCTCGTGAACTCAAAGAAGCTCAATTGACGGCGTGTATAAACATCTGCGATATGCTCATTAAACGTGAGGAAAACGATTCTTTTTTGAAGCGACTGATAACTGGTGAAGAAAAGTGGATTGTGTACAACAATATGCTGTTCAAACGGTCTTGGTCCCGACGTGCTGCTTCGCCTCAAACGACATTCAAAGCAGACATTCATCAGCGGAAGGTTCTGGTCTCAGTGTGGTGGGATTTTAAAGGTGTTGTGTTTTCAAGCTCCTATCACGGAACCAAACGATCAATTCGAATGTGTACTGTCAGAAATTGGACAGTTTGAACGAATCCATCATCCAGAAACGTCCAGAGCTCGTTCATCGTAAAGGTGTTGTGTTCCATCATGACAACGAGAGACCACACACAAGTTTGATCACCCGCCAAAAATTATTGGAGCTTGGGTGGAATGTGTTGCCATACCTAGCATACTCGCCTGACCTTGTGCCATCAGACTTCCACTTGTTTCGCTCTCTTCAACAGTCCTTGCATAGTATAATGTTCAATTCAGATGAGGCTGTAAATCAGCACCTTGTAAAGTTTTCCGCCATGAAAGACAGGTTCTTCTATGAATGAGGCATTCTACAGCTCACTGAAAGATGGCAAAAGGTTATCGAACAAAACGGGCATTATGTCATTGATTGATCTTTGTTCTTTCTATCAATAAATGACCTTTGCGAAACATGGCTAAAATATGTCATTACTGTTCCGACAACCCAATAAAATGTTGTAGGCACAGTTATCCAACATGTGAAGTATTAACATCAGGCACCATGAACAGTAACAAAGTATCACTTATAAGTCAGCAAGATTTGGTTAAAAGGTTAATTACTTTCCAGGACATTTTAGTTATTTGCTGAACATTAAGTAGTATGATGCAGCAAGGTATAATATCTGTTGTTAGGCTAAATCATATTATCCAAGACTCCAACAATATTTACTCATCCAGAAATACTTTGGCAAAGTTAGCAACCGGGGGCAGCCATAAAGGAAGGATACATAGAGAAGACACTGACTGTATTAAGCTGAAACTCATGACGTCATGAAGTCGACTGCAGTGCACCCATGGCCTAAAACAGAACTACAGTTGATTGACAGCTGGGCTTCCCAGGATTCACCGCGAACCACATGACTTTGTTCATTTCACCTGTTCGAGCTTTGACCTCCCTGCAGAGTGAGTTCAAGACTACGTGTATGACATGTACCTATCATTTTCCGGATTCTTTTTGGTTTGCATCTTCCTGTTTCCTGTAGCATTCTAATAAGTGTCATTATTCTTGCTTATTCCTCACTGATCATTAACTTTTCCTTTGTAAATTCAATTACTTAGGTTTATATGTGTTTTTGTTGCACATTTCATTCACGCATACTTTGTCATTGTTTTCTTTACAACATAGCTTTACATTCAATTCTGATTTGTATTCCATTATCATCTGTTTCTATATCTACGTGTTTGGCTTCAATATCTATGGATATTTCGTTGTCATCTTTCCGATGCCTCACTTGGCTTAGATTGGGACAGCAGTTGAAGACAAAGGTCGTGGGGGTGGGGGGACAACGGAAGGGTGGCGCAGAGCAGATGCTCCTCATCACCCCAGCACTGGGTTGGGGTTGCCATAGCAACCATTGCCGACGGGATGGATTCACGTCACAGTTTGGTTCTGTTTTAGGTCCGTGGGGGGTGCCACTTTCTATGGGTGGAGTTTCCATGGGCTCCTATGTCTGTTTCCACTCTATAGATCCTTCCTTTATGGTGGGCAGCATAGATTTTACCATTACCTGATGCCCGTTGCCATTCCCAAACTCCAAATACATAAAGTAAAACCACATGACAGTACAAGACTGAATAAGTTTGCGACAGATTTTGGTTCAGATATACAAGCAAGGTTCCCACGCAACCTGAAAAACCGGGAAAACCGGGAATTCTCAGGGAATTTGAAAATTGTTCCAAAAATCAGAAAAGTCTGGAAATTTTTTATTTTGCCAAAAAAATATTTGGTTTCAGACTTTTGTAAAATATATTTCTGTATTGCTAAGTTTTAAAATAATTCCGAGTTGTTTGCCTCCTTCGAGGCAACTCCGCAACCCACCCACCGATTAAAGTGCAGCTGTGCTGGGAAGTGCGTCTCTTTGCGGTTTCCCCATCTCCAGATGATCTAAACTACAACCGAACAAACGGACACGTCAAAGCGTGAAAGAAAGCCATTAATCACACACCCATTTCGTAGGCTCTTATCTGCTGGCATTCGCGCAGAGGCAGTCATTTGTTCCTGAGTAAGTGCCCCGGTTCTCTGTGTAGACTGGGAAAAAAATTATGAAAAAGCTATTTCCTCAATTTTTTAAATAACCGACTGAAATTTTTACAGTGGGCAAGATATATGAAAATAACATTCCATTTTAAATTTCGCCAAAATTCATTAGAAACTTTAGAAGTCGAGCTTTTTTTTTTTTTTTCCTTTTGCATGTTCCACTTCTCTTTTATCAAACCGTACAAAAACATTTTATTTTGCCGGATGTTGTTCATCCTAATAAATCCCCCCCCCGCCCATCCTCAAGAGCAGTGTGGATGAATGTTGCAAATTGAGGGGTATGAGGAAAGAATACCCACGGAAAAAACGCCCACGGAAAAAGAGCCCACTGAAAGAACGCCCACTTCTCGAAAATAGGGAAAAATGCCCACAAGTAACTTCAATGTAAAGGGCCCCGACACAAAATTGAGGCCCATTTATTTAATTCTAACCATATAAAAATTCATGAAGAACCAATCGGAGTATTTATAAATAAATAATCTTACTTTTAATTGATATATGTATATATAAATTAATGAAGAGCCAAATAAGATTGTTAACTTTCAACTTCCTACGGTAGAGTAGCTACTTTCCTAAAATTCCAGTTCGGCTTTACTGTAATAAATTTTTGACTGTTCTTATTTTTTAAAGTAAGGTCTTCATTTTTATAAAACTATGCATGTTTATTATTTAACTATATCAATTAAAAGGAAAATCCACGAGTGACTGTTTATCAGTCAAATTAAAAATGTAGCAACTATTTAAAAATATGCATTATTGTGTAAAAGCGATTTTCGTAAAAGCAGCAATGTACAGATATAACTTTGTGTAATTTCTCTGCTGGCCTCCCCTTCCCTCTGTCTCTTTTCTACAGCAGGGCGGGGCGGGGGTAGGGGAGAGACATCTGCCTTTCGTCAAAGTTGTGCTTTTCAGAATCCAACGGAACTCACAAAGCCAAAGGCCTGTGAGCGACCCCACCCCAAGTAACAAGCCATATATTTCATCTAAATTTATCGGTTGGCCAGCGGTCAGGGTGGATCCTAGCTATAAAGCACATCTCCTTCGAAACTTGCGGCAGTATCAAGTTACGGGCTCGCTTCTTGCCCCCAGAATTTAAAGAAAAAATACACACTAACACACATTCTCTGTGGTATAATATACATTTCCCTCACTGCAGAGTATTAGCTTCTCTGCTTGTTCACCAGCTGCTGTATTCTGATTTTTTTCTACTTTATGCACTTTTCTTTAATAAAAGTAACGTTTTTGACCGATTCGTGCGCACAACCCCCCAGAGGTTGGTAATCTGAGTCATATAAAGTTTCCATAATTTCGTCTTTTCTTAATTGCGATAATAATTAATGTAATTCTTTATAACAAATGTTTATGATCTACATCTCAGCAAAAGATTTAAGGGTTTTCAAACTACAAGTCTGCAAATTATGTGACCGCATGTGCTGACTCAGGAAACCTGTGGGGGGATACCAAAAGTGTAAAATATAAAGCATTTCTGGTCTGATCGGGAGGTTTTAAGCATTTACAAGCTACAACTCGACACATTATCTGAGCGCATGTGCCTACTCTGGAAACCTTGGGGGGTGGGGGGTAATATCAAGTGGTGGGGGGTAATATCAAGTGGTGGGGGTTAATACCAAAAGTGTAAAATATGAAGAATTTCTCTTCCGACCCGGAGATTTTCATCATTCACATGCCTTATGATAATGTGTCGAGTTGTAGCTGCTAATTGCTGAGAATCTCCCGATCGGACGAGAAATTCTTCATATTTTACACTTTTGGTATGCCCCCCCACACACACACACACACACGGTTTGCTGAGTAGGCACATACCCTCGATTAATGGGTCGAGTTGTAGCTTGTAAATGCCAAAAATCTGCCGATCGGATGAGAAATTCTTCATATGTTACACTTTTTTAATTACCCCCCCCCACCACGGGTTTGCTGAGTAGGCACACGCGCTCAGAAAATTTGAAAATTTGTTGAGTTGCAGCCTGTAAATATTGAAATTGTTCATATTTTACACCTTTGGTATTAACCCCCCCCCCCCCCCTCGCCAGCAGGTTTCCAGAGAGTGGACATGAGCAAAGAAAGTTTGTCAAGTTGCAGTTTGTAAATGCTGAAGATCTCTCGATCGGAAGAGAAGAAATTCTTGATATTTTACGATTTTTGTACCCCCCCCGACTAGTTTTTTGAGGCAGCAGATACCCTCAGATAATTTGACGAGTTGTAGCTTGTAAACACCGGAAATCTCCCGATCGGACCAGAAATTCTTTATATTTCATATTTTAAGTTTTAAGCCCACACACACACCCTCCCCCGACAAGTTTCCTGGGTTTGCACATACTCGCAGAGAATTTGTTTAGTTGTAGTTACTAGAAAAATATCGTAAATAAGAAAATACGAAATTACAGACATTTTATGTGTGTCAGATAACCAATCTCGGGGAGACGTAGCCACGGAGCAGCCCAGAACGCAATTTTTATACGGCCCCTTAAAATTTTTGTGGCCAGTTCTCCGCTTAGTCTAAGTCTGAAAATCATGGAAATGTCTACATTTCTTACTGAAAATGAAATATTAAAAAAACAAAAATTATGAGCAGTAGTTGCTGAAGTAGTGGGGAATATAGCCACACGAAATTTGTTTATGCAGAACAATTTTATGGCACTGAAATTGCAATGTGTCCAGTTCTCCGGTGGCCAGTTCTTCATACCTGCTACATGACAACACAAAATGGCACCACATTTTTAATTTTTTGGTCCCTCCAAAATACACAGCTTCTGCTAGGAGAATCGCAGTTCATTTTGGGTGTTTAAGTCATAAGGAGTTTTTGATCCAAAAGTGCATGTTGTTTGCAAATATAACAAACAGATGTCAGAACTACAGAGATATTGATGTATAGCAGTTGGCTTGAAGACAACGGTGAATCATTAGTATGTTTTTAAATAAATGTTGCATAAGACTACCACTGCTTTCAGGCCAACACCATACAACCTCTACAGTTCATCAGTGCAATCTGAACTTTCCTCTTGTATATGTAAGGTTTGCAGAAAATATTTTACACATCAAATTATTAATATTGCGGTATTACTCAGGCAGAAAATAATATTAGGACTAATGTTTAGGCCCTTCTAAAAGTTTTCATTCTCATATTCGTGTTATGTAGGTGAGGTGGCCAAGAAACCGCAATTTTTATACGACCCCTAACGCTTTTTTTGGCCAGCAGTCTGTGACCAGTTGTCCGAACACCGTTTATAACAGACATAGAAACTTATTAGTGGACCACATATTTTTCACGTGAGCATTTTTTCTGTGGGCATTTTTTTCCTATTTTCAAAAAATGGGCTTTTTTTTCCGTGGGCATTTTTTCCTATTTTCGAAAAGTGGGCGTTTTTTCCTTGGGCATTCTTTCATACAAACAAATTGAGGGCACCTAATTTATTTTGAAAAAGGTTCGTATCATTTACGAACTAAGACTTCGCTTCCGTAATTCTGTAGCAGAGTTGGTATAGTTGGAAAAGTATGTACCTTCAAATGTTTGAACATAGAAAATTTTAGGAAATAGGAAGATTCTTCAAAGAGGGGGAAAGATTTATTTTTTTCACAGTACTTACGAGTATTTTGACAAAAATTATATGAAAAATACCATGCAATGAAGCCAGTACTATTGCATACCTACCGAATTTCCCAGATTTCACGGCCGTTTTCTAGATTCGTTGTCTTCCGGTTTTACGGCCGGAAAGAGATTTTTCTTGATTCTGTCATATTTCTATTTCATAATGCATGAAGAAATTTATTTATAGCTATTTTAAGATGATATTCCGATTACTGCAAGAGCTGGCTGGTTGCAAAAAATAGGGTAGTCCGACGCCCGGAACCATAGATTTTCACATCTGGGTCATTCCAGCTAGAGTTGATAACTTTTGATCGGGAATGGAATCTGAAAATAATCTGCAGGGGATACAGAAAAGTGCCTTTTTCGACTTACTGTACGCTAACCATGATCTCCGAACTCTGAAATTGTTTGGAAGCTATTTGTAAAACCATTCTTCAGTAAGCTTCCTACCATCCCTTAGACTGTTAGCAAGATCATTAGGCTCATGGACATCTTGAATTTTAGCTCTCATCCTTATCAAATAGCATCTTTGGGCATCACAAAACTTTTCAGGCCAACTTCCTGGATCATGATAATCTAAATCCAATTCACCAGAAGTTGACGGAATATTTTTTCCTGTGCCACCAATACGTAAATCTACATTTATACTCTCTTCGTCATCTTGCATTTGATCTGAACGCTTCTCGTTTTCCTTCATGTCATTTTCTTGGAGTTGGACCTTGTTCTGATCTTCTTTAACTACAACTATCTGATCTTCCTCGTGGTGCTCACTGTGCCTTCCTTCATTTTCAATTTGCGTCAGCTCTCTGGGAATATCTGTGGGAAGATATGAAATAAAATACCATTATGTAGGACAGTAGGAAGTTTTCCTACAAATGAAATAAAGTTCTATTGTATGATTTCTACAAATGCAGCATGTAAATCATAGCGATAATTATATGAAGGAAGTATTGTGGAAATCATAAGAAATATGAATTCCATTAAATTTAAAGTATAAAAATACGCAGAATATATGTAAAATATTACATACCACGCTTACTAGCTCATATTTTTAGATTTCCCCCCCCCCAAAAAGAAGTACACAGAAAGCATTTCAGTTGTAAATAGCGGGAATCTGCCCCCACCCCCAAGCTTTTTTTTTTTTTAATACAGAACAGCTGTTTTTCTTCCTTCAGAACTCTCGAAAAAAAAAAAAAAAGTTGCCTTCCTCCCTCTATTTACGGTGTTTTTGTAGCTCTGTTGTTCACCGGGCACGGCAGCAGAGATCAAGGTCACTGGAATTTCTCTTCCCAAGTGGTGACAGAGATAGTCGTTTGTGCACACATGCCTTGGCCTTTCGGGGTCGTGTTTTCCCGCAGCCTGAGATGTGCGAAAACGAGAACAGTGGCAGAGCTTGGGGTGGGAACGAGGAAGGAATTACATTATCGATGGCGCAACTTCTGTGTTCAACAGTCAACTCGGGGGGAGGGGGACAAAAACCTAGATTCAGTTTTTTAAATGTTTGGAGAAGTAAAAATTCGTCCCAGCTTTTTTTTAGGAATTCATTTCCATTTTTGATGCATAAAATACGCCTGTCCTGGCGTTAACGCGATCACTGATTACGGGTATTAATAAGCATAATTTTAAACACACCGTAATAACTGAACATTTCAAACACGCACATTAATAAAAACACTGAACATTTAAAACACACATCAAGAAATCATCCATAAATTAAACACAAGCACCACATAAAAAAATTCAGCCTGCAAATACACTGTTTCATACACGCAAGCGGCCATTAAAAAAAGCAAAAAAGCTCGTTCATCACTTTCAGTTACGCCGTTTAAAACACACATACAAATATCTAAATAAAAATACCTTGCGAAACACTTTGTTCGATTTAACGTTTTTAGAAACCTGCCCCCCCCTCCCCAATAACACACCCGGATTTAATAAATTGTCAAGCCACTTTTGTTTTTACAATATTAACCCAGATTATGTATTGATCACGTCCATAGTTTTCCATTGTCCGTTTCATACGGACACAGTGCAAATAAAGGTTAAAATCAACGTCAAAGTTACCACACGACAACTTGGCAGTTAGTAAAAATTTCGAAAATTTACACAGTTACGCATATTTTCCGATCACATTAAACAAAATAAAAGTTATTTTAAAACAAAAAATCAACAGCAAGGCAATTATATTAATAAGGGTTAAAAACCATTACTATGGCCCTGGCAGAGGGTTTACACGGGTCTCTATTTAAAATACAATGGGCTATTTTTAATGTTTTCAATATAAGACGATAACAATTTCTCTCCTTACCTTCTTCACTGACCTGGTCAGTACGATCAGACTACTTCATCCACGTTGAAAACATTTCTGCTGATTGTTGAATTTCCATTTTCTTCTTCTGAGCTCTTTTAGCATTTTGACTTCCTGACAACTTTCTTTTCATTGACAGCATCTTACTTCTTCGTTAGGAATTTGTGGGGAATAAAAAAATGTTTTGTTTAGTTTAGCACTGCTCGTGTGGAGAGAGCCCTAGGCTGTTACCTCCTATGTTACCGCGCATTTGCAAAAGAAAAGACACAAGAAAAAGACCTTGCTTAGCCAGCGCAAGGCTAAACTGTATTGGCCAGCGCCAGTGTTGCCTACAGTTCTCGCGTAATTTTCCGATAATGCTACTTTTGTTCCCGATTTGACCTGACATCGTTTCACACAAAAGGGGCAACGGTTTGTTCTCCTTCTCTGAGGTATTTTCTTATCTCAGATTTTTTTCCATTAAGCAAAAAAATCTAAAAGACTATTAAGCAAAAAATCTTTCTTTCTTATCTTTTTTTTTTTTTTTTTGAATAATAAAAAATTCTTTTCCACTTCTCTTTTTGTTCTTCTCGAAAATTCTTTTCTTTCCGCAGAGCCAATTTGGCGCCCCTTTCAATGCAGCAGCCGGGGCTTGAGCCCCAAGCCCCGGCTGCCCCCCCCCCCCCCCCCCCCATCCGGCACTGTCATTTATCAATCATATCGTTTTGAAATGGAATGTCCATGAATCATATCGTCAAACAGCGATATTATTGGAAGAATGGTACCATAATTTTCGTCGTATAATCTGCGGATTATCTGCTAAAAAAGTTAAAGTTATAGGTTTTGCGGATTATACACCGATGCGGTTAATACACCGATTTAAAAAAAAAAAATTACGACCTTCCGATTTTAAAAAAATCTGAAGCGTGATTGTGCAGGAAAGGATGTAATAATTGGAAAAGGAACTCCCTCGGAAGAAGTTTCCTCAGTTCAGGAGTTTGTACGGAGCGGGGAGGAAGGAGAGGAATGTCGTAACGAAAGATCGAGAAAGTTGTGGGGAGGGACGGCAGGCATCCTTTTGATATCGTTGAGGAGAGCTTTGATTGTCGTGCTGGCTCTATTTTTGGCAAAAAGCCAAAGAAGTATGCACAGCGCTTGCTGCACGAACCTGTGCGTTTCCCCTTTCGAATTTCATGTGCGCGACCTTGTATCTAGTTTGCTTTCGTTGTTTTGCCGAACGTCGTTGCTGCTGTTTTCCTTCATTGCTAATCATGATGTCTCTGAAAAGGAAACGTTTCAGTTACACTGCCGAATTTAAACTTGAAGTGGTGGACAGAATTGAGGATATGATCGTGTCACTGCACGATAGTTTTGAGGTCAGAACACAATCGTGCAGCAACATACGGAAAGCCTCTGTGTCGCGATCGAAAATGTAAACAAATCCGTCGGTAAATTCCGCGGGAGAATTCACGGAAGTTTTTTTATTGGCCCACGTATAAGACGATCTCTCAACTCTAAAAGCAGGAATTCTTCCAAAAACTTTCGACTTATACGCGAGTACATCGGTATTTCTACGACTTGTTCTGCATCAGCCTTTCGTCATTGGCAAGGTGTAATGCAATACTCTGGAGCTGCATCGCCGTGATCTATAGATGCCACACCTTTTATCTGTTCGGAGATAAAAAATATAAAACAGTAACCTTTAAATTAATAAAATCGTTTTTTTTTTCTCTTACTTCTTCGGACTCATTATGTGTTTCTGGAACGTGGAAAGAGCGATGTATTTATTTATTTACTGACGCCTCGCATTTGGAGGATTTTTGCCTTGGATCTCGCCCTTTGGATTTAACTGCTATAATATATATAGCCAGTGCCTTAATACCCACCAGATGGAGACAGCTCAGTAGCTGAGCCCATCTTACGGATTTATGATGTCAGAAGCTGACTTAAAAATACACATAGCACCGTAGATTGTTGGCCACCGTGGTGTAAAGCTAACGCGCTCGGCTAGATATCGAGAGATCCGTGGATTCAATTCCCGGCGGCGGCTGAAAACAATTTTTCGGTTGCTATGTGTATCTGGAACGTAAAAAGAGCGATGTATTTATTTATTTATGTGATCGACTTTTCTGTCGGAAATTCCACTTCTGGTTCAACATCTATGATGTGCAGATTATACAGCAATTTTTTTTCCTGAATGTCACTGTCTACAGATTATACGAAGGATTTTTTTATGTGAATTTCGCAGTCTGCCGATAATACGACGAAAATTACGGGTAATATGCCACAAGTGTTGTATCGTGAAAGAGTTTGCGCTTGCTATCGGTTCCCCACGCACTTTCTCCGTGTGACAGGAGAAAGGTTACTTTAGCCAAAACTTTTCCTACTGCAGTTGAGGCAGGGTTGTTCACTTGGCATTGTTGGTGAATTATAAGACGTCGTACTGTTGGAAATAACTTTTTCGAGCCCCGTTCGAAGTGCAATAACGATCAACTCGTCACAATGCGTGGTCCCGGGATGATGGGTGTTTATATTTCTTGCGGACTTTCGCCGCGTGGGAGAACGAAGTGCAGTGTTTTATTACTAGAAGCTCTTCACATTATTCATTTCTTTTTTCCCAAACAAACAGACACAATCGCAAAACTCCCTGAATTACGAATCCCCTTCTTTTTCCAAACTCGTGTTAGCTGAGAATTACTTTATTGACAGCCTGTTCCTCAGACTAGCAGACGTGCTTTTTCCTACTGCGTGAAATTTTTTTCTAAGGTTATTTGAAATGGCTTGTAGTGAGAATGAAAGTTTGCCAAGTGATGGTGATGATTTTGAATCATCTGAGAGTGATATTGGCCAAGCAACATCAAGCCAGAAAACTAGCCACCGTGCCACGCACACCATTTTTTCTTCAGAAGGTGAAGATCTTCATAGTGAATCTTCAGATCATGAAAGTTTTGAAAGTGAATGGGAGGATGTAATAGAGGGAAGTGATGAACAACCTCAGCATCCTTTTGATTGTCATGAAATGCAGGGGCCCAATCATTTCTGAAACAAATAAATATGCTAAGAGGTTTCTCCAGGAACATCCAAATTTTTCTCCCAAATCTTGAGCAAGGAAATGGAAAATGTTACAAATGCTGAAATAAAGGTTTCCTTGTGTGCCTTCTAATATGAAAGTAATCAGTAGCCCATGTAGTTTTCAGTAGCCCATGTAGGACGAGATGATTGCTGAAGGCATATCCAGTCAAAACAAACACCAGGATTGTGTAAAATTAAAGACTCTATCAAACCCTTTGGATAATTTTTTTGCAAAAGAGAATGAAAATAGCGTGATAAATGTTGAATTGCTGTTTACTACAATCGTTGTGGAGCATAGCCTACCTATAGCAAGCTGTGATCATGCTGGTCCCTTCTTTCATGCCATGTTCCCAGACTCTGATATTGATGAAGCTGGATATCCTAGAGCAGATGTGGCATGGAATGAAATATCTACGCTGAAGGATTCATCTGGCCTTCCCAAGTATTCCGCATTGCCTAAACTAATGTTGGCAATATTGACTATCCCTCACAGCAATTCCTCTACGTAGAGAATATTTAGTATAGTAAGGAAAAACCTCACATACTTCTGCCCAACAATGAGCACCAAAACATTAAGTGCCCTTCTTGTACAGAAAAGTAAAGCATTTTCCTCAGGTGAGCTGTGTTATAAAAAGTTTTCTGAAAAAGAATATACCACTGCAAAACAAGCAACAAGGGAGTTTTTGTGTCAGCAATGGCATCAGGCAAGTACAATATTGATAATTTAATTTCATATTTTTTGTGAGGATAGTGTAAACATATAAAGTTATTACACATTTCACGCATTAATTTCTCATGAAATACCAATTCCACGCGTTAACGATGAGGCTTCGTACGGTGATTACCGATAGGCACCTCATACAAGTATTACAGGTTACACAGTAATACTATAATATTGTCCTTAACTTTGAAAAAAAAAAATGGCGTGTTACATTACTGAAAGTTTGTGTTCGATTACTGAAACATTATTGAAAAATCCCCTATTGATTACTGATACATTCTGCTAGAGGTTGGCACCTCAGAAATAGCATAGATTCGATGTTCTCATTGCTAAGTGAAAGAACTTACTTTATCTAAAATAATTACAATTTGGATTTTTAAATGTCAGTAGTATTTTCCCTGATTGCTAGAAATTGTTGGGATGGTACTGGCACACGTTTTTCCTCAGACGCAGAAATGCTGTCACGATTTCTGTTCTCTCTTTCTTCTTTTTTCTTTTTTTTTAATAGCTGTTTTAGTTGGCTTTGTCTTTAAAGATTCTAAGTAAATTCCAATAGAAAATACAAATTGTTAGATCGATTTGATAGAACCGCTCTAACAAAGTGTTAAGAGAGACTGTCAGACACTCACCATTTTATCATTCCCATTAGACTTCAATTTCAGCAAAAGTTTCTGTGTTCTTTAATATTTATGTAAAATAAGCACTTAAAGGATTTAAAGCTTCAGCATTGTATCATTTAAGGGCAATTTATTCTCTTCAGTCACAATTCTCCCAGCTTGCATTTTTTAACCTAACTGGAACTCTAAATATTGTGAGTCGTTTAAAATGTTATTTATATACTTGTGTGCACTTAAAATACAGATAAATCAGTTATATAATTTCACCTAATCGACTGAAACATTTCATTATATGTAGAATTTAAAATAAGTCTTTGTTCAAATATTCTTTAAAACATGTAAATACATGGTTTGCCACCTTGGTGATGTAGTGGTCTAAGCTCTGGCTTCTGACAATTCATCTAAGTGAGCCTGGATTCAAGTCCCAGATGAGGTATGGGTGGTGTGTTTCTCTTACGGCACTGGCTCTCCTTCTTCGTGAAGCCGATGGTCCTAAATTAGGGATGGACAGATGACTGCTTATAGCCCAACAAGTTGCTCATGGTGGTCGTTAAACCTGAAACAAAAAAATAAAACATGATTTTGTTAAATATGTAAAATTTATGTTAAATACACTAATTTTTGTAACTATAAAGTATTTTGGGAAAATGAAAGTTATTTATCCTTTATATTCCATATTTTCTGCTTATCTTTATGGACTGAATAATCGGGACGTTCATTATGTGGTGTCTTTTTAATTCTCCCTTATATGTGAGATGAACATAACATTATCAGTATTAATTTCAGATAAGAAATTATTTGCAATTACAGCCTGTCTAGAATTTGATAAATTTTGCTTTCAATACATAACATTATTCCTTAATTATCTAAAAATTAGCAAAACTGAATTTTAAAAATTGCATGTTGACATTACGGTTTTATTCGATTTCTGCAGATAGTTTGCTTCATATTTTGTAACATGGAACAATTAGGCACAGTGGCCTGGTACACTTTTGCTGGGAGAAACACATCACAAGAGAAACACTTAAACAATGGATCAAAGCCCTTTGTTGGTTGATTCTCTTTCCACATTTCTCTGAGCAGGAGCCCATTCAGTCATTAAGCTTATCTACACTGTGCTATAGAAGAAAGAAAAACAAACTATTCAACATACAGATTTTTTCTTGCATATGAGCTGTTTCGTTTCTACGGGAATGTATTAACAAATTCTACATGGGCAGTGTACCACTTAGGTTCAGAAAAGATCACAGAATTATGGTACCAAAAATAATATGCCTCATGCATTTAATTGTTATTAATAAAAAGCCTCGCTCCCCGGACCTTACTCCACCAGATTTTTTTCTGTGGGGCATAGCAAAATCTGCTGTGTATTGTGATCGCCCACGCACGCTTGATCAATTACAAACTGCAATAACTACGTTCATCAGAAACATCTCACAAGCAGAGCTGCAGCAAGTGTTTGCAAATAAACTGAAACGGGTTCAGCACTGTATCGACGCTCATGGAGATCACTTCGAACATTTTTTCTAAGTGCATAGCTTAGGTGCTCAGTGACTTTCCGAACACCCTGTATAAAGAACAGTTATTTAAAGAATTAACAAATGTATGCTTTCGTAAGGAATGCAAAAATGTAAGGAAATGCAACAATTTGTCGCAATGTGATTTGATTTGCCGCTCTGGAAAAACTCTCAGGACCACCTGGAAAAGTCAGGGAATTTTTTTTTCTACTTTTGAGTGGGAACCCTGACAAGGGGTGATCATTTAATTTGTGGACAGGATAGAAAAGTTACCTTAAATGTCATGTTCTGAATCATCCTGCCATTTATCTTTTCCAAAATACTTTCCCCAAAACCTCACACATTTTCATCATTGGTGTACCCATTGATTAAAGGTGTCTTGGAAGCCATTTTGTGAAAGCGCACGAAGTGTTGTCATTGTGGCTTTGGAAGCTTCATCATCAGATGCGAAACATTTCGCTTTCAAGGTTTTTTTCAGATGCGAAGAGAGGAAATATCGCAGGGTGCTAAGTCTGGGGAGTGTGGCGATATAGCAGAACCTCCGCACCTATGGCAGTGATCACTGGCTGCACAATATGAGCCATATCAGTCCTGGCATTGTTGTGATGGATAAATCATGTCACACATGACAGTTCGGGACGTTTTTCACGAATATCACATCAAAGTTTGGTTCATAGAAACTATGAATACGCTTCCTTATTCATGGTTGTTCCCCGAGGCACAAAGCAGTTACAAGAACACCTTTGATGTCAAAAAACACAAGAGCCATTTGTTTCCCAGCTGATATAGCAAAACCTCCGCACCTATGGCAGTGATCACTGGCTGCACAATATGAGCCATATCAGTCCTGGCATTGTTGTGATGGATAAATCATGTCACACATGACAGTTCGGGACGTTTTTCACGAATGTCACATCAAAGTTTGGTTCATAGAAACTATGAATACGCTTCCTTATTCATGGTTGTTCCCCGAGGCACAAAGCAGTTACAAGAACACCTTTGATGTCAAAAAACACAAGAGCCATTTGTTTCCCAGCTGAACGAGAAATCCTAAGCTTTTTTGGGTGTCAGTGAATCGAAATTCTTCCATTGACTAAGCTGTTATTTTGTTCGGGATTGCAATGAAAGATCCAAGTTTCATCGCAAGTCACAATTCAATTCATGAAGGTCGCACCCTGGCTTTCCAAACAATTAAGCATCTCTGTGCACCACTGTACTCTTTGTTGTTTTTGTTCTGCAATCAAACTGTGTGGAATCCATTGAGCACAGATTCACAACATTTGCAGACAGTTTTTCACAATAGTGTGAGTGCTACCATATGAAATTGACATTTCACAGCCAAATCACGCAGTGTTATTCGTCTGTCTTCATTCATGATTGCCAGGGCTTTGGCAATTTGCTCAGGAGTTGTTGAGGAAGAAGGTTGATCGGGTCTTGGGTCATCGGCCACAGATTCATGTCCGTCCTTGAATTGCTTATGCCACTTAAAATAGGCAGACCTATGAAGACAGTCATTTTCATAGGTTTCAGTCATCTCTTTAACAATTGCAGCATTACTTAGACCTTGCCTAACACAACTGTTCCACCTGAATGTCTGATATTCTGAAAGGAACATGTATGACACGCAACTCAAAATAACCCTCTGAACATAACAGCAGCTTGATGCCAAATGACCTTAGCCTGTAGTCTTCACAGCGGTCCCACACAGCGCCATCTACTGTTACTTTTGAAAAAGCGCTATACAGTCAGTCCACAAATTAAATTATCAGCCCTCATATTTTTAGCGGATGGAACAAAAAGCATGTCTACAGGGGGAAAGAAAATGGCATTTTCCAACATCTTGAGATGGCCAAATGTAAATCTTTGGCTAGCCAGAAGTCAAAAGAGAAAATATGCCCTTTTTTTTAATTATGAATCTACATACACTTGTGAGTCTGAGTTTTCTCTGAATTTGTGCATGACCTTTACCGATTCAGGAATTCCACTGTGAAAGTTAGAAAATTCTCCTTTAAAGCACTTCTCAGAAAAGTACACAGAAAAAATAGTTCTAAACAAATCAACTTTGAGAAAACATTATTTAGAAAAGTTTTATACAAATAACATTCAAAAGTTCAGAGAATTTCACAACGAAAAAATCTGGATCTTTATTAATGAAACCCTTTTAAGACAAAGTTTGTATTCATCAGTCAGTGCACAGAGGGGTGGCGGTCATAATGTCGACAGTCAAAATATCGACACGGTCATAATGTCGACAGTTCAAAATGTCGACACAATAATACCGACATGGTCCAGAAAATATCCTCGTGGTACTCCCATTTAGACCGTAGACGGATTTTGGAAGGGGTCGGAGCCCGGGGAGGACCCCCCTCCAACACAAAATTTTCTTAAACTCTATAGTTTTCAATTTAGAACCACCAAATTTGGTATACTATTTCATAAATCTCTAACTTAGACTGTAGACGGTTTCTGGAATAGGTTGGAGCCCGGGGGTCAGAGCCAACCACACACAAAATGTTCGTAAAATCTACAGTTTTCAATTTAGAACCACCAAATTTGGTATACTACCTCATGAAACTCTTAACTTAGACTGTAGATGGTTTTTGGAAGGGGTCGGAGCATGGGGGGTTTAGAGCACCCTAATACAAAATTTTCGTAAAATCTACAGTTTTCAATTTAGAACCCATATTCGGTATACTATCTCATGAAACTGTAACTTAAACTGTAGACAGTTTTTGGAAGGGGTCAGAGCACGGGGGTCAGAGCCATCCTAATACAACATTTTTGTAAAACCTACATTTCAAAATTGTCTTTATTCTTCAGTAAAAATAACATTTCTATGAACATGACAGTGGAATTCTGCCAATAAATACAGTGGTATATACATCAACTGGAAAGTTCCAGTGAAACGTAAAACAAAATATTGTTAAAATCATAAAATTATGAAAGAATATTGTCATATCGGATTGTCATCTTCAAAATTTGTATCATAAAATTATTTCGCCACATAGGGCGAAGGAGAGGCAGACAATAAAGCACGAGCGATACAAAGGAAAATGTATACCTACGGTATTGTAGACAAGGAAAGACATGATTCTATACTGTTTACAAATTCCAATCAAGCATTACTTACCATACTCAAGATTAAACATGCACAAGGTACTAATTCACATAAAAGACCATGGGTGAGAAGGAACTAACAGGTGCAACAGTATTTTGAAATATGACAGTAATGGTAGAAACAATTAAGCACAAATACTTATCATATGTACAGAATTATGCAGTGACAAGAGAGAAATACGCTAAATGGACCCAGGAGGGCAACTTTACAAAAAAACAGAAATCGAACAGTAATGCAATGCATAAGTGTCATATCATATGTACAGAACAATACAGTGACAAGGAAGAAAGCCGCTAAACATACCCAGTAGGGCAGCTTCTCATGAAACAGAAATGTAACAGTGATGCTACATTCAAAATTTACATCATATGTACAGAAGTATTCAGTGACAAGGGGGAGAATCGCTAAATGTACTCAGAAGGGCAGCTTCTTACATTAAACTATACACACAGGGACAAAAAAAATTTCCAAAATATATTCAACATAATGAAGGGGACATTGCGTGTGCACTAAACTGTGCAGAAGAAAGAATTATATACAACATAATAAAACACAACATTATCGAAGAGAACATGGGAAACATGGTGAGCTATCTCCAATAGCACATTCAACAGAATAATCACAAATAGCAAACCATGTGGGTGAAAAGGAGACTCCACCTAGGAGCCTCATACCAACAAAATTAATACGTAAAATCATGAGTTGTGACAGTGAACGTGGGCGACAACAAAAACCCCACCTATAAGTTGAGATGTAGCTGAAAATTGTGGATATGGAACCACCCAGCCAATTGGGCCCAGGTGTATTCAAAAACGTTATCAGTGTTTGTTGAGATAGCATGAGAGTGCTCCATTTGGAGACTAGTGGTTAACCGTGCTGGGAAGCGTCTCCAAATGATAGCACTTGCCTCCTGAGGAGGTGGAGTAAGAGCAGGGAGGCATTGTTGAAGATGGAAAGCATATACAGTGAACTTCACAAGAAATAAAATGTAATGACACACAGGAGGCAAGTGAGTAGGTGGATGCTTAGTTTGGAGTAGCCAAGCATATGCAAGAAATGGTAACGATCGAGCAGAAATTTGATCAGCAAGACGAAATGCTGTGTTTAGGACTGGCAGGAGTACGGGGCAGAATAGGTATTGATGTTGGACGTCGCTGACTTCAGGGCAAAAGGAGCACTGTGAAGAGGTGAGAAGGGTCATGCGAAATAGTACTGATGGGGCGGGGAGACGAAGGTGAAGAAATTGCCAATGGACGTTGAGTTCAAGAGGGGAGGAAAGGGGAGAGGTAGAAGCTGTCCAGATGGCGGGGAGAAGCGGTATGAACAGAAAGTGGAAGGGCGGGAGGGGAAAGAAGAAGCCAATAAAGAGAAGAGGAGGAAATAGAAGTAACTAGAACCGGGGAACTACGAATGAGGAGAAAGAACGGTAGAGAAAGAGGGGCGGAGAGGACCGAGAGGAGACCATCAGGAGAAGCTAGGAGTGGAAAGAGGCTCCATAGCGCTGTGCGAAGGAGAAGATATTCATTAGCAAGAGTAATGGTTGGATATAGAAACAGGGAAGAAAGAGGTCTCCAGGTTAGATCAGAAGTTACGAGAGAACGGACAGTTATCACACCAGAGCGGATCCAAATACGAAAGTAAAAGTAAGGGAGGTTAGTAGGGTGAATAAGAGAAGAGACGTTCATCTAAGAGATCAAGAGTTGAAGAAGGAAATGAACGGAGAAGAGGAAGCGAACGAAAGAGAGAAAGGCCCTCTCGCAGGACAAGAGGGAGGTGGGACGGGAGAAGAGAGTATGCATCCATCTTCAGAAACAGTAGGAAGGTGAAAGATGGGTCACTGGAAGAAGCTAGAACATTCAAGGTAGTGGTAAGGGACTGAACAGTTGAAGTGGAAAGGCAAACGAAATGAATAATGTGATGTGTTTTATAAAGGACAGCTGAAGCAGGAAGCTGGATGCCACCTAATGAAGCTGGTAGATGAAGCGTGGCAGGTTTAATATCTCATAGTACTCTAACTTAGACTGTAGAAGGGGTTTGGAATGGATCAGAGTCTGGGGGGTCAAGAGCCCCCCCCCCCTACAAAATTTTCATTATTTGAATTAAAATTTCTACAGTTTTGAATTTAGAACCACCAAATTTGGTATACTATCTCATGGTACTCTGACTTAGACCATAGACGGTTTGGGGAAAGGGGCAGAGCCTGGTGGTCAAAGGACCCCCGTACAAAATTTTCGTAAAAAGTTCTACAGTTTTCAATTTACAACCACCAATTTTGGTTTATTATCTTGTGATACTCTGACTTAGACCGTAGACAGTTTTTGGAAGGGGTCAGAGCCCGGGGTCAAGGGGCCCCCATGCAAAATTTTCAAAAAAAGTTCCGTTTTTTAGTTTTATGCTGGCTTTTACCACCAACAGGCTGCTCCATCAGGCAGAAATACAATGTTATGTAAATAGAGAGTTCCAGATATTCAAAATTAAAAATGATAAACAAAAGGATGATCAATGTCAAGTCGCATGCACGCGACATGAGATAAGTATATTGCATTTTAGTGACGCGGTATTCTCAGAAGCGCACGCCAGGTATACGGCAGTTCTATAGATGTCTCCTTGAAGATAAGCATTTTCTTTTTTGTTTCATTAAAGTAAATTAACTAAATCGAAATTATTTTTTTTCTTTATATTTAACATTTATTTGTTTTGTTTTTTGTGTGTGTGGGGTGGGTGGCAGAAATATTACTGCATCATAACATTCTGCTTCGGCAGTCACGGTTAAATTTTTTACATTCCATTTTGTTTATTTCTTTTTAGGACAAAAATTCAATTAACCCGGGAAATATTGGGTACCCCTGCTAGTTTATTATTATTTTTTTCATTACTATTCTATTTTGTCATAGCTTAATAGCAAAGAGGATGTGAATTCTTTAGATAAATTTTCTGGGCAGAAGAAAGAGAGCGGTTGACTGTACTTTTAAGTAACTGTCTTGAAACTTGAACCCTTTTTTTTTTCGTTTGATTTCAGACTACTGGTTCCAGGGAAGGAAAAGAACCAGTACTATGAAACAAACAAAATCCATGCCTCACCAGGATTAGAACCAGGACAAGGCACATATCCAGGGAAAAGACCTGAGGTCAGCCCCCCCCCTATTACCCTTGAATAATCGCAAAATTGATGCATTTACACATGAGGCTTTGCAAATTATTAAACTGATGTAAATATTTATGGTTTAATGTAGAGGTCTTATTCTAACCTCCTTGGTCTGCACTGATCAGGCTTTGTTTTGGGATGAAGAAAGCGAAGCATAATGTACCGGGATAGAAGATTAAATGTAGTTTCATGGGCCAATTTTTTAACTATCTTATGATAAAAATCATGCCTTAACAGTTATTTTTTACTGTGTTTACTGTATCTCACCGTGGTTCTGTTTGTTTTTTTTTGTTGTTTTTTTTTTCCAGTGTCCAATATATTTTTAGTATCCATATTCATGTGATGTTAGAGAGGAGTTAATAATTTGTGTAAGCAATTAGCGGTGCATTTCTGGGTACTTGTTCTACATTTTATGACAGAAGACATCCAGGATGAGGAAGACGTCTTTTTTTTTTTTTTTTTTTGGATTGAAGGTCTAACCACAACAACTGTGAGCAACTCAGTGGGCTATAAGCAGTCGCACTTCCCTAATTTAGGGTCACTGGTTCCAGGGAAGGGAGACAGCCAGTGCCGTAAGACAATCACAACATTCATGCCTCACCGGATTCAATTCCGGACCCATCTCGGGTGAATGGTCAGAAGTCGATGCTTAGCCCACTGCATCACCGGGGCAGCATGTCTTTGAATTCGCTGCTTTGAAATAAATTGATTTAAAGTCAATAATTTTCCCAGATAATTTTGAATATGGTATGGAATGATGATCTAGCGTGGAATCCGTATAAGATAGATAGATAGATTAATAGATCAAAATGGTATAGTCCTGGCTTCGATTAATATTATTCAATTAATATATATCGCTGATGGAAAACAGTTGAATTTGAATCAAACAGGATTCTTTCAGCTCACCGTATTTCACTTTGTTATCAATCAGAGGCTAGCATGGAATCCGTATAAGATAGCTGTGGAGCATTTTCTGGATATGTGTTTTTGTCAATTGCTTCCATGCTGTTGCTGGAAACAGAGTGGATACCATGTCGCTGACAAGTTGTGCAAAACTTCGATATTTAGGGAAGCCTCCAAGATTTCTAGCTTGAATGCCTACGATTTCCATGCCACCCCGATAGTGCAGTGGTCTGAGTGATAGCTTCTGATTATTCGACCAAAAGGGGTCCAAGTTCGAATCCCGGTGAATCATGGATGTTGTTTTTGTCTTACGGCACTGACCCTCTCCTTTCCTGGAACCAGAGGCCCTAAATTAGGGACAGGCGACTGTTTATAGCCAATTGAGTTGCTCACAGTGGTCGCTAAACCTCTAATAAAATAAATAAATAAATAAAAACACGATTTCTATATATACTACTAAAGTACCAATGTTGGTACTTAAACTCGTTACAAAAAGTTCTGATACAGAAAGTAACGAGTACCAAAAAGTACCGACCATGCCCATCTCTATCTCACGGCTCACGCACTTAGCAAAGAGCAATTACGTAAAACACACAGTGTGGGAGCAAACACCAAGTACAAGCAAGCAGCGGCAGCGCCACTTATTGCTACGCATGTCATTTCCCGTGATACCATCCGCGCATTGGTTGAAGCAGATGACAGGGGCCAAAGTCTAAAGTGTACCCTAATTTTCTTCACTGGGTTTCACAGATTGACTTGACCAGTCACTATGCATTTCATTGTAAACTTAGTAAATTGCCTTTGCTCGATTGCTGCCATGTTGCTCATATCTTTCTTTACCTTTTCTTGCATGACACACTTTGTATCGATGTTTACCAGCTCACTTGTACCATATGTGAATGGGTTATCAGTTGTACGAAGTGATGTAACAAGTGCACATATACATTTTTGCTTTGTCTTTCTGGTGCTGTCTTTGTCAGCTCATGGTGTTTCTTTCTTATACTTGGTTTAACACCATTCTTTTTTTTTTTTTTTGGATTCTTCAGCGTCTCGTAAGCTCAGGGAGCACAGGAAAAAACGCTTCCTTGAATTTTAATTTTAATTTGTTGTTATACCAAGACCTCCCATTACTTTCATAACATTATTTTGATGCTCTAAATCTTCATCTCCACCCAAGTAACAAAAAGGAACCTGTGACTTATTAACAACCCAGTTGCCCTTTTCAAATTGTTTCCATGTCTCTGGATCTGTAGTCCTTGGGTTTTCCATTTCAGCCAAATACCAAGCTATCGTGCTTTAGTAGTTCAATAGTTCCAGGGCAAAGAAGTATTTTGTGAAGTCGTACAATGAACACAGATGCAGTTTCCAATTGCCTGTACTCACAGAGCGAACAAATGTTAGCAGACAGAGCAAACGATTATTTTCATATACTGCCTTATTACTTTAAAATTAGGACTAGTAAGTTCCTTGAGTCAAATTCTTCAAATTTCTTTGTGAGTTTCTTACTTGCCGAATTAGTAATTAGTTCATTGTGTGCTGTTTTAATGTTACCACTGTCTGAAAGCACTAGTAAGACCTGTTATCTTTAAATTTATAAGTGATTTCATAGCAGGGTATTATTATTCATAAAATGCATCCATGTACAGAGTAAAAAGTGCTAAAAGTGTGATTTTGTGTGCTTCTAATCCTCTATGCACATGTTTTTTTTTGTTGTTTTTTTTTTTCCTTTTCCGCCGCTCCGGTGGCGCAGTGGTCTAAGGCGTTGGCCTCTGATCATTCGTCGGAAGGGGTCCGGGTTCGAATCCCGGTGAGGCATGGATGTTGTGTTTGTCTTACGGCACTGGCTCTCTCCCTTCCCTGGAACCAGTGACTCTAAATTAGGGACGGGCGACTGCTTATAGCCCATTGAGTTGCTCACGGTGGTCGTTAAATCTCAAAAAAAAAAAAAAAAAAATGTACATGTTTTTCTCCCAGGATTTGCTTGACAGTAGCTAAGCTGTACAAATCACTGTCAAACCACAATTCTGGGATACCTGTTCCTTCAATGTATGTGCCAGTGGCTCTAAGCTGTGTCATAATAATCAGACATGTTTGTAATCCGGGTGTGGCCCAGAATTCTGGACTTTTGTTACGTTCCAAACCCGTAAATCCGGATTTTTAAGTTTTAGAAGAATTTGAGATGCTCCGGACATTTCATTTCTAAAAATGATAACTAAAAGTGTAAGTTCCATTTTCTTTGGGAATTACAGTATTAGGTTAAAAACACTGCATGCCCGTAGGCCGTGGGGAATTAGACGATTTGTGACACCTTGAGTGTTTCATTTGTTATCAAACAAGCTCTCAAGATAACAGCATGCTGAAAAGAGGGCTTTTTTTCATTATTTTGAATGTTGCATCTACATCAAATAATTTGATCATATTAGATTCAGTTAATCCAATGAGCTGCTTTAGAAATTGAATGGAATCCACTGTAGGCTTCAAGTAAAACTGATCCACATAAACTGCTCAATTAACATATAATGTGAAGTGCGAAATTTGATTTCAAAGATGCAATGCCTTAAGGATTTTGCACAATGAAAAACTTGGGTACAAGGAAAGATGCGAAGTTTAACTGCACAAGCACTAGGGCCTATGTTGTGTAGCTGCTTTATATGTGTGTAATATATCATCATCATCATTGTCAACCATTATCAATCCACTGCTGGACGAAGATCTCCCCAAGTTTCCTCCACAACCGTCTGTCTTGTGCCAGTCTCCTCCATGTCACTCCCGCATACTTTCGAATTTCATCCACCCATCTTCCATGTGGTCTTCTTCTGGGTCTTTTCCTGTCCCTTGGAATCCAATCTAAAATTTCGGCTGTCCATCGATGGTCTGTCCTTCTGGCATTATGTCCAGCCCATTGCCATTTCAGGGATTTAACTCTGATCATGATGTCTTCCACTCTTGTCATTTTTCAGATCCACGAGTTCCTCTTCTTATCTGTCCTGGTTACACCAAGCATGCACCTCTCCATGCTACTTTGAGTTGTCTGCAGCCTTTGTATGCCTCTTTTAGTTAAGGTCCACGTCTCTGCACCATACGTAAGCACTGGAAGGATGCATTGATCAAACACTTTTCTTTTAAGACATAATGGCATATTGCTCTTGAAAATTATGCTGTTTCTTCCAAAAGCTCTCCAGGCAAGTTTTGTACGCTGATCAATTTCTTCATCAATGTGACCCTCACTTGATATCTGCTGTCCAAGATAAACGTACGTGTCTGTTATCTCCAGCTTTTCTCCATCAATCGATAAATCTTCATTTCTTGTAAAAGCATTAAACATCACTTTTGTCTTCTGAAATTTCATTTTTAATCCCACTTCTTTACTCTTGTCAGCAAGTTCCTGGATCATACTCTGCAGCTCTGATGGGGTAGTTGCAAAAATGAGTATGTCGTCAGAAAAACGAAGGTGGGTTAGATAATATCCATTAATCTTTATCCCTTTGTTTTCCCCGTTCAGTGATTGAAAGACATTTTCTAATGTGGCATTAAAGAGCTTCGGAGATATGGTGTCACCTTGTCTCACTCCTTTTCCAATTTTTATGTGTGTTGTATTTTCAAACAGCCGAATCTTTGCGCTTGCATTTTCTTAGATGTTATTAATAATATAAATATTCCTAATATGCAGTATATGTATATTCGCACTGAGCTGAGTTTCGGGGTTTCTTGTGTCACCTCACAATCACCCCTGAATAATATGAAGTTCACCTGGACGAAGAAACCATTTGTTCTGACTGACTTTTTCCACAAATTCTAGTTACTTCAGTGGCTTATACACTGCTGACCACCCAAAATGCAACACAAAGAAGGAAGCATCTGATTGGCCTGAAATTCGCAGCATGCTTTGCCCGCAAGAGGTCATGCAAACGATTAGCATTGCAGGGCATATGCAAATCATGTGCGCCCGACACGCCACCGAGAAGCACTGTAAGAAGGGTACACAGAAAGTGGGGTGTAAGTAGTGTGTGGTGCTGCCGGACGGACCTGTGCATGGGAAGCTTCCTGATGCCTCATCGCAGAATACGGCAGTCATTCCAGCAAGTTATGGAGTTCGACAGAGGACGAATAGTGGCTTATTGCGACAGCGGTTTATTGTACCGAGACATCGGCGCCTGTGTGGGACGACATCCAGCCACAGTGAGGTGAGTATGGATTCGGTGGGTGCAGGAGGGACAGACGTGAGCGATTGCCGCAGCCGTGACACACCACCAAACGAAAGGACCGGCATGTTGTGCGGCGGGCATTGACGGCTCGCACCACCACATCACGAACGTTAGCGCAGGAATTAGGGTGTGTTGCGCAACAACCTGTGTCAGCACGTACCGTTCGACGTCGTCTGCAGGAGCGGGGACTTGTCGCATGGCGCCCATTGCTTTGATTACTATTGACGTTAAACCACTGGTGAGTGCAGCATCAGTGGGCCGTTGAACGGCACACCTGGACTACGGAATGGCACGACATCGTCTTCTCTGACGAATCCCGCTTCTGCCTGCAACACCACGATGGTCGGCACCGCGGCGAGGGACTGTATGACGCCTGCATTATGCATCGCCATACTGATCCGTTACCTGGCGTTATGGTTCGGGGCACAATTGGATATGACACCCACATCCCTCTGGTACGCATCACCGGTACACTCAACAGCCACCACTACATCTCCGACATTTTGGGGCCTGTAGTCCTCCCTTACTTGCAGGACCTGCCAGCTGCCACGTTTCAACAGGACAATGTGCGCCAGCACGTGGCACGCATCGTGCAACAATTCTTCACGGCCCACCAGGTGTCACTGCTGCCGTGGCCCGCCTGTTCTCCCGACATGTCGCCCATCGAACACATCTGGTCGCTGATCGGCAAGCAGTACCCGCGGCTAGCCCTGATGAACTGTGGCACGTGTGGAAGCAGCCTGGACCGACATACACCAAGCCCACATCCAAAGCCTCTTTCGTTCGATGCTGCGGTGTGTAGCAGCTGTTATTGCCAGCCATGGGGGCCACACGAACTATTGATGTATGCGTGTTCCGCAAGTCGCACGGGCCTTTAAGCTCAATCGTTTCATCTTTGTATCTGTTGTTATCTGTCCAGTAAATCTGGTTTTGCTAACTTCTTGGTGTTTCATTTTGGGTAGCCAGCAGTGTAAAAGTCCAAATTCAGTGTGACAACTACTTTCTTTGGATCACCTTGTACTACAGAGTTCAGATACTTTTAACATCTTCATAAAGGTCATTTGTGTTTCAATATCTGTTGGAGATGCAGCAATGAGGGGTAATACAGAAACTTGAATTCTTTGCTGTGTAAATCTGGTTAAGGAATAATTGTACAAATTGATAACAAGTGTTACTATTTACTGAATAATTGTACACTGACCAAGTGCATATGAATTTAGGTGTATCATGTATGATATTGTCGTCCGTTTCGTTATTCAGCACATTAGTGTCCTCTTCATTAGCAGACTGGGATAACTGGTGTAGCAACCATTAAAGTACATTTCTTTGTTTGGGGTAAACAGTAAAAACATGATAATAACCACAGATGAATAAAAATAAAAATTGGGGTCGAAAATTCACCAATTTTTTTTTATTTTTTTTTTTACAGGAAAGCAGTTAGGTATACATGAAAATTGGTAATAACACAAAATAAAGAACATAAAACAAGGTTCCATTTTTTAAAAAATTGAAATTGGATGATAAATAACCGAGTTAAGAGTAAATACATATTACGGGATACAAATGGCCGCCATTTTGAAAGAGGCACCAAGGCATTTCGGTATCCCCACACATATAGATACGAGAAAAAACAGGTCTCTTGCTTTCTTCACAAAGTTGCATATGGCATGCTCTATGGTCCCTGACTATAAGCAATATTCTCAGTCATACAAAGAAGCATACTCTCATGAATTCCCTTTCTTGAAGATGAAGAGGAGTACACGGGGATTGAAATTTGCATTTATGGAGCATATGCAACCGTGATTTCAGCATTTCCGATGGTGGGAAAACTGATGTTAAGAACCATGTGAAGCCACAGAAACAGAAAAATAAAGTCGAGTAGGTGAAGAAGAATGTAAAAGTTGATTCATTTTTGACATCTACCACTTCTGCAGAGATGGATGTTATTCGTGCAGGGTGTCTCTTTACAGTATTCCTTGTCGAGCACAACTTGTCGGTAAGTGTAGCGGATCATTCAGGCCCACTGTTTAAAACAATGTTCCCAGGATGCAAAACAGCTAAAACGTTTGGGTGTGCCCAAACAAAGTGTAGTGCTATTATCAAGGAAATCGCACGAGAAAAGAAACAGAACATTGTAATGAGTATACAAAATCCCCCTTTTCCATAGGGGTCGATGAGAGCAATGACAACTCTTCAAAACTTCACTTGATTGTTGTGACCTTTTTTGAGGAAACTGAACAGGCAGTTCAGAGTTGTCTGCTTTCAGTTCCTGTTCTGACAGGAGGAGCAACAGGTAAAAATATTGCCCAATCCATAATCAATACTTTTAACAGTTGAAGATTCCATTTCGTAACTGTATTGCATTTGGAGCAGATAATGCTATTATAATGCTAGATGCCAAGAATGATGTTGCTGCCTTTCTCAAAGAACACATTTCTGAGTTGATTGTGATCAGCTGTCCATGCCATTTAATAAATCTGGCAGCTCAGAAGGCATCAGCAACTCTGCCAGTAAATATAGATGAAATCTTAGTGGATGTGTTCTACTACTTGGAAATGAGTAGTAATAGGAAAGAAAAGCTAAAGGTTTTCCAAGAACTTCATGATGTTGAAGCTAAGAAGATCTTCAACATGTGTATACAAAATGGCTGTCACTGGAACAGAGCTTGAAAAGCAAGGCTGAGCAAACAGTGAAGTCCTCTTCTGAGTTTTTTTCTCAGTGAAGTGAAGAAAGAGCACGACCTCAACTCCGATGGAAATAAAAATTCTACTTTTTCCAGGGTGAGTGGTATCAGGGAAAAACCACAGAAGTCTGTAGCAGAAGGAAAAAATAAACCCTCGAATATTAAGGATGTGAAGAGGATAGCTTCTCCTAGTAATGATACAAGGACAAAAAAAAAAGTTTGACAAATTGGTTCTAAAGGAAAGGAAACCTGCTAAATGAATACAGCAATCCTTGACAGGGAGCAAACACTGTTTTATTTTTAATCCTGTAATTTAAATAAGGCATACAGCAGTGTTTCATGTTATATGGAATTTCGTACTTTGAAAAAGCCAATGTGATTCTGCAATCTGCATCACCTAAGATACATTTCCTTAGACAAATACTGCTTGATTTGCTAAAAATCTCTTAATGTGTTTTGTGAAACCTGCAGCTAGCATCATCATTACTGGACATAGCATATGAGAATTGTTCTATTCAAAGAGAAGATAGTGATCTTTGTATTGGACATCACACTAGTGCAATTGTGGGTACTTTAAATGATTATGACAAGAAGGAATTCTTCCCTTCCATTAAAAAATATTACATTGCAGCATATAATTACGTAAAAAAAAAGGTTTCTTTGAAGAATGAGATATTGGAGCATGCAGAAGTGACGAACTTGGAACTCATAAATTTGAAAACGTTCCAGGATGTGCAATTTTTGTGGAAAAGTTTCCCATCATGCTTTTTACAAAAGAGAATGAGAGCACAGAGACTGTGATGGATGAATTGGAAAAACAGTTATCGGCACTTCAAATCGAGAACATGTCCGAAATATGTCCTAGTGAGGAAATTGATAAGCGTATGGTATCTTTAAAGTGTGTGACAAGTGTTGATGGCTATCTAAAGTTTGATAGAATTGCACATGTGCTTTTGGCGATATTTTCCATCCCTCACGGAAATATGGAATGTGAGAGGGTATTTTCTTTGGTGAAAAAGAACAGAACTCAGTTCCACTCGTCAATGTCTGATGAGACATTGGAGCACCTTCTCTTAATTAAGTGTAAAACAAACAAAATGTGCTATGAGGCTGAATTTTTAAGAGTTCTTTAGACACTTCCAAAAAGGCCACTGTCTTGTCATTGCTTAAATGAAATCTTGTTATTTTTAAAATTGCATCATTCAATTTTTTTTTTAAATACAAAACCTTGAAAATCATCACAATTTCTGAACTCCATCTATGAGTGACTGATACAGAAAAATAATTAAAAACAAGAATCACCAAACATACTGCTAGCACATCCCATACATTACCACTTTCCCCTAATAATAGATAATCACGAATTAACAGTTCTGGTACTGTCTCAAATCTTCTTGATTTTAGGGTAAATCTCTTGATTTTAAGATAAATCTTCTAGATTTTAGGGTAAATCTTCTTGATTTTTGCAAGCAATCTTCTTGATTTAGGAAAATTTTGGTTGGCAGGTATGGCATTAGATTAACATTTTCTTCTAAATTTCCAGACAAGTTTATTCTTAGTTTTGGTTTTTAACACAGATAATCACACAGTAGTTATGATACCAGTCATATGTACTGCAGGAAAAGCATTTTTTCATTGAGGATTGCACAGGAAGTTGGTGGGTTAAAAATAGTGCAATATTTCATTAAAAATTATGCAACTTTTGTAACATCCGATGAATGAAACTATTGGGTATATAAATAAGTTTTGAGGGATTTCCGTTCGGTGTCGTACTTATTACTGCTCGCATCTGTTTTAAGGTGGCAACACTGCAATATCGCAGTACGAGACGCCAGCTGTCAGAGTCAGTATACGACGATCGATTGAGGTGCGAAGATGTATTTGTTTTACTCAATGGAAAATGGCAACTTTCGTACCGACAAAACAGCATTTGCGGGAAGTGTTAGTACATTACTTTATTGTCAAGAAAAGTGCTGCCGACAGCTATCGCTTAATGTCAGAAATCTATGGTGAACATTCCCCATTCATAAAAACATGTGAGTATTGTTTTAGACGATTCAAAAGGAACGATTTCGATGTCAGTGATAAAGAACGTTCTGGACCACCCAAAAAAATTGCTGATGCCGAATTGGTAGCTTTACTCGACGAGGATCCCTGCCAGACCCAAAAAGAACTAGCAGCATTAAATGTTAGTCAATCATGCATTTCACAACGTTCAGCTGCCATGGGAATGGTGCAAAAAGAAGGGAATTGCGTTCCACATGCTTTGCGGGAAAGAGACCTTGAACGTCAAAAAACCATTTGCGAATTGCTGCTTCAAAGGCAAAAAAGAAAGGGTTTTTTGCATCGTATTATTACTCCCGATGAGAAATGGATATGGTACAATAACCCTAAACGGCAGAAAGTCTGGGTGAAGCCAGGTCCTTCAATGCCAAAACGCCATATCCATGGTTCAAAGGTAATGCTGTATATCTGGTGGAACCAGAAGGGTGTGATCCACTATGAACTGCTGAAACCGTCAGAAACTATTACTGGTGATCGGTATCAAACCCAATTAATGTGTTTAAAACGAGCTCTCATGCAAAAACTGCCAGAATGGGAGAATAGACACAACAAAGTCAACTTACAGCATGGCAACGCAAGATCACATGTTTCTCGACCTGTAAAAAAGTACTTAGAAGGATCCGACTGGGAAGTTCTACCCCACCCACCATATTTGCCAGATATTGTGCCATCGGATTACCATTTGTTCTGGTCGATGCAGTCAGCACTTTCTGGAGAACGGTTTAGTTCTTATGAAGACATCAAAAATTTGCTGGACAACTGGATCTCTTCCAAGGAACTGGAATTCTTCCTTCGGGACATACGTTCACTGCCCGAAATATGGGGTAAAGTTGTAGCTTCAGAGGGAGCATACTTCAATTAATATTAAAATATTGTTTCTGTTCTCCAGCAACGTGTTTTGTTCACCTCAAATCCCTCAAAACTTATTTATATACCCAATACTTTTTCAGTTTTGCAGTTATTTGCACTACTAAGAAAAAATGTGTTACTGTAATAATACTGCTGATAGCATGTTACTTTCTAATATTGACAAAAAAATTGCATTCTACAAAATAAGTGTTCTTTTGTAAGCGACATATTTTTTCATCATGAATTGAAAAATGTTATTTTTTTAAATCCAAATAGTGCCCTCATATTCTAATACTGTTTTAATATTCAGTTATGCATAATCCCCATTGTTTTAAAACAACAATTAGCTATAAATTCCTCAATTTTTTTCTCTCCTCTTATTCCTAATGTTAAGGCTGTAGCACAGATTTTCAAGTTGGAACCTGATGGAAAACTGAGTGTCCCTAAGGTAAGGAATTTATTTTTAAGTTTGATAATATATTTATTTCAATATTAGGTTGCTTCCATAGTTTAGGTATCTTGAAGAATAATGATTATTTCAATATATAAATAATGAATATAATATAGTATCTAAGTTTTGTTTCCTTAATGCATGTTTTCATTGTGCAATTTACTAATGACAAAATTTGGCGTGTGTATTCATTATAATCTTATGTCTGCACTGCAAATTGATGTTAAGGTTGCTATCAAAATAGTTTTAAAGTTAAACACTACAGCTATCAGAAGAAAAAGATCATAAACAGCAATAAAACAAAAATGAATCCATTTAAATCAATAGATGAAGAACAACTTGATTCACTATAGTTGCATAAGTGAGAGAATTCTTTGGATTCGTTTGAAAGTGAAACTTCAGAGAATAGTAATTGTTGTAGTGTATGCTCCTTGTGACTCTGAACCCTCTCATAGGAAGGAAGATTTCTGGAATGAGCTAAAAGCTGTTTGCCAGTTTGGTGCTAAAGAAAAAGTTATAATAGCAGGGAATTTCAATGCTGGAGTAGGTGTGCAGAATGCAATTTCTGACAATGTTCTGGGTAAGTTCAATGATCCTTGTGTGAATGATGATGGTGAAAGATTAATTGAACTGTGCATTGAGAATGGTTTGTATGTATCTAATACATTTTTCAACCACAAGTATATCCACACATATACTTGGGAAAATCGTACTCTTGGTCAAAAGAGTGTGATAAATTTTGTTGTCTATGATCAGTGTCTGAAACACTTAGTTGTTGACACTCGCGTGATGAGAAATGCGGATGTTGGCTCTGATCATTACTTGGTAGTGTCACGAGTGAAACTGAATATTGGTTGGAGGAATAGGAAGAGGCGTAGGATGGAAAGAATAAAGGCTGAAAGGCTCCCTGAAAATCATCAGCATTATTCTGACAACGACTGAAGGAGCTGAAGTCTTGTGAGAGGGATGTAGAAAAGAAGTGGGAATGTTTTAAGAACTGTGTAGTCACTGCTGCCGAAGAGGTCTGTGGCAGCACAATAGTGGGTAACAATAGAGGTGATGCTTTGTGGAATAGTGATATTGAAGAGGCAGCGAAGAGAAAGAAGGAAGCCTATGTGGGGATGTTGCAAGGTTGAGTTTCTGTGGATGAAGATTGCTGTAAGAAGCTTGAAGTCACCAGGCTGGTTCCTCAGAGTAGGGCAAAAGATGGGAAGGAGAAGGTGAAAAGGAATGGATTGGCTTTTTGGAAAGATAGGAAGACTTTCTTGGAAGTACATGAGACTCAGGAAAAATAGGGGAAACAAAGTTGTAAGTTATGTGAAGAATAGTATCAGGGAAAAGATATGGGAGCCCAATGAGTTAAGTGAAAGATAGGGTGAATATTTCTGTGAGTTATTAGATCAGGAAAGCAAAGATGATTTTGAGACAGATGCAGATGATGTCACAGGGGAAGATGGAAGCAGAGAAGGGATCTCAAGAGAAGAGGTGAGTAAAGCTCTAAAATCTCTTCAGAATGGTAAGGCTCCGGGAGTTGATGCCATAACTGTCGAGATGTTGAAATAATATGGTGGTGACTTTGTAATTGACTGGTTAACTGAAATTTGCCATTTATTATATTTGCACTTTTAAGGTATTAAACCCCTGCAAAGTGCTCATAGTTTACGTGCAATTTATTAATGATATACTATTAAAAATCACCAATCACTTACCCTAAAGATCATGGTAATTTCCATCCACAAAACACTTCAAGCACGTCAATTATCGTAATGTTGTTGGCCTTCAAAGGTTTACAGACACCTTACCTACGATTCCTTCTTCCGGGGATGAAACATCGTAATATTATTATTATTGTCAACTGTGAGTAACAAAATGCTGTTTTTTTCTGGGGGGTTTTCAAAACCCGTGCTAATCCTACTGCAAGAGTCACCCTCATTCAGCCCCTCTCGCACAATCCTCTAGCACTTTCAACAGGCTACTGTCATCCTCAGGAGGCAGGTGTGTCTCACCCGCCCACCACAGCTCAAGTGAGCAAAGCCATCGAGGCACAGACTCCAGTCGCAATCTCTGAATCTTTGTGTCTCTGGCGCCATCTATTGTCATTGCTGTTCTCTTTTCTTTTTTTCTTTCTAAGCTGTTGTTCAATTTTTATTAAGGCCTTCCATTGTTCATTTAAGTTGCTAGGCTCATTAATGTTGCATAATCTTGATCTGTTTTTTTTTTCAATTAACACTGACTCTGCAATTCTTAACTGCCTTTTGTTTTTACAGCTCTTAATAATTTTAATATCCTCAAACCTTGGACATTGTTGATTTTCCATACAGTATTGGATTAATGCTGTCTTGAAACAGATGGAGCATTTTGTTACTCACAGTTGACAAAGGTTTAACCACCTGGGAATGTAATGTAGTGTAAATATGTACATAGTTTTTTAATTGAATGTATGAATGAGTAGTATACTTGTGTGGTTTTTATGGAATTGACGAGCTATGGTTACATCTCGTATGGCTAAAAAAAAACCAGCGTTGTTTGTCTAGCAAATAAAAAAAAATAATAATAATAATATTACGATGTTTCATCCCCGGAAGAAGGAATCGTAGGCAAGGTGTCTGTAAACCTTTGAAGGCCAACAACATTACGATAATTGATGTGCTTGAAGTGTTTTGTGGATGGAAATTACCATGATCTTTAGGGTAATTGATTGGTGATTTTTAATAGTATATCATGAAATTTGCCAGTTGTGCTGGATGTTAGGAATGGTCCCTTGGGATTGGAAGGATGCTATCATTGTTCCCTTGTATAAAAGAAAAGTGATCAGACTGACTGCTAGAACTATCATGGTATTAGCCTATTAAGTGTACCAGGGAAAGTGTTTGGTAAAGTCGTTATTGAAAAAGTAATGGGTCTTACATCAGAGAAAGTGTGGGATGTTCAGAGTGGTTTTATGCCTGGTAAAGGCAGCACTAACCAGATTTTTGTATTACGCATGATGATTGAAAAGTATCTGGCTGTTGGTAAGAAAGTTTTTGCTGCCTTCATAGATTTAGAGAAAGCTTACGACCGAGTGAATAGGACACTTTTGTGGAAGGTATTGAATGAATATGGTGTTACTGGGAATCTACTTAGTAGTGTAAAAGCCATGTATGCTGACAGTAGAGCCTGTGTACGACTGAATGGTGTTTTATCAAAATGGTTTTCTATTAGTGCAGGAGTCAGGCAAAGTTGTGTTATGTCTCCATGGCTGTTTAATATATTTATGGATGCATGCATGCGTGATGCCAAGATAGATAATACTGGTTTATGTCTTGGTGATATCCGTGTGTGCAGATTGCTGTATGCTGATGACACTGTCCTGTTGACAGAGAGCAAAAGTGAGTTGCAGAGTATGTTGTCCCTGATGTATGAAGTTTGCATGAAATTCTGAGTATAAATAAGGGAAAAACTAAAGTTATGGTTTTTGAGAGAGGAACTGGTAGTACTGAATGTAATGTAATGTAATGTAAGTGTAAATGGCACAGTGATTGACCAGGTGAGTGAGTTTGTGTATTTAGGAAGCATGGTTGACAGAGAGAACAAATTGGTTGGTGAAATTAGTAGGCAAATGAATTCTTCATTGAAAGTCATGGCTGCTCTGGGAGGTTTTCACAGGAATGATGGGTTCTCAAGAGAGTCGCACATGGCTGTGTATGAGAGTGTAATTGTTCCTACTCTGATGTATGGCAGTGAAACCTGAGTACTGCAGAAGAAACATAGGAGTCGTTTGTGTGCTGGAGAAATGCGTTACTTGCGTGGGGTTTGTGGCAAGACACATTCTGATTCTGTGAGGAATGAAGATGTGTTGCAGTTGTGTGATGTGAAGCAAAATGTTGTTAGCAAGGTGGAGACTAATATGCTTCGGTGGTTTGGCCATGTTGAAAGAATGAGTGATGAGATTTTTACTAAGAAAATCTTTTTAGCCCAAGCGGCAGGAAGGAAAGGCAGAGGAAGGCCAAGGAAGTCATGGGAGGATCAGATTCAGGAGTTTCTGCATGAGAAACAAATTACGAGTATGAAGTATAGAAGATCTTGTGTATGGTTAGTCCGAGAGATAGGACGACGGGTTTTATTTACCCTTGACTACCAAAAGCGCCATTGTGAATTTTGGAAAGTCTACCACTTATGTAATCAAAATATGGCAGTCTTAGTAAAAATTAGTGGTGGGGGAATGAAATATGATGTCATGAATATGGCCGCCATGTCCTATTAACATCAAGGCATTACAACGGCTGTAACTTCTTACTGGGTAATTGTAGAGAGGTAATTTTTTTTTTAAATGGAAGATGATTTAATGATGAGAAAAAGTTTACAATGTCAAAATTTTACGTAACGTGTAAACTTTTGCCGTTTTTTAATGTTGAACTTCAAAAATCAGAATTTTTACCATTACATGCATACTGGATTGCAATAAAAACAAGCACATCACAACAACAAATGGGTATAATGAATGTCTTTATGAATCACTTGACCTTCAAGTATTGTAAATCATTATAATCAATGCTTTTTCTAAATTTTTATACAGGAAGTTTCAGATGTTCCGCATAGAGTTCGAAAGCACATTTCTGGTTGTCTCCTCTCAGTCATCGCTTTCATCACTATATGCATTCTCTTCTTCATTTTATGTGCCTTCATCATTTTCCATTTCAAGGTATTCAGGGCACATAGGTCCGTCAAATCACTGAATTCTGTAATTTCCATTGCATAAACACCAGCCATGTTATAAGGGGTCAATACCTTGATGTGGGTTTTGCTGATTAGCTTTCTTCCATATCAGCGCAACAGCATTGCTTCTTTTTAACTTTTCACGAATAGCAGCTCTTGAAGGGGAAGAAGAGTAGGTTCAATTCTTTGTATCTTCTGTAAAGGTCATTGCTCCTGTTTAGGAGCACATTTTATTTTGAATAGACTGTATCTTGCGTGTGTTACTGACGTTCCAAAAGATTGTCCTTACAGGGAACAAACGTACTGCTCATTGGCAGTGAACAAGTTATTTTCTAGATCCACTGTCTCTCCCAAACTTGCTAAAAACTTCTCGTGTACTACATTATTAGACATTATCCTGAAAGGTATAACCTTTTCTTGTCTTGCGAAAGCTGCTGTAAAGTCCGATCCAGTAAATGCGTGGAAACCAGGTAGAGCCGTAGCCAAACAATCACCAAGTTCTTCTGCGATATTTGTGAAGTCTATAAACTGTCTTGTGTTATTTCAGGCCAGGCCACTATCCATCCACACCTTACAGTTATGTAAGTGCCTTTGATGATACACCAGCAAAACAAGAATGTCCGTGTCATTAGCTCGAACAACGATGTTTCCTTTCCAAACTGTGTTGTGCTATGTACCGGATATGCCAAACTATCCGCATGTCTGCTTCTTGATGATGACACTTCAGTTCAGGAATTTGTATGGTGTTCATAACATTGTTTTGTGCACTATATTGATAGCATGTATCTTCAGTGTCAACATACAGTATTCTTTCACCCAGAAGACATACATATTTGTCCTTTTTCCATTCATTACAAATGAAAACAAGGAGGGGGACTTAAATGAACTGTTCCTCAAGGACTCCTGAGGTTTCTTTGGAGTTTTCTGTTCTGGCCCTATCACTTTTATGTCACCCGAGAATGACGTTCCACAATGATGGTCATGCTCAATATTCTTTATGCTTGGAGTCTCATAAACATCGCAAACTAGGTGCACTTCTTTGGCGGATGTGCTGCAAATGTTTTCCAGTAGTTTGTATGCAACACCTGCATAAGTTTTTGGGAGACTTCAAGCAATGTATCATAAACATTGCATCACATATGACAGCATAAACTTCCAGTGGATTCTCTTTACTTGATGTTTGATACTCCTCTAATTTGTGCATCAGTTTGCTCTTATCAGTTTTATTCATGGACCCTCCAATTTGGCCCAAAGACATGGGTATCTGTGTAAGTGGAAATTCAATCACCTCTTCAATTTCCCATTTCTGAACCGCTGCAAGGTACAACAATCTCCCGAAGAGATCTCGTGTGCACTTCAAAGCCTCTAACTTTGTTTGACTCTTAGTAGATTTTTGGGCTGAAATGCTAGCACAGTTTTTAACGAAATTTCTGGTTATCGGCTTTTCAACACTTTGAGGATCCGCAGCGTACATACCTTTGAATTTTTCAAAAGCAGCTTGTCCTTTTTCAAAAATTCTTACAAGCTGATCTGCCATTTCAGTCATAATCACCTGACCAGTGGAGGGGTTTATAAGAGGAGTGTTGGGCTCAATATCATGAAAAGGATTTTAAAAGTTATCCATTGTATTCATGATTTCCAGAACATCCTTGCTGTCTCTGTTGGTCCTAGAGCCTTGAAGTTCCACTTTCATGTCTTTAACATTTGATAATCCACTGAATTCCAACAAATGAGTCACAACTTTGCTCCTGATGGACGTTGTTTTCATCCATCTTGCTTTGGCAGAATCAGATTTAGCAGAGGCTGTGATACCACCAAACCTTGATGCAGCATTTTTATTCACGGTTTGTTCTAGCGCCATATTCACAGGGACACGAGAAAAAGAGCAACTTGAGCGTTTGATGGATAGTCCTCCTTTTGAAAGAGCTCTTTTTGCCCCTGGGCATATCTCTTCGATGTTAAGAAGCTTTAGGAGATATACTGTCATCCAACGAGCATGCCTAATTGGGTCTGTTACATGCAAAGAAAATGGGACACATTTTTTCTATGGCCTGTGTGTGCATGTCAACATTGCAGGTCCTGTATGCTTGACAGAAAAACTTGTAAATTTCCACAAAATCCACATACTTTTGGAATAACTGTGCTGTTTTACCATGCGAGCCTTTCCTCGTTTTATCTGTGAAAGTTGTGTACTCTTCATACAATTGCATTAGTTCAGTTGCTTCAATGCTATGTTTTGTCAACTTACCATTACAAGTTATCACTTGGTTTTTTTATTCTTTCTATATTCAGAGGTCTGCCTTCATCACATGTACGAACATGTAAAAACTTCTTGAAGTGACTGCGCTGCAAAGCAAGTGATAATAATATGTGAAGGCATTTGCATCAGTTGTAATGCTTTCCCTTCAAAATCCCTTGGAGTGAGCCAGACGCAAGCACTCCACTTTCAGTCAAAATATGTTCTATTCCTGATCCATCAATGAAATAACCAAGAGCGCCAAAGAATGCTAGTTCAATATGAAATGAGCCAAAGCAAATGAAGACATTATCAAAACATGGGCTTTCCTGATTTTGTATTAAAAGAGCAGGTTTTGCTATTGCTAGGTCATAATAAACAAGCACAAATGTTTGTCTGCATTCAAATGATGCAACTTGTTGTGATACTTTCAGTGTTTCAAGAACAACATCTGTTCTGGTTGGTGGAAGCTAATGTTTTCCATGTACTCAATTGCTTGAGCAGGTAACAAATCGTAAATTGTTTTTGAGTTCCAACCTATCCACATTGGTGTGTTTTTACACCATGCAACTGAAATCATCCAAACAAAATCTTTCTTCAAAATATTTTATTTCTTTTCTATCAGTTGGTATTCTAAAATAACCATTTCTTTCTTGTCTTCCCTGTTATTTTCTTCATAAGATTATTTATTACTGTGAGGTCATATCCAAATGTAGTAGCCACATTTCTAATCCAATTGAGTTCTTTATTTAACCATCAGTTATTGGAAGTATGGGTTAACACTTTGTTGATGTATGACTTGAAGGCTGATTAATTATTTATATGATACAGGATGGTGAGAATTTGCAGGAATAACATTGGCAAAATAGTTAGGCTTTCGGTATACCTGGAAATCAGTTCTATTATTTTGGTTATGAAATAAAATATCTAAATAAGGTAAGATATTATTCTGTTCTTTTTCTATTGTCACATTAATGGATTCATAATATTTGTTATATTCTACAAGAAAAACCTGTAATTCTTATTCACTACATTTCCAGATCATGATGTTATACACGTATCTACAAAAAACTGCTGGTTGTGGAATATTATTATTTTGCATTATAAATTTTTCAATCTGCTGTAAGACCACTTCAGAAAGCAATCCTGAAATAAGGGAGCCCATAGAAACACCTGTGATTTGTGTGTATATTTGTACCTTCAAAATCAAAATAATTATTTTGGTCAGTAAAAATCAATGCTTTTTTGATGTATTCAATTTGTACTGTTGGAATATTGTTTTTTTTTTTTTTTTTTTGTAATTCTGATTCAATAAGGTTTATAGCTTTGAGCATGGGAGTATTTGGATATAGTGATATAATATCTAAACTATAAGTATTGCTTGACTATTGTTCATCATACTATTATTTATATTTTGAATTAGTTTAGTTACTTCATCATAGCTCTTAACGGAAAATTTGTATGTTTGTAAAGAGTGCCAGATATTTACATAATGCTCTTTCGAGGTTTATTGTTGGTGCTGTATTTTTCGATACTATTGGTCTAAGAGGATTACCTGCTTTGTGAGTTTTTACTTTCCCAAAGATTTTGGGAATAGTTGTTCCTATTCGTGGATATGCATTCTTCTTAATTGAGTCTGGGTGGAAACTCTGGTCTTTAAAAACAGCAAGTTGACGCTTTATTCTTTCAATTGGATCTTTCTGAATTACTTCAACCTTCAATTCTTGTATTGTCTTGATCATTTTTTTCTTCGTACTCAGTTTTGTCAGACATCGTTATTCTTATTGCTGGGTTTCGTCATAAATATATCAAAGCCTGCCTTTCGTACGTTATTAAGTTTGGTTTTCCATTTGCTTTTTCTTTCATGATTCTTTTTGCTGTTCTATTTATTTTGAAACCTACAGGATCTTGAGCTGTTCTTGGTAATTCGTAACCAAGAATGAATTATCAAGATGCATTACCAAGAATGAATTATCAAGATGCATTACCAAGAACAGCTCAAGATCCCGTATGTTTCAAAATAAATAGAACAGCAACAAGAATCATGAAAGAAAAAGCAAATGAAAAACCAAACTTAAGAATGTACGAAAGGCAGGCTTTGATGGATTTAAGACGAAACCCGGCAATAAAAATAACGATGTCTGACAAATCTAAACAACTCATTATAATGGACGAAACTGAGTACGAAGAAAAAATGATCAGGTCAATACAGGAATTGAAGGTTGAAGTCATTCAGAAAGATCCAATTGAAAGAATAAAGCGTCAACTTGCTATTTTTAAAAACCAGAGTTTTCTCCCAGACTCAATTAAGAAGAATGCATATCCACCAATATGAACAACTGTTCCCAAAATCTTTAGGAAAGTAAAAACTCACAAAGCAGGTAATCTTCTTAGAAAAATAGTATAAAAAAATACAGCACCAACAATAAACCTGGAAAAAGCGTTAGGTAAATATCTGGCATCCTTTTACAAACAATACAAATTTTCTGTTAACAGCTCTGATGAAGTAATTAAACTAATTCAAAATATAAATAATAGTATGATGAACAATAGTCAAGCAATACTTACCAGTTTAGATATTGTATCACTATATCCAAATAGTCCCACGCTCGAAGCTATTAACCTTATTGAATCAGAATTACATAGAAACAATATTCCAACAGTACAAATTGAAGACATCAAAAAAGCATTGATTTTTACTGACCAAAATAATTATTTTGATTTTGAAGGTACAATATATAGACAAATCGCAGGTGCTCTTATGGGCTCCCCTATTTCAGGATTGCTTTCTGAAGTGGTCTTACAGCAGATTGAAAAATCTATAATGCAAAATAATAATATTCCACAACCAACATTTTTTTATAGATACGTGGGTGACATCTTCATGATCTGGGTACATAGTAAACAAGAATTACAGGTTTTTCTCGAAGAATATAACAAATATTATGAATCCATTAATGTGACAATAGAAAAAGAACAGAATAATACCTTACCTTGTTTAGATATTTTATTTCATAATAACCAAAATAATAGAATTGATTTCTAGGTACACCAAAAGCCTAACTATATTGCCAATGTTATTCCTGCAAATTCTCACCATCCTGTATCATATAAATATTCAGCCTTCAGGTCATACATCAACAAGGCGTTAACCCATACTTCCAATAACAGATTGTTAAATAAAGAACTCAATTGGATCAGAAATGTGGCTACTACATTTGGATGTGACCTCAAAGTAATAAATAATCTTATGAAGTATGAAGAAAATAACAGAGAAAACAAGAAATTATCATTTCGGAATACCAACTGATAAAAAAAGAAATAAAATATAGTGGATCATTATCTTACAACCATGAAATAAACAGTATACTAAATGAAGCATACAAAAAATTTAACTTAGGCTTTGGTATAAGAACCAAAAATATTGAAAGCACATTAACTTGTGACCACGAAAACACACTGATATTACAGAAAGCAGGTGTTTATTCAATTTCAATAGGGGACAGCCAAAATAAGATCATCAGCCAATATATAGGGTGTCTCAAAAATGCACGGCAAAACTGCAGGAATGAGTTCCTCATAGATAGATAAGAAAAAAGTTTATGCCAACATTGGTCCGGAAATGCTTGGTTTCCGAGTTATGGTCTGTCTATGACACTTAACTGTTGACATTACCTTATAGTAATTGTTCAAAATGTCCACCTTCTGCCTCAATACAGGCCTCACATCGATGTCTCATGGACTCGTAAACATCCTGCTAAATTCCTGGCATGTGTCGTATTCTTTCACAACCAGCCGCAATTCGATTGCGGAAAGTTTCCACATCTGCTACTGGAGTCAAATACACCAATGATTTTAAATGGCCCCACAAGAAGAAATCTAAAGGGTTTAAATCTGGTGAGCATGGAGGCCAGGCAGTTGGTCCACCTCTACCTATCCACCGACTAGGGAACTTTCGATTTAAGTAATTGCGAGCTAGGTGGCTAAAATGTGCGGGAGCGCCATCATGCATAAAGTGTGCTTGTTGACTAATGATCAGTGGCGTGTCATCCAAGAAATCAGGAAAGGTGTGGTATGCCCGCCCCGTGAGTTTGTTGGGAAGTACATGGGGCCCAAATAACTTATCACCAAAAACACCCGCCCAGATGTTTCGGCTGAACCGCTGTTAGTGACATGATGGAAGAATTGCATGTGGATTTTCCTTGGCCCATACAGGCTGATTATAAATTTTAGGATTCCGTCGCGTGTGTGAACTGTGCTTCATCGGTGAATATCACAAGGCAGGAAAGTTAGGAGTTGTACCACACTGCTGCAAGAACCACTGGCAGATCATTACTCACGCAGGGTAATCTGCTGGTGAGAAGGCCTGTATCCGTTGCAGATGGTACGGATACAGGTGTTCTCACAACACTTTCCAAATATTCGAACGATGAACAGGTATAGATTAAGATAATACAACCTAGTTGTCACAAATGTTTATTTTTTCAAGTCGACCATGGTGTTTTGCTGGGTATTGACCTAGCTTCATCAGGACGAATGGCACGTAAATATTCAAATTGTATATGACATCATAAATGGTGTTTACAGTCACATGTTTTGGTTAGATGCTTCCACGCGTTTCATAGAAATGGCGTGGATGCCATGTCATTAACAAGTTGCGAAGACTTCTGATATATATGGAAAGCTTCCAAAATATCAAGTTTGGTGGTTGAATCTGGCTTGTCAATAAGTTTTGCTTCTTCAAAGAGAAATTTGTGGTCCTTTTCGTAACAGTGTTTAACCATCGATGACTTCTTTAGGTCACAATTCCGAATGTAGGTCTTGTGCTCCTTCAATCGAAAACGCAAGGCTCTACGGGTCTGTCCTATGTACGAAGCACCACATTCACATGGAATTTGATAAATTCCCCACGAGTTTTTGTCTTCAACATAGTCCTTTGATCCTAAAAATCTCATTTTGTTTATGGGTTTAAAAACCACCTTAAAATTAAAGGTTGTGAGAATTTTTGTAATTTTAAAGGCAATGTCACGGGAAAATGGAATAATGGCAAAATTCTCTCGCAATGGGCGCATCACAAGAGTTAATGTGGAGATGGGCTTTGGTTTCCGGAATTTTGTTAGAGCTTTGTCTATAATGGAATTGTTGTATCCTCGCTGTTCTGTAACATGTTTAAAGAAATAAAGTTCTTTTTCCAAACTGTCCTTATCTGAACATATATGTATCGCACGATATACGCAACTGTAAAAGGCGCTGAGTTTTTGTTGATAAAGGTGATTAGACTTGGCATAAGCGAGATACCTGGATGTCAAGGAATGGTAGGCATCCGTTATTTTCAGTTTCGTAGCTGAATTGAATGTGAGGATCAATGGAATTTATAAGTTTGACTAATTCCGGAATTTCAGAATGTCTTCCCTTCCATAGAACGAAAGTATCAGCTGCATATCGTATCCATAAGTCAAATTTCACGAGTTTGAAAAGTTTTTCTTCAAATCAATGCATGTAGATTTCACATAATATAGGTGACAGTAAGCTGCCCATGGCTAGACCTTCCATCTGTTCATAAAACGTTCCACGAAAAGTAAATCTGTTCTGTTTTATGCAAATGTCCACTAGTCTTGTTATTTCCTCAACTTCAGCTTGGCTGTAATGATGCTCTACAAGACTTGATTTTAGGGATTCCAGAGCTCCTTTTACTGGAACATTGGTGAACATAGATACCACATCAAAGGATAGCATTAGTTGATCTACGTAGGAGTGTAGTTTGAGTCGATTGGTAAACTCAATGGAATTTTTCACAGATGTTTCGTTTGGAGTGGCCAAGGTAGATAATTTTGAAGATAAGAACTTCAATAACTTATATGCTGCTGTGCCGATATTACTTACTATAGGCCGGAAAGGAATTCCAGATTTATGTATTTTAGGGAGATCATAGAATCTCGCACAGCGGGCGTATGAAGGTTTAAGTTTGTTTTTAATGTTTTGGCTCAGAGTTTCTGAGTTTTTGATCAATTTCTGTATTTCTTTCAATTGTTTATCTGAAGGATCATTCTTTATTTCTTTGTAAGGTCCATCCAAAATAAGATTTTTGACTTTGTTATCATAATGATTTTTGTCTAACACATCCACCTGACCTCCTTTGTCAGCTCTAGTAATGATTAAATTTGAATTTGAGCGCAATTCTTTAAGTGCATTAATTTCTTTGGTGGTTAAATTTGGTCTAGGTAATGTAGCGTGATTTGCGGTTATCACTTGGCTGATACAATGTCTAACTATTTCTCTTTCTTCAAAGTTGAGACTGCTTTGTATTAAAGATTCCTCAACTGAAGCAACTATGTCTGATACCGGTATCTTTCTTGAGATAGCAAAATTAGAATTATATCGTAAAGTCCTCTTCTCAATTTCAGTGAGACTATGACCAGACAAGTTGACAAACACTTCATTATCTGGATCCACTATTCCGTTATTATTACTATTGGTATAAGCCTGCTTATTCTTATTACCTGCTATCAAATTTTGGAATTTTCTTTCGAGGGAAATTCTGTGATTCGATGACATGCTGATACTACAAACTGAAGTGTTTTTGTCTAAAGTATCAAAATCTGCTAATTTGTTAGCTAACCAAAGATGTAGATTATAAAGTTCATGTTCTACCTTCGTTAGTCAATAATATTGGGCGTTTACTTAGGCACGAAATATTAATTCATAGTCCCTTGGCCTTTTTAGTAGTTTTTACTTTATCAATGCCATATTCACAACATTTACACAACAAATAAATGTAATAATATTGCACTTTTACTTAGGCATGAAATATTAATTCATTGGGCCTAGGCCTTGTTAATAGTTTTTACTCTATCAATGCCATATTCACAATGTTTACACACAAAAAATTAATGTAATAATATTGCTCTTTTACTTAGGCAAGAAATATTCGTTCATATACCCTAGGTCTGGGCCTATGAATTAATATATCGTGCCCAAGTAAAAGCGTAATATTATTATATTGATTTGCTGTGTAAACGTTGTGAATATGGCACTGACAGACTCAAAACTATTAAAAAAGCCTAGGGCCCATGAATTGATATTTTGTGCCTAAGTAAATGCCCAATATTATTAAGGCCTAGGCTTTGGGGCTTATGAATTAATATTTCCTGCCTAAGTAAAAATGAAATGTTATTACATTTATTTGTTGTGTAAACGTTGTGAATATGGCAGTGATAAAGTAAAAACTATTAAAAAGACCTAGGCCTAGGGCCTATGAATTAATATTTTGGGCCTAAGTAAATGCCCAATATTATTAACTTGATTTTCTGTGTAAACGTTGTGAATATGGTTTTGGTAGAATAAAAACTGGTAAAAGGGCTTAAGCCTAGGCCTAGGGCCTGTGAATAAATATTTCGTGCCTAAATAAAAGTGCAATGTTATTAACTTGATTTGATGTATAAACATTGTGAATATAACACTGGTAGAATAAAAACTGTTAAAAAGGCCTAAGCCTGTGGCCTATGACTATTTAGTGCCTAAGTAAAAGAGCAATGCTATTCACTTGATTTGATACGTAAGTGTTATGAATATAATGTCAGCGTATTAAAAACTGTTAAAAAGGCAGAGGTGTAGGGCCTTTGAATTAATTAAGTGAAAGAAAAATATTACAAATTTGACATGTTATGTAAATATTTAGTGCCTAAGTAAAAGTGCAGTGTTATTAAAAAATCCTACCTTATTGTTCTTTCCTGAACACAGCAATTTTCGCTTGGCTTTCATAGAACGTTTTCTCGAAATCTGTTTGGAGTTCCCAATTCAATTCTCAATATAGGCCAGGAAACGGCAATCTTTAACCCCACTGCCCCCCTCGAACTTCTGTGGCCAGTTGCCCTAAGTATGAACCAACATGAAAATTCTGACAAACAAAAAAGCTCCTTCCCATCGTTAGGCACACTGCCGCACATTATTCAGAAATCTGTCGCACCAGAAAACTGCCACACATTCAAAGTGTTCCTCGGAGGAATAGCAATCTGTGCCCGGAATGAAAAGCGTGTGGCAGTTTTCTAAGTTGCTGAAAGATGTGTGGCAGTCTTCCTGTGTGACGTTCTTCTGCCAACCTGTGAGTCGCGGTGGTGGGGTTGGGGGGTTGGCGGGAGGGGGGGTGGAAAGAAATTGTTCAAAGGCTGAAAATTTTTATTGTGATACAGCTTTAAACCAAGATTTTAAACCGAAAGAATCTCAATAAATGGAAAACTGCTTAATTTTTTTTATTATTAAGGATGGTTATAACATGGAACCTTTTTTTTTTTTTTTTTTTTTTCCAGAAACTATATACACACGGTTGTTTTGTTTTTGTGTTGTTTTTCCTTTATTTTTACCTCTCATGTCTAAATCTTTTCGTAGACAAGGATAGAGGAAAGAAGTATTACATGGGTCACTGAAACTGCAGATATTGACGTGGGGTTTTTTTTTTTTTTTTTTGCCGCCTCGGTGGGGCACTGGTCTAAGCGATGGCCTCTGATCATTCTTCCCAAAGGGGTCCGGGTTCGAATCCCGGTGAGGCATGGATGTTGTGTTTGTTTTACGGCACTGGTTCTCTCCCTTCCCTGGAACCAGTGATCCTAAATTAGGGACGGGTGACTGCCCATTGAGTTGCTCACGGTGGTCGTTAAACCTCCAATAAAAAAATAATAATAAAAAAAAAATTGATGTTCTTAAAAATGTTGTCCATGCCACAATGATTCGGAAATATATGTGCAAAATCCATAACAGTGACTAAAATGAAGAGATACAGTACATGTTTGATGATTGTATTAATTCACACTGAATATTTTTTAAATAACACAAAACTGGAGATTTCATATATATATGCATGCTAACTCCTGTTGACATCTGTGCTATACGTTGCAGATTACTTATAATACCAGTATTGGGATTTTATTGGGATATTTATGGGTGGAGGGGCGGGTGTTAGCAGGGTGTATAAATCGCAAGTGGGTTATGCAAGCATGCTGATAGCTTTAAAACTGAAAAAATAAAAAAATTTAGAGATCATTTCCACAATTCCAACTGTGAAGATGATATGAAAAATCGCTTGCTTAGACTTCCAGAACGAAAACTTCTTAAACTACAACTGTGCCATGTTTGAACTATAATAATGCGTAAAATGAACCAATGTACTAGATAATGCACGAGAACATAGGCAAATGAAGAGATGTATTCGTCAAAATGCTCTGCATCGTATGACGAAACTTGTGTTAAAAATGGTTGTGACGCACCTGCACCGCAGGACGCACACGGGATAAAAGCAGATAGCAGTTAGAGTACATGGCCGTGTAGCTTAATTGGGAAAACAACTTACTCCGGAATGAGGGGATAAGGGTTTGATGCCCGACGCGGACAGAAACGAGTTTGTTATTTGGTGCGTGTTGAGGAGGACGTTACTACTGATGAAAAGTTGATTTTATATATCAGTGAAGAGCACTCGAAATTTGCAGCACACATGCAATCGTAATCGTTTGCATCTAATAATGATTTTAATACACTATATCAGAAAATGAAATACGTAGTACCCTAATAAACTTAGCACCCATTTTCACAGTATGTTCATTGAGTTTCACGAATATCGGAACACAAAAGTATGAATGCAGTTCCTGTAAAAATGTTTTACGATGCACACGGATTTCCATGTTATGTTTGCCGATTATGAAGCGCAACGTAACTGTTAGTGTCACATTTTTAAAGGAAATTATTACTGTTGCTTTCGTAGTTTTGTAGTCCGATATTTCCAAAATTCGATAAAGAACGTATTCCTATCTGCTTTACTGTGGTGAAATCGTTATTTCAACAGTAACAACACTTGTTGAATCAGTTGAATCATTTTAAATAACGTTAGCATTGGCAGGGGTTGCCAGATTGTTTTCACTGGGTAGTGAACATATAAAGTCTGAGTGGTCTTACCGGTTATACGTCAATTCGTTGTGCCCAATTCGTTGCCAACTCAGTTCGCCGAGTGCAAATTCATCGCGCGTCAATTCGTCGCAGTTACCAATTTATCGCAGGCTCAATTAGTCGCAGTCAACTTCATCGACTATTCACTTTGTCGCACACAAATTCGTCGTATTTCGATTCGCCTCAGTGAAATAATTTGGTGCTTGTAAGAGGTTTTTGATATCTCCAACATGAAAAAGTCCTTCGGGAGATACTTGGGGGGTGGGCTGCCATTACAATTTTGAATGTTGTATAACTTGTGGATCTTTCATGTTCCATAAGACATGTCTCCTCCTTCCTTGGGCCCCGGTGAAGTCTTTTTGAGGGATATAGTGGTTCAGGAGGGTGGCGGGCCCTGTTCCTCGGTTGCTGTTGTAGTATTAAATTTAACTCTTGTACATTGCACTGATTTATTCTTAGTGTACCTTACATTGTTCTGCAGGTCCACGAGACCTCAGTGTCTTCGGGCCCCTCGGTGATCGCAGGACGGAGATTTATAAAAGCCTAACAACATTGATTTTTCCGCATTATTCTTGTTTACTTTTGTATCGTGTAGCAGACTCTGCTTGTGGGTATGCCCTTCAATCAGAAATTTTAAGTCTGTAAGAGGGATTCGAGGTGCTTTGGTTGGGGGGTTAGGGGGGCTGTCCTCAACTTCCGTAATTTTATATTCTGGACCGCTAGAGTCGGTCAGTGTATCCGGGTGTTCCCCCTGAAGCGTACGCAAGGTTCGCAAGCTTTGGGGGGCTCCCTCCCCAAAATGTTGAAATGGACGTAGAGCTGTAAACATTAGCACCATGCTTCATATGATGATTCTGTACACGACCACGAATTTTCAGGATGGTGGGTTGAATTCACCTCCCTTCCCCAGGTTTTTAAGAGCAGAGAAAAGGTGTTCAAGGTAAGTTATGTTCGCAAACACTTCATGACTCGCTTATCCTTGTTCCTCTGGCTTAGTACTTTTTACGTTTGAGACGAATCTTCATCTAGCAATGTTTGCAGTTTCTCATGTGAAACCTTCTGCGGGGTGCCACTACGTTCTCGATCGCTAACATCGAAATCGGTAATCGGAAAAGTCCCCCACAGGAAAACTCCCCCACCTTTTTCAGTCAGGGACCATGCACAAATTGCATTTGACACAAAATATCGAAAGTGGGAGAGATTTCTGGGTTCATCGTTTTCATTTCCACTCTGTTTAAAAAAAGATTCAGCCGAACAGCGTGCGCAAATATGTGGAGGAAAATTCCGGGGTCGGCATTTCAAACATTTATTGCTGTTTATAGTAAAAAACTGTCTTCCAAGTAGCTGGATGAGGTGGGGGAAATTTCCGGGTTAGTATTTCGACTGTTACCGTGCTCTTTAGTGATAAATGGTCTTGCAGGCTGACAGGGTTGGGGAAAATTCCGGGGTCGACATTTCGACTTTTAGGATGGGGTGGGGGAAATTTCCGGTGTCATCATTTCTATTTTCATCCACTTTAAAACATCATTCAGCCGTACAAGTAGCACAAATATGTGAGGGAAATTTCCGGGGTCGGCATTTCAAGCCTTTATCGTAGTTTATAGTACTGCAAGTAGCTAGGTGAGGTGGGGGAAATTTCCGGGTTAGTATTTTGACTGTTACCGCGCTTTTTAGTGAAAAACAGTCTTACAATAATAAGCAGGCTGATAGAGTGGGGGAAATTCCGGGGTCGGCATTTCAAACTTCTACAGTTGTTTAGGGTAAAAATTGGTTTTCAATTAGTAGGGCATTGGCTGGGGGAAATTTTTGAGTTAGTATTTCCACTCTTACCAAGGTTTTTAATGGAAAACGTGTCTTACAGTCAGCAGGCTGACAGGGTGGGGGAAATTTAAACGGTGAATATTTCAAACTTTTATCGATATTTATAGTAAAAAAACGTCCTGCAAGTAGCTGGATGAAGTGGGGGAAATTTCCGGGTTAGTATTTCAACTCTTACCATGGTTTTTAACGGAAAATGGTCTTACAATAAGCAGGCTGCCAGGGTGGGAAGAATTTCTGGGTTAGTATTTAGACTATTTACCGCAGTTTTTAGTGGAAGATTTTCCGACGCACTTCGGAAGATTCAATAGAATGCTGTGGACAGAAATTTTCCGACGCACTTCGGTAGATTCAATAGAACGCTGTGGACAGAAATTTTCCGACAGTATTTCATAAATACGAAAAATTCACATACGTTTATCTGAGTTACCTAAAATCTTGGAGGGCTGCCCTCAACATGTGCAGGGTGCGTACGGTCCTTAAAAGTCCTTAGGAACTCCTTATTTTCGATGTATGCTCCTAAGGGCCCTTATAAAGTACTTAAAAACTCCTTATTTTTGTTTAAAACTCCTTTTTTTTTTTAATGTTTGTAAGGGCCCTTAAAAAGTCCTTAAAACAGGCGTGAAATTCTTTCTGAAATTCGGTTTTCTGCTGGTTTTTTTTTTTTTGTTTTTTTTTCCATTTTCTAGTAGGAACAAATGCTACTTATCTTGCCCCCCCACGTCGCTTTTGTGCGCGTTCCCGGTCTTTCTGTCAGTTTTGATTGACGTCCTCCTCCCTTGGCGTTGGTTGAACCAGTAGAACGCAGCAGCATGTGCAGCAGGTGGTAGAGTACGCGGGAGATCGAGCCTGTTTCTCTTAACTTCCATTCCACTTAATTGCATTCATTCGGTCGTGAGGTTTTCGGATTGTCTGCTTTGTCATTAGGTTTCTTCAAGCTTTATTAGATGTGATGTCTAAAAAAATATTTTGTCGTGCAGAATAATACGAACATGCCCGGTAAATGCATCTTCAACCCATTGTGGTTAGGCCAACCACGTTATCAGCAATGGCTGGCTATCTGTTCAGCGGACAAACATAAGGCCCGATGTACAATGTGTAACAAAGCAATTGATCTTGGAAGAATGGGAGAGTCTGCTCTGAAAGCTCACATGGCAGGTAAGTCACATCTTAATTGCATTTTACTGTTGTAAATTCAATGCTGTAAAAAATAAACTTATTTCTTATTTTTATTTTTTGCTTTAATTAATATACCGTAATTTCCGAGCTAAAGTAAGAGCCTTGGTTCACCGTGTGCATGTGTGGAAATCAGGCTCTGCCATTTCATGCGATTTTTGTACATACTGTACCGTATAACTTAAAGTGATTTATGTATTAAGTTATGTACTGTATATGATTTGAGTTTAAATAAGCAGTAAATTTCACAATGATTTCATAAAAAAATTTCAATTAACTTGTACTGTATTGTACGCAGAGCCTGATTTCTGCACGTGCATAGGGCTTCAGAATATGGGGGTATTAAAATAAAATAAATTATTATTTTCAACTGTGGAAATGAAAATTTTAACCAAGGGGGCCCCAGCTACGGTTGTGCACAGGGCCTCCTTGACTGTACGGAATTCTTTTTAAACTTGTATGGAACTTGCACGCTGTTGAAACATGTTACTCCAATGTACCGAAATCGAACGAAATGGCACAAGTTGTACAGAAGGCTCATGCACGAAAGTCGGTCATCACCTTTTTCATTCTCCTATTCTGTTTGAACAGCAGAAAGAATAAAAAAAACAAAGTTTATAAAAAACGCGAGAGCATCGGTTTTTGATCAGAAAGAAGTGCCATGGGTGTTCGAAAGTTTGCCGGGGGGAATGAAATCTCTTCCCTTTGCCAATGAATCACTTCCTTGCAGGTGGTGGACAGCTCAGCTGCTGTAAAAAAAAACAAAAATTAAATAAACGTCGTACTGGGAGAAATATTTACGATAAAAAAATTCTCCAATTTCGTAAATAACCTCATGCAAATTTTACAGTAGCCAAGACGTGTCAAAATAAACTCACATGTGAAATTTCATCAAAATCCGATGAAAACTTTAGAAATTAGACATTTTCTTTTTATTGTTTTTAATGAATGTTCGCTGAAAGTCTGCGTAGTCATACTCTCTCTCTCTCTCTGTGCCGTATCCCGTGTTGCATTTAGGGACATCTACCACCTGTGGGCATTCAAGCGTCACAAAGTGGCGGCTAAAAAGAAAAACATTATTTTACGAATTAATCCTGACCGAGTTTCCCCATCCGCTTTAAATCAAAACAAACTGAGCGGCAAAGTTGATGAAAGTGGTGATGGAAAACGTGGAGAAATAAAAATACCAATTGATAATCTTTTGCAAATACTCGATGATGCAATTAAAGGTCTTGAACAAAGAAACTTCACAACTGAACCGGAAATAATGTCCGTCTACAGAATAAAAAAAATTGCTTTCTCATAAACCAAAATTAATTAAACAACAATCGTTAGCTGAAATGTTTAAAAGAAATGATAAAAGGTAGTCTTTTGTATGTGTATATTTTTTTCTTAAAATTTCTTCTTTTCCATTATTTTTGTACTAAATAATATTTTTTAAAAATAACTTGACTTTTTGTCATTTTTTACCAAAAAATAGTGTTCTATAGTGTGTTTAGTTATTAATAAGTTTGAATTTTATCCAAACTCTAAAATCCGGAATCGGCAAAGTCCGGATTTTCAAGGTTGTACTGTATAGTAATATAAATACCATATTTTCGTGCGCATAGTCCGCCCCGTAGATAATCCCCCAAGGAAAAAAGTACATATTAAAAACGACAAAATTTGGCAAGACATACGGTACCGTATCTGTCTTTAGAATTTAGCGAATAAAAACAGCATACAGTTACAAATTTAATATGTACAATACATGAACAAAATGGTAGATAGATATAAATAATAGATAGATATTTTTTCAGTTAATGAATTGCCTGACAGAAAAAAATAAAGAGAGGGATTCTTAATCGTCGATTTCCGTATCGCTGTCACAATGAAAAAGATTAGAATTCTCAGCCAAGCCCCCCCCCCCCCCTCCCCATCAATTTCACAATCAGACTGCTCTTCTGCTTGGGATGAATTTTCATTGTCGCTTTGAACGGCGCTTTCAAAGGCCCATAGGAATCCATTCTGGATGACAGATGTAGGGCATACCTGCCAACCTTTATGCATTACGCATAAAATGTATGCATTTTAACTGTTCTTTACGATTTTACGCATTTCTGTATATTTAAAAAAAAATTATAGATCTTCATTGAGAAATATTTGTTAATGTTTCAGTTAAATTATACCTGCCGACTCCTCCGGATTTTGCGGAATCCCTATAAATAAAATATATAACAGAGATGGGAATTTTGCGCCATTGTGCGCCAGAACACCCGTGCCTCGTCGGGACTTTGGCACAGTAAATTCTTCGTGCACACTGTTATGCTTGACGGTGAATAAAAGATCATGCGGTGGGAAGAAAGATTCTGCGGATTTACGTAGTTACTATGGAAATAATCGGTCCTCTATACGGATGACGGAAAACATCGAGTATGCTATGATAATCGTAGGTCCGCTACGGACGACGGAAAACATTGAGTATGCTATGGAAATCGTCGTTCCGCTACGGACGACGGAAAACATCGAGTATTGTATCAAAATGTGATATGATTTGTTTATATTATAAACATCTAAAAATTGTCAAATGCACATATATTTGCATTTATTTTACTTGTACTGTTATGTCATGCAGAGTCTGCAGTGCGGGCAGTGCGATGTGGATCTGGCACCATCTGTTAATCAAAATGTAAGATTGAGAATTACAAAAAATGTACATGTTTTATTAATTACTTGTCTGTAAGTGATAAAAAAAATCTAATACTGGGCTTTCTTTCCATAGGTCAACGACACAGATCCATAGAGGAAACAAAACCGAGGAGTACATTGATGAATTTTTTTCAAGGCCACAAAAAGTTACAGAGCAACCTAGTCCTGCTACTGCATCAACATCATCCCATTCAAATCTCATAACTGCAGAATCAGCTTCTGAAAATACAGTCTCTAATTTTGTACTGCGACATGATGTTCAAAATGCAGAAATCATGTGGATTTTAAAATGTGTAAACAATCATTATTCATATAGGTCTTGTGAAGGCATTGACAAATTATTTTCGAAAATGTTCTCTGATAGTTCCATCACAAAGCAGTTCTCTTGTGGACAGAAAAAATGTGCATACATGTTGTTTTAGGTTAGCTCCCCATTTTCAACAACCCTTGTTGAAATGCCTTCAAGATTTAAATTGTTATATATTGTTGTTTGATGAAACTTTAAACCTTGGCACTCAAACAAAACAAATGGATTTGTATGTCAGGTTTTGGCACCCAGTATTAAATGAAGTGTGCACACAATATCTTTCATCTGCATTTATGGGCCATGGAACTGCAACAGATATCTTAAAATCGTTCTATGACACTGTGAAAGAGCTGAATCTGTCTAAAACTATTCAAGTATCAATGGATGGTCCATCTGTCAATTGGGCTTTCTATGATTTGTTGCAGGCTGACCTGAAAGATAAGTATAATTGCCAGGTTTTAAACATTGGCTCTTGTGGACTGCATACATTACATAATGCATTTAAAAGTGGAGATACAGCAACAGAGTGGGTTATCTCTTCTGTTTTAAGTTCTGTTTATTGGCTCTTTAAAGATACACCAGCTAGAAGAGATGACTTTTTAAAAGTATCTGAGTTAAAGAAATTTCCTTTGAAGTTTGTGAAACATAGATGGATAGAAAATGTTCCTGCTGCTGAGAGAGCCTTAGAAATCTGGAATGATCTCAAAGTTTTTGTTGCAAGTGTTGAAAAAAGGACAATTAAAATCAGCAAAACGACAAAATCTTTACGTACAGTTATAGATGCCACAAAAGATGAACTAATGCCAGTTAAGATTAACTTTTTTTTGTCTGTGTCAAAGTTACTGAAACCTTTTCTGACTTTTTATCAAGGTGATGCTCCTTTGTTGTCATCTTTTGCATCTGACATATTTAAACTTTTCAAACAGTGTCTATCAAATTTTAACATATTGAAGAAAGACTATCTGAACTCAATAAGCTCTGTCATTAAAATGTGTAAAGTAGATTTTGATAACAAATCTGGCTTTTCTAGAATTAGTGATATCAGTTGTGGATTTGCAGGTGACAAAATTGTAAATCATCTACAGAAAATGAAAAGGGTTACTGAAAATGATGTTCTTTCACTAAAACATGATTGCCAAAAATTTATTGTAACTATGTTATCAAATCTTATTGAAAAATGTCCAGTGAATTATTCAATTGTACGCAATATAGTTTGCTTAGACCCCAAAAGAATGGCAAAAAATGATAGTGATTGTTTAACCAAGATGAAAAAATCCTTTTCCATCTGAGTGAAGTTTAAAAGATTAGAAGAGTAACAATGTGAAAATATTTTACTGCAATTTAGAGGCTTCTTAATAAATGAAGTAAAAGGAGACTTTACTAATTTTTCTGACTTTAATGCCTCTGAAACCAAATTAGATGCTTTCTTAGCTAAATACTTATCAAAAGGTTTTGATGATCTTTGGAATGTGATATAAATGTTGTTAGTGTTGTCACATGGCCAAGCAACAGTCGAAAGGGGTTTTTCTGTTAATAGGCAGATACAAGTAGAAAACTTAAAAGAAAATTCTTACATAAGCCAAAGAATTGTTTAAGATCACATTAATTTTTGTGGGGGAATTCACAATGTAGAGCTTACAAAGGAGTTGCGAGCTTCAGTATCTTCTGCTCGCCATAGATATATGCAACGTTTGGAAGAGCAAAAGAATGAAAAGAAAGACACAGTAATCTCAGGAAAGAGAAAAAAAAACAAAGTGATGACCTAAATATGTTAAAAACTAAAAGGATTAAGGTAGAAAAAGATTTAATCCAATTGGAAAAGTCTGCTGATAGCATGGTTGAAGAAGCAGAAGCTTTAAAAGATGTCAGTCTTTTTATAAAATGCAACAATTTTTGAAAATTACTGAAAGAGAAAGAATTAGAACTTGAAGCCACTGATTCAAAGATAGAAAAACTCAAAACAGGACTTAAAAATTAATTTCTTTTTTATTAAAATCTTGTTGACAAATAATTGTACCTTGTAAATTTTTAATTAAATACAGTAATTACATGCAAAAATTGTCTTTGTTTATGAATATGTGATAATTTATTATTATAAATGATTAAAAATCGTGTTACTTAAGCAAACTTTGCTCTTTTAAAAGTGTGTTTTTTAATATGAATGCCCTTTTAAAAGTGGTAAAAATTGAAACTTTTTATAAAATTAATGTCCTTAAAAATTGCTTTTAAGGTCCTTAAAAAGTCCTTAGAAACTCCTTATTTTCAATTTCTGAAAATGAGTACGAACCATGATGTGTTCTAACTGCATAGAGATTTTCTTTTGCCAAGGGGTGGTGGTGAAGTGGTGGAGGGTGGTGGCTCAAAGAAAAAGTTGGGTGTGCTGAAGCCCACCGTAGAGCACTCGTAGCGTCGCACACATGCAACACATTGACCATGACATTCTTGCAAAACACCGAGGCATCAGGCCTTTTCAGTCAATGTTTGTTAGTTATATTGTTTGATATGTAAACGTTATGAATATGAAGACAATAGATCAAAAACTGTTTGAAAGGCCACGTATTTGTGCTACTTGTAGAGCTCCATCTTGTTTTGAAGTGCATGAAAATAGCAATGGTGACATCGGAAATTTCCCCACCCCATCCAGCTACTTGCAAGACAGTGTTTTTTACTATAAACAGCGATGAATGTTTGAAATTCCGACCCCAGAATTTTCCCCCACATATTTGTGCACGTTGTTCGGCTGCATCTTTTCTTAACACAGCGTGGAAATGGAAATGATGACCCCGGAAATCTCTCCCACGTTCCATATATTATATCAAATGCAATTTGTGCATGGTCCCTGACTGAAAAAAGTGGGGTTCTTTTCCGATGTGCGGGACCTTTCCGAATGTAGGGAGTTTTCCTGTGGGGGTCTCTTCCGCCCATCATCATAAAATCACCTGCTTTAAACCGTCTAAACCAAAACTCTCACGTGCTTTTCAGTACAATATTCTCCCCCAGAACAGAACAAATCGATGCACATGTTTTTGCAGCACTTTTTCCTTGATGAAATTCATAACAAATGCAGTGTCGAATAAATGCAGTATCGCTTGCTAGCTTTCACCTACCGATGTGCAAGTGCGTTTGTTTGACTGTTGGGCAAACTTCTGTGTCACATTTTATACTCTGGACTAGTTACGGTCATATGACAACAATTTGGGGAAATGTTGGATATGTAAGTTAGCGGTCACGTCACACAAAAAACTCTTTAAAACTTATTTGTACACCTAATAGTTTTATATAACTTATTTGTTTAAGTGTATACCCATGTGAAAGATACTTTGGTTAGAATAGTTAAAGAGACGCCCATCATGTTCAAAGCTATATATATATATCATCATCATCATCATCATTGTCAACGATTATCAATCCACTGCTGGATGAAGGTCTCCCCAAGTTTCCTCCACAACCGTCTGTCTTGTGCCAGTCTCCTCCATGTCACTCCCGCATACTTTCGAATTTCATCCACCCATTTCCCATGTGGTCTTCTTCTGGGTCTTTTCCTGTCCCTTGGAATCCAATCTAAAATTTCGGCTGTCCATCGATGGTCTGTCCTTCTGGCAGTATGTCCAGCCCATTGCCATTTCAGGGATTTAACTCTGATGATAATGTCTTCCACTCTTGTCATTTTTCAGATCCACGAGTTCCTCTTCTTATCTCTCCTGGTTACACCAAGCATACACCTCTCCATGGTTCTTTGAGTTGTCTGCAGCCTTTGTATGTCTCTTTTAGTTAAGGTCCACGTCTCTACACCATACGTAAGCACTGGAAGGATGCATTGATCAAACACTTTTCTTTTAAGAAATAATGGCATATTGCTCTTGAAAATTATGCTGTTTCTTCCAAAAGCTCTCCAGGCAAGTTTTATATGCCGATTAATTTCTTCATCAATGTGACCCTCACTTGATATCTGCTGTCCAAGATAAATGTACGTGTCTGTTATATCCAGCTTTTCTCCATCAATCGATAAATCTTCATTTCTTGTAAAAGCATTGAACATCACTTTTGTCTTCTGAAAGTTCATTTTTAATCCCACTTCTTTACTCTTGTCAGCAAGTTCCTGGATCATACTCTGCAGCTCTGATGCCGTAGTTGCAAAAATGACTGTCATCAGCAAAACGAAGGTGGGTTACATAATCTCCATTAATCTTTATCCCTTTGTTTCCCCAGTTCAGTGATTGAAAGACATTTTCCAATGTAGCATTAAAGAGCTTCGGAGATATGGTGTCACCTTGTCTCACTCCTTTTCCAATTTTTATGTGTGTTGTATTTTCAAACAGCCGAATCTTTGCACTTGCATTTTCATAGATGTTATTAATAATATTAATGTATGCATCTTCAATACCGCAGGATTTCAGAGCCATTGTAACTGCTGATGGTTTCACCGAATCAAAGGCTTTTTCATAATCGATAAAAGCCATGCACAATGGAAGTTCATATTCCCTCGCTCTTTCAATTAGTTCTCTCAGTACGTGGATTTGATCTCTTGTGCTGTAGCCACTCTTAAATCCAGCTTGTTCTCTCGGTTGAGCCATGTCCAGTGTTACCTTCAAGCGGTGTGAAAGAACTTTAGTGAAGATTTTATAAACCACTGATAAGAGGCTGATAGGTCTGTAGTTCCCGAGATCCTCAATGGCACCTTTTTTATGTAGCAGAATCATTGTAGCATTGTTCCAATCCTCAGGAATCTTCCCTTCATTAAGGCATCGTGAAAATTTGGGCGAGTACTGTTTCAATTTCTCCACTTGCTTCTTGTATGATGTCTACAGTAATTCCATCTTCTCTTGGAGCTTTTCCCTGCTTCATGTTCTTGATTGCATGTGTAACTTCTGCTGGGAGGACTGGAAGAACTCTGGTACTGGTACCTTTCATGATGTCTGGAGTACATGTATTGTCCCTTTCATATAATTTGGAGTAGAAATCTTTTACTCTTGTCAAAATCTCGCTTCTATTTCTTGTTACAGAACCATCTTCTTTTCTCAGTGCCATAATCTGTTTTCTTCCCTTACTAAGATGTCCCTTTGCTATCTTTAGGCTTTGGTTGTTTTTGATTGCTCTCCTCACTAGTTCACAGTTGAATTGCCTTACGTCTTCAGTGATACTTTTTCATGCTGTCTTTGCATAGCTCTATATATTCCACTTTGGAAGTCACATCTTCTTTAGTTGTCCTCATCTCTCTTCTTTTTTGCATGAACATTTTGGTTTTTCCTGATAATTTATTTACATGCAACTTGTTCTTAGACCCAGCTAATTTTGTTGCTGTTTCCATAAGAGCTTTGGTTACTTTTCTGTTAACTTCAGAAATATCCACTTCTTCTGATGTTAGGCCTTCTAAAGCAGAGAATCTGTTCTTCAGTTCCAACTTGAAGGTATTATGGTGTTTTTTGAGGTTGGTTATGTCAATACATGTTGTTTGTCTTATGAGCTTGCCACATTAGAGTTTAGTGTTGAGGTGCATCTTACATCTCACCAATCTATGGTCACTACCCGTGTTGAACTTGTTTAGCACACTGCAGTCTTCTATGACGAATTTTTTGTTACACATAATAAAATCAATTTTACTTGTCGTCCCATTTGGATGTCTCCATGTCCATTTCCTGTGTGGCTTTTTCTTGAAAAAGGAGTTCAAGATGAAAAACCCTTCTGCCTCTGCAAACTCAACGAGAGTATTTCCATGCTGGTTTCTGTTGTCGTGACCGAATTTACCTACTGAAGTTTCATTCTGTTGCCGTTGCCCTATTTTTGCATTGAAATCTCCCATAATTATCTTCAAGTGCTGCTTACCTTTATTATTTCGATGACGAATTTCCTCATAAAATTCTCCAATTTCTTCTTCAGGATGACTTGTGGTGGGTGCATAACTTTGAATAATCTGAGCCTTGTATCTTCTCGAGAGTTGGATAACGAGTCGTGCAGCTCTGTCAGAGGAACTTTCAACTTCTACAACTTTATCCTTCAGTTTCTTGTTTATTATAAATCCAACACCACTAGTTCTGCCAGTATCTGTCCCACGATAGTAGAAGAGATGTCCACTTTTCAGTTCAATGAGATCTTCTCCTTTTCTCCTTACCTCACTTAGCCCGACGATGTCCCACTTGATCCTTTGTAGTTCCTCTTCCAATTCAAGAAGTCTTGAATCAGAAGATAGGGAGCGTCCATTATACATAGCCAAGGTAGCATCAGATGGTAGCCTAGTCCGGTCCTCTGGGGATTCTTAGCACCCTCTGCCTTCATGTCGCACTGGCCGCTGCCTTGGCCAGGTACATTCCAGATGCCGGAGACTGAGGGCCAAGATTTAAGTTGTGGAGTCATTTTGGAGGGGTTTGGCCATAACTCACCATGCTGGCCAAGTGGGTTGGTGAGTGTGCGATAGCATTTCCTCTAATCCCGATGGTATAGTTATACCGCTATTGGCAGTCGTTAAAGCCCCTTTAGTAGGAACAGGATGCACCACGAGAAGGCGGGGTTGACATTTGTCAAGAAGAGGCTGTGGTGTTATGCATCACCTGACCTTACATCCCATATATATATATATACTATCTACCAACAAGTAATTGGACACCCCTGCAATTGACGATATCTGCGGTCCTGATACACGTCACGGCCGCCGCCGTTAAATATCGTGTGGGAAACAACAACGCAACCAGTCGCATGCAAGATGCCACGCAGTTCGTAGCTCTCTGATTTCGAGAAAGATGTAATCGTCGGGTATCACAGAAATGGCCGATCCATACGTGACATATCCAGCGAGTTTCAGTACCCAAAATCGACAATGGCCTACGTGATTGGCCAGTGGAAGATGAGAGGTGACTGTCGGAATGTGCCCCGACCCGGCAGACCCACAAAACTGGGAGTTAGAGACCGACGGGTGCTGGCCAGAGAAATTCAGAAGAACCGCACCAAATCGATGGGCCACATCCGCGAGGAGTTTCAACAGGCATCCAGGAGTGTTCTTTCGATGAATACCATCCATAAGGAAGCCCATCTGCTCGGTTATCATGGATGTATTGCCGCGCATAAGCCTTTGATCACCAAGTCCAATAGCGCTGCTCGGCTAACGTGGTGCAAAGAACGTCGACAGTGGACCGTTGAACAGTGGAAACAGGTTCTCTGGAGCAAGGAATCAAGGTTCACCCTCTACTGTTCAGATGTCAGGGTCTGGGTTTGGCATCTACATGGAGAACGCCTCCTGCCGGAATGTATTGTGCCAACTATGAAGTTCGGCGGCAGTGGAATTATGCTATGGGGGTGTTTCTCCTGGTATAGCACAGGACCTTTGATCGCAATTCCTGGTAGACTCAACGCTAAGACCTACTGCACCATTTTGGATGACCATGCGCTTCCTACGTTGTGGCAGTTTTACGGGGTGGACCCATGTTGCTTTCAGGATGACAATGCCATTTGTCATGTTGCGAGGTTCACCATGGCTTGGTATGGTGACAATGGGGTTAATCGAATGGACTGGCCTGCTCAGAGCCCGGACCTTAACCCTATCGAGCACCTCTGGGACGAGTTGAAGCGTCGACTTAAGGGGTGCCCCCACCATCCGAATTCGGTGAAGGAACTGACCTGTCTTCTCCAAGCCGAGTGGGAGAAAATACCGCTAGCCGTCGTACAACGCCCGGTTGAGAGTATGCCCCGGAGGGTCGAAGCTGTAATCGCCGCTCGTGGAGGCTCCACCAACTATTGAAGGTGAATAAACTTCGTTTTCCTTTGCTATCACAGGTGTCCAATTACTTGTTGGTAGATAGTGTATATTTATACAGATCCTAATTGCCCCCTCCTCCATGGGGGAAGCTGTAATGTGTTTATCAACGAACATGGTAAAACGGTCTTTTGTGTAAATTGACACAAAAGACCGTTTTGTGAATAATCCAAGCTGACTGCTTGGATTATTCACAGTGTCATCTGAACTAGAGTTATACAGATTTTTTTCCTTCACTTTTATATGAAACAATTGTGGTTTATGAAAACTCCTAATTTGCCAGAAATAGAGAATGATGTTGCTAAAGGTATTTATTTCATGTGAAAACAAATAAAAATTGAAAAATATTCTCGTACAAGGAGAGGCAAATGTGGACTTGCACCCGGGTGGCAAGTACCCTTGGCGCACCCCTGTGTATCGCAAAAGATAAAATAATCTAGTTTGAGGAAGCAAGAAAACCCTTCTCGCAATGACAGACCAGCAACACTCGAGATATCCAAGCAGAACAGTGACGTCACAACTGGTCCCCAGCCTTTCTCATGAGGAACGTGTCGTCATTTCGTTTCACAAAGCGATGGACCAGCCCTTCTCTCTTTAATAGCTCTGATCAAAATAGCTGATCTGTTATGGCTTCACTCAAAACAGGCCCTTTCACCTCCTCTTCTTCTAACCTCCTTGGTGCTGCTGGTTTGGTCCCAATTGCAAACAGCGCGAAAAACAATGCATCTGTCCGCAACTGGGAAAAGAGGAAGAGTTTTAATGAGAGATTAGGTAAACACCCCCTTTGGCAAAAAAATCAAGAACTGGGATTAGTGAATGAACAAAACAATAAATAGTGTCCCAAATGGATGGAGGAGAAAGAAATTCAAAGGCTGAAAATGTTTGAGAATATTTTCTATCCTGCGGCCAGAAAGAGGGTGGTTCCTGTTTCATCTGCTCGGCGATCATATGCATCAGTGGTGGTTGCCAAGTCTACTGTTGCTATACAAACCGAAAGTCAAAGCCCCCTAAATGTCCCTACAAGCTGGACGATATCGTCGCTGCTGGGATAGAGGCACTCCAGTCTCGTCCTAGGGGTCGGAAAGCGTCGCCCACCACTTTGCCGAAGGTTGCTCACAACACCGCCAGCAGGGGAACTCATTCCTCTGCTCTGGCAAGAACATCAAAGCCAAGCGCTGCTCGTTAAGACCAATGGGACAAAGCATACTCTGATATTGGCCCCTGATCACACACACCCACATCTGGGGGACTACTCATCAGAGGAGATGGACGCTGATGCCGTTTCAGCGGTCAGTATAGTTCATTGTATTTCCTTTCACTCTCATCTCGCTTCTAACCATCACTTCAATTGTTCAGTAGAACTGCCGAGGTTTTCAGATAAAATTTGACAGCGTGAAACATCTGCTTTCGTTGTACTCTCTGGTGTGCCTTTGTCTCCACTAGACAAAACTTAAACCATCTGACCTGCTTTCAGTTCGAGGCTACAGTGCATATCGGACATATAATGTATCAGGAGATATAGCCTGTGGGGGAGTCGCTATTCTTGTCCCTCACAGTGTTCCGGTTTCTCCCGTTATGGTCTCCACAACTTTACAGGCCGTGGCGGTTCGTATATCTGTGCCTGTGCCTCTTACTGTTTGCAGTGTCTATCTGCCGCCGAATGAAGATATGAGCATCTCTGTTCTGGAGAGATTGGTTGATCAGCTGCCTTCACCCGTCCTTCTCCTGGGTGACTTCAATACCCATCATTCTTTGTGGGGTAGTGTAAGCATCAGCACGAGGGGCCGTAGATTCGAGTATCTTCTGTCCTTCACCTCTTTGTGTTTTTTTAATACCGGTGCTGACACTTACTTCCACCAGCCAACAAGATCTTTCAGGGCAATCGATTTCAGCTTGGGATCACCATCGATTATTGCCGATTGGTCGTGGACAGTGTGTAATGACTGACCTCCATGGGAGCGACCATTTCCCAATTGTGCTTTCGCATACTGTGAACATGCCATCTTCTGCCTCTCGCCCTCCTCGATGGAGGATGGATCGTGCCAAATGGGAGATCTTCGCATCGTCCGCAGTGATATCTTCCGCCATGGTGACCCAAGAGTCAATCGAAGCAGCTGTTTTCAATGTCAATGCGGCTGATCTTTCAGTTCCAAAGACATCTACTACTCTCCCAAGAATTCCGAAACCTTGGTAGACCCCTGAAGGTGCAGCTGCTAGGAGACCGCAACATAAGGCCTGGTCTACATTTCGTCGTTATCCAACTGATGCTAATCTCGTTGCATTTAAACGAGCAAAATCCATTGATTGGAATTCCCTTAAAGTAATCAGTTTCCAAAGCAATTTCCAAAAAAGAAAACTGAAAGAAGGAATTGAGATTGAGAAAAATCAAAATTCCATCATCAATGACTGCAAAGGATTTTCCCTGCCTAACATCTGGCAGGATTTGTTGAAAAATAACCTAAACCGTCAAGGTTAACCGTAACCGTCAAGGTAAACCGTAACCATGATAGTGACAAGCAAAAAGTGACAACAACAAGAGAGCCTGAAGAAGGAGAAGAGTTTTCTCCGAAAATTTGCTATAAATGAAAAAAATTCCTAGTAAATTCCCATAAGTTGCTTTAGATTATTAATTCAATTAAACTAGGAAGCCATTTCTCAATATGAGCTAATATTATTGTCGATCTGTTCTTGAGAGGAAAATTTTATATGCGGGAATTTTGAAGTTATGGAGGACATGAGTTCAAACAGAGTGTGTTTTGGTGTGGCCAAATAATGAAGTTGTCATTTACATACCTTAACCAAATATTGGGTTTTAAGAGGGATGGGGCAACAATTAATGTTTCAATATTCTGCAAATAAATTTCAGCAAGTAAGGGGGAAAGAGGAGAGCCCATAGGTACACCTTGTTTTTGTTGGTAATAGATACCATTGTATACAAAACAGGAATACTTTTCCAATGAATCAAAACAGCCATAAAGATCTTTGATCAGTTCTCCAGAAAGTTCTTGGTGCTCCATTAGTTTTTTGACCATGAGCATTTAGGCATCAAAGAAAGGAACAGAAGGAAACAATGAATCCACGTCAAAGGTGTACAGGAAATCTTGATGATTTATAGAAGAAGGGAGTTTCTGGATAAAGTCCTTGGTTGATACAACAGAATAAGGATGATTTCTTGTCAGAACTTTGCAACATTTGACCAATTGCCTTTCAAGATTGACTGCACAAGAAAAGGTGTTTTCAATTAATGGCCTAATGGGATGTCCAACTTTATGTAGCTTTATCTGTAAGAACCTGGGAGTACGAAAATAAGCTGAGGGAGGGGAAGATGTCTCCTAAGAAAGATTTCAGAGAAGTTTTTTTAGAAAGCTTACTAACAGCTTTACATAGTTTTCCAGTGTTGTCAGCCTTAAGTCTTATGCAATTCGTTTTTTTAAGGAAATCAGCCACTTTGTTGTCCAAAGAATTCTTATGGATGAAGACAGGACATCTTGCTTTGTCTGCTTTGCAAACTGCAAGATTATTACACTGGGTGATTTTTTAAAATTTCTTCAAAAAGGAGGAGGAGGAGTATTTGAGCCTTGGAGTTTGAACCTCGGAAATTGCAATAGCCGATTTTGCACGAATGATCAGTTGATGTGCAGGATCCGTGTTTTGGATCGCTGCTTCCAGTAATGAAATAGTATGTGGTAGGCTAGGATTAGCAGCAATAGGAGAACATTTGGGTCCATTGGCAAGTAGTTTATCAATTTCATCAGGAATAGGCACAGAAGACAGGTTCATATACCTTAAAAAGTTGGTATCGGCAACCTTCGTGGGAGCCGAACTTCGGGTGTTGTTTTGTTTTGAGTGGAGGCTAGGTGCTGAAACTTGTTTTCAAGTCTCTTGGTTTCACAACTGTGAGTCCTGGAAATAGTTTTGTGAATTCGGATCAAAAAATTGTCCAGTAATGCTCTGGATGGGTGGTGAAAGATAGAAAGAAATTGGTACCCGGTATAACACTTGAATTCCAAAGTCGCGATGGAGGCACGGAGATCGCGGATAGCTGCGGAGAGCAGGCTGGTGGTGATACAGTCCAGAACTTTCTTGCATCTTCCATGAAAAGAGTGTTTATGCACCTGAAAAGCAATTGGAATAACCCTGTTCCCCTTGCACTTAATGAGGATGAGGAAGCGAAGTTGGCATAACAAAGAAACAACTTTGATATGGTCTTTACAGAAAACAATCCATTCTTCATTCCAGTCAAAAATCTGCCTAGAAGTTGAGTTAACTGTAGGAATCATAGTGAGAAGAATCGGCAGGAAAACACGTAACACACAAAACATTAAAAGAATTAATGAAATCGTCATCACATGCGTAAGTTACGTTGAAAAATTATGAGCGGGACGTTTTGGTAGCAACTTCTACCTTCATCAGCCATGGAATGAGACACGTGGTAAAAGTGTCAGTGCCAGATTTCAAAATCGCTTTCCAAATAATAGGGATGTTAAAAGATGCGTCAGTATTGCAGGTGTTAGGGGTAAGGTATATTTCAATGCTTTCGCAGTATCTGAGGGCATGCCGATTGCTGAGCGGGGCGATTCGCTTAACATTGTGCCAATCCGGAGCCGCGGACGTATCGCTGATGGTTAAAATTGAAAGGGAGGTGGAAGGGCTACCTTTCTTAACATCAGCGATATGCTCCATCAAACGCCGGCTTATGCTGCGGTAAGTACTACCAATATAGTGGGTAACACCTGTGGAAGTGTTGATAGGGATAGAGTAGACACCTTGTAAATCTAGGGGTTTATTGAGATCTCTGTCCTTAAGAATGAGTTTTCAAATTGACTTTTTTAAACGTGTCTAGTTCTTACACTTTTCTTCATTCTCATTTTTCACTTTTACTGAATCATCCTGATTTTAAGCATTATACCACATTTTTAATACTGTTTGTTTGATTGTCTCGTGTCCGGCGCTCTTTGGCCAAACATGGCCCTTGCGCCACAAAAATTTGCCAACCAACCAACCACTGCGATACATTAGCTGTCTTTTCATTTTTAAAACAAATGAACTTTTTTAAACATAAGGATTTTTTCCGTAATTGTAATTTCATTTTCCTGCGTGTTGCCTCTGTCCCGTATTGTTGTTATACATCACTTTACTCCAAAACTATTTGTATTTCAATTTGAAAATGGAGGTGAAAATTCCGAATAAGGAAATTCGACAGCGCAAAAATTCCCTGTAATCTTCAGGCATGCAACGGCTTCGAGGAATTTCTCCTTTTCTTTCATAATTTGAGTTATCCTTGAGATCGATGCATAACTCGACAGAAATTTTGGGGCAATTGGTAGTGGTGGAGGATGTTTTCTACCTGAAACTTTCGAAAATGGAAGTTAAGAGGGAGTGAGGATTTCTTACATGATCATAATTTTATTTTTTACATGATGTTTTCTCAGCCTAGTATTGTTAAATATAATTTTATTTCATAAATATTTGTATTTCAACTTGAAAATGGAGGGGAAAGTCCGAAAACGGTAATCGGACATAGCAAAGATTTCTCCCATAACTGTAATTTTTTTCCCAACGATGTTCCGAGCATGTATCCTGTTTTCTTAAATACCTCCCCCTCCCCTCCCCCACACACACACAACTCACACACTCACACACTAAAAAATGGTTTGCATTTCAGCTAGATAAAGAGATAGGGGTTCGGTTTCAAAAGTATTCATATTCTCAAAGTTACACTATTCATCTCTTATGAAAAATAGTGAAAGCTATCATGCATTCATGACAGATAAAATTGTCATCCAAGGGCATGAGAAAAAAAGGCCACTGTCTTGTCATTGCTTAAATGAAATCAAGGTATTTCTAAAATTGTGTCATTCAATTTAAGGAAGTACAAAACCTTGAAAATCATCACTATTTCTGAACTCCATCTATGAGTAACTGATACAGAAAAATAATTGATAACAAGTATCATGAGACATACTGCTAGCACATCCCATACATTACCACTCTTCCATAATAATAGATAATCATAAATTAACAGTTCTAATACTTCATATTAACAGTTCATATTCCGACTTAGAAATCGATCGGAAAATGCTACTATTCATTTTTACGTGCATTATTTTAAAAACTTGGAAATATTCTAGTTGGATAATGCTTACTTAGGCATTCCGTTTCTAGCGATTATTCACTTTTCACGCACGTTTCAGGTCTTCGTTGATGCTATTGTCCTATTGTCCATTGTATGTGCATCTACCTTTCACATCCAACACTCTGCTTACTTTGGGTAGATTCAGTAGATTTTCACTTTAGGATTCAATAACTTCAATTCTTTACCGTTATTAATGCTCTAATTTTCCACTCAGTCTTTGGGCATCCTCAGGAGCGTGACGACTTTCCCACCGATGTTCGTGGTTTATTTCTCGCTAATGGAGTCCGAAAACCCTCGTTGTTTTTATGTTTCTCTAACTCGACTTTTTTTTTTTTTTTTCGACTTTCTGTATTCTTCTTCATTTCATTTCCTATTCTCTTGTCTCTTTTGTCAGTTTTTCTTTTGTTGTTCTTTTTCTTGTCTTATTAGCTCTTTCCAAAGGCTATATAATGTATTAGGGTCATTTTGGTTGCACACCCTTGTTTTATTTTTAAAAATTAGGATCGATTCCTCCATTCTCATTTGTCTCTCTGATTTTTTATTCCCTTTTTAGCATTTTAATTTCTTCGAATTTTGGGAATGTTCGGTGGTCAATACAGAATTGCACTAATGCAGTTTTTGCTTCTTTTTTTGGCCAGTTAGCTATGTGTTGTTTTAGTCTTTTTTTAACCTGTTTTTAGTACTCCCTATGTACGACATTGGGGGTATATGTGCAATGGGAATTTCGTAAGATCCTGATTCCTCTAATATTTTGCTCTCAGTTTTTTTGTTAATAGTCAGATTTTTCAAGGTGTTCACTGAACTTCCTAGTTGTAAGTCAAATTTGGCACATAGCCTATTAATTTCTTTACTGACACCTTCCAAGTAAGGGAATGCACCTATATATTTTAAATTATTTTTCTCATCTTTCTTTGATTATAAATTTCATTGTCTTCATTTCTCTTAGCCTTACGTTTTTACTCTCATATATCCATTTTTTAATAAGTTTGTTAGGGTAACCATAATCTTGTGATATTTTCAAGATAAAATCAAGCTATTGATTCTTTAGCCTATTATTAGAGGTGTGTGTAAACGCTCTTCTAATCAAGTTTACTATGCTATTTTTTTATGTATAAGAGGATGGTGCGATGAGTATCGAATGAGTACCGGAATGGACTTTCCTGAAAATGGTGTATTCAAATCTTTTTTTTTTTTTTTTTAAGTGGTATGTCTAAAAATGACAGACTATTATTCACTTCAAATTCAATCGTCAGTTTAATGGTGTTGCAGATTACGTTGAATTGATGAGCTAGATCTTGTAGCTCGGTATTGTTGAGTTTTGAAATGATTATGATGTCATCAACATACCAAGCATATAGTAGTGGCTTTTCAGGTAAAGTTTGAATAATTTTTCTTTCGATGTACGCCATTATCACTTCTGCGTATAGCGCCGATAATAAAGATCCCATAGGGCCGGCCGCCTTGAGTTTGTTTAAAAGTACTTCCCTCAAATTGGAAGATATTGTTTTCTTTAATGAAATATAATGTATCTTTTAATTCTTTCAGTTGTGTCATATTTAGCTCTTTATTTATATTTAATTGTTGCATGATCAACTCGATGGCTAGCTCGACAGGAGTATTAGGGTATAAAGCTTTAACGTCCATAGATGCCATTGTGACGCTCGTAAGGTCTTGATTTATCTTCTTTATCTTTTCTATAAATTCGTAGCTATTCTTTAAGGTAAATTGATTCTTCATAAAAATTGGTGATAGATAGCTGTATATCTTTTTCGAGATTGATGAGAGGGGAATTATTTTTCGAGAGAAACAGTCTTAATGGAGTGTTTTCTTAATGGGTTTTAATTTTCGAGAAGATTTTTGGTATCCCTGCACCCATTGGTGGGTTCGCGTTTTTTATTTCTGCAGGTGAACTACTATGGTTCCTTACTTTAGCGAGGAAAGTTACTTGTTTGTCTGTGGGATCATAGTTGACACTTTCACATTTTAACTCAGATATTGCTGTCTGCATTTTATCATTATATTCAACCGTGTCCAAAATAACAATTTGTCCAGTCTTGTCCGCTTTGCAAAATTTAATCGCTGGGTCTTTACATAAACTTAACAGTTGTTGTCTGTCATGCTGTAACTTATTGATCTGGTAGGGTTTTTTTTTTTGTACTTATTGTTATATTCTATGACCATAATCCTGGATAATTTAAACCTCATATCGATAGCAGGCGCTGGAGGTACTCGATGTACAATATCTTCGAATATTGGAATGTACTGTTCTGTTTTTGGTGGAAAAGCGTATTTCTTCCCACGTTGTAACACTGCTTTTTCGCTATACGTTAGCACTCTTGATGACTGATTAACGTACACTGGATATTCTGTTCTGTCTTCATTTCTCACTTTGATTCTGGATGTGAAAGGTGGATGCACATACAGCGGACAATAGGATCAACGAAGACCTGAAACGTGCGTGAAAAGTGAATAATCGCTAGAAACGGAATGCCTAAGTAAGCATTATCCAACTAGAATATTTCCAACTTTTTGAAATAATGCATGTAAAAATGAATAGTAACATTTTCCGATCGATTTCTAAGTCGGAATATGAACTGTTAATATGAATTGATTCGTTACACTTGCATTTGAATCAGCCACGTGCGGAACGTTACATAATAGATAATGAAGTGCAGAAGCCTGCTGACGCCTAAAGAACTGAACTTAATCAGGAAATTTAAAAAAAAGAAAATTAAGCTGGTAAAAGAAGGAATCCAAATCGGGTTCTTAACCAATTGTAGAGACCTTAAAATAATACCCAAATACTTACGGATTACCAATAAACCAATTCATAGAAAGGACAAAAGGTTGTTAGTAACATGTCAAGAGAAAAGACTAAGTGCAGAAATCACTAACAAAAGAAAGCAACTGTACCAAAACCACATTCAGTGCTATAATTTGTGGAACCGTATACAGAATACGGAATATAAGAATTTTAAGGGCACGTGGAAAAATTTGATTATTGACAATGTACTTACAGAAATTAATGAAATCGTTGAAGGCCGACAAAAAACATCGGAAGGTACGATTGCAAAATATACGGCTTTGATAGATGGCATCAAAGTGAGAAATGAAGACAGAACAGAATATCCAGTGTATGTTAATCAGTCATCAAGAGTGCTAACGTATAGCGAAAAAGCAGTGTTACAACATGGGAAGAAATACGCTTTTCCACCAAAAACACCAAGAACAGAAGAGTACATTCCAATATTCGAAGATATTGTACATCGAGTACCTCCAGAGCATGCTATAGATATGAGGTTTAAATTATTCAGGACTATGATCAAAGAATATAACAATAAGCACAAAAAAAACTACCAGGTCAACAAGTTGCAATATGACAGACAACAACTGTTAAGTTTATGTAAAGACCCAGCAATTAAATTTTGCGAAGCGGACAAGACTGGACAAATTGTTATTTTGGACACAATAGAATATAATGATAAAATACAGACAGCAATATCTGAATTAAAATGTGAAAGTGTCAACTATGATCCCACAGACAAACAAGTAACTTTCCTCGCTAAAGTAAGGAACCATAGTAGTTTACCTGCAGAAATAAAAACGCGAACCCACCAATGGGTGCAGGGATACCAAAATTCTTCTCAAAAATTAAAACCCATAAAGAAAACACTCCATTAAGACTGTTTCTCTCGAAAAAAATTCCCCTCTCATCAATCTCGAAAAAAGATATACAGCTATCTATCACCAATTTTTATGAAGAATCAATTTACCTTAAAGAATAGCTACGAATTTATAGAAAAGATCAAGAAGATAAATCAAGACCTTACGAACGTCCCAATGGCATCTATGGACGTTAAAGCTTTATACCCTAATACTCCTGTCGAGCTAGCCATCGAGTTGATCATGCAACAATTAAATATAAATAAAGAGCTAAATATGACACAACTGAAAGAATTAAAAGATACATTATATTTCATTAAAGAAAACAATATCTTCAAATTTGAGGGAAGTATTTTTAAACAAACTCAAGGCGGCCGGCCCTATGGGATCTCTATTATCGGCGCTATACGCAGAAGTGATAATGGCGTACATCGAAAGAAAAATTATTCAAACTTTACCTGAAAAGCCACTACTATATGCTCGATATGTTGATGACATCATCATCATTTCAAAACTCAACAATACCGAGCTACAAGATGTAGCTCATCATTTCAACGTAATCTGCAACACCATTGAACTGACGATTGAATTTGAAGTTAATAATAGTCTGTCATTTTTAGACATTCTACTTTTAAAAAATGAAAATAGATTTGAATACACTGTTTTCAGGAGAGCAACATACATTCCGGTACTCATTCCATACTCATCGCACCATCCTGTTATACATAAAGAAAATAGCATAGTAAACTTGATTAGAAGAGCGTTTATGCACACCTCTAATAATAGGCTAAAGAATCAATAGCTTGATTTTATCTTGAAAATATCACAAGATTATGGTTACCCTAACAAACTTTTAAAAAAATGGATATATGAGAGTAAAAAATGTAAGGCTAAGAGAAATGAAGACAATGAAATTTATAATCAAAGAAAGATGAGAAAAAATAATTTAAAATATATAGGTGCATTCCCTTACTTGGAAGGTGTCAGTAAAGAAATTAATAGGCTATGTGCCAAATTTGACTTACAACTAGGAAGTTCAGTGAACACCTTGAAAAATCTGACTATTAACAAAAAAACTGAGAGCAAAATATTAGAGGAATCAGGGTCTTACGAAATTCCCATTACATATATATCCCCAATATCGTACATAGGGAGTACTAAAAACAGGTTAAAAAAAGACTAAAATAACACATAGCTAACTGGCAAAAAAAAGAAGCAAAAACTGCATTAGTGCAATTCTGTATTGAGCACCGAACATACCCAAAATTTGAAGAAATTAAAGTGCTAAAAAGGGAATAAAAAATCGGAGAGACAAATGAGAATGGAGGAATCGATCCTAATTTATAAAAATAAAACAAGGGTGTGCAACCAAAATGACCCTAATATATTATATAGCCTTTGGAAAGAGCTAATAAGACAAGAAAAAGAACAACAAAAGAAAAACCGACAAAAGAGACAAGAGAATAGGAAATGGAATGAAGAAGAATACGGAAAGTCGACATCAACGACCATTTGAAGAGAGAGGGGTAAAAAAAAAAAAAAAGTAGTCGAGTTAGAGAAACATAGATGGCGCCAGCTAGGTTTAATTAAGAAAATTATCTAATACAGCATGTCCGACGAATGGCAACAAGGGTTTTCGGACTCCATTGACGAGAAATAAACCACGAACATCGGTGGGAAAGTCGTCACGCTCCTGAGGATGCCCAAAGACTGAGTGGAAAATTAGAGCATTAATAACGGTAAGGAATTGAAGTTATTGAATCCTAAAGTGAAAATCTACTGAATCTACCCAAAGTAAGCAGAGTGTTGGATGTGAAAGGTAGATGCACATACAATGGACAATAGGACAATAGCATCAACGAAGACCTGAAACGTGCGTGAAAAGTGAATAATCGCTAGAAACGGAATGCCTAAGTAAGTATTGTCCAACTAGGATATTTCCAAGTTCTAATACTGTCGCAAATCTTCTTGATTTTATAGTATTTTTGCACGCAATCTTCTTGATTCGGGAAAATTTTGGTTGGCAGGTATGGAAGTGGGACAGTTGTTAACACAAAACACCAAACCAAAAATGAATTAACCAGAAACACTTACAAGAAACAATGTCAATAATCAACCAAGTCGTCTTTACCACAAGTCATGCCGACTTGTGTATAGGCCTTTCTGACACAGCATAAGATAAGTGTTAACAAAATATCATGCTGTGGTGTGCTGTGGGCCCAAAAACCATGAATTCAATTAACAAGCAAATACGAGGTCCACCGCAATCCCACACATGACTGCTGGAAACCGTGGAAGGCAAAGCCCCTACAAAGTCTACCACAATCCCATAAATGATGACTGCAAATCATAGAAGGCAAAGCACAACCAACTGTCATCCAAGTCAAGATTCCATTACAATAGCTAACCTATCCGGTTACAGTTCAAGTGTAGTGAGAAAAATCTGATAGAATGTTATCTCAATCTTCAGCCACTATCAGCTGTATATAGTAAAGATATATAGTCAAGATTTAGTGGCAATTTCGAGTGTGTACTTTAATTTTGTAGGGCCTGTAGTTAATACATGTCTCTAAATGAGGAGGATGTGCATTGAAAAATTCTAATGCCTCCTGTTTCTTCAATAACTGGGTCAAAATTTTATTTACAATCAAAGTGGAGAGTCATTGTTCTTGAGATTTTTTATAAAATCTTTGTAGTTCAGATTTTAAAATAGTGTTTGTGCTGCAGACACACAAGAATTTATTAAACTGTGATATCAGTAGGTTTCTGTGTTCATTTTTTGTTTGGTTGTTTGTGTTAACGATTGTCCCACCTCTTGTACAAAAATTTGTTTGTGTATTTCTTGGTGGTTTGTGGTGGTTTCAATCTGTAGTTTTGGACTTTTGATGTTGGTGTTATTTGTTGTGAATATTACTGGTATATATACATATATTGTTACGTGGGCCTTTTATTTTGGGGCCCCTGGGATACGAATCCCTCTTTAAAAAACCAAGAACTGGTCGGAGGAATAGCTCCAAGCCTTGGATCCCTGAGAAAGGGCAAGGTACTAGCACCAACAAGCTCAGGACTTAGGACAACACAGGCACATTTAATTATCTACAAATTATTTACACCACTCTATTATTTCTGGGAGTGAAGAGGGCGAGAACGCGCCCCAATAAACGCAATAGCAGTTCACAAGTTCAGATCTGCGCTCCTTAAATGGCAGTCCACTCTGCTTAGGCACAATTCTGCTAGATGCATGTGAAAGTAATAAGATTTACAGTATTTACAGATAGGTATCCTTCATGAGTTTTGGTAATCCACATGTTCAGGAACTGGCTAGCAATAACCAGTCTTGAGATGGTGGGCACAAACACACACTGCTTCCGAAGTGTAGGCACAAACTTGCTGATGAGGTGATCAGCTGCAGGTTCCCACGACTAGACACGGGTCAGGCCGTCGGACAGGGGAGACAGAGCCACTGAAGGATCTAGAGGGAGCATCCTTTTCTCTTTCCATCTCTCCCTCTTTAGCCAGAAAGATTGCTGGGCATCAACGAATTTTGTTCTTAGTGGGCTTGACGAGATTCATTTCTTGAATTTGTTTCGTACACGGAACAGACCTTCTTCAGCAGATCCCAGTTGCACACTGCTGTTGGCTTCTCTTCTCCAGTGACCTCTTGACCCCCGACGCTCTTTGGAGGGTGGCAGGGATCTCTCTTAGTCGCACACATTCCTCCTGCTCGCTTACTGTAAACAATACAGTTCAGTGTCCTTTTAATGATGAGTAGCGTGGCTTACAGAGGCACTTTTAGACTGAGTTTTACAAGATCTGTTTTTAGCAAAACATATCTTGTAAAACTCAGCGTGAATACCCTATCCAATTTGACTTCGTAACACTACCCCCGCCTTTTGAAGACTGTGCGTGTTCCTCGGACTGTCCCTGCAGTCCTCTGCGCCTATTGCTGGCGGCCTTCCCCCATGTAAGGGCGGAGCCTATCTTTGTGAACAACCCTGGACGGTCTATTTCCCAATTTCACACAGTATATCACACCATTTAGCTGCTTTTGAATTTGGTATGGTCCTTCCTAGTAGTGTTGTAACTTAGGGGATCGCCCTTTCCTTCTCCTAGGGTTGTACAACGATACCAAGTTCCTATCCTGAAAAGTATCACGGTGATCGTTAAACCTACAATAAAAAAATATATATATATCCTGAAAAGTAGCCCCGGAAGAACTCGCATGATACCGTGTCTTCATCTTTTCTGAGGCGATCTTAATGTTCTCGCAGGCAAAGTGGTGGACCTGGTCCAACAGCTTTGCAAGATCATCCGTGTACTCGGTTGCACTCTCCTGTAGCTGCGGCCGGCGCCCAAACACCAAATCTCCTGGGAGTTTCATCTCCCTACCGAAAAGCATTTCACTCAGAGTACTGCCTGTGTTCTCATGCTCCGCTGACCTGTATCCCATCAAAAACAGAAGAATCGGTCGGTCCCAATCCCTCTGGTTGTCACTGACGAAAAGGGACAGATGCTGTGCAATTGTCCTATTCAGACGTTCCGCCATTCCATCTGACTGCGGCCAAAGGCCTGTAGTTCGGGTTTTCTTGATCCCAAGAACCCCGCACATTTCCTGAAAAACTTGTAATTCAAAGTTCCTCCCCTGGTCTGAGTGAATCAAGAGAGGGCAAGAAAATCGAGCCACCACATGTGTCATTAAAATGTCCGCAACCATAGTTGCTTCCTGGTTCGCAATAGGGAATACCTCTGACCATTTTGTAAAATAATCTACAACAACCAATAAATAGCAGTTCCCTAACTCTGTCTTCGAAAATGATCCCATCACATCGACTGCGACTCTCTCAAAAGGAGCACCAATGTTGTAAACTTTCAGCCGCCCACAGCTTCTAGTCGACGGCCCTTTTCTAGCAGCATAGAGGTCACATTTTCGGCGCCACCTCTCCACATTAGTGTGGCTTCCCGGCCAGTAGAAGCATTCCTTTACTTTTTTTAGTGTCTTTTTCACACCAAAGTGGCCCCCCATGGGGCTGTCATGCTGCTCCCATAGCATCTCGGCTACCCTCGCCTTTGACAAACCCATTTGTTGAATACGACTGACTCCCTTTTTATCTTCAATTTCTCTATACAAAACGCCATCCTTCACCACCAAAGACGTCCACTGCGCCCAATAGATCTTCACTTTAGGACTATACATAGAGACGGTACCCCACTTGGGACGAGACGGTGAATCCTCCTTCCAACGGAGGACGGGGACCTATGTCCAGATCCTCCAACTGAGCTTCATGAATGCTTTCAAGATTCCACGGGTCCTCCTCCACAGGGAGGCTACTCTACTAAACTGGCGTGCCTTGACCATCAGTTTAGTAGAGTAGCCTCCCCTGTGGCGATCCCCCTTTTCAAGTCAGTTGCACAATGAACATTCTTCGGAACACGGGCGCTGCGATAATGCATCAGCGTTTTTGTGGGCACTTTCGTGCCAGTGCTCTATCTCAAAGTCATACTCTTGTAAGCATTGCAGCCAATGGGCCACCTGCCCCTCCAGATTTTTTAAGTTGAAAACCCAGCGGAGGGCCCCATGATATGTCCTGGTCAAAAATTTCCTTCCATACAGATAATGATGGAAGTGGTCAACAGACTTGACTATGGCTAGGAACTCCCTACACATTACACAGTAATTCCGCTCTGGTCTGGAGGGAGTTTTGCTGAAATAAGCAGTCGCTCTCTCCTGTCCTCCCTGCACTTGCGACAGCACCGCTCCAATCCCAACTCCACTCGCATCTGTATCTAAAACGAATGGAGAAGCTTGCTGCCTGGGGAAAAGCCAGAATTGGCTCCGACACTAGCTTTTTCTTAAGTTTCTCGAATGCCTGCTGACACTCCTCACTCAATTCGAATTTAACATTTATCTCCATCAAGCGATGCAGTGGCCTGGAAATCAGCGAAAATCCCTTAATAAACTCCCTATAGTAGGCACAGAGTCCCAAGAAACTCCTGACATCGGGTACTCTCTGTGGCTGTTGCCAGCTGCAATTTTCTCGGGGTCCGTAGCCATGCCTTGGGCTGAGATCACATGCTCCAAGTACCTTACTTCCCGTCGTATGAGCTTACACTTTGGGGGATTCAATTTCAATTTCCCACTTCGAAGGAAGGAGAAAACTGTCCTTAGGTTCGTGATGTGCTCTTTGAAAGTGATGTCGCAAACAATGATCTCATCTAAATAAACCATGCACGTTTCAAAGGGCAAAACGGTCTCCATAAGGTGTTCAAATATACTGGGCGTATTACATAAGCCATATGCCATTACCAGGAATTGCCATAAGTCATTCCCTGCGGTGAAAGCCGTCTTCTCCCTATCATCAGGGCTCAGTACCCCGAATTTAAATCCAGTGTCGAATACCCCTCGGATCCCATTACGTGGTCAAGGGTGTCATCTGTTTGAGGTAATGGATAGGAATCTTTTTGGTTACCTCATTAAGCTTCCAATAATTCACACAGAAACGGGTGTTTCCGTCACGTTTTTTCACCAGAACTATGGGGGGAAGCCCACGGACCCGAAGCAGGCTCTATAACACCTTGTCTTTCCATGTCAGAAATGAGTGCGTCCACTTCATCACATTTTGCTAATGCCAGACATCTCACCTGCTGCTTAATGGGAGCACTCTGACCTGTGTCAATCTTATGAAACACTGCTTCCGTCCGGCCGTAGTCATCTTCCTTCGCAAACAGATTGCAAAAGTCCAAGAGCAAATATCGTAACTGCTCTCTCTCTGTGCGGAACTAAGGTTCCTGGCCACCATGTTAACTAGCTGTTTCACATGCGGGGGGGGGGGTATTTCATAAACTCCCGACACTGAACTTCTATGATCTACCTTCATCACAGAGAATACGGAGACAACAGGCTCCATCGTGCAAAGCGTCATTCCCTTCTTCAGCACGCTGGGTACATCCCCCACAGTCAACACATGCACGGGAATAGTTTGCCTAGGTCGTACCAGAGCTCTCGCAATCAGCAAGTTTTTAGGGGCGGAGAATCTTCCAACATCTCTCAGACTGCCTTTGGGAAGGGCGCCTCGCATCCAGATACATGGCCAACAACCTACGCTTCACTCCGCGCCAGAAGTACAACCTCCTCTTGGACTATCACTTCAAGCCTTCTTACAGCTAGCCTGCTGTGGGATATATTCAATAGAGGCAATTCCTCTGCTTCCCCTTGCAGCATTCCATCATGAAGGTTCAACACATAGCTATACCTGCACAAGAAATTCAACCCTACAATGCATCGGTCGGAAATGTCAGTGACCACCACTGGATGTTCGCACAGCCTATTCCCAGTCTGAAACTGTAGTTCAGCTCAATCAATTCTTCAAACACATTTTGTGTTGAACTATATTCTGCGGTTATAATCTTTATTGTACATATTTTTCAACTATATAGTTGATATATTGTGTACTGTTTCTCACTTTATATAAACATTATAGTGCTCGCGGGAAACGTTCCCCCTTTGTCTACAGAGGGCCAATATTGTTGAATGCAACCTGATATTATAAAATTAAAGTAAAAATATAATATGAATGAAAACAATTACTCATGTTCTGTTTTCATGTAGTATTCAGGAACATTGAGCTTTTTCTGAGATATTCCAATATTTCTTGAATTCGTTGAAATCACTTCAAGTAGTCATTTCGTGATGATTTTAGGCTTGTCCAGTTTCAATATCTGGGCAACCCTTCTTCCTATTGTTTTGTGATTCCAACGTTTAAATGTCTAAAATAATGAACTATTGAATGGTTTAACCTTCAATTTGAAGGGGAATCAATTTGGTAAAATATTCAGTCGTAAAGCATTCCTAGACTTCGTTTTCACTTGACACGTTAAAAAAAAATTGATAAAAACTGAAACCTTGGTTCTTTATGTCGAAGATGTTATAAAACAATTACCAAAGGAAAGACAAAATCCAACAATATTTAAAATATTACATTATCTACTCAAATCAGCACAAAGCTCTATGCTGAATCGAGCATATTTTTTATGTGGCTCAAAGTATTACAATATTAACGTATAAAACGTTAAGCATATACTGTTTATCACATTATTCTTCGTGTAAATATAGCAGTCCGACGTGACGTCCAACATATAATGTGCCGTAAAAGTTATTCATATCGACACATAAAAGTTAATTATCTAGAAATACCAAATAGCTCACTCTGAATTACATATACATACGTTAAAAAATTTGATAAGCCAGTATTCCATTATAGTGAGTTGTACCTCCAAAAATGACATTTAAAAACTTAAAAATATTGAACAATTTAACTTTTAAGTTGAAGGAAAGTCGATTATGTATGAAAAATTTTGTCTTGACAATAGTCTAAACATCATTTCCTGCTGCACTTACACTCCCAAACTAGTTTCGACTAGCATTTTGTAGTCATCTTCTGTGGGCAAAACGATGTGTTTCTCAAGTCATCGCTTTTGTTGTACATCGGCCTACTATCTCACAATCAGCTGGATGACCCGAAAATTCTACGTCTACCGAATGTTTCTGCGCATTCAGATTTTTGTTTTATTGCACATTCTACGTCACGCACGTACAATCCTGATTTCAAATTATCTGGTGTCGCCATCTTCCTTATGTCAATTGACTCTGTATTTGTCTTGTTCTTATTTCTTTTATTTTGGCTGTTTTTTTGGTTCTTTCTTCTTTTCTTGCTCAATGAGATACCTCCATGCATATGGAAGGTTCATCGGTTCATTGTAGTTACAATTTCTTTCTCTAGTTTTTTCAATCATAACTGCTTCTGATGTTAAAATTTTGGCCTTAGTTTTATGCAATGTTATTAATTTAGCTTCTTGCCAATCTGGGATTGCCTCATTTTCTATACAATGTTGGATTAAAGATGTATTATTATCTTTTTTATTCCAATTAGATATGTGTTCTCCCAGTCTTGTCTTAAATCTTCTTTTGGTACTTCCTATGTATATTCTATTCGTTTCATCAGTTCTCTCTGTATCTGTAGAGTTTCTTGTTGGAATGCAGTATACTCCTGCTCTTTCAAGAATCAATCATTTTTCATTGCCTGTTGTCAATAAGGTTTCATTATCAATAACTGTTTCTGCAAGTATCAAATTTTCCTTTGCGCATTCTTTCTTTAGAATATTCGCAAACGGGGGAATGTAAGGGAATTTACCTCCAAATTTTAATTCCGTCTTAAGTTTAATATTAGTGTTACTTAAAGATTTCTTTGTATCTTTAAGTATTTCCTCTATTATCTTTTTTCGGTATCCAAATTTCTTTGCGGTTTCATTTATGCAATTGATTTCTGCATTCTCGTTTGCTCTATTGCTTGAGTGGGTTATAGCTCTTCTAATATAAAATTGTAGTGCAGATCATTATATTTGCACTTTTAAGGTATTAACCTCTTGCAAAGTGCGCATAGTTTACGTGCAATTCATAAATGAAAAAACCATGAGGAAAGACCACTCACTCACCATAAAGATCATGGTAACCTCCAATGACCACACACTTCCAACACGTCATTCATCGTGATGTAACTGGGCTTCCACAGGTTTACAGACTTCTTGCTTACGCTTCTTATTTTCGGGTGTGAAACATCGTTTTTTTTTTTTTTTTTTCCTTTGCCTTATAATATGTTACTATAATGCTTGGCAATTCGATAAAAATCACACATACAACTCATTCATACAATTCAAGTAAAAACTATGTACATAAACCTTACATTCACAGGTGATTAAACCTTGGTCAACTCTAATTATGGAACTCCTCCTTCTGTTTCACAACCTCTGCTACTCCCACTTTTTTTCAGTAGTGCAGATCATTTGTATTTCCATGGGTGGTTGGAATCAACCGGAATAATTGCCGGAATAAATGTTTGTTTTCGACATGCAGCATATTCAATCATATTGTTGTTTCTCAATAAAGATATGTCTAAAAAATGTAGTTGTCTATTTATTTCTCTCTCAATTGTAACCTGTATTGATGGATAAAAGCTATTGTATTTTTGTATGAATTCTTCAAGGTCTTTTTCAGATTGCTGCCAGAAGATGAGGATATCATCGACATATCTCAAATATATTAGTGGTTTATTTTCATTCAGTGGTTTAACTAATTTATTTTCAATGTCTTGTAATATTATTTCAGCAAGAAGCCTGGAAATTGGAGATCTCATTGGAGCACCTTGTTTTTGTCTATATATATATTTTTTATCGTTTGTGAAATAATTATTGTCAGTAATAAGTTTAATAGCTTGGACAATACTGATCCTTTCAGAGTCAGGGACTTCTTGATCTTTTAATTTTTTATCCAAAAGGTTAATTGATTCATCAACAGGAACATTTGGGTAAAGAGATATACAACGTCCAAACTAACCATAATAAATTCAGTTAATTTAATTTTCTTGATCTTTTCAATAACTTCAGCAGAATTGTTGATAGTAAACTCATGTTGGTTATAATATTGCTTTAAGTGTTTAAATAGTTCTTTTTCAAGGTGAATAGTTGGAGCTATAGTTTTATTCACTATTGGGCACAAAGGTTCATCTTCTTTATGTGCCTTGATCTAGCTGAAAATACTTGATGCTCCAACTGGTGGAATAGCTTTATTTTTTATACTGTATGGCAAATTGCTGTAGTTTTTCATGTTAGCCATTTTTCTAATAATACACTGCCGGACAATTGCTAAGGACGGATCACAATAGCAACGATAGCAACCATAAAATGGAAGGCAGGAAAATGTTGAAATTAGCTTAAGTGCGGGATACAGTAAGACGTGTTGTGCGTATGCAAATTTTGAATTGCCGAACTTGTTCGTGACGTCATAGCGCTGATAAGAGACATAAAGGATTTGATGCGTATTGAACGTTGTTTTTCAAACGCAAAATTGAAAGGGAAAGAATCAGTTGACGAACTTGCAATTTTCAGTATGTCTTCCCGACATGACCTAGATGATTTTACGCATGGCCGTATTATTGGCAAGATTGAAGAAGGGCGAAAAATAACAGATGTTGCCAGGGAGTTCGACGTCAACCACAGTGTTGTTTCAAGGCTTTGGAAATCATTTCAAACAAATGGAGAGTGTAGCAAACGTCACGGGGGAGGTTGTGTTCGCAGTACGAGACCTGCAGAAGATCGGTACATAGTGCTATCAACAAAAAGACACCGGCGCAGCACAGCTAGTGAGGTAGCAAATCAGTTTATGGCTGCTACTGGCAAGCGGATCACCAAAAAAACTGTCACCAGACGGTTGCATGAAGGAGGACTATGCGCCCGCCGTCCTGTTGTGTGCATCCCATTGTCCAGACGTCGCCGTACCGCCCATTTGCAATGATGCCATCAACATCGCAATTGGACTGATAACGACTGGTCTGCTGTCCTCTTCTCAGATGAGAGTAGATACAGTCTATCGTCTGATTGTCGACGACAACTAATCTGGCGTGAGAGTGGTACTGCATATTGTCCAGCAAACATACTGGAAAGGGACCGATATCCAACATGTAGTGTCATGGTATGGGCTGGCATCATGATCAATGGCCATACGTCCCTCTATGTGCTTCCAACTGGGACTATGACTGGCTAACGATACATTAATGATGTTCTGCTGCCTCATGTTCGCATGTTCCGTGGTGCTGTCGGTGATAGATTCATTTTCATGGACGACAACGCAACGTGTCATCGAACAGTCGCTGCCCAGGAGTGTCTTGAGAGCGAGGATATTCAACGCCTCGTATGGCCAGCACGTTCTCCAGATCTGAATCCCATTGAAAATGTGTGGGATGCTTTCTGGAGGAGTCTTGCTGGTCGCCAGTGCCCTCCAATAAACAAGGACACCCTCATCCGTGTACTGACAGAGGAATGGGGTAAATTACCCCAACAGCTGCTTGATAATGTTGTGCAAAGCATGACACAACGTGTGGAATCTTGCATCGCCCTCCATGGTGGCCATATCCCGTATTGACATCTTACGCCAGAACGCCTGCGGACGGTAATTGCATTTCTTTCACGTTTACATATTCTGCCCAAAATGGCCTGTTTGTCCCTTGAACACGTTCCAAAGCCTTCTGGATTTCAGAGCACAATAAATTGTCTTTCTTGTAATGTCCTGGCATTCTGACATTATTTTATTTCACTTGGCATCCAACCACACTTACTTTTTTTATGCGCTATATAGCCGTTTATGATCCATCCTTAGCAATTGTCCAGCAGTGTACTATCAGTAGGATTTTTGTTAGTTTCTTCGACATCCAACTCTGCTATGGTTTTTTTCATTTTTGGATTATATTCTTCTTTGTCCAATATGATTATTTGTTTGGCCTTATCAGTGCCTACACATTTAATTGTAGGGTTGTTTCTCATGTTGATTAATTCTTGTCTTTTTTATTTAAAGGCAGGTTGTTGTACCTCTTTTTCTTTGTTATTGATTGTTCTAACTATTTTAAATCTTGTTGGATTTTGTCTTTCCTTTGGTAATTTTTTTATAACATCTTCGACGTAAGGAACCAAAGTTTCAGTTTTTGGTATTTTTTACTCATATGCATATCTCATTCCTCTATTGAGAGCCTTGATCTGCAAAGAAGTCAATTCAGTATTAGATTTACTGATAAACATTTGTTTGTCTACCTGAGATGTTGCTGTTTCTTTTTTGTAATTATTTTTGTCCTTAATTAAATTTTCAATTTTATTAAAATTTCTTCGATACGTAAACTGCTGTTTACCTACAATGGTGAAGATCTTTGTGAACTCTTCATTAGTTCTTTCTTTCTCACATTATTGCATACATTGGTTGTATAACTTGTAGTTCAACTTACTGAGTTTATCAATATCCTTTCATTTTTCTCTAATTGGGGCCCTCAATCTTTTGACTTCACAAGTTTTTAAGATGACCTTTTCTTTATAGCTAATTGGCTTGACTTTAATTTGAAGAAATTTAGGTGCAACATCATTGTATTTACATGTTGTTAGAAAGTTCAGGTGTTCCACTTCTTGGCATAATAGGATTCTATTCTTTTTAAATTTCCCGATAACCTGGACGTTCATTTTCATTCATTAATTGGTTCAATCTGCGCAACTCCGAGTCACCCTCGAAATGCGTTAGCAATGGCTATTTAAATTTCCAGTTTTAGTAATTCAATCAATTCTTCAAACACATTTTGTGTTGAACTATATTATGCGGTTATAATCATTATTGTTCATATTTTTCAACTATATAGTTGATATATTGTGTACTGTTTCTCACTTTATACAAACATTATAGTGCTCGCGGGAAACGTTCCCCCTTTGTCTACAGAGGGCCAATATTGTTGAATGCAACCTGATATTATAAAATTAAAGTAAAAATATAATATGAATGAAAACAATTACTCATGTTCTGTTTTCATGTAGTATTCAGGAACATTGAGCTTTTTCTGCGATATTCCAATATTTCTTGAATTCGTTGAAATCACTTCAAGTAGTCATTTCGTGACGATTTTAGGCTTGTCCAGTTTCAATATCTGGGCAACCCTTCTTCCTATTGTTTTGTGATTCCAACGTTTAAATGTCTAAAATAATGAACTATTGAATGGTTTAACCTTCAATTTGAAGGGGAATCAATTTGGTAAAATATTCAGTCGTAAAGCATTCCTAGACTTCGTTTTCGCTTGACACGTTAAAAAAAAAAAATTGATAAAAACTGAAACCTTGGTTCTTTATGTCGAAGATGTTATAAAACAATTACCAAAGGAAAGACAAAATCCAACAATATTTAAAATATTACATTATCTACTCAAATCGGCACAAAGCTCTATGCTGAATCGAGCATATTTTTTACGTGGCTCAAAGTATTACTATACTAATGTATAAAACGTTAAACATATACTGTTGATCACATTATCCTTGGTGTAAATATAGCCCTCCGACGTGACATCCATCATAAAATGCGCCGTAAAAATTATTCATATCGACACATAAAAGTTATTCATATAGACATACCAAGCAGGTCACTCCGAATTACATATATATAAAAAAGTGCTCTTTTCGATGAACTGTTGTGCTAAAGGATTCCTCAGAGCGTGACACAAGGATGTCAAGGAATGGTAAGCAGGCATTATTTTCAGTTTCATATGTGAACTGTATATGAGGATCAATTGAATTGATGAGTTCAACTCATTTAAGTATTTCCAAATTCATGCCTTTCCAGAAAACAAAAGTATCATCTACATATCGAATCCATATGTCAAATGTAACAAGCTGAAAGACTTTGCCCTCAAAGGGACGCATAAAGACTTTTCATAAAATAAGTGACAGTGGGCTACCCATTGCAAGGCCTTCCGTCTGTTAGAAAAATCTTCCACGAAAAAGGAAGGAAACTGTTTTGTCTGGTACAAATTTCCACCAGTCTCAAAATATCTTCTATTTCCGGTTGGCTGAAATGATGTTCAGTGAGACCCACTTTCAGTGATTCGAGGTCTCCATTCAGTGGGATGCTTGTGAACATGGATTTCACATCGAAGGATAACATGAATTGATCTTTGTATGGATGTCGTTTTAGTCGATTGACACACTCTATGGAATTTTTTACATCTGTTTTGTTCGAAGAAGTCATTAAGGCAGATAATTTTGAAGATAGAAACGTGGCCAACTTATGTGTGTCTGAACCGATATTGCTGACTATGGGATGGAAAGGGATACCAATCTTATGTATCTTCGGAAGTGCATAGAAACGCGGACAACGGGCATATGAGGGCTTTAGATGACTTTTTGAACTTTGGTCAAGAGTTACATAACTTGATATGAATTTTCGAGCTTCTTTTAATTGTTTCTCTAATAGATGATTTTTTATTTCTTTATAGAGTCCTTCGGAAATAAGTTTTTCGACTTCTGTCTCATAATGTTTTTTGTCCAGAATAACAACTTGTCTTCCTTTATCTGCTTTAGTAACGATAATATCACGATTTGACTGTAATTCTTTTAGAGCATTATATTCTTCCTTGTTGAGATTGGGTTTAAATGGTGGAAAGGATTTTGATGTTATTATCTGGCCAACACAATGTGTAATTGTTTCTTTTTGATTAATGTTTAGATCATTTTTTATCAGGGACTCCTCAACTGACGCAACGATATTGGATACAGGTACTTTTTTCAAAGTCGCAAAATTTAAATTGTAATGTAAGATCCTTTTGAATTTTGCTTGGCTTAAAACAAGAAAGTTTAGATATTACTTCATTATCCGTAAAGGTATCCTGAGTTTGTGCAGCAGAATTTTCTCTGTTGTTGTTGTTATTTGATAGTTTTTTCAAATTTTCGTTCTAATGTCATTTTATGAGTAAATGACATATTGTAACTCCTAGACCAAGTTTTGCCATCCAGGTCAGAAAAATCTGGTAACGTTTTAGCCAGTAAAAGATGTAAGTCATGCAGTTCAACCTCAACATTTGCAATATTTTTTCACGTATCTTTAATAATAGCTCATAATAGTGTAAACAAAGCAATACATATGACTTTCTTGCTGTTATGGGATGTTCGTAAGTTGCATTTCACAGATATAAAATTTGTTAATATCTGGCATCTCGTACATCGAAGCAAGAAGTTTAGGTGGTTCAGTAATCTGAACTTCTTTATCCTCAGCTTTGTTGGGAAGATGACTGAAATTCTTTCCAGCTAACTGGCATACAATGATGCTCTGTCTGTGGAATTGCAAGTGGTTTTGGCATGTATTACTAAGGTATGGGAACACATTGCGGCAGAGCACAAAATCACTTAATAAATTGCACATCATACTGTCTTCAATGCTATTTTTAAAAATCACCTTTGTTTCTTACGTGTCCTTATTCTCTACATTTAATGTCTAACCTCCTGAGAAAAGCCTCCTAGTGGAGAATAAAAGCTTGGCGAATTTGTATATTCTATACCAGTAAATAAATGGATTATTTTACCTAAAAGGTCTTTCAGCTTTCACTGGTTGGTGTACTCTTGATGATTTTTTTTATATGGTGTGTAATTTAATGCAGAAATTTTATGTAACAGATTATTCATTCTTTAAAATAACTGAAAGCTTTAAAGTTGGCTTGTCCAGAGCATGCAGTAAAAAATTCTTCATAAGAAGGAACAAAACCAAATATACTATAAGTTATGGGTTGTTTCTTTATGTATACAGACATTTCCAGTCCCCGTGTACTGTCGAGGTTCATTATCATGTTGATCTAATTATGTTGTTACAGAAGGCTTTTGAATCCCCTGTATGCTTACAAACGTGAATTTTTTTCGTAATTTGTACAATTCAAAAGTTTTCTGTAACAAGAAAATCAGATCAATATATTAGATTTTTGTATTAGTGATATGACATGCACATGACGCTGCGTCCATGCATATAATCAGATCAACATCGACAATGAACCACAATAGCCATTCAAGAGCTCAAAACATCTGTATAAATAGTGAAACAGTCCAGAAATTATAGAGTATTTGGTCTTATTACTTCTTATGAAGAAATCATTCTTTTCAGTCCATTGTCTGCTTACAAACCTGATTTTTTTTTCTTTTGTGATTTGTTCTTGTTTTGTAAATATATATATACAAGTATTTTGCATATACAAACACTGTTCCCAAAAAAGCAACAATATTGCAGATCCAGGACAACGATACAAAATACATGGTGGTGAAATCATATCATAAAGGAACATGAAAATGTTCGAAACATTCTCTTACTCGCATCCTTAATAATATAGTATGCGGGATGGTGGTGATGTTACAGACTGAACTTTGTAAGAATTAAAATTAAATAATGAAAAGACTAACCTTGTGTTGAGCAGGCGTATCGTCCACCAAGTAAAACCAGTATGTATTCATTAGCTGTGCTGTTCAAATCTCGACATAGTACTGACAAGCTCACAAATCAAATAAGAGAAATAATGCAATGGAAGATGATTGAAAACTATGATTTGTTGAAAATTATGAGACTAAAGCCACGAGTAGTTAAAACAAAGAAAGGAATAAAAACCATAAATCAATTCAATGAAACATTGAGCTATCCCGTTGCACTCGCCAAATGCATTTTAGCACGTTCCATGTCATCCTCAATGGTCTTGTTGATATCAGTGAGCAACAGTCTCAAAGCTACATCTGCCAACTCACCATGTCTAGACATGCTGCTGTTCTTGGCATCGTCATCGGCATTGCATTGTTCCTCCCACATGCCATCTGGTTGATGTTTTCGTAATTATTGTTTGTTCCTTCTCTTTTTTGCCTCTTTTTGTTGCTCCTGTTCTTCGTGCATGAGATATTTCCATGTATGTGATAGTTCCACTAGAGGACCTACATTGCAGTTGAAATACTAACAGCAGAATCTGTAATCATAGGAAAAACTAGAAATTTCAACTGCAACGTATGCCCTCCAGTGGAACTATCACATGCATGGAAATATCTCATACACGAAGAACGGAAGCGACAAAAAGAGGAGGAATAAACGAAAATTACGAAAACATCCACCAGATGGCATGCAGGAAGAACACCTCAATGCAGATAATGACTTCAAGAACAGCAGTATGTCCAGACATGGGGAGTTGGCAGATGTAGCTATGAGACTGTTAGAATAAAAATAGCTACATTTACCGCAATTAAATGTTTATTATACATCGACTATAGTTTCACAAAGCATTTGGCTCGGCATCATCAGGACGAATGGATTCTGTTGCTCACTGATATCAACAAGACCGCCAAGGATGACACGGACGTGTTAAAATGCATTTGGCGAGTGAAACGGGGATAGCTCGATGTTTTATTGAATTGATTTATGGTTTTTATTTTTTCCTCTTTTTAATTACTCTTGATTTTAGTCTCACAATGCTCAACAAATCACAGTTTCCATTCATCTTCCATTGCATTATTTTTTTTATTTGATTTGTGAGTTTGTCAGTATGATTTAAAATCTGAACAGCACAGCTAATGAATAAATATTGACTTTACTTAGATTATATGACTGTTAAACACAAGGTTAGTCTTTTCATTATTTAATTTTAATTCTTATGAAATTTAGTCTTTAACATCGCCACTATCCCATGCACTGTATTATCGAGTAACAAAATGTTTCAAAAATGTTCATGTTCATTTATGATATAAGTATTTTGCATAATGCTCATGTTTAGATCATAATAATCATTTTCTCACAGCTGTGTACCTACATGTTGAAGCATGTTTTTGGCATGGACACTAAAAAGGAAATTTAATATGGCCTTTGCTTGGAAGTTATTTTTTTATTGTGATTATTTCTGAGATTTATTTTTATTTACATCAATGAACTGTATATTTATGAATCAGGCTCCTCTGTAGCTGAATGTTACAAAAAGAATTAATTTTTCTTTAGCATGTTAGAAGCCTTACACAGCAAGGGACTGAGACCTATTACCCTCCAGTCAGCCTTAATTCAGTGCGTTGGTTGCCTCACCCAGGACAGGGTTTAATTTATGGCACAAACAGGGGGTGTCTGTGCATTTGCAAACCCATGTAAGTTTGCTTAACTTAGGTTTCAATTTGATTTCTGTATTGTGGAATAAAAAAAATCACAATTTATTTTATGTGCATTAGAATAATTCTTGGTGTTGACATCTCACACTTAAGTTACGTAAAAATCACAAGTGGTGGGACGTTTCAGTAGAGACTTCTATCTTCATCAGCCATGGAATGAAACATGTGGTATTAGCATCAGTTGTTGCCAGGTTTCAAAATCTCTTTCCAAATGATAGGTATGTTAAAAGGTGCATCTGTATTACAGGTGTTAGGAGTAAGGAAAATCTCAATGCTTTTGTGGTACCTGAGGGCTTTCCGATTGCTAAACGGAGCGATGCATTTAACATTTTGCCAATCGGGAATCGCGGACGTATCGCTGATGGTTAAAATTGAAAGGGAGATGGAAGGGTTGCCTTTCTTAATATCAGCGATATGTTCCACCAATCGCCGGTTGATGCTTCGGTAAGTACTATCAATATAGTAGGTAATGCCTGTGGAAGTGTTGACAGGGATAGAGTAGACCCCTTGTAACTCTAGGGGTTTATTGGAATCTCTGTCTTGAAAGATAAGGTTAAGAAGATGTGGAGATGGTTTAACAGCAATCCTGTAGCCAAAAGACTTGAAAATGGAACAAACTTTGTGAGTGAAGGCTAGGCTAATGGGCAAAGTGCCCACAAACTGCTGAGTGGTGGAAAGTTCAGGCAGTAAACTGGTAGAACTATTCTGTGATTAAAATTTCTTAATTAGCCTATGTACTAAGAGGGGTGGAAAGCCATGCAATTTGCCAATGTTGATTATATTCTCATATTCGTTTTGAAGAGCAGAAAGGCGGTTGCAAATAAGGTTAGCTCTGTGGATGTACACCTTTAAAGCAGCCAATTTGTATTTACCCCAAGGTGCAGGAATGGTAAGGGATGATATTATGGGTGGCAGAAGGTTTCCCGTAATCATAGAGAACAAGTGAGAAGTCTGGGTTGATGTTTATGTTAACATCTAGAAAACTAATATTGTTGTCCACCTGTTCTTGAGACGAGAATCTTATATGAGGGAATTTGGAAGTTATAGAGGACATAAGTTCAAACAGAGAGTGTTTCTGGTGTGGCGAAATGATGAAGATGTCATCAACGTACCATAACCAAATGGAAGGTTATAAAGGTGATGGGCAACGATTAATTTTTCAATATTCTGCAAATAAATTTCAGCAAGGGGGAAAGAGGAAAGCCCATAGGTATGCCTTGTTTTTGTTGGTAGTAGATACCATTGTATACAAAACAGGAATACTTATCCAATGAATCAAAACAGTCATAAAGATCTTTGATGAGTTCCCCAGGAAGTTCTTGGTGCTCCATTAGTTTTTTTGACCATGAGCATGTAGGCACCAAAGAAAGGAACAGAAGAAAATAATGAATCCACGTCAAAAGTATACAGGAAATCTTGAGGATTGATGGATGAAAGGAGTTTCTGGATGAAGTCCTTGGTCGACACAATAGAATAAGGATGATTTTTTGTTAGAACATTGCAGCATTTGACCAATTGCCTTTCAAGATTGACTGCTCCAGTTGACTGCTTTGGCAAATTGCATGGCTTTCCACTCCTCTTAGTACATAGCCTAATTAAGAAATTTTAATCACAGAATAGTTCTTCCAGTTGACTGCCTGAACTCTCCACCACTCATCAGTTTGTGAGCACTTTGCCCTTTAGCCTAGCCTTCACTCACAAAGTTTGCTCTATTTTCAAGTCTTTTGGCTACAGGATTGCTGTTAAACAACCTCCACATCTTCTTAACCTTATCCTTCAAGATAGAGATGCCAGTAAACCCCTAGAGCAGTGTTTCTCAAAATGTGTTCCGTGGAACCCCAGGGTTCTGCCACGGTTCTGCAGGGGTTCCGCAAGCAATTTGTAAAACATTGCCAAAATTTTCAATAAAACCTTAACCAACCATTTCCCAGTAGCCAATAAAAAATGGGAAAACATTTCAAGAAAATGATGCACGTTCTGGAAGGTGTGATCAAGACAAAACTGTCAAATTTGAGGAAAGAAGAAAGTACGATAAGAGCTATATTAGCTTGACATTTGTGAAAGCTGAAGATAATTCACAGTGTGTCGTATGCAGCAAAGTTTATCATAATAGCTCAACGGCACCTGCTGAACTGCGACACTATATTTGGAGACTGCTACAGATCAAGAACTCAAAAATAAGAATGTTGATTTTTGTTGTACACGAGCTTAATGAACTTTTAAAAGTGAAAAAACTATTTTTCATGCAGCACATGCAGTGAATTGAAAAGCTACTGAGGCTTCCTTTTTAGTAAGCTACCAAATATCACGAACTGATGAACTTCATACAATAGCCAAGAATCTTATCAATCCATGTGTTATTGACATGGTTAAGTGCATGCTTGGTGAAAAATTGGCCAAAGAAATAGTGAAAATTCCGCTATCAAGTGATACAGTGTCTCGCTGAGTGAAGGAAATAGCAAGTAGTGTAAAAGAGAAACTTATTATTTGCATCAAGTCTTGCAATTTTGCTTTGCAAATAGATGAGTCTACAGATGTGTCAGGTCTCATGATATTCTTTGCCTTTGTGAAATACCTGTACGAAGAAGCATCTCTGGCAGAAGATGTTTTATGCAAGCCGTTAGCAGCACATGCAACTGCACAGAGATCTTCAATAGCTTAAATTCCTTCTTTGAAGTAAATGAAATTCCTTGGGAAAATTGCATTGATATTTGTATACATGGTGCCAAAGCTATGGCAGAAAAAATATCTGGTGTTGTCGCACGCATCAAAATGATTGCAAAGAACTGTACTCCAGTAGTCACTGTATACTTCGTAGGCAAGCTCTTGGACGAAAATTTTGCCTCTCTATCTAAAAAGCGCCCTGGGTGAAGTAGTTTAAATGATAAACTTCATTAAAGCTTGTCCTCTGAATAACAGATGGTTTAAAATCTTGCGCGATGATATGGGAAGTGTGCACTCGTCCTTGCTTCTATGTACAGAAGTAAGATGGTTATTTCGAGGTAAAATATTGGAACACTTTTTTGAACTTCAAGCTGAAGTGCTTGCTTTCTTCACTGATAACCACTTTTATTTTAAAGATTGATTAAATGATAAAAGAGTAGGTATTTCGAGTGGCTTACCCAGGGGCGTAAGAATGGTGGGGGGCCCAAGGGACCCAATCCCCCTCCCCCTAATATTATATATAAGTTTTGTTTTTCAATGTTTAGTTTGGCTGTTTTTACATTTTTTTCTCCAGAGTAGAGGTAAACCAAAATTTAAAACTTTTTTCGTTTTGAAAATGAATGTTAATTCTAGAACATAGAGAGAGATGGTGTGTCCTTGTGTGTTGGTGCGTGTGTGTGTGGGGGGGGGGGGGGCTTCAGCTGTTTCAAGTGTCTGAAATCAAAATGTCATTTTAAGGTCAAATGCAACTGCAGTGTTCAGTTTTCCTTGGATGGCCATGAGCTTGAGTAGGAGTGTGAACTCACAAGTATACATTAGCTTTCTGACGGGGGACGGCACGAAATAAGCAACCCTTCTATTCCCCACCATTGGCCTGGCCCCGAGTGCATTCAGGGATCTGCTGGGGAGTCGGAGAGCACACAAATATTAGAGCGGGGGTGTGAGGGGGTGTGGAGATTCCAAGACTTGGGTTGGATGGTCTGACGAGGAGACCTGAACTATCACTTAACCACAGCAGTGAGGAAACCGGTCCCTGCCAGCTTCCCTTGCAATGTTCATCGACATCGACGGACGGAGAAACTATAATGCAAGCTAAGCTCCATGTTAACATTCATTCTTAGTGCAGTCTGGGTCTGCTGTGCATTGCCCAGTTTTTTTATTTGTTTGTTCAGAATCATAGAATGTCTTCCAAAAGAACAAGAAAGGATTCATTTGCTTTCTTTACTAAAATCCGTAAATTAAATGAAAATTGCAAAGACGTACATAGTAATAAATCTAAAATATCCCTACTAGAACAAGAACTGCCGTCTGATAATGTTTATCCTGATGACAGAAACAGCGCAGCAGCTGCATCATTATCTTCAGCTGATCCAGATAAAGTAATTGGAAACTGGAGGTGGAGTTTCCAGCAATCTACACTGACGGAAAAAAAATCCCAACACCACGAAAAAATAGTTGTAGAGGAATGAAATGGCGGCAATACATTTGTATAGGTAACATATTTAATCGATTAAGGTTTCAAGATCACAGCTTATTGTAAGCGCGAGAAGAGACATTTTAAATGTGAAATGCTGGTACATTAATAACCGGTGTAACCGCCAGAATGTTGAATGCAAGCACGCAAACGTTCATGCATTGTGTCGTACAGGTGCTGGATGTCAGTTTGTGGGATGGAGCTCCATGCCTGTTGCTCTTGGTCGGTCAATACAGGGACGGTTAATGCTGGTTGGGGGTGACGCTGGAGTTGTCGTCCAATGATGTCCCATACGTGCTCGATTGGTGAAAGATCTGGTGATCAAGCAGGCCACGGCAACATGTCGACACTCTGTAGAGCATGTTGGGTTACAACAGCGGTATGCGGGCAAGCGTTATCCTGTTGGAAAACACCCCTGGAATGCTGTTCATGAATGGCAGCACAACAGGTTGAATCACCAGACCGACGTACAACTGTGCCGTCAGGGTGCGTGGGATAACCACGAGAGTGCTCCTGCTGTCATAGGAAATCGCTCCCCAGACCATAACTCCAGGTGTAGGTCCAGTGTGTCTCGGCCGCAGACAGGTTGGTTGCAGGCGCTCACCTGGCCTCCTTCTAACCAACACACTGGCACCCAGGCAGAACCGGCTTTCATCAGAAAACACAACAGATCTCCACTCCGTCCTCTGATGAGCTCTAGCTTGACACCACTGACGTCGCAAACGGCAGTAGTTTGGTGTAAGTGGAATGCACGCTACAGGGCGTCTGGCTCGGAGCTGTCCTTCAAGTAACCGATTTGTAACAGTTCGTTGTGTCACTGTGGTGGCAACAGCAGCTCGAATTGCTGCCGCAGACGCAGTACGATGCGCCACGGCCATACGCCGCACATGGCGGTCTTACCTCTCAGTAGTGCCACGCGGCCAGCCGGAACCCGGTCTTCTTGAGGCAGTACCTTCCCTTGATCATCGCTGCCAACAATCATGCACAGTGACTACATTCCTGCCAAGTCGTTCTGCAATATTGCGGAAAGAAAATCCACCTTCTCGTAGCCCTATTACACGACCTCGTTCAAACTCCGTGAGCTGTTGATAATGGCTTCTTCGTCTTCTTAAAGGCATTCTTGACTAACATCAACACCCTATGTCGAATCTCAACGATAACTAACGCTCACGAACGTTACAGCGCGTATTTACAGCAAACCTGCTTTGCATGTTCTGAGGGGCGCTACTAGCGCCCCACGTATGCGCCGAGCACGAAATTTGCATAGACGTCATCTTACAGATGTACTCTCACTGCCTACCAACTGTCGTTTATCTAACACAACCCCTTCTTGGTGTTGGGATTTTTTTTTCCGTCAGTGTACATCAAAAGAAAGTAAGTGATCTCAATATAGGACAGTACGTTGGTGTTCATCTAAGCAATGAAAAAAGTTAAAGCTTTTAGACAATTGCTGGAAGCCAGATTCGTCATATTCTTTTCCTGTTAACGGTAATGAAAAGAAAAGAAAATTCCAGTACCTGTGGTTCGAAAGATTCCCATGGGTATGTTATTCAGCAAAATTTGATGGTGCATTTTGCAAAAATTGTGTGCTGTTTTCAAAAAAAGAAGCAGGTTGTCAGGGGAACCAAAAATTGGGCAAATTAGTTTTATCTCCATTTAAGCAATGGAAACATGCCATAGAAGCATTTACTGCACATCAGTTGTGCAATTATCACAGACACAGCTGCTTAACCTCGGAAGAATTTGAGAAAGTGATGAAAGGACAAAAGTTAATGTTGGTGTTCAATTGCACCAGAGCAGAAATAAAGAAATTGGAAAAACAATAGGAAAAAAATACAGTCCGTAATTAAAACAGTAGTCTTTTGTGTTAGGCAGTCTCTCGCACTGCGTGGACACCGAGATTCAGGAAGTATTTCATCATGCGAAGAAAAGGCTGAAAATGAAGGCAATTTTAGGGCTATGCTACGTTTTCGGGCTGAATCTGGTGACACCGATTTGTTTGATAAATCATCATCTACAACAATTTCTAGCAAATATACCAGTCTAGAGATGCAAAACGAGATTATTAAGACATGTGGTCAATTTATTCAAGACCAACTTGTAAAAAATATTAATAAAGCAAGATGTTTCTCAGTACTTGCTGATGAAACTGCTGATATAGCTGGGAAAGAACACTTTACCTTATGTGTGCGCTATGTAGAGGAACCACTTGCTATTTTGAAAGAAGATTTTTTAGAATTTATCGAGGTGGAAAATTTATCTGGCTCCGGAATTGCAGAGGTAGTAAATTCAAGTTTAAAGCGACTCAGTATCGATACTTAGTATTTGAGGGGTCAAGGATATGATGGCGCAGCTGCTATGTCTGGGAAAATAAATGGTGTACAGGCAAAAATTTTAGAGATTCACCCCACTGCTCTCTATGTCCACTGTTGTAGTCATGCATTGAATCTTGTTTTGTCGAAAGCTTGTTCAGTGCCATCAATTAGGAATTCTTTGGCTACTTTAACAGACGATGTGAAATTCTTCTGTTTATCACCAAAAAGGAATAACCTACTTAAAAATAAGGTCCAGGAATGTTCCGAAGGAAACACAATGCATCGGCTTAAACGGTTAGGCGATACCCGTTGGGTTAGAAAGACACAAGGCACTTTTCACGTTTTGCGAATTATTGGAGCCAGTTGTAGCAGCTCTACAGGATATTTCTCAGGATATTCCTCAGGATGGCCACTATGACTGACACATTGAAGTTGGCAATGCTGTATCGCCATTCAATATTCAAAACTGAATTGTTGATATCGATTTTTGTTGCTGAAAAGTGTTTTTCTCTTACTCTAAATCTGTCAAAAGCTTTGCAGAGACCAGACAACGACTTAGTATCATCTTTTGGTATGATTGACAAAGCAACGGAAAAATTCAGAGAGATGCGATGTAATTCAGATGCTGAATTTAATCATATTTTTGACAGGTTTTCTGCCATAGGAAGTAGAATAGGCATTGTGTTGGAAAAACCCAGAATTGTTAAAAAACAGATACATCGAAGTAACTATCAAAGTGAAAACATGGAAGATTTCTATCGTAAGGCAATATTCATCCCATTCTTGGATTACCTTCTGCAAAATATAAATGATCATTTCTTGAATCACAGAAATGTACTCGATAGCTTGAACCATGTACTGCCTTGCAAAATTGAAAAATGTTCAATTGAAAAAATAACAGAATCAGCCCAGTTTTATGCTGAGGATATAAATGTGTTGCCCAATCTTTTTCGTGGGGAAATAGAAATGTGGATAAGTAATTGGTTGTCACAGAATGCAGAGGACCGGCCCAAAACAGCCATGGAAGCTTTGCAAGCCTGTGATGGTACATTTTTTCCAAATGTGAAAGAAACTTAAAAATTCTGAGTACCTTGCCAATTTACAACGTCAACTCCAGAAAGAAGTTTTTCAGCTCTGAGGCGGCTTAAAATATACTTGTCAAACACTATGTCCAATTCACGCCTAACTGGGCTTGCCCTAATAGTTATCCACAGGAATGCGAATATTGATTCTGAAACAATTTTGAATTTAATGGCCTCAAGCCGCAAGTACTGCATTTTATGAATAAGAAATGTTCCCGAACTACACCACCGAAGCACCGACCACCAAACCCATGCAATCCATTGGGTATGTATATGTGTTGTACTTGTGTTTGAATACTGACTCTATTTCATTTAATCTTTAGACTGCTTACTTTTGCAACATAACTTTTAAAACATTGGTTCTAAATCATGCACTTTCGGTAGACTAAATATTTAGATAAATAATTACACTTTTCTTCTTCTGTGCTGAATTTTCATAATATCGTCATTACGTTAGCCAGATATAACGCCTGTAGTGACATCTTCAAGCGCAATAAAAATAAATAAATAAATAAATATACATATCATCATTGTCAACAATTATCAATCCACTGCTGGACAAAGGTCTCCCCAAGTTTCTTCCACAACAGTCTGTCTTGTGCCAGTCTCCTTCATGTTACTCCCGCATACTTTCGAATTTCATCCACCCATCTCCCATGTGGTCTTCTTCTGTCTTTTCCTGTCCCTTGGAATCCAGTCTAGAATTTTGGTTGTCCATTGGTGACCTGCTGTTGTGGCAACATGTCCAGTCCGTTGCCATTTCTTCCTCTGATCATGATGTCTTCCACTCTTGTCATTTTTCTGATCCACGAGTTCCTCTTCTTATCTCTCCTGGTTACACCAAGCATGCACCTCTCCATGCTGTTTTGAGTTGTCTGCAGCCTTTGTATATCCCTTTTAGTTAAGGTCCACGGCTCTGCACCATAAGTAAGCACTGGAAGGATGCATTGATCAAACACTTTTCTTTTAAGAAATGATGGCATATTGTTCTTGAAAATCACACTGTTTCTTCCAAAAGCTCTCCAGGCAAGTTTTATACCCCGATTAATTTCTTCATCAATGTGACTTGCGCCAATAAAATCAATGAACCAACCATCAATGTGACTTTCACTTGATATCTGCTGTCCAAGATAAATGTAGGTATCGGTTATCTCCAGCTTTTCTCCATCAATCGATAAATCTTCATTTCTTGTAAAAGCATTGTACATCACTTTTGTCTTCTGAAAATTCATTTTTAATCCCACTTCCTTACTCTTGTCAGCAAGTTCCTGGATCATACTCTGCAGCTCTAATGGGGTAGTAGCAAAAATGACTACGTCATCAGCAAAACGAAGGTGAGTTAGATAATCTCCATTAATCTTTATCCCTTTGTTTTTTCAGTTCAGTGATTGAAAGACATTTTCCAAAGTAGCATTAAAGAGTTTGGCAGATATAGTGTTGCTTGTCTCACTCCCTTTCCAATTTTTATGGGTGCTGTATTCTCAAATAGCCAATATTCACTCGATGCTTTAATGAAGGGAAGATTCCTGAGAATTGGAACAGCGCTACAATGATCCTGCTTCATACAAAAGGTGACATTGAGGATCTCAGGAACTACAGACCTATCTGCCTCCTATCAGTGATTTATAAAATCTTCACTAAAGTGCTTTCACACCGCTTGAAGGTAACACTGGACATGGCTCAACCGAGAGAACAAGCTGGATTCAGAAGTGGCTACAGCACTATAGATCATATCCACGTACTGAGAGAACTAATTGAAAGAGCGAGGGAATATGAACTTACATTGTGCATGACTTTTATCGATTATTAAAGAGCCTTTGATTCGGTGAAACCATCAGCAGTTAAAATGGCTTTGAAACCATCAGCAGTTACAATGGCTTTGAAATTCTGCTGCATTGAAAGTGCAAGTGCAAAGATTTGGCTGTTTGAAAATATGACACACATAAAAATTGGAAAGGGGGTGAGACAAGGTGACACGATATCTCCGAAGCTCTTTAATGCCACATTGGAAAATGCCTTTCAATCACTGAACTGGGAAAACAAAGGGATAAAGATTAATGGAGATTATCTAACTCACCTTTGTTTTGCTGATGACATAGTCATTTTTACAACTACCCCATCAGAGCTGCAGAGTATGATCCAGGAACTTGCTGACAAGAGTAAAGAAGTGGGATTAAAAATGAACTTTCAGAAGACAAAATTGATGTACAATGCTTTTTCAAGAAATGAAGATTTATCGATTGATGGAGAAAAGCTGGAGATAACAGATACGTAAGTTTACCTTGGACAGCAGATATCAAGTGAGGATCACATTCATGAAGAAATTAATCGGCGTATAAAATTTGCCTGGAGAGCTTTTCGAAGAAACAGCATAATTTTCAAGAGCAATATGCCATTATGTCTTAAAAGAAAAGTGTTTGATCAATGCATCCTTCCAGTGCTTACGTATGGTGCAGAGACGTGGACCTTAACTAAAAGAGACATACGAAGGCTGCAGACAACTCAAAGCAGCATGGAGAGGTGCATGCTTGGTGTAACCAGGAGAGACAAGAAGAGGAACTCGTGGATCCGGAAAATGACAAGAGTGGAAGGCATCATGATCAGAGTTAAATCCCTGAAATGGCAATGGGCTGGACATACTGCCAGAAGGACAGACCATCGAAATTTTAGATTGGACGAAAGTATGCGGGAGTAACATAGAGGAGACTGGCACAAGACAGACCGTTGTGGAAGATGCTTGGAGAGACCTTCATCCAGCAGTGGATTGGTAATGGTTGACAATGATGATGATGATGATATATATATATATATATATATATATAATTTTTTTTTTTAGCCCCTCCCAAAAATTCTGAATTGCTACGCCCCTGGGCTTACCTATCTGATATTTTCTCAAAACTGAATTAACTCAATTTTGCACTTCAAGGAAAGAAAATTGATGTATTTACCACCAAGGACAAAATTGTGGCATTTAAAAAAAGCTTCAATTTTGAACCAGATGTGTCTGCAGCCACGAATTTGATTGCTTTCCAACCGCGAGAAACTTTCTGTCAGAGCTGGACTCAGAAATAGAAAACAAACAATGTGGTGAAACCATCCAGCATCTGGAACCTCTCCATGATTCAATGCGGCACTATTTTCCTGATGAGCAGCACCAAAAATTAAAAATGTAATTTATGGATTAAAAATCCATTTGTTATTAATGAAAAATCTCCATGCTTTTCATCTGATGGGTACCTAAAATTTATTGAAATGGCGTCAGATTCCTCAATGACATCCATTTATAAAACACTGCCAGTGGCAGACTTTTGTTGCAGTTTAAAAGGAAGGTATTCATCATTATCGCAAAAATCTGTGTCAATACTCTTACCGTTTGCGATAACCTATCTTTGTAAAACTGGCTTTTCTGTGTATGCCTCAACAAAAACTAAGCATCGGAAAAGCTGGACGCAGAGCCCGATATGAGATTTCAACTTTCTTTGATAATACCGAATTTTAAAGAATTATGTGGCAATGAAAAGCAAAGCCATTCATTACATTAATATTTTCCATTAATGAATACTTGCATCATTGGCATAATAAATTTTATTCGTTCTACATTACCTTTTCGTAAGTATTATCTTTTCATTGACTAATTGCCTATTTTTTTATTTGATTTTATTTCAAATCAGTGATAAATAGTAGGCGTATAGGTGCATTAATTTTTAATGGTATTTATACAGGGGTTCCATTGTTAGACATTGTAGGAAAAATAGGATAAAAAGTTTGAGAATCACTGCCCTAGATTTACAAGGGGTCTACTCTATCCCTGTCAACACTTCCACAGGCATTACCTACTATATTGGTAGTACTTACCGAAGCATCAACCGGCGATTGGTGGAACATATCGCTGATATTAAGAAAGGCAACCCTTCCACCTCCCTTTCAATTTTAACCATCAGCGATACGTCCACGATTCCCGATTGGCAAAATGTTAAACGCATCGCTTCGTTCAGCAATCGGAAAGCTCTCCGGTACTGCGAAAGCATTGAGATTTTCCTTACTCCTAACACCTGTAATACAGATGCACTTTTTAACATACCTATAATTTGGAAAGCAATTTTGAAATCTGGCAACAACTGATGCTAATACTATGTATTTCATTCCATGGTGATGAAGGTAGAAGTCGCTACCGAAATGTTCCACCACTTGTAATTTTTATGTAACTTTTGCGTGATATGTCAACATCAAGAATTATTCTAATGTTTTGTGTGTTACGTGTTTCACTGCCAATTTTTCTCACCATTATTTTATGTGCCATGTAAAATATCTATAACATGTTTATTATTGTTAGTGCTATTATTTTGTTAATAAATGTACTTTTGAATGTTACATTTCACCTGAAATGGTTGAACCTTATGAGACAATGTCATCACACCAACAATCCATTTTTGTTTTAATCACTAAAACATATATTTTTTTTTTAGTTGGTAGAAGTGAATGAAAACAATCCACAGCAGACATGTCTTAGTATATTGAGATCTGTTGTACTTTATCATCTTCAGAATAGTGTGCTTGTTCTACCACAGATCTCCGTACTTCAAATCAAGGGCTGTGGCCTCTTAATTTATTGCACATGATGGCTTGCTGATGGAGAGTTCTATAAATTCTGTCAAATGATCAACACACTGATACAGAAATACTGTGCTACTGAACTGATTTCTTTGTTTCTTGCTACTCGTGTGAGAAAGGCCTCCTGAAGAAAGCAGGAACTGGCAGAAAGTACTAGAAGCAGACATTCATATTCAACAGGCCTCCTGAAAACAGCCAGGGACTGACAGAAAATACTAGAGGTAGACATAGTCATAGGTGTGGGGCTTGCTGTGTCAGTGGTTAGGCGTATCGTGTTTCCCATCGAAAACTAAGTAGGGTAAGAGGAAGAGTGATGAGCCAGTGAGTAAATGAATTGAGTGGATGAAATAAGGGTGTTGTAAATAGTGTATATAAAAGGCTGTTCTTAATATGAATGTATGTATAAGTATATATGGATGTTGTGAATAATAAGATGTGGACGGTATTTAACGACCAAGAGAGTTAGGGTTAAAATGTGTTTGATGAATGATGAGAGTTTTCTGTATAATGAACAACGAAAGAGTTCTGTATAGAGTTTTAGAGTTTTTAATATATGCTGAAAATAATGAAAGTTGTCCATATATAAGAAATATGTGAATGTAGTTGTAAGATGTTGGCTCAAAAACAAAAATAGCAAGATTATATGTGAAGACACAGGGAAGAGATACGATTACCACGAAAGGCCTATAACGCATTATACAAGTCAGCCAGAAAGATACGTGCGGTAAATGTGCCAAGAAGCAACAACCTTTGGGTGAGTGTCTATTAATGATGTTATCTCCCTCCTAGTTTTTTTTTTTTTTTTTTTTTTGGTTTTTTCACTTGAAGCGAAGTAGGAATTTTTCATTAATTCCAGATGATGTGTGGAACAAACATCACATGTTTTTCGAAGAACCCAGTGGCCAGCACATCCATTTTTACGTTCGGGTGCCAATGTGAAAACACCAATTTGTCCATGTTCCCTCACTCCGGATTAAGTTACTTTCCTAACTGAGCTACATGGACAGAATGTCTCACTGCAGATTTGTTGTCTTGACACATGTTTTCACCTCTGCAGTACGCCACAGCATTTAAAATCAGCCCTAGAGCATGCAGGTGGTTTGGCAGTGAGCCAAGTGTGTTTGTGGCTGCCAGTGCTAAAAGTACTTTCTGGCTCTCTGCTCCTGTGATGCAGAAAAGGTAGAAAATTTATGACCTTAACTGAGAGATCATTTTTGGTACAACTTCTCTGCTAGGGATCATGGGAGTTTTATTGAGGCAAAGAAAAAAAAAGTATGAAGTATTTTTCCGCTGAACAGGACTTAACATTCAGGGTGGGATGGCAGGATTCTTGCCAAAGATCTTAAACTCCAACTGAAAAAAAGTTGTTAGGAGGGAGTTTCCTGCCTTAAAAAATTTAACAATATAAAAATTGTGTCCATGTTTGGACCACTCACAGAATTCTAGGATTTAAAATGTATCTTTGGTAAAATTAGGTACAATGGAAACGGACCCTTCATCCAAAAATTGCAATCGGATACATCATTCATGTCAGGAATGTAATCAGGTTATGGACACGTGAATCGGCTTCCACACATAGTGGCATGAGCAATTCATTTTGTATATCGCCGACTGTTACAAATCAGGCATGAGATTCTTCATTGGATTTGCAGAATTCCACTTTTTTGGCCATCATTTGGGTATACTCAATATCAATGAAAAACAGAAGATTTTTTATTTTTGGAGGATTAGTATGTGTATGTGGGGGGACGAGGGTTCATTTTCCGTTTTGGGACGGTATTCCGTTTTTCAAACCTTTCAGAAACAAGATTGTTAAACAGAGTGAAAAATTTTCCTGCAGTAGTAATTTCTTTTTCTCTCGGAGTTGCCTTTGTCCAGTATTGTTGCAAAATATCAATTTATTGCAGAAATGTTTGTATTTCAGCTTGAAACTGTAGACAACAATTTCTGAAAATGGAAGTTCAACAGAGCAAAAATTTCCTTGAAAACTTTAGGCATGAGTTTCTTACGCAAATTTGAGGAATTCTGCCTTCATTGTCATCATTTGCGTCATTCTTGAGAGCAATGTGAAATTGAGGAGCATTCAGAAAGATTGGTCTGGGGAGGGGGCATTTTCTGGCTGGGGCAGAAGTCCGTCTTTCAAAACTTTCAAAAACAGAAGTTAGACTGAGGGCAGGTTTCACCCATAATCAATTTTTTTATTGTAAAATATCATTTTGGTTGATAACTGATTGTGTCTCAACATGAAAATGGCGAAAAAGTTTTCGAAAGTAGAAATGGGACAGAGCAAAGATTTTCTCGTAATCATAGGGGTTTTTTGTTGTTGTTTTTTTCCCCGTGATGTACCCACTGCCCTGTATTATTGTTAAATGTTATTTTCCCCCATAAATACCTGCGAAGTGGAAAATCTAGACATTTCTCATATCAGAAGAATGGTTGAACCAACCAAGTCTCGATTATGTAAACTGCAGACATCTTGTAGTATTCAAAAAGAGCTGAAGAGAAACATGTTCAAAAATAATAAATTAGTTGACCCTTGCAATACTAAAATTTTGCACATGATAATGTCAAGTCAAGGTTTATTTCTTTTTTTTTTTTTTTTTTTTTTTTTTTTGAAGGAAATCGACTGCAGGTTTCCTTCCTCCACAACAGAACTTTTTTGAAGTTTTAATGTGTGGAACCTGAACCTATAAAACAATACAGACAACACAAGTTTCATTTCAGTACAGTCTTTCAAAAGCCTTTCAAATCAGTCTTGTTCGAAAATTAATGAAGAAGATGCAGTTATGTAATATTCACTATTCAGCAGTGATGGAAAGTTTGTGCCGCACTGGCCCAATTTCATTATCTTGCACCAAACTGCCACAAGTTACGAAAAAATTTAATATTTGCGCCCAACTGTGCTGAAACGGCAATCCACAGCAAAAACTGCTGAGCGAAAAAAATGTTTTTATGGCAAAAAATACCATTTTAAACTGCGTATCAATTGACGCTTTTTAAGGTCTACTCGTAATTTGGTTAAACGTATAACGATGCTTAATCAACACATACCGCCAATCCCAAAATTTCGGAATATTTTTCACCTACCTTCTAATTTGTTGTTTTTTCGGCATAAGTGACGAATAGATTTTGCAATGTAGGTGGAACTTATGGAGAAGGAGTTTTGTTGTAATCATGTGGTATGTAGGAAAAACAATGCTGTACGTTATGAAATCCTGATGAAAATTGTTTACAGATGGTTTGGTGGTTTTTCGGAGTGTTGTGCAATTGAGATTGTTTATATGTCATTTCCTGCTCTTTGGGATGCTGCAGTTATTTCAATCCGGGCAAGGCGCACAATTACCTAAATAAAGCGTAAGGTCAGTCATTATCTATTTCGATGATGCGGACGACAACTGAAAATGGCTCCCCTGTGGCAGGATACGATGGTTTTGTTTCTAAAGGATTCATAGGTATTCAGAGATGCCCACTTTTCTGGGTTTTCCGTAGTTTGTACAGATTTTCACTTCATCTTACGGTTTTACAGAAGTCGCCCAAAAAACTACGGAAAAGGCTGTGCAAGATCCCTGCACACACTTTTGTATTTTTTACCATCTTTTGGTCGAAAAAATACACTTTACAGATAGTCTCTATACGCCTTCCATATTCTGACATCATCTGCCAATGAAGGCTGAGCTTCTTCTCGTACGCGGTTGTTATGTGATTCTTTGTACAGCCATTTGAGAGTGCCGTGCACAAATGTCAAGAGGGAGTGCAGCTCAGTACTCTTTGTGAATGCTTTACATTGATTACATGTGGCTTTGTGCTTGTGAAAATTTCGGTGCAAACATTTGAACCCTTTCCACTCGACTGCCGGGTGACACCCGACATTATGAAATCGCTGAATAGTTCATGTGGCGGCTGCTGATGATGCCTCTATAGCTTGCAAGACATTTCTTTTTCGTTGAATAGGTCGGGTGTCACTTTCCACGCCAATGATACCTCTATAGCCTGCTTGTCGGGGCTCGTAAGACATTTCTTTTTATTGAACAGAGAAAAAGAAATGTTATCGGCATGTTGGGTGTCACTTGCCATGCCGATTACGCCTCTATAGCTCGCATGACGGCGCTCACAAATAATTTCTTTTTCGCCAAAAAGCTCGTGTGTCATGTGCAACGCCTATGACCCCTCTATAGATCATATGTGGGTGCTCGCAAGAAATTTCTTTTCGCGGAATAGATCGCGTGTTGGATGTCATCCGCCACACCTATGATGCCTCTGTAGCTCGTGTGTCGGGGCTTGCGAGACATTTCTTTTTTGCCGAATATCTCGGGTGTCATCTGTCACGCCTATGACGCCTCTAAAGCTTGCATGTTGGCGCTTGTGTGACATTTCTTCTTCACTGAATAGGTTGGGTGTCATCCGCCATGCCTATGATGCCTCTATAGCTCGCATGTCAATGTTGCTCTCCTTGTCGATGACACCTCTATAGCTCGCATGTCGACGCTCACGAGACACTTCTTCTTTGCCGAATAGGTCGGGTGTCACCCGGCACGCCGATGATGCCTCTATAGCTCATATGTCGGGGCTGGCAAGCCAAAGCTGAGCTTTCACTGCTAAGTTGTGGCCTCTACTGCAGGAATAAAAAAACACGAGTGCTGGGTGAGTATGGGTGAAAAGTTATTTGATTGGAAACGGTCAATTTAGATTAAAGCAAAATGAAACATAGCAGTGAAACACAGCTGTGATGACAAAAAGAACGAAGTCAGATAAATATAAAACTTATTGTCAAGTGTATTGCGATATATACAGTTGAGTCACATTATTGTGACCACTTCCTACTTTTGATGTCAACAGTGCATAGCCAATGAAAGAAGGCACGTGTTGTGAGATGGCTTGGAGAGTATATAAAGTGTGCAGTAGGCAGTCTGAAAACATACACTCGTTGCTGTCATGAATAAAAGGAGCGATTTATCAGGTTTGCAAAAAGGTGTGATTATCGGCTTTCGAGCCAAGTGTGGCAATATTTCTGAAACAGCGCAGTTTGTGAACTTGTTGCATACTGCTGTGATTAAAGTGTATTGTGCTTGGGAAAATGGCACCATTGCAAATAAGCGATGTGGAAACTGCGGAGCACCACATGCCATTGATATGAGAGGTGAATTTCGGTTTTGAAGGTGTGTGAGGGCTGACTGACACGCTGTAGTGGAGAAATTCAGTGGCTGAATGAACCAGGGGGCTACCAGAAGTGTGTCTAAAACAACAGTTCAGCGAACCCTGCTGCGTATGGGTCTCCGATGCACGTGAATAGTCACTGCACCTATGCTAACGAAAGTGTATTGGCAGAAAAGGCTTACATTTACACTGCAGTATCGGAATTGGACCTCTGCTGATTGGCAAAGGATTGCCTTCTCTGATGAGTCACGTTTTCTGCTTCATCAAACGGATGGACATTGGCGTATAAGGCAAAAAACATCGGAGAACAAATACTCTTCAACCATTGCTGGAAGAACACAAACTGGTGGGGGCAGCGTTATGGTTTGGGGAATGTTTTCATTGCATTCTCTGGATCCACTCATGCCTGTGGAAGGCACTATTTACCAAATTCGTTATGAATCCATCCTTGCAGACCACGTGATCCCATACGTGCTGATTTTCTTCCGTGGGGCAGATGAGATCTTCCAGTACGAAAATGCGGCGTGTCACATAACTAGAAATGTCCAAAAGCGGTTGGAAGAGCACAATGAAGACTTCAAAGTACTTCTCTGGCCCCCTAATTCCCCAGACTTACACCCAATTGAGCATCTATAGGACCACCTCGTTCGCATTGTTTGCTGTATACTGCACCTTATGGAGTCACTCCCAGCCCGTCTAGCTGCGGTCCATGCTGCACATGGCGGTTACTTTGGATATTAGCTGGTGGTCATAATAATATGACACGACCGTGTATATAATAAAGAATGGCCTTTTTATGAAGCATCTAAAGTTTTGCCGAATCACGTTTTGTAAGCCACATGGCTGCAATTTTAGTGTAGCACATAGCGTCTGTGATGATTATAGGCGTCATGCAGAGAGCAAGAAACACAAAGATCATGTCAAGAGACTAAATGGAGATGTCAGTAAAATTAATGTAACCAGGGTGATTTGAAACGGGAAGAAGCTGAACTTTTGCAGCAGTTGGATTACTCTCATAAAATGTTAAACAATGCTGAGATGAACATTGAATGTTGCATAAAAAAAGAGAGATGAGTGCAATAGAAAGTGGACAGGTACTACTAAAAGAAGCAAAACAAAACATTGCTAACTGTCTTAAAAAATTAAAAAAAAATAGAAGTAAGCAATTAAATATTGAGAAAAGCAGCAAAAAATTTAACATTTTTTGTAAAATAAATGAATAATAATAGAAACCTGCTATGGTTACAAATTTTTGGGTCTATTTGAAAACTAAACTTAAAAAGAAGCAAAACAAAACATTGCTAACTGTCTTAAAAAATTAGAAAAAAATAGAAGTGAGCAATTAAATATTGAGAAAAGCAGCAAAAAATTTAAAAATTAAACATTTTTTGTAAAATAAATGATTAATAATAGAATCCTGTTATGGTTACAAATTTGTTGGTCTGTTTGAAAACTAAAATCTTTGCATATGTGTGCGTGTATTTTAATGCAAGATGTTTAAAATTGGAGTAGGGTGCATCTGGTTCCAAAACATTTGCTTAAGAGTTTGTTCTATCTACTAATATTTTACCTGCTCTGAAAAAATGTTTTCTTACACCAAAAATATATTTTATCTGCTCCAAAAATGTATTTCACCTGCTCCAAAAATGCATTTTAATGCTCTAAAAATGTATATTACCTGGTTCAAAGTTTTTGAACAAAGAATAAAATGTATTTTACCTGCTCCAAAAACGTGTTTTGCTGCTCCAAAAATGATTTTGCTATTTTCCATCAGTGTATTCAGATATAACTGTAAAGAATGAAGAGTATATATGTTACTTTTTAGGTCATTTTTTTTATTAATGCGGATGTATTACAGCAGCAAAATGGGGAGCAAATGGCCTTGCTAAACATGAAAAAAGAAGCGGATAAAAAAAGGGGGGATGTTAATATAGGGAGTAGAACAAGGGAAGCCCTGTCTAAGCTAACATTTAAATTAAAAGCAAATTTTTTATTTGATGCTAGAGAATTTTACGTAACTTTTTCCTCATATCTTGTTTAGAAACTGCCTTTTAAAAAAGTTACTTCAGTGTATACAGGTATTACATCCTGTAATGCGAAAAGAAAGTGTGAAACATACATTGCCATTAATCAGACGGTTAGAAATATTGTTGTCTTGTGTAATACCTACTGCCAGTGTAGACAGACTGACAGTTGAGTGGCAACTATATTCTTGTGACAATGAGATCCTTGATGAATGGTCACGAGAAATTTGTGACACAATGCAGCAATTTGTTGGAAGCCGGTGGATGAATATTGGGAAAATGTGGCTCTTCTAAAAGACTCCAATATGTCTCAGAGATATCCATATCTTGTAACATTAGTCAAGGCACCACTCACTTTTCCTCACAGCCAAGCATCAGTTGAACATGAATTTTCCATAAATGAGAGAATGCTGACAACTGAACATTCATTCATGGGCCTCGAAACAATTACTGGATTAAAGCTAATTAAAGATGTAGTACAGAATAAGGCTAGTGATGTGCAAGTGACTCAAGAAATGATGAAGTTCTATCGTGAAGCACAGGCCAGTTATAAAGTTCAGAAGGATGCTGAGAAAAAATGTTGAAGTATGCACAACAGGAAAAACAACTGCACCAACAAAATCTTGTAAGCCAGACTCAAAAAAGGCGCTAAAAAATTTAAGAGATGGTGTTTCATCAGCACACGTAATGATTCAGGAAGGCAATCATCGCCTAGAAACATATCTAAAACAAAAGTGTTTTGAAGACATTGCAGCAGCTCATGCCTTAATAGGGGCTGGCATTAAGAGACTGAAGCTAGCTGAACAAAAGTAAAGTGCTATATGTTAACTGTTGTAGTCAATTGACAAATAATGACCAAAATGGTATGCAACAAAATAATTTATGCTTTAAAAAGTTCATGCATTTATATTTTCAAAATAGTTTTTTTCATTTAGAATAGAAAATAGTTGGGTTTTTTTCTACTTATGTCAACAATAAAAAAATTATATATCATCGAGGGACTTTGGAAATGAACCAGTATAATTCTTTTGAACTTTTTGCTGTGTAACTTATTTGAATTTATTTCAGGTCTAGAAATAAAATGTTGGCATGTGAGGCTAAAAGTTTTTGGCATTAACTCGATCTTAATTTCTACCAGTGTTGGCAAATTTTTGCTAAAGTTGAAAAATTCATATTTATTCTGCAATCAAAAGAATTTTTTTCTTTCTAGCTTCAGCAAAAAGGATTTTTTTTTCAAATTTGGCTTTAGTGATTCCAAAGTTAGAAAGAGTCTTGGTCTGGAAACTATGACGAAAATGTTGTTTTGTTATGTCATTCTGCAAAAACAAGAATTGTACACTGCCGGACAATTGCTAAGGACAGATGACAATAGCAACGATAGCAACCATAAAATGGAAGGCAGGAAAATGTGGAAATTAGCATAAGTGCGGGATACAGTAAGACGTGTTGTGTGTATGCAAATTTCGGATTGCCGAACTTGTTCGTGACGTCATAGCGCTGATAAGAGATATAAAGGATTTGACGCGTATTGACCATTGTTGTTCAAACGCAAAGTTGAAAGGGAAAGAATCAATTGACGAACTTGCAATTTTCAGTATGTCTTCCCGACATCACCTAGATGATTTTACGTGTAGCCGTATTATTGGCAAGATTGGAGAAGGGCGAAAAATAACAGATGTTGCCAGGGAGTTCGACGTCAGCCACAGTGTTGTTTCAAGGCTTTGGAAATCATTTCAAACAAATGGAGAGTGTAGCAAACGTCACGGGGGAGGTCGTGTTCGCAGTACGACACCTGCAGAAGATCGGTACATAGTGCTATCAACAAAAAGACACCGGCGCAGCACAGCTAGTGAGGTAGCAAATCAGTTTATGGCTGCTACTGGCAAGCGGATCTCCCGAAAAATTGTCGTCAGACGTTTGCATGAAGGAGGACTATACACCTGCCGTCCTGTTGTGTGCATCCCATTGTCCAGACGTCACCGTACCGCCCGTTTGCAATGGTGCCATCAACATCGCAATTGGACTGATAACGACTGGTCTGCTGTCCTCTTCTCAGATGAGAGTAGATACAGTCTATCGTCTGATTGTCGACGACAACTGATCTGGCGTGATAGTGGTACTGCATGTTGTCCAGCAAACATACTGGAAAGGGACCGATATCCGACATGTAGTGTCATGGTATGGGCTGGCAGCATGATCAATGGCCATACGTCCCTCTATGTGCTTCCAACTGGGACTATGACTGGCCAACGATACATTAATGATGTTCTGCTACCTCATGTTCGCATGTTTCGTGGTGCTGTCGGTGGTAGATTTACTTTCATGGACGACAACGCAACATGTCATCGAACAGTCGCTGTCCAGGAGTGACTTGAGAGCGAGGATATTCAACGTCTCGTATGGCCAGCACGTTCTCCAGATCTGAATCCTATTGAAAATGTGTGGGATGCTTTGGGGAGGAGTCTTGCTGGTCGCCAATGCCCTCCAATAAACAAGGACACCCTCATCCGTGCACTGACAGAGGAATGGGATAAATTACCCCAACAGCTGCTTGATAATGTTGTGCAAAGCATGACACGACATGTGGAATCTTGCATCACCCTCCATGGTGGCCATATTCCGTATTGACATCTTACGCCGGAACGCCTTCGGCCGGTAATTGCATTTTTTTCACGTTTACATATTCTGCACAAAATGGCCTGTTTGTCCCTTGAACACGTTCCAAAGCCTTCTGGATTTCAGAGCACAATAAATTGTCTTTCTTGTAATGTCCTGGCATTCAGACATTATTTTATTTCACTTGGCATCCAACCACACTTACTTTTTTATGCGCTATATAGCCGTTTATGATCCGTCCTTAGCAATTGTCCAGCAGTGTAAGATATTTAGTATATTTATAGGAACAACCATTAAAAAAGATAACACATACCATATATACTCGCGTATAAGTTGACAACCCCCCCTCCTTTCAGAGTAAAGAAATCGTAAAAATCAAAAACTCGCATAGAAGTCAATCCCGAAATGAGAAAAAAAATTTTCAATGAATTTATTCAAAAACATTTGAAAACGAAAAAAAAATTATATACATAATAATAAATTTAATTTGCATACCCAAAAACTTCATCGGAACTCTTCAAAATCCGATTCCGAGTCAGACTCGCCAAACAGTTCAAAAAAGTCTTTCTCTGTCATCGGCGCTTCATCGTAAACATCAGTATTCACATCTATGCCTGTGTCATGATAATCACTGTCGTCGTCACTCATAAAAATCTCATCAACCTCTGTGCCATCAAGTTCATTACTAATGCAACATTTCTTGAATGATTTCACGACCATTTCCGCAGGTATCGCATCCCAAGCATCCTTGACCCATCGCGCAATCAAAACGATATCCGGCTTCTTTAGATTTCCACCCTTGGTTTCAGTCGGCAAATCGGAACTTATCCAATCCACCCAATCCCTCCGCACATTGTCCTTGAAGGGCTTATTAAGGCAGACATCTAGTGGTTGAAGAACAGATGTCAACCCACCTGGGATGACAGCAAGAGTTGTTTTTTTTATTTTCTGCAGTTTTTTTCACTTCTGCACAACGGTGTGCAACAAACATATCCCACACCAAAAGGGAAGGTTTCCTCAAAAGTGCGCCTGGCCTTTTGTTCCACACATTCTTTAATCAGTCAATTGTTCCAGATTCGTTCATCCATCCTTTTTCATGGGCACGAACGAGCACACCAGACAAAAAGATGACGCTTTTCGGCAGAGTTTTGTGTTTGAAAATAATTACCGGAGGTAGCTTCCTGCCGTCGGCCAAACAGGAAAGAACAACCGTGAAACTGATTTTTTCGTGGCCAGTCATTTTAATCAAGATATTTTTTTCGCCCTTTTGGTTCACCGGCTTATTTCCAGGAAGGTCGAAACACATGGCGGTTTCATCCATGTTCCCTATGTGGGAAAGTTCAAAAGCAGTCTCTTTTTTCTTTTGAATTACATACTTTTGAAATTCCATTATCTTTGCTTCGAGGTCACGAGGTAACTTTTGTGCAATTTTGGTGCGCTGGCGTAAACGCAGCCCATAGCAGTTCATGAACCTTGTGCACCAACCTGGTAGGGCACGAAAAGTGTTATTTGCGACTGCAAACTTTTCATCTTTTGCGAGCTTCATTGCTCGCAAACGTATACCAGTTCACGTTACAATGTAACCATTTTGTCTGCAGCCCACAATCCAATCATTCAAGACACTTTCCAGCTCTGGAAAAGATGCCGTTCCACTGGGCATCACCTTTTGCGGTTTTGGGATTTTCACCAAGTCCGTTTTTGTTTTTTTTACGCTAATCTCGAATCAGTTTTTCGTTAATGCCAAATTGACGTGAAGCAGCACAGTTGGTAGTATTTTCTGCAAAAGAAACCTCTTTCAACTTAAATCCTGCGCTATAGGACATCCATTTCTTTACACAATCAGTGTCAGCCATAATAGGAGAAGCGAGACAAAAACACGTGTGATTAAGAACAAGCAACACCTAACAATGGCTGCGTTAGGTCGTAGGTCAGCGCAATAAACTGGTAGTCAGGAGGGTGGATATTTCTATGTGTGACTGCGCTGTGGAAATGCAAAGCCAGGAGACTTTTCAAAGCGCTGAGAAATTCAGAGGGTCATGACTTCGTAGTTATTACCGCATCGATGTTGTTTCTTTCTTCTTCTTCTTTTTTTTTTTTTTTTTCGGAGGGTCGTGATTTCATAATTAATACCGCATCGCATTTTTTTTTTTTTTTCTTTTCGGACGAATTGCCTTTTGCCCCACTGGTAAAACTTTTGGACTTACGATTTTTTTAGTCTCCGCATATAAGTCGACCCCCTTACTTTGAAGTTCCTTTTTGTCCCAAACTCACCAACCCGCTAGGCCAGCGTGGTGAGTTATGGCCAAACTGCTCCAAAATGACTCCACAACTTAAATCTTGGCCCTCAGTCTCCGACAGTTGGAATGTACCAGTGCGACATGAAGGCAGAGGGTGCTAAGAATCCCCGGAGGACAGGACTAAACTGCCATCTGATGCTGACCTTGGCTATGTATAATGGACGCTCCCTATCTTCTGATTCAAGACTTCTTGAATTGGAAGAGGAACTACAAAGGATCAACTGAGACATTGTCGGGCTAAGTGAGGTAAGGAGAAAAGGAGAAGATCTCATTAAACTGAAAAGTGGACATCTCTTCTACTATCGTGGTACAGATACTGGCAGAACTAGTGGTGTTGGATTTATAATAAACAAGAAACTGAAGGATAAAGTTGTAGAAGTTGAAAGTTCCTCTGGCAGAGCTGCACGACTCGTTATCCAACTCTCGAGAAGATACAAGGCTCAGATTATTCAAAGTTATGCACCCACCACAAGTCATCCTGAAGAAGAAATTGAAGAATTTTATGAGGAAATTCGTCATCTAAATAATAAAGGTAAGCAGCACTTGAAGATAATTATGGGAGATTTCAATGCAAAAATAGGACAACGGCAACAGAATGAAACTTCAGTAGGTAAATTTGGTCACGGCAACAGAAACCAGCGGGGAAATACTCTCGTTGCAGAGGCAGAAGGGTTTTTCATCTTGAACTCCTTTTTCAAGAAAAAGCCACACAGGAAATGGACATGGAGACATCCAAATGGGATGACAAGTGAAATTGATTTTATTATGTGCAACAAAAAATTCGTCATAGAAGACTGCAGTGTGCTAAACAAATTCAACACAGGTAGTGACCATAGATTGGTGAGATGTAAGATGTACCTCAACACTAAACTCGAACGTGGCAAGCTCATAAGACAAACAAAATGTATTGACATACCCAACCTTAAAATACACCATAATAACTTCAAGTTGGAACTGAAGAACAAATTCTCTGCTTTGGAAGGCCTAACATCAGAAGAAGTGGATATTTCTGAAGTTAATAGAAAAGTAACCTAAGCTCTTATGGAAACAGCAACAAAATTAGCTAGGTCTAAGAACAAGTTGCATGTGAACAAATTATCAGGAAAAACCAAAATGTTGATGCAAAAAAAGAAGAGAGATGAGGACAACTAAAGAAGATGTGACTTCCAAAGTGGAGTATATAGAGCTGTGCAAGACAGTAAGAAAAAGTATCACTGATAACGTAAGGAAATTCAACTGTGAACTAGTGAGGAGAGCAATCAAAAACAACCAAAGCCTAAAGATAGCAAAGGGACATCTAAGTAAGGGAAGAAAACAGATTATGGCACTGAGAAAAGAAGATAGTTCTGTAACAAGAAATAGAAGCGAGATTTTGACAAGAGTGAAATATTTCTACTCCAAATTATATGAAAGGGACGATACGTGTACTCCAGACATCATGAAAGGTACCAGTACCAGAGTTCTTCCAGTCCTCCCAGCAGAAGTTGCACATGCAATCAAGAACAAGAAGCGGGGAAAATCTCCAGGAGAAGATGGAATTACTGTAGACATCATACAAGAAGCAAGTGGAGAAATTGAAACAGTACTCGCCCAAGTTTTCACTCGATGCCTTAATGAAGGGAAGATTCCTGAGGATTGGAACAACGCTACTATGATCCTGCTACATAAAAAAGGTGACATTGAGGATCTCAGGAACTACAGACCTATCAGCCTCCTATCAGTGGTTTATAAAATCTTCACTAAAGTTTCTTCACACCGTTTGAAGGTAACACTGGACATGGCTCAACCGAGAGAACAAGCTGGATTCAGGAGTGGCTACAGCACAATAGATCATATCCACGTACTGAGAGAACTAATTGAAAGAGCGAGGGAATATGAACTTCCACTGTGCATGGCTTTTATCGATTATGAAAAAGCCTTTGATTCGGTGAAACCATCAGCAGTTACAATGGCTCTGAAATCCTGTGGTATTGAAGATGCATACATTAATATTATTAATAACATCTATGAAAATGCAAGTGCAAAGATTCGGCTGTTTGAAAATACAACACACATAAAAATTGGAAAGGGGTGAGACAAGGTGACACCATATCTCCGAAGCTCTTTAATGTCACATTGGAAAATGTCTTTCAATCACTGAACTGGGAAAACATAGGGATAAAGATTAATGGAGATTATCTAACCCACCTTCGTTTTGCTGATGACATTGTCATTTTTGCAACTATCACATCAGAGCTGTAGAGTATGATCCAGGAACTTGCTGACAAGAGTAAAGAAGTGGGATTAAAAATGAACTTTCAGAAGACAAAAGTGATGTACAATGCTTTTACAAGAAATGAAGATTTATCGATTGATGGAGAAAAGCTGGAGATAACAGATGCGTACGCTTATCTTGGACAGCAGATATCAAGTGAGGGTCACATTGATGAAGAAATTAATCGGCGTACAAAACTTGCCTGGAGAGCTTTTGGAAGAAACAGCATAATTTTCAAGAGCAATATGCCATTATGTCTTAAAAGAAAAGTGTTTGATCAATGCATCCTTCCAGTGTTTACGTATGGTGTAGAGACGTGGACCTTAACTAAAAGAGACATACAAGGGCTGCAGACAACTCAAAGAAGCATGGAGAGGTACATGCTTGGTGTAACCAGGAGAGACAAGAAGAGAAACTCGTGGATCCGAAAAATGACAAGAGTGGAAGACATTATGATCAGAGTTAAATCCCTGAAATGGCAATGGGCTGGACATACTGCCAGAAGGACAGACCATCGATGAACAGCTGAAATTTTAGATTGGATTCCAAGGGACAGGAAAAGACCCAGAAGAAGACCACATTGGAGATGGGTGGATGAAATTCGAAAGTATGCGGGAGTGACATGGAGGAGACTGGCACAAGACAGACCGTTGTGGAGGAAACTTGGGGAGACCTTCTTCCAGCAGTGGATTTATAATGATTGACAATGATGATGATGTTATACTGTAATCAATGGTGTAGTGGGGTCGGAACTGAGTTCTGGTATTTTCTTTCTACCTACCGTGTGTTCTGGTAGCATAATTTGCTTTCTTTTTGAAATACAAATGTTTTGTAATGATTTTCCAATAAAAAGTGCAACAGAAAAACTGCGCAGTTGGAATTAGCATCCTATGTATGTTTGAAGGTAGAGTTAGTCTGTAAGTACATTCTCACTTGGCGGTCCCTTAAAACTCTATTTTTCTACTGTTGTTAAGAGTGTTGAGATGAGGATATTGTAGTGGGAAAATTATTATAATTGGGAATTTAGAATTTAGTTAATCTAGTCACGTGTAAATCCAGAAGTCTGATTTTCATCAATCACTATACTTTCTTATACTATAAATATAAGAAATTAAAAGTGGAGAGGCGGAATGGGGGAAGGGTAAAAAAGGAAAGGTATTGAAGACCTAAATGCACCATGCATTCCTGTACTTTTTCAATTAGCACTACATCACTGCATATAATCCCCCCCCCCGAATACCAGAATTTTTTTCATATGCTGCATATAGGCGGATTTAAGCAGAATTTTTTTGGAAAAGAATTTTTTTTTTCATTGAAAGGGTTGGCTTATAAGTAGACTGGCTTATACACAAGTACATAGGCACCAACTTTGTGGGTTTGAGATACTTTTTGAACCCCCAATAATTTTGTTGTGGGTTCCGTGAACCCCTAATATTTTTGTGCACATTTCATGCGGAAAATACACGTACACATACACCGATGAGCTATTACACTATGACTACCCCCAGCCTAGATAAATGAGCACGCCTTGAGACTGAATGGTGGCGAAGGTGAAGTTCACAGAGCAGTATACATAAAACACGAGGACCGGCTTTCGGTTAGTAGAGTGTTTGGGGTCAGAATGGGAAAAGCTGTCGATTTATTGGAGTTTAATAAAAGACAAATTGTGATGGCATGGTGCTTCGGAATTACAATCTTGGAAACGGCGCAGCTTGTGGGTTGTTCGCTTGCCGCTGTACTGAGTACGAATCAAAAGTGATGTACAGATGGCCAAACGACGAACCATCTTCAAGCCGTGTGTCATCCGCAGCTCCTTGATGCCAGAGGGGAGCAGAGACTATCATGCTTTGTTCACAGTGCGACAAATCATCTGCAGCTACAACAGTGGTGATCAGGGCAATGTGTCACAGCACACAGTTCATCGCAGCCTACTGCGCATGGGCCTGCGTAGCCGAAGATCCAGCCGGGTCCCCATGCTCACTAGATGTCATCGCCACCAATGCATCATTTGGGTTCAAGATCATCGAGATTGGGCCGTGGATGATTAGAAGAAAGTAGCCTGGTCTGACGAACAATATTCCTGGTGCATCACGTAGACGGCTGTGCGCAAATACTCCGATTACCAATGGAGGCACTGTTGGGTGGAAACAGGCCGGCGGCGGTGGTGGTGTGCTGTGGGCGTTGTTTTCTTGGGACACTTGAGGCTCCATTGTATCCCAATAGCACAATTCCTGACAGCTGTCAGGTATCTGAACATCGTTGCGGACCAAGTTCACCCATTCATGGTGACTGTGTTCCCTGCTGGTGATGGCCATTACCAACAAGATAATGCGCCATGCCACACTGCCAAAATCGTCAAGGAGTGGTTCGAGGAACCTGTTGGTGACTTCCTGTTAATGCCCTGGCCTCCAAATTCGCCTGACATGAACCCAATCGAACATTTGTTGTTTGACTTGGAAAAGCGGGTTCGCGCTAAATCACTACCACCATGAAATGTACGGGAACTGGAAAATCTGCTGTTGACATTATGGTACCAGATATTCCAATATGCCTATCAATCGCCACCTCATGGAATCAATGTCTGGCCGAGTGGCCGCTGTCTTGTGGGCTAAAGAGTGTCATACAGCTTATTTAGAAGGTGGTCATAATGTAATGGTTCATCGGTGTATAATAATGTTGCGCCTACAAAGGCAAAAGAAATAAAATAAATAATTATCTAGAGAAAAAAATATTTTTCTCTAATTAACTATAAGTTGATTCATTTTAGTATTTGAAGCATCTTATTGGTCCAGATAACCTGACTGAATGAAATTTGAATTAGACTTAAATCCTTTGAAAAAAATGCATGGGTCATTCGATTTAAAATTTCCAGAACCCCCAATAATTTTTCAAGTCTGCACCTATGCACAAGTATATACAGTATTTTTGTCTGAACATGCTTTTTCCCATTTTACTCAATATTTATTCATTTTTGCCACTATCCCAGGAAGAATACATTTTTGCTGGCAAAGACCCAGCCCTGACTTTTACATTTACAAAACTAATAGTTTACCATAATTTTATCTACATGACTAGAAAGGCTGCAAATGTTTGTGCGCAGTTTTCACTGATATTTCAGTTAGAATTAATGGGATGTTTGTTAGAGGTGTAGTGTTTTAGGTAACTGCTTTTGTAAATTAGAAAATAAATAATTTGAAATCATAAAATCGGCCCTCAAAACTTTGAAATTCCTTTGACTGATAAAATGGTAATCCGTGTGATTACATATTGAGTATAAAAGAAAGTATCACCATACTCTTTCTTTATATTGTTTCACGTGTCTGTGTCCTATATTTTATCAAATGTCTACTGCCACCCCTGTTAATTCTGAATATGTGTGGATGTGTTGTAGGAATCAGATTTACTAGTTTTAGGATAAAAAAAAATATGAGAAATTGATTTTAATGTGCTCGAAAATGTTCTATATGCATTTCACATATTTCCATTGAATAATTTTTGTTCCACTTGAAGAATCTTCATTTAATCTTCCCTTCTTCTTAGTTATTTTGGTTTTGCAGACATTTTTGGCCTCTAGATTTTTGTCAAGGCTTGTTTTCCAGATTTCTGTCAAGGCCAGTTTTTGCCAGATTTGAAATCACTTTCCAAATCGTAGGGATGTTAAAAGGTGTGTCAGTATTACAGGTGTTAAGGGTAAGGTAGATTTCAATGCTTTTGCGGTATCTGAGGGCATGCCGACTGCTGAACGGGGCGATTCACTTAACATTGTGCCAATCGGGAGCAGCGGACATATCGCTGATGGTTAAAATTGAAAGGCAGGTGGAAGGGTTACCTTTCTTAACAACAGCGATATGCTCCATCAAACACCGGTTTATGCTGCAGTAAGTACTACCAATATAGTGGGTAATGCCTGCGGAAGTGTTGATAGGGATAGAGTAGACACCTTGTAAATCTAGGGGTTTATTGAGATCTCTGTCCTTAAGGATGGGTTTGAGAAGATGTGGAGGTGGTTTGACTGCAATCCTGTAGTCAAAAGACTTGAAAATAGAGCAAACTTTATGAGTGAAGGACAGGCTAAATAGCAAAGTGCCAACAAACTGATGGGTGGTGGAAGTTCAGGCAGTAAACTAGATCTATTCTGTGATTCAAAACTCTTGATTAGTCTATGTGGAAAGCCATGCAATTTGTCAATGTTGATGATGTTCTGATATTTTAGTTGAAGAGCAGAATGGCTGTTGCAAATAAGGTTGGCCCGGTGAATGTATGACTTAAGAGCAGACAGTTTGTATTTTCCAAAAGTGCGAGAATGGTAAGGGATGATATTATGGGTGGCAGAAGGTTTCCTGTAAACAGAGAGGCCAAGTGAGAAGTCTGGGTTGTGTTGATGTTAACATCCAGAAAACTAATATTATTGTCGATCTGTTCTTGAGAGGAAATTTTATATGCGGGAATTTTGAAGTTATGGAGGACATGAGTTCAAACAGAGAGTGTTTTTGATGTGGCCAAATAATGAAGATGTCGTCCACATACCTTAACCAAATGGTGGGTTTTAAGAGGGATGGGGAAACAATTAATGTTTCAATATTCTGCAAGTAAGGGAGAAAGAGGGGAGCCCATAGGTACACCTTGTTTTTGTTGGTAATAGATACCATTGTATACAAAACAGGAATGCTTTTCCAATGAATCAAAACAGTCATAAAGATCTTTGATCAGTTCTCCAGGAAGTTCTTAGTGCTCTATTAGTTTTTTGACCATGAGCATGTAGGCATCAAAGAAAGGAACAGAAGGAAACAATGAATCCACATCAAAGGTGTGCAGGAAATCTTGATGATTGATGGAAGAAGGGAGTTTCTGGATAAAGTCTTTGGTTGATACAACAGAATAAGGATGATTTCTTGTCAGAACTTTGCAACATTTGGCCAATTGCCTTTAAAGATTGACTGCTGGTGAAAAGGTGTTTTCAATTAATTGCCTAATGGGATGTCCAACTTTATGTAGCTTGATCTGTAAGAACAACCTGGGAGTACGAAAATAAGCTGAGGGAGGGGGGGGGGAGATGTCTCCTAAGAAAGATTTCAGAGAAGTTTTTTTTTTTTAGAAAGCTTACTAACAGCTTTACATAGTTTTCCAGTGTTATCAGCCTTGAGTCTTATGCAATTGTTTTTTTCCAGGACATCCTGCTTTTTCTGCTTTGCAAACTGCAAGATTATTGCACTAGGTGAAATTTCTAAATCTCTTCAAAAAGGAGGACGAGTATTTGAGCCTTGGGATTTGAACCTCAGAAATTGCAATAGCCGATTTTGCACGAATGATCAGTTGTTGTGCGAGATCCATGTTTTGGATCGCTGCTTCCAGTAATGAAATTGTATGTGGTAGGCTAGGATTAGCAATAGGAAAAAATTTGAGTCAATTGGTAAGTAGTTTATCAATTTCAGCAGGAATAGGCACAGAAGACAGGTTCACATACTTTGGAAAGTTGGTATCAGCAACCTTCGTGGGAGCCGAACTTCAAGTGTTCTTTTGAGTGGAAGCTAGGTGCTGAAACTTGTTTTCAAGTCTCTTGGTTTCCCAACTATGAATCCTGGATATAGTTTCATGAATTAAAATAAAAAAATTGTCCAGTAATGCTGGGTGGGTGGCAAAAGAAAGAAATTGGTACCTGGTGTAACACTTGAAATTCTAAAGTCGCGATGGAGGCACGGAGATCACGGATAGCTGCGGAGAACAGGCTGGTGGTGATACAGTCCAGAACTTTCTTGCATCTTCCATGAAAAGAGGTTTTATGCACCTGAAAAGCAATTGGAATAACCCTGGACCCCTTGCACTTAATGAGAAAGCGAAGTTGGCATAACAAAGAAACGACTTTGATACGGTCTTTAGGGAAAACGATCCATTCTTCATTCCAGTCGAAAATCTGCCTAAAAGTTGCGTTAACTATAGGAAACATACTGAGAAGAATTAGCAGGAAAACACGTAACACACAAAACACTAAAATCATTCTTGAAATCGTAATCACACGCGTAAGTTACGTTGAAAAATTAGGAGCGAGATGTTTCGGTAGCGACTTCTACCTTCATCGCCCATGGAATGAGACACGTGGCAAAAGCGTCAGTTGTTGCCAGATTTCAAAATCGCTTTCAAAATAATAGGGATGTTAAAAGGTGCGTCAGTATTGCAGGTGTTAGGGGTAAGGTAGATTTCAATGCCTTCGCGGTATCTGAGGGCATGCCGATTGCTGAATGGGGAGATTCACTTAACATTGTGCCAATCCGGAGCCGCGGACATATCGCTGATGGTTAAATTTGAAAGGGAGGTGGAAGGGCTACCTTTCTTAACATCAGCGATATGCTCCATCAAACACTGGTTTATGCTGCAGTAAGTACTACCAATATAGTGGGTAACGCCTGTGGAAGTGTTGATAGGGTTAGGGTAGACACCTTGTAAATCTAGGGGTTTATTGAGATCTCTGTCCTTAAGGATGGGTTTGAGAAGATGTGGAGGTGGTTTGACTGCAATTCTGTAGCCAAAAGACTTGAAAATAGAGCAAACTTTATGAGTGAAAGACAGGCTAAAGGGCAAAGTGCCCACAAACTGATGGGTGATGGAAGTTCAGGCAGTAAACTAGATCTATTCTGTGATTCAAAACTCTTAATTAGTCTATGTAATAAGAGGAGTGTAAAGCCATGCAATTTGCCAATGTTGATGATGTTCTGATATTCTAGTTCAGTGTTTCTCAAACTTTTTAGCCTGTGGAACCCTTTTTCCTACAATGTCTAGCAATGGAACCCCTCTATAAAGACCATTTAAAAATTAATATACCTATATGCCTAATATTTATCACTGATTTGAAATAAAAATAAAATGAGAAAAATGAGCAATCAATAAAAAGGTATTACATACAAAAAGGTAATGTAGAGCCAAGAAAATTTATTATGCCAATGATGCAAGTATTCAATAATGAAAAATATTAATGTGATGAATGGCTTTGCTTTTTATTGCCACATAATTCTTTAAACTTTAATTCTTTCGAAGAAAAATGTAATCTTATATGGGGCTCTGCATTCAGCTTATTCTGGTGTTTAGTTTTTGTTGAGGAATACACAGAAAAGTCAGTTTCACACAGACAGGTTATCGCAAATGGTAAGAGTACTGACACAACTTTTTGCGATAATAATGGATATTCTCCTTTCAAACAGCACCATAATTCTGGCATTGGCACTGTTTTATAAAGAGATGTCACTGAAGAATCTGACATCAGTTCAATACATTTTTCATACAGGGTGTCCACAATGTCTTGTCCCCCCCCCTGTAATAAGAAATGTAATTCAGCTATGTATCTGTTGTATGATGTATCATCATCATTGTCAACCATTATCAATCCCCTGCTGGACGAAGGTATCTCAAAGCCTCTTCCACAACGGTAAGATTTTTCTCATAATCATAATTTTTTTTCTCACGATGTTTCCTCTACCCAGTATTATTAGATATCATTTTATTCCATAAATATATGTATTTCAGCTTGAAAATGTTGGAAAAATTTCCGAAAACGAAAGTCAGACGGAACAAAGATTTCTTCAGTAATTGTATTTTTCCCCCCGCGATGTGATCCCCACTCCTATGTAGTTGTTAAATGGCATCACCCTCACAAATGTGTGTGCATTTTAGCTTGATAAGGGTGGAGGAAATTTCCCAAAACAGAAGTGACGAAGTTTGGAAATTTGTAAGAATTGATGCACTGTGTTAAAAAAAAGTATTCATTCTATGAAAATTACACCATTTATCTAAAATAGTGAAAGCTCTGGTATCAGAATTCATGGTTCTCAGCTACAGTTGATGTTTTTAGTAAGCACAGGATACCTTTCAAAAATTGCATTGCTTTTGGAGCAGACAATGCTCCAGTAATGATAGGAGAGAAAAATGGTGTGGCTCGTCATTTGAAAGAACACCAAAGTGAAATAATAATTATAGGGTGTATTTGCCATTTAATTAATAATGCAAAAGAATTTTTTCTTTGGTTAAAAAAATCGTGCAATGTTTCAATCATTAATGTCAGGTGAATTGCTTGAGAGTCTTCTGTTAATTAAATGCAAAGAAAATTTACTTTGTTTTCAAAAAGAGTACTCCAAAGAATTCTTAAAAAAAAGGCCAAAAAGGCCACTGTAAAAAGTTTAGCTAACTGTTAAATTACTATAAATAAAAGTTCCCTTCAATAAAAACACACACAAAAATAAAGGTAAGTGTCCTGTATTCCTTTTTTGTTTAAGCAGTATGAGTTCTAAATCACTTTATCGTGTGACAAATTGACGTTAAAAAAATCTTCTGAATGTTTATACAATCTTCTGAATTTTTCAAAGCAATCTTCTGCATATTCATTAAATTTAGTTGGCAGGTATGAGAGTAGCAGGTGGGAGGGGCTGGATGAGATGACATGGAGAAGATCCTCCAAACCTTGATTTTAGCTTACAGTATTCTTATGGTTACATAAATGTTAGGTTATAAAGCTGGAAATGTGGTGAGGGTTAATCGTGGAAGTGAGATGCAGATGGACTGATACTGTTCTTGTGTGTTCCCCAGACTTTTTAATCAGGCTGTTCTATTTTAAACAGCGTAATTAACTAAAGATTATAGTGACCTATACGTAACGCTGATTGCAGAGGCATTTGACTGTCTTCCTTGTAAATTGGTAACGAGAACATTGTTATGTTTTATTAGTCAGAATAAATTATTTTTGTGTAGTTATGCCAGGTGGTAAGTGTATATTTAATCCAGCTTGGCTAGATAATGTCAAGTATAAGGATTTTTTGCTGAAAGATACTTCTAAGTTTAAAGCAAAGTGCAAAGTTTGTGATCGTTGCTTCGATATTTCAAATATGGGTGAGTCTGCCATTACTAGTCATGTGGCTAGTAAAAAGCATATTTCTTTATTGGCAGCTAAACAAAAGCAAACAGTAGATATCCAAGACTTTTACCAGAAGTCACATGGTGCTGTTCCTATTAAAAAAAAACCTGCAGTATCTGACATAAGTCTTGAATATTCGTTCTCCTAAAACAATGTGCTAAAAGCAGAAATTCTATGGATGTAGAAAGTCATTACTTCACATTATTCATATAAGTCATGTGAAAACATCCAATCTGTACTGACCTTAATGTTCCCTGACAGTAGCATTGCAAAAAAGTTCACTTGTGGTGAAAAAAAAAATGTGCATATTATTCTGTTTTTGGTATTGCACCATTTTTTATGTCACTTTTAAAGGGAAGAGTCAAATCTCAAGATGGGATATGTGTTACTTTTTGGCGAGACCCTTAACAAGGAAACTAGCAAAAAACAGTTGAATTCTCGTGTTAAGTTATGGGATGGCGAGCAAGTTTGTACAAGATACTTACTTAGGCTCTGACTTTTTAAGACATGCTACTGCTGATGTATTGTGTAGTAATATTCAAGGAAAGTGTTCCTGCTTAGGTTCTGGTAACTTGCATCAGCTGTCCATGGACGGACCCCATGTCAATTGGAAAGTTTATGATATGATGCTGAATGCATTAAAACTAGAGGGCCATGCCTCTTTGTTGAATGTTGGCAGTTGTGGATTGCATATTGTTCATAATGCTTTCAACAGTGGCTGCAAAATAATGCCATAACTTGGTGAGACTATTCATGCATTGTATTATATATTCAAGGACTCGCCAGCTAGACGTGAAGACTTTTAAAAAGTGACAAACTGCAATGTCTTTCCCCTAAAGTTTTGCAAACACTGTTGGCTTGAAAATGTGAGTGTTGTTGAAAGAGCTATTGAAATTTTGCCAAGTATTTCATTATATGTCAGCAAGGTTCAGCAAAAGATATTACCTGGCCCTCAAAACAAGTCATTTGATATGGTGAAGAAACATGTTAAAGACCCACTTTTTCTAAAAGTGTTGAATATTTTTTGACTGTTTATCAGACTGACCAACCAATACTTCCCTTTTGGGCTCATGACTTATATAGCTAGTTAAAAGAAGTGATACAAAGATTCATAAAGGATAACATAATGAACAGTGTAAATAGTCCTCTTAAACTGCTGAAATTTGAAATGAATGAAACAAATTACAAAGATACGAGTAAAATCATGATTGGTTTTGTTGCAAGCAAATTAATAATGGAACTAAAGAAAAGCCAAAATGTCAGTGACAAACAGATTATAGAATTTAAGTTAAAATGTAGGCATTTTTTTTTATCCTAGTTACTAAGAAGTTACTTGAAAAATCCCCTTTACAGTATCCGTTGGTTAGGTCAATGACATGTTTAGATCCAAGAAAGTTTTTGAGAATTCAGAAGATATGGTTCAGAAGTTCAGCAGAATATTACTCATCCTTGTCGATGCAAAGAAAGTTTTGGAAGCAAATTGTGATAATATCATAAAGGAGTATAGTGATTTAGTACAGGAACTTGTCAATGAAAGGAAGGCTAAGCTCACAAATTTTGATCCAAGAACACAGACTAGATGAGTTTTACCATGCTACTGTTGCTAATAAGTATAGACACCTTTGGGAAGTCATGAAGATACTTCTGCTTCTATCCCATGGGCAAGCCACTGTTGAAAGAGGATTTTCTACAAATAAACAAATCATGGTGGAGAACTTAAGAGAAGAATCTGTTGTAGCAAGAAGAATTATTGTTGACCATGTAAATACAGTTGGGAAAATATTGGGTTGTCGGAAAAGTCATGACGTATTTTAGCCATGTTTTGCAAAGGTCATTTATTGATAGAAAGAACAAAGATCAATCAATGATATAATGCCCGTTTTGTTCGATGACCTTTTGCCATTTGTCAGTGAGCTGCAGAATGCCTCGTTCATATAAGGACCTGTCTTTCATGGCGAAAAACTGTACAAGGTGCTGATTTACAGCCTCATCTGAATTGAACGTTATACCATGCAAGGACTGCTGAAGAGAGCAAAACAAGTGGAAGTCTGACGGTGCAAGGTCAGGCGAGTATGTTGGGTGTGGCAACACATCCCACCCAAACTCCAATAATTTTTGGCGGGTGATCAAACTTGCACGTGGTCTCGCGTTGTCGTGATGGAACACAACACCTTTACGATGAACGAGCTGTGGACATTTCTGAATGATGGATTCGTTCAAACTGCCCAATTGCCGACAGTACACATTCGAATTGATTGTTTGGTTCCATGGTAGGAGCTCGAAAAACACAACACCTTTAAAATCACACCACACTGAGACCAAAACCTTACGCTGATGAATGTCTTCTTTGGAGGTCGTTTGAGGCGAAGCAGCACGTCGGGACCAAGACCGTTTGCGCAGCACGTTGTTGCACACAATCCACTTTTTGTCACTAGTTATCAGTCGCTTCAAAAAAGGATCATTTTCCTCAGGTTTAATGAGCATATCGCAGATGTTTATACGCACCGTCAATTGAGCTTCTTTGAATTCATGAGGAACCCACACATCGAGCTTGCTTACGTATCCCAGCTTCTACAGGTGGTCGTGAACGCTTGAATGATGGATGTGCAATGTATCTGCAATCTCTCATGTCGTGTAACATGGGTTTGACTCGATCAATACCTTGATTTGGTCATCATCGACCTCGGTTGGCCTCCCGGACCGAGGAACATCATTGAGGTCACAATCACCAGCACGCAATTTTGCAAACCATCGCTGGCTCTGACGTTCTTGTAGAGCATTATCACCCTACACTTTACACAACTTTTCACAAGCTTGATGCGCGTTCTTCCTTTTACGGAAGTAAAACATGGCGAAAATGCACAGTTTGGTCTTCCATCTTCAACTTGATGTCAAATCTCTGCAAATCAACCAAATCGCTTACTATTCCTTTAGACTGCAGCTAGAACTGGCACCTGTCGAATGCCATAGTGATAACAGAGCTGTGCATGCCTCTAGTACTTCCAAAACCGCCCAACCGCCATCGGGTGCCAAATTACGACATGACTTTTCCGACAACCCAATAGAAAATGCTGAATTCTCAAAAGAGTATTACTGAGTGTTGCCTGTGCTCGTCAAAAGTATGTAGCTTACCTGGATGAACAGAAGAAAACCCATCAAAAGAAATGTATGCGGGGAGAAAAAAGAATGCTGCTGATGGGAGACATATCATGTCTTAAATCAAAGAAGGAAAGACTTGAAACAGACATTTCTGAATTTAAAAAATCCTCTGAAATGTATGCTGATCAGGTAGAATCAAAAAGCTCACTAACATTGCTTGCAAAATCAAATGCCCTGTGACACAGTGTCGAAGAAAAAGAAAAAGCACTGTTGCTTGTTGCTGATGAACTTCATGAAAAACTCATGCAACATAAGAATTGTTAAAGAGGTAGGGAACATCCTATCTCTTGAAGTTATATGTCTACCTGAATGTACCTTTTTCTTAATGAACTTTTTAGATAACAAAACTCTGTGTCTTCCCATTCTGCTTTTTCCCATTGTGCTTTATTTTCCCTCTCGTATATATTGTGGTCATTAGTAGCTGTGAAGTGGGGAGAGGAAATGTAAGTCAACAGCAATTCCCAATCGAACTTTATTCCCATACGGCTTTATATTGCATCCATAAAACGGGGAAACGTTACCTGCTAGAAAATAGAAGTATACCTTTTAAAAGGAATTCACAATTTGTTTTATTTCATAGCAGTTAGCAGCATGCAAATCTGTGGAAGAATTGATGAAGCTCATGCACACAGCGTATTAATCAGATTTCAGCCATTTTCAACACATTCCTTCGATATACACCATTTTTCCCCATCGAGTTTTTAAGTAAAAGAAGCCCTCCTCGAGGTCCCTAAGAACAAACTAAAATTTCGACGGAATTGAAGGCTTTTGTATGTGTATTATCATGCATAAGTTTCGATAAACATGCTGAAACCAGAGGAAAATTTCCGGAATAAAATGACAAATTTCCAGGAAAAGCGCGTAATCGAAAAACATTTTTAGGCACTCCGAGCATTGCTTTTTCTCAGCTTTCAAAATAGTTAGACATATACAGGGTGCGTTCAAAAAGTTGGTCAAACATTTTCATGTATTAAATTACCTAAAAATTTTAACCCGTAGCCATTTTTCAAAAATATTAAAAAGAAACAATAAATCCAGGTAGAGAAGGTACAGTACATGTTGCAAAAATATGCATTTAAATGTTTCCCTCATACTAAGTAGGCGTACAGAAACATCAGTATTTCACTGTCTGCCATCCAATGAAGGCATATTACATATTGTAAATAGAAAGTTTGGAAGTTCTGAGTATTTTTATGCAAGTAAAAACAGAATTTGTTGTTGTTTTTTTCATTTGTTCCTGGTTCTCCAAAGGGTTGGCATTCCAGCTTTTCAGGTTCTTGTTTCTATCTAGTTTCTTGAATTCTAGAGCATGGAATATCCTGCCTTTTAGGTTTGTATCAAAGTGGATAAAAAAAATTAAATCCTGTGAAGCTTGGTGATGCACATTGTCATTATTGAGGTTTACATGATTCATGCTCTGTGAATGATTTGGGGTCTTTTACTTTGGCTCAGTGCCTGCTTTCTAATATGTAGGTACTGTAAAAACTATATTGTGTTACATGGAAGAAAATTATCAGTATCATGCATGTATTTTATTTTGTTTGTTTCAGAAATGCAAGGAAACATGTTTAAGGTTTTAACGAATCAGAATTTCCCATCTTTACTAATGTGTATGTATCTTTTCTGCTTTCAGTTGATGTATTATAAATGTGTAATGTTGCCCCGGTGGCCAAATGGTCTGACCATTCGCCCGAGGTGGGTGTGGTTTTGAGTCCTATATGAGGTATGGGTTGTGTATTTGTCTGATGGCATTGGCTCTGTCCCTTCTCTGTAACAAGTGGCCCTAAATTAGAGATGTGCGGATGCTTATAGCACTCAAAGTTGCACATGATGGTCAATAAACCTTGAAACACAAGAAAAAAAAATAAGTAGTAAACTTCACCATAATTTGCAATATAGGCAACAACACACTGTGGTTCTAGCAAAAGTTTGGGCTCCTGGAATTTTTTTACGGACTCCTAAAATACTCCTGGAATTTATTTTCTTTTGAAAGTGTACGAACCCTGTTCAAAACGCATTTGGTGTGCCTGTACACGTTACTATGCGTTTTTCCCTCTCTTTTCCAAGGAGGATTTCGTTCACTTCGATGGGCACGTGATTTTAATGAAGGGATATGTTTAGCGAAACGGGGAAGAAGGGTAGTCGACTTATACTACGAATATAGCTGAAATCCAACATTTTTGCTCTAAAACTCCACATCGACTTATACGCCGGTAAATACGATAATTCTCCTTAAGGACTCAAATAAACCTTTGTGATAAGAATTTTTTTTTGTGAATTTTACTTGTTGCTTTTGCGGGTTCTTTGTACCATTAAAATTCAGAAGCTTCTCAATTTCTCCTTTAGGATAGTTATTTTCTGCAAGTATGACTTTAAGTTCTTCTTTATGGGCTTCTTTCTTATCTGCTGTAGAAACTATTTTATTAATTTTTTCAAAAAACTGACTTGCCACATTCTTCTTAATCCAATAGTTATCAGTATTCATTGGTTTTTTATACCAACTAGTGAGGAATTTTCAATCTTCATAATAGATAGTAATGTCGGAGAAGTTAATTCTTCTTTCTTTTGAAGTTCTATAGTGAACTTAAGGGAATCATCTAATTCATTAAATGAGTCTAGAATTATTTCTGAAACAATTTATGAGCTATGTATTATTAATAAGATGCCATCCATGTATCTGCTATATAAACAGAAGTATGTGGGTTGTACTAGTATCTTCTCTTCTAGTTTTCCCACATAATAGTTAGCTAATAGTGGGTAGCCCATAGCTAGTCCAGATTTTTGAATGAACATTTTTTTCTCAAATTGAAAGTAATTTGACGATGATGGGCAAAACACGTAACAATATTAACAAATAAAGGTAACTTGATCACGCTAGTTACCTTTATTTGTTGAAAGTAGTTGTTCTGCAAAGAGAAGGCAAGCATTTCAAAAATTCCAACTAATGTGTTTCTATCTTTGTTGTGAAAAACTATTAGGTCTGCCAAGTCTTCCACTATAAAGTCTATAAGTTTCTCTATATTGATGTGAGTATACATAGACACTATGTCTAAACTATCCATATTAGGAGAATCTAATTTAGGAAGTCCTAATTTTTCTATTAGCTGCATAATGTTTAATCAAGTTAGGTGGCTCTTTTAAAAGATTCTGAAGGTGTGACTTTAAAAAGTAGTTTAGGTTTGATTAATACAAACATTTAACGTGGACCAGGAACATCAAACAAAGATCTTCGCTCTTTCCACGTTTATTAGTGAGTCACAGAAAAATTCTCATTGGCCGCCACCGGTAGTCGAACCCAGGGTCTTCCAGTTACGCACCGGATATGCTTCCGCTACACCATAGCGGCCTCGAATTCCTCCGGACTCACACACGCTAACTACCAAGCCAATTTAGCAGGTTGCTTCTTGGAGCCCCGCACAATGCTGGGGATTCACCAAAGATGGTAAGCAGCAACTGAAAAAATAATTAGGAGGCGAATGAATAATTAATACAAACATTTAACGTGGACCAGGAACATCAAACGAAGATCTTCGCTCTTTCCACGTTTATTAGTGAGTCACGGAAAAATTCTCATGGACCGCCACCGGGAGTCGAACCCATGGTCTTCCAGTTATGCGCCATTGTGTGGGGCTCCAAGAAGCAACCTGCCAAATTGGCTTGGTAGTTAGCGTGTGTGAGTCCGGAGGAATTCGAGGCCACTGTGGTGTAGCGGAAGCATATCCGGCGCATAACTGGAAGAACCTGGGTTCGACTCCCGGTGGCAGCCAATGAGAATTTTTCCATGACTCACTAATAAACATGGAAAGAGCGAAGATCTTCGTTTGAGTTTAGGTTTGAAAGAATTGAGTTATTTGAGTCAATTATTGGTCTAATTGGTTGGTGTTCTGTATGCAGTTTGACTATTCCATATATTGACTCAAAAAACTATATTCTTTCAAATCTAAACTACTTTTTAAAGTCATACCTTCAGAATCTTTTAAAAGAGCCACCTAACGTGATTAAAAATTCAATGCAGCTAAAAGAAAAATTAGAACTTCTTCCTTAATTAGATTATCCTATTGTGGGTAGTTTAGACATAGTGTCTATGTATACTCACACCAATATAGATCAACTTATAGACTTTATAGCAGAAGACTTGGCAGACCTAAACAAAGGTAGAAACATATTAGTTGGAATTTTTGAAATGCTTGCCTTCTCTTTGCAGAACAACTACTTTCAAATACAGACATTTAACGTGGACCAGGAATATCAAACAAAGATCTTCGCTCTTTCCACGTTTATAAGTGAGTCACAGAAAAATTCTCATTGACCGCCACCGGGAGTCGAACCCAGGGTCTTCCAGTTACGTGCCGGATATGCTTTCGCTACACCACAGCGGCCTCAAATTCCTCCAGACTACTTTCAATTTGAGAAAAAAATTTCATTCAAAAATCTGGACTAGCTATGAGCTCCCCACTCTTCTAACTATTATGTGGGAAAACTAGAAGAGAAGATATTAGTACAATCCACATACTTCTGCCTATATAGCAGATACATGGATGACATCTTATTTATAATACATAGCTCATAAATTGTTTCAGAAAGAATTCTAGACTCATTCAATGAATTAGATGATTCCCTTAAGTTCACTATAGAACTTCAAAAAGGAAGAATTAACTTCTTAGACATTACTATCTGTTATGAAGTTGGAAAATTTCTCACTAGTTGGTATAAAAAAAACAATGAATACTAATAGACTGTTGGATTTCAATTCCTATCATCCAGTTTCTATTAAGAAGAATGTGGTAAGTCAGTTTTTAGAAAATATTAATAAAATAGTTTCTACAGCAGATGAGAAAGAAGAGCTTAAAGTCATACTTGCAGAAAATAACTATCCTAAAGGAGAAATTGAGAAGCTTCTGAATTTTAATGGTACGAAGAACCCGCAAAAGCAACAAGTAAAATCACTAAAAAAAAAAAATTATCACAAAGGTTTATTTGAGTCCTTAAAGAGAATTAGTAAGAAGTACAATATGAGGCTAGCTCCAAGTTTAGAGAACAAGGTTAAGAAATTTTTCCCTAAAACAGTTCAAAGAGAAGAAGATATTTTTAAAATGCAAGGTGTAGTCTATGAAGTAAAATGTAGTTGTGGACTACCCTACAATAGGTGAAACAGGTCACAGACTAGAAACTCGTAAAGCAAAGCATGAAGCCGCTATAAAAAATTACTCCAACAAGACTGGTTTCATTTACGTTTTGAGGTTACTCACCTTTATCCCAAATATCCTTTAGGAGGTTTTCATTTCTTACATACATTTCCAACATGTAATTTTCAGTAGTCACACCGTGATTCAAGGCCCAAAAAATGCACATCACACTCATGCACAACTTCATTTTTTGTTTTTTTCTTCTTCTTTCCCCAATAACTAAATGCCGATTCAAAATAATCAACTACAATGACACATAATTCAACTCCCTAAAAACGCCTATCTAATTAAAACCTCGATAAAAAAACTTATATTACACATTTCTTAAAACATCAAAGTTAAAACTGCAACCCATAATTATTTACAAACTGCACACCGGTAATTAATTGAAACAAACCAAACCTGACACAACCACTGTCCTCATTAATTTCGGACCTCTCCCCACTCAGCAATAAGCGTACTATCCTATCACTTTCAGCTTCTGCCCAGGCCATTTTCAAGGAGTGGACGCAGCAGATGAACCTCTGTCACTGCCCTCAAACGTAGCGAATGTTCTAGATCTTTCATATATTCATACAGCATTGCAAATGTCAAATGTCATCTAGCTGCTTAATTATTCACGTGCTATTTAGACATAATCTATATTTTGAGGTTACTCACATTTATACCAAAAATCTTTTAGGAGGTTTTCGTCTACACATTTCCAACACGTATTTTTCTTATTTGCATCGTGGTTCAAGGCCGCAAAAAACCCCATCTTTTTTAACTCACGCAAACTTCGTTCCCTTCCTTTCTTTTCCCTATGACCAAATTCGGATTCAAAGTAATCTACCACAAGTATACATAATTGAACTCTCTAAAACACTTATATCTAATTCAAACTTCAATTAATAAAACTTATGTTACACATTTTGTAAAATGTCTAAGTTAAAAAACTGTAACCCATAATTATTTACAGTTGCACACCGGTACCCAATTAAAACGAACCCAAATACCTGACACAACCACTGTACTCGACAATCACGGACCTCTCTCCACTCAGAAATAAGCATAATATCCTAGCACTTTCAGCCTCTGCCCAGGCCATTCTCAAGGAGTGGACGCAATAGATGAGCCACCCGTCACCACCCACAAAACGTAGCAAATGTTTCAGTGCTCGCACAGCATCATCTCATTCCCATTCTTCGCCGTTCAGGCGCAGTGGCGCCATCTATCAGATGACCCAATAGCCTTCTTTTTGCTTCATACTTATAAATATCTGTTCAATAGCTGATCGTATTTGATTCATGAAACTAATCATCTTATATTCTAACATTTCTTTTTTTTTTTTTCCTTTTTTTTTTAATATTATGTTACATCATTTTTTATTTTATTTTTATTTCTTGCCTTTTCCCCTTTGTTCTTCTCTGCAGCTTTCCTTTTTGATCAAATCCTTCCAATATGTGTTTAAGATATTAGAATCATTAACGTTACATAACCTGTGTCTATGTTTTTTAATCAACACTGTCTCTGCCAATCTCAAATGCCTTTCCGTACAACAATTCTTAATAATTTTTATTTCATCAAACTTTGGGTATTGCTTTTGTTAATTAAGAAGAAGGTAGTGTAGAACACGCTAAGTTACGTATAAAAGTTTAATGCAAATATATTTCAGCCATTACTATGGCCTTCATCAATGCGACTACGATTGGTTTATGTTGCCAGATTGGAAAGGTAAGTTTTGTAATGCCCAGGCCATTCTCAAGGAGTGGCCTTTCCACTTCTGTCTACCAAAAACCCGTTTCTACCAATAGCATTGTTCCTTTCAATTCTCATACCTTCCACCAATATAAACTGTCGGCCCTCAAGTCTCTCATTCATCGAGCGCATTTGGTTTGTAACACTGAGGTTAACCTAACAAATGAATTAGCAAACATCCGCTTGATCGCTACTCAACATGGTTTTCTCCCTCTCCTGGTTTCTAAATTAATTCAAAATGCTAAGAAAAAACCAGTTGTTGCTCTTCAACCTGTTTCACCCAAAAAGGTACTAACGTTTGCTGGCTCAATCCGTTTCCACAAACCTTTTGCCTACATACTCATCAGTATCTTCAAAAGAGAAGGGTATAGACTTGCCATTCGTTCTTCCCCTTCAATTTCTGTTATACTCTGTAATGACAGAGACCCAAGACCTCAGCTTTCTTCACCTAGAGTGTATAAAATTCCGATCAAGACTAACGTTGGATTAACCGCGTACGTAGGAAGTTCATTTCGGAAAATTCTCTCAAGACTTCAGGAACACAAATCTGATGTGAAATTTGGAAAACCTTCATCTGCCGTATCTCTTCTTACCATGGCTGCTCTTCGGCTATTCCACTTTGGTCCGATACTAAAAAGTTGGCTCCCTTCCAAAATCATTATGCTCTAAGGTTTAGAGAAAGTTTGGAAATTTTATTTTCCAAAAATTGCAACTCTGAGCTCCCCATTTTAGTTCCTTACATCTGGAAATCCCCCATTACATTACGTCACCCGGAGTTAACATTACAAAACTTACCTTTCCAATCTGGCAACATAAACCAATTGTAGTCGCACTGATGAAGGCCATAGTAATGGCTGAAATATATTTGCATTAAACTTTTATATGTAACTTAGCGTGTTCTACACTACCTTCTTCTTAATTAGTTTGTTAATTACGTGCATTGCCTACCACTCATTTATTGCTTTTGTTCAATACAGTACTGGACCAATGCAGTTTTTGCTTCTTTTTTCTACCAATTCCGTAGGTGCTGTTGTAAACGATGTTTTAGTTTATTTTTAATGCTTCCTCTATATGATACTGTGAGTGTTACTTATAGGAATTTCGTTAACGCCAGCTCTGTCCAAGCACTTCTTGTTTTCTTTCATATTGATTACAAAATTTTTAATGGTATGCACTTTATTGCCCAATTGTAAATTATACCTATTACACAATTTATTAATTTCAGCTGAAACTCCTTTTATGTATGGAAACAATCCAATATATTTATTCTGCTTATTATTATTTCTTCTTATGTTTGAAGAATTAATACAATTGTTCTGCACTTCCTTAATCCATTTTTTTTTACTGGGATGCCCATATTTTTTTCTACATCTGTAATATATTTCAATTCATCATTTCTGTATTGCATATTTGACGTGTGCATGAAATCTCTTTTTATTGAAGTCTTAATACTGTTACATTTATGAGCATATGGATGATGAGAATCATATGGTATAATCATAGGTACGTATGATTATTTCCTATAAACGGTATAATCTAATGTGTTTGGTTGTTTTATAATCTGTATCCTACCGTTCAATTTCAATGGATGAATACTCTTCTTTAAATTTTTTTAGCTATGTCTTCTAGTTCTGTGGAATTCAATTTTGATAAGATGAAAATATCATCAACATATCTGCAATATATTAATGCTGGTTCATTCAGGTTATTTATCAATTTGGCTTCAATATCTGTCATAATAACTTCTGGAAATAATGTAGACAGAAGTGATCCCATAAGTCCTCCTGTATTTTGCTTATAAATAATATCTTCAAATGCAAAAACATTATTTTCGTATATATACGACAATACATTTTTTAACTCTTGTATTTGTATTCCTGTTAGAATTTTTTGTTGCATTAGTTCTTGAGTAATAATGTCTATGGCCTGAGCCTAAGGTACTGGAGTATTTGGATACAAAGCTTTAACATCCATACTAGCCATTTTGTAAAACTGCAAATCCTGATTAATATTTTTAATTAAGTGAATAAAATCATATGTATTCCTTAAACTGCATTGTTGTTTCATAAATATTGGTGCAAGAAAATTATAAATATTGTTTTCTATATTGTTTTCTAATGAAATCATTGGTGCATCTTCTTTATGTGTTTTAATCTTGGCAAAAACTTTTGGTATACATGCACCCATTGGTGGGAAGGACTTCTACGGAATTGTCACCGATGTTTTAGTTTATTTTTAGTATCATATATATATTTCAATGGGTGCATGTATACCAAAAGTTTTTGCCAAGATTAAAACACATAAAGAAGATGCACCAATGATTTCATTAGAAAACAATATAGAAAACAATATTTATAATTTTCTTGCACCAATATTTATGAAACAACAATGCAGTTTAAGGAATACATATGATTTTATTCACTTAATTAAAAATATTAATCAGGATTTGCAGTTTTACAAAATGGCTAGTATGGATGTTAAAGCTTTTTCAGTCACTGAGCTGGGAAAACAAGGGGATAAAGATTAATGGAGATTATCTAACCCACCTTCGTTTTGCTGATGACATAGTCATTTTTGCAACTAGCCCATCAGAGCTGCAGAGTATGATCCAGGAACTTGCTGACAAGAGTAAAGAAGTGGGATTAAAAATGAACTTTCAGAAGACAAAAGTGATGTTCAATGCTTTTACAAGAAATGAAGATTTATCGATTGATGGAGAAAAGCTGGAGATAACAGGCACGTACGTTTATCTTGGACAGAAGATATCAAGTGAGGGTCACATTGATGAAGAAATTAATCGGCGTACAAAACTTGCCTGGAGAGCTTTTGGAAGAAACAACATAATTTTCAAGAGCAATATGCCATTATGTCTTAAAAGAAAAGTGTTTGATCAATGCATCCTTCCAGTGCTTACGTATGGTGCGGAGACGTGGACCTTAACTAAAAGAGACATACAAAGGCTGCAGACAACTCAAAGCAGCATGGAGAGGTGCATGCTTGGTGTAACCAGGAGAGATAAGAAGAGGAACTCGTGGATCCGAAAAATGACAAGAGTGGAAGACATCATGATCAGAGTTAAATCCCTGAAATGGCAATGGGCTGGACATACTGCCAGAAGGACAGATCATCGATGGACAGCCGAAATTTTAGATTGGATTCCAAGGGACAGGAAAAGACCCAGAAGAAGACCACATGGGAGATGGGTGGATGAAATTCGAAAGTATGCAGGGGTGACATGGAGGAGACTGGCACAAGACAGACCGTTGTGGAGGAAACTTGGGGAGACCTTCGTCCAGCAGTGGATTGATAATGGTTGACAATGATGATGATGATATATAACTGATGTTTTAGTTTATTTTTAGTATCATATATATGATACTAAAAATAAACTAAAACATCGGTTACAACAGCATCTACAGAATTGGCAGAAAAAAGAAGCAAAGACTGCATTGGTCCAGTACTGTATCGAACAAAAACAATACCCAAAGTTTGGTGAAATAAAAATTATTAAGAACTGTCGTACGGAAAGGCATTTAAGACTAGCAGAGACAGTATTGATTGAAAAAAAACAGACACAGGTTATGTAATATTAACGATCCTAATAGCTTAAACGCATATTGGAAAGATCTGATCAGAATGGAGAGCCATAGAGAAAAACAGAGGGGGAGAAAGGAAAAAAAGGAAAGGAAAAATAAATAAATGATGTAACGTAATATATTAAAAAAAATTATGATTGAATATAAGAAGACGAATTTTCAAGAATCAAATGCAGCTGGCTGTCGAACGGATATTTACAAGTACGAAGAGAAAAAGAAAACTAATGGGTCAGCTAATAGGTGGCGCCACTGCGCTGAGCGGTGAATAACGATGGTGAGACGATGCCAAGCAAGACCTAGAAGGCTAGAACATTCACTACGTTTGAGGGCGGCGACAGAAGTTCATCTGTTGCGTCCACTCCTTGAAAATGGCCGGGGCAGAGGCTGAAAGTGCTAGGATACATGGTTTGTACGCGTCCTGGAATTCCATTTTGTCCTGGAAATATCCTAAAATTCTTCTACGTGTCCTGGAATTTTATCCATTCCGGTCTTTTTGTCCCTGCGCGATGTTTGTAGTTGAGGGTTTTTCTACTGACAATCCCCTCTGCAAAATATGGGAGGGGCTGTTGGTTTTTTTGTCTGTTAGGAAGACTGAAGCTGCATTATCAGCATCTTTCGGCGTCGTGTTTATGTTATCACTTTGTCTGTCTGACCGGGAAAACCATATCTCTGCAATTATTAGTTCGATTTGTAAAATTCTTTTTGTATTGGGAAGCTTAAAACATGACAATGATAATCCATTTGTTCTCGGGGGGGGGGGGGGGTGATCCGGTTCACTCGCCGCTAGAGGGCGCATAAAGATCTATTGAATTTAAAATTCATTTTATTTCGTACATTTGCTTCTAAATATCCAATTGAAAAAATTCTTCCTTTCGACAACATTTATATCGAAGATCATTTTAGTTACAGTTTCTTTTTCAAATAATGCATAAATTTTCCACTAGGGGGCGTAACGGTAAATCACGATTTTCCCAGTATCTCTGCTTCTAAAAGTCTGATTTGAAAAATTATTCCTGCGTCGGATACAGCTCATGAGGGGAAATGTTTTGTACATAGTTTCTCATTTTTGGTAAAGAATAGTTAGGCCGCCAGGGGGCATAAGTGTTTATATTTGCTTCTGATGTATTTGCACTAAAATCTGAGCTCGTAACTCGATTGAAAAAATTCCTCCATGGACTGACACTGTTCATCTCCAAAAACATTTTGAGAATACCTCCTGCTTAAATAGTGCATAATTTTTCCACCAGGGGGCGTACACGTATATTTTATTTTTGTCCATATCTCTGTTTCTAAGAGTATGATTTGAAAAATTCTTTCTCTGTTGAAGATCATTTTCGGTGCGAAATGTTTCTCATATAATTTCAAATATTTTTTGTTCACATTTCTGTTTACAGCAATATCCACAAGACTAAAACCCGATAGAAAAATATTCTCTTTCGACAAAATATTACTAACTATGAAAACTCTTTGTGTATATTTTCTTCCCAAAATAATGCACAATTTCGCTGCTAGGAGGCACAAATATTTAATCTATTTTTTCTCAAAATCTGTACTTTTAAATGTCCGATTTAAGAAATTCTATTAACTATATGTCAACAAAATAGTTTCCATATGATCTACTGTTTCGCACGTTACTAGAAATTCGAGCACGGGAAAAACGTCCATATAATAAAAAAAAAAAATTTCCCGTGCTCGAATTTCTAGTAACGTGCGAAACAGTAGATGATATGGAAACTATTTTGTTGACATATAGTTAATAATTTCTGAAACCACGTAATGTTTTCGACAAATGTTGAATTAATATAATTAAAAAATTCTTTTAACAACAGATATCATTTACCTTATGGAACACTTTAGGTTTGTATTTGAGGAGGTTTGTGGTTCACAATTCTGGCGCTGGGTCATGTTGTGCACTTTCGTTTACAGCCTATCTCTGCCTCTAAAAACTCAGTTGAGAAATTTCTTTTTTTACTATATGCCATTCTCTATAATAAAGATTTTCAACTTTTCCATTTTGCAAAATTCTTCCGCTTAAAAGGCATGCAGTTATATCATGTTTCCTTCTCTATCTCTTCCTTTAATTGTTTGATTTAAAAATCTTTTTGTCTCTAATACTTTCCTTCTGCTATGCAAAACTTTTTTGCACCATTTGTTAATTTTCGTAACATACTTTTTAGCCACTGATAGAAGTAAGTAGCTGATTTTTTTTTTTTTTTTTTTTTTTTTGGTGGGTTATTTTGACCTTTACTGAAATTTGCTAATGAATGCTTTATATAAAAATTTGCCATAAAATTAGATTGCTTTGTAACATCAGAAACTTAAATCTAGTTGTTTCTTAGTATTTTCTGAGCAAACTAATCACTTTGCATCTTCTATAATTAGTTTTCTAATCATGCCCAGTTAAATTGTCTTGATCACTAATAAATGCAGTTGTACACAGCCCTGGTATTTAAGGTTTTCCCATTATTCTCTTTCATTTCATGTTGGAAATTTTTGCGCATACTTTGTTTGCTGGCGAGTACAAATTTAAAACATAGCTACAGCATCAATATTATGTTGAAAATTCCTTCCCTAAATAAAATGTAACACAGATACTTGCTCCCATGATTATGTGTTTAAGAAATAACAATCCCTTTGGTCCTTTGAAAAAGTTCCAAATATTTCACCTTTCCTTACCCTTAAATTTCCAATGTAAGCATTATTTCAAAATAATTATATATAAATAGTATTTTATGTATTGATTGTGTGGTATGTGAAAGCATTTTAAGAGTAATGCCTACCTATGTATTTTTGAGTTTTATGTTGTTGTGTTTTTATTCTGTAATTTGCTCAATAATTAAACTAAAGCGAAAGTAAAAAAATGAGTTTCTCAAAATCAGTGTAGTATAGTATACAAAAGTTTAGTACATACACTGCTGGACAATTGCTAAGGATGGATCATAAACGGCTATATAGCGCATAAAAAAGTAAGTGTGGTTGGATGCCAAGTGAAATAAAATAATGTCTGAATGCCAGGACATTACAAGAAAGACAATTTATTGTGCTCTGAAATCCAGAAGGCTTTGGAACGTGTTCAAGGGACAAACAGGCCATTTTGTGCAGAATATGTAAACGTGAAAAAAATGCAATTACCGTCCGCAGGCGTTCCGGCGTAAGATGTCAATACGAGATATGGCCACCATGGAGGGCGATGCAAGATTCCACATGTCGTGTCATGCTTTGCACAACATTATCAAGCAGCTGTTGGGGTAATTTATCCCATTCCTCTGTCAGTGCACGGATGAGGGTGTCCTTGTTTATTGGAGGGCATTGGCGACCAGCAAGACTCCTCCCCAAAGCATCCCACACATTTTCAATGGGATTCAGATCTGGAGAACGTGCTGGCCATATGAGGTGTTGAATATCCTCGCTCTCAAGACACTCCTGGACAGCGACTGTTCAATGGCATGTTGCGTTGTCGTCCATGAAAATGAATCTATCACCGACAGCACCACGGAACATGCGAACATGAGGTAGCAAAATATCATTAATGTATCGTTGGCCAGTCATAGTCCCAGTTGGAAGCACATAGAGGGACGTACGGCCATTGATCATGATGCCAGCCCATACCATGACACTACATGTCGGATATCGGTCCCTTTCCTGTATGTTTGCTGGACAATATGCAGTACCACTATCACGCCAGATCAGTTGTCGTCGACAATCAGACGATAGACTGTATCTACTCTCATCTGAGAAGAGGACAGCAGACCAGTCGTTATCAGTCCAATTGCGATGTTGATGGCACAATTGCAAACGGGCGGTACGGTGACGTCTGGACAATGGGATGCACACAGCAGGACGGCAGGCGTATAGTCCTCCTTCATGCAAACATCTGGCGACAGTTTTTCGGGAGATCCGCTTGCCAGTAGCAGCCATAAACTGATTTGCTACCTCACTAGCTGTGCTACGCCGGTGTCTTTTTGTTGATAGCACTATGTACCGATCTTCTGCAGGTGTCGTACTGCGAACACGACCTCCCCCGTGACGTTTGCTACACTCTCCATTTGTTTGAAATGATTTCCAAAGCCTTGAAACAACACTGTGGCTGACGTCAAACTCCCTGGCAACATCTGTTATTTTTCGCCCTTCTCCAATCTTGCCAATAATACCGCCACGCATAAAATCATCTAGGTGATGTCGGGAAGACATACTGAAAATTGCAAGTTCGTCAATTGATTCTTTCCCTTTCAACTTTGCGTTTGAACAACAACGGTCAATATGCGTCAAATCCTTTATATCTCTTATCAGCGCTATGACGTCACGAACAAGTTCGGCAATCCAAAATTTGCATACGCACAACATGTCTTACTGTATCTCGCACTTATGCTAATTTCCACATTTTCCTGCCTTCCATTTTATGGTTGCTATCATTGCTATTGTCATCCGTCCTTAGCAATTGTCCAGCAGTGTATTAAATCTGGTCACATTTTCAGTGACAGTTTTGGTATTTCAGTATTTATCTGTGATTCTAAGTTTCTGATTAGCTGCAGTGGACAACATTTTTAACATTCTGTTTGCCCAAGCATGTAAGAAGTTGTTTGTTGTAGGTTACAGGCTGAACAGACCTATGGTTTCATTATATTTTAAGTAAGAGCATTTGGATCGTATGTCCTGGAAAAAAATCCAAAAGTCCTGAAATTTTGTGATTGAAGAAGCATATAAACTATGTAGGATTGTATGCTTATTGCTGAGTGGGGAGAGGTCAGAGATTAATAATCATAGTGGTTGTGTCAGGTTTGGTTTGTTTCAATTAATTACCGGTGTGCAGTTTGTAAATAATTATGGGTTGCAGTTTTAACTTTGATGTTTTAGGAAATGTGTAATATAAGTTTTTTATTGAGGTTTTAATTAGATAGGCGTTTTTAGGGAGTTGAATTATGTGTCATTGTAGTTGATTATTTTGAATCGGCATTTAGTTATTGGGGAAAGAAGAAGAAAAACAAAAACAAAGTTGTGCATGAGTGTGATGTGCACTTTTTGGGCCTTGAACCACGATGTGACTACTGAAAATTACATGTTGGAAATGTATGTAAGAGATGAAAACCTCCTAAAAGATATTTGGGATGAAGGTGAGTAACCTCAAAATGTAGATTGTCTAAATACACTCATTTCCAAAAGTTAAGCACGCAGAGGGAGAAGTTAATTTCCGGAAGCCAATCGGAATTGGAGAGGCTGCAATTCGCTGCAGCGGGAGTTGGAAGTATGCAAATGTGGTATGTAACAGCGAATCACGGTGTCTTGCCGAAAAATATGTAAAACAGGCAGTCGTATAAGAAGCCAGCACTCTGAAGGGGTACAGGAGTTGCATGCAAGTGCTGCTACAAGGTGTTGAGAACTGTCGGAGGATTTGTTTTGAAGACAGACTTGATTTTATGGCTTCCAGAAGACGATTGGAAGATTCTTAGCACTGGCGTGCCGTCGGACGCATTGAAGCAGGACAGTCAATCACAGATTTTGCTGGTTTCTTCGGGGTGAATCATTCCGTCATTTCACGTTTATGGAAACAATTTCTAACCAGCCAAACAGTTGTCCGCAGACCTGTGGCCTGTCACCCAAGGGTTACGACCCCAGCGGAAGACTGATATATTGCTGTTGTAGCCAAGCGGAATCGAAGAGCGACGTCCACACGTGTGACATCTATGGTTACGGCGGCCATTGGTAAGAGGATATCTGCCACTACTGCGCGTCGAAGGCTACACATGAAGGGACTGTACGCCCGGGTACCACGGGTTTGTGTTCCTCTATCCGTTCAATCCAGAGAGGCACTATTAAAGTGGTGTCGCCAACATGTCAATTGGACTGTGTCTGATTGGGGCAATAACGTTCACGGATGAGTCCAGATTTCACCTGCAACCCGATGACAAGCGTGTACGGGTGTGGAAGGAAGAAGGAACACACAATCGACCCCAGAACATCACCGAACATCATGCATTCCGGGGTAGAAGCATCATGATCTGGGCAGGAATTTCGTTGGGATATCGCACCGCCCTCCACATCTACAGACGGCGTTCTGTGACGGCTGTACAGTATCGGGATGAAGTCCTAGACCCCACTGTGCGATTGTACGCTGCAGCAGTTGGTCCTGCCTTCATTTTAATGGATGATAATGCGTGTCCCTATAGAGCTGCCATCGTCGACGACTACCTGGAGAGTGAGGGGATTGCGTGTATGGAGTGGCCGGCGTACTCGCCCGACCTTAATCCCATTGAAAATCTTTGAGATGCCCTCGGCCGTGCTGTGTTTTCACGTCTCCCGCCCCCAACCACTCTCACAGCTTTGGAAACTGCTCTACAGGAGGAATGGCGATTACTGGACTCTGTGGTGGTTGATCACCTCATAAAAAGCATGGTCAGATGTTGTAAATTTTGTACGCAGATGAGGGGTGCTCACATACCCTATTAATGCCGGGTTTTGTTGTTTGTTGTGACTTTATTACTCACTTTGTAAATGACTCCAATTTGACGTCATCTTATAATTTCTGAAAATTCAATATTATTTTCATCTCTGTCTGTATTTCTTTGTTTTGATTCATTAACAAACATATTTCCTACGTTCCTGCCGCATTTCGTGTCAGTCCAAGCAGTACTTCTCCATTTTTTCACATCTTACTGCTCCGTGCTTCACTTTCACATTAATGATTAAGCAGCTATGTTACTGTTTTGACATTTGCAATGCTGTATGCTGTATGAATATATAAGACTGGTTTAGATAGCATGTTAGAGAAACTGGGCAGAGCATATATTGGAATTCCCTTAAAGTCATCAGTTTCCAAAGCAATTTTCAAAAAAGAAAGCTGAAAGAAGGAATAGAGATTGAGAAAAATCAAAATTCCATCATTAATGACTGCAAAGGATTTTCCCTGCCTAACATCTGGCAGGATTTGATGGAAAATAACCATAACCGCGATAGTGACGGGAATAAGTGAAAACAAAAAACAGCCTGAAGAAGGAAAAGAGTTTTCTCCAAAAATTTGCAATTAAAATTAAAAAAATTCCTAGTAAGAATTCCCATAATAGTAGTTTTTGATTAGTAAGAGATTATGAGTATGAAGTACAGACTGTCTTGTGTGCATCATGTGATGGATGTCAGTGAAGCTCAAGCTGTGTTCCAAGGCTACTGTAAATGGAGATGTTTGATACAGAAAGAATAAGTAAATAATTGGTTAAACATTTATCTGATGGTTTATCTTTCTTTGTGGAGCTTAACCATTTAATCTCAGATAATAGCTTAGTGGTATGTATGTATGTATGTATGTCTGAAGCCATAACCAAAATATTAATTTGAGATTCTGTAACCTTGAACATAACACAAGTGAAGAAACGTAACCTGCTCACTGCTTGTGTTTTTTCCTTCATGTCATTCATGGCTACAGAATTCCAGACTCTTAATTTTGATGTCATACCTGCTTTTTTGCCAATTGAGTTAGTTGTACTTAATTATAAGTAACCATCAATTGCATTGGAATAACATTGCTATCAGCAATAACTGCAGACATTTTGGCAGTTAAAGGACTGCAATGAGTGGCAGTTTTTCCAGCTAGACTTTCCTCTGTCACCAGTTTTGTTTCCTGTGATGATGATACCTTTTGAGAAGTCAGTTTTGATAACACATCTAGGTGAAGCAAGTATTCCTTTATGCTCATATTCACTAAACAAGAAAGATGACACCAAATTTTCGGTTGTAATGAGCACATCTTTAAATTCCTTTCCACTGGGAATAAAATTTGTCTTACTCAAAGTCAATGAAACCAGTTAGAAAAAAAATCAACCGGGTTTCTACAATTGATAAAACATCCAGAAAAAGAAACAGCTTACTTCCACTAGTGGCTAACAAGTATGTTAAAAAAAATAACAAAAGCACACAAAAAGTTTCTCATAGCAGAAGGAAAATATCAAAGACAAAAAGATTTTCAGATCAAACAGTTAAAAGAAGAAATACAGAAGTAAATGTGATATAACTCTACTCCTTTTAGTGGAAGAATTTTGCACAATGGAAAAGTTAAATATAGGCAAAAAGTATTCTTCATGGCAAAAGCTACGCTAAGGAGAAAGAACTTCCCAAATATGTCTCCTGGAAGCAGAAATAGCAAGAAAAGGTTTTGATGTTTACACCCCTAGCGGGAAAGCTGTTCATTATTTCATCTTTGTTGTAGCAAAAGGCATACAGTAAAAAATGAAATTTCTCAATAGGGTTTTTAGAAGCGAGGATACAGCTGCAAACACAAGTATGCAACACCACCTAGCAGCAGAATCATGAACTACAAAACTCCTTGAGTGCAGTCCTAAAGTGTTCCACAAGATAAATGGTATCCGGCATTAAAATAATTTTTAAATCACACATTTTGAAACAGAGATATTGAAAAAAACGAATTAAACATTTGGGCCACCTATCAACGAAATTTTGTATTTTGGGGGGAAGACAATGCACACAGAGAGTTTTTATAGTTAGTAGTATCTGACTGAGGTATCTATGCCCCTGGTGGAGAAACTAAGCACTATTCTAAGCAGGAAATATTCTCAAAAGGTTTCCCGAGGTGAGAGGTATCAGTTCACGAAAGAAATTTTTCAATCAAGTTGCTCAGATTTTACTGCAAATATATCAAAAGCAGAAATAAACACTTATGCCCCCTGGCAGCCAAACCATTCTTTACCAAAAATTAGAAATTATATGCAAAACATTTCCCATCAGGAGCTATATCCGATACAGGAGGATTTTTTTTTAATTGGACTCTTAGAAGCAGATATATCAAGAAAAATAAGGTATGCATCTATGCCCCCTGGCAAAAAAAAACTATGCTCTGTTTTAAGCAGGAGGTATTCTCAAAAGGTTTTCCAAGGTTTAAAGCTATCAGTCCAGAAAAGAGTTTGTTGTAGCAAAAGAATTTTTTCAGTCGAGTTTTCAGAAGCTCGGATTTTGCTCCAAATACATCAGAAGCAGAATTAAACACTTGCACCTCCTGGTAGCCAAACCATTCTTTACCAAAAATCGGATTTTATATTCAAAACATTCCCATCAGGAGCTGTATTCAATACAGGAAGAATTTTTTTAATCGCACTTTTAGAAGCAGAGATTTTGGAGGAAATGCAATTTACCTTTATACCTCCCTAACGGAAAGCCTATGTGTTACTTGAAAAAAATATATATACCTAAAATAGTATTTGATGTAAATCGCGTCGAAAGGAAAAATAATTTTTTCAGTCAGATTTTTATAAGCAAATATATGGAATAAAATGTATTTTAAATTAGATATCATCTGTATTTACACCATCCAGCAGCGAATTTGTACATCGGAAAAAAACTGGAATGCAAGGAGCACCATTCTCACATTTCAAGCTTCCGAACAAAAAGAATTTTTCAAATTCTTTTTGCATGACTAATAGTTGGAGAGATATGGTGTCCACAGGCAGATGGGCGAATGGACAAAGTGCTAACATAAACAGGATCTTTTTTTTTATAAAGGGCGTGCTGAAAAATGTAAATAAAAAAGGTTGACTTTTCTGTACTGTTTGAATCTATCAAGTTGTATTTTTTTTAATTAATTCGGTTTAACAGAAGTGTTTGTATATTGTTTTAGTGCTCCTATGTCTACTAAAAAGAAACTTTCAAGAAGAGGTCGAAGTCTGGTTCAAGCCCATCAGCTTAGCATGGGTGTGACACAGAGACTCCATAATCCTCCATCACCTCTTACTCAGCCACAGCAGCAACAACAGCAGCCTACCTCATCAGCTTCAACACAGACTGTTGGGCCTCAGACACAGACCACTGGTACTCAAACTTTCAGTTCTGAAGGGAATTCTAGGAGATAAATGAAATTTCCCTATATAGTGTATCAGATATGATGAGATTGCATGTAGTATGAACAACTATGATCACAATGTAATTAGTTTTTTTGTCCTTTTCCTTTCCATCTATTGTACTTTTTTTCTCAGACTCAAAGATATTTTTATGTTCCAACATACTGTATACTAAAGGGGGGGGGAGAAGAGGAATTTATATATGTTACAGTAAAGGTGGTTAGTTTGCAGTTGTGATTGATTGCCAACTATTGTACACAATCACCAATAGAATACTTGCTAAATCTTACAGATGCCATGATGATAATTGCTTTTATCTGTTACTATGAAGAGTTATTAAAAGCTTTCAGTAAATGTAATAACAGCTGTGTTAGAAAAATGTTCTGAGCCACTTCCTTCTATTATAACTTAATGTAAACTTAACAGTTGCAAAAACAGCAAAGTACTAGTAAAAGACTTCATAATTCAGAAAGTCACAAGACTATCCTTTCTTTGAATAACAAGTTCTTAATTTTTCTAAGTATTTACATTTTATTTTTTATGCTTGTAGAAAGCTGTGTGGTTGATCATTTTTTTAAGAAAATATGTCTTGTTGTCATTTATTATATTTGCTAATGCTCTAGGGAACTGTGTAAAATGACTGGTAAAAGTAAAAAATGGCCTCATACCTATTCCAATTTATCACATTTACCAGTTGAACTGGTTATTATTGACAATTATTTGTAATTATCTGATTCTTTACTTTTATTGTAACATATATATGCATATGTGTAAATATATAGTTGTAGCCTTGCTTGGTGTGAGCTCCCATTTTGTTGTATTACTCTAGAATGCACACATAAATTAAACATTATATTCAGAAATAGTCTGTGAGTTTAACATGTGATAAATTCATTTATGTATTCTCTGATTTTTATAGATGGCATTTTGACATATTTCTATTTCTCATTTGTAAATGTTTGATCAATAAAAAAATTTTCTCTGTTTGTATGTGAAGGATTTTTCCAGAGGTTCCTGTTTATTCCTGGCAAGCAGCGATGTGCCGACTTTCAAACTCTTAGCCTTGTTGGCAGTTGTCAACTCATGCAGCAGCCACATGTCCAGCTTGTTTACCTTACTCGGCCTAGCCAGATGTCTAACAACTGTCGTGTGGTGGACACCTACCTCTGTCACTATCTCACGACACGTTTTTTGGGGTCTGCTTCAACCACACGTAACAGAACATCATCAGAAACAGCAACAGGTCGGTGACCACGTGCTTTGTTTTGCAGGTCCGTATCTCCGCTTCAACCACACGTAACAGAACATCGTCAGAAACAGCAACAGGTCGGTGACCACTTGCTTCGTTTTGCAGGTCCGTATCTCCGCTTCAACCACACGTAACAGAACATCGTCAGAAACAGCAACAGGTCGGTGACCACTTGCTTCGTTTTGCAGGTCCGTATCTCCGCTTCAACCACACGTAACAGAACATCGTCAGAAACAGCAACAGGTCGGTGACCACTTGCTTCGTTTTGCAGGTCCGTATCTCCGCTTCAACCACACGTAACAGAACATCGTCAGAAACAGCAACAGGTCGGTGACCACTTGCTTCGTTTTGCAGGTCCGTATCTCCGCTTCAACCACACGTAACAGAACATCGTCAGAAACAGCAACAGGTCGGTGACCACTTGCTTCGTTTTGCAGGTCCGTATCTCCGCTTCAACCACACGTAACAGAACATCGTCAGAAACAGCAACAGGTCGGTGACCACTTGCTTCGTTTTGCAGGTCCGTATCTCCGCTTCAACCACACGTAACAGAACATCGTCAGAAACAGCAACAGGTCGGTGACCACTTGCTTCGTTTTGCAGGTCCGTATCTCCGCTTCAACCACACGTAACAGAACATCGTCAGAAACAGCAACAGGTCGGTGACCACTTGCTTCGTTTTGCAGGTCCGTATCTCCGCTTCAACCACACGTAACAGAACATCGTCAGAAACAGCAACAGGTCGGTGACCACTTGCTTCGTTTTGCAGGTCCGTATCTCCGCTTCAACCACACGTAACAGAACATCGTCAGAAACAGCAACAGGTCGGTGACCACGTGCTTTGTTTTGCAGGTCCGTATCTCCGCTTCAACCACACGTAACAGAACATCGTCAGAAACAGCAACAGGTCGGTGACCACGTGCTTTGTTTTGCAGGTCCGTATCTCCGCTTCGAAACTTCACAAACCATCGCCAAATGACTCATTCGTTGGCTTTATTCTCCCCAAACGCTTTGTTAACATTTCGAGCGGCAATTCCTACAGAATGGCCCATTTTAAATTCATACAGGAAGATGAATCTCAAATTCGGCATCTGCATGTTTCCTTTACAAGCCATGACGTCCAAACAAACCACACCTGAACCTTGTTCTACACACACGTGCTAACTATTTATAGTAACTCTGTGACGTAATACCCACAACACCTGTGGGTGATTCCATTCTGCTGTGGTGGGGGCCTGTCTCCACTGCTCGTTCATGTCAGACATTTCATTCACACCAACCCAATAAACACTTAAAAAATAGTGTTGCAGTTAAATATGTAATCTATACTTTTTTTTGTAATGAAGACTATGTACACACATAGTGAGAATGACGTGCATATTAAATTTATGGTGACTGATTTTTTTTTTTTTTTTTGTTGATGGTGTGAAAATAGATGACTGTCCCTTTATTATAAGAAGCAGAGTAAAACTGTGTAAATCAATGAGAAGCAAGTCGATTTTGCTTTGTAGTTTTAAGAGAAGAGTTGTTAGATAGAAAAGAAAGGGGAAAACAACAAGAGAATGGTCTACCCAGAATAGAAGTGGGTTTCTGTTCTTGTGCTCATGAGTAAATTTTTTTTTTCATCTATGCGATGTATGTACACAGTCGAAGGACAATATTGCAACCACCTCCTACTTTTGACGTCAACAGCGCGTAGCCAGTGAAAAAAGGCACGTGTCGTAAGCTGACTTGGAGGGTATATAAGGTGTGCTGTAGGCAGGCTGAAAACATATCACTCATTATTGTCATGGATAAAAGGAACGATTTATCAGATTTGCAAAAATGATGATTATCGGCTTATGGGCCAAGGGTGGCAGTATTTCTGAAACAGCTCAGTTTGTGAACTGTTCGCGTGCTTCTGTTGTTAAAGTGTATCGTGATTGGAGAAATGGCATCATTGCAAATAAACGATGTGGAAACTGCGGAGTACCTCGTGCCATTGATGCTACAGGTAAACATCGGCTGCAAAGGTGCATGAGGTCCAATCGACACACTACAGTGCAGCAAATCACTGGCCAAACAAACCAGGTGGGTACTGGAAGTGTGTCCAAAATGGCAGTTCAGCAAACCCTGCTGCATATGGGGCTGCGATGCAGACGGATGGTCACTGCACCTATGCTAACGAAGGTGCATCAGCAATATCGGAATTGGCCCTCCGTTGATTGGCAAAGGATTTCCTTCTCCGACGAGTCATGTTTTCTGCTTCATCGAACGGATAGATGTTGGAGTATAAAGCAAGAAACATCGGACAACAAACACTTCAACCATTGCTGGAAGAACACAAGCTAGTGGGGGCAACGTTATGCTCTGGGGGATGTTTTTGTGTCATTCCCTGGGTCCACTCATACCTGTGGAAGGCACTATGGATGGAATTCATAATGCATCCATCCTTGCAGACCACTTACACTGATACATTATTATTGTCTTCAAAGTACTTCCCTGGCCCCCTCATTCCCCAGACTTAAACCCAGTTGATCATCTCTGGGACCACCTCGATCGTGTTATTCGCTCTATGGATCCTCCACCATACACCCTCCAGTAGTTGTCAGATGCACTGCAGTCAACATGGCTCCACATACCTGTGAACACCTTCCAGCACCTTATTAAGTCACTCCCAGCCCGTCTAGCTGCAATCTGCGCTGCGCACGTCGGTTACTCTGGATATTAGCTGGTGGTCACAATAATGTTACTCGACCATGTATATGGCATATATTATACTTGATGTTTATTTACCGGTATGCATCAGTATTGTTTTTAAATGGAATTTGTAAATTTGAAGCTTTAAATGCTGACATGTTCAAATCCCTGCATGTTGCTTACCTTCAAAACAATTTTCGTGTTTGTTTCACTCAGGCTTCCTACCCTTAGTGTTTTGTTCTTTTAAATGTATTAAGTTTTACATTCATGTTGAGTTATTTGTTTATACACTATAAAGTACACTGGCATGCAAAAATTAAGGACGAGACGGTTTTTCGAATGTAACGTCGTGCAGAAGTGCTCCACATCGACTCAAATCATACCATAAGATTCCCAAGATGTAAGAATATGGGACAAGTGAGCAAAGCCATCCAAACAAGGAATCCAAAGGATACAAAGGCACTTTATTGAAAAAGTAACTTCGAGCACAAGTGGACAGAAACGTCCATGTGACAGGCGGCTGCCAAGAAAAATCCAGTATTAGTAGGGGATATGATCACCCCCGACTGCGTTGCAGGATTTACAACGTCTGTACATGCTGAGGACGAGGTTGTCAAGGAGCTGTTGAGGTATCGCGGCCCATTCCTCTTGTAGCGCCAATCGTTGCTGGCGGCTGGTGACGTGCTGACAAGCGTCTCCCGAGAAGGTCCCACACGTGTTCAATTGGATTTAGGTCCAGGGACCTTGCGGGCCAATCCATGCGTTGAATATCTTCACCCTCCAACAGCTCTGAGACAGCCACTGTACGATGAGGTGTAGCGTTGTCGTCCATAAAGGGGAACTCAGGACCCACAGCACTTCTAAACAGACGCACGTGAGGCAGAACTTCAGTACAATAGCAGACACCAGTGACTGAACCTCCTTGGAAGATGTGGAAGTCAGTACGGCTACCAAGCATGATACCTCTCCAAACCGGTCCCTTTCGATGATGTTGGAGGTGTGATTGCGTGTTCCCTGCTCTCTCCAGATGTGTATACTTCCAGATTCGCTCGTCAGACTAAATCAGCTCTCATCCGTAAAGAGAACTCTAGCCCATTGCTGATGTGTCCAATTCTTGTGTTACTCGCAACACAGAAACTGCCGTCTCCGATGAGCAGACGTTAATGGCACGCACTGTTCTGGTCGTCGTGCAAATAGACCACCTTTGTGCAGCCCCCGGCCACGGTAAAACGCGATAACGGACGTCCTGTTGTCTGTTGCATGTGCCTTGCGATTTCTCCTGCCGTCTGTCTCTTCTCGCCTGTAGGACAATATACCAGTCGTCCGCCGCCGTGGTTGCTCGTGGACGACCACTGCTAAACTCTCGGACAGCTGTTCCTGCCGTTTGAAATGCTCTCCAAGCTCGTGAAACGATGCTGTGAGTGATCCCGAACTCCTCAGCCACACTTCGACCTTTCAACTTCCCAATGGCGCGACCTTGGGTAAAGTCATCCAGATGTCGTCTACTGGATTGCCTGTTAGCCATATCACACGGTGACAGCAACTCGACGTCGTTCAAAGCGATGTACACCGTGCAATAGTTTTCACTGAATTGCTGAGCGTACACCGCCCGTGTGCTTTATAACCCCCCCCTAGTTATGTTGCATATATGTGCATGCCCTGCCGTACCGGACCCTAGTTTATCTCCTGAGTGGTCTTTCGGTCCGTTCTGCCTGCTCGTTCCGCTGTTATGCTAATTTCTCCTCTTCGTCCTTAATTTTTGCACACCAGTGTACTTGAGTTGAATATGTAAGGTGTGATGATAGTAATATTCTTGACATAGAGCTCCCATAAACCATAAGTGATGTTAGCCACAATTCAAGTCAGTTCACATTTTTGTTCCAAAAGCTGTTTCAAGTGAAAGAAATTATTTTTTTCTAATTTTCGGGTTGAAATATTTTAATGAGAATAAGAACTTCCTTCACAGAAATCTGCAGAAGAGTTGCTTGAAAATTTTCTTAATATAATGTATATCTTTCTGCTGCTAAGAAAAACCATTTTAGTCACCGAGCTCAACATTTATTGTTTGCATCTAAAGTTTTTGTCATCATTTTACCATCCAGAAGTTGCAATAACATGAATATCGCTAAGCTGTTTTCTGAGTTTCAGAGGTTAGCTCCACAAAAAAATACAAACTACCACATAATTTTTACTTACTGTTGCCATAACAATCTTATCCATTTACAGCGATCTTGACATACAACTCGAACTTCACTGACATCCATCACATGCCGTACACAAGATCTTCATACTGATAATCTTTTTCTCATGCAGACACTCCTGAATCTGAACGTTCCTTGGCCTTCCTCTGCCTTTCCTTCTTGCCACTTGAGCTAAAATAAAATTCTTTCTAAGCAACTCATCACTCATTCTTTCAACATGGCCAAACCACCGAAGCATATTAGTCTCCACCTTGCTAACATTTTGTTTCACATTACACAACTGCAATACATCTTCATTACTCACACAATCAGAACGTGTCTTGCCACCCCCATAAGTAATGCTTTTCTCCGGCACACAAACGACTCTTATGTTTCTTCTGTAGACCCAGGTTTCACTGCCATACATTAGAGTAGGAACAATTACACAGCCATGCGGGATTCCCTTGAGAACCCGTCATTCCTGTAAAAACCTCCCAAAGCAGCCATGACTTTCAATGAAGAATACACTCACCTACTTCACTATCCAATTTGTTCTCTCTGTCAAACATGCTTCCTAAATACACAAATTCATTCACCTGGTCAATCACTGTGCCATTTAGACATATTCCATTCAGTACTACCAGGTCCTCTCTCAAAATCCATAACTTTAGTTTTTCCCTTATTTATACTCAGTTTGAATTTCGTGCAAACTTCGTACATCCGAGTCAACATACTCTGCAACTCACTTTTGCTCTCTGCCAACAGGACAGTGTCGTCCGCATACAGCAATCTGCACACACGGAAATCACCAAGACATGAACCAGTATTATCTATTTTGGCATCACGCATGCATTCATCCATAAATATACTAAACATCCATGGTGACATTACACAACCTTCTCTGACTCCTGCACCAATAGAAACCCATTTTGATAAAACACCATTCACTCGTACATAAGCTCTACTGCCAGCATACATGGCTTTTACACTGTTAAGTAGATTCCCAGTAACACCATATTCATTCAATACCTTCCACAAAAGTGTACTATTTACTTGGTCATAAGCTTTCTCTGAATATATGAAGGCGCCGCCCCGGTGGCGCAGTGGTCTAAGAGATGGCCTCTGATCATTCGTCCGAAAGGGGTCCGGGTTCGAATCCCGTCAGGCATGGATGTTGTGTTTGTCTTACGGCACTGGCTCTCTCCCTTCCCTGGAACCAGTGACCCTAAATTAGGGACGGGCGACTGCTTATAGCCCATTGAGTTGCTCACGGTGGTCGTTAAACCTCCAATCAAAAAAAAAAAAAAAAAAAGAATCTATGAAGGCAGCAAAAACTTTCTTACCAACAGCCAGATAACTTTCAATCATCATGCGTAATGCAAAAATTTGATTAAAGCAGTCTTTACCAGGCATAAAACCATTCTGATCATCCCACACTTTCTCTGATGTAAGACCCCATACTTTTTCAGTAACGACTTTACCAAACACTTTCCCTGGCACACTCAGTAGGCTAATACCATGATAATTCTTGCAGTCAGTCTGATCACTTTTCCCTTATACAAAGGAACAATGATAACATCCTTCCAATCCCGAGGGACCATTCCTAACTCCCAGCAAAACTGGTAAATTTCAGTTAACCAGTCAATTACAGAGTCACCACCATATTACAAGTAGCGAACAAAGTATTTGGCGAAACACTTTTTCGACCATAAATTTTTTCTGCTAGACCAAATCGGGTCATTTTGGGATATGTTATGTGTTGATTCGTGGGTTACAATTCCGCGTAGTTTGTATTTCGCTCCGAGCGAATTTGTCGTTTGAAATGGGCCATATTCAAAAGTCGCCAGTTATTACCCATTTGTTTCCTTTATTTATTAATGTTTTTCTTGTGATTTGTGTGGGTTTTGTGATGTGTAGTGTGATAATAAGTCGATCTTAGGTTTTCAAAAATGGATAAAAAGGCGGAGATCCCTGTTGGAGCTTGCCAGGCGGCCATGAACATGATGGCATCCGGAATGAGCGTCACCGACATTGCGAGGGCCCTGAAGATCCGATACCAGTCCATTTCAGCTATCTTGCAACGTTATAAGAAGACTGGGACCGTCGAGAACAGTCCGCGATGTGGTAGGCCTCGTTCCACTACGTTGTGTCAGGATAGACGCAACCTCCGTCGATCTCGTGCTGATCTCACCTTGACTGCTGTGGACATCGCCACCGAATTCCGCGACAGCGACGACCTGAACGTCAGCCGAATGACCATCTCCCGTCGTCTTATTGCTGGCGGATTGAATGGAAGACGCCCTGCCAAGAAACCACTCGTCGAAGTCAAGAATCTACGAGCCAGAGTCGTGTTCGCGCGCCGTCATCGACACTGGACCGTGGCGGACTGGAGCAAGATGCTTTTCACAGATGAGAGCAAGTTCAACTTGTTCGGAAGTGATGGCATCCGATACGTACGACGTCCATGTGGCCAGAGGTTCAACCCCCAGTTCATTCAGCCGACTGTCAAGCACGGAGGAGGATCGCTCATGGTGTACGGCGCCTTCTCTCGTAATGGAATGGGCCCCATAATCAAGATTGACGGGATAATGACCGCCGGTCAGAGCTACACGAACATGCTCATCAAGATGACTTCCCATAGGCAAACCAGAATGCCGCATCGGTGGCGCAGTGGTCTAAGGCGTTGGCCTCTGATCATTCGTCCGAAAGGGGTCCGGGTTCGAATCCCGGTGAGGCATGGATGTTGTGTTTGTCTTACGGCACTGGCTCTCTCCCTTCCCTGGAACCAGTGACCCTAAATTAGGGACGGGCGACTGCTTATAGCCCATTGAGTTGCTCACGGTGGTCGTTAAACCTCCAATCAAAAAAAACCAGAACATGCTACCTGGATGGATCATGCAGCAAGACAACGACCCGAATCACACCTCCAGAGTAGCGAAGGCAGCCTTCCAGCAGCAACAGGCCACACTTCTAGACTGGCCAAGCCAATCTCCAGACTTCAACTCCATCGAGCACATGTGGGAGGAACTGGATAGACGATGTGCGAAGAAAACCTGCCAGAATAGGGCCCAGAAGTTCAACCAGCTGTCTGTAGAATGGGCGCGAATTCCGCAGGTCACCGTCGAGAAGCTAGTGGACTCGATGCCGGCCCGTTGTGCAGCTGTTATTAAGTCACGTGGTTATCCCACTAAATATAATGTATTGTTTTGTCGTTTTCTCGTACTTGTTTTCTGTTATCGTTGCAGTAAATGAATGTGATACACACCTACTTTGTTGCAGTGGTGGCTCGTGGTTGGAAAAATAGGTGAAGAGGTACAAGAGCAGTATGAAAAGATATCTACTGTCTAACCTATTTTTTTGTATATTAAATCAATTTTTCTTCCTTTTAAAGCTGCAAATTTGTCGATTATGTTGCCATAAGTAGGTTAGATGGTTGTTTCTTCGTGAGCATCAATAAAATGTCTTCCTGAATAGAAATATTTGCCAAGAAGCAAGTCTATCTTGGGAACTAGTGTTTCTTGAGCAAGTTTGTATTCTTTTAAGAAAACTTCTTTCCACTGGCACACTTGTAGATGGAATTGTTAAACTAAAGAAAACCAATTTATAATCTTCTGTAAAAATGTCTTTGTCTCCGTGAAACACTCGAAGGAGTTCTTGAGTTAATATATTCCTTAATTTGTCATCGGCATATACAAGACTCAGTTCATTTTTAAGGCGCTGGTGTTTAGTAAATATGTTTCCGTAAAAATGTAGATTTTGAAAGCGCGAGAGGGAAAGCGTGCATTAAGTTATTCGAATTTGGTTGAGTCAGCAGGTCAGACAAATTGAAATTTTCGTACAGTCTTGAAATCTTATATCCATTTCCATAAGAATGTGGTCCAAAATTTCAAAATACAATTGTTTATAATTTTGAAAAATTGTTTCCTGTGTAAGAGCAGCATAATCCCGTGCTTATTTCTGTGATTTTGCTAGCTTTTCCAAACTGTTTCAAATAACACATCGTTCCTTTTATGGCTCAAAATTTCGTTTTTTTTTTTTTTTAAATTTGAGTTGCACAGTAGTTTATGTTTAGTTATTTTTTCTTCTAAAGTTCGAATAATAGATCGGTGGAGCCAAAAATGTAAAGTCGACAGTGTTCATATCATTCAAAAACCCCTTGGCAAGATGAGTTGATTTTTTGTCTGATTATTCGGTATTCGTCAGAAATCCGAACACTTCCTTCAATTTATCCCAATCTTCAACAACTACACTTACTAATTTCGAAGTGGAGGACCATCGAGTTTCTGTTATGGTTGGTCTGCATCTTGCGGTTGTTGATAGAAGTGTATAAGACCGCTTCGCAGAATGGTGAGCAAACGAAGCAATTCCACTGAGGCTTGCAAAAAGTTTTTGACACTTAGAGATTTTAGAAAAACTGTGGTGTAATACAAGATTCAAACGATGAACTAAGCAATGAACAAAAACAGCTTCAGAAGCTTTATCCTTGACTTTTTTTCTGTAGCCCATTTAAGTGTCCAGACATTATACTTGCCCCATCGTAACATTGTCTTATTTATTTGTGTTGGTAATCAGACTGTTCCAAAATTTTGTCTAGCATTTTGTATAAAGCTCCTGACGTTCTATCTTCATTCACATCATGGAAAACCAAAAATCCCTCAACTAACACACCTTCTGAGTCCACAATCAAAAATTATTTAATTTTTGACGTGATCGTTTATATATTCAGAAATACATTCAATTAATTCATTTTGAATAGTTTTTTAACCTTTCGTATTGATTTTTAGTTTCTAAAGAACTTCTTCATATCAACAATGAAAGTAATTCAATTAAATTTCCACGATTTATCGAGCCCATTCTTTCGTCATGGCCATGGAATGCTATTCCTTGTTTGCTCAAATACAGTATAGACGAATACTGCATCAATCACTGTCTGCAGGAAAAGTCTATTTAAACGAACGGTTTCGTTAAAATGCGTTTTCAAAAGCCTAGCATTCTTCCACAGGGCATCGGCAATGGTGTTTTGATTTTTTTCAAAATTTAAACACCTTAACATTAATCCGCTTTTCAAGTTTTCGCTAGAATCACGATGTTTATGAAGTGACCGTGTTACGCTTAATAAATCAGAGAATCCGTCTTTATTCCACGCCGCATGTTTATTACTGAAAAGTAAGCAGGGCCAAAAAAATTAACACAGAAGTGCTGCAAATCCATTTATATTCAGTAAACCAACAATTTTTAAAATTAATATTGTTAGATTTACCGCTCTTGTTGATTTCGTTCTTGGCAACAGTTGTCAGTGAATCCGTCGGTCGTCCTTAAAGCTTAATGTCTCTTTTATCTTCATCTTTCCACAGATTAAATGGAGTTTGCAATAAATTACAATGTCGTCCACAGGATGCATACTAAAAACTATCACTATAAGTTAAATTGTACACAAACCTAAAATATCAGTTAATGCTTTCAACAAATAATCACAAAGCACGAAAGAACAAATTCCTTTCAAAAAATAATGTACCAAAACACCACAAGGAAAAAGCCCTAGCAGATTGCATGGTACCCTGGTAGTCCGCCCGCTCCACCGTGATCTCTCACGACTTTACGCTCAAAAACTAAAATATGCAGAGGTAAGGCGCGTGAAGCTGAAACACTTCACTTGAGCGAGCAGATTGGGGAGGGTGACGTCACGGTTACCATGACAACTCGCCGGAAAACTGCAGACTTCCAAGCATTCTCATTTCGGCTCTTCACTTGCATTGCTTTGCGTATAAGGATCTGTTTTCCGCATTGAGCGCGCCATGTGAATTTAATATCTATTCAAAATTTTGAGTATTTTGGAACTGAATAAAGGCAAAAAAGAATATATTATACAAAATACTGAATAAAATTTTATTTTAAGTAAAATAGGGGAAGAGGCACTTCCCCTGAAAAGCCGCCACTGCTTTGTTGGTCAATTTGTGTGATCTTTGCGATTAAGCTCGGTACCTGATCTGTGTTAAGGTTTCCGATCCATCTGCATATGGGTCATGTTTACAACTGAGTAACACATATCATATCCCAAAATGGCCTGATTTGGTCCAGCAGAAAAAATATTATGATCAAAAAAGTGTTTCGCCAAATACTTTTGTTCGCTACTGTATTTCAACATCTCGACAGTTATGGTATCAACTCCCGGAGCCTTAACATTCTGAAAAGATTTTAGAGCTTTTCACACCTCTTCTCTTGAGATCCTCCCCCCCCCCCCCCCTCTGTGCTTCCATCCTTCACTGTGACATAATCTGCTTCTGCCTCAGAATCACCTTTAGTTTCCTGACCTAATAACTCACAAAAGTATTCACCCCATCTTTCACTTAACTCATTGGGCTACCATATCATTTTCCTGATCCTATTCTTCACACAACCTACAACTTTGTTTCCCCTATTTTTCTTGATTCTTATGTACTTCCAGAAAGTCTTCCTCGCCGCCCCGGTAGCGCAGTGGTCTAAGGTGCTGGCCTCTGATCATTCGTCCGTAACGGGTCCGGGTTCGAATCCCTGTCAGGCATGGATGTTGTGTTTGTCTTACGGCACTGGCTCTCTCCCTTCCCTGGAACCAGTGACCCTAAATTAGGGACGGGCTACTGCATATAGCCCATTGAGTTGCTCACGGTGGTCGTTTAACCTCCAATAAAAAAAAGTCTTCCTATCTTTCCAAAAAGCCAATTGATGCCTTTTCACCTTCTCCTTCCTATCTTTTGCCTTACCCTGGCAAAGCCGCCCCGGTGGCGCAGTGGTCTAAGCGATGGCCTCTGATCATTCGTCCGAAAGGGGTCCGGGTTCGAATCCCGGTGAGGCATGGATGTTGTGTTTGTCTTACGGCACTGGCTCTCTCCCTTCCCTGGAACCAGTGACCCTAAATTAGGGACGGGCGACTGCTTATAGCCCATTGAGTTGCTCACGGTGGTCGTTAAACCTCCAATAAAAAAAAAAATACTCTGGCGAACCAGCTTATCAGCTTCACGCTTCTTACAGTGATATTCATCCACAGAAACTCTACCTTTCAACATCCCCAAATAGGCTTCCTTCTTTCTCTTCACTGCCTCTTCCAGATCACTATTCCACCAAGCATCACCTCTATTTTTACCCACTATTGTGGTGCCACAGACCTCTTCATCAGCAGTGACAATACAGTTCTTAAAACATTCCCTCTTCTTTTGTAGATCCCTCTCACAAAACTTCATCTCCTTCGGTCTTTCTCTGAGTATGTCAGAATAATGCTATGATCTTCATGGAGCCTTTCAACCTTTATTATTTCCATCCTGGGCCTCTTCGTATTCCTTTTCCTCCAACCAACATTAAGTTTCACTCGTGACACTAACAAGTAAAGGTCAGAACCAACATCCGCACCTCTCATCACACGAGTGTCAACAACTAAGTGTTTCAGTCGCTGATCGTAGACAACAAAATCTATCGCACTCTTTTGACCAAGAGTACCATTTTCCCAAGTATATGTGTGGATATATTTGTGGTTGAAAAATTTTATTAGATACACACAAACCATTCTTAATGCAGAGTTCAATTAATCTTTCACCATTATCATTCACACAAAGATCATTAAATTTACCCAGAACATTGTCAGAATTTGCATTCTGCACACCTACTCTAGAATTGAAATCTCCTACTATTATAACTTTCTCTTTATCACTAAACTGGCTCAAAACAGCTTTTAGCTCATTTCAGAAATCTTCCTATCAGAAGGTTCCGAGTCACAAGGAGCATAACACTACAACAATTACTATTCTCTGAAGTTTCACTTTCAAATGAATCCAAAGAATTATCTCACTTATGCAGCTGTAATGAATCAAGTTGTTCTTCGTCTTTTCATTTAAAATCACACCTCTCAGATTATTCAATACTCCAGACCACACACTCACCGTTCCAATAGAAATCCCTGAAGGTGAAAAACCCAAGCGCACAGAAGTGCAGATTGGATACCGAAGCGTTGATTTAGGAATTTTTTTGATTAAGAGACAAACTCTGAAGGGTGTTCTATCAGAAAATATTCAGTAGCAATAAAACCTACGCAAAACAAACGCCAACACCTTTAAAATTCAACTTGAAACCTTCGAATCAACAAGTGAAACGACTGGCCAGATAAGTACAAGCACTGCACGCCAACAGCATTTGAACAAGTAAAAGATAGGTTCCCAGCCTTACCAGAAATCACTGACTTATAGATAAAACTAACCTTTAAAAGATCTTTTACCTTTGAAGAGTCTAACTCTTCAATATTTTTGTTAACATTGATAATGATCGCATTTTACACAATAACTGCAGGACAGCCAGCTGTGTTTGGCCTTCAGGAACTTGTAAGGACTGTTGCCACTTAACTGAAACTTCTCGATGACGTCACGTGCTACATCCTCATTATGTAAATATTTGGGTCTACGACATAACATCTCAGGTCAAAACATCGCACGACATATGATCGCCGACATAACATCTCAGGTCAAAACATCGCACGACATATGATCGCCGACATAACATCGCAGGTCAAAATATCGCGGCACCATAACATCGCAGGGCAAAACATCGCAGCACCATAACATCGCAGGGCAAAACATCGTGGTACCTTAACATCGCAGGTCATAACATCGCAGTAATTCCTAAATAAGTTGCTTTCGATAGATTTTGATGAATTGCAAGAAAAAAAGTATATTTAAAGGGGAGGGGACTTCATAGAAATTGATGTCCTGATTAAATTTTGGTAGAAATTAGGGTTACCCGTACTGCTTTTCCAACAGTGCCCATGCCCGGGGTCCACGGCCACTCAATCAAAATTATCGTAAAATCTACAGTTTTCAATTTAAAACCACCAGATTTGGTATTCTATCTCATGGTGCTTTAACTTAGACGGTAGATGGTTTTTAAAAGTGGTCGGAGCACAGGGTCGAGGGGCCCCCATAGAATATTTTCGCCAAATCTACAGTTTTCAATTTAGAACCACCAAATTTGGTATACTACCTCATGGTGCACTAACTTAGACCGTAGACTGTTTTGGGAAAGATATGGGGCCCGGCGTCAAGGGGGCCCTACCCGCAATATTCGTCAAATCTACAGTTTTTAATTTAAAACCACCAAATTTGGTATACTATCTCATGGTGCTCTGACTTAGACCGTAGACGGTTTTTGGAAGTAGTCGGAGCATGGGGTCGAGGGGCCCCATAGAATATTTTCGCCAAATCTACAGTTTTCCATTCAGAACCACCAAATTTGGTATACTACCTCATGGTGCACTAACTTAGACCGTAGACTGTTTTGGGAAAGATATGGCGCCCGGGGTCTAGGGGCCCCCATACGCAATATTCGTCAAATCTACAGTTTTCAATTTAAAACCACCAAATTTGGTATACTATCTCACGGTGCTCTTACTTAGACCGTAGACGGTTTTTGGAAATGGTCGGAGCCCCCATAGAATATTTTCGCCAAATCTACAGTTTTCAATTTAGAACCACCAAATTTGGTATACTACCTCATAGTGCACTAACTTAGACCGTAGACTGTTTTGGGAAAGATATGGGGCCCGAGGTCAAGGGGCCCCCATACGCAATATCCTTCAAATATACAGTTTTCAATTTAAAACCACCAAATTTGGTATACTATCTCATGGTGCTCTGACTTAGACCGTAGATGGTTTTTGGAAGTGGTCGGAGCCCGCGGTCGCGGGGCCCGATAGAAATTTTTCGTAAAAGCTACAATTTTCAATTTAGATCCACCAAATTTGGTGTACTATCTCATGGTGCTCTAACTTAGACCGTAGAGGGCTTTGGGAACTGGTCGGGGGTCCGGGGTCCAGGGCCCCTCATTCAAAAATATCGTAAAATATACAGTTTTCAATTTAAAACCACCAGATTTGGTATACTATCTCATGGTGCTTTATCATAGACAGTAGACAGTTTTTGGAATGGGTGGGAGCACGGGCTGTAAGGCCCCTCCAAAATTTCGTAAAATCTACAGTTTTCAATTTAGAACCACCAAATTCGGTGTACCACCTCATGGTGTTCTAACTTAGACGGCAGACGTTTTTTGGAACGGACCCCTGGCCCCTTAATAAAAATTATCGTAAAATATACAGTTTTCAATATACAACCACCTCATGGTGCTCTAACTTAGATGGTAGACGGTTTTTGGAACGGGTCGGATTCCAGACTTTAGGGGCCCCCATAGAAAATTTTCGTAAAAACTACAGTTTTCAATTTAGAACCACCAAATCAAATTTGGGATACTATTTCACGGTACTCTTAGACCGTAGATGGTTTTTGGAACGGGTCGGGGCCCGCGATCAAGGAGCCCCCATACAAAATTTTCGTTAAAGTTCAATTTTTCACTCTTAAGATCTGAAACACAATTCAGCACTCCAATACGCAACCTACGGTCTAAGTTTGAGACCGTAGATAACAATAAAGTGCAAAAATATCCGGTTACTGGTGCATTAAAATCAAAAATTAACAAACGTTAGCTTTCACCACCAACGGGTGGCTTATCAGGCAGAAATACAATGTAATGTAAATAGAGAGTTCCAGATATTCAAAATTTAAAACGGTACGAAAAAGATGATCAATGTCAAGTCGCATGCACGCGACATCACGCAGGTGCATTGCATTTCAGTGTCGCAGTTTCTCAGAAGCACACGCCAGATGTACGGCAGTTCTATAGATGTCTCCTCGGAGATAAGTATTTCCATTCCTCTACCTTTCTTTTTTGTTTCATAAAATTAAATTGACTAAATAAAAAAATTAAAGATAAGTGCACTGGAAAATTACAGGAATATCTTTTTCATTCATTAATTTTTACCCGCTGAACTTGGTGATTCCACAGATAGTAATATTTACCGGGGAAATACCACCCTGCTAGTACAAATTACATTAAAGTTTTCTTTGCATCCAGTTCCATTAGTATGTCCATAAGAGCGTTTGGGGCCGTATGAAAACTACATAGTTGACCTCAACGTGAGCCGCTCCGGTGGCGTAGTGGTCTATGCGCTGGCTTCTGATCACTAGTCCGAGAAGGGGCCTGGTTCGAATCTCGGTGAGTCATGGACGTTGTGTTTGACTTCTGGCCCTGGCTCTCCCCTTCCCTGCATGGAACCAGTGACGCAAAATTAGGAACTGCTTACAGCCCACTGAATTGATCACGGTGGTCGTTAAACCACCCAACTAAAAAAAAGATTGCGACATGTCCATTGCTATCTGTTATGAAGCTATGTGAAAAGTACGTTTTTGACATCAACGTGTCCTATTCCATGTGGGCTGGCCACAAAATTTTAAGGGACCGTACAAAATCACACTTTTATTTCACCGTGTCCGCGCTTCGGTATATGGTTGAAGATACGTATATATAGTTGGGCCATTTCAGCACGTAGTATGGTTTATATAGAAAATAATGATAATGTTACACTTTTACTCTGCTACAACACATTAATCCCAAAGGCGATTTCTTGAAATTTTTAATCCGTTGTGCTCATATTCACAACGTTAACATAACATGTCAAGTTATTAATGTTGCACCTTTACTCTGTCACAAAACCTTAATTGCAAGACCTTCTGCCTAGCCTTTTTTTAGGAATTTTTAGTTCGACGTATTCATAAGGTTTCGATAACATGCCAAGGTTACGGTACTGCGTTTTTACACAGGCACAAAAATTAATAAAAAGGCCTTAAGCCTTTTATCAGTTTTCAACCAACCCCAACCGTGCTCATATGCATAAAATTTTCACAGAAAGTCAAGTTTATTGTGTTGCACTTTTACTCGATTACAAAACTTTAAATAGCCTCTACTAGGGGCGGATCACCGCACAGGCGCAGGAAGCGCGCGCTTGGGGCCTCGGAATCGAAGGGGCCTCAAAATACCAAAAAGAAAACTTAAATTTTATTTTTTAATTTCCGTTGTTTTGTTAATTGGCAAAAATAATAAAAAAAATAGATAATATAGGCACATTATCACATGTTCTGTGACGATATTTTCATAGAGGGTACCAGTTTCATGCTGCGCAAGGAACCGCGTTCAGCGTCCAGTTATTCCTGGCCGCGGCTGTCGTTTTTAGGTCCCGTGTTTTGTAAGTAAAATATCCGTTAGTAGAATCTAAGAACATTCAAAACATTGGGGAGGCCAAAACTCGAATGTTCACTATTCCCAGGAGCAATGTTACAAGGTCACACACGGAAAAGGAATGGGGCTTACAACAACGAATACTTGAACTTCAGCAAAGCCCTAAATTTGATCCACAGTGCAGAGCAAAGCCGGCTGGACCATAAGGGCAACTGGAGCTTTCGCCCCGGGCCCCATGCCTTCAAGGGGCTCCGCAGTTTAGGAAAAAAAATCATTTTTGGTAGAATTTTTAACAATTATTTCTTTTGTGTGTAAGTTTTGGGGTGCGAAGACCTTAAAAAGTTCTTTTTTAAAAATTCGAGACCAATTATGCATTATGCTATCTGGACATCTTGTTGGAAAGAAACCCTAATACGAACGAAGTAACTCACTCTGTTTATAGAAAACCAACTGCAACAATATCTATGATTCCCTATAACTCCTACCACCCACTCAGGCAAAAACTCTCAGCCCTTCACTTTATGTTTCACCGAGCAGTTACACTTTCATCCTCAACCGATCAAAGAGACCTAGAAGTTGCAAAAATTATGGATATTGCAGCATTATATAATTATCCATCTACCACAGTTAATTCCATAATGCGCCGTGTCTTTAATGCATCATACTCAACATTACCAAGAACGATACCAAGCATTTCATATGTCGGCAAGCTACCATACATCCCTGCTGTCACAAATATCCTAAAAAACGCATGTCGTCCACTTAATTTTGATTTTGGCATAAAAACGTGCAACATTCTCGCCCATATTAAAAATGACAGGGATCGAATTCCCCATGATTCCAAATTCGGTGTATACGCAATCCCACTAAAAGCTATGAATGCTGACGTAACCGACAAGATGTACATAGGTTCGACCCGTCGCAATATTAATTTACGTGTCTCTGAACATAGATATAATGTTAAAACATGCTCCACCTCCACCGCCCTTTCAAGACTATGCCTGAAGGGTCAACACCAACCTATCTGGGACGATGTTACTATGTTACATACGCCAACTACATGTTCATCTATCCTCCTGTTAGAAAGCCTATTGATACATAAACATAGGGCTGAATGCTGTAACGACGATACCCCTATCATTATACCGTTGCCATGGAAACTACTCTGTAACTATTACAACGAAAGAGACAATACCGGCTGCTCTAATGAAAAGACATGATTGGGTAGTGAGCATGCGCATGCCAAAACATACTATTTCGTCAGTGCGCATACTACATAATATATACCCTCCCAGGGCATAGTGCAACCACAGCATCTGATGACGGGTCCACAGTGGACTTGAAAGTGCTCATGTATATATCATTTTAACCGTAATTTTTTAAATCGTGTAAAGACGGCAAAACTGTGTTCTTAATATTTTTTAAAAGGTTTTTTTTTCTTTTTTTCGTTTACAATCCCTCCATTTTCGAATAGGTTATCGTCCTTCGCGGTACAAATACTTAAATTTAGGGATTTTAAGTGATTATTGAAACTACGTTTCTATTTTCCGCATTGATAAATAGCAAATTAAATTTCATCATTTTGTGGCCCTTACCTTTATGTATTTAACAATTTGCGTGCAAACCAGATACTTAAATTTAAAGAAATAAAAAGAACAACATCAAAGTTAATTTCGGGTTACATATAGAAACCATTTATTCAGTGACTTTAAACACATTACTGTAAATTTAAAAAAAAATCATACATGAGCGCGTATAAAAGTTTAAAAAGTCGCTAATTTGTCACTTGCTCCACTTTGCATTAAAAATCAATCACTAAAACCTTGTATCAGGGGAAAAACAACTATTTGTATGAATTTATTTTAGAGGAATCCTTATTAATTCCTACACTAAAATATTCGCAATTCAAAAAATTTCGCTATGCAGGTATTTTTTTTTTTACCATTTTGTAAGGAAGTTTTTATAAGAGTCATAATACAATTTCAACCCCATCTCCCCGGAAAGAAAATCGTAGATTTCAACACTTTTACTCTCTCTCTCTCTCTCTCTCTCTCTCTCTCTTTCTCTGTCTCCCTCCCTCTTCTCTCTCCCTCCCTCCCTCTTCTCTCCCTCCCTCCCTCTTATCTCTCCCTCCCTCCCTCTTATCTCTCTCTCTATCTCTGAACTTTCTTTATGACAGTTTTCTTTATGACATACTGCAGAGGTGAAGCACATGTCAAGACGTAGAAGTTGCAACAATAAATTCTTTCGGTGTAGCTTAATTGGTAAAGCATTCGGCTCTGGAGTAGAGGGATGAGGATTCGTTGGTACCGTCAAAATTTGAGAATTTCACATCGTGTGTGTTCTTTGAGGACATTTTTCACGTAACGACTTTATTAAAATATGAGATTTATTTCCTAGTGCCCACAATGAATTTTTGGTCCGGGCTCAGCAATAAAGTTTCGCCCCAGGCCCTGTAAAAGCTCCCGCCATCCGGCTGTAGTTCAGAGGGAAGAGGTCGTGTGCAGAATATTTTCTTTTAATATCGGATCAAATATTCGATGTATTGCAGCTGGAATCAAATATTGATTATACGTACCTATTACCGGCGAAGTAAGTCTGCTATTCTTGAGTAGAAATTTATATGTTTTAACAAACTTGATATAAAATTTCCCTATCAATCACAACCCCACAACGGGCACGGAGAAGTGGCCACCTTAGAACTGGCTACACGGAGAACTGGACACATTGGAATTTCAGTGCCATAAAATTGTTCCTCATAAACAAATTTCGTTTGGCTATATTCCCCACTACTTGAGCAACTATTGTTCATAATTTTTTTTTTAATATTTCATTTTAAGTAAGAAATTTAGACATTTCCATGATTTTCGGGCAAAAGACAAAGCGGAGAACTGGCCACCAGAAAACTGACCACCGTAGAAGTGGCCGCACGAAGAACTGGCCATAAAAAATTTAAGGGGCCGTATAAAAATTGCGTTCTAGACTGCTCCGTGGCTACGTCTCCCGAGATATCTGACACATATAAAATGTCCATAATTTCGCATTTTCTTATTTACGATATTTTTCTCGGTCTTTTTTTTTTTTTTTTGATTAGAGGTTTAACGACCACCGTGAGCAACTCAATGGGCTATAAGCAGTCGCCCGTCCCTAATTTAGGGTCACTGGTTCCAGGGAAGGGAGAGAGCCAGTGCCGTAAGACAAACACAACACCCATGCCTGACCGGGATTCGAACCCGGACCCCAGACGGACGAATGATCAGAGGCCAGCGCCTTAGACCACTGCGCCACCGGGGCGGCTTTTCTCGGTCTATAGACTACAGCTAAACAAATTCTCTGCTGGTATGTGCAAACCCAGGAAACTCGTCGGGGGGGGGGGGGGGGGGCGAAAACCTAAAATATGAAATATCAAGAATTTCCAGTTCGATCGGGAGATTTTCAGCGTTTACAAGCTGTAACTCAACAAATTTTCTGAGTGCATGGGCCTACCCAGGAAACCTGTGAGGGAGGGGGAGGGGCAATACCAAAAGTGTAAAGTGTAAAATATAAAGAATTTCTCGTCCGTTCGGGAGATTTTCACCATTTACAACCAGAAATACTTTGTTTTATATTTTAGGTATAAATCGCCCCCCCCCCCCCGACAGGTTTCTTGAGTCAGCACATGCCCTCAGAGAGTTTTTTGAGATGTAGGTTGTAAATGCTGAAAATCTCCCGACCGGATCAGAAGTTCTCTATATTTTATACTTTTGGTGTTCCCCCCTTCCCCCGACAGGCCTCCTGAGGCAGCAGATCCCTTCAGATAATTTGTTGATTTGTAGGCTCTAAATGCTGAAAATCTCCTGATCGGACCAGAAATTCTTTATGATGTTTTACACTTTTGGAATATACCCCCGCCCCCCGACAGGTTTGCTGAGGAGGCGCATGCCCTCAGATAATGTGTCGAGTTGTAGCTTGTGATTACTGAAAATTTCAATTTCCCGATCGGTCTTTTGTTGAGTTGTAGATCATAAACATTTTTATAAAGAATTACATTAATTATCGCAATTAAGAAAAGACGAAATTACGGAAACTTTATATGACTCAGATAACCAACCTCTGGTGGTCGTGGCCACGAAGCAATCAAAAAACGCAATTTTTATACTGCCCCTTACATTTTTGTGGCCAGTTCTCCGGTGGGCACTTCTCTGGGTGGCCAGCTCTCCTACACCCCAATCACAACGGGCCTTGTAAACGCCTTGTTCCGACATATAAAAGTACTTTACCTGGGTCAATCACATGTTACCGAGAGCTCAGTGGCGCATTCTGGATTTCTTTATGGGGTACCCCAAAATATTGAAGATACAAATGAAAATACCCCGAAAAAAATGTCTCCCAAACTAATACGAACAAATGAAAATATATTCGGCATCATCATTATCATCCTCATCATCATTGTCAACCATTATCAATCCACTGCTGGACAAAAGTTTCCCCAAGTTTCTTCCACAACGGTCTGTCTTGTGCCAGTCTCCTCCATGTTACTCTCGCATACTTTCTAATTTCATCCACCCATCTCCCATGTGGTCTTCTTCTGGGTCTTTTCCTGTCCCTTGGAATCCAATCTAAAATTTCGGCTGTCCATCGATGGTCTGTCCCGCTGGCAGTATGTCCAGTATATTACCATTTCAGGGATTTAACTCTGATCATGATGTCTTCTACTCTTGTCATTTTTCGGATCAACGAGTACCTCTTCTTATCTCACCTGGTTACACCAAGCATGCACCGCTCCATGCTTCTTTGAGTTGTCTGCAGTCTCAGTATGTCCCTTTTAGTTAAGGTCCACGTCTCTGCACCATACGTAAGCACTGGAAGGATGCATTGATCAAACACTTTTCTTTTAAGACATAATAATGGCATATTGCTCTTGAAAATTATGCTGTTTCTTCCAAAGCTCTCCAGGCAAGTTTTACTCGCCGATTAATTTCTTCATCAATGTGACCCTCACTTGATATTTGCTGTCCAAGATAAACTTACGTATCTGTTATCTCCAGCTTTTCTCCATCAATCGATAAATCTTCATTTCGTGTAAAAGCATTGAACATCACTTTCGTCTTCTGAAAGTTCATTTTTAATCCCACTTCTTTACTCTTGTCAGCAAGTTCTTGGATCATACTCTGCAGCTCTGATGGGCAGTTGCAAAAATGACTACGTCATCAGCAAAACGAAGGTGAGTTAGATAATCTCCATTAATCTTCATCCCTTTCTTTTCCCAGTTCAGTGATTGAAAGACATTTTCCAATGTGGCATTAAAGAGCTTGGGAGATATGGTGTCACCTTGTCTCACTCCCTTTCCAATTTTTATGTGTGTTGTATTTTCAAACAGCCGAATCTTTGCACTTGCATTTTCATAAATGTTATTAATAACGTTAATGTATGCATCTTCCATACCGCAGGATTTCAAAGGCATTGTAACTGCTGATAATTTCACCGAATCAAAACCCTTTTCATAATCGATAAAAGCCATGCACAGTGGAAGTTCATATTCCCTTGCTCTTTCAATTAGTTCTCTCAGTACGTGGATATGATCTATTGTGCTGTAGCCACTCCTGAATCCAGCTTGTTCTCTCGGTTGAGCCATGTCCAGTGTTACCTTCAAGCGGTGTGAAAGGACTTTAGTGAAGATTTCAAAAACTACTGATAGGAGGCTGATAGGTCTGTAGTTCCTGAGATCCCCAATGTCACCTTTTTATGTAGCAGGATCATTGCAGCGTTGTTTCAATCCTCAAGAAGCTTTCCTTCATTAAGGCATCGAGTGAAAATTTGGGCGAGTACTGTTTCAATTTCTCCACTTGCTTATTGCGTGATGTCTACAGTAATTATAATTTCTCCTGGAGCTTTCTCCGCTTCATGTTCTTGATTGCATGTGCAACTTCTGCTGGGAGGACTAGAAGAAATCTGGTACTAGTACCTTTCATGATGTCTGGAGTACATGTATCATCCCTTTTATATAATTTAGAGTAGAAATCTTTCACTCTTGTCAAAATTTCGCCTCTATTTCTTGTTACAGAACCATCTTCTTTTCTCAGTGCCATAATCTGTTTTCTTCCCTTACTGAGATGTCCCTTTGCTATCTTTAGGCTTTGGTTGTTTTCAATTGCTTTCCTCACTAGTTCACAGTTGAATTTCCTTACGTCTTCAGTGATACTTTTTCGTTCTGTCTTGCATAGCTCTGTATATTCCACTTTGGAAGTCACATCTTCTTTAGTTTTGCTCATCTCTCTTCTTTTTTGCATCAACATTTTGGTTTTTCCTGATAATTTGTTCACATGCAACTTGTTCTTAGACCCAGCTAATTTTGTTGCTGTTTCCATAAGAGCTTTGGTTACTTTTCTTTTAACTTCAGAAATATCCACTTCTTCCGATGTTAGGCCTTCTACAGCAGAGAACCTGTTCTTCAGTTCCAACTTGAAGGTATTATGGTGTTTTTTAAGGTTGGTTATGTCAATAGATTTTGTTTGTCTTATGAGCTTGCCACGTTCGAGTTTAGTGTTGAGGTGCATCTTACATCTCACCAATCTACGGTCACTACCTGTGTTGAACTTGTTTAGCACACTGCAGTCTTCTATGACGAATATTTTGTTAACATAATAAAATCAAATTCACTTTGTAACGTACCAGGAGATGTGACGTACCTGCCAGAAGGACGCGCACGACACAAAGGCAGATAGGAATCAGAATAAAATGTCCGCGTAGCTTAATTGGTAGAGCAACTTATTCCGGAATGAGTGGACCCGGGTTCGAACCCCGGCGCGGATAAAAATGACGGAGAAATTTACTTCGTTATAATGGCGCCCGAACTATCCGGATGACCCGACCGTTCAAAATCTCGCAATGGTGTGATGATATTTCCACACCGCGAGATAGGAAAAATAAGAGAATCCTTTCTCCAGCACTTCGAAAAAAAAATAAAAAAAATAATAAGGGGGAGATGATGTAACGTACCAGGAGATGTGACGTACCTGCCAGAAGGACGCACACGACACAAAGGCAGATAGGAATCAGAATAAAATGTCCGCGTAGCTTAATTGGTAGAGCAACTTATTCCGGAATGAGTGGACCCGGGTTCGAACCTCGGCACGGATAAAAATGACGGAGAAATTTACTTCGTTATAACTTGTTGTCCCCTTTGCATGTCTCCATGTCCATTTCCTGTGTGGCTTTTTCTTGAAAAAGGAGTTCAAGATGAAAAACCCTTCTGCCTCTGCAAACTCAACGAGAGTATTTCCACGCTGGTTTCTGTTGCCGTGACCGAATTTACCTACTGAAGTTTCATTCTGTTGCCGTTGCCCTATTTTTGCATTGAAATCTCCCATAATTATCTTCAAGTGCTGCTTACCTTTATTATTTAGATGACGAATTTCCTCATAAAATTCTTCAATTTCTTCTTCAGGATGACTTGTGGTGGGTGCATAAGTTTGAATAATCTGAGCCTTGTATCTTCTCGAGAGTTGGATAACGAGACGTGCAGCTCTGTCAGAGGAACTTTCAACTTCTACAACTTTATCCTTCAGTTTCTTGTTTATTATAAATCCAACACCACTAGTTCTGCCAGTATCTGTCCCACGATAGTAGAAGAGATGTCCACTTTTCAGTTCAATGAGATCTTCTCCTTTTCTCCTTACCTCACTTAGCCCGACGATGTCCCACTTGATTCTTTGTAGTTCCTCTTCCAATTCAAGAAGCCTTGAATCAGAAGATAGGGAGCGTCCATTATACGTAGCCAAGGTCAGCATCAGATGGCAGCCTAATCCGGTCCTCCGGCGATTCTTAGCACCCTCTGCCTTCATGTTGCACTGGCCGCTGCCTTGGCCAGGTACATTCGAGCTGCCGGAGGCTATATATATATATATATACTATTGTCATGGCGAAAATTTTAACCTCTGGTGAATTTCAGAGAGACCTGATCAATCTTTCTGTTGGTTTATCAGAGATTAATTAATGCAAAAATTTTCTTCCATGACATACGTTAGAAGAAAATTCCTGGTTGAAAGGCAGGGGAATTCATGCGAAAAAATTCGCTTGTCTTAATCACAACCAGGAAAACCAAATTTCATGTTGAAAAAAAAAAAAAAAAAAAGAATAATATTTGATTTAACTGACTTTGGGGTTTTGAAAATAAATATTTTATCTGTTCTTTTATCGCGATAGGAAAAGGCGAGTAGGTGTGCAGCTCAGAGAATCAAAATTAATTTTGGTTTAACATCGCGGAACGAGGGAAAAAAAGAAAATTAAAACTAGTGATTTTCTGCAAAGCAAGAATTCGCCATTTTTTGCGTTCCTGTTTCCAAGCGAGAAGTCGCCCAAAAGTGTAACATCTTTTCGTCTTTTGGGGTAGAGAATTCAGCAACAAAATCTATTTTTAGACCCCAGGGTCAAAAAGAAGAGCTTGGTCTACACGTGTGAAGGTCAGAGGTCACTCGAGGCGTGGGAGTGAAGATTCCGTTGGAGAGTCGTGAGTTGCTAGGCTGAAGTTTCGACCAATGAGAGGGGTCAGCGGTTTTCAAGCACCCCCAGAGTTTTTATCCGTTGAGAGTCACTTTTGCTCTTGTCTTGTTGCTGGACGTCAGAGAAAGAGGGGACGGCGGAGTTTTTTTCTCCTCGCCTTTTGGCGGGAGAGAACCACAGAGAAAAAAGAGTTTTTTCCATGGCAGCATTTTGCTGACCACCAGTCCACCACAAGGAGACACTCTGGATCTGGGCTGACGATTGAAAAATTTTTACGATGTAGAACGCAGTTAAAGCGGCATTCCGCCGGCCGGGAACCTCGCCCTGAGGAACAAAATGGCGGCAGGCTGGGACATTGTCGTTAATGGAAGATTCTTGGCTGAAGGAGGACATGCCTTCTCCCTTATGGAAACCCCTGGAAGAGTGGGCCCAGCCTCTACCGCTCCCAACTCGGCTGCTACTCCGAAAAGGAGGCCTGCCTCAAAGGTTCCATCTCATCCCGAGGTTTCGGAAATGGTTACCTCTGCTACTAACCGTTTAAGGAAGGGAACTGGGAGGAAGAAAAAGAAAGTCCAACGAGAATGTGGTTGTGCCAGGACTGTAAATTGTATTGAAAACAGAAAGGAAAAAAAAAAGAACGCCAGCTCGAAGGTAATGTTTTAGTTCATATCTTTTTGTATTGATATATAACATCCCACGCAGGGTACCTAAACTTCGAGCTGAGCATAAGAAACAAAAAGAAAAAGAGCAAGTTTTTTTTTCCCTCTGATTTTGGCTGTGTCGTCGTTCAGCTTTCAAAATTAAAATGTATTAGTTACTCAGGTACGAATTCAGAAAAAGGGGAAAAAAAGAGAGGGGAGTTGAAAATGCTTTCATTTATGTTTTTTTTTTTTGTGCTGTCATGTCTGGTATTTTAGCAACTTCCCAGGCCAGTAAATTTTGATGTATCGGAAAAATTTAGTTTAATAGTTGGGCACAGTGAATTTTGGTGCATCGATAATAGTTTAGTTGGGCATGTGATAATTGAAAAGCAGTGTTATTGTGATGTCGTGGGTGATAAAATAATTGTAAACATTTTTTCTCTAGCCTTTTTACAGCGTTGAGTTATTTTTTTTTGAGTGAAGATAAATTATGGGATGATTTATATTGGAATTTTGGGAACATATTATAGTGTGATGAAATTGGAAACCTAAAGTGCTGTTTACATTCTTGGAGTGTTGGGTGTCGAAATTGAGATGGTAGGAGTGTTAATTGAGGACCAGTATTTTACATGCTCCAGATGAGTGTTAATCTCCCATTGGAAAGGGGTGATCTTAGGGCAAGCAGGGAACTTGTCCTAGGGCAGAGGGCTCTGAGTAGGGAATTTTCACCAGGATGCGATATGTGCAGAATAGAAGTTAAAGTATTTTTTTGTTCTCAAGTTTAGTATTTCACAAAAAGAATGAACATCATGGGTTGAGAAGACACACTTTTGCTCACCAGTTCCAGTATTAATTGTTCTTTTCTTTGGCCTAAATTTTCTTGTTTTTACTATAAGGTTAAAAGTCTAAATGTAATTTTAATTTTTAATAAGGTGAAAATATTTAGTGGGTTATGTGAATGGTCAGTGTATTGTCTGAAGTGGACCTGCGCATTGCCATGGTGCAGAAGAATTTCCTTGCTAGTGATTTTTCCTGGGATATATGTGGATATTGTGATTTAGGATTTCTTGGGATATATAGAGATAAGTGATTTTTCCTGGGATATATGTGGAGAGAGATAAGTGAGTTTTCCTGGGATATATGTGGATATAGTGATTTAGGATTTCTTGGGATATAGAGAGATAAAGTGAATTTTCCTGGGATATATGTGGATACTGTGATTTAGGATTTCTTGGGATATAGAGAGATAAAGTGAATTTTCCTGGGATATATGTGGATATAGTGATTTAGGATTTCTTGGGATATAGAGAGATAAGTGAATTTTCCTGGGATATATGTGGATATTGTGATTTAGAATTTCTTGGGATATATACAGAGATAAGTGAATTTTTCCTGAGATATAGTTGTGTTAGTTCTGGGCCAGATGTGCCTGGAGTATTTAGGGTTGAAGTACGACAGGCTCTTGCAGGCGTGGTTGATCAAGGTGGGATCATGCATTGGTTCGAAAAGGGGAGATCCTTGAAGACGTGGTTTTTGGGGGAAAACTTGTCTTCAACCCCCCCCAGTAGTTTCGCTGCTCACGGAGATATGTACTGCCAGCCAGGGTCGGTCGAGCGTTGCTTCAAGAAATGTGGTGAGATCATGTTAGAGGAAATTCTGTGCCTGATGAGGATGTGTCACACTTGAGGATTTTTTCTTTCCCTTTGCATAGGCTGAAAGGGGATTCACGACCCAATTTCACGCCTTCAGCCTGACTTGGTATTTTCTTCCTGTGTTGGTTCTCAAAACCCAGGGTAGTGTCTGAACTGAGAGTATTTGCCTCACCGCTACCTCAGTAATTCACTGCAGGTGTTAAATTTAAGTTTGTTTGGTGATTTAAAGTATCTAAATTTATTTGTTTATGATTTGCTGTAGTGCTAGGGATGAAAATTCTAAATTCTGGTTGTTGGTGTTAGTGAACTTGATATTTAGTTTGGAAATTTAGTTAATTGGTATTTTGAGCTTTTGTTTACAGTATAGAGTTAAGTATCCTGAGCTATTATGTGAAGTGCAGAGTGAGGTGATTTTTATGAGCAAGCTAGTGCAAGAAGATTGTTTGAATTTCTGAATTATGTTGATGTTATGAATAGTGATAATTTTTAAGATTAGTTAGTGAGGTTTCTTTATAAGTGAAGTAGGTTCATTCAGGGTAGTTCTATAGGTTATGTAATGTTAATTAATGCTTGTGCTCAGTGTAAATTCTGTTTTGAGGATACTTTACTTGGTTTGTTTACTTGCTGATAGTAGATTTGTTAAAGTATAATTTGTGGCTCTTAAAATAACTGTAAATTTAATTGAAGTCTTTGAATCTGGTCTGGGAGATTGCGGAGTTTGCTAAGATTGTTTAAATTTAAATCAATAAGTGTAAAATTGTAAATTGGTCATTGAGCTAACTGGGTGAGAGAGAAGAGAGTACGTTTCAAAAGAACAGAATTTGTCCACCTTGTGGAATTAAAAATAATCCAGTATTTTTTTTTAAGCTATGTGAATCATGGTATAATTTTGGATGCATGCCTAGTGTTCAAACCAACTGTGTTGAAATATGTAAAGTTGTGCTGTTCATAAGGCCAGTGGCCAAATAGAAATAGAAAGTAAATTGAGATTCTGTTTTATACTGCTGTGTTTAAGCAAACAAGAAAAAAAGGAAATACCATCTGTTTGTCCATTAAAATTAACTGGTTAAGTTTTTAAAGAAAAATAATAAATACAGGCAGTAGCCTTTCAAAAAAAAGTTCAAAATGAGTGCAGTGTAAAAGTTTTTGTGTGCTGTTGTCTTCCATGACTTGGTCCCATGTACTCCCCCTTAGCTTGACTAAGGCTATCGATCCGAATCCTGGTTTTCTAAGGTATTTCATAACTGCAATTTTTGTCCTAACCTTTTTAAATTGACTTTCACCGCCTCCGCAAGTTGTTATTGAACGAGTACATTTTATCGTATGACTTATAGTGACACATTTTCATACACATGCAACAATATCCACTTATTTTTGCACTTTCAGGTGACTCAACTCTGCTTGAACACAAACAACGCAAACTTTCCAATAACTTCTTGTGGAATGTAAACTTTCAGATGCATTTTTGTTTAGGATGTTCATGGCCTTTTCTAGTACTTAGAAAATATTTTTGTTTCGAAATGCATCCACCCATCTCCCAAATTTAAATTTTCTATAATTTCCATATGAATTTCAATACAAGCATAAATGTAGTAATCCTTTTAATAAATAACAATCAATTCAATATAATAAATATAGTCTCAAAATGAATTAAATTCAATTTTTTTTTTCCACCAAAACACTATCGTGGGACAGATACTGGCAGAACTAGTGGTGTTGGATTTATAATAAAAAAGAAACTGAAGGATAAAGTTGTAGAAGTTGGAAGTTCCTCTGACAGAGCTGCACGGCTTGTTATCCAACTCTCGAAAAGATACCAGGCTCAGATTATTCAAAGTTATGCACCCACCACAAGTCATCCTGAAGAAGAAATTGAAGAATTTTATGAGGAAATTTGTCATCTAAATAATAAAGGTAAGCAGCACTTGAAAATAATTATGGGAGATTTCAATGCAAAAATAGGGCAACGGCAACAGAATGAAACTTCAGTAGGTAAATTCGGTCACGGCAACAGAAACCAGCGTGGAAATACTCTCGTTGAGTTTGCAGAGGCAGAAGGGTTTTTCATCTTGAACTCCTTCTTCAAGAAAAAGCCACACAGGAAATGGACATGGAGACATCCAAATGGGACGACAAGTGAAATTGATTTTATTATGTGTAACAAAAAATTCGTCATAGAAGACTGCAGTGTGCTAAACAAGTTCAACACAGGTAGTGACCATAGATTGGTGAGATGTAAGATGCACCTCAACACTAAACTTGAACGTGGCAAGCTCATAAGACAAACAAAATCTATTGACATAACCAACCTTAAAAAACACCATAATACCTTCAAGTTGGAACTGAAGAACAGGTTCTCTGCTTTAGAAGGCCTAACATCGGAAGAAGTGGACATCTCTGAAGTTAACAGAAAAGTAACCAAAGCTCTTATGGAAACAGCAACAAAATTAGCTGGGTCTAAGAACAAGTTGCATGTAAATAAATTATCAGGAAAAACGAAAATGCTGATGCAAAAAAGAAGAGAGATGAGGACAACTAAAGAAGATGTGACTTCCAAAGTGGAATATATAGAGCTATGCAAGACAGTATGAAAAAGTATCACTGAAGACGTAAGAAAATTCAACTGTGAACTAGTGAGGAAAGCAATTGAAAACAACCAAAGCCTAAAGATAGCAAAGGGACATCTCAGTAAGGGAAGAAAACAGATTATGGCACTGAGAAAAGAAGATGGTTCTGTAACAAGAAATAGAGGCGAAATTTTGACAAGAGTGAAAGATTTCTACTCCAAATTATATGAAAGGGATGATACATGCACTCCAGACATCATGAAAGATACCAGTACCAGAGTTCCTCCAGTCCTTCCAGCAGAAGTTGCACATGCAATCAAGAACATGAAGCGTGGAAAAGCTCCAGGAGAAGATGGAATTACTGTAGACATCATACAAGAAGCAAGTGGAGAAATCGAAACAGTACTCGCCCAAATTTTCACTCGATGCCTTAATGAAGGGAAGGTTCCTGAGGATTGGAACACCGCTACAATGATCCTGCTACATAAGAAAGGTGACATTGAGGATCTCGGAAACTACAGACCTATCAGCCTCCTATCAGTAGTTTATAAAATCTTCACTAAAGTTCTTTCACACCGCTTGAAGGTAACACTGGACATGGCTCAACCGAGAGAACAAGCTGGATTCAGGAGTGGCTACAGCACAATAGATCATATCCATGTGCTGAGAGAACTAATTGAAAGAGCGAGGGAATATGAACTTCCATTGTGCATGGCTTTTATCGATTATGAAAAAGCCTTTGATTCGGTGAAACCATCAGCAGTTACAATGGCTCTGAAAACCTGCGGTATTGAAGATGCATACATTAATATTATTAATAACATCTATGAAAATGCAAGGGCAAAGATTAGGCTGTTTGAAAATACAACACACATAAAAATTGGAAAGAGAGTGAGACAAGGTGACACCATATCTCCGAAGCTCTTTAATGCCACATTGGAGGGTGTTTTTCAGTCACTGAGCTGGGAAAACAAGGCGCTAAAGATTAATGGAGATTATCTAACCCACCTTCGTTTTGCTGATGACGTAGTCATTTTTGCAACTAGCCCATCAGAGCTGCAGAGTATGATCCAGGAACTTGCTGACAAGAGTAAAGAAGTGGGATTAAAAATGAACTTTCAGAAGACGAAAGTGATGTTCAATGCTTTTACAAGAAATGAAGATTTATCGATTGATGGAGAAAAGCTGGAGATAACAGACACGTACGTTTATCTTGGACAGCAGATATCAAGTGAGGGTCACATTGATGAAGAAATTAATCGGCGTACAAAACTTGCCTGGAGAGCTTTTGGAAGAAACAGCATAATTTTCAAGAGCAATATGCCATTATGTCTTAAAAGAAAAGTGTTTGATCAATGCATCCTTCCAGTGCTTACGTATGGTGCAGAGACGTGGACCTTAACTAAAAGAGACATACAAAGGCTGCAGACAACTCAAAGCAGCATGGAGAGGTGCATACTTGGTGTAACCAGGAGAGATAAGAAGAGGAACTCGTGGATCCGAAAAATGACTAGAGTGGAAGACATCATGATCAGAGTTAAATCCCTGAAATGGCAATGGGCTGGACATACTGCCAGAAGGACAGATCATCGATGGACAGCCGAAATTTTAGATTGGATTCCAAGGGACAGGAAAAGACCCAGAAGAAGACCACATGGGAGATGGGTGGATGAAATTCGAAAGTATGCAGGGGTGACATGGAGGAGACTGGCACAAGACAGACCGTTGTGGAGGAAACTTGGGGAGACCTTCGTCCAGCAGTGGATTGATAATGGTTGACAATGATGACGATGATGATGATATATATATATATATACTTAAGAGCAAAACTGAAGACTAAGGAAAAAATTTTAGAATTTAAAACGAAGGGTGCAAAATAACCTGAATATATATATATATATATATATATATATATATATATATATACTAAAGAGCAAAACTGAAGACTAAGGAAAAAATTTTAGAATTTAAAACGAAGGGTGCAATGCAGAGTTTTTGCTGGTCCTTGATAAAGTCAAGGCTCAGTATTCTCGACACCTTCTACATTCAGTTGTTTTATTTTATTTTTTACCTTTTTTCCTTTTGATCACACAGGTAGATACATAACCTTTTCTATGTTGTACTAGGTGTGAGTCAAAATTATATATGTATTTTTTTTGCTTAGGTATCTTCTTTATAGAATATATATATACATATATATATATATATAAACTTGGGGAGATCTTCGTCCAGCAGTGGATTGATAATTGTTGACAATGATGATGATATATATATTTATATATATATATATACACGTCACAACCGTATGTTTTGTTCTGAGGTATGTCGCTCTTAATCTCTTTGGGAAGAAGACACTATGTAATTATTTGAACATATAAAATAATATTTTTGCATGTTTAATTTGTGACATACGTCGCTCTTGATCTCTTTGGGGAGTAGCCCCGGTGCCGCAGTCGTCTAAGCGATGGCTTCTGATCATTCGCCCAACGGAGGGGGTCTGTGTTAGAATCCTGGGCAATGGTTGTTTGCGTTTGTCTTTCGGACGTTTATTCGCTGAGTTCCTAGTTCACCTATGTACATTCCTGCCGTTGAAACACAGAATGTCTATACTGTATGTATAGACATTCTGTTCAGTGTGTATGTCAATGTATCTTTGGCATACACACTGAACAGAATGTTTATACATACAGTATACCAAGTTCAGTGTGTATGTCAATGTATCTTTGGAAAACTGCTACACATAATTCGGAAACTTGGAAAACTGGCACAAATTCGAAGTGCCCCTTGGAGGAACAGCAACTCGTGCCCGGCCCCGAATGAAAAACATGTGGGAGTTTTCCTGTTTGGCGGTTTATAGTGAACCGGATCTTACATGCCATTTTCTGTAAGTAGGAATCTTCTATTATAATTTTATGCCACTATAATAACCCCTACACTTTAACAAATCTAGTACGAAATGCAATTTGCGTATACATTCCCTTATACAATGAGTGCTGGCCACTTTATTATGATCACCCCCTCAGTACTTCGGTGGGCCACCTTTTGCCTTTAACACTGCGTCGATTCTTCGTCTCATGGACTCCACGAGATGTTGATAGGTGGTTTGTGGAATCTGAGACCATGCTTGATGAATAGCACTTTCCAGGAGTGTGAGATTACAGGGTTGTGGATCCAGCTGTCTGATGACTCGTTCAACTTCATCCCACAAATTCTCATTGGGGTTGAGATCTGGAGATTGTGGGGGCCACCTAAGCAAAGTAAACTCCCCGGCATGTTCCTGAAACCAATCCTGTACAGTACGAGCACTATGGCAGGTCGCATTATCTTGTTGAAAGTAGCCATTGCCATTGGGATAAACCATCCACATGGCAGGATGCACTTTTTTTTTGTTTGGAGGTTTAACGACCACCGTGAGCAACTCAATGGGCTATAAGCAGTCGCCCGTCCCTAATTTAGGGTCACTGGTTCCAGGGAAGGGAGAGAGCCAGTGCCGTAAGACAAACACAACATCCATGCCTGACCGGGATTCGAACCCGGACCCCTTACGGACGAATGATCAGACGCCAACGCCTTAGACCACTGCGCCACCGGGGCGGCCAGGATGCACTTGGTCCGCAACGATGTTTAGATATGATGTGCCAGTCAGACGTTGATCAACACGAATTAAAGGGCCCAAATCATGCCAGGAAAACATTCCCCAAACCATAACGTTGCCTCCACCAGCTTGAAGGGTTGTAGTGATGCATTTGGGGTCCATGCTTTCGTGCTGTTTCCGCCAAATTCTCACTTGGCCATCGGCATGGTGCAACTGAAAACGTGATTCATCGGACCACATAATTTGTTTCCAATTATCGACTGTCCAATCCTTGTGCTCCTGTGCGAACTGGAGACGTTTTCTCTTGTTAACTGCAGACAGCAAAGGTGTTCGAACAGGGCTTCGACTGCCATATCCCATCTGATGCAGTGTACGGCCAACAGTGCGTGCAGAGATCATTTGAGGGGATCCTTGATTAAGATGGTCTGTAATTTGCTGCACTGTTGCCTTTCTGTTATCTGTTACCAGTCTGGACACTCTCCGTTCCTCCCGAGCAGCCACTAGTCGATGACGTCCACACGTTGCACGTAGAGACCCAGTTTTTTGGCTGACAGTCCAGTTTTTAAACACTTTAACAACAGCTGCTCTGGAACATTTCACGAATGCGGCGGTTTCGGTGATACTCGCTCCATGTCTCCGAGCTCCTACAATCATCCCACGTTGAAAGTCCGTCAAATCGCATTTGTTACCCATCTCGTCACCCAAAAATCCCTTCTACTACTCTCGCAAGCCCTAAGCTTTCCCTTTTTATACTAGTTTCGCCCTCAGGCGGCAACAGAATGCAGCCATAGCTCATTTGCTTAAAACTGTCAGGTGCTCATAATAAAGTGGAGACTCAGTGTCTAAGGTGTAGGAGTTTTATGCGGTGTGTTTTGCTAACGGTGGAAGAAAGAATAGGAATTTTCCGCCAAGAGAACAGCTGTTCAACAACGACAATCACCAAACAGGAAAGACCTTCCGTTAATGCAATTTGTATATGTACCCGTAAGGTCTCACCAACAGGAGGGTACCAATCTCCCGGGTACGAGTTTTCTAAAATTCAATTTTAGGAAAATGCCGTGATTGCTTCAATTTGTGAAATAATTTACGAATTTGAAGAGGGGAAAATGTATCGGAATAGTTAGAAGAGGTGAAGATGATGCCAAATCCTGAAAATCAGGCATTAAAACTGAACAGGAGGGAACGGAACTGCATGGGTACGAGTTTGCTGGGCACCAATTTGCCGGGTACCAATCTCCCGTGTTCCATTATTGGATTATTCGACATTGTGTGTCATCATCATCATCATTGTCAACCATTATCAATCCACTGCTGGACGAAGGTCTCACCAAGTTTCCTCCACAACGGTCTGTCTTGTGCCAGTCTCCTCCATGTCACTCCCGCATACTTTCGAATTTCATCCACCCATCTCCCATGTGGTCTTTTTCTGGGTCTTTTCCTGTCCCTTGGAATCCAATCTAAAATTTCGGCTGTCCATCTATGGTCTGTCCTTCTGGCAGTATGTCCAGCCCATTGCCATTTCAGGGATTTTACTCTGATCATGATGTCTCCCACTCTCGTCATTTTTCGGATCCACGAGTTCCTCTTCTTATCTCTCCTGGTTATACCAAGCATGCACCTCTCCATGCTTCTTTGAGTTGTCTGCAGCCTTTGTATGTCTCTTTTAGTTAAGGTCCACGTCTCTGCACCATACGTAAGCACTGGAAGGATGCATTGATCAAACACTTTTCTTTTAAGACATAATGGCATATTGCTCTTGAAAATTATGCTGTTTCTTCCAAAAGCTCTCCAGGCAAGTTTTGTACGCCGATTAATTTCTTCATCAATGTGACCCTCACTTGATATCTGCTGTCCAAGATAAACATACGTATCTGTTATCTCCAGTTGTTCTCCATCAATCGATAAATCTTCATTTCTTGTAAAAGCATTGAACATCACTTTTGTCTTCTGAAAGTTCATTTTTAATCCCACTTCTTTACTCTTGTCAGCAAGTTCCTGGATCATACTCTGCAGCTCTGATGGGGTAGTTGCAAAAATGACTACGTCATCAGCAAAACGAAGGTGGGTTAGATAATCTCCATTAATCTTTATCCCTTTGTTTTCCCAGTTCAGTGATTGAAAGACATTTTCCAATGTGGCATTAAAGAGCTTCGGAGATATGGTGTCACCTTGTCTCACTCCCTTTCCAATTTTTATGTGTGTTGTATTTTCAAACAGCCGAATCTTTGCACTTGCATTTTCATAGATGTTATTAATAATATTAATGTATGCATCTTCAATACCGCAGGATTTCAGAGCCGTGGTAACTGCTGATGGTTTCACCGAATCAAAGGCTTTTTCATAATCGATAAAAGCCATGCACAATGGAAGTTCATATTCCCTCGCTCTTTCAATTAGTTCTCTCAGTACGTGGATATGATCTATTGTGCTGTAGCCACTCCTGAATCCAGCTTGTTCTCTCGGTTGAGCCATGTCCAGTGTTACCTTCAAGCGGTGTGAAAGAACTTTAGTGAAGATTTTATAAACCACTGATAGGAGGCTGATAGGTCTGTAGTTCCTGAGATCCTCAATGTCACCTTTTTTATGTAGCAGGATCATTGTAGCATTGTTCCAATCCTCAGGAATCTTCCCTTCATTAAGGCATCGAGTGAAAATTTGGGCGAGTACTGTTTCAATTTCTCCACTTGCTTCTTGTATGATGTCTATAGTAATTCCATCTTCTCCTGGAGCTTTCCCCCGCTTCATGTTCTTGATTGCATGAGCAACTTCTGCTGGGAGGACTGGAAGAACTCTGGTACTGGTACCTTTCATGATGTCTGGAGTACATGTATCATCCCTTTCATATAATTTGGAGTAGAAATCTTTCACTCTTGTCAAAATTTCGCCTCTATTTCTTGTTATAGAACCATCTTCTTTTCTCAGAGCCATAATCTGTTTTCTTCCCTTACTGAGATGTCCCTTTGCTATCTTTAGGCTTTGGTTGTTTTCAATTGCTTTCCTCACTAGCTCACAGTTGAATTTTCTTACGTCTTCAGTGATACTTTTTCGTGCTGTCTTGCATAGCTCTACATATTCCACTTTGGAAGTCACATCTTCTTTAGTTGTCCTCATCTCTCTTCTTTTTTGCATCAACATTTTGGTTTTTCCTGATAATTTGTTTACATGCAACTTGTTCTTAGACCCAGCTAATTTTGTTGCTGTTTCCATAAGAGCTTTGGTTACTTTTCTGTTAACTTCCGAAATATCCACTTCTTCCGATGTTAGGCCTTGTAAAGCAGAGAATCTGTTCTTCAGTTCCAACTTGAAAGTATTATGGTGTTTTTTAAGGTTGGTGATGTCAATACATTCTGTTTGTCTTATGAGCTTGCCACGTTCCAGTTTAGTGTTGAGGTGCATCTTACATCTCACCAATCTATGGTCACTACCTGTGTTGAACTTGTTCAGCACACTGCAGTCTTCGATGACGAATTTTTTGTTACACATAATAAAATCAATTTCACTTGTCGTCCCAATTGGATGTCTCCATGTCCATTTCCTGTGTGGCTTTTTCTTGAAAAAGGAATTCAAGATGAAAAATCCTTCTGCCTCTGCAAACTCAACGAGAGTATTTCCACGCTGGTTTCTGTTGCCGTGACCGAATTTACCTACTGAAGTTTCATTCTGTTGCCGGTGCCCTATTTTTGCATTGAAATCTCCCATAATTATCTTCAAGTGCTGCTTACCTTTATTATTTAGATGACGAATTTCCTCATAAAATTCTTCAATTTCTTCTTCAGGATGACTTGTGGTGGGTGCATAAGTTTGAATAATCTGAGCCTGGTATCTTCTCGATAGTTGGATAACGAGTCGTGCAGCTCTGTCAGAGGAACTTTCAACTTCTACCACTTTATCCTTCAGTTTCTTGTTTATTATAAATCCAACACCACTAGTTCTGCCAGTATCTGTCCCACGATAATAGAAGAGATGTCCACTTTTCAGTTCAATGAGATCTTCTCCTTTTCTCCTTACCTCACTTAGCCCGACGATGTCCCACTTGATCCTTTGTAGTTCCTCTTCCAATTCAAGAAGCCTTGAATCAGAAGATAGGGAGCGTCCGTTGTAGGTAGCCAAGGTCAGCATCAAATGGCAGCCTAGTCCGGTCCTCCGGGGATTCTTAGCACCCTCTGCCTTCATGTCGCACTGGCCGCTGCCTTGGCCAGGTACATTCCAGCTGCCGGAGACTGAGGGCCAAGATTTAAGTTGTAGAGTCATTTTGGAGGTGTTTGGCCATAACTCACCACGCTGGCCAAGCGGGTTGGTGAGTGTGGGATAGCATTTCCTCTGATCCCGATGGTATAGTTATACCGCTATTTGCGGTCGTCAGAGCCCCTTTAGTGGGAACAGGATGCACCACGAGAAGGCGGGGTTGACATTTGTCAAGGAGAGGCTGTGATGTTACGCATCACCTGACCTTACATCCATGTGAGGTCAGGACCTTACATCCATCACCTGACCTTACATCCACATCCATCACCTGAGGTCAGGACCTTACATCCATCACCTGACCTTACATCCACATTGTGTGTAAATATATTTATATTGTCTAGCATAGGCGCCGACTTCGTGGGTTCGAGACAGTTTTTGAACCCCCCAATGATTTTGTTGAGGGTTCCTCGAACCCTAATATTTTTGCGCGTATTTCGTGGAAAAAATACACGTACGCATATGTGCATAAATTTTGGTTTTCGTTATCAATTCTTCAAGGTTTTTATTATTCATTCCCCGTTTATTATAGTATATAAAAAGTGTGTATAGAAATTTACCCCTCGGACTGTTTATTGTGCCTCGAAAAAGAATTAATGCTTGTTCGTGCTCAAAAACTTTGACGCGACAGACAATACATCAAGTACCGTTGTTTAAGAGCATTTAAAACTTTAAATTTTAGAAAATTCTTCGGTTTGCCTGGGTTCCCACAAAAAACAAAAGTCTAGCTCTACAATCGGAGACGAGAACCTATTCGAGGTCATAGCGATAAAGGTGGAAATATGTTGCACAGTCAGTTGACCCGCCCTATCTTCGGGCAGTCAGGAAACAAGAAGGTTAGAAGAGAGAGAGAAGATGGCATCAGCAACCGCTGGTGAAGCCAAGTCTGATCATCTGGTTTCTTGGGCCCTCCGGTTGGGGAGGTTCAGTGGCGTGACGTCACTTACTGAAGACCACTTGCTGAAGACCTGTGCTAGAGCACAGGTTGATAGCGACTGTCTCTTACTCTCAGCAGCATTCCCTGAAGGTATAGCGTCTAAAAGGGGAAGTGTGCCGTGCGAACTCAAAAACTGCGTTCGAAATATGTCCCACGCCGCATCGCGGCGCTGCAGACGGTATCTGTGTCAGAGAATGTGTGTAGCGATGTGCATGTAACCCAAACAACGGGGGTTGAATTAGGATGTAAGTGTACGATTTTCTTAAGTGTGCGATTATGGAAACACCTTTTACGGTTCAGTGAAATGTCTTAAGTCTGCCATAGAGTGCAGCGTCGTCGTCAATTTAATTTACAATAGAATTCTACATGATTTAAATTGATATGCAACCTCCTCGAAGAATGCCTACTAAAACGATAACAAATGGCGTGGATGTGCCAAGTAAAGACGTGCTGTTTGGAAAATTTAAATATATCATTCAGTAGCGGCTAGTGGTAAGCTGAGATGGAGGGCCTGCATTAAAATTTCGTAGATATCACTTCGAAAGCTAAGTTACTGAACCTGCTGATGCTGTCCCTTTAATAATAATTTATATATGTACTCGTAGAAATTAATATTTAGTTTTATATTTAGCAACTGATAGGGAAATTCTAGAGATAACCGATACCTGAATTAGGGAACAGATATCAAGGAGTGGCCATATTTATGAAGAAAATAATCGGCGTATAAAACTTGGTTTGATGCATTATTTCTTAAAAGAAAAGTGTTTGGCATATTTTGTAGTCACAAATCATTTTAATGTGAACTTCGGAATCATAGTGCTATCCAGTATTTTCGTGTATATTTCCTCATTGTTTACCTTGTGGAGAGGTACCCATGCATACAGCATACACCGGTACTGCCGGTACTGGGTACTGGCCTCCCGGTAATAAATAAGGGCGTCTTCCTCTCCCTTCCTACTTCGCTTCTGTGTCACTTCGTATTGGGCGCTCTAGCCTAAATCTCCTAGTTTCCTATTTCTAAGGGTTGTTTAAGAATTGGGGTCAGACACTCCCTAAAATCCTCTACATATGATCATTTGATCATCACCCACGCATACACCATTGCACGTCAAAGAAATTAGTTCCACATACATTCCATGCAGGACCCTTATCCTAACGATCTTAACATGATGCTAACGATCCTAACATGACGTTCATTAATCAGTGCATCCTTCCAGTTGTTACGCATAGAGCAGAGACATGGACCTCAACTAAAACAGATATACCGAGGTTGCAGACAACAGAAAAAAAGGATTGAGAGATGCATGTTTGATGTAACCAGGAACAGGAAAGATACAAAGAGGAACTCGTGGATCGGGAAAATTACAAGGATGGAAGACAGCAATGATCAGAATCCCTGAAATTGCAATGGGATGGACATATTTCTAGAAGAAAGAGCCAGCGAGAAATATTAAACTGGATAGCAAGGGACATAAAAAAAAAGGACCCAGAAGATGATGTGGGAGATGGGTGGATGAAATTCGGGAGCAAGAAGAAAACTGGCTCTAAACAGACTTTTGTGGAAGAAACTTGGAGACTGTTATCCAGCAGTGGATTGAGATAGTGGTTGTAAATAATATATAAATGTAGATACTGTAAGAGCAACACACACTCAGTTAAGGGAACCAGTTTTAAAGATTAAAAAAAAATGCGTGTGCCAGTGACACCGGACACGCACCCAACGTCATATACGCATTTTCAGGTGTCAATTATGACCCCTAGTAGAAATATAATAAATATTTTTCTTCTGATATGCTCCCTTTGGAATTTTGACTTACAGGCATTCTCTTTAATAAATACGAATTGCAAACATATTCCCAGTTTTAATTTTCAAGCTATGATTACAATTTAGTGTAGAACAATTTGTTTTCAAAATTTACCAACTTCGTAAATTTTCTAAACAATTGTGTTTGATTAAATGTTGTGTTTAAAGTAATAAAGTATAAAGCACTACCTCAACTCAAATGTTCAGCTTATTTTTTTTGGGGGGGGGGGAGGGTATGCATATGCAGCAGAAAAGTGAAATATGGCCAATGGAGCAACTTCAATATTTTTTGATGAATAGAAATGTACATGAGTTTAAAAGCGGAAATTTTGGCTGTGCCCGGTAAGTGAAAATATTAATTTTGTGCAAGTATTTCGCTGCAGAAATTAGTCATTTTTTTTTTCATTTTTCAATTTATTCATTACTGAACTTTATTCTTAATCACAATTTGTTCACATGCCCATTTTGACCAGAAGTAAAACTTTTTGGCAAAAATCTCGGCAACTGAGTATTTGTTGTTAGCAAACACGAATAATCTCCAGTTGTTAGAATTATCATGTTGAATAAAAGTAGGAACAAACCAAAAGTTGAAGGCCCGGAGATGTATTTGCAGCCAACGAAAGACTGCATTGTAGTTACGTCACTCGCAAATAACTCCGAGGACCACTTATATCTGCTGTACCAGCGAGAGCTGCAGCCCCCAGGGACGTTTTATTCAAAGGAAATGAACTGATGTGGGAATAGGCAGAGTTTCCCACATAAGTTGGTTTCAATAGCAGTCAGAGCAGCGCGCAAGCGTTCTTTTGGCTCCCAGTGGCGTTGTGCAGGAAAAACTTCCAGCCGAGTTCAGTAAACTTCTCTCTTGATGTGGCATGAAAAAAAACTGCTTTGGATTATTGCAGGAGCCGCTCCTGCTGTATATACAAAAATTGCAAGACTTTTTTGTATGGGACATTATGTTGAATGCTTAAGTGTCAGCGTCGGCGATGTTGGCCAGTGACCATCAGGTACAGTGGCATAACTGTGCTGTGTTTCAAAATTTGGGGGGGGGATTGGGGGGTCTGATCACATAATGTATATACGCCAGCGATGTTGGTAACCATGCTTAATCGACATCACTGTTTTATTAAGTACACATTATACACGTGTTTGCATTCTATGAAAAATTACAATCTTATATTATTAAATAATTTAGTTAGTTCACATAAAAAGTTCATATCATTATATTCCCGAAACATTTGGGGTATCATTTACATTGGGGATCCCAGACTATGAAAATCTGGGGGTCCTGATCCCCCAGTGGTTAGGCCTATGATCAGGTATAAGTAATACCGTGGTTCAACAAATTTAATGCTGCCAGTCAGATACAGAGCCCTCCTTAAAAACAATTTAGGGACAGCGGGCAAAATTTGCTGTTTGAAGTAAATACGTAGGGGCATGTAAATATAAAGTGCTTCCATGTATCTACTCTTCAAACAGTTATACAGAAACAGCTGATATATAGCATAGAAGGGGAAGTGTGCCGAGCACCCAGCGTATGTATATATTAGCGTGGATATAACAGATATATATAAACGTTGGGTAAGCTTTTCGTATTATTAAGAGGCTTAACAAAAATTATTTTTGTCTGTTACTGACTGGTTTAAAAAACGGTGTGTATCACCTTATTTAAGCACACGCATTTATAATGACATTCCTCTCTGACTGAAGCATAATTTTGGTCATAATGCATGCATCAGAAAATATTTACCAGTAATTGTTCAGAAAAAAACGAAAAAAAAAAGGGGCTGATTTAGAGGGATTTTTTTATACCGTTAGATAAATTTTACTATTAAATGAAGAAATATTGTGGGGGAGCAAATAATTGACCAAGACATTTATTTGTTCTTAATTTCTGAAATTGGAATTATTGCAGTCTCATACTGATATCCCCTCAGTAAATCCAGAAAGGTTTGTCGTCCCAGTAAGGTGCGCGCAGTGACACATTGTGCACAATGTAAACATGTAACATCGTTGTGTAATGCCCCTAATAGTTGGGAATAGGTAATACAGATATAATTTACACCAACTGAAACAAATGTTGAAGCACATGTGGAAAAACTGACCTCTGACGTGGACCGGTGTGGAATATTGAACTCTCATCAGCACGGGGACCAAAAGCTTGCTGATGAGAGTTAATTATAAATGACTTTAGGAATTTCCATACAGAAGCCACATGTAGTTTGTAATAAAGCAATGTTTTAATCTTACATTGCTTGTAGCATTATTTATTACAATATTACTAAACCTCAGCACATTGGTTAAGCTTTATTAAATTTATACAGTGAGGCAAAAGTAAGCATCCCATTTTAAATGATTTTTTTTCGTTTTTATTTTTTATAAAGTAGAAGCTTGATTAATTCATTGTGGGCTGTTATATGTCAAAGGCTAGTGCAGCAGTTGTTGACATTTTTTTATCAAAAACCGTTTCTCAATTGTATAGCGACAGAGAAATTTATCAGCAACAGAACTTGGGAGGGGGATTTAAAAAGTAACATTACACAAAAAATAAATAACACACAACTTTATTTTTAGGCATCTTAGGAAATGCAATTGAATCAAAGAGCAAGAATTTGTGAATGCAACTATTAGATGTTTTCACACACAATTAAATTTCCAGAAATAAATTTTATACCTGTTTAGTTTATTTTTTTATTACTTTTACACCACCTTGTAAAGAGTAAATTAGTCACACTTAATCACTCATGGCATTTTACAAGTTTTCTTCAAAATACTGAATTTTGTAATATGTAATTCCACCATGGAAGCCCTAGTTAGCAATGCTGAAAATGCCAAAGCTAAATGTTGATTGAAAAAAAAAAAAGTGTGTTTATATCAGATTACCACCAGTGGTTTTGGGATTTGAACATTAAAAATAAAAAAAAGATGAAGGGGTGGGGCAGCTTGCTAAAGAATCCCACAGTTCTAAACATTTTTAATGAAAAATAGTAACTCTGCAATATTATTACCACCACACATGTTCCTTAAAATCTTTTTGTATATTAATATCTTATCTGCTGAACTATTCAGTTACTTGGTGGGAGGGGAGGGGATTAATTTTTAAAAAATAAATACATTTAAAGAAATGAATTTTGAATCTCTAAATAACTTACCAGTTTTTGTAACTTTCTTTTCTAAGTTTGTTAACAACCTGGACATTTCTTGACCTCATTATAGGCTGGAAAAATTCTTAATGAGTTTGGGTTAAGTTTCTAGGATCACTTATTTGCATATGCATTAGGCTTACTGTCTGCTATGTGCATACATATCATATTTAATGAAGGAAAAGTTAACTAGCCACTGCTACATACTCCCAAAATTATCCATTCTTTTTAATACAGTCATATGCTTATATATGGTAATATATAGTAGATCAGTAAACACAGCAGTGGCTGCTCTGCTTGCTACTAGTTGAACATTGGTAATGTGACTAAGTTCAAGCCCCTGGGTTTGAATGACGGAACCTGTTCTGTTGCAAAGTTCTTATTAGCTGTTAAGGTAGTTTTGAGGAAGAGCGTTGAGGGTTTGAGCTGTAGCATTACTGTGGAGTCGGTATATATTTACTGACTCCACAGTAATTATAAGTGAGAGCTATTGACTGACTCCACATATATATTCTCTCTCCACAGTAATAAAAAACCTGTCTCTCACTTGCTTCCTCATAAAAAGAACCTCAACACCCAAATCCAGGAACTTCATATTTATTTGCAACGTCTCAGCTTAAGGTACTTCATTTTTTCTCTATTATCATTGTGAATCTTATTAAGTCCCTTTATATAGAAATGCAACCGAGTCAGTAAATAAAATTTTGCAATCTTACATGTCATATCTTTACTGTGTTCTGCACAACCAATGAATTTAATTTCCTTTATCATCAAGATAGCTAGAATATCAACGATACTATCTCTGTGTAGTTTTTCGGTGCTGAAATAATGTGTAACAATACCTTCCAGTTGACTGACAAGAACTAGGAGTTCCTTTGATGGATATAATAAGCCACCTTTATCAAATTCTCGTATCAGTGTTCCAGAAAACCTGGCCTTTTCTTCAATACTGCATGTTAAACACATTTTGGTGCAGTCTTTGCATTTAGTTATTGCAACACATTTCCTAGCTACATAACCTGCAACATAAACTAGCAACTGGTTATGGGAATTATGTGGGAAAAGGGAAGCACAATCAGAATATGCAGCACTATTCAAGGTATCTTTCACATTATCTAGCATTCCATCACTTAAAAGTTCATTTAAATTTAACAAAACATTAGGTTTGCAACTGATGGTGTCACTTGGCCCAATAAGGGAATTGATGATTTCTGTTGTGCAGCTAGTACCACACTTTACAGGCTTGGCCAGATTATAAAAACTTAAACACTGAATGGTCACTAAAAATTCTGCTGCAGTGGGGTGGTCATTGCAGCCTGACAGTTGCCGAATAATGCCAAAAATGTTTTCTATTGAGTCTTGACTCAAGCGCGATGTCATTACATACTTGTAGTTCAAGGTTTCTGTTAGATATTTTAGTAGAGAGATAGTACTGCCTATAGTGACTCGTAATCCTGCAGCTGTGCTAGCACTTAAAAACCCAATCTTCTTATCTCCTGCAAAAGCTTCCCATTTATCTAAATATAACAGAAAATCATTAAGTACTTTGCATCCCTCAGAATCTATGCGGAGACTACTTGATGGACTCCTAGAGGTCATTACAGTTATTAATTCCATCATCAACTTTATGAAAAATGCAGTTGCATTAGTGCTTCCAAACTGTATTTCAATATGATGCTTATAGAGAAAAAGGCCTTTTAATACTTCGTTGCTAAAAAGCTGCAAAGCATAGCTTGCCCTCATTTTCTCAAAGTTATTCGGGTGAATATGAACGCGTGTAATTTTTGGCATGGCTTTTAGAGTAGTTATGTCAGAGTCCTTCCTCCATGCTGCTTCAACATGCTCTGGTCTTGCTTCTCCTTCGGGCAGAAGAAAACCTCTGGTAACAAATGCGTTCCGTACACATTTTATTAAGTGAGGAAAATCTGATATGAAATGTAAACTTCTAGAACAATCGGTAGGATGCATAATGCTGTATTTAGTTCCAGAACAATCTGCTGATATACCAAATGTCTTCCACATATTCCTGTTTCAAGAAGCCCCATCACACGTAATGAAATCAACAAACAGACCTGCATTTTCAGTGAGAATAACAGCTTCAATAATTAATTTTGCAAGCAAAGTTCCACTTATATTGTTACTTGTGGCAAAAACACCAATTATTTGGGTCCAATCTCCATTTAATGGCTGAAACACCATTACCAGTCCGTGATTACATGGGGTATGCTTAACAGTTTCTGATGTGTATGGCCCAATATCAACAAACCCTAATATTTCACCAGATGATTTTGCTTGCAGTTTTTCTGTAAGCTTTACTTCATCTATTAATATACCACCATGTCTTGCAAAAGGCTCCATTTCACTTGTTTTCTTTGAAATAGTTTCAAACGTCAGTGCATTGAATCCAAAACCACTGTTGTAATTTGAAATATACTTTCTAATAGTTGTTCTATTAGGTAGGATCATGATTTTGTGTTTCCGTATGTGCTCGTACAATTTTGGACTTTTTATGTGCATTAGTAAGCATTCAAGTAACCATTCCTTGGTATATGACATACCTCTTGCAGATTTCCTTTTTGCTGCCTTATAACAATGAATAACCATTTGCTGCTGCTTAATGGGTAATTCAGCTATTTTTTCATTAATGGAAAGTTCTGTAAAATTCTTATTTTTATTTTGGATTTTTTATGTAATCAGAGAGCGAAATAACTCGTTTCTTCAGCCTGTTGATTTTCCGAACTTTATTCTGATACTTATTTTTAAATGTAGCCTTTTTTCTATGATAAGCTATTTTGTGCAAAAGTAAGCGCCGCAGATACTTACATTTGAGGCAAGTCGCTGTTGTTCCTTTCCTTACACATTTTTTGCTGTACAAATTATTCTCAAAAATAACTCCACTTTCAAGGTACTTCCTGTTATTTTCAAATTCTGAAATGGAGCCTGCACCATGACATATTGTTAGCCTATCAGTGTCTCGAATAATGGATTCTAATTCATCTTTAGAAGTAATATTAGAAACTGTGTTCATTTTTAATCCACGTAAATACACTTCACAGGTAAACTCTGGTTCACTTTCGGTTACAACAACCAGTTTTTCAGTTATCAATGAATTTGACAATTCACATTTGAATGAATGAACATGGAAAATTATGCACTTTGAATTATTAGCAGGTATTTGCTTACCCCAAAATTCTGAAGGAAGGTTGATATTCAGAAGGCAGTTCAGTGTAACTCTATGGGAAGTAAATTCCAAGCTATTTAAATTACCATCAGGCTTATCATCGGTTTCCCTAACTTTCCTCTTTTTTGCCAGAGGTTTTGATAAATAATGGGGAAGGTTTGGAAATATTGTTGGAATTGCATCTGGTGTCAAGATGGGCCGATATCTGGGTATTAATACAGTCTCCTCGTTTATTTTATGCACAAAATTTCGAACCACAAATCTCTCATCAAAGTGCAGTTCACATACAGCACTACATTTCTCTAAGTTTTTATCTGCACGGGGAATCAATTTTTGCCATTGCTGTAAAAGTTTATCATTTTTGGGTATTCCAAAAAGCGACAGCTTACTGTTTTTGTACTGAGTATTGCAACCTGGCACAAAACAATGGTTATTTCTCTTCCGCATAATGAACTAAGTATAACTTATATACAATATTTAGGTAATCCACATTCCTTCTAAAACCTAAAACATAACACGTCTTCGTCTAAATCGCCGCTCTTTTCACAGTAAGCAACACGAATTTAGTTTCCCGCTTCGCTCACATTAAGAAAGAGGGAAGGGAAGGCGATCGCAGCGCCATCTACGAAGGAGACAAATTTCGGTATCCACGCCAATCATTACGCATGCTAGGCGCTCGGCACACTTTACCTTCTAGACGCTATACTGAAGGTCAACAAAACTCCCACAGCTTTAGCAAGGCCGTGATTGGTTAATACGCAATATGCACTTCCGCTCGACAAAGCATAATTTTGTTTAATTTTTTTAGAAAATATTAAACAGTATTTCTGTAAGTTTTTGCAAATTTTTAGTTATGTGCATGTATATTTCGGGTCTCATTTTTTCCTGACTGTACATGATGCACAAGTGCCTCTGAAACCTCTTCAAAGTGAACGATTTCCCCATCGTATAAGTACAGAAGGAGCCCAAGTTGAGCATCCTGGGCATACACAGCTGATACGAAATAGAGCCCACGGAAAACGTAGGGCATGGGGCTGATGCCATGTCCTCTCCCTTCGAACCTCCTATTTAAACTGAGAAATCATTTGAAGAAAAAAATTTTGGAATTTTTAAAATTGGTAAAAAAAACCTTAAAATATATTTTACATGTTTTAGTTACTTTTATAAGACAATTGAGTTGAATATTCATATAGTATTTGTGTATTGTATATGATAATGCCGCGCCTACAAAAGCAAAATAAATGAAATAAATAATTATCTAGAGAAAAAAAAATCTGTAATAAACTATAATTTGCTTCATTTTAGCATTTCAGGCGTTTTATTGTGCCAGATAATCTCACTGAATGAAATTTAAATTAGACTTAAATACTCTGAAAAATGAATTGGTAATTCGATTAAACAATTCCGGAACCCCCAATAATTTTTCAAGTCGGCGCCTGTGTTGTCTACTGTTATATAAGTGAAAAACATCTAGTAAGGATTCAATTAAAGTATCAAGTTTATGTGGTTGCAGTTCCTTTAAGTTATGACATACTGTTTTTAAGTTATTTTCAGCGAATGATAAGGACCTTTATTTTTCATTTATTAAATTCATTTTATTGACTGATCAATAGTTATGTATTGATTAATAAATGGAACAAAAGTGTTGAAGGAATCACGTATTTTTCTTGCAAATTTAAATGCAATTTATGCATTCCTTTCCAAATCGACAAAGCGTGTTCATTTGCTAGAATCTGTCGGAGACCACCTCGTGTATCTCAGACCAGGTGGAACTTAAAATCTCGTTCAGTGTCTACCATAGCTGACCACAGGTGCCTACTAATTGAAGTATTTGAAAAAATTGAGGATGATTCCAACTGTGATGATGAGACAATTCACGAAGCAGCAGGACTAAAACGGTGGCTCCAAGATTTCAATTTCGTTTTTTTTCTCTTCTCATATAAAATATATTTGATTTAACTGAGGTTACTTTTTCTGTACTGCAATCAAATAGTTCCGATGTTACATTCTGTAACAAACGAATTACTGGTTTATGTGAAAAACTGTTGTACTTTCGAGATCAGAGACAGTTTGAGGATCTCTCTCATAACGTGTGCAGTGAGGTTGGTTCTACAAATAAAAGATTAAAGGAAGCAATGATATTCCAGCCGCCGCCCCGGTGGCGCAGTGGTCTAAGCGATGGCCTCTGATCATTCGTCCGTAAGGGGCCCGGGTTCGAATCCCGGTCAGGCATGGATGTTGTGTTTGTCTTACGGCACTGACTCTCTCCCTTCCCTGGAACCAGTGACCCTAAATTAGGGACGGGCGACTGCTTATAGCCCATTGAGTTGCTCACGGTGGTCGTTAAACCTCCAAAAAAAATATTCCAGCCCCCGTGCAATACAGAAGACTGTGTTATGAGGTAGTAGACAATGTTACAACTCAGTTAAAATGCAGGTTTTCTGACATTGAGAAATTAAAATTTCTTCAGCTGGTCGATGTACACTGCTTTGAAGCTCATTCTAAAATTTTTCCTGAACACTGTTTTAAAGCTCTGCTTCAAACTTATGAAAAATACTTTGACAGCACCAAACTGCACAGTGAGCTGCAGGTTCTGTATTCAGACAGAGATCTGTGGAACAATGCCAAAAGTACAACATAACTTCTATCTGCCATATACAATAATAATCTAGCACAAGCACTGCCAGAGCTATTTAGACTTATTTCCCTCGTAATAACAATTCCTGCAACATAGGCCTCTGTGGAACGCAGTTTCTCGTGCCTGAAGAGGATAAAAAACTACAAGAGAAACTCCAATGGGCAAGAAAGGTTGTCAAGTCTATCAGTTCTGTCCATCGAGAAGGCGCTTGTGAAGAGGATGGAAGCAGAACAGACATGGTATGACCATATAATAAATCACTTCGCCAAACAGAAAGAACGAAAGATAAATCTCATATACAAGACAATATAAGCGTAAGATAAGCTTTCTCTCTTGCTGTATAGGTAAACGCTGTGTTCAGAAGTCTTCAAGACTTTTTTCTTTTGGCGTCAGTGAGATGAAAAAGATGTATAGTTCAGTGTTGCTTTTTATCTTCTGTTGATCTCTTTAATAAAAATCTATTTCGATGCAATATATTTCATATTCAAACTGGCTCAACAGTTCCCAAATAGTCCAAGAGGGCAATTCAGACTGAAAAAAATATATTTAGGCGAAGGGCCGGAGCCTTACATAAACAGATTTTGCGTTGGTAAGTCATGTAAAACGTGCGTCTCTGATAAAATTTTATAAATATTTTCACGGGTCACGTTACTTATCTCATACTTCGCACATGAGAAACTAAATAAAAAAAATTACATTGTAAAAAAAATGGCATTAAATTGAATAAATTTATCATGAAAGAAATACGGGATTACAACATATAATACAAATGTTGAAGATGAAAATCCGATTTTTGGTGTAAATGTGATAAGGATGGTAAGTCAGATAATATCCGAAAAATTTACAATGTCATCGTCCTGGAGTGGGACTCGAACCCGCGTCTCCCAGATAGCGCCCGGGTATGCTAACCACTACATCACCCAAGACGATGAAAATATCAGGTTTTCGGATATTATCTGACTTACCATCCTTGTCCCATTTACGCCAAAAATCGGAGCCGCCCCGGTGGCGCAGTGGTCTAAGCGATGGCCTCTGATCATTCGTCCGAACGGGGTCCGGGTTCGAATCCCGGTGAGGCATGGATGTTGTGTTTGTCTTACGGCACTGGCTCTCTCCCTTCCCTGGAACCAGTGACCCTAAATTAGGGACGGGCGACTGCTTATAGCCCATTGAGTTGCTCACGGTGGTCGTTAAACCTCCAATCAAAAAAAAAAAAAATCGGATTGTCATCTTCAAAATTTGAATAAATTTATTTGAATCCAGGCCGAAAGTAGTTTGCCTCCCCAGCAATTTTGGTCACGGGCCGCCACTGATATGTGCCGTATTTTCATTGTTTCCATGTAGCCACTCCTTCAGAAAACTTTGAAAATTTTATTGTCCTGGAGCGGAAGCTAACCCGCACCTCCCGATTTCCGGTCGAGCATGCTATCCTTTACACCATCCAGTACAAGAAAATTCCAAGCAACAGAAGCTAAACAGATGTAGGTAAGAAATCTGAGTACATATTTGATGTAACTTAGAAATCTGAGAACTGTTCAGATTTCCGCTAGTCGTAGTGAATAGCTTAGACTTCACAAATCTGAAAAGCTCTCAGATATCTAGGCTACATATGCTTAGCTAGTTAGCTTCATTTGCTTGGAACTTCCTTGTCCTGGGTGGTGTAACGGATAGCATGCTCGACCGATAATCAAAAGGTGCGAGTTCGATTACCGCTCCAGGGCAATAAAATTTTCAAGTTTTCTGGAGGAGTGGATGCATGGAAAAAGTGAAAATACGGCACATTTGTGCCAATGATTACATTCCTACACTTCGTTATTTCACATTTAAGAGACCCAGGATATCTACAAAAGTCTTTTTCTAATCACCCTGACTGCGAGCGACAAACGCAATCACTTAAATTTTTAACTACCTCAGAGTAAACTTACAACGATAGACATTCCAGAAAACTTTTGCATATTGGCTTTCTCTTTCTAAGTTTCCGAACTCATCATTTATTCCATTATCTTTTTCTTTTTAGTTGGCATATTAACTGTAACAGTGGCATCAAGGTTACTACAAAGTTTTTCATGTCGATACTAAAATGTCTGGAATCGTTGGAGATGAAATATACTGAGATTTACTGGAGCTTTTTGAGGTGTGAATGGAGATTTTTAAGATTTAGGCCGTACAAACGAGTACAGATTTCATGAGGGAAGCTTGAATTCCACGCTTTGAAGTTGGATGTGGTAGATCAGTGTGTTAAGCGAGTCACTATGTCCAACGCCAAAGTTGGTAAGCTGAGTTAGCCTTTAAAGCACCGTGAAATCAAGTTCATAATTGTTTAAATATTGTGTTTGTAGTGCTTTTCGTTTCTCTTAGAAATCGCGTTGCTTGAGTGCATCGCCTGTTTCCATCTATTCTTTCAGTGTTCTTTTAAGTATATGCACTCCATACCATACTTGCATTCAATAATATCTTGTTGACAAATTTCAGTGTACCAGTATTTGTAATGATACGCATTTGTTTATTAAAATAATTTCGCTTCAGTATTGCCGATGTTTAGAGTTGGTGCAACTTGTAATGTAATATTCACAGAATGAAAAAGTAATATTTTGCATTCGTTTTCTTGATTGAAAAAGATGTGGTAATTGAAGAAAAATGTGGGTAGTTGTAATTTGGTTGAAATGAGCAGTCATGTTTGAAATTTAGGAAATACAATGGTTTTCTACCATGAGGGAAGCTTGAATTCCGACCATTATGGAGGACTTGAAAATAAATAAATAAATGAAAAAACAATGGCATGCACTCATAAATATATATCTACATAAAATACAATTTTTAAAGATGTTTATTGTAGTTCGATATATATGTCTGCCTTCATTTATTGATGCATTTAATGTTTGCACAAGACAAGTAGCCACCTCGGTGGCGCAGTGGTCTAAGCGATGACTTCTGATCATTTGTATGTGATGGGTCAGCGTTCGAATTCCGATGAGGCACGTGTCTGTCATAAGTCACTGGCTCTCTCCCTTCCCTAGAACCAGTAGCCCTAAATTAGGGACAAGTGACTGCATTATAGCCCATAGAGTTGCTCACGGTCATCGTAAACCTTCAATCAAAAAAATAAATATAGACAAGTGTCAAAAGTCTTGTACTGAAAAAAAGAACTTGAAATAGCGAAAATTAAGTTTATTAAAACTAAATGAATTTTAATATAAATTAAATGAAGTATTAAAACAAGTTTTGTTAAAGTATTTTAACGAAACTTGTGAACTGCTTGCTTCCACTTCTTTTACCAATTAAAAACCACTATGATATGTGCTTCACACTTCAGTAATTACAATGACATGTTTATCATGTACTTTGTTAGTGGTAAGATGTAAAGATTAAAATTGGTGATTTTTTCGAGTGGCCATTGGCCAGTGGGTGGATAAAATCTATTGGCCACTTTCCTTACGGCTATTTCGTGTTGTATACACATTTCATCACTGCACTGAATACCTTTCATTTGTTTAGACATAGTTAAATTTTAGCTTAGTAGTTACAAGGGCACACTGTCTGTCCTGTGCAATTAAATGAATAAATATAATCTTAAAAGTTATATATTTCTTCAATCACATCAACCAAATTTTCAAGACAGTTTTTATTGGAAAGATAATTTAATCATTTTTATTTGGTATCTTGCTATGTTCACAAAAAAAAAATCTCTCAATCTCTCCACCATAAATTTTTTATAGCAGTGGATGGGTCATATTTTTCAAGGAGTACTTACTTTTGCTTACTTTATTTAATTTGCTGTATTTTCTAAAGTCATTCTTTGCATGAGCTTCGTCTTGTCATCAAGAGCATTGCCCACAATGCTTGCATTCTCTTAACTTCTGCATTGCTTGGCATAACAGTCAGCAATATTGAGTATTTCAACAATCTGTGCTATGACATTCATGTACTAAAAATTGCTTGTTTTTAGTTTCTCTAGCAGTTTTTAGTGAGTTATTGATGGTCAAAAATGTTCAGACATTATGTTTCAAAGCTGCTTCCATTCTGCTAAATTTTTCTTTTCATTCCATTTATTTTTGGTTAGGTTCTTCTTGGTGTCAAAATGAAAACTGGCTGTATAGCTTTCTAAAATGAATTTCATATCTTATAGCAGAATCATTTTTTGGTACAGCTGAGATAGGGAGAAATGTGATACCAACCTGGTCACTTTATTTTAGACTCGCAATGATTCCTGACCACTAACAGAAAATATTCAGTAATTTCCTGGGTTGTTCTAATAAATATTACATTAAAAATATTGATAAACCTTCACAGGTGTTGAAAAAATAGTCATGGCGAAGTAAGAATGCTTGCGGAGTATCCTGATTCCATCAGATTCTGTCCGGCTTTCGAACCCAGTGTCAGCCTTTTTTTTCTTTTTTTCCCGGAACATGTTCAGTTTTGGTAGATTTTTAAATGATTTGTAATTTTTCCTGTTTGCCCACCACAGACCTTCCAAATACTACGAATTCCCCATAGTCACTACGAAAATCGTCGATTGCTGCGGAGTACGGGAAACATCGAATATACTATGGAAATAAAAAATCTGGTTGTGGGGGAGGGCCGTTTGTTTTTTCTTCAGAAAACGTTGTTTTGGTAGAATTTTAATGATTTGTCATTTTTTCCTGTTTGCCCACCTCAGATCTTCCAAATGCTACGAATTCACCATAGTCACTACGGAAATCGTCGATCGCTACAGAATACGGGAAACGTCAAATATACAACGGAAATAAAAAAATCTATGAAATAATGTTATTCAATCATTTGTTCAAAGTTTATTTTCCTGTTTTCAAAATTCTAACATTCATCAAACATTTTTGGGACTGTTTATTGGATGTTTTTAATGTCGCAACATTTGTCCGATATAATTTGAGCATCTTTCATACCGTTCGTCGCCTGAAAATGATTGTTTTAGCTCGGATGAAAATGTCCCATAGTTTTCTAAATTTCGAATTTTTCTTACCCCAAGATGCACTTTCTTTTCACTTTCTGGTTATATTCTTGTTATATTTTTTCTGATTATGTTTCTCGTTTTTAATAGCTTCAGTAAATAGTGAAAACAGACAATATCGTATTTTAAAAGCTTTTTCTAGTAAAGTGCAGTTTTTGTTATTTCTAACCGCCTGTTCTTCGAAACCAATCAATACGGAAAGTGTTTTTTTCTTTTCCGCTTTTTAAAGCTAAATTAAATTTCAAAATCGGTACTTATTCCGCCCGTGATGGGATCGGCCTTTTCCGTGACCAGTAAAAATGACTATCACGGCAAAGTGAACAATACAGTACTGATTTTTGATATATAATTTAGCTGAAAAACTCGTGTTTACCTATTCCTTAGTAACATTTTACTGTATTTAGGGGTAGACAAGGTTTTTTTTTTGTTGTTTTGTTTAAAGCCAACTTCACACGTGCAAAGGAAACGCTACTCTGCGTGGATTGAAAAGACGGCGCGCGGCGCGGAAAGTGAAGTCCTGATTTTCTACCTTTGATTTCTTTTTGTAAACAAAAGGGAAAATGCTTGCCCATTTTATTTGATGATAAGCAAGAAGAGCCTAAGCAATGGAAAATCGTGCATTTTCGGAGCAACCAAACTTGAAAAAACGAGCTGCTGAAGACGAGTTGTGATGCCACAGTTCCATCTAAAGCCACAGGTGTCCGTCCATTCCCGATATGGTTACTTTGTGCACCAACTTAAGTGGACAAAACAAACGCCCACCCCCGTTCTTGAAGAGTGAATCTATAAATAGATCGTACCCACTTATTTGCGGAGAAAAGGGCTGTTTTTCAATGTGCGCGAGTTGGATGATTTGAAAATACATTTCCTATAACAGGAGCGTTTTAAAAATGCAAATTAATTCTTTAGCAATGGAAAAAGGCAAATTTTCGAGCGTGGCGACTAAAATCACTTTTTCTACTGGACATTTTATTTTATCCAGTCGCCACGTGGCGAGTGGCGACCGCTACTTTTAATCTTTAGTAAGATGTGTACTTTTTTTTAAGCAACATATCCCCCCCCTTTTTTTTGAGTTAAATGCACCCTGCGTGGAAGTTCACTAATTTTAGGGATTTTCCAGGGGTAGTACTGTAAAAAGATTCTTGTTTTTATAGTTGCTCTTCTCCAATGAGAAAAGCCTCTCTTATAGTTTAAAAAAGGCACCAAGGCATGGTTTTACTTTAAAAGTAGGGGGGCTCATTATAGTGCCCAAGAGAGAAAATAAAAAAAATAGTCTATATACTTGTGCATAAGCCCTCCTAATTCAGCTACTAAAAATTGGTAAAGAAGTGGCCTGCATATAAGACAATTGTAAATTTCAAGAGTTTGGAAAACATGTTTATTTCTGAAATTATCTTTAAAAACCAAAATCTGATTATGTATTGTAGTTCTCAAATGGTTCCTGTTAAAAACTACCATATCCAGTAAAGTTGCATGATCTGTCTTACGGCACTGGCTCTCTCCCGTCCCTGGAACCAGTGACTCTAAATTAGGGACGGGCGACTGCTTATAGCCCATTGAGTTGCTCACGGTGGTCGTTAAACCTGCAATAAAAAAAAACAACAAAAAAAGTTGCATGATCAATATAAGCATAGTTATCATGACATTTTCTTCCCCTGAATCAAAACAAATAATCTGTATGATCCATTACATACTTATGGTCTTGTGCAACTTTTTTGAAAGATTGCAGCTGTGTACTTTCATAATGATCTCACAGGCAGAAGTGATGCCCACACTTGCTCTGTAAACACGAGAGATTACTGATTCATTCTATTTGCTGTTCTTTAAAAGGAGGCGACACAGGAGAAGTAAGGAGAGGATTACTTTCTTTTGGGAAACAAGAAATTCCATGGTTTTACTTTGAAACTGGCTTAGGTTTGGCACTTTTTACATTAGTGAAAGTCTTTCCTAAAGAACTGTGGATGCTTTTTTTGAGGAAATGGTACATTGGGCTAAAAAATATTTCATTAGTTCTTGTATTGCACATCTGAGCTATCCAAGATATAATAGATCTTTAGATTTGGGTTGAACATTTAGACAAATAGAACCAGCTGCTTTTGGAAAGCATAACCAGCAGTTATATTGTGTACATTATATCTTACTTATAATACAAAGGCTTTTGATGTGTAGGTCATCTGTAGAATCAGTCTTAAAATAAACACAAAAGCAGTGGACAGTGGCTTGGGGAAGATAAAGGGGAGAAATGCATATAGCCTAACTATTCACAAAACATGATCAGTTCATCTATTTTGAATTCTTTTTACTATTTTCAAATTATTAGATTATGCTTTAATGGAATGAGGCCATTTTAAACCTATTTTTATATGTTTTCACATTTTAATTTTTAGATATATTTAACAACCTGTATCATGAACATCAGTTCGAACCCCAAAATGAAACGCAGGTTTTGCTAAGTACTAGTAGGAGTGAGGATCAATGGCCTAAATTCAAAATATTTGTGCAGGGTCCATCCCCCTTTTGAGATATTTGATCTTGAAATTCGCAAATTTTAGAACTAAAAATCAGCCAGAAGGGCTTCCAACCCAGAATTTATTTCGCCATAGATGGAAATCCTTCCGGTCATAGTTATTGTACAAGAATTTCCATCCTGTGGTTTCAAGCCTTTTGATTTTACAGACCTTTAAAATCAGCAAAATTGCTCATTATGATGACTAAATTTAAGCCCATTAAAGTCCCAATTACCAAAATCTTATCTTACATGTATATATATTTTCTGAAAGGCCAGGTTCTTTACTTTAAAGCAGTAAGAATCAGAACTTTCTGTCTTAAATAGAAACCACACAGCTGCCATTTTTTCAAAACCGCTGCAAATGCTATTTTTTGCCTGTCGCAGTGAATAAAAGTGATTTTAAACCAAGGTGAATGCAGATAAAAAAATTACAAAAATAGTTTTGAGCAGGTCACTAGCCAAGGCTGCCTATGGTGACAATATGAAAATTAGCTAGATGGTCAAGTAACCATTTAATATAAAATTGGGTGATTTCACTTGGAATGACCCCTAATCTAAGTGTGTTCCTGTATTTTCTCCACATCCTTATTTCAGTTATATATTGCTGCCCAGTTCTCCCACTGTTATTGGTGAAAGTAATGCTTTTAGAATCATCTGCTCAATCTACCACATTTTCTTGACTAGACAATTGCATGACCTGAAAAATAAAATATAGTGAAGTTGTCCTGTAGAAATATGTACCCTTAATTCTGGTATCCAGAAATTGGATATCAGAATTAAGCGTTCATTTTTAGCAACTGGCCACATCACTTTATACGTTTTGAAGCAATAATAAACTGTATTTTCTGATCATAGCACTGAAGATTATAACTTGGAGCTAACCTAATTTTATAGTTATTGCTGATTTTCTTTAGTTTCTCAAACATTCCTGTGTGGTAAGTGACTCTTCAGTAAATGTGTAGTTTAGCGTCCTAAATTATTTCGTTGGAAAGGTGAAGGATTTGAAGAAAGTGAGACGTACAGATTTTAAAGTATGCAGTTTCATGGCAAATGGTGAAAAAATGTCATCTGTTAAATGCATTTTAAAGATTTTTACTGTAAAACTGACCTCCAAGTACGACGACGTGAACACAGCTGTGGTAGGCCCAACACAACGCCACGGCGACCAAGGGAGGCTTAGCTATACTGAAACGGAGGTCTCATTCCGGCAGCCATTTTGCTGCGACGGAAGAGTACAAGAGAAACAAGGGACGTTTTTGCAAGCAAAGTGTTCCAATTTGTAATGCTACGCTAAGGAAAATAATTCATTTCTGTCGAAATTTCTCAAAATACTTGGATTTTTTGGTGACAATTTCTTTGATGTTAAGCATATCATTCCCTGGTGCAAAATAAAAAAGTATGCAGATGCCTTCCTTTCTTCTACAAAATCATTAAAGTAGAGGTCACGTTCTGTTCAACGGAACTTACGTGGCATCGGAAAATCAAAGTTTTGCTCTGCTTTTGCACAGTGTTGTTTGCAATTCATTCAAATTGGATCACAAAAAAAAGAAAGAAAAAAAACTCTCGAAGAAGTGAGTTCATACATTGCACATTAAAGAATCGTACGCAAGAAATTATCAGATTGTGATGCAGAGGTGCCAGCCATTGCAGATTTTCCGTAATTATTACGGTTTCGGCTGCCTGATTACAGAATTACGGACAGGTTGGAAGAATTACCGATTTCAGTATACTTCGTAAAAGTTCTGAATTTTGTGTCTTTTATTGTTAAAATCAAATGCGATCCCATTTTGCAAATACATTTATAGTTTTTTCACACAAACGCGAAAACGTTTAATTGATGTTGTTTCTAATTAAGCGCCATTAAAATTCAGATATTGGATACATTGGCAAAGCCAATATCGGACGGATATCGAGTGAAGAATGGCAATGCGATATTGCATAATACATTGGAAAAGCAGATATTGGCGCAATGACTTCCGCATACCTGCCAAGTATTCTGGATTTTCCGGAAGTTTTACGGATTTTTGTGTAGTTTTATGGTCAGAAGATATTTTCTTCCGGGTTTTTGCCAAAATGGCTCGTGATTTTTTTTTATTGATGAAAATTGATATCGTTGTTATTGTCGCTTAGTGTAAACTTCTGCCTATGTTTTATTATGATCTCATAGCGATTGAACCTTATGTTATCTCATGTTTCTAGCAGTGAGTGATATTAATTTATAGATCACGCACACTCCTACCAATCCTTCCAAACTCCCTCTCTCTCAGTGTTGGAATAGTTGTGCTAATTGCGCTGAACTGCTAAAATGTTTTAATTCTGCGCCGTACACAGTTAACCAAAATGCGTAATTAAGCGTCTTGTACGCACCAAAAAGTTGTGTTATGCATTGAAATTTTACCAATGCACAAAAATACGCATCAGGAAACGCGCAGAATACACATCAACACATAACACTAGGCATGGAAGAATTTTACCAACCCGTGAAAATACGCATGGGGATGGGATTTTGTCTTTCAAAAACGGAAGTAAATGAAATAAAGATTTTCCCCGTGATCATAATTTCGTTTTCCTGCGATGTTACCTCTGTCCAGTATTGTTGTTATACATCACTTTATTCCAAAAATATTTGTATTTCAGTTTGAAAGTGGAGGAAAGGTTTCCGAAAACGGAAATTCGAAGACGCTAGAATTCCCCTGTAATCTTAAGGCATGAGCATGCAACGAACGGCTTTGAAAAATTTCTCCTTTTCTGTCATAATTTGAGTTATCCTCGAGATCGATTCATAACTGAACAGAAATTTTGGGGCAATTGGTAGTGGGGGAGAATGTTTTTTGCCTGAAACTTTCTAAACTATCGAAAACGGAAGTTTCGTCTTTCAAAACTTTTGAAAATGGAAGTTAGATGCAGTGAAGATTTCTCCTGTAATCGTAATTTTATTTTTCATGCAATGTTTCCTCTGCCTAGTATAGTTGTTAAATAACATTTTATTTCATAAATATTTGTATTTCAACTTGAAAATGGAGGGAAAATGTCCAAAAACGGAAAGCGGACATAGAAAAGATTTCTCTTGTAACTGTATCCCCCCCCCCAACGATGTTCTAAATATGTCTCCTGTATTCTTAAATATTCTCCAGCCCCCCAACAAAGGTTTGCATTTCAGCTTGATAAAGAGGGGGGGGGGCTCGAAAATGAAAGTGACGAAGCTGAAAATTTGCAAAAATTGATGCATGTGTTCAAAAGTATTCATATTGAAGTTACACTATTCATCCTTTATCTAAAATAGTGCTGTCATGTATTCATGATGGATAAAATTGTCATCCAAGGGCATAACAAAAAAAAAAAAAAAGAAAGGTCCCTGTCTTGTCATTGCTTAAATAAAATCAAATAAGTCATTCAATTTAAAAAAAATAAAAACCTTGAAAATCATCACAATTTCTGAACTCCATCTGTGAGTGACTGATACGGAAAAATAATTGAAAACAAGTATCATCAAACATACTGCTAGCACATCTCATACATTACCACTCTCCCCTAATAATAGATAATCGTGAATTAACAGTTCTGGTACTGCCGCAAATCTTCTTGATTTTAAGATAAATATTAATTTTAGGGTAAATCTTGATTTTATGGGAAAATCTTCTTGACCTTAGGGAAAGTTAATTTTTGCAAGCAATCTTGATTTAGGAAAATTTTGGTTGGCAGGGATGCGTCCGATATTAACCAATATTCAGCTGTCATAACCAATATCGGCTTGATATCTACCGATATTAATTCCCACTTGGGTTATTAAAAATATTAACCAATAAAATAGAAGGTTCATGTTATAAGGTATTTGATTTTATAAGGTTATTACACATTTCGCATGTTAATTTCTCTTGAAATACCCTTCCCACGCGTAAACGATGAGGCTTCGTATGATGATTTACTTATAGGCACCACAGAAGGTTGGCACCTCTGGTGATCAATGTCAAAAATGTGACAGAAATGATCCATTTTCTGTAGCGCAGTACTGCAAATGGGAGAGCTTTTCTGGCAAAACTGTTCACCCTTTCTCTTGTCCTCTTCCACCAGCAAAAAATGGCCGCTGGAACAAGACCATCGTTTCAGTGAAGCAAAGCTTAATGTCATCGCCATGGCGTTCTGTTAGGCCTGCCATAGCTTCTGTTCACAGCGTTGTACTTGCACATACATATTACAGTAAAATTCTTTAAAATGCACCATAATGATGCAGTTTTTTCGCCATTTGCCGTTAAATTGCATACTTCAAAATCTATACATCTCACTTTTTCGAAATCCTTCAACTTTTCTGACGAAATAATTTAGGACACTAAACTACACATTTACCGGCTCTTCTATTTAAAGAAAAAAGTGAAAAGCTGAATTCATCTTCAGAAGCTCAAAAAACCCATAAAATCCGTCTTATTAGAAAATAATTACCCGTCAAAAAAGTACATGAACTATTGCATGAGAATAGTACTATGAGAAGAACCCAGTAGTAGAAACAGCGTGCCACAGCGGTGGGTGCCGTAGATTACTTTAACCCTTGCAGATTGCTTTCAGGAAATTTCAAAAGTTTATATTTATTTCATATGTTAAAAACCCCCCGAAATTATCTTAACTGTTTACATATAAGCACCGAAATCATGGATACCGCAGATTCACATCAAGCAGATATTATGGACCCTACCTATTCAGAAGTTATTCAATTTAAAATGTATCTAGAAGATAAGCTAAATCAGATTCCCGATGTAGACACAGCACAGCATGGCGACACCCATTGCATTTTTTTGGAAAGGTGTGAAAACTGTTCTTTTCTTATTATTTCTTTAACATTTATTCTTTCTAGCATTCCTTTCAATTTTAAAGCAAAGAAGGATAATTTTTTGCGCAATTTTAATGTTGGATCCCCCTTTTAGACGTAAAGTTATGTCGATAGATCATGTCATCATCATCATCATTGTCAACCATTATCAATCCACTGCTGGACGAAGGTCTCCCCAAGTTTCCTCCACAATGGTCTGTCTTATGCCAGTCTCCTCCATGTCACTCCCGCATACTTTCGAATTTCATCCACCCATCTTCCATGTGGTCTTCTTCTGGGTCTTTTCCTGTCCCTTGGAATCCAATCTAAAATTTCGGCTGTCCATCGATGGTCTGTTCTTCTGGCAGTATGTCCAGCCCATTGCCATTTCAGGGATTTAACTCTGATCATGATGTCTTCCACTCTTGTCATTTTTCGGATCCACGTGTTCCTCTTCTTATCTCTCCTGGTTACACCAAGCATGCACCTGTCCATGCTTCTTTGAGTTGTCTGCAGCCTTTGTATGTCTCTTTTAGCCTAAGGTCCACGTCTCTGCACCATACGTAAGCACTGGAAGGATGCATTGATCAAACACTTTTCTTTTAAGACATAATGGCATATTGCTCTTGAAAATTATGCTGTTTCTTCCAAAAGCTCTCCAGGCAAGTTTTGTACGCCGATTAATTTCTTCACCAATGTGACCCTCACTTGATATCTGCTGTCCAAGATAAACGTACGTGTCTGTTATCTCCAGCTTTTCTCCATCAATCGATAAATTTTCATTTCTTGTAAAAGCATTGTACATCACTTTTGTCTTCTGAAAGTTCATTTTTAATCCCACTTCTTTACTCTTGTCAGCAAGTTCCTGGATCATACTCTGTAGCTCTGATGGGGTAGTTGCAAAAATGACTATGTCATCAGCAAAACGAAGGTGGGTTACATAATCTCCATTAATCTTTATCCCTTTTTTTTCCCAGTTCAGTGATTGAAAGACATTTTCCAATGTGGCATTAAAGAGCTTGGGAGATATGGTGTCACCTTGTCTCACTCCCTTTCCAATTTTTATGTGTGTTGTATTTTCAAACAGCCGAATCTTTGCACTTGCATTTTCATAGATGTTATTAATAATATTAATGTATGCATCTTCAATACCGCAGGATTTCAGAGCCATTGCAACTGCTGATGGTTTCACCGAATCAAAGGATTTTTCATAATCAATAAAAGCCATGCACAATGGAAGTTCATATTCCCTCGCTCTTTCAATTAGTTCTCTCAGTACGTGGATATGATCTATTGTGCTGTAGCCACTCCTGAATCCAGCTTGTTCTCTCGGTTGAGCCATGTCCAGTGTTACCTTCAAGCGGTGTGAAAGAACTTTAATGAAGATTTTATAAACCACTGATAGGAGGCTGATAGGTCTGTAGTTCCTGAGATCCTCAATGTAGGCAGTTTTATTTCATTCTATTTTAATTTTATTTCTTTTTTGTTTTACAAACAACTAACCTCGAGTTGATGAGAATATTGCTTTCTTTCAATGATGAAACTAGGGAGCGATACTTTTGCTCACTTTTAACAGCTTCTGTTTCTACCACATCTGTCCACCCGCACGGGGATGACTGGTTTTCCAGTTATTTGGGGAGCGGCGCCCACATGGCCCGAGCTGACCTTGTGACGGTTTTTTGCTTTCTTGTATTTGTGCTTTCACGTTACCGCACGGACAGCTGTTCATCCAGCTGATGGGGAGTAGCGACCCCACGGCCCCAGCCGACATGTTATGTTTGGTTCTTCTCATTACAACTTTGTATTGCCACCACCTTGACAGCACCCGCCTCAGTTGTAGGTTGCTGAGGTTGTGATTATGCGCCAGCCCTTTCCTTTCCTCTCACTTTCCTCTCCCTTTCCTGTTTTTACTTTCTTCTCCACTACCTGTTCTTTTCTTCTCCATTTTCTACTCGACTTGCTTCTCCATTTTCTGTTCCTCTCTTGTTTTTCCGGGCTGGTTTGCTAGACCTACCTGCACGTTTGCCTTGTGCGGTGACCCGTAAGGTGGAAAAGGGGATGCTGGAGACTGAGGTTTCTGGTGGCCAGGTTGTAGTTGTCGCCAGTCGCCAACACTCCTCTTTGCCCCCTGCTTCACCCTAAACGGGCGGATAGGAACTAACCCGTTCCTAGTCAATCGGCTTGTTGTTACGTACAACAGGGTGAGTTTGGGGATAGTGCGGGTATGCCAAAGGGGTGTTACCAAGACCTGGGAAAGTCGCGGTACTCGCTGAGCGCATGTCTGCACTATCAACATGCTATATCCGTTGCTTAACCCTAGAGTCGTGTCCTGCGTCCAATTGGGCTTGCGGACCTCCGACTCTCCCCTGTTGGGCTTGGTTGTGGGCGGGGAAATCGGCGGACGGACTTTTCACTTCTATTCATGGCAAACCAAAAAATTTCCCAAGAACTTCAAACAAAGCGGCCCATTGAGGAAGGGTCACCCCCTCTCAACAAGAAACCTACACCTGATTCTGCCAATGTTCGGTTCTTTTGCATCCACTCCTTGGACGCTTCAAACCCATTAAACACCAGAAGCCCCTTCTGGATAAATAAAGCATTGCAATCAATTGCCAGCTCTCCTAAGAGCGTTAAGAAGCTCCAATCTGGAGATCTTCTTGTTGAGATGTCGAGTCCCAGATATGCTACAGTGCTTTTAAACACTACCTCTTTTTTAGATTGTCCAGTAAAAGTTACCCCTCACAGCTACCTCAATTCCTCACGAGGTGTTATCTCTTCTCAAGACCTTCTGGAGTGCAGTGACCAAGAACTTCTGGAGGAATTGAAAGACCAACAAGTGAGTGGAGTCCGGCTCATCCTATTTTGGCGAAATGGCCAATCTGTCCCATCTCGAAACATCATACTGACCTTTAACACCCCATCCCTGCCAACATCAATCAAGGCAGGGCATCTACACCTTGAAGTGCGCTCCTTCATACCAAGTCCTCTACAATGCTTCAAATGCCAAGCATATGGTCACTCCCAGCAGTCTTGCAGGAGCACTGCTCGGTGTGGGCGTTGTACAGCAACAGACCATACTTTGCAAGATTGCCATGCCGAAGCCGAGCTGTACTTCAACTGCAAGGGATCCCATGCAGCATCATCGAGAGACTGTCCAAAGTGGAAAGAGGAAAAAGAGATCCAACGCATTAAGACCGTTGAAGGAATCTCCTACCTAGAGGCCAGAAGAAAGGTCGTTCCAAGTCAATTAAATCGGCGATCCTATGCATCAGCGGTTGTTGCAAGGACTACAGTCGGTACACAGACTGATAGTCAAATCCCAGTAAATTGTCCCTACAAGCTAGACGACATCATAGCTGCTGGTCTGGCAGCACTGCAATCCCGAGCTAGGGACGCGAAATCTCCAACAACCACTATGCCTAAACCTGCTGCAACTAACACCAGCACCACCGGGACTTCAACAACCTCGGGAGGAAACAGAAAGGAAAAAGAGAAGAAATCTCCAAACTCTCACCATAAGAACCAGGTTCGGGCAAGATCATCTGCGACACAGGAACCAAAATACCGCCCCATTTTTCCACCAGAGACTACAGGGCGTCGGACAAAACAGTCCCAAGTGCAAATGGACATTGCTGACGAAATGATATAATCGGACAACTATTAGTTGTCCCAGTCTTTCTCGGGTTTTGTTTTTCGTTTTTTCTTTTTCTCATTCACCACACTTCAAACCATGGGTCAAATCGTTCAGTGGAACTGTCGAGGCTTTCGGACAAGACATGACGACGTGAAACATCTGCTTTCATCATACTCTCCGGTGTGCCTTTGCCTCCAGGAGACAAAACTTAAACCATCAGACCTCCTTTCAGTTCGAGGCTACAGTGCATTTTGGAAAGATAATGTTTCAGGAGATATAGCTTGCGGGGGAGTTGCCATCCTTGTCCCCCACAGTGTTCCAGTTTCTCCCGTTGCAGTCTCAACATCTTTACAAGCCGTTGCGGAGCGTATCTCCATGCCTGTGCCTCTAACTGTTTGCAGCGTCTATCTGCCGCCGGATGAGGACGTGAGCGTGTCCGTTCTTGAGAGCTTAGTTGAGCAGCTGCCGTCACCTGCTCTTCTTCTGGGTGACTTCAATGCTCATAATCCATTGTGTGGTAGTGTCCGGACAGACACACGAGGCCGTAGGATCGAATCTCTTCTTTCCTCGACCTCTTTGTGCCTGTTTAACACTGGTGCTGACACTTACTTCCACGAGCCTACACGAAGTTTCAGTGCAATCGATTTATCTTTGGGTCAACCATCGGTTATGGCCGACTGGTCGTGGACGATGTGTGACGACCTCCATGAAAGCGACCACTTCCCAATTGTACTTAGGTATAATTTGAGCGTGCCATCTTCTGCCTCCCGCCCTCCTCGTTGGAGGATGGATCGTGCCAAGTGGGAGGTCTTCACATCGTCCCCAGTGATTTCTTTTGCCATGGTGACCCGGGGGTCAATTGACGCAGCTGTTACTGATTTCACAACGTGTATCATTCAGGCAGCAGATCTCTCTATCCCAAAAACATCAACGACGCTCCCAAGACGTCCGAAGCCTTGGTGGAACCCTGATTGCGTAGCGGCTAGGAGAGTTCAACATAAGGCCTGGTGTACTTTTCGGCGTTATCCAACCGATGCTAATCTTGTTAAATTTAAAAGAGCAAAATCTTACGCTCGGTTGGTGCGTCGACGAAGCAAGAGGGAGTCTTGGATGAAGTACGTTTCATCTATCAATTCACGTGCCAGTTCAAAAACTGTTTGGGAAAAAATTCGTAAGATCCGGGGAAACTATAGTTCCCGCCAAATTTCAATTCTTGAGAATAACGGCTGCACATATGCTGAAGTAGGGAGATTGTGGATTGCTTGGGCGAAGCGTTGCCTCAGTTTCTAGTTCTCAGGCATATCTCCCATCCTTTCAGAGGATTAAAACAACAGCGGAACGCCAGAAAATCTCCTTTGCGCCTTTTTATAACACTGAGTATAACTCCCCCTTTAGCATGGCTGAACTACGGGTGGCTCTGCATCGGTCCGGTGCTACATCTGTCGGTCCCGACGGCATCCACTGTGACATGATCCGTCATCTCTCGTAGCGGTCTTTCGAGAATCTGTTAGTGCTTTTCAACCGCATTTGGTTGGAGCACAGTTTCCCGGACTCTTGGCGAAGAGCTTTTGTTTTACCTTTTCCCAAGCCTGGCAAAGACCCCAAGTCTCCCTCTAGTTATCGGCCAATTGCCCTCACTAGCTGTCTGTGCAAAATCCTTGAACGAATGGTTAATTCCCGGTTAATTTATTTTCTAGAAGAACATCGAATACTGTCTCCATCACAAAGCGGCTTCCGCCGTCATCGTTCAGCTCCTGACCATCTCCTGCTCCTTGAGACGTCTGTTCGTGAGGCGTTCGTACGTAGGCAGCACCTGGTGTCTGTATTTTTTGACATCGAAAAAGCTTACGATAGAGCGTGGCGTTACGGTATCCTCAGTGACCTCCACGAAAATGGGTTGCGTGGAAACCTCCCAACATTCATTGCCAGCTTCCTTCGTAACCGTGTGTTCCAGGTGCGCCTGGGTACGACGCTCTCTGCCTTTTTCCATCAAGAACATGTCCCTCAAGGCAGCATTCTTTCGGTGACTCTGTTCATCCTCCGCATAAATTGTCTGCTCAAAAATCTTCCTCCAGCGGTTTCGACTACCTTTTATGTTGACGACCTTGACATCTTCTGTTCGTCATCCAGCATGCATTTCGTTGAAAGGCAGCTGCAGTCTGCAATTACCTAGATTGTTAAAGCGGCTAACAATAATGGGTTTGTTCTTTCTCCCGACAAGACAGCCTGTGTCCATTTCTGCTGGAAGCGTGGCTCCATCCTGATCCAGAGCTCTATTTGGACCGTGCAGCCATTCCAGTTTTGCCGGAAACCAAGTTCCTTGGTTTGACTTGACCATGCTCTCACCTTTCGCTCGCACGTTCGACGGCTAAGGACTTCCTGTCTGAGAGCCTTGTCAATCCTTAAGATCCTTGCCTCAGTCTCCTGGGGTTCAGACAGGACTTCCTTGTTCCGTATTTACCATTCTCTCATTCGGTCTAAGCTGGATTATGGCTGTATGGTGTATGGCTCTGTGCGTCCTTCCGTTCTCCGGCCGTTGGATACCATCCACCATCAAGCACTGCGTCTTTGTACGGGAGCATTTTACACGTCTACCATTCCCAGCCTTTATGCCGACGCGAACGAACCGTCGCTTCATTTACGCCGTCTGCTGCTGTCTCTTCAATTTTACCTGAAACTTAAATCTCTCTCAGACCATCCTTTATATGATGCAGTTTTTCATCCCCAGCATGCTCGTTTGTTCGAGATCCGTCCCTCGTGCATTCGAACCTTTGGTCTTCGTATGGCGGCCGTTGCCTGTGATGCAGGGCTCGACTTGTCACTCGTTGGAGAGACCAGGGGCTTTGATGATCCCCCATGGCATCCTCTTGGTGTCATGGTTGATACCAGCTTTACATCTTTTGCCAAGTCCTCAACCCCTGTGTCAGTGTACCAGCAGCTCTTCGCTGAACACCGTTACGTCAATGCAGACTTTATTCCTGTTTTCACCGATGGATCTAAGGCGGCTGGTGTTGTTGGATCCGCCGCCGTCTGCGTTGACGAAGTTTCTGTTGCCCGCATTCCTACTGAGGCCACGGTGTTTTCGGCGGAGATGCATGCTGTGTATCTTGCACTTGTTCACGTGCAGTCGAGCTCTCATCAGCGTGCTATTATGTACACTGATTCGTTGAGTGTTGTGCCATCTTTCTCATCTTTGGATTTCACTGGCCACCCACTTCTTTTTACCGTTCGGAGACTTCTTCGTTCTTTACTCGAGGCTAATGTCCAGATTCGGTTCTGCTGGATTCCTGGGCATGTTGGGATCCCAGGGAACGAGTCTGCCGATGCTGCTGCTAGATCTGCCTCCTATTTGGTCGTCACACCCTTGCCACTGTTTCACCGTGATTTTCGCTTTCTTGTTCACGATCATATCAGACGAACGTGGCGAAGTCTGTGGGACCAACAGGTGGAGAATAAACTGCACCGTATAAAACCTAACCTTGGAGTCTGGAAATCATGTCGCCGGAACCGTAGGGAAGAAGTTGTTCTTGCGCGTCTCCGCATTGGGCATTGTCGCTTCACGCATAGCTATTTGCTGTGTGGCGACACTGCCCCCAATGTGTGAGGCGTGCGACTGTTTACTCACCATCTCTCATGTTTTATGTAGTTGTTTTCGTAATCATCGGTTTCACTATTTTCAGTCTCATCTACTGGATGACGGCGCAGCTACACTGCAGAAGCTTTTGGGCGACCACTGCGACACTTTCGCAGTATTTTCGTTCTTAAAGCAGATTGACTTTTTAAAACTAAAAAAAAAATTATAATGATTATAACAGTGAATTAATACATTTATATATAAACCTAATTAACTAACTAGTCTTCACAGCTTTCATCATTCTCTTTTCTAACTTTTACCAAGCCTGTCTGCTCCTAATCATTTCACCCCGCTTTTAAGAATCTTTAACTGATAGTTCTGTGTCTGGCGCTCTTTGGCCAAACCTGGCCCTTGCGCCACTAAAATCAATTAACTAACTAACTAAAAACTAACCACATCTGTCCTGCGCGCTACATTCTTAAAGCTGGTGGCTACAATTTTTCTTGTTTAGTGGTCGTATAGCATCTTTCAGTTAGATTTATGAGATTTTTTTTTATTTTGTTTTACGTGGGCAATATTTTTAAAGCTTTTTCAGCGTTTCTTTCTACGTTTTCATGGCCGTTAATGTTTCGAAACTTGACGTTCAAATTTTTTTTTCTTTTCGCTTTCAGATGGCTCTATTTCAATTAGATTTATGAAGTTTTTTTTTTGTTTTTCTACGAAAATAATATTTTTATGCATTTTTTATCATCATTCCTCCATATTCGCAGGCGTATTATGCGGCATTCTGGCAGCTGATAGTCGCAAATTTCTCTCTTTCGGCTTCCAGATAGCTTTGCTTCAGTTAGATTAAAGAAGTGTGTTTTTTCAAAAGCCATATTTATAGTGTTTGCTATGTTTCGTTCTCGGTTTCTGTGCATACATGAGATTTTTGGGTCATTCTCGAGATCGATGCAAAACTGAAGAGAAATGGGGGGGGGTCGTTTTCCGTCTGGGGATGGTATTTCATCTTTTAAAACTTTAGAAAACTGAAGTTAAACGGAGTGACAATTTTCCCCATAATCTTAATTTCTTTTTTCTTGTGATGTTGCCTGTTCCCAATATTGTTATTAAATGTAATTTTATTGCATGAATGTTTGTATTTCAGCAGGAAACTGGGCAACGATTTCCAAAATCGGAAGATAAGACGGCACGAAGATTTCCCTGTAGTCTTCAGGCATATATATATACAGTAAAACATCAAAAATCCGGCAACTTCAAAATTTTGGCACTTTTCTGATTTCGTTTTTGTGAGAACATCCGATGTTTCACCAATAACCATGGAAATCTCCCGATGTACTGTGCCAACAACACATCGCGAGATCATCCGATCTCAGCATGCGAATTGCCGATTGCCGCCTACGTGTAACATCAGGAGGTTTCTCAAATTCGTTATCTCATTGGGCCACGCGGAAATGACTCGAACCAATGCGGCAAAAAATTGGCGTGCACGTTTGTACGCGTGTCGAACGTGTGCTGATGATCTGTACTTGGTGGTACGTGGATTCGATCATGTAATGACATCTACATTGGCCTTCATGATGCATCGTGGTAATCGTCTTCGTGATGTATTGTACTTTCGTCAGAAAAAACTTACCATCAATGTAAAATTCACATTGGGTTTTCATGGTGCAGAATACATCACCCAGTCCTAGCGGTTGCTCTGGCTTTTTTTTCAAGTTTTTGTCTAACCATTCGCCAAATGCAATTTTTTTTTTGTCAGAGTTTTATAATAAATAGTACAAAAAGGTAATCACCAATATTTTCACCAAAACTTTTTTCCATCCCCAGAAAGATTGTTTTTTTTTTGCAAATTGCGAAGAATGCGATCGGCAGCATGTCCCCTGCATATTTATAAGGCATAGATGCGCAGATTTTTGTTAAAGTGACTGTTACATGTAAGTACGTGCTTTACGTAATGCCCGTTACGCAATTTTTGGATAGCTTCAAAATCCGGCACTTGTACGGTCCGTCGATGCTGGATTTTCGTGATTTTACTGTATACAGGGTGATTCAGAACTCGTGGGACAAACTTCAAGGGCTGGTAGAGCACACTGCAACAAAAATTTTTTGTATAGGAATGTATGAGCGCAAGTGACGCGTTGAAGCACAAACACAAGAAATAGACATGAAAGGAAACATAAATTGTTTCCTTACAGCATCATTGACAAGTGCTTCTTTTCAGCAATGTTTACAATAATTGCTCAAAATTGCGTCCACCAACAGTAATACATGAGTGGCAGCGTCGACGGAGTGATTGGCGTGTACTGTTGCCGCCCTTCAACATTATGCATCTGCGGGAACACACCATTTGCGATTCACAGACGAGGCGATTTTTACACACGAAGGTGTTTTCAATGTGCACAATTGTCATGTGTGGGCAACCTCTAACCCACACGCTACACGTCCACATGCGTACCAAGAACGATTCTCTGTGAATGTGTGGGCGGGTATTGTGAACAACTTCCTGCTTGGCCCATATCTACTACCAATGCGACTCGATGGCAGATGTTATCGTATTTTTCTGGAAGAGGTTTTACCAGAATTGCTTCAAGATGTACCATTTGCCATCCCACAAGGACTGGTTTCAGCATGATGAGGCGCCAGTCCATTTCAGCATTAATGTGCGCAATTACCTGGATGCCACTTTTGGGGTGCGATGGATTGGTCATGATGGACCAGCCCATTGGCCACCCCGATCACCTTATTTATCAAGCCTCGATTACTTCTTATGGGGACATCTGAAGGCCCTTGTTAACGAGACTCCTGTTGACTGTTGAGGACCTCGTCGCTCAAATATCCGTTGTGGCTGCACGCGTGCGAGAAATACCTGGCATCTTTAAAACTGTACAACAATCACTCCGGTGTCACTGCCACGCATGTATTACTGCTGGTGGATGCAATTTTGAGCAATTATTGTAAACGTTGCTGTAAAGAATCACTTGTCAAGGATGCTGTAAGGAAACAATTTGTTTCCTTTCATGTCTATTTCTTGTGTTTGTGCCTCAACGCGTCACTTGTGCCCATACATTCCTATACAAAAAATGTTTGTTGCAGTGTGCTCTACCACCCCTTAAAGTTTGTCCCATGAGTTCTGAATCACCCTGTATAATTATAGCTATTTGATGGGCCATGGTTGCATGTGTGTATATATATATATATATATAGCAAAAGCAAATAATGTGAAACAACAGAAAACAGCAAACAGATTTGAAATTCAATAGTGCTAGAGGCTGCAAAAGAGAAAGATCAAATAACAATAGGGCAAAAGATAGCAAAACTTTGAACAAGAGAAATAAAATAATAGAAACAATATAAAGACTAAAAGTCACCAAATACACCAACCGAACCAGGTTAGCTTCAAACTATGCAAAGTACCGAATAAAAGAATGCAGGGAAGCATATTAATGACTGACTTCTTGTCGGCTTCGTCAAGGGACAAGAAAACACTCACTAATCTACTAAGACCAGAGAATTGTGGGTTTCTGCTATTTTAGTTTGCTTAAAGGACCAATTAAATTTAGAGGAATAATGTCAATAAAAGGGAAAACTAATAAAAACCCAGACCCAGCAAACTAAAACACATTTGCCCGACCTCACAACAAAAATTAAAAATTGAAGAAAGTGAGCAATTAAAATCCAACCAAAAAATGTACCAAAGTGATACATTAAACTTGTTACAAAATGGAAACAAACTACCAGTCAAAAATAACCAGTAATTACAAAAAAATATTTTTTTACAAAATAATCATAAACCAAAATAAATTAAACCAGAAAAAGCAAACAACCAAATGGAAAAGAAAGCTACAGCCAAATTTAGGAAAAAGGAGAACAAACTCCTTCAACGCAAATCCAGAAAAAACAGTTCTAACTCCAAGATTGAACAGAAAGACAAATATGCAAGCAACATAGTTGCAAACCAAAAACCCCAACCCACAGCTAAAAGCTAAAAAAACAACAGGGCGGCAAAATAAAATAAAAATAATTTTAAATGAATATATCAAAGAACATGATTTCAAACACCAGCAAAGAAAATTATTAAGCCCAACATACACAAGAAAATATAATAAAATATAAAAAATTAATCATAGGGCAAACCCACAAATCCTATAATACACTGACGGAAAAAAAAATCCCAACACCAAGAAGGGGTTGTGTTAGATAAACAACAGTTGCTATGCGGTGAGAGTACATCTGTAAGATGACGTCTATGCAAATTTCGCGCTCAGCGCATATGTCTGGCGCTAGTAGCGCCTCTCGGAACATGCAAAGCAGGTTTGCTGTAAATACGTGCTGTAACGTTCGTGAGCGTTAATTATCGTTGAGATTCGACGTAATGTGTTGATGTTAGTCAAGAATGCCTTTAAGAAGACGAAGAAGCCATTATCAACAGCTCACAGAGTTTGAACGAGGTCGTGTAATAGGGCTACGAGAAGGTGGATTTTCTTTCCGCAATATTGCAGAACGACTTGCAGGAATGTAGCCACTGTGCATGATTGTGGCAGCGGTGGTCAAGGGAAGGTACTGCCTCGAGAAGACCGGGTTCCGGCCGGCCACGTGGCACTACTGAAAGGGAAGACCGCCGTGTACGGCGTATGGCCGTGGCATCGTACCGCATCTGCGGCAGCAATTCGAGCTGCACTTGCCACCACAGTGACACAACGAACTGTTACAAATCGATTACTTGAAGGACAGCTCCGAGCCAGACGCCCTGTAGTGTGTGCATTCCACTTACTCCAAACCACTGCCGTTTGCGTCGTCAGTGGTGTAAAGCTAGAGCTCATTGGAGGACGGAGTGGAGATCTGTTGTGTTTTCTGATGAAAGCTGGTTCTGCCTGGGTGCCAGTGATAGCTGTGTGTTGGTTAGAAGGAGGCCAGGTGAGCGCCTGCAACCAACCTGTCTGCGGCCGAGACACACTGGACCTACACCTGGAGTTATGGTCTGGGGAGCAATTTGCTATGACAGCAGGAGCACTCTCGTGGTTATCCCACACACCCTGACGGCATAGTTGTACGTCGGTCTGGTGATTCAACCTGTTGTGCTGCCATCCATGAACAGCATTCTAGGGGGTGTTTTCCAACAGGATAACGCTTGCCCGCATACCGCTGTTGTAACCCAACATGCTCTACAGAGTGTCGACATGTTGCTGTGGCCTGCTAGATCACCAGATCTTTCAGCAGTCGAGCACATATGGGACATCATTGGACGACAACTCCAGCGTCACCCCCAACCAGCATTAACCATCCCTGTATTGACCGACCAAGTGCAACAGGCATGGAACTCCATCCCCCAAACTGACATCCAGCACCTGTACGACACAATGCATAAACATTTGCATGCTTGCATTCAACATTCTGGCGATTACACCGGTTATTAATGTACCAGCATTTCACATTTAAAATGGTTCTTCTCGCGCTTACAATAAGCTGTGATCTTGAAACCTTAATCGATTAAATATGTTACCTATACAAATGTATTGCCGCCATTTCATTCCTCTACAACTATTTTTTCGTGGTGTTGGGATTTTTTTCTGTCAGTGTTTATAAAAAAACTAACTAACAGTAAATTAATGTATAACATTGTGCCTTGCTTTTCAATCACCAGCAATATTTACACAACAAACTTCTTTTATCATTTTGGTCCACAGGAAGGTCTAGAACCACAAAAATGACTACAGGCAACAACAAAAAAATTAATGAAATGCTACAGTAAGTTCTAGTATAGCAAAATACTAATCCCAATCACATAGCCTGCATGTAAGTGCTAAAAAAAACCCCCAAAAAAATTCTGAAAGAAAATATAGAAAAATAGCCAGAGCAACCATTACCTCCTTACACCATGCCTGAAGACAATGCACTACTGCTACTTCTATGGGGTGAACCAACTTAATTCAGGGGCCCCTAAATTTAATTGGTCCTTTAAGCAAACTAATATTGCAGAAATCCACAATTCTCTGGTCTTAGTAGATTAGTGAGTGTTTTCTTGTCCCTTGACGAAGCCGACAAGAGGTCAGTCATTAATATGCTTCCCTGCATTCTTTTATTCGGTACTTTGCATAGTTTAAAGCTAACCTGGTTCGGTTGGTGTATTTGGTGACTGTTGGTCTCTATATTATTTCTATTATTTTATTTCTCTTGTTCAAAGTTTTGCTTTGTTTTGCCCTATATATATATACACACACACACACACACACACACCGCATACAGGGTTTGAAAAACACTATGTCCGGGGCATGTAAATTATTGGCCTGGGCAGGTAAATAAAAAAATCTAGTTGTCCGGTCTGGGCAACTAAATTTAAAAATAAAAAGTTTGGAATAGAATTTCCTACTAAGAAAAAAAGAGTCATTGCATGTCATGCTTCATTGCACTGCTAATCACCAGAAGTTGTATGTATTATTGTTACGTAGTGCCAAGGACAGAAGAATATAGTTTCTTTAATTATATTGTGCTCTAGATCCAGAAATTGGAACCATATGTAGTTTTGCTCCAAATTTTACTTATAGTCAGTAACGGGGTGCATACCTCTGGTGTTTAGTGACAAAGGGTGAAAACTTGGACAAAAGGAACATAGCAGAATCACTAAATTTCTCAAATACCAATTTCATCATCATCTTAGAACTTGAGATACACACTTTTGTGCATTGAACATAGAGACCCTTAAAACAGAAATGCAAAAAAAGGTAAAAAAAAAAAAAAAAGCTCATATTTTTAACTTGAAAAAAATAAAATAAATGAGGGTTCTGATTTGTTATTTTAAAAGATAAATTTTCCTAGGCATCTAGCTTTTACTGCCTGGGCAGGTAAAATAAATTCTGCCCATGCCTGGCTGGGCATGTAACTTTTCAGATATTTTTCAAGCCCTGTATTTTATTAAGCATCAAAGAAATTGTATTAAATGTATTGAATATTAAAAATTAAAGAATTACATATCATATCAATACTTCCATGATTCCTCAAAAAAGGAGTTGACATAAGACTGTTCTGAAGCATCAATAGCATGTAATCTTCCAGTGTTAACAACTGGAAATTGATGGAGTTACAATTGCCAAACAAAATATTGTGAGTTGGTACATCACAGGTGTCATCCTGTAAAGGCCACCTGAAGTTATTTGATTGCCCATGAGTGTGCATAAATTTAACTCTTACATCTTTGTTTTCAAATGAAACTTTTACTATTTGCCCAATCCACCAGTTTCCTTCATAAATGCAGGCAACAAAATCATCTCTTGTTAAGCTACCAATTGCTGCTACTTTCTTAGTTTTAGGGCAATATTCAGTCAGTACCTCTACAAGTTCACAGTTAACAGTTCTACTTATTTTTGTTGTTTTATCAGCAATTCACACATGTAAAGAACTGATTTCTAGACATTTTCCCATATTGTGAATGTAATTTTGTCCAATTCCCATTCATTTAGTTTTAAGGTTTTCAAAGTGATGCTTTCACCACCTGGGCACTCTGTCCATTCTTGTACTAACAATTTGATAAAATTAGGTTAGCTCCAGGTTTGAATAACAAAATTAAAAAATACTTACCATCCTTAAAACAAAAAGAAGAAAATACTTTACTCCAGGAAGGAGTCATTTATAAAATAGTTTGTTCTTGTGGAATACCATATATAGGAGAAACGGGAAGAAGGTTAACCACCAGAATTAAAGAACACAAAGCAGCAATAAGGAACAGCTCAAATAAAACAGGATTAGACAGGCACATACAACAAACTGGCCACAAAATAGACTGGGACTCCTTAAAAGTGATCAAACATTAATCCCATGCAATTATCCAGAAATTAGAGGAATCCCTGGAAATTTACAAGACACAAGGTGGCAACATCAATGACCATGCTGGATGGAAAATCCATCAGGCTTGGTCACCAGACCTGTAGAAGTAGAAGAAAGCAAGAACTCCTGACGAAGATCTAGTGTTTAGATCGAAAATTTGAGAGGTAATGTACCTTAATAAATTTATCCTCGATAATTGCCGTTAAATATTTATAATACTGAAAGTAATAAGAGGAAGCCATGAAGTCATTAATTACTAGGATTATCTGATGGTTTATGGCACATACATATAGCAAATAAATCTGGTGCTTGGACAGGCACATTACACATATTTTGCAAATTCACACAAAGAAGGTTGACATTTGAACAGTAAATGCACCCACATACTTGTTGTTTTGGCTGATTTTAACTCACTGTGTCCTCAGTGTGTAAAATTTTTAAATACCCATTTTGATCTCTGGGTGTTCTATTTTCATCAAGGAAAAGGTTTCCTTGATTGTTCGGGTCATATTGCTTTTCACTTTTTTAACAGGTTTGCCATTTTCTGATACTGTCACAACATCTCTCTTATTTGGTCTTAGATGTGAGCAATCCATGTCATCATTTAGATAATATTTCATTGCTAACTGAATATCATCATAGTTTACTGAATGACCTGCATAGACATCAAGTTGTGGCCAGATGCCTCTTTCTTTCCTTATGGATCTTGATTAGTCTATCATGTATTTTGTGACATGTGGGAAATTTTGTAGCATTTCTTCTTTAGTTAGGCTTTCTGGAATCAGGGTTAGCAACTGTAAACATTCTTCTGTTGGATTTCAGCTGTCCTAGCTAATGCTGATGAAATATTTTTTATCCATTGATCGCAAATGCTACACCAGTTTTCTTTCTCTTGGCTTGAACAAAGCTGCTGCTGAATGGCAATATCATATAAAGTTTCCAGTTTCATAGTCATAGAAACAGAAATTTCTTGAAGCTTTCTCTCTCCATATTTTTGTCTTCTAGCAGAGTGTACTTTAGTACGTAATTTTAGGGGTCATATGTTTTGTGTGACATCAACAGTGCTTAAACTTTGGTTAACTAACTCAACTTATGCGTCTGGTGGTATATATAAGCTGTGTCTGTAAAGCATGCTTCAAAATTTTCAGTTGGAACATTTGTTTCAGCTGATTTTTTCATACAGCACTTGTAGCAATTTAGGCATAGTTCGTCATTACGGGAAACTTTTGCATTTCCTTTGAATAGCTTATGCAGTAATTTTGCCAAATTATTATCAACCTTTTTAAATGTCTTATTTTCCTTAATTATAGATTACAGATTCATGTCGTTTTTCTTAATCAGCACAAGAAACACCCTCAGTACTGAAATCTTGGGACATAATTAATGTGTAAAATAAAAAATTTAAGAATGAAATAAATTCTTCAAAATTGCTATTAACAAAATGAGTAATGTTTTTTTTTTTTTTTTTTTTTTTTTACAGTTTAATATTGATGTTACTATAGTACTAGATAAAACCATTTATATTATACAAGGTTATTGAGAAAGAATCGTCCGATTTCAAAAAAATTATATTTCGAAAAATTAACAACACAGAATGATAAGTTAAATCAATGTAAAGGGAAAATGTAAAAGTTTTTTTTTTTACAAATGTTCAATATGACTTCCTTTATCACACGTATAATGCCAAAGTGATATGAAAATTCCTGCCAAACATGGTCACCTGTGTCATTGGTAACTGTTTCTAAAGCAGCAGAAATGTGTTGTTTAAGTTCGCAAAGAGTTGTGGGCACTTTGCCACTTAAATGGAAAGTGGCATCATCACTGAAAATGAGTCGGGTGCAAAAATTGTTTGCCCCATAGCCTCTTGCATGTAAAGGCATTAGTTCAGTCGTTGTGGCTCATCACAAGGCTGCAGTGCTTGCAAGTTATGCAATTTGTATGGTTTGTAACATAATTTTTCCTCAACACACGCCAAACAGTATGCTGAGGAATCCCCAGTTCTCGACTAGTGCGAATGGTCGATTTCTTCGGGCTGCGTAGAAAAGTCTCTCTCACTCTTTCAACATTCTCTGCAGATACGCCTGGTTGCCCTGGACTTTTCCCTTTACAAAGACATCCAGTGTCCTAGAACTGATGATACCACCTGCGAATACTCCAAGCCGTCAGTGGACTAATTTGGTACTTTCTGCGAAATTCATGCTGAATGGTGATTACCGACTGACATTGTGCAAACGAGAGCACACAAAAAGCTTTCTGCTGACTAGACGCCGTTTTCACTTCTTCGGCAAAAGAGTTTCATAATTAACACACTAGCGCCATCTATTGTGCATAATCTAAAACTTGGACATTTTCCCTTTACATTGATGTATTATCATTCTGTGTTGTTAATTTTTTTAAATATAAATTTTTTAAATTGGAAGATTCTTTCTGAATAACCCTGTTTATAGGTAACATCTGGATTTCTTAATTTCAAAATGAAACATAGCTGTATAAAACTATCCTTCTGTACGTGAAACTGTTAAAGAAAATGCTGCAACAGACTGCACTTTTCAAATGCCTTCCTTGCGACTGACACATGCTCCTCCCACAACCTCATAAATTAGCTCCACCCCAACACCCCAAACACACTAGAAACCACCGATATGTAAACAGAATTTCCCCTTCCACATGAGGTTGTTTATTTTTCTACCCAGCTCAAAGTTCAAGACCTGTATTTTAACTAGTCCATGAAATAAGTCTACAAGCTCCATAACTCTTGAAATTTTAAAGTTACGGCTAAGAATTTTTGTTTTCTATGGAAGCATAATGTGTGGGCTTTAATATGCACCATTATGTTTAATATGGCTGCACACTTCATGTCTATGTAAAAAAAAAAATAGCAGAATGTGAAAAATTATAAAAAATTCAAATTTTGCAGTATTGGTTATTTCACTATTGTTAGGTTGAGTATAAAAAATTGCAACTGAAATACTACCTTTTTTAGTGCTTTATCTTATAGTATATATAATGACTATCATCTACCAATGTTTCAGATTTTTAAAAATGGCTTTTTTAAATAGCTTTTTGAAATTTCCCACTTTTTGTTAAATCTTTCATTTTCTGAATATTTGGATGTTTATCATGGCAAAACTAAAATTGACATGCTGACAAAGCATTTTTTAAAGCTAACAAGAGCAAAGGGAGGAACCACCTACACATGAATTTTTAAGGTGAAACAATTTTATAATTAAAAAAAACCTTAAAAATTGCTTTACTAATCAAAAACAACTATTATGGGAATTTTACTAGGAATTTTTTTATTTAAATTGAAAATTTTTGGGAAAAAAACTTCTTCTTCAGGCTGTCTTTTTGTTGTCACTTATTCCTATCACTGGCACGGCACGGTTATGGTTATTTTTCATCAAATCCTGCCAGATGTAAGATCCAGACTTACAAATTTTGCTAGTAGACATTGGCCACCAAGACCAAAATTTGTTAGTGGCCATAAAAAAAAAAAAATCAGTGGCCAAACTTTGAAAACAAAATCAAATTGTATGTTTCATACTATATTATTTTTAGAAAATTGCTTAGTATAATATCAGTATGTTTTATTTTGCATATTTCAGTTATAGTATGCTTAAAAGTTGAAACATGAGTAATAAAACAATGCAGGAGAGTGGGAACATTGTGCGGGGAGGGGAGTGCTATTATGGGAGAGATCTTTGCACCATCCGACTTCTGATTTTTAAAATTTTCTTGCTATTTTCAAGCTGAAATACAAATATTTATGCAGTTAAATATTATATAACAGTAATACTGGGCAGAGGCAACATTGCAATAAAAATGGAATTACGATTGCGGAAAAAATTCTGAACTCCGTCGACCTTCCATTTTCGAAATTTTCGTAAAGTTGAAATTCCGTCCTCCGACGAACATCCCCTGTCACTCCCCTCCCCAAATTATGTTCACTGGTGCATTGATCTCGCGAATGACCAAAATTATAAGAAAAAGGCAGAATTCTTGGATTTCGCGGAAGAATATGATGCCTGAAGATTACGGGGAAATTTTTGCAGCGTCTAACCTCCGTTTTCGCAAATTGTTTCCTACAGTTTCAAGCTGAAATACTTTTATGCAATAAAATCATATTTAACAATAACACTAGACACAAAGGCAACATGGGGAGAGAAAACTTAAGATTACAGTAACTTTTTCACTCCATTCAACTACCGTTTTCGAAAGTTTTGAGACGCGAACCCCCAGCAAATTGTCAGTTTTACATTCATCTTGAGAATGATCTAAATGATGACAAAAAAAACGCAGAATTCCGCGAATCTGCTTAAGAATCTCCTGTATACCATAAAACAATAAAAAAAAATAAAAAATTAAACAATGAAAATTTGTAGAATCCGTAATTTCGACAGCAAGTTCCGTAGTCAGCCAACTAAATCCATAGAAACAAACTACGGACATTCCGTAGCAGTTCACAGGTATGGAAATATTATTACAGTACAACCTTGAAAATCTGGAATCGTCCGGTTATCCGGACTTTGCCAATTCCGGATTTCAAAATTTTCCAATGGACCAAAGGCTTTCAGCAAACATTCATTAAAAATAATAAAAAAAAAATGCCTAACTTCTAAAGTTTTCATCTGATTTTGACGAAATTTCACAGGGGAGTTTATTTTTGCGTGTCTTGGTTACTGTACAATTTGCAATTGGTTATTTAAAAAATTGGAGAACATTTTTTTCAGAAAAATTTCTCCCAGTTGAGCTGTTCACCACCAGCAAGAAGCTTTCATCCCCACCGCAGCCTTGTGAACCTCATTCCCCCCACGATGACCCATCAGCTTTGGCACGTTCTTTGTGATAAAAAACCGACGCCCTCGTCTTTTTTATAAACTCTCTCTCTCACAAAAGGTGATGGCCGACTTCCGTACAACTAATATGTTTCTATCTTTGTTGTGAAAAACTATTAGGTCTGCCAAGTCTTCCGCTATAAAGTCTATAAGTTGATCTATGTTAATGTGAGTATACATACACTATGTCTATGTATACTCAATTTTTGCGTTTTGGTATTTTTTTGCATGGACATGAGGTACAGCCACATTTAAAGTAATGATGCATATTAAAGCCCCCACATTATGCTTCCCCCCCAAAAAAATCTTAGCTGTAGCTTTAAAATTTCAAGAGTTATTAATTCCCCCAAATCAGAAATTTCTGCCTGTCGTGAAGGCTTCACTGCAGCGCACCATTTTAAAAACATCATAATTTGCATATTTTTTTTTTCAGAAATAAATGTATTCTCTTTTATTGTATGACTAGGGCTTCCAAATACATTTTTTCCAGGAAACTTTTTGAGCTGAGAGTCACTGGACAGGCCTCTGCCTGATTTGAAATGAGAATGGGCCTCCATCAGTTAAACATTTTGTTAGCCATATTGCTCACCAGAGTTTGCCAAAATGCGTAATTACGCGTCTAGTACTCGTCGAAAAGTGTGTTTATGCATTGAAATTTTACCAACGCGTAAAAATACGCATCAGGAATTTTTCTCGGCGCGTAAAACTACGCATCGAAGAATTTTACCAGTTCGTAAAAATACGCATCGGGACGGTATTTCGTCTTTCAGAGACGAAAGTAAGCAAAATAAAGATTTTTTCCGTAATCGTAATTTCTTTTTCCCGTGATGTTGCCTCTGTCCAGTATTGTTGTTATATATAATTTTATTCCACAAATATTTGTATTTCAGTTTGAAAATGGAGGAAAATTTTCCAAAAATGGAAATTCGACGGCAAAAAAATTTCGCTGTAATCTTTAGGCATGAGAGTGCGTCGGCTTCGAGGAATTTCTCCTTTTCCGTCATAATTTGGGTTATCCTCGAGTTCGATACATAAATGAACAGAAATTTTGGGGCAATTAGTAGTAGTGAGGATGTTTTCCGCCTGAAACTTTCAAAACTTGTAATCATAATTTTATTTTTCACGTTATGTTTCCTCTGCCTAGTATTGTTGTGAAATATCATTTTTTTTCATAAATATTTGTATTTCAACTTAAAAATGGAAGAAAAATGTCCCAAAACGGAAATCGGACGTAGCAAATATTTCCCCCGTAACTAATTTTTTTCCCCCAACGATGATCAGAACATGTAGGCTATCTTATATTCTTAAATATTCCCCCCAAAAAAGTTTTGCATTTCAGCTTAAAGCTGAAAAATTTGCAAAAATTGATGCATGGTGTTCAAAAGTATTTAAATTTTCAAAGTTACACAATTCATCTTTTATCTAAAATAGTGAAAGCTATCATGCATTCATGATGGATAAAATTCCCATCCAAGCAGGGTTGTCTACCCACCTACACGCCCAAAAATACCAGGGCGGTTTTTTTTTCACTTTAAAAAACCCAATAATTTATTGGGTTTCTTTAAAAACTGGAGTATACTTAGAAGTTTTAATGCAATTTTGGGATATTTTCTTCAAAGAGTTTCAAAAGCAACATTTTAAAATGGAAAAGCTTGGTGCTCAAATTGGTTTTTAATTATGCCTTTTTTGCCTTTATTATTACATAGATGCTATATATAATTTATGACTAGAAAACTTGTGGTTTTGAGATAAAATAAAAATACCAACGTTTACCACAATCAAAGGTTTATTATATATTGACTATAGTTTCACAGAGCTATTGGCTTGGCATCATCAGGACCAATGGAGCGTAAACACTCAAATCATTGTGACATCATCAGAGTTCTGACGGTCATGGTTTTTGGTGAGTTGTTTCCACACGCTTTAAAGAAATGGAGTCGACGTCATGTCGTTGACAAGCTTCATTTTTTTCATTTCATTTCATTTATTGCATTTCAGTTGTTACAGACATGGTATTACATATTCATAAATATATAACATAAATAATATATTTTTGTAACAACAGGGAATGAGGAGGGAAAAGGCCTGATAGGCCTGACATGCCCTCTTCTCCCAAAGCATCAAAATTTTCATGAAAATAAAAAAATTCAAAAAAAGATAAACAAGTCAAGTCCACACAATATCAAACATAGCTAGGAAGGTACTATCAATTAATAAAGGTAATAATACTTTATGAGCTTTTGGTCAGTAAAAAATGCCTGAGTTTTCCATTAAATATATTAATATTATTAAGTGATACAATATCAGTAGGAAATGTATTCCATAATGCAGGACCAGTATAATTAACAAATGATCTAAATCTTGTACAAAAATCTAGCGGATAATGCTTACCTTGGCATTCCTTTCTAGCGACTGGAACATTTCACGCACATGTTTTCCGGTCTTTGTTGATGTTATTGTCCTAAAATCCTTGTATGCGATGACTGGCTTTACTTCTCACACTTTTCGCTGGGTATACTCATTGGATCTTTGCTTTAGGATTCCAAACATCAATTTTTACCGTTCTTTATACTCGAAATTTTCGCCCATACTCTGGGCATCTTCAGGAGCGTGGCGACTTTACCACCGATGTTCGTGGCTAACTTCGCGCTAATGGAGTCCGATACTCCTTGTTGCCATTCGTCGGAAATACTTTCCTGGATATATTTTGTTATCAAGCCCGGCTGGCGCCATCTATGTTTTGTAAAAAACATTTTGTTTTTGTATTTTCTTCTATCCTGGTTTTCTTGTCTTTTGTTGTTGTTTTTCTTGTCTTATTAGTTCTTTCCACAGGCCCGATAATGTGCTAGGGTCGTTCTGGTTACATACCCTTGCTTTATTTTTGTAGATTAATATTGCTTCTTCCCTCCTCATTTGCCTTTCCGATTTTTTATTCTTTTTTAGCATTTTAATTTCATCGAACTTTGGGAATGTCCGGTTTTCCATGCAGAATTGCACTAAAGCAGTTTTGGCTTCTTTTTTTTGCCAGTTAGATATGTGTTGTTTAAGTCTTTTTTTAATCTGTTTTTCGTACTTCCAATGTACGATATTGGGGGTATGTGTGCAATTGGAATTTCGTAGGTTCCTGATTCTTCTAGCATTTTTTCCTCTGTTTTTTGTTGACAGTCATACTTTTCACGGTGTGCACTGAGCTTCCTAGTTGTAAGTCATATTTAGCACAGTGCCTATTGATTTCTTTACTCACTCCTTCCAGGTATGGGAAAGCTCCAATGTATTTCAATTTTTTATTTCTCATCTTCCTTTGGTTGTGCACTTCTTGGCCTTCTTTACTCTGAGTCATATGCTTTTTACTCTCATGTATCCATTTATTAATTAGCTGTATCCATTTATTAATAATCTCATGTATCCATTTATTAATTAGCTAATTAATAAATGGATACATGAGAGTAAAAAGCATATGACTCAGAGTAAAGAAGGCCAAGAAGTGCACAACCAAAGGAAGATGAGGAATAAAAAATTGAAATACTTTGGAGCTTTCCCATACCTGGAAGGAGTGAGCAAAGAAATCAATAGGTACTGTGCTAAATATGACTTACAACTAGGAAGCTCAGTGCACACCGTGAAAAGTATGACTGTCAACAAAAAAACAGAGGAAAAAATGCTAGAAGAATCAGGAACCTACGAAATTCCAATTGCACACATACCCCCAATATCGTACATTGGAAGTACGAAAAACAGATTAAAAAAAAGACTTAAACAACACATATCTAACTGGCAAAAAAAAGAAGCCAAAACTGCTTTAGTGCAATTCTGCATGGAAAACTGGACATTCCCAAAGTTCGATGAAATTAAAATGCTAAAAAGAATAAAAAATCGGAAAGGCAAATGAGGAGGGAAGAAGCAATATTAATCTACAAAAATAAAGCAAGGGTATGTAACCAGAACGACCCTAGCACATTATCGGGCCTGTGGAAAGAACTAATAAGACAAGAAAAACAACAACAAAAGAAAAACCGGCAAAAAAGACAAGAAAACCAGGATAGGAGAAGAAAATACAAAAAACAAAATGTTTTTTACGAAACATAGATGGCGCCAGCCGGGCTTGATAACAAAATATATCCAGGAAAGTATTTCCGACGAATGGCAACAAGGAGTATCGGACTCCATTAGCGCGAAGTTAACCACGAACATCGGTGGTAAAGTCGCCACGCTCCTGAAGATGCCCAGAGTATGGGCGAAAATTTCGAGTATAACGAACGGTAAAAATTGATGTTTGAATCCTAAGGCAAAGATCCAATGAGTATACCCAGCGAAAGTGTGAGAAGTAAAGCCAGTCATCGCATACAACGGATTTTAGGACAATAACATCAACAAAGACCGGAAAACACGTGCGTGAAATGTTCCCGTCGCTAGAAAGGAATGCCAAGGTAAGCATTATCCGCTAGATTTTTGTACAAGTTACTTTGAAATATCGCACGTAAAAGAGAATAGTAGAATAATTAGAGCTATATAATAGTCAGAATTAGAACTACTAAGTGGAATTGATCTAAATCGTTCTGTTATTGGAAACATAGGGATTAATGTTGTTTTATGTCTCGTGGAATAATCATGACTGTGAGTATTTATTGTAATAAAATCTTGGTAATAACCATTTTTAATTCTCAAAAACATTAGTTTACCTATACTATAGATATGCAATTGTTGAATAGTTAGTATATTAAAATCGTTTGGACTGAGTCTAGCCTGAAAGACTGTATTTGAAAACTGAGTATTTTGTAGTTTAAATTGTAGTAGTCTTATGAATCTATTTTGTAACGACTTAAGTTTTGTCATATTGTATAAAGTAGTCGATCCCCAAACAGATATACAATAGATTAGGTGAGATTGAATTAAAGTGTAGTATAATAAAATCATTAATTTTGGGGTTAAATTGGCCACTGCACTACTAATAACCCCTATATTTCTTGAGATCTTATTAGAAAGGTAGTCAACATATGAATTCGATTTTAAATCGTGCTGAATAATGATACCAAGATAGTTATGACTTTGAACCACTTCTATAGATGATCCAAGTAAATTAATATTCTGAATTAAGGAGGTGGGGCTGACATACTTGAAAAAATCATTCTTTTTGTTTTGTTAATATTAATAGCCAGATCATTTTTAGTTAACCAATTAGTGATAGATGTAAAATGGACTTGTAGTTGTCTCACCAATGTCTCAACATCATTTCCATGTATTAAAATGGTTGCATCATTTGCATATAAAATGATATCTGAATTGTGTAAACAGGTACAGAAGTCATTAATATAAATATTGAATAATAATGGAGCAAGTACTGAGCCCTGAGGGGACACCTGAAATGACTGATTGTAAGTTAGATCTGGTATGTTCATTTTTCTGTATATTGCTGACGACCAGTGAGATAGTTTATAAATAGATTATGTAATGTACCCCGAATACCAATTGCGTACAATTTTGATAATAATTGGTTATGATTTAAAGTATCAAATGCTTTTGATAAATCGATGAAAAGTCCGAATGTAAATTTATTATTAATAGAATTAGATTGAATTTTATCTTTTAAGTGTAAAAGGGCGATTTCTGTTGAGGAATTTGGTAAAAAGCCAAATTGATTTTTGTGCAAAATTTTATACTTTTTAAAAATATAGGCAAATAATCTAACAAATAGTAATTTTTCAAAAATTTTAGCGAATATGGATAATTTGGCTATTGGTCGATAATTATTAATATCTGCCAGAGAACCTTTTTTAAAGACGGGTAGTTTTTGCAATTTTTAACGAATCTGGGAAAATACCTGTAGCTAGAATGGAATTAAAAATATATAATAGGGGAGTAACAATGTAAAAAGTTATAGTTTTTAAAATTTTGGGAAGAATATCATCTGGGCCTGGTCCTGTATTTATGTTAATCTTCTGCAGTTGGTAGATTAATTCGGTTCTAGTAATTTCCAAAGTATGCATTGAATTTAAAGTGCATGAGTTGGAGTTATCAGGTAATTGTTGATCATTTAGCTTAGAAAGTTGTTGTATTATACGCTGTGGTGAAACAATAAAATGATTATTAAATTGATTAGCAATTTCAGTTTGATCAGAAATATCAATGTTACCGCGAGTGAGGTGAATCGAAGTTTTTGGTACATTCCTACGGCCTAATAATATATTTTAAGTGTTTCCAGGTTACTTTAGGATTGTTTTTAGAAAAAATATGAAAATAATAATCTCCTTTTAATTTTCTAATGTAGAAATTGAGATTATTTCTAAATTTTTTAAAAATATTATAATCAATTTGTGACCTTGATTTTAAGAATTTTGTGAACAGTTTATTTTTTTTATTTATCTGATTAAGACAGTGCCTTGTTAGCCAAGGTTTCCGCTCTTTCTTGAATTTAGACGTGGTTCTTTTAAATGGAAAAGCCTTATTGTACAATCTCTTCAAAGTTATTTCAAATAAATTATAAGCCACATCTGGATTAGAAATTTGCATTATTTCATCCCAGTTCGTATCTTGTACTAGGTTTATGAATAGATTCGTATTATTCTCACTAATTCGAGTGAAAGTATTTGTTGGTCTAGATGCGTGTATATCACTATATGTGTAAATTAAGAAAATTGGCAGATGATCACTAAAATGAAAATTAAGAATACCTGATAAAATAGAGTCCGATGGTATATTTGTTATACATAGATCCAAAATTGAGGCCGTATATTGAGTTATTCTTGTAGCTGAAAAAATAGTGTTGTAGAATCCTGCAGTGGCAATTGCAGAATTAAATTCTCGTGGGTATGAAAGATTCCGTGACAGATCGATATTAAAGTCTCCAAGTAACAGTCCTTTTTTCTCTAGCTGCGAAGAGTTCCGGTATATGTGGAAAGCTTCTAATACATTAAGCTTGATAGGCGAATCAGTTTTATCAATGAGCGTAGCGTTTTCAAACAAAATTTGTGGTTATTTTCGTGACAATGTTGGGCTATAAACAACTTTTTTAGTTCACAGTTCCGTACGTAGGTCTTGTGTTCCTTCACATGGGAATTTAAAGCCCTGCGGGTCTGTCCTATATATGCAAGTCCACATTCACAAGGTATCTGATAAATTCCCCATGAATTTATGTCCTCGACGTAGTTTTTTGATCCGTAAAAATTTATCTTGTTTATGGATTTGAAAATAACTTTGAAATTAAAACTCTTGAGGATTTTTGAAATTCTGAAGCAAATCTGTGGAGCAAATGGGATAACCACCCAATTCTGTTGTATTAGGTTGTCTATTGGCGTGAGTGAGCAGACAGGCTTCAGTTTTTTAAATTTTTGGACTGCTTTGTCTATAATGGAATGGGTATATCCTCTGTGTATAGCAATTCGTTTAAGAATCTCGAGCTCTTTCTGCAAGGAATCCTCAGTTGAGCATATATGTATTGCACGATATACGTATGCATAGAAGGCAGAGACTTTCTGTTTCCATGGGTGAATTGATTTTGCATGTGGGGGTAAGGAAACAGAAAATGGTTTTTGATAAACTGTTGTTATAAATGATCCTTCAGATCGTGACACGAGGACGTCAAGGAATGGTAAGCAGTCATTATTTTCAGTCTCGTATGTAAACTGTATACGAGGATCAACTGAATTGATAAGTTCAACTAATTTAAGTATTTCCGAATTTATGCCGTTCCAGAGAACAAAGGTATCATCTACATATCGAATCCATAGGTCAAATGTAACCAGCTGAAAGAGTTTTCCTCAAAGTGACGCTTATAGACTTCGCATAAAATAGGCGACAGTGGGCTACCCATTGCAAGGCATTCCATATGTTGGAAAAGTCTTCCACGGAAAATGAAACTGTTTTGTTTGGTACAAATTTTAACTAGTCTCAAAATATCTTCTACTTCCGATTGGCTGAAATGTTCAGTGAGACTAGCTTTCAATGATTCGAGGGCTCCATTCAGTGGGATACTTGTAAACATGGATTTCACATCGAAGGATAACATGAACTGATCCTTGTATGGATGTCGTTTTAGTCGACTGACAAACTCAGTGGAATTTTTACAGATGTTTTGTTCGAAGAAGCCGTTAAGGTGGATAGTTTTGAAGATAGAAACTTGGCCAACTTATGTGTAGCTGAGCTTCAGTTTTTTAAATTTTTGGACAGCTTTGTCTATAATGGAATGGGTATATCCTCTGTGTATAGCAATTCGTTTAAGAATCTCAAGCTCTTTCTGCAAGGAATCCTCAGTTGAGCATATATGTATTGCACGATATACGTATGCGTAGAAGGCAGAGACTTGCTGTTTCCATGGGTGAATTGATTTTGCATGTGGGGGTAAGGAAACAGCAAATGGTTTTTGATAAACTGTTGTTATAAATGATCCTTCAGAGCGTGACACAAGGACGTCAAGGAATGGTAAGCAGTCATTATTTTCAGTCTCGTATGTAAACTGTATATGAGGATCAACTGAATTGATAAGTTCAACTAATTTAAGTATTTCCGAATTTATGCCGTTCCAGAGAACAAAGGTATCATCTACATATCGAATCCATAGGTCAAATGTAACCAGCTGAAAGAGTTGTCCTCAAAGTGACGCTTATAGACTTCGCATAAAATAGGCGACAGTGGGCTACCCATTGCAAGGCATTCCGTATGTTGGAAAAGTCTTCCACGGAAAATGAAACTGTTTTGTTTGGTACAAATTTTAACTAGTCTCAAAATATCTTCTACTTCCGATTGGCTGAAATGTTCAGTGAGACTAGCTTTCAATGATTCGAGGGCTCCATTCAGTGGGATACTTGTAAACATGGATTTCACATCGAAGGATAACATGAACTGATCCTTGTATGGATGTCGTTTTAGTCGACTGACAAACTCAGTGGAATTTTTTACAGATGTTTTGTTCGAAGAAGCTGTTAAGGTGGATAGTTTTGAAGATAGAAACTTGGCCAACTTATGTGTAGCTGAGCCGATATTGCTCTATGGGACGGAAAGGGATACCAATCATATGTAACTTCGGAAGTGCATAAAAACGCGGACAACAGGCATATGAGGGCTGCAGATGACGTTTTAAGCTTTGGTCAAGAGTTACGCAACTTGATATCAATTTCCGAACTTCTTTTAATTGCTTCACCTATGGATCATTTTTTATTTCTTTATTGGGTCCTTTGGAAATAAGATTTTCGACCTCTGTTTCATAATGGCTTTTGTCCAGAATAACAACTTGTCCTCCTTTATCTGCTTTAGTAATGATAATATCACGATTTGACTGTAGTTCTTTTAGAGCATTATGTTCTTCCTTGTTGAGATTGGGTTTAAATGGTGGAAAGGACTTTGACGTTATTATCTGGCTGACACAATGTCTAATTGTTTCTTTTTGATCAATGTTTAGATCACTTTTCATAAGGGACTCCTCAATCGACGCCACAACATTGAATACTGGTACCTTTTTCGAAATCGCAAAATTTGAATTGTAACGTAAAATCCGTTTTTGAATTTCGCTGGGCTTAAAACCAGAAAGATTAGATATTACTTCATTATCCGTAAAGGCATCCTGAGTTTGCACAGCGGAATTGTCATTATTGTTGTTGCTATTCGATAGTTTTTCAAATTTTTGTTCTAATGTCATTTTATGAGTAAACGACATATTGTAACTCCTAGACCAAGTTTTGCCGTTTAGGTCAGAAAAAATCTGGTAACAGTTTAGCCAGTAAAAGATGTAGGTCATATAGTTCGACCTCAACGTTTGCAATATTTTTTCTTGTGTCCTTAATAATGGCTCGTAATAGTGCAAACGAAGCATTATATATGGCTTTCTTGACATTATGGGAAGTTCGTAAGTTGCATTTCACAGATATAAAATTTGGTAATGTCTGGCATCTCTTACATCGAAACAAGAAGTTTAGGTGGTTCAGTAATCTGAACTTCTTTATCCTCAGCTTCAAAAAACGGTTGATGGTAGCAGATAATCAGTTTGTCATAATCAGGTCAGGAACTAAGTTTTATGTTCTTGAAAAGTCTATATCGGTATTAATTCATCCTGATGATGCCGAGCCAATAGCTCTGTGAAACTATAGTCGATATATAATAAACCTTTGATTGTGGTAAACGTTGGTATTTTTATTTTATTTACCTAGATGCTATTTGTTAATTTTTAATGGTTTTGCATTTGTTTAACTTGTTCGTTTCTTTTGATTTTTGGTATACTGATAGCCGTAACTGATTACTGATAAAAATTTGCAATAAATAAAAATTCTGGAGCTAAACTAGATTTGAGAATAAAAATTGTTTAAATTTCACTGCATATAATTCTGAGAATTACTTAATTTTGTTACCCTAAAATTTTGTACATCATTTGCAAACAAAAACATTAGAAAGATTTTGTTATTTGATAATGCAGTTACAAAAGCCACTTTGTTTAGGATGCTTTACTAAAAGCTAATCATCAGGCATTCAGGACGCATTTGACTTCCATGATATTTTAGATTCATCAGCACAAATAATTTATTGCTGCATAAAAAATAGGAAAATAAAAATGTTCTTACAAATTATAATTCAATGTTCATGCAAATAGTTTTTGCAGATAATTCCGGAAAAAACAAAAAAAAGTTTATACATGATAATTTCTTGAAATATATTAATGAATTAAGAGGAAAATGCTTGTATGTGTGTGTGTGCATAAATGCTGGTCTAAATCTTTTTAAAAGGCTGGCATTACATTAATATGGAGTACAGACCTGTTCTCTGATACTTTTTGAGGGTGAACTATGAATGCCTGAAATCCTGAGGAGGTAACCAAGTAGGTGGTAACTAGTTTCCTGTGTCCTGAGGCTGGAGGGAAGAGAAGGAAGGTTTGACTAATCCCTCAGGAATGCAATGTAGGAGGGTGAAACACCTGTTTCTTGAGCTATCTGTGCACTAATGCCTGAGGCACAAGTATCTGAAAGGGGAATCTGCTAGGTTTTAGAAATCAGGAAAGCAAACTATACTTGTTTTCAGAGTTCTAATTCCCACTCTTCAGTACTATTGGAAGGTGACTCCAGTGACCAATCAGAGTTAAAATAAACCTATCAGATTCTGATGGGGTGGGGTGTAGGCTGGAGATTTGACAAAAAACTTTTTCAGATACAGGTCATAGGATTCCTTTGTTGTATCTCATGCTTATCTCTTGTGCATACTACCATAGCTATTTTTCCCTTCAGTTCAACTGCAGTATATGTTATAATGTGTTATTTGAAATTTAAAAACTTAAGGAGCTTCAGTTATACTTTTACATACAGTGCCAGCAGGAAGTGGTCGAAAATGTGCCCCAGAATGGTTGGAGGTTAGCAGATTGGATGACAAGAACAAAGTAAAATGTGATCACTGTGGTTCAGAAGTGAGTGCAAAGATTGAAAGAATTAAAGGCCACTTAAACAGATGTTTGAAAAGATCCATGCCTGGTACATAAGAGATTTTCCCATCAGAAATGGATTTACATTTCACATCAGCAACTTTTGGGAATTCTATGCGATCACACAACTTGATACAAGAAGAGACTCCTGTCACAGAAAGTATGCCCCAAAGGCAAAAACTGATGACAGGTTTTACTGTAAAAACAACAGATAATCAAAAATGTACATTAGATTTAAAACTTGCCAGTTTTTTTTTTTTAATGTAAATAACATTTCTTTTAATTCAGCAACTAAAGCAGAATACAAAGATATGATGGAAAGTTTGCGCCCTGGTTATTCTGGCTCTAGTTGTATTGATCTAGGAGGGAAACTGTTGGACACAGTATCTGGTGAAGTTGATGATGCATTTAAAAAACATCTTGAGGATAACAACAGTAGCATCACTTCGATGTTGGATGGGTGGTCAAAATGTTAATAATGATGCCATAATTGCAACAAGCATTCACACTAGGACAAGCTCTTTTTTTTTAAGTGCTATAGATTGTGAGAGTAATAAAAAAACTTCGGCGCATTGTGCGGAAATGGCCAAGACTACAATTGAATACTGCAAGACTACACTCGGGGAAATGTTTTTGCCGTATGTACTGATAATGAAAATAAGATGGTAAAAATGAGAGAACTCTTGGAACTGGAATACAAAACCTTGGGTGACTTATGGGTGCTCTGCACATTATGTCAATCTGCTAGCTGAGAAAATTATGAACAAAGCTGTTTTGAAGCACATAGTCGAGGTGCAGAAGTACTTCTGCAATCATCAACCCCTCCCCCCACGGATTGTTGAAAGAAATGGGTGGACTTACGACTACTTACGCCACAACTGCTAAATGTTTGTGAAAAACTATCCAAAGTATGTGGAAATTCAAACCTCTGAGCACTCAAATGATCTGCAAATTCCCCCAAACATAAATAAAATTCTAAAAAATGTAATCATTTACAAAGATGCAGTACACATGCTAAAACAGCTAAAAGAGGTTAGTAGAGTACTTGACATTCTCCAGGCTGAACAAACATTTCTGAGGCAGTGGAACTGTGACAAGATCTTATGGAAAACGCAGATCTTGAACCATATACACCGGTAATAAAAAAAAGGATCGATCAAGCACTTCAGCCTTGCCACTACTTGGCAAACTTAATGAATCCAAAATACCAGGGAAAGAGAACGAGCAAGAACAAATTGCTGGTAACTGGGTGTTAGAAAATAAACCTGAATGGATAATTTTTGTAATGGGTTTTAAAATATGTGACACAAAGTACTATCCAAAGTCTATGTTTTTAAATGATGTTGTGCAAAACTTCAGTGCTACCAAATGGTGGCAGCTGATGGAGCGACATGCAAGTGTGACCAAAGCTGGAACCCTGAAAGATTTCTGCTCTTACATGTCAAGTCTGTGTGGTTGTCCAGCCAGTTAATCTGCAGTAGAAAGGATATTTTCTACTTGCGGACTAGTCTGGTCAAAACTTCGCAATCGCTTAGGTGTTGATAAAGCACAGAAACTTGTCAAGATCCACAAATATTTAAAAAACAAATCGTAAATTTGTCACAAAAAATATTGAAATTTGTAGTTTTACTCAAATTTAATTAAACATCTCAGAAATGTTTAATGAGGGTTTAGAGTTTGATCAAATACTAGTTTATAGATTGCAGTGAGTGGTGTGTAAAGTATCTTAGCCTTTGTGTAGATTTAAATAAAAAAATTCAACAGACTACATAAAAAGGAGATTTTTGTTAACTAATAGGTAAGTTGCATGGATTTTTCATTAATATTTAATCTTGGATATCTTAATGAAAGGATATGAAAACCAAATGGACCCCCCAACAAAAACAAAAAAAGCCCCAAAAACCCAATTAAAAAACCCCCAATGAAACCCACTTGTGTTGTGCTTTAAAAAAAAAAAAATTACGGGTTTTTTTCAACCCTGCATTCAAGGGCATTAAAAAAAAATGACAATGAAGAAATGGGAAGGGAAACAAAGATATCAGCAAAATGAAAATTTAAGCACTGGATGCTGTGCAGCTGCAGAAAAACAAATGTGGCTGTGGAACTTGCTGAGAAGTTTATTAGATATTTTGAGATGCCTATAAGAACCTCAAAAGTGCAATGTTTTCACTTCTTGAACACATTGATGTTCCATGTGGTCACTAAAAAACATGGTGAATATAATGTTATTGTTTTAAAATATGAATATTATATTTATTTCTAAAACAAAATGAATCCAAACTCTAAATACATTGAACAGTAGTGAAATATTTTTTATATGAAAAAAATCTGGATTGATTTTTCATAATTGCCCAGCATTTATTTTTGTAAGAATTTTATTTCATCTGTTAATTTTTCTAAAATACTTCCGACTTTTGAAAATTACTCCCTACATTTTTTTTAAAGGAGTAGAAATACTCTAGAAATTTTTTTGGGCAAACTCTGTTGATCACTGCTCTGAAGTTTCTTAAGTCAAGTGCGTCAAACTCAAACCGCTGCTAACCGTGACTGTAAAAAGGAGAGTTGTTGTGCTGTGAACTGGAATACTGAAGTGTTTTTTCTCTGTACTGTTCCTTGAAGTCAAGTGGAATGAAAAGTGCCATGTGATGAAGTGAAAAATAGAATATGAAACAGAATGACTGTAAATATAAATTATAATGCATATAAGATATGAACACATTCTACTGAATAAATTGAGAGGAATGCAACCTTTTTTTTTTTTTTTTGTCTGAAGTGAGATCCAGATTCCATGTATATATATATTTTATCTCCATGTTCTACAGTTTCTTATTGGTATTAAAATGTAACATATATTATTGAAATATATGTGTTGGGTATTAATATTAGAGCTCAGGTATGTTTTCGAAATCTTGAAGATTGACACTATATCGCAAATTACAGAATAGATTCAGATGCATGTTTATACTTCTTTTGGAACTTGGTATTCACTGGCCTGCTGCATGTGAGGTGAATAAAGCAAAACTATCTGTTTCTTTTTAATTTTTTCAATCAAAGATTCTTTCGCATTTATCTAGCAGATTGTCTTTCTTTGAGGAGCTAACCTCTGAATCTCAGAGAACAGCTTAGTGACATGTATGTAAGTAAATCAGTACAGATTTAAAGCACTTAACAGTAAAAGAGAAAATATTTTGTATTTATTTTTGAATAAGGCATTCTTGAATGTTCCATGATTGGTAGTAAATGCTTTATATGTATCAAAATAAGAAAGATCGACCTTCATGCACATTAATGTGATATGCACTATGAAGAAACTTGTAACTGTTGATAGTCTAAATTTTTTTAGTGGTGGAAAGTTATACTCATTTTAAATTAATAACTATGTTTCTAAGATTCATGCATGTAATTTTGAACCATTAAACATTTTTTTTTTAATTTGATTATTTTCCTCACATTTAGGGAAGCAAGGTGAAGAAGTGTATGTAGTTGCAAAATATGACTACGAAGCTCAAGGCAGTCAAGAATTAGACATAAAGAAAAATGAGCGTTTAATTCTTCTAGATGACAGCAAGCATTGGTGGAAAGTTCAAAACTCAAGAAACCAAGCTGGATTTGTACCATCTAATTATGTTAAGAGGGAAAAGCCGTCTATATTTGACAGCATACGCAAGCGAGTTCGGAAGAAAAGTGAGCCAAAGATATCCTCCCCATCTTCTCGCAGTGCACCAAAAGAACCAGAAGTCAAAGCCAACTCACCAAAGGCAGCTACACCTGCAAACAAAATCTGTTTAAATACCACTGCAATGGTCAAGTATAACTACGAAGCTCAGCAGGCAGATGAAATTTCTTTAGCAAAAGGTACACGGGTTGTAGTAATGGAAAAATCTAGTGATGGTTGGTGGAAAGGTGAGAGCAACAACCAGATAGGGTGGTTTCCATCAAACTATGTTCAGGAAGATCCAAAAGAAGTTATTGAAGTCAGCTGTAGTGTCCCACCAGAAGAAGAACCTGTTACAGTTACTTATCAGAACATCCTTCAAGGAAATGACATAGTTGTTGCACTTTATGCATTTAATTCTCAAAGTGATGAAGAATTGAGCTTCCAAAAGGGTGAGCAACTAGAAATTGTTGAGCGCCCTTGTAATGATCCAGACTGGTGGAGAGCACGTAATAATATAGGACAAATAGGCTTAGTTCCAAAAAATTATTTACAAATAGTTTCACCTGGCAGGTCTACCACAGAGTCCAGTGAATCTGATTCTTCTACCCCCAAACCCCAGGAGGCAGCTGAAACCAGCAGTTTTGGGGGAGGAGTGGCTGTGAATGGGTCACAGCACAAACACTCAAAATCCCCCTTGGTGCTAGTGGTGGGTCTCCTGTAGTGAAACACAAAAACAAAGGAAGTATTGGTAGTGATAAGCCATGGTATGTTGGAAGTATCACCCGCAGTGAATGTGACAGAATGCTGAATGATTTTGCAGAAGATGGAGATTTTGTCATTCGCGATAGTGAAACCAATGTAAGTATTGACTGAATTATGTAAATATTTTAATTGAACAACATCTAGATGCATGTTTTAAGATGTGTGTAAAATATGTACATTATGGTGCCCAGTATTTTATTGAATAATTTTTATCACATCATTTAAGTAAAAATAAATAACTTTGTTGTCAGTGTTGTTTTATAACATTGTTCCAAAATATAGTGAGAAGGCTTAAAAGGTAAAAAAATAAAATAAACAAAAGTCTCATTTCATCATCTTATGCCTGAATACCAACTTAAGTGTTCAGTGATGTATTAGCACAACCAAAAAGAAGAGTAAAATAATAACAACAGACTGTGCAGTAAGCATAAAATTCCTTAAATTTTACTCTCAAGAAATTCCTAAATTTTTTTGGAAGAGAGTAGCAAATCCAAAATTTTTTTTTAATCCAGTTTGGAAAGTAATAAATCACTGCTGTTATATGTCTTTCCGTAAGGGTGTAAGGAAGCAATGTTTGTAGAGCCCCCTTCCCCCTCCCTATATGAAGTAACTGTTCCTGCTCCCATTGGTGATAGTGAAAATTCTGTTACTGGAGACAATAGCTCCTCCATTATTTAGCAAATGCTGGGGAGACCGGAAGTTGTTAAGAAGCATGGACGATGACAAAAGACAGAACAGCCATCTCCACTGCTGTTGGCTCCTCTATGACTACCTCTCACACATCACTCCCCCCTCTAGCAATTAGCTCTAGTGCTACATAATGCTCTCTTATAATGGGGTTGCTGTTTACTCATACTTGCTGCTGTTATTGGGAAGAGCTTTCTCAGTGTTACCTGAGGGTGTCTTTATGTTTTTGATTTCAGCAAAGTTAGGACTACACATTGCGTTAATGCCTGGCTGATCTTTCATTGCATCTTGTGGTATTTTGTTGCAGCCTAATTGCTGTAATACTCAAAGTTTTATTGCACAGTTCTTTCATTCTATGTAAACTTGTGCAACAAGGGGGGTGGGAGCTTAAAACTCATGTGAGATGTGATATACAGTTTTTGAAGTTCATATGTTTGAGGCATATTATTCAAGTTTTGCAGGAACACTATTCCCATCCTTTTCATTCAATTTTGGTATGTTTTTAGGTTTCTTGTTTTTATTGCATAAGGCAGCCAGCCAGTAAAGGTACTTAGGAAGTGTCCTGCATTTTATTGGATTTTAAGATTTTTCTTTCGTTGTCTATGTCCACCAAGGTTACGTGCAATCACACCTTGCTATCTGTAACCACATAGCCATCGGAATTTGTCCTCACAGTGAACACAAACTGTTTCATCATTATGTGGGTACAGCATGTAGAGAGAGGCAAGGGATCTCTCTCATTTTATTGAGTTTGTTAAACAGCAGTTTCATTGATCAGAAGCACAAGTTTTACTGTTATATGCTTGCAGTGTGTGTTTGTAAAATAGCTTCCAAAGACTTCTCTTGGAAATTAAAACTTCATTTATGATGTAAATCTTAAAATAATTTGAAAGTTTTTCATTCTCAAAGTTCAAGTGTGAAGAATGGTAAAGCATCACATGATTAGCATCTATACACACAACTGTGGTTCAGTTCTTAAAATGAATTGATTTTGTGCTGTAGATCATAAATATGCCTGGGAGGAAAAACAACTAAAACAACTAAATTTAATGACTCATGGTTGTTAAAGGAATTGGATGGCATTGAAGTTAAAGAATGGTGTAGAAAAGGGAAAACAAGTTTTTGTGCTAGTTGCATGGTTTGTACACGTCCTGGAAATCCTGAAAAAGTCCTGGAATTCCATTTTGTCCTGGAATTTTATCCATTCCTGCCTTTTTGTCCATGTGCGATGTTTTGTAGTTGAGGATTTTTATATTGACATAGCTTATATGATATAAAGAGATTCAGAACCTCATTTAGTATTACCATTACACACGTCAAAACGTGGACATGTGATTATGGTGGTGCAGAAAGTTATCACTTTTATTATTTTAAAAATAAAAACTAGAAGAAGGTAAGAACAATTATTTATCCCGAGGTCGCCATCATTTCTTCATTCATATATTACTGCAAGTTGTTCAGCCCTAGATGTTCAACTGCTATGCATTGCAAACAGTCTGATTGTAACTATTACAAAACGATTAGCAATGCATTGGTAGTAGTCAGCCTCAAGAACCATGCCATATATTGCATCATAAGCTAAAAAAACAGTACAACAGAAACAGAAAACCATATTACTACTTATACCACGGTCAGGTTGAAAGGCTAACAATGAACGAAACTAAAAGGCTGACGACGAATGAATTCAAAAAACAAAATAAAACATGAAAAGCCAGAAGGAACGATGAATGAACTATATACATTATATGTATGCACCACCACCTCACATCCACTAGCGTCCCCGGACGCGTTTTGTCCTAATCTCTTCCTAGGCATTTTCAATGGGAATGAAACATACGTTGCTAACATTTCGTACCTCCGGAAGTCATAAAGTACATTGCGCGTGGGTCAAGTTCTCTCTTTTAGGGTGGTGCCATCTGGTGTCAGAGTTGGATTTTCTTGTATTTGTCGTCGTCTTTTAATTTTATTTTTATGCTCTTCTTTTAATCTTCTTTCAGTGCCCATTAGATTCCTCCAGGCATACGAAAGTTCATATGGTGAATTACTATTGCAATTTGATGATTTGGTCTTCTCAATTAAAATTGATTCAGCGATCTGTATGACTTTCCAGCTGTTTTGTTGATTTAACAATTTTATATCTTCCCATAGTGGTGTGCATTGGTTATTTATACAAAAATCGATAAGCGTAGTTTTATTTTATTTTGTGAAACAATTGCTGATATGTTCCGATAGTCTTATCCTGATATTTCTTTTGGTGCTTTCTATATATTGGCTGATGATCTTATTTTGGCTGTCCTGTATTGGAATTGAGTAAACACCCACTTTCTGTAATATCAGTGTGTTTTCGTGATCAGAAGTTAATGTGTCCTCAATATTTTTGGTTTTTATGCCAAAGCCCAAGTAAATTTTTTTGCATGCTGCTTTTAGTATAGCCTACTATTTATTTCATGGTTGTAAGATATTGATCCACAATATTTTATTTCCTTTTTGTTGGTATTCTAAAATGATCATTTCTTGTCTTCTCTGTTAGTTTCTTCATAAGATTATTTATTATTTTGAGGTCATATCCAAAAGTAGTAGCCACATTTCTGATCCAATTGAGTTCTTTATTTAACAATCGGTTATTGGAAGTATGGGCTAATGCTTTATTGATGTATGACCTGAAGGCTGAGTATTTATATGATACAGGATGGTGAGAACTTGCAGGAATAACATTGGCAATATAGTTAGGTTTTCGGTATATCTGGAAATCAATTCTATTATTTTGGTTATTATGAAATAAAATGTCTAAATTAGGTAATGTATTATTCTATTTTTTTCTATTGTCACATTAATGGATGCATAATATTTTTTATATTCTTCGAGAAAAACCTGTAATTCTTGTTCATTATGTTCCCAGATCATAAAAGATGTCATCCACATATCTACAAAAAAATGCTGGTTGTGAAATATTATTATTTTGCATTATAGATTTTTCAATCTGCTGTAAGACCACTTCAGAAAGCAATCCTGAAATAGGGGAGCCCATAGGAAACCTGCAATTTGTCTGTATATTGTACCTTCAAAATAAAAAAAAAAATATTGTGGTCAATAAAAATCAATGCTTTTTTGATGTCTTCAAATTTGTACTGTTGGAATATTGTTTCTATGTAATTCTGATTCAATAAGGTTTATAGCTTCGAGCGTGGGAGTATTTGGATATATAATGATACAATATCTAAACTGTTAAGCATTGCTTGACTGTTGTTCATCATACTTTTATTTCTGTTTTGAATTAGTTTAATTACTTCATTAGAGCTGTTAACAGAAAATTCATACTGTTTGCAAAAGGGTGACAGATATTTGCTGGTATATAACGCTCTTTTGAGGTTTATTGTAGGTGCAGTATTTTTCGGCCGCCCCGGTGGAGCAATGGTCTAAGCGATGGCCTCTGATCATTCGTCCGAAAGGGGTTCGGGTTCGAATCCCGGTGAGGCATGGATGTTGTGTTTGTTTTACGGGTCATTCCATGTGAAATCAGCAAGATTATGTTGCTTGACCAATTTATATTTTTTATATTCCCATCGTATTTAGTACCATTAGTGAGCAGACCAAAACAGTTTTTAGTTTTTTTATCTGCCGCTATTATTTTGGATCTACACCTATTTTTACCTGCTGAGAAGGCCAAAAATTAGGGTTTTCAAGGGTTCTAAAAAATGGCTGTTACTCGATAACTACTTGAGATAACTAAATAAACGAGATAACTAAATAAACCTTTTACCCCCTGAAAGTGGACATTTTGAGGTTTCATAAAAGGTACTTCAAATGTAGCTTTTAATCTAACCAGATGGATAGGTAGGTTTTAGCTTATTAAGAAAAAAATTCAGGTTTTAAACCCCTTACTAAATTTTTTAACCCTAAAGTTGCCAAATTTTCAAAAAATGCAGATTTCAAGATCAAATATCTTAAAAGAGCAATCTGCAAAAAATCTGAAATTTTTTTGTGAACTCACCTATTGGTACCCTATGAATGATATGAATTTCATTTTGTGGTTCAGCTGGGTTTCTGAATTATGAGGACTCAAAATGTTGTATAAAAACCCTCTCACAAAAACAATAACATACATTTTGGTCGTTATTCTGAGCAAATATTATATACATATTAAAAATACACTTAAAACACAATTATTAGATTTATTATACTTTAAAATATGATATTTTGAGCTGAAACTAGTGGTCAGTCAGGCTGCACCAAGAAGATTTTGAACTGCAAAAAAGGAGGGGAGGGGATTTGTTTAAAAATATTATTTTCTGCTGCCTTCCTGTGTGATGATTCCTAGGACACGATCGAATTACGTCAGATGCATCAACAGACCTACCAACTTTCAGAAACCGAAATCCGTAAAAAAATTAATCAATATATTCGACGGAAATTAAAATACTTAGTGCGCATATTGATTAAATGTACCAAACATGTCGATTAAAAAACGACGTGTTTACAAATAAAGTAACTTTTTATTGATATGACTACAGATGTTTAAATTTATCGGCATATTTTTATCGATTAAAATAGAATCCATACATAATTTCTCATTACTATGCTGTCATCATGATCTATAATGAGATAAAACCCTATTTTTATGGAAGTTTGCATCTAAAGGGAAGAATGTTCCGCCTTTCTAAACCCAATAGGATCATATCCCACGCAAAAACGAACTATTTTCATGCTAGGTTTATCTCACGGAGAGATAAACGATGAAACAGTTGAATAAAAAAATAAATAAAAAAATTGAGATAAATAAGAGTGACTGCGGAACACTAATCGGTAAATTTTGGTCAACTAAAAACGAAGGAAACAAACAAACATTTTGCACGAATAACATCCAGTTCATTATAACTTTTAACAACTTTTAGAAAAACAAAGTTAATTTCGTATTTTTTTCCTCCATGCAGTCAACATTATATTTATGCTTAGCACTAGAAATATGATTTGTAAAATCATTCCTTCCCCAATGCGAAATGTTAAAATTACATCGACACGTAGCGCAAAATGCATATTTCCCATTTTTTTTAAGATTTGACAATACACGTGACTTCCGCAGAATACATATCACGGAATGTTTTATTGTACTTTTCCCCCCTTTTATACTGCTGCTCATAGAGAATCACTAAATTTATTAACGCTTAAAATAAAAAAAAAAACGCAAGTAAAACCGTAACAGCTTAAAAAGTTGCAATTCGCAGAGAAAAAATACTGATTACAGAGTTATCCGATCTGACTGGTTGGCTACGAAAACAGTGATCAACTGAAAAGCTCTTTCAGCTATAAACAAAAGTTTAGGTTTTAGTTATGAACGCCATCCTCTGGAGTCCTCCCCACCCCTATCATTCCTCACAGGCCAATCGATGCCTTGCAGCAGCATTAAAAGTTTTACAAATCCCGCCCCTTTAACGGCATCCTTTATACTTCCAAATAGCACTGATTATATTTATAACTCTGTCTTCTCTTCTTGTCCTCCACACACCCACCGCCCCCATCCTGACGATTAGAGCTTATATGTGGTTATTCTTTTACAAAAGCATTAGATCTTATCTGGTTATTCTTTTTACAAACAAGAACAATTTGGGCCTATACTGTAATAAACTAACTTTAATGTGTTTCGCCGGAACAATGAGCGCGGTCTTTCACATCAGGAGCCATGGGAAATGATACAGCCATTTCATCAGCGATTTCCTCTTCATCTTGTACCTCCCTTTGCGGCGCGTGAGGGGAGGGGGACTTGACAAAATAAAAAATACACGTATTTTAGAAAATCTCTAAATATCATGCAATTCGGTTTGATGGAATAGAAGTTATGAAACCAATAGCGCATTTTTTTTGAAACAGATAAAGTAAAAAAAAAAAAAAAAAAAAAAAAGTCTACTCCCTCCATAGATTAAACACATGCTGACGAATATTTTAAAATTCAGAGTTGTTTTCTAAAAGCCCAAACTTTCATACCTACAAAAAGTGTGGATTTACAAAAGCAACAATGAGTGTTCACTTTGATATTTTGTCATTTTCTTTACAAAGCCCTTAGTATGAATTCACTGTGTTTGTTCATTATAGAACACCTTTTGCACAGTCTGTTAATTTCAAAAGTAAAAAGCTACACCCACACGTCATTTTATAATTAAGAATTCCATCCAAAATGGCCAATTTCTGCGGAAGTTCTTGCGCGAAAATTCTGATGAACAAATCTGTTCCCATAAGTGCCAATAGTAACCTTTTCAACAGGATAGGTCCACTACGAGTGCTGAACAGTGTCATCGCAATAATGCTTTAATTTTATCACTAAAGTTATCAAAGAGTGGAAGTTATTGCCAGAGAAGAAGTTACGAAACCATGTCCCAAATGAGTTTTTAAATTCACAAAATTGGCAGCTTTTGTTTAATTTCATCATGTTGGGTATCGATCTGGGCTTAAAAATTCGACAGATTGAAAATCCGCTTGCAGTTTTTTTCTGCGATAACTACGTTCAGAGATAACATTTCGGACTAGGAGTAATAAGAACAGGTGCTCCAACGCGGGACACACGTGACACCCCACGCTGGTCTCCGAAGCTGCTACTTTGGGGGACGAACAATGCATTATCTGAAACGAGGCAGGGTGTACATGCAGCCAAAGATAAACAAGCCTAGCTGGAGCAGTGCGGACTCCTTATAGCTTTTGAAGCACAAAATGATAGACCAAACAAAGCATGTGAGAAAACTGCGGACAAATGCTCCCATACAAACACATGTAACTGAAAAGTTTATTTGTAACTTAAATTGATGCTTTATTTTAAATGGATCAAGTTAGATATAGAAAAGTTTTAATGGTTGATGCAAAGTCATCAGAAAAAAAAAAAATTGGGAGAATCACAAAATCTGTAAAATAAACCGTTTGCCTGTAAAACAAGTCACATTTCCGTAAATTTTACGGGCAATGTGACTTGTACACCCCCTCCCAAATTTATTTACCTTAAAATGTATGTTTTTTAATTTTATAATTTAAGCTTACATTGCTAGTCAATAAGTCTAATGTACTCCAGTCTCTAAGCACCTAAATGAAGCAAAACTGAAACCAAAATGAAGCACAAACCTAAACTAAAACAGCAGAGCAAAACTAAAACTAAGCAGACCTGAAAACCAAGCAAACTTAAACTGAAACCACAATTGGGAATCCTTGTCATAAATGTGTATCTACTCATTTAGCCAGAAAGTGCTCTTTTGTCTGTGACTTAAAATTAGTTATACATGGTGATTCTGAATATTAGTGTTTTAGTGAGTTATATTAATGGAGCCACTTTCCTAGGGTTGTATCTGCAGGTAAACTTTTAAGACTGCAAAAATGCAGTGTTCTCTGGGTATATTTTTGGATGAAAATTGTGAAAATCAATGTTATGGAATTTCAAAAATTCAACCAATTAATGAATTCCAAGACTGTGATGTCAACCTTTTAAAAATAAGGGTTCATTGTGATGACATTTCCACTCTTTGTACATATCACTTCCAAAAGTATGTTTGCAGGTACAGACACTTATTTGGGAGAGTATGCTGTGATCCTTTGTCATATCACAAGAAAATTGTCAAGAAGCAATTGAAAGAAATAACTGTGGAACTTAGTGAAAAGTGGCCTTCGTCTCTTATTCCAGGAAAATCTGTATGCTGCAGTTGCTATAAAAACTTTCAAGTGAAACGATTGAAGATGAAATTCACATTGAAGATGCAGTGCCTTTCACTACACCAGAAGTTGTTTTAGGAGAAATTTATGAAGCTGGAACTGCTCTGGGTTTATCACCGGTTAAAATTTGGAAATTGAGTGACAAAAAACAAAACAAAAAAACATTTAGAGGTTAAAAAAACATTGAAAAAATTATCAACAGCTGTCCAGAAAAAACTGTCCGACTCGTTTCAGATGCAAGAGGGTCAGTCCATTGATGAAGTGGAAGAAGTCAGTAAAGATAATGAAACTGCACTTGCAGACATTGAGTATTTAGTCCAAAGCATTAAACACAGGCTTAAGAGTTGTAACAGAAATTCTGAAAAAAATAAAGTTATCAATGTTGTTCCTCATAGCTGGTCCATAAAGAAAACTGTACAAGAGTTAGGTGTAAGTACGTATTTAGTAAGAAAAGCACGGGGCCTAATTGAAACACATAGTATCATTTCAGAGGTAAATATTCACAAGCGTGGTAAACAACTATTGAAAGAAACTGTGGACTTAGTTGTAAATTTTTATCAAAGTGATGAAATCAGCAGGATGTGCCCTGGAATGAAAGACACTAAATCAGTTTGTTTAGAAGATGGAACCAAGCAGATAAAACAGAAACGGCTGATACTGTGTAATTTAAAAGAAGCATATGAGGAATTCAAATTTGAACATCCAACCGTTACGATAGGATTTTCTAAATTCTGCATGCTGTGCCCAAAGTGGTGTGTTCTTGCTGGACCTAATGGCACACATTCAGTTTGTGTCTGCTCCACTCACCAAAATGTCAAGTTGATGGCGAGTGCTATACAGTTACGTGATTTCAGAGATCTTATTTCTAAAGCAATTTGTGATATTGCAAATGAAGACTGCATGTTTGGATTATGCACAAAGTGTCCAGGAGTTGAAGTTCTCAGGGAAGAGTTCAACCCTGAGTATGAAGATGAGCTGATAACATACAAGCAATGGGTCACAACTGACCACTGCAAACTTGTAACACTTGTTGAACCGTATGATGATTTTAAAGAAAATTTCCTTACCAAACTTCAAGATTTGAAAAGCCACCATTTTATTGCAAAAAGCCAGTCGAATTTTTTAAAAATGAAAAAGGAAAACTTGAAAAGGGATGAATGCATAGTCATTGGGGATTTTTCTGAAAATTACACTTTCATCGTACAGGATGAAATTCAGAGTTTCCACTGGCTTAATTCCCAAGCAACAATTAATTGTTTTTGCATCTACTACAGAGATGGAAATGGGGAACTGTTTTGTAGAAGTATGTGCTTTCTAAGTGACTGTCTAATTCACAATACGGCTGCTGTTAATACTTTTCAAAAGAAGCTGATACCTCTTGTACAATCTCTAAATGGAAGCATGAAAAAAGTTATTTATTTTTCAGATGCGTCTGCAGCCCAATACAAAAACAGGAAAAATTTTGCTAACTTGTGCAAACACAAGGAAAATTTGATTTAGATGCAGAGTGGCAAACTGTGATGGTATCGGTGGGACTGTAAAAAGACTTATAGCAAAAGCGAGCCTTCAAAGAACAACAAAAGATCACATTTTAACAGTTAAAGACATGTATGACTTTTGTGAAAAGAAAATAACTGGAATTAATTTTTTTTAATTGACCAAGAAGTGATTAGAAAAGAAGATGGATAGCTCACACACAAAGCGGTTTTCTGAAGCTCGACCTGTGCCTAATACACGGGGAAACCATAGTTTTGTTCAAAAGGGTGGCACTACTTTGGTTATCAGCAGAACCTCATCTTTCCCAGACAAGCATAACTTCATGTTCAAGATACTTAATGAAGATGAAATCAAAAACATCAAGGAGAGAGATAACATTGTATGTGCTTACAGGGGAAAATGGTTTGTAGCTCGGGTTGAAGAACTGTCGAAAGAAAATTATAAAATCTGAGCTAAGTTTTACAATCCAAGTGGACCTTCTACAACTTTCAGTATGAAAAAAATGTGGAAAAAGTTTGGATTCCAATGCCAAGATGTACTGGCCAAGTTATCACCTCTTGAATTTACAACATCAACCGTGCGGACACACAACATTACCCAAGAAAAGAACACTGAACTCTCTTTAAGTTAATGTCTTACTCAAAAAAGTCATGTTGAAAAAAAAAACCCAGTAAGAAATCAAAATTGCAAAACTTTACCCTTTTTGTTTTGATGTGTCATGTGGTAGCCAGTAACTCGGAGGGAGGAACAAACTGCTATTTCAAAAAAAAAAAAAAAAAAAAAAAAAAGAAAAGAAAAAAAAAGGACTTGTAAATGTTTTTATATAATACAAGCATACCGAAGATTTTTGTAAATACAATTCCATATATCTTAAGTAATTACATTTACTTTGTGCTTATGATCATAACACGCAATTTGAAAACTTGCTGGGTGCACCCTGACTGCTCAAGGTAAGCTCAAAATTTTTGGTAAAAATTTTAAAATAATAAATCTAATAATTGTGCTTAATTGTATTTTTAATGATATAATGTAAGCTTAAAATTTTAGCAAAAATTTTAAAATAATAAATCTAATAATTGTGCTTAATTGTATTTTTAATGATATAACGTAAGCTTAAAATTTTCGCAAAAATTTTAAAATAATAAATCTAATAATTGTGTTTAAGTGTATTTTCAATGATATGTATTTAATATTTGCTCAGAAAAAAGACCAAAATGTATGTTATTGTTTTTGTGAGAGAGGGTTTTTTTTTTTACAACATTTTGAGTCCTCAATTCAGAAACCCAGCTGAACCACAAAATGAAATTCATATCATTGATAGGGTACCAATAGGTGAGTTCACACAAAAAATTTCAGATTTTTTGCAGATTGCCCTTTTAAGATATTTGACCTTGAAACCTGCATTTTTTGAAAATTTGGCAACTTTAGGGTTAAAAAAATTTAGCAAGGGGCTTAAAACATAATTTTTTTTCTTAATAAGCTAAAACCTACCTATCCATAGTTGATAAGGAAAAAGTTTTAGTTTGTGGTTTTAAGCCCTTCCTGAGTTACAGCTTCTTAAAAATGGCGATTTTGCGAATCGCATGTGCTAAATATAAGTCCATTTTCATCTGGTTTGATTAAAAGCTACATTTGAAGTAAGTACCTTTTATGAGACCTCAAAATGTCTACTTTCAGGGGGTAAAAGGTTTATTTAGTTATCTCAAGTAGTTATTGAGTAACAGCCATTTTTGAGAACCCTTGAAAACCCTAAATTTTGCCCTTCTCGGCAGGTAAAAATAGGTGTAGATCCAAAATGGCGGCAGATAAAAAAAATGTTTTGGTCTACTCACTAATGGTACTAACTACGATGGGAATATAAAAAAAATATAAATTGGTCAAGCAACCATTTATTCTGAAATTTGCTGATTTCACGTGGAATGACCCTTACGGCACTGGCTCTCTCCCTTCCCTGGAACCAGTGACCCTAAATTAGGGACGGACAACTGCTTATAGCCCATTGAGTTGCTCACAGTAGTCATTAAACCTCCAATCAAAAAAAAAAAAAAAAAAAAGTATTTTTCGATACCATTGGTCTAAGAGGATTATATCTGTTTTGTGAGTTTTTACTTTCCCAAAGATTTTGAAAATAGCTGTTCCTATTGGTGAATATACACTTTTCTTAATTGAGTCTGGAAGGAAACTGTGGTTTTTAAAAGCAGCAAGTTGACATTTTATTCTTTCAATTGGATATTTCTGCATGACTTTTAACATTCCATTCTTGTATTGTCTTGATCATCTTTCCTTCATTTTCAGTTTTATCCATTATAATGAGTTGTTTAGTTTTGTCAGACATCGTTATTTTTATTGCCGGATTTCGTCGTAAATCCTTCAAAGTTTGCCTTTCGTATGTTAAGTTTGGTTTGTCATTTGCTTTTGCTTTATTGACTCTTGTTTCTGTTCTATTTATTTTGAAACGTATGGGATCTTGAGCTGTTATTGGCAATGCAGTGATTATCTCTTCAATCTTTGAGATTAGTTGTTCTGTACGCCTTATGTCCTGTTTATATGCATATTTGCCTCCCCTATTAAGTGCGTTCATTTGCAGTTGGCTTAATTTCTCTTGGGATGGGTTTATATATGTATTCGGTACGCCAGTTACATGATGTTTTCGATTCTTTTCTATTAGTGCACTTTGTTTTTGCCAATGGCAATTTTGATTTGCTTTCTTATTTTTTTCTCTCTATATATATGTATTATTGTTAATACATTATCAGCGTCATCTTCGTGGTAATTCTTTCTGATATCACAGTATAAGTTGTATGCATGTTTTATGTATTATTGTTAATACATTATCAGCGTCATCTTCGTGGTAATTCTTTCTGATATCACAGTATAAGTTGTATGCATGTTTTGATGGTAAATTTTTTGTCTTTTTGTTTGTATTTCGCATTTTGGTCTTTTAATTTCCTCAGTACTTAGTATTTTTTTGTCTTTGATATTGATAGCTGAAGTCTTGATTTTTAAGTAATTCGGTATAACTTCATTATCACGACATTGTTTCTGAAAGTCCAGATGGTCAACTTGGTTACTTAATTTTATTCTCGTTTTTTTAAAGTTCTTGACATCATAGTTGAGCATTATTGTCTGATCCCATTTTGCATTATATGTTATCATGCTTCCCGCCAATGTTTTGACACTGTAAAAAAAGACTAAAATGTGAAATACGAACAAAAAGACAAAAATTTTTCCAATTATCAAATGATGCATACAACTTTATACTGCAGAGGTGCCAACTGTTACGGATTGTCCTTAAATATTACGGTTTCGACTGTCAGATTACAAAATTACGGACAGGTTGAAAGAATTACAGATTTCAGTATGTTTTGGAGAATCTCAATTTTGTATCCTTTTTTGTTAACCCTTTTAAGTGCGACACGGCCGATTCATCGGCCTTCGATTTTGATCCGCGTATTTCCCGAATCAGACAGCAGATATCGGTGTTGATTATCATATCATTTATCAATCATATCATTTTAAAATGGAATCTCCATGAATCATATCATCAAACAGCGATATTATCGAAAGAATGGTTATATGCCATAAGTGTTGTATCATGAAAGAGTTTGCGCTTGCTATCGGCTTCCCGCGCACTTTTTCCGTGTGACAGGAGAAAGGGTACTTTAGCCAAAACTTTTCCTACTGCAGTTGAGGCAGGGCTGTTCACTTAGCACTGTTGGTGAATTTATAAGGCGTCGTACTGTCGGAAATCACTTTTTCAAGCCCCATTCGTAGTGCAATGACGTGCAACTCGTAGCAACGCGTGGTCCGGCGATGATGAAGTGTATATTTCTTGCGGACTTTCGCCGTGTGGAAGAACAAAGCGCGGTGTTTTATTACTAGAAGCTCTTCACATTATTCATTTCTTTTTTCCAAACAAACGGACACAATCGCAAAATTCCGCGAATTACGAATCCCCCTTTTTTCCAAACTTGTGTTAGCAGAGGATGACTTTATTGACATCTTGTTCCTCAGACTAGCAGATGTGCTTTTTCCTACTGCGTGAAATTTTTTTGTAAGGTTATTTGAAATGGCTTTTTGTAGTGAGAGTGAAAGTTTGCCAAATGATAGTGATGATATTGAATCATCTGAGGGTGATATTTTGCCAAGCAACATCAAGCTAGAAAACTAGCCACCATGCCACGCACACAATATCTTCTTCAGAAAGTGAAGATCTTGATAGTGAATCTTCAGATCATGAAAGTTCTCGAAGTGAATGGAAGGTTGTAATAGAGGGAAGTGATGAACAACCTCAGCATCCTTTTGATTATCATGAAATGCAGGGGCCCAAACATGCTCCTGCAACTGATGCATATTTTGACTTGTTTTTTACCAATTTCACCCTTGGAATTATATCTTCTGAAACAAATAAGTATGCAAAAAGGTTTCTCCAGGAACATCCAAACCTTTCTCCCAAATCTCGAGCTAGGAAATGGAAAAATGTTACAAATGCTGAAATAAAGGTTTCCTTGCATGCCTTCTAATACGGGAGTAATCAGTATAGCCCATGCAGGACGAGATAATTGCCGAAAGCATATCCAGTTAAAAAACATGAGGATTATGTAAAATTAAAGACTCGATCAAAGCCTTTGGATAATTTTTTTGCAAAAAAGAATGAAAATAGCGTGATAAATGCTGAATTGCTGTTTACTGCATTCGTTGTGGAGCATAACCTACCTATAGCAAGCTGTGATCATGCTGGCCCCTTCTTTCATGCTATGTTCCCAGACTCTGATATTGATGAAGCTGGGTATCCTAGAGCAGATGTGGCATGGAATGAAATATCTACGATGAAGGATTCATCTGGACTTCCCAAGTATTCCGCATTGCCTAAAGTAATGTTGGCAATATTGACTATCCCTCACAGCAATTCCTCTACAGAGAGAATATTTAGTATGGTGAGGAAAAACCTCACATACTTCTGTCCAACAATGAGCACCAAAACATTAAGTGCCCTTCTTATACAGAAAAGTAAAGCATTTTCCTCAGGTGAGCCGTGTTATAAAAAGAAGTTTTCTGAAAAAGAATATACCACTGCAAAACAAGCAACAAGGGAGTCTTTATGTCAGCAATGACATGAGGTAAGTACAATGTTGATAATTTAATTTCAGAATTTTTTGTCAGGATAGTGTAAACATATAAGGTTATTATTACACATTTCATGCATTAATTTCTTATGAAACACCTTTACGGCCGTTAATGACAAGGCTTCGTATGGTGATTACTGATAGGCTCCTCGGAAGGTTGGCACATCATACAAGTATTACAGGTTACATAGTAATACTATAATATTGTCCTTAACTTTGAAAAAAAAAATGGTGTGTTAAATTACTGAAACATTACTGAAAAATCCCCTATTGATTACTGATATGTTCTGCTAGAGGCTAGCACCTCTCTATACTGTGATATAAAAAAGAATTACCACAAAGATGATGCTGACAATGTATTAACAATAATACATATATAGAAAAAAAATAAGAAAGCAAATCAAAATCGCCATTGGCAAAAACTAAGTGCACTAATAGACATGCATTCCACTAAGCTGTTCTCTGAGATTCAGAGGTTAGCTCCACAAAGAAAAGACAAACTACCAGATAATTTCGATCTGATTATTTACTTACTGTTGCCATATCAAACTCCTCCACTTACAGCGATCTTGGCACACAATTCGAGCTTCACTGACATTCATCACACAACACACACAAGATCTTCTATACTTCATTCTCGTGATCTTTTCCTCATGCAGACACTCCCGAATCTGATCCACCCATGACTTCCTTGGCCTCCCTCTGCTTTTCCTTCCTGCCACTTGGGCTGAAATTTTTTTCTTAGTAAGCATCTCATCACTCATTCTTTCAACATGTCCACACCACCAAAGCATATTAGTCTCCACCTTGCTAACAACATTTTGCTTCACATTACAAAACTCCAACACGTCTTCATTCCTCACACGATCAGAACGTGTCTTGCCACAAACCCCTCATAAGTAACGCATTTCTCCAGCACACAAACGACTCCTATGTTTCTTCTGTAGTATCCAGGTTTCACTGCCATACATCAGAGTAGGAACAATTACACTTTCATACACAGCCATGCGGGACTCCCTTGAGAACCCATCATTCCTGTGGAAACCTCCCAAGGCAGCTATAACTTTCAATGAAGAATTCACTCTCCTACTAATTTCACCATCCAATTTGTTCTCTCTGTCAAACATGCTTCCGAAATACAAAAACTCATTGACCTGGCCAATCACGGTGCCACTTAGACTTATGCTACATTCAGTACTACCAGTTCCTTGCTCAAAAACCATAACTTTGGTTTTTCCCTTATTAATACTCAGTTTGAATTTCATGCAAACTTCGTACATCCGGGACAACATACTCTGCAACTCACTTTTGCTCTCTGCCAACAGGGCAGTGTCATCAGCATACTACAATCTGCACACATGCATATCACCAAGACATAAACCATTATCATCTATTTTGGCATCATGCATCCATAAATATATTAAACAGCCAGGGTGACATTACACAACGTTGCCTGACTCCTGCACCAACAGAAAACCATTTTGATAAAACACCATTCACTCGTACATAAGCTCTACCACCAGCATACATGGCTTTTACACTGTATACTCCCAGTAATACCATATTCATTCAATACCTTCCACAGAAGTGTCCTATTCATTTGGTCGTAAGCTTTCTCTAAATCTGTGAAAGCAGCAAAAACTTTTTTACCAAAAGCCAGATACTTTTCAGTCTTCATGCGTAATGCAAAAATCTGGTTAGTGCAGCCTTTACCAGGCATGAAAGTACTCTGAACATCCCATACTTTCACTGATGTAAGACTTCATACTTTTTCAATAATGACCTTACCAAACACTTTCCCGGCACACTCAGTAGGCTAATACCACGATAGTTCTTGCAGTCAGTCTGATCACCTTTTCCCTTATACAAGGGAACAATGATAGCATTCTTCTAATCCCGAAGGACCATTCCTAGCTCCCAGCAAAACTGGCAAATTTCAGTTAACCAGTCAATTATAGAGTTACCACCATATTTCATCATCTCAGCAGTTGTGTCATTAACTCCCGGAGCCTTACCATTCTGAAGGTATTTCAGAGCTTTACACACCCCTTGAGATCCCTTCTGTGCTTCACTCCTTCACTGTGACATCATTTGCTTCTGCCTCAGAATCACCTTTGCTTTCCTGATCTAATAACTCACAGAAGTATTCACCTCATCTTTCACTTAACTCAGTGGGCTCCCATATCATTTTCCCAACCCTATTCTTCACACAACTTACAACTTTGTTTCCCCTATTTTTCCTGAGTCTCACAAACTTCCAGAAAGTCTTTGTCTTTCCAAAAAGCCAATTCATGCTTTTTTCACCTCCTTCTTATCTTTTGCCTTACTCTGGCAAAACAGCTTATCTGCTTCACGCTTCTTACATCGGCATTCATCCACAGAAACACTACCTTGCAACGTCCCCAAATAGGCATCCTTCTTTCTCTTTACTGCCTCTTTAATCTCACTATTCCACCAAACATCACCTCTATTGTTACCCACTATTGTGCTGCCACAGACCTCTTCGGCAGCAGTAACTACACAGTTCTTAAAACATTCCCACTTCTTTTCTACATCCCTCTCACACGACTTCAGCTCATTCAGTCATTCTCTGAGTAAATTAGCATAATGCTGCTGATCCTCAAGAAGCCTTTCAATCTTTATTCTTTCCACCCTAGGCCTCTTCCTATTCCTTTTCCTCTAACCAACATTCAGTTTCACTCGTGACACTACCAAATAATGATTAGAGCCAACATCTGCGCTTCTCGTCACACGAGTGTCAAGAACTAAGTGTTTCAGACGCTGATCGTAAACAACAAAATCTATAACACTTTTGACCAAAAGTACGATTTTCCAAAGTATATGTGTGGATATACTTGTGGTTGAAATACGTATTAGATACACACAAACCATTCTCAATGCAAAGTTCAATTAACCTTTCACCATTATCATTTACACAAGGATCATTAAACTTATCCAGAACATTGTCAGAAATTGCATTCTTCACGTCTACTCGAGCATTGAAATTCCCTGCTATTATAACTTTCTCTTTAGCACCAAACTGGCTTAAAACAGCTTTTAGCTTATTCCAGAAATCCTCCTTCATATCAGAAGTTAACTCTCCTTCCTTCTAATAAAAAATAATCTTCCCTTTCCTCCTTCCTGTCTAATAGAAAAGAATCAAAAACAAAAACACCATGTAACTGGCATACCAAATACATATATAAACCTATCCCAAGTGAAATTAAGCCAACTACAAATGAATGCACTTAATATAGGAGACAAATATGCTTATAAACAGGACATAAGAAGTACAGAACAACTAATCCCAGAGACTCAAGAGATAATCGCTGCATTAGCAAGAACAGCTCAAGATCCCATATGTTTCATAATACACTGGCGGAAAGTGAAAAAAGAACACCAAGAAGGAATTGGCGGACGATCATGAAATGTACATATGTTAATGGGGTCGAGTTTATGTAGGTGTGATGTTAATCTCAGGACCAACCGGTGAGCGCTTACGCCACAGCACGGCATGATATGCAAATTATCGTCGGTGGTATTTAAGGAGTACGGCGAAGTGAATGTAATCGGTTGTCGCCGTACGGACACATGCGAAGACCCTGAAGAAGCTGCAATGCCTGAACATGGAAGACGTGTACGATTTCAGCAGTTATCGGACTTTGAGCAAGGTCATCTAGTCGGACTCCGCGAGGCCGGGTGGTCGTATCGTTGTATTGCGGAGCGAATTGGATGGGAAGTATCGGTGGTGGTACGATGGTGGCGTAGATGGTCCGAGGAACATTCCCACACGAGAAGACGTGGAACCGGGAGTCACAGACGGACTGATGAGCAGACCGATCGACGCATAAAAAGAGCAGCGTTGTCAAGCAGAACATCCAATGCGACGCAAATCCGAGCTGCTGTTGCATCTGAGGTGACTGTGCGAATAATCCGCAACCGTCTACTGGATGTAGGACTACGTTCACGTGTGCCTCTGGCATGTGTACTTCTGACTCCAGCCCACCATCAGGAACGGCTGCAGTGGTGTCGCCAACGTCTGCACTGGAGAACGCAATGGCGATCTGTCGTGTTCAGCGATGAAAGCAGATTCTGCTTGGGAGCCTCTGATGGCCGTATGTGTGTTCGCAAACGCACAGGGGAGCGTCTCCACCCTTCTTGCATCCGCCAGCGACACACAGGGCTTACACCTGGTCTGGTGTTCTCCTGGTGTGGGGAGCGATCAGCTACCACTCCCATACACAACTAGTGTTTGTACCGGGTACGTTAAACAGCACCTCCTACATCAACATCATTATTCAGCCCGTTGTTGTGCCATTTGTAAGGTCGGTCCATCGTGGTGTTTTCCAGCAAGATAACGCACGCCCACACACGGCACGTGCAGCGCAACATGCACTTTAGGGTGTGAGACAACTTCCATGGCCTGCACGTTCACCGGATTTGTCCCCCATTGAGCACGTGTAAGATTTTATGGGACAACGACTCATCCGGTCTCCACGGCCAGCCACGACCATCCCCGATTTACGCGTCCAGGTTGAGGATGCTTGGAACTCAATACCCCAAACTTACATCCAACATCTGTACGACAGACTCCATGCCAAAATTGCACAGTGTGACGCAGTTCATGGCGGTTGAACCTCGTACTAACCACGTTACATGGAAATGTTATTTTTCAGTTTACCAGCAAATACAGCTGTATTTTGCCATAATGTTTTGATCACGTTATCCTCTGTATTCCGTTATTATGCTGTATAAATTTCGTTGGTATCAGACGTCTCCTTTTTGGTGTTCTTTTTTCACTTTCCGCCAGTGTAAATAGAACAGCAACAGGAATCGTGAAAGAAAAAGCAAATGAAAACCAAACTTAATAACGTACGAAAGGCAAGTTTTGATAGATTTACGACTAAATCCGGCAATAAAAATAACGATGTCTGACAAAACTAAACTCATTATAATCAGGGTTCCCACTCAACGTGGAAAACAGGGAAAACCTGGAATTCTCAGGGAATTTGAAAATGGTTCCAACAATCAGAGAAAACTCAGGAAAAATTACCATTTTTTGTAAAAATCAGGGAAAATTCGGGAAAAATTACTATTTTTTTTTTTTGTAAAAATCAATGGATAACTTTATTTTGCCAAAAAAAAACAAAAAAAAAAAACTCATTTTTTTAAGATTTCAAACTTTGGCTTGCAATTACTGCCTGCCTAGAATTTGGTAGATCTTACTTTCAGTTATATTAAGTATTTCCTTTATTTTCTAAAAAAAGATGCAAAATTGAATTTTTAAAATTGCCCGTTATTAAGCTTTTGTTCAATTTCTGCAGGCAGTTGTTATAACATGGAACAATTAGGCACAATGGCTCCTGCTTGTAGAAACACTTCACAAAGACAACCAACCAAATGATGGATCAGTCCTTTGTCTGTTCGTTCTCTTGAAACATGTTTCTTTGAACAGAGCCATTTCATCATTAAGCTTAACTGCATTGTGTTATAGAAAAACTGAAACTATTCAACTGACAGATTTTTTCTTATATACATATGACCTGTTTCTATGGGAATGTATTTACAAATTCCGTGTGTGTAGTATTCACAAAAGTTCACAGAACTTTGGTACAGGAAATAATGTGCACAGTTAGTTTTTAATGAAAAGCAGGTAATTTTATAAAGACAAATTACTTAAAGAATTTACAAGTGTTGTGCTTTGGTAAGAAAAATGAATGGAATGAAATGTAAAAATTCTTTGCAACATGCCACTCTGGAAAACTTTAAAAACCACCTGGAGAACCTGGAAAAGTCAGCGATTTTTTTTTATTACTTTTGAGTGGGAACCCTGATAATGGATAAAACTGAAAATGAAGAAAAGATGATCAAGACAATACAAGAATTGAATGTTAAAGTCATTCAGAAATATCCAATTGAAAGAATAAAATGTCAACTTGCTGCTTTTGAAAACCACAGTTTCCTTCCAGACTCAATTAAGAAGAATGCATACCCACCAATAGGAACAGCTATTCCTAAAATCTTTGGGAAAGTAAAAACTCACAAAGCAGATAATCCTCTTAGACCAATAGTATCGAAAAATATTGCACCAACAATAAACCTCAAAACAGTGTTATATACATGCAAATATCTGGCACCCTTTCGCAAACTGTGTGAATTTTCTGTTAACAGCTCTAATGAAGTAATTAAACTAATTCAAAAGAGAAATAATAGTATGATGAACAGCAGTCAAGCAATACTTAACAGTTTAGATATTGTATCATTATATCCAAATACACCCACGCTCGAAGCTATAAACCTTATTGATTCAGAATTACATAGAAACAATATTCCAACAGTACAAATTTGAAGACATCAAAAAAGCATTGATTTTTATTGACCACAATAATTTTTTTTTATTTTGAAGGTACAATATACAGACAAATTGCAGGTTTCCTACAGGCTCCCCTATTTTAGGATTCAGATTACCTTATATATTGGACACCTGTCCAACACCCAAGGTTTAACTTAATGTGCAAAACTGTAGTAACAGATTTAGGGCAACTTAGCATTCTCTGGTTTTTGCCCCATATTTCGCATTACCAGTACGTGAGACAGCCGTGGACATGTGTCGCATGTTTTGTAGAGGTAGCATGGGAGCTTTTTAACTTTTTCGGCTGAAGTCATTCACTTTTGTTACTTTCTATTCTTAGTCATTTTAGAGGCTTCATGTAGTAATCTGCATATATTTATTTATTTACACTGCTGGCCACCCAAAATGCAACACCAAGAAGGAAGCATCCGATTGGCCTGAAATTCGCAGCATGCGTCGCCCCCGAGAGGACATGCAAACGATTAGCATTGCAAGGCATATGCAAATCATGTGCGCCCGGCACACCACTGAGAAGCACTAGCACTATAAGAAAGGTGCACCGAAGGCGGGGTGTAAGTAGTGGAAGTCTGTTGTGCTGCCGTACCTGTGCGTGGGAAGCTTCCTGATGCCTCGTAGAATACGGCAGTCATTCCAGCACGTTTCGGAATTCGACATAGGACGAATAGTGGCTTATCACGACAGCGGTTTATCGTACCAAGACATCGCCGCCAGTGTGGGACGACATCAAGCCACAGTGAGGCGAGTGTGGATTCGGTTGGTGCAGGAGGGATGGACGAACCGCGTGAGCGATTGCCGCAGCTGCGGGAAACCATCGAACGAGAGGACTGGCATGTAGTGCGGCGGGCATCGACGGGTCGCACCGCCACATCATGAACATTAGTGCAGGAATAAGGGTGTGTTGCGCAACAACCTTTGTCAGTATGAATTCAATTTCTTCATTTACAAACTGATCATTTGCAGTGTGTATATGCTCTGCAAATGATCAGTTTGTAAATGAAGAAATTGAATTCATAAAAAAATTGCTAACAGTTTTGGTTATCTCAGACAATTAATAAAAATAAAATGGAATATTGAAGTACAAAATAAAATAAATTATAAAGTTGCTGAAACTAAAAAACAAGCCAAATATATTAATGGTTTCCCATATGTTAAAGGTGTGACAACAGAAATCAATAAGATATGTAAAAAATATGATGTTCAAATTGGAAGCAAAGTGAGTACCATCAAGAATATGATGTCAAAAAATGACAATATCAGCAAATTAGAGAAAGCAGACACGTACTCAATTCCTATTACAGAAAATCCTCCAATGTCATATATAGGAAGTACCAAAAATAAATTAAAACACAGGTTGAAACAACATATAAAAAACTGGCAGAAAAAGGAAGAAAAAACAGCACTCATTCAGTACTGTCTGGCCAACCAACAATTTTCAAAATTTGACAAGATTGAAATAATAAAGTGTTGTAAATCTGAAAAACACCTCAGGATTGCAGAATCTGTATTGATTGAAAAAAAAAAAAATAGAAATACAGTGTGTAACCATAATGATCTAAATGTAATACGAAAATCGAAATCTAAAGCCAACAAGAGATGGCGCCACAATAGCCAAGAGAACGAAGCTTCAAAAGTTGATGTTGCCCCGGAGGAGTCACTTACTTACTCTGCAGTTACCGTGAGTATTGGTCAGAGTTTCCGTCCCCCTGAGGATGGTAGCGGAAAGCTACAGAAAGTACTTGGGTTGAGGTGTTTGCCGAGGGTGGAGAGCGGCATGGGAGAGCTCCTTTGTGAAGCCTTTTCACAAAGAATAGGAAATATGAGCAAGCGGAAGGCTGTTTTGATAAAACATAGATGTAGTTAACTGAGGTTAAAGGGTCATATGTATATAGTGAGTTATTTGAGTATATGCAGGTTGTATATAATGTATAAAGAAATGTGTGAATGTAAGGTATGTATGTATGTATGACAAGGGAGATAAACAACCCGATAGTTTTATGAATGTTGATATGTACAATAGGACCTCAACTATGTTGTGTTGATATATATGACACCTTTTTGTTATAAATGAAGAAATATATGCAGATTACTACATGAAGCCTCCAGAATGACTAAGAATAGAAAGTAACAAAAGTGAATGACTTCGGCTGAAAAATTTAAAAAGCCCCCATGCTCCCTCTGCAAAACATGCGGCACTATGTCCATGGCTGTCTCACGTGCTGGAAATGAGAAATGTGGAGCAAAAACCAGAGAATGGTAAGCTGCCCTAAATCTGTTATTTCACAATTGCTTTCTGAATGGTCTTTATAGCAGATTGAAAAATCTATAATGCAAAATAATATTTCACAACCAGCATTTTTTTGTAGATACGTGGATGACATCTTTTATGATCTGGGAATAGTGAACAAGAATTACAGGTTTTTCTCGAAGAATACAACAAATATTATGCATCCATTAATGTGACAATAGAAAAAGAACAGAATAATACATTACCTTATTTAGATATTTTATTTCATAATAACCAAAATAGAATTGATTTCCAGATATACCGAAAACCTAACTATATTGCCAATCACATATTTATACAGCATTGTAAATGTCACCTAGCTGCTTAATTATTCACGTGCTATTTAGACATAATCTACATTTTGAGGTTACTCACCTTTATTCCAAAAATCTTTAGGAGGTTTTCGTCTCTGCACATTTCCAACACGTATTTTTCTTAGTTACATCGTGGTTCAAGGCCAAAAAAAAAAAAAAAAAAGAGAGAACCAACGTCTTTTTCAACTCACGCAAACTTCATTCCCATCTTTTCTTTTCCCAGTGATCAAATACGAATTCAAAAATAATCAACCACAAGTATACATAATTAAACTCCCTAAATCCCAAACACTAATATATAATTAAAACTTCAATCAATAAAAACTTATATTACACATTTCCTAAAATGTCGAAGTTAAAAAAACTGTAACCCAAACTTATTTACAAATGCACACCGGTAACCAATTAAAATAAACCTAAAAACCTGACAATCATTATACTTGACAATCACAGACCTCTCCCCACTCAGAAATAAGCATACTATCCTAGCACTTTCAGCCTCATCCCAGGCCATTCTCAAGAAGTGGATGCAACAAATGAACCACCCGTCATCGCCCTTAAAACGCAGCGAATGTTCCAGTGCTCGCGCTGCATCGTCTCATTCCCGTTCTTTGCCGTTCAGGCGCAGTGGCACCATCTATCAGACGACCTAATAGTCTTCTTTTCCTTTCGTGCTTATAAATAACTATTCGATAGCTGATCATAGTTGATTCATGAAACTAATCGTCTTATATTCTATCATATTTTTTTTTTAATATATATATATAATGTTACACCATTTTTTTCTCCCTTTCCTTTTCCCTTCTGTTCGTCTCTGTGGCTTTCCATTCTGACCAAATTCTTCCAGTATGTGTCTAAGCTATTAGGATCATTAACATTACATAACCTGTGTCTATTTTTTTCAATCAACACTGTCTCCGCCAATCTCAAATGCCTTTCCATGTGACAATTGTGAGGGCGATGACGGGTGGTTCACCTGTTGTGTCCACTCCTTGAGAATAGCCTGGGCTGAGGTTGAAAGTGCTAGGGTAGTATGCTTATTTCTGAGTGGGGGTGAGGTCCGTGATTGTCGAGTATAGTGTTTTTTTTTGTTGTTTTTTTAATTCGGTTGACATTAAATGTCCGTAAATACTGTTTCACACGTTATGCAAGTTCAGCTATCGGGAGATTGCAAAAGGACGTTAACATAGTATTGGCAATTGAAGTCAAGTATAATAATAAGTATCTGTACTTACAATATTCATAGTGGCTGTCGGGGCTTCATATGTGCGTCATCTAAGAATGTGAATTCTTTCAATTGTGAAGTTAAAATTCATGATATTGTAAAATCTGCACCAGATAAAATTAAACAAGATGAATTTTTTACAATGCAAAAAAATCCTTTAACATCGATGAAATAAGAAACTGAATTAAAACCTTGTTGAATTTTTTAAAAACGAACTACAATCCTGAAGAGGAGACAATCTTGACCGCGAAGCACCCTGATACATAATGAAAACTGAAGATGAATTATACTTTTGCCAAAACCTCAAAAATAAACAATCTTGAAAAAGAAAATACAAACATACAAATCTCCCGAATGCGAAGCACCAAACTAGTTTCTGCTAACATTTATAGCCCATCATCAGTGGTAGGTGCACGGACATTAAGATTACCGCACTCACTCGCTCAGGTATGCAGCTTAACCCCAATGTATGTTCAGCCCTGTCATGAAGATATTTGCGCATCATGATTTGGGTTCCACTGCACATATCAATGGTGTCGCCATCTGTAGTCAAACAAAAATATACTAGTAGCATTTACTATATTTTTGTTTGACTACAGATGCCGACACCATTGATATGTGCAGTGGAACCCAAATCATGATGCGCAAATATCTTCACGACAGGGCTGAACATACATTGGGGTTAAGCTGCATACCTGAGCGAGTGAGTGCGGTAATCCTAATGTCCGTGCACCTACCACTGATGATGGCTATAAATGTTAGCAGAAACTAGTTTGGTGCTTCGCATTCGGGAGATTTGTATGTTTGTATTTTCTTTTTCAAGATTGTTTATTTTTGAGGTTTTGGCAAAAGTATAATTCATCTTCAGTTTTCATTATGTATCAGGGTGCTTCGCGGTCAAGATTGTCTCTTCTTCAGGATTGTAGTTCGTTTTTAAAAAATTCAACAAGGTTTTAATTCAGTTTCTTATTTCATCGATGTTAAAGGATTTTTTTGCATTGTAAAAAAATCATCTTGTTTAATTTTATCTGGTGCAGATTTTACAATATCATGAATTTTAACTTCACAATTGAAAGAATTCACATTCTTAGATGACGCACATATGAAGCCCCGACAGCCACTATGAATATTGTAAGTACAGATACTTATTATTATTATACTTGACTTCAATTGCCAATACTATGTTAACGTCCTTTTGCAATCTCCCGATAGCTGAACTTGCATAACGTGTGAAACAGTATTTACGGACATTTAATGTCAACCGAATTAAAATATCGTAGCCACGTAAAAAGTATGTTCATCGCAACTTAACGGAAATTGAACAACGATATATGTCATATAGTGGTTGTGTTAGGTTTTTAGGTTCATTTTAATTGGTTACCGGTGTGCATTTGTAAATAAGTATGGGTTACAGTTTTTTAACTTTGACGTTTTAGGAAATGTGTAATATAAGTTTTTATTGATTGAAGTTTTAATTAGATATTAGTGTTTGTGATTTAGGGAGTTCAGTTATGTATACTTGTGGTTGATTATTTGAAATAGTATTTGATCACTGGAAAAAGAAAAGATGGGAACAAAGTTTGCGTGAGTTGAAAAAGACAATTTTTTTTTTTTTTCATTTGGCCTTGAAACACGATGTAACTAAGAAAACTACGTGTTGGAAATGTAAAGAGACGAAAACCTCCTAAAGATTTTTGGAATAAAGGTGAGTAACCTCAAAATGTAGATTATATATTGCCAATGTTATTCCTGTAAATTCTCACCATCCTGTATCATACAAATACTCAGCCTTCAGGTCATACATCAATAAAGCCTTAGCCCATACTTCCAATAACCGATTGTTAAATAAAGAACTCAATTGGATCAGAAATGTGGCTACTACTTTTAAATATGACCTCAAAGTAATAAATAATCTTATGAAGAAAATAACAGAGAAGGCAAGAAATGATCATTTTAGAACACCAACTGACAAAAAGGAAATAAAATATTGTGAATCAATATCTTACAACCATGAAATAAATAGTAGGCTATATTAAAAGAAGCATGCAAAAAATTTAACTTGGGCTTTGGCATAAAAACCAAAAATATCGAGGACACATTAACTTCTGATCACAGAAACACACCGATATTACAGAAAGTGGGTGTTTACTCAATTCCAATAAAAGACAGCCAAAATAAGATTGTCAGCCAATATATAGGAAGCACCAAAAAGAAATATCAGGATAAGACTATCGAAACATATCAGCAATTGGTTCAGAAAATAACATAAAACTGCACTTATTGATGTTTGTATAAATAACCAATGCACACCATTATGAGAAGATATAAAATTGATAAATCAACAAATAAGCTGGAAAGTCATACAGATCGCTAAATCAATTTTAATTGAGAAGACCAAATCATCAAATTGCAGTAGTAATTCATCATATGAACTTTCATATGCCTGGAGGAATTTACTGGGCGCCAAAAAAAGATTAAAAGAAGAGCATAAAAATTAAATTAAAAGACGACGACAGATACAAGAAAATTCAACTCTGACACCAGATGGCACAACCCTATAAGAGAGAACCTGAACCACGCGCAATGTACTTCATGACTTCCGGAGGTACGAAACGTTACCAACGTATGTTTCATTGCCGTTGAAAATGCCGAGGAAGAGATTAGGACAAAATGTGTCCGGAGATGCTAGTGGATGTGAGGTGGTGGTGCATACATATTATGTATATAGTTCATTCATCGTTCTTTCTGGCTTTTCATGTTTCATTTTGTTTTTTAATTCATTCATCGTCAGCCTTTTAGTTTCGTTCATTGTTAGTTAGCCTTTCAACCTGACCGTGGTAAAAGTAGTATCATGGTTTTCTGTTTCTATTGTACAGTTTCTTGAGCTTCATCATCATTGTCAACCATTATCAATCCACTGCTGGACAAAGGTCTCCCCAAGTTTCTTCCACAGTGGTCAGTCTTGTGCCAGTCTCCTCCATGTTACTCTCGCATACTTTCGAATTTCATCCACCCATCACCCATGTGGCTTTCTTCTGGGTCTTTTCCTGTCCCTTGGAATCTAATCTAAAATTTCGGCTGTCGATCGATGGTCTGTCCTTCTGGCAGTATGTCCAGCCCATTGCCATTTCAGGGATTTAACTCTGATCATGATGTCTTCTACTCTTGTCATTTTACAGATCCATGAGTTCCTGTTCTTATCTCTCCTGGTTACACCAAGCATGCACCTCTACACGCTTTTTTTTTTTTTTTTTTTGAGTTGTCTGCAGCCTTTGTATGTCTCTTTTAGTTAAGGTCCACGTCTCTGCACCATACATAAGCACTGGAAGGATGCATTGATCAAACACTTTTCTTTTAAGACATAATGGCATATTGCTCTTGAAAATTATGCTGTTTCTTCCAAAAGCTCTCCAGGCAAGTTTTATACGCCGGTTAATTTTTCATCAATGTGACCCACACTTGATATCTGCTGTCCAAGATAAACGTCATCATCATTGATATCTCCATCAATCGATAAATCTTCTGTTATCTCCAGCTTTTTTCCATCAATCGATAAATCTTCATTTCTCGTAAAAGCATTGTACATCACTTTTGTCTTCTGAAAGTTCATTTTGAATCCCACTTCTTTACTCTTGTCAGCAAGTTCCTGGATCATACTCTGCAGCTCTGATGAGGTAGTTGCAAAAATGACTACGTCATCAGCAAAACGAAGGTGAGTTAGATAATCTCCATTAATCTTCATCCCTTTCTTTTCCCAGTTCAGTGATTGAAAGACATTTTCCAATGTGGCATTAAAGAGCTTGGGAGATATGGTGTCACCTTGTCTCACTCCCTTTCCAATTTTTATGTGTGTTGTATTTTCAAATAGCCGAAACTTTGCACTTGTATTTTCATAGATGTTTTTAATAATATTAATGTATGCATCTTCAATACTGCAAGATTTCAAAGCCATTGTAACTGCTGATGGTTTCACTGAATCAAAGGCCTTTTCATAATCAATAAAATTCATGCACAATGGAAGTTCATATTCCCTCGCTCTTTCAGTTAGTTCTCTCAGTACGTAGATATGATCTATAGTGCTGTAGCCACTCCTGAATCCAGCTTGTTCTCTCGGTTGAGCCATGTCCAGTGTTACCTTCAAGCGGCGTGAAAGAACTTTAGTGAAGATTTTATAAACCACTGATAGGAGGCTGATAAGTCTATAGTTCCTGAGATCCTCAATGTCACCTTTTTTATGTAGCAGGATCATTGTAGCATTGTTCCAATCCTCAGGAATCTTCCCTTCATTAAGGCATCGAGTGAAAATTTGGGCGAGTAATGTTTCAATTTCTCCACTTGCTTCTTGTATGATGTCTACAGTAATTCTATCTTCTCCTGGAGCTTTCCCCCGCTTCATGTTCTTGATTGCATGTGCAACTTCTGCTGGAAGGACTGGAGGAACTCTGGTACTGGTATCTTTCATGATGTCTGCAGTGCATGTATCATCCCTTTCATATAATTTGGAGTAGAAATCTTTTACTCTTGTCAAAATTTCATCTCTATTTCTTGTTACAGAACTATCTTCTTTTCTCAGTGCCATAATCTGTTTTCTTCCCTTACTGAGATGTTCCTTTGCTATCTTTAGGTTTTGGTTGTTTTCAATTGCTTTCCTCACTAGTTGACAGTTGAATTTCCTTATGTCTTCAGTGATACTTTTTTGTACTGTCTTGCATAGCTCTATATATTCCACTTTGGAAGTCACATCTTCTTTAGTTGTCCTCATCTCTCTTCTTTTTTCCATCAACATTTTGGTTTTTCCTGATAATTTGTTCACATGCAACTTGTTCTTAGACCCAGCTAATTTTGTTGCTGTTTCCATAAGAGCTTTGGTTCTTTTCTGTTAACTTCAGAAATATCCACTTCTTCCGATGTTAGGCCTTCTAAAGCGGAGAATCTGTTCTTCAGTTCCAACTTGAAGGTATTGTGGTGTTTTTTAAGGTTGGTTATGTCAATACATTTTGTTTTTCTTATGAGCTTGCCACGTTCGACTTTAGTGTTGAGGTGCATTTTACATCTCGCCAATCTATGGTCACTACCTGTGATGAACTTGTTTAGCACACTACATAGTTCTATGACGAATTTTTTGTTACACATAATAAAATCAATTTCACTTGTCGTCCCATTTCGATGTCTTCATGTCCATTTCCTGTGTGGCTTTTTCTTGAAAAAGGAGTTCAAGATGAAAAACCCTTCTGCCTCTGCAAACTCTATGAGAGTACTTCCACGCTGCTTTCTGTTGCTGTGACCGAATTTACCTACTGAAGTTTCATTCTGTTGCTGTTGCCCTATTTTTGCATTAAAATCTCCCATAATTATCTTCAAGTGCTGCTTATCTTTATTATTTAGATGACGAATTTCCTCGTAAAATTCTGCAATTTTTTCTTCAGGATGTCTTGTGGTGGGTGCATAAGTTTGAATAATCTGAGCCTGGTATCTTCTCGAAAGTTGGATAAGGAGTCATGCAGCTCTATCAGAGGAATTTTCAACTTCTACAACTTTATCCTTCAGTTTCTTGTTTATTATAAATCCAACACCACTAGTTCTGCCAGTATCAGTCCCACAATAGTAGAAGAGATGTCCACTTTTCAGTTCAATGAGATCTTCTCCTTTTCTCCTTACCTCAGTTATCCGGACAATGCCCCACTTGATCCTTTGTAGTTCCTCTTCCAATTCAAGAAGCCTTGAATCAAAAGATAGGGAGCATCCATTGTACATAGCCAAGGTCAGCAATCAGATGGCAGCCTAGTCCTGTCCTCCGGTGATTCTTAGCACCCTCTGCCTTCATGTCGCATTGGCCACGCTGCCTTGGCCAGGCACATTCCATCTGCCGGAGACTGAGGGCCAAGATTTAAGTTGTGGTGTCGGGGGGGGGGGGGGGGGCATAACTCGCCACCTGGCCAAGCAGGTTGGTGAGTGTGGGATAGCGTTTCCTCTTATCCCGATGGTATAGTTGTACCGCTATTGGCGGTCGTCAGAGCCCCTTTAGTGTGATCAGGATGTACCACAAGAAGGCGGGGTTGACATTTGTCAAGGAGAGGCTGTGATGTTGCGCATCACCTGACCTTACATCCCTTTTTGAGCTTACAATGCAATATATGGCAGGGTTCTTGAGGCTGACTACTATCTATGCGTTTGTAATCGTTTTGTAATAGTTACCATCGGACTGTTTGCAGTGCCTAGTTGCTGAACATCTGGGACTGAACAACTTGCGGTAATATGCGAATGAAGGAAAGATGGGGACCTCGGGATGAATAATTGTTCTTACCTTCTTCTAGTTTTTATTTTTAAAATAATAAAAGTGGTAACTTTCTGCACCACCATAATCACATGTCCACGTTTTGACGTGCGTAATGGTAATTCTAAATGAGGTACTGAATCTCTTTATATCGTGTATTTCAACCATGTTATAGCATGTGACTTCCTAATATGGAAGATATACGTGAAATACCTATGACATGGCTTATGTCTGACAAATTTCCCTCCCAAACGGAGAGGGGAGACTATTGATTTTCTGTGCTGTCAGGAGTACTGAAGCTACATTATTAGCATAATTTGTGTCCTGCTTATGTTATCACTTTGTCTGTCTGGCCAGGGAGACCATATCTCTGCAATTATTAGTTCGATTTGTAAAGTTCATTTTGTACTGGGAAGCTTAAAATATAAGTATCATGATACACATTTTAAGCTTCGTAGGTAGCCTCCAGCTGGTCTAACTACCTGTCTTGGTAGGATTTTCCGCCTCTCCCCTACACTCCTACTGGTTGAAGTTCATTTGAGTGAGTCAGTCCCCTTCATAGCAGTGGCAGGATAAAAAAAACCCCTGCGTAGTGATCTGTTAGAGCCTCCAAACAAGCAATACGAGCACCCAGAACCCGGCAGTTTATGGAAGAGAAAACAGAAAAATGCTTTGAAAAGAAATATCATCTGTGTGGAAGTTTCAGAGGGGAAACAAGTAATTACGAAAAACAAATTCAGCATATCAGCAGCACCATATTATGCACCATATATTTGAAAAAACCAAAAAAAAAAAAAAAAAAAAACTTTTAACATAACAGCTAGCGCTAACAAGGAAATTACAGTAATTCAGTGAAAAGTTTTACTCACCAATGGCGAGTTCGCGACCGTAAATTTTGCACCCTGTTCATTATTATGGTGGAAATATTCTAGATGTTCCAATCACTCTACCTCTTTTAAAGGCTGTTTCAAATGCTGATAAGCATTTTAAAGAAGAGATGAACTAAAATTGCAGAAACAAAAATTAAAAATTGAGAAAGATAGACAGGAACAGGAGGAGTTGAAAAAGTGTAAATTAGAGTGTGATGACTTCAACATGTGACATTGAAATAAAGGAGTTTTGAAATGAAAAAGAGGCTTCCCTGTCTATAACAAAAGAAAGAACTGTACGAGTGATCAAAGCAAGCAAACTCAAAAATAATGCAACTGAAATGGTATTGCTCATAAGTTAATAACTGAAGGAAAAAATTCCCTTATAAAGATACACTTAAAAAAAATGGCCAATGATTTTTAGTGATAATCTTAACTTTAAGTGACAACAGAACAGAATGTGCCAAATAATTTTTTTGTGACACTCTTAACTAAGTGACAACAAAACAGGATGTGCTAAATGATTTTTTGTGACAATTTTAATGCAGTGACAAAAGAACAGGACGTGTCAGTTTCCATTCGGATATCATGCAGTGAAAGAACGGGAACAAAAGTTCCCAAATTATTTTTTTAATTTATACGGTATGTTACACCTTTACAAAATACACAGGTCTTAAATAGCTGAAGTTCATTCACAATTGTGTCGTCCTTAAACTAAGTTGATTTTTTTTTTTTTTTTGAAAAAAATGCTTTACATTTTTGAAGTGTGCACGGTTCAAATTATGGTGAATTACTTCCTAATAACATACACCCAGGTGAGTTTTGAAATTTAGATCTGTGCAGTTATTGATACATTTTAATATTAGTGTTGTACCATATCTAAATGTTTTTGCTCAGAAAATGCCAATATTTATGTGGCTCTGCTTTGCTGAGAGCACTGAATGAGCTGCCAACCTATATGATGATTAATTTTAAGGTTTATTAGAAAAAAGATATGTGCAAGATGCTAATAAGTATCAAAATATAATTAGGAAACTAACAGTAATAGAACCACTAAATAGGCATGCCAACTCTTTTAAATTCTGTGAATTTAAGTTTTTAAATTGTGTCTTTATATAATATTATGCGACATATATACCAACACTTTGAAGCTACATAAATTAGAAAGTGTTGGTGTATGTCTTTATTTAGGCATGTGTTCAATTGTTCTGTTAAATTAGTCTGATTTAAGAAAAAAAAAAAAAAATCCCTAAAACTTTTAACTGAATGCCCTAAATTCCTACCTAAAATAATGTGTTTCTGTGCTGCACCCCTGAAAATGCTTTTCGCCTGTTTTCAAGTTTTCCACTATGCAAAATTCTTCTGCTAAAAGGCATAACGTTATATCATGCTTCCTTCTATATCTTTTCTTTTAACTGTTTGATTTGAAAATCTTTTTGTCTCTAATACCTTCCTTCTGCTATAGGAAATGTTTTTGTGCCATTTGTTAATTTTCAAAACATACTTTTCAGCCACTGGTGGAAGTAAATAGATGATGATTTGGGGGGGGGGTGTATTTTAACCTTTACTGAAATTTTCTAATGAATACTTTATACAACAATTTGCTATAAAATCAGATTGTTTTCTAATATCAAAAACTTAATTCTATTTGTTTCTTAGTATTTTCTGAGCTAAGTAATCACTTTGCATCTTCTATAATTAGTTTTCAAATAATGCCCAATTATCACTAATGAATGCAGTTGTACACAAACCTTGGACTTTAGGTTTTCCCGTTATTCTCCTTCATTTCACGTTGGACATTTTTGTGCATACTTTGTTTGCTAGCGAGTACAACTTTAAAAAGCTACAGCATCAATATTATGCTGAATATTCCAAAATGTAACACAAATACTTGCTCCCATGGTTATGTGTTTAAGAAATAACAATTCCTTTAGTCCTTTGAAAAAGTTCAAAATATTTCACCTTATCCTTAAATTTCCAATGTAAGCATTATTTCAAAATAATTAAATATAAATAGTATTTTATGTATGGATTGTGTGGTATATGAAAGCATTTCAACAGTAATGCCACATACCTATGTATTTTGAGTTTTATAGGTATTTTTTATTCTATAATTTTCTTCAATAATTAAACTAAAGTCAAAGTAGAAAAATAATTTTTTCTCAAAATCAGTGTAGTATACTATATATAAAAGTTTAGTAGATATTATAAACCTGGTCACATTTTCAGTGACAGTTTTAATATTTCAGTATTTTTCTGTGATTCTAAGTTTCTTATTAGCTGCAGTGGACATTCTGCATTAAGTTTGCCCAAGCATGTAGAAAGTTGTTTGTTGTAGGTTACAGGCTGAACAGACCTATGGTTTCACTATGTTTTAAGCAAGAGCGCTTGGATTGTATGTCCTGGAAAAAAATTCAAGTCCTTGAATTTGGTGATTGAAAAAAATGACAACCATAATAGACAACCATGTAATTGTCTATTATGTGGGGTGACATTTGAAACTTCAAATAGTGGTTTTGCTCAAGTAAAATCTCACTACCATGGTTAGAAGCATCAAGCTAAATTCCAAGAAAAAAAATTCAGCAGTAATTCTATTGTTGCACTTAAAATAGTATAACTATTGGGTTGTCGAAAAAGTCATGACGTATTTTGGCACCGGATGGCGGTTGGGCGATTTCGGAAGTACTACAGGCATGCACAGCTCTGTTATCGCTATGTCATTCGACAGGTGCCAGTTCTAGCTGCAGTCTAAAAGGAATAGTGAGCGATTTGGTTGATTTGCGGAGATTTGACTTCAAGTTGAAGATGGTAGACCAAACTGTGCATTTTTGCCATATTTTACTGTTTTACTTCCGTAAAGGGAAGAACTCGCGTCAAGCTTGTGAAAAGTTGCGTAAAGTGTACGGTGCTAATGCTCTACAAGAACGTCGGTGCCAGCGGTGGTTCTCAAAATTCCGTGCTGGTGATTTTGACCTCAACGATGCTCCTCGGTCGGGGAGGCCCACCGAGGTTTATGACGACCAAATCAAGGCATTGATTGAGTCAAACCCACGTTACAGGACACGAGAGATTGCAGACACATTGCACATCCATCATTCAAGCGTTCACGACCACCTGAAGAAGCTGGGATACGTAAGCAAGCTCGATGTGTGGGTTCTTCATGAACTCAAAGAAGCTCAATTGACAGCGCGTATAAACAGCTGCCATATGCTCATTAAACGTGAGGAAAACGATCCTTTTTTGAAGCAACTGGTGATGAAAAGTGGATTGTGTACAACAGTGATGCACAACTTTTTCTAGAAAAACGCCAAATGAAAAAAAAAATCAACTTACGAAGGGCCGGACTCAGTGCGATGACTGGGACTGAATGCTGGTAGCAATTTTTTTTATGTTTGGAGCGATGTTAGACGTGGATACAATCAATATATTTTCTAAGTTCTCGTCCGTAATACGATTCCTCACTTTGCACTTGTTTAAGTTCATAATCGAGAAAGCCTGCTCGCATACATATGTGCTTCCAAACATACTTGCACAAAATTGAGCGTTGTCCTTCACCACAGGAAATGTTTCTGGCAACTGCTTGTAAAAGTTTAGAAGATCAAGATTCGTAAACGATGATTTCAGTTCACCATTGCATTGCATGTTGATCAATTCTAATTGGAAATCTTCAGGTTCCTCTTCTGGCTGCACTGAAAACGGATTTGAAAACAACTGCAGCTGAAGTTTGTATTTTTTGAACTCATGAAACCTTTCATTAAATGATGCAAGAAGTTTGCTAATTTGTTTGGTATAATCTATCTTTATGTGTGGGTATTTTTCTTTCATAGCCTTGCAGTGTGGGAAATGTGCAAAGTTATCTGATTGCATCTGAGACTTGAAAAGGGTTAATTTAGTAATGAAAGCATTCACTATATCAGATAGCTGTGAAACAAGTTGCATCTATCCTTGCAATTGCAAATTAAGTTGATTCAAATGGGCAGTTATGTCAGGGAGGAAAGCTAAGTCACACTGCCATCTTTGTCCCTCTAAATGCCTTGTATGTTTACTATGCTTCTTGAGGAAAGTGATTATAGGCTCTAATAGTTCAACAAAACATTTCAGAACTGCTGCTTTACTGAGCCACCGAACTTCAGTATACAGAGGAACAACAGAATATTCAGCTTCTATTTCTTCTAGAAATGATTTAAACAAACAATGATTCAGACCATGACGGCAGATAAAGTTCACTGTCTGGGTAACATCTTTCATAAGGGCTTCAAATCCTAGTCTCTTCGCACAAAGTTGTTGTTGGTGAATTATACGATGATACTGAACTAACTCCTGCCTATTCCCAAGGTGGCTTTTCAGCAAGGTCAGCCTGCCATTTTCACGTCCAATCATGGACGGTGCCCCATCTGTGGCAACGCTGGATAAGTTGTTGAGATTGAGTTCACATTTAATGCAAACAGTCAACAAAGCATTTAAAAATTTGGAACCTGTTGTGTGGTCACTAAGTGATTCCATTCCAAGGAATTCTTCAGTTACAGTGAAATCAGATGAAACTCCTCTGATACACACAATCATCTGCAGTGTTGATGATATTTCAGTCGACTCATCTACGGCCAGTGAGAAGTAAGCAAATCGTGTGGCTAAATAACGAAGCTGGCCAGTAATATCTTATGCAAGTTGTGAAATCCTTCGTTGTACTGTCATACGGTTAAGACTGATGTTTTGAAACACTTTTGTCTTTTCAGGTCACATCCTATCACTGGCGATGATGAGACATTTTTTTATTAGATCTCCATCACTGAACGGTTTCCCACTCTTTGCTATTAAAGCAGAAATTTCTAGGCTACTTTCAACAGATGCATCCAGTTCTGTAGAGTGTTTTTTAAAGATATTTTGCTGGCTGGTTAGTGACCGCTTCAGAGATTCAATTTTCTGCTCACGTTCCTGACCTTGCATGACGAAGTCCTTATGCTGTGTTTCATGATGCCTCTTCAAGTTGAATTCTTTTGGAACTGCTACTGCAGCATTGCACAAGAGGCAAATAAGGGAATTGTTTTGTTGTACAAAACAATATTTATATGTCCAAGCTTCTTGAAACTGACGATTTTCGGAATCCACCTTGCGTTTTTTACCAGGTGCCATGATTGTTGTTTCCAAACTACTATGTGTTCCAACACTCATTGCCGACAATATGTAAACATGATAACAATATTGATAACGATATGTAAACACGATACCGATATTGTTATTTGCCTAGAGAAAAAATACAAAAAACGATTTAAAACATTTCCTGAGAGGAAATGTTTTACATCTCTTTTTTTTCGCTATGCAAATAACAATACCGGTATTGTTATCGAAGATTTCTCGTGAGGAAATATCCGACACCGCATTGGAGATTGTTTCCAAACTACGTGATAAAACACTCATTGCCGACGATATGTAAGCACAATAATGATATCGTTATTTGCGTAGCGGGAAAAAAAAAACGATTTAAAACATTTCCTCGCAAAAAATGTTTTAAATTTTTTCGCTATGCAAATAACAATACCGGTATGGTTATAGAAGATTTCTCGCAAGGAAAGATCCGACTCCGTGTTGGAAAGAGATAAGTCTCAGTGAAAAAAGTCTGCCCCGGACGTCGACTTTTTCACCGCCCGCCACCGGGCAAATTGGTGAGCTGATTCGCCTAATGCTAACAATATCGTATTTCGCATAGGGCGAATTGGCGGGGCGATTCGCTCAATGAAGTTCTGGGAAATCGTCAAAATCCCGAAAACTTCGACATTGAAAATTGCTAATCAAAAATTTTACATCGATTAATCGATTTTTATACGAGTGCCACTATCGATCATCGCTAGTCAAGGTTGCGCAGCGCCACCTCCGCCACTGACAAAATCTAGCCGGCACGCCATCGCAGTGTTTTATGCTTCGGCGCAGACCTCTAGTTGGAGATCATGACTCCATTTCGAACCACGGGCCGGATACGCGAGGACTGCGGCCCGGAGGTTGTGCATCTCTGATGTACAACAATGTACCGCCCAAATAGTCTTGGTCCTGATGTGCTGCTTCACCTCAAACGACATCCAAAGCAGACATTCATCAGCAGAAGGTTCTGGTCTCAGTGTAGTGGGATTTTAAAGGTGTCATGTTTTTCGAGCTCCTACCACGGAACCAAACAATCAGTTCGAATGTGTACTGTTGGCAATTGGACAGTTTGAACGAATCCATCATCCAGAAATGTCCAGAGCTCGTTCGTCGTAAAGGTGTTGTGTTCCATCACGACAACGCGAGACGACACACAAGTTTGATCACCCGCCAAAAATTATTGGAGCTTGGGTGGGATATGTTGCCATACCCAGCATACTCTCCTGACCTTGCGCCATCAGACTTCTACTTGTTGCGCTTTCTTCAACAGTCCTTGCGTGGTATAATGTTCAATCAGATGAGGCTGTAAATCAGCACCTTGTACATTTTTTTGCCACTAAAGACAGGTCCTTCTATGAACGAGTTATTCTGCAGCTCACTGAAATATGGCAAAAGGTTATCGAACAAAATAGGCATTATATCATTGATTGATCTTTGTTATTTCTATCAACAAAAATGACCTTTGCAAAACATGGCTAAAATATGTCATAACTTTTCCGACAACCCAATATACTGAAAATCCGAAAATTTCTTGGCTTAGAATTAAAATAAAAATTTCCAAGCTTTCGCACATCAACCAGATGGCTTTCTCAAGGAAGGTAGACAGCTAACTACAAACTGGATAATAGAACGTTTCAACACTTTGAACGCAGCAACTTGACTGGACAATAAATTATTAGGAGCAAACGTGATATTTCGAAGAAACGAGGTCACGTTGGTTGGGCACACAGTATTATGGTAGAAAAATTAGCATTATTTGAAGAATTGATTCCAAATACGTGACAACTCCAGAGAGACGCTATCGGTGCAAGCCTCGCAGCTGGTTAAGGTTTTGCAGGTTTTGCAAATGGCGGTAGATTTGGGTGTGGAGTATGAAGGTAATTTCTTTACATCACTTCATATAAGATTGGCGGACTTGAACTTGACTTCTCTTGATGGGGCAGTGGTTATTTTCCAGTCTCTTGTATCTCTTTTATGTTCGCTGATTCCAATTCCAAACGAACGTTTGGTCATTCCGATGTAGCATCGCCTGGAGCCGTCCAGATATTTTAGTGGGATGGCATAAACACCTGCCTCATTGAGAAAAGGGGGCTTGTCAATATTTCTCTTAAGTATCGTGTATAAAGAAGCCGGAGACCTTATGCCGACACCGAAATTCATCCTCTTGAGCGCGTTTTTGAGTTGATAGGAAACATTTAGTATGCAAGGAATAGAGCCCAGGTAGCGAAGTTGCGGCATAGAAATATTATTAGCACTGCTGGTTCTAGCTTTCTCGATAAAGTTATGCATCTGATTTGAAGTATATCTTGCCTCAGTGGCCAATTCGATGATGTTTCTTAGTTCGGATTGTGTAGAACAGACATCGGATGAGACAGCGAAGGCTCTTCTAATCGAGAACGAATAAGGTGTTCTTGTAATCATCAGGACAGAATGAAATGCTGAGCATCAGGTTGGGTATGGAGGTGGGTTTTTAATAGACTTCTGTGTGAAGGCGGTTGTCATGCGATTTGCTTACTGAGATGTCGAGATAAGATAAGGTAAGGTACCATTGTGTTCAAACTCCATGGTGAAATTGATTGTAGGGTGTATATAATTTATTTTATCGAGGAAAACGGGAGAGTCTCCTTTCCGTGTGGCCATATGAAAATTACGTCGTCTGCATATCGTAGCCAGGTGGTAGGTCTTGGGGTGATGTTGGTGGATATATGTTGCTCAATGGGGCGAAGTATTGCTTCCACAAGGACGGCTGAAAGCGAAGATCCCATCGGAGCGCCATTTACTTGCTTATAAATTTGCCCTGAGAAACTGAAGTAGCTGGAATTTGAGACCAAGTCCATTCATTTGAACATGCTGAGGCAAGACTGCTGAGAATAAACTGATGAATTAGATATAGCCTCTTTCAATATTCTAATGGCTTCTGGTACGGGGATCGATGGATAAAGAGAAACTACGTCTAAACTGCCGATAATGTTGCGTTGTTTAACGGTGAGCTACTTGATTTTCGTGATAAAATCTAGAGTGGAGGTTATTATAAAGTCGACTCCAGTAGATGATTAGTTAAGAATTTGGTTAACGCTTTCTCTAAGTGGTACGTCGGTGCAGATCTTCTGGACACGATCGGTCTCAGTGGGTTGCCGGGTTTGTGGTGTTTAAGTCTGCCGAACAGTTTTGGGATCTGAGGTCCAGGTGGTAATTTGGCAGATTTCTTGAGATCATCTGGAATATCAGTTGACCTTGTAGTTCTTTTTACCTGTGCAATCCAAGAATTTAGAGGATTCCTTCGTGAAATTATAAATTCAGAATCAGATATAAATTCTTCTAGTTTTTCAATATAATCCGCTACGTCCATATTGCTATCTGGCCGGATTTGTCCGTTAGTGTCAGTATTATGGAATAGTCATTTCTAAGGTTGGAAATCGTCCTTGGAATTTTGAAATTATTTAACGATTGCTTCTGATTGTACCACGATTTTAACCTAGAGCAACACAGTTGACGTAGCTCATCTTTGTTGTCTTCTGGAATTCGCAATATTATGGTCTCAAACTCATAAGCAATGCTTTTTGTGTTCGGTCTCGATCAAAAGCAGAACTTTGGTCCAAGTTCCAAAACTTTAGTTTCTTCTTGGGTGAGCGTTCGATTAGAAATATTGACGAAGGGAATGGTGAAATCTTTAGGTTCAGGAGTCTGGGAAGACTTCAGGTAATCCAGTTTCTTGCTGTCTGGATGAATAGGAAGACTGGAGTCTTTCGACTAA